>OZ007500.1:116598088-117863765 GCA_963931805.1 Microdon myrmicae | reverse complement strand
AACTACCTCGAACTTAACATTGTCAAATGTCACTCCATCACCTTATCCCGCAAACGCCCCCCTTCTCCTCCGCGCAAACGCCCCCCTTCTCCTCCGCGATCCTACTTCCTGCTAAACCAGCATATATCATCTGTACCCCCGATACGTGACCTCGGGATCTTATTTGACAGGGAGCTTAGCTCCATCCCGCATATTGATGACATGACGGAGCGCAGAATTCATGCCGATATCCTTTTCATCCACCGTCTCCTCTCAGGACCAATCAGCTGTCCAAGCTTGCTCTCCACCATCGCACTCCACACTAAGCCCCGTAACCTGCGAAACCCTCATCTATTCTATTTGCCCACCCACCACACTTCTTACGGCTCTAGTGAACCCATTTCGCGAATGATGAGGTCGGCAAACTCTTACCCTCCATCGTTCGATTTCTACGTTACATATGTGGCGTTTCTAACAGATACACGCAATATGCAAGCAAATACTGAAGAACACAGAAAGGAAAATCGAATAAGCAAGGTATCAGAGCCGTATATCATAGCGATAACATAACAATTCCACATCAGTTGAGTGTACTTGTGTTCAGAAATCGAATTCGTACACGCGGCAGTGGCCTGATGCGTTGAGCTTTGGTTTTATACTTTAGTGATTCTAGCCGTGATAGCGTCGGTTCGAATCACACGCTCTTGACTATCGTCGCAAAGGCTATAACTGGTGACCCCGACGTGATCTGTGTACACACAGCACACACTTTCCCATAGTAAACAGAACTTCACGACAACGATCACGACTTCCACACAGAGCACCAGCACACTCGCCTGCTCCGACGTTCTCTCGCTCGCTCGTTCCTCACTCCGTCGTTCGCATACGAAGTTGATCGTAACTAAGTTACTGAGGAGAGAGTCGGGTGGCGTTTCTAACAGACACACACAATATGCAAGCAAATACTGAAGAACACAGAAATGAAATTCGAATAAGCAAAGCATTAGAGCCGTATATCATAGCGATAACATAACAATTCCACATCAGTTGAGTGTACTTGAGTTCAGAAATCGAATTCGTACACGCGGCAGTGGCCTGATGCGTTGAGCTTTGGTTCTATACTTTAGTGATTCTAACCGTGATAGCGTCGGTTCGAATCACTCGCTCTTCACTATCGTCGCAAACGCTATACATCTACTGCACCCAAACTCCGTCTATTCTCTTTCCCGTTCTGACTATGTCCCACCCACCGCCTACACCCTTACAACCCATACACATTCCAACACATACGCCGTTCATTGTCGCTGTCTCACAAATGCCACATTTGCCACCCCACATACACTCGCTCTTCTCCAGCCTCCTGCCTCCCCTTCCCGCAAGTCCTCTTTTCCTTGCTTGTTTTTTCTTCCTTCTTCTCTTTCTTTCTTCTTTTTTTTCATTAAATATTTTTTTTAATTACTACTTTAGTTTTTAAGTTGGTTTGTAAGGTATTATATTATATTGTGACGAGCTGGCAAGACTCCAAAACAAAGTACTGGAATATTCTGGAAAGTACTCGAAAACTGGAGACTACGAGCAAAAAGAAGGGAGGGAAAAACGATTTCTCCAGTGACAGAAGTGTCACTTTTGACAGAAAAGAACGGTTGTCAAGAGCAGAAAAATAAAGATTGAATAGAAAATTGATTTCACGGCTTATTTTGTGTGAATAATTAATCCAGCGAACCCTAAGCTCGCTACAATATTAAGCTTGGGTTGAGCCCAATAAATAAAAATAAAAAATAGTATCGGTCACCACTTTCCCATAGAGGAAGCTCCGTTGTGTCCACCACGGCAGACGGAGAATTTCGAAAGAGACGTGTTCCTTTAATTTTTCCCTAATCTTGACAACACCGCGGAATATTATATGCATACGATATAACCTCATAAATAAGACAAATACAGGGAGTGACAATTATTGGATTCGCCGACGGCATTCCGGATAGTACCGCGCCCAAGTCCATCCATGAGATAGAATCAGTCACTACTGAAATGTTTCAAATCATCGAAGTCGGTCTAATATTATAAAACAATAGAAAAAAATTGCATGTCTTTTAAGGGCGCGCCTATTCAGAAAAAAATTCAATCATTACTTTCATACATTTCGAAAACCAGGTTAAAAATTATTACACAAATTATTATTACAGAACAATCATATAATCTAATTTATTCAAGACGAAATATTTTCATTATCATTAAAGAACACATATTAATACTTCCTTATGTAACAAATAATCGCCTTCATAACTCAATTTTATTCATCTAGCCGTCGTACATGGTTACCAATGAGAGGAACAAGTTCTCGGTAAAATCTCTCCAGAACCACGATTGCCGGAATGTCTTCGATAAGATATCCATGTCGCAGTTTAAACACCACTTTGTAGACAACTTGGCCATTGATGAACTCTCTTGAAATAATTGCTAGCGGTGTAAGGCCTCGTTCGAAACCGTTCATTTGAGAAGCGTTTGATGTTTCTGAAGGCATTTCAATATACTTTAAATGCACAGATATGTCTTATATCGAACTTAATGCTTTTAGGTCGTTGTATCTGCAATAATAGATTAGTGTTTTATCAAATCAAAATTTTTGAATAACTTAACCTTACCTGGACGTGTTAATTCTTCGTTCGTAGATGGAGACCAACTAACCGGCTTGAATGCTCGCACGCTTATGGTTTTTTCCTCAAGGAGTTTAATTAACAAGTCAAGCATAGGTAACTTGATTCAATGGATCAAGCGGGTAAATGTATTTTTGACATTATTCACACAGTGAAGAAGAAACACTTTTAGGCACTGCATACATCAGTTCATTTGAACGTTATAAATTCCGCGTCTTTTAAAGTGCCTCCTCTCGAGAAACAATTACAAAATATTTGTCTAGACATCCTGGAGCATCTTAAACAGAGACAATACAATATACGGCGCTAATGTATGCGCAACCATTTTGCCTTTAACATCCTTCGGGTCGATAATCACCTCAGATCCCAAGAGCAAACAGATTTACCCCAATTAACCGGAAACGTAATCCCCAGAGTGTGAACACTAAACACTGGCAACCGCCATAGATTGCCGTTCCTCATTAATTACCCTCATCCATCAATCACTTAGATTTTAGGCAACAAGAAGTGCTCATTTGTAACCTCCGACAAATCCGGATCAGCCAGTAACCAATAATATAATCGATGCATTTCGGCCAAAAGAACGCAAGGACAGTTCGAATTATCATCTGCAGCCCAGTTGGCTGTCTTATGTCGTTATGCCCTATGAAGGGCGTCCGAATCTATTTTGCTTAGAGTACTTTGTATAACCAGTTGAAATACGAGGATCTAGAGATGTAGACTGACAACCAACTCACCGTTTCCGCTCGGTTGTACATCCCTAATTATACGACTGCGTCTGGTATTACAATGTTCTTAGCAATCCCCGTGCTTGCAATTAAGCTGGCTGACTGAGTGGTCGCTCATTAAAAGGCAAACATACGGCTTATTACGACCTTGTAAGATATAAGATACTCGGGCTATAGCCATTACAGATTGACTCAAATATGAGAAGTCACCAAAGTACCCAAACAAACATAAAAACCAGGGAGCAGGATATTTGGGTGCCATAAAAGAAATCATTTCCCCATAAACAGACACCAGAAATGTAGATTGTCGCCTTGAACCCTCTTTAATGGAATAAACGGCAAAACATCGAGCTGGAGGCCAAAGTAAAGGATGCCAACAATAAACGCAACCTCGGTGTATTCCCAAAAGACAATTGTATCGACTAGATGTGCTCCGAGCTATACCGCCGGAACTGGATTAATCGTATCCGTGGCCGAAAGTCAAGAAAACGACCGCAGCAAGTACCAACACATCGTACATCCCGGCTGGGAAGAGTTTGATTATATGCGCAAGACTGTTCCCACTTGTACCGCTCAAAGGGAAGTGTGTTGTGCAAGGATACGCTCCAGCCAATGCCGAGCTATAGTTTTATGATGATTTTTGCAGCAACAAGTCCTCCTTGTCTCACTTCGAACTATGAGATAAACGTACGTAAGTGCGACAAATCAACTGCTGCTATCGGAATATATGTTTTAAACTAGCTTGGCAATTTGAACAAACTGTAGAAGAAGAAGAAGACGATGATGACGAGGACAACGTGGAAGAAGTATGATATTCAAATAAATGTGATTTACTTTATAAGCTTCAGAAGAATGCAATGAATTTTATATCTACCGGCAGCAAGTTGTGAGACACAGAGGGTTCACAAGAAATTACCGCATTCACTCGGCGGGAACTGGGAAGAATTTTTCATTTTTCTTCCGAATGTGTGTTTGTAATGAGAAAGCAAAATATCAGGCCAAATATAGCTTTTCGTTGTTTTAAAGGGTTTGGCAAACCTTGAAACGTTGATTCGAGAGAGTGATGAGTACCAAAACATCGCACTGTACCAACATCACAAGATAAACACGTTTGCCAGTATAGTTCAAAAAATGACATCGGGTATAGTTTTTTTCATCTATCCTTAACAAGGCGACGAGATAGCGGCTTGCAATCCCGGCAAATTATGCGGTTGAATTTAAGTACGAGATAGAGGAGAGTTTCTTCTATCTTCTTGGTTTTAATGAAAGTGTAGCAGTGGATATAAAAACACTGGGGAAAATAAGAAAGACATATAATCCATGATATCAACAACTATTGGGTTGGAGTATCTGCAATTCGTAATCAGATGAGAATGGTATGCCCACAGTGAGTTTCAAATCCGCATAAAATAAGTGGATACAATATTTTCCGATTCGCAGTGAACCATTAGAGAAAAACGTTGTGATCCATGCTGAATAAACGGGGCTGAGGCAGGTCCCAACAGTGAATGATTATAATGTTCTCAATATAAGCTAGCGCGCCTGACTCTCTGATCAACATATATATTAACTCCATCAGTTTGATGGTGACGGTATTGTTCTTCTTCAAGGAAAAATGTGTTTTGGTTAGTGCTAATGTGTAAAATCATAACATAACGATTTTCTTGCTCCAGTTCACTTGAGATATCAAAATATTTCATGACCTTATTGACGTAGCTCCTCAATAGTATACTGGTTAGTATACCCGCCTGTCACGCGGGAGACCGGGGTTCGATTCCCCGTCGGGGAGCCTCTGGCGCAAGACTAATGATCTTGCCCGGAAAAAACAAAGCATTATGGAAAATTTAACAAGCCTCAGGACTTGCTAAATAAGGCCAAGACCGGTTCCAGGTTGTAATGCCGATGATGATGATGATGATTGACGTAGATCTTTTGGGTTGTCAAGCAAATAATTTCAATTTTGTATTATTACTATTGACGATACTCTTTATTAGCCTATACGAACCTGGAAGTTCATGACATCAAATCGGCTGCGCCATTGTTCGTTATCCTATGCGGTCTCGTTTCACGCTTGGCCATCTGTTCCGATATCCTCAAGGTCGCGCCTTACATTGTCCTTCCATCTCAGTCCCGGCCTTCCCACCGGTCTCTTTCCCGTTGGTCTTTCGTCAAGAACTCTACGAACGGTCCTATCGTTGCCCATTCTCGCTACATGGCCGGCCCATGCTCAATCTGCGCGCCGTGATTACTCTCACTAGTGTAGGTTTGCGGTATAGCTCTTCCAATTCGTGGTTGTGCAGTTTCCTTCATTGTCCTGCCTCTTCATCATATTTATCGCCAAAGATACTCCTTAAAACTTCATTCTCAAACACGCGGAATTTGTTTTCTTCCCGTTTTGTGAGCGTTCATGTCTTACATCCGTATAGAACAATCGGCATGATTATGGTTCTATAAATACGGAGCTTTATATTACGCGACAGCAATTTAGATTTCAGCAGTTCGTTGACTGCTTACCAACTAGCGTTGCCGGAATAGAGTATTTTGTTAATTTCCTTTGACATTTCGTTACTGACCGCCAGTCTTGTTCCCAGATATTTAAACTGTTTAACGTTCTCAAATATATTACCCCTGACGTTGATGTGTGCTCCCTGAGGTCGCCTCATCGCGCCGTAATCATGTGTTTTATTTTATCTTCATTTATTTGTAGGCCCGCCTGTTCTGCCGCTTGCATGATGATTTCACAGTTTTTACTTACAGTTTCTAGATTATCGCCCAAAACGCCATTCATGGATGATCCGGCCATGTTCTCGTCTTGTACCTTTATGATGATATACTCGAGCACAAGGTTAAAAGACATGGTGAGAGGCCATCCACCTGTTTTAATTCGTCGCGGATTTCAAATGGTTCTGAGAGGTTGTTTTCTATTCTAACTCGTCAGTTATTTTCGTTCTGCAGATTTGAATGAGGGCGGCATATTTTTTCGGGATCCCAGCTCAACTTCAATATGGTAAAGTCTTTGCCTGCGACTGAGTCGTAGGCTTTTTTGAAGTCAACGAAAAGTTGGTGAACCGTCTCTCCGTGTTCCAACTTCATTTCCAACACTCACTATGAACATTTGTTCGCTCGTTGACCGGTTCCTAGGGAATCTGCACTGGTAGTCCCCCAGTATTTCTTCTGCGTACGGTGTAATTCTCACCAGTATGGCACTTGTTTGTATTTTGTATGTGGTTGGGAGCAGTGATATTCCTCGCAGTCAGATCTGTAGCTTTCTCCATTCTTTCGAAGGGACTTTGTGACGGTTCCGCCAAACCCCACGGTTCACTTACCTAAAAAAACCCCCATAACTTCCATACAATCACATAATTTCGCTAATGCAATCGCGTTAGCACCTTAAATGCTTTACGCATCTAGGATTATCTAAGGTATAATCTAAAAAGCTTCAGTAAAAGAATTCTTACCTTTTTCTTGCATCTCTTCGCATACAATTCCTGTAAGAGTTCTTTCTTACCTTATCATAAATTCCCTGTAATAAAATGCATCGGTTCGCATATCATACGACCGCATATCAGGGAATCTTACCCTTGAGTTGGCTAATCCCAGCCTCAATATGTGTACATAAAAACTATCTATACACACATCGGCTGTCGACCCTATTAGCCAGCGATAAATAGTCCAACACCAGCTGCATGTAATTAGCACCACCCACGTTGAGACTATTTCCCTAACTCACACCATGAGTAAACAAAGGACCGCTGTCCTTCATCAGACATTCTGGCGATACACAAACAATTCAGTCATTCTAGTATCCCAAATGCACCGACCATCTAATGAGTTGCAACTTGTTTCCTCAGTTGAACTCACGGGTCATAAATTCCTTTTATCCTACATAGTTCTGAATTCGTTTCCCAGTAACCTCTCACATAAACAAAGAACTCCACGATCCCTTTTTGCTTTCTTTGTTTTAGATTCGTTCCCATGGCCTTGCTCCATGAAAGATACAATGTTTACACATACAAGTGTACCATTATAGATCTTCGCTAGGAGATCAGGTTACCTTCCCCCAAAGAGAGATTTTACGTTTCTGTGGGAAGAGAAAATGCACCCTTAAAGTAAGAGAGCCAGTTTCACTAGCACAATTTCCTTAGCCAGCGAATTGAATGGTGAGTCGTATTACAACCATCATAGGAGCCGGTAGGGTCGTCTTCCCGTCGCCGTACCGTGCATACGGTACGGCACGTTACACACGCGATTTTCTACGTGCCCACGCCAGTAAAGTCCTTTTATATCCGGAGTGTAAATAATAAACTCTTAACATGTATATTTGAAATATGTCAAATACATTGTCGCGGTAGGATAATGAACATTTGACGGAGTTTGTGTTGTCTAATAAAGTTCTCGTCACCTCGCTATAAGTTATGTGCCTAGTTATTTTAATAAATAGACCCAGCTTACTTAGCAATAAAAACCAGTTTTTCTAAACTTTATCCTGAGTGTTTTATTTTCTGTGCCGCAGCTTTCTCTGTGTTTTATTTCCTTTTCCCTGGTTATCGTACTTTTGTATTCGGTGGAACATTCGTGACGGTTGAGGACGACGTAGAACTCGCACTCTTGCCTGGTGCCAAGACTCGCCCTCCACAACTTCCTTATCCCATATTGTTTTAATCAGTTGCTGGATCTTTCGAGTGGTTGCCTCTCCTCCATGCTTCATAAGCTATGCCGTTATGCAGTCGACTCCACGAGCCTTCTTGTTTTTCAATCGATTTATTGCGTCTATAACTTCGTTGAAAGTGGGCTCAGGGATCTGAGGCTCGGCTGTATGTACGTCTGGTGCGTTTTCTTTGTGCTTGATGGGTGCACACATTAAGCAAGTTTTCAAAGTACTCCTTCCATCTCGAGACGATATTGTTTGTTTCTGAGACGCAGACAACCGTTTGCGTATCGGATTATTTTTGCTCTCCCTCGGTAGCCATTTCTAATTGAATTTATTCCGGCATACATACCTCTGATGTTCTTTGCCCTGGCATTATCTAGGACTTTTTCTATCCCAGTTTTCTCCCATTCCCATTTGCTGCGTTTGAAAAGTCTCGTGGTCTCTTTCCGAATCGTCGCGTATCTTTCTGCGTTGACTTCATCATATCTTTCTAAATGGATCTGTGGGGGTTCTCTATACCACATGTAGAACCAACCCACAAGGCCAACCGATTTTGACCGCTAACAGCGCGTCACCCTAACCCAACCTGTAATCCATGCGTAAACACGCAAAGAAAACATCCCAATATGCAACGGCATCCGTCCCCAAATTCGCAATTGCATACATCCCCTAACTTACCAAGAACCCATTTCCCCAGCTGTAATAAACGCGTATCCAAATTTACAACGGAATACTCACCAACTCCATCAACTACATCGAGCCGCATACATTTTCCCAAAAACCGCTTCGGTTAATTTCTTATCTAAATTATATTCCTTGCTTGCAACCAAGCAATTCCAATTTCCCTCGAAAATCATTCCGGCTCATTTCCTGCTTAAACTATTTCCTCGCTTGTAACCAAGCAACATTTAGTTTCCCCGACAAACATTCCGGCTTCCATCTTACCCAATACCAATTCTCCTTACTGGCAAGTCACCAGCACGATACGTTGCATTTCCGAGAAACAACCATCGCAACGACCAAGACCCACATCCCTTTGTCTAACCGACAACTCATGCCCATATTCGGTCGTATTTCCAAACCAAATTCCTCGTATACATAGAGCCAGAGGAATTTAACCCAGCCTGTACGGCAATGATTCTCCGGAACTAAATTCCCTATGCAACCATAGCGACCCCTTTCAAAGTTCCTAGTAAATGGCAGTGAGTTTATTTATCTATGACTCCACTGCCACGACGCGATGAACTTTTCCTCGCTAGTAGTGAGTCAGTCGAGATACAGTCACCATCAAACACACATCGCCCTTCAACCCAATGGCAGTCGAATCTGGTACACCACGGAGCACGCACACTCAAAGTCGGGAGTTGGTTCGCCTTAATTCATTCGCGCAGCCGAAGGTTTTTGTTTTTGTTTTTTTTTTTTTTTCTCGAAGAAAGTTTTTGATTCCTCTTATTGTTTCCGTTTGAACTTCTGATACAGAGAGATAAAATAACGACCAACCCGCCTGTCGCGTTGTGAATAAATGTCCGTTACTGTATAACCCGTCGTCTCACTTCGAGGCGAAGGGAAAGAAGAACCTAGTGCGAGAAGAATACGAAAACTTGTTTAAACTTTAATAGACTAAATAAATGGAAGAACATTTGAACCAAAAAGGAAAATAGTGTAAATTTAAATAAAGGAAATAAAGCATCCACCACAATAACGGTACACGAGTGTTTATCTTCTGGTTCCGTGCCCGCTTATACTCTCTTTAGTATTTTTACGAACGATCTTTGGCGAAACGTCGTTGGGGGATAAAGTGAATCACGT
Organism: Microdon myrmicae; assembly: GCA_963931805.1. Lineage (NCBI taxonomy): Eukaryota > Metazoa > Arthropoda > Insecta > Diptera > Syrphidae > Microdon > Microdon myrmicae. The sequence goes on along the minus strand of OZ007500.1, from coordinate 117,853,944 downwards.
GCCGTACGTCGGCACACAAACTTAAGCCCTCACAGATCACTCTAAAGTCTTGCGGTGGTTCCGCCAAACCCCACGGTACACTTACCTAAAAAACACCCCATAACTCCCTATAAATCTCTTAACTTCGCTAATGCAATTGCATTAGCACCTGTAAATGCTGCACGCATCAAGCTTACCGAATTTATTTATTTCAAAGCTTCTGTAAAAGAAAACTTACTGTGGCGGTTCTGTAGTGCTCTAAAAAGCCCTACCACCTTTTTCCCCATCCATACATCCTAATCCCAGAAATCCTACATCAAAACATTAAATCCTATCAAAATCCTGAAAAACCAAAACCAAATCCAAAAATTCGCAATAAACGAATCAAAATATTCGTTTATCGCTTTGCATTTGCCCCACGGCATAATTTAATCAGAAAACCAAAACTAAAATCAAAATTCGCAATAAACGAATCAAATATTCGTTTATAGCTTTGCATTTGCCCCACGGCATAATCTCTATTCAAAATCCAGAAATACATTTCAATCTGGTAATTTCCCCAGAAAATTAAACAAACCAAATCCATGGCAAATCACACCAGATGTTCGAATTTGCCACAAGCAAACAATACCCAAATACCATTTCAAATCCTCACATGCAAATAGATTGATGAAGATTCAGAAAACTGAATCTTATCTAAAACAAACATTGAGCATCGCACGAAATGTATTGAAAATCGAGATTGTTGCACGAAAATGTGTATCTTTGGGATACAATTTTCGATTCCTTTTCCTTTATAAAGGAATAGTATATTGATCTCCGGGCCGCAGTTAAATATCATCCGTTGTCCCTGAAGGAAAATATCCTGGAGAAGGGCGAAGTTCAAATTAAAAATAAATAAAATACAAAAAGGAAAAACGAGCATTCTTTTCATTTTTCTGGTGAGTAAAGTATAGGTACTCCCTCAAAGAGAATACTTCTGAAGATCTGGAGTATCACCTGGCCACCACGGAAACCAGCGGACTTGCGAAGACTGAGGCCAAACCAAAAGGACGTTACTCTTCCCTCTGGATCAGAGGAAGCACGGTTAACGACCCCTTGTAGGACAAGATTTCAGGAGCGGTCTGTTTTAAGAGATCGCCTTGTCCTTTTAAGGATCAGGAGACTCGCATCCTGAAACTAACCCCTACTAAACACAACAAAAAATTTTGGTGGCAGCGCGTGGGATACCCAAAATCCCCTACCAAAGAAGACTCGGGGATTATCCAACAATCCCCTACGAAAGAGAACACTGGAAAAATTATCCACGAAGGACGTCCCGATAATGCAGAATTTCAAAATGCTCTATAACTGATTCCTGAAGACATCAAAGACACGCACTCCAGGCGCTTGAAGGAAGACATTTAAAACTGGCGGGATAATACTTGCGATATCCCCTAACAACAAAAACAATGAAGCAAAATTTCTTCTAAAGCGTATTCCGGGGCTAACACCGGAACAGTGACATTAAAACCTTTTTTTTTAATTTTTAAAGCGTATACCGGGGCTGACACCGGAAAGATATTGAAATTTAAAAGCGTTGCCTGGGGCTTGGATACCGGCAAAATAGATAAAATCAAAGTGCTACGAAAACTGCCACGAGTTCCGTGGAAAAGAGGAAACATCTTTTTCCTTATACACCAGCACAACATAATCATCAGGAAATTTGCTGCTAGATCCTGACGATAGTGATTAGGACCAGAGAAGAATAAAATAATACATCCAGTGGAGCGAACCCCAGTCAGCAGAAAAACCGATTCCTGTCGCAGCTACAACAACCACAGGTAAAAGAAAATTTTTATTATTAAAGTGAAAAGTGAAACAGAAAGTGAACTAAATTTGATAATTAAAATAAAGATAAAATTCATTTAAGTTTGTCATTTTTTGCGTAGTAATCGGCCTCCAAAATAAATAAATTTTTTTTTATTTTAAATTTTCGAAATAATTAACTAAAGGAGACGCCAAGAATAAATTGAATGTTCAAATACTTTTTTCAAAATTGTTCTTTTCACACGAGGATCAAGAAAAACCCTCTAAAATTTGATTTTTTCTTTTAAATGCAATTAGTTTATATATTTTTTCCTCTCCTAATGGGAATATCCATATAAGTGCCCAGAAGGGATAAAATTATAGTGAAGCAATCAAGGGAACTATAGAAAATATGTTCACCTTTATAGACGAAATTTAAATAAACGTACACTAAAATTTATCAAAAATTTTACACATATTTCAATTTACAGAGGCAAAATTTAAATTAAACAAACATAAAAATTTTCATAAAATTGATACGAATACATTTTTCTTAATAAACATATATTTTTAAACGCATATCTTTAACAATTTTCTAAAAATTTTACACATATATATATATATATACATATACACATTTGCTTTTCGGAACTATTTCAACTTCTTTGGGGAAGATTTTCTATCGTTTCTGAGTGATAGCTGAAGGAAAACGGAAAGTTAAAGTCCTTTGCACTTAACTTTGACGTTGTTTTGGACTTTTTTGTGTGTTGATTTTCTTTTTACGTTCCTGTGGAAAAACCTATTTCAGGGTCCTTTTCTCTTTTTGCCCGTGACACTTTAGGCCTTGCTCCCCTCGAACGAAAGGAAAATTGTTTCTCTCACAATTAGGAGTAAAATACACTTTACCCAATAGGATCTAACTAACTAAGTTGGAGGATATATTATTCTTGTTGTTTTTGTCTTTTTCTCTTGATTATCGTATCACGATAAAATGAAAATTACATCTCTTTGTTCTCTACCCCTTTTCACCATCATTTGGGAAGGTCTGTTTCACAAATACGTCGTGAGCGACAAAAATAAACCGGGTACGCGTTCGAGACCTGAGCCCGAGCTCATACAAAATCGCGAGGACGAAATATCGGAAACCGTACGTATGGAAACACGCGAACAGAGTTCTAGAATGAACCTACCAATAGGATTAAGTGACATACTGGGACTCGTGCCGGTATTTAACGGTAATCCTGATGAATTAGAGGGTTTCGTCTCTTGTGGAGACATTTTGTTCTCACAAGCACAAGAAGACAACCAGAAATCCTTTATTCTAAGGGTAGTAAAGACCAGATTACAGGGACCGGCGCGAGACTGCATCAAACATAAAATTATTTCTACATGGGAAGATTTGGTATCTGAATTGGAGGGAGAATTTAAAGCTCTAATCTCTAGGTATGCTGCTCAAAATAATTTGGTGGCAACAAAACAGGATAGCAAGGAGGGTGTGAAGGAATTTTCAAATAGACTCACACACCACCTGCATGAATTGGACAGCGCCACATACGCTAATTCATCTGATCCTGCAGTCAGAACTTATCTTCTGGCTGAAAATCAGAGACTCGCGTTGAATACGTTTGAGGATGGGATACGAAATTCCAGCCTCAAAATCTTAGTAAAAGCACATAGGGCTTCAAATCTCAAAGCGGCCATTAGCTACGCTTTGGAACAATCTCAAAGATTGAACAGCGATAACTCAATGCAAACTTCCACTAACAATTTTAGGAGAAACCAACTAATAGTTTGCCAAACATGCAACAAGAGGGGACATACTTCTGCGACTTGTTATCGCAACACAAATTTTCCAAATTTCGTCCCCCAACGCATTAAGACAGAGGTTGAACGTCTCCAATGCACATACTGTCGGAAGTATAATCACACTCAGGCAGAGTGCAGAACCAGGTTAGCTCATATGCGAAACCAGGACCAACCTTCAACGAGTCGAAATCCTTTTAGAACTCAGCCCAATCAATCTCAAAACAGGACAATGAGAAACTCGCCCCAGATTGAAAATCGAAATACACGACAAAATCAAAATATTAACAGGGTATCCAATTCACAACAGGGAAACGAACTCACTCGGGCAGCGAGCAACTGCAATCCTTCTCGAGTACAGACAATCGCCGATATACACCCCATCCCGATGTAAATTTTCAAATGCGCGTATTTTTCTGCCCTGAATTTAAGGAGCCAGTAATACGTGTAAAATTTAATCCATCGGATAAAAAATACTCCACTTTCCTCATTGACACAGGCGCCGACATCAGTCTTATCAAATTAGACAACTTATATATTGAACGATCTGTAGATAATTCAGACTCAGTGACTATATCCACCATTGCTGGGAAAACGGTCAGCACATGCGGAAATGTATTGGGGGAGTTCGAATTCAGAACTGATAGGCACTCCATACCCTTTAAGCATAGCCTTTTTGTAGTGGGAAGCAATGTAGAATTTCAACACGATGGCATACTGGGAAGCGATTTCCTTGCGAAGCACCAGTGCCACATTAACTTTGAAAAGGGATTCCTTAAATTCGCTGTGAAAAAGAGAACCATGGTAGAACTCGAGCAGCCTTTAGGGAACAAAAATGAGGTCAAGGAAAATATTCAGAATGCCACGCCTTACGAGGTGTCTTCCACGGATAATACAGGAATTCATGAAAAATTGGATAACACCGTTCGTGAGTCAACATCCGAATCCGTTTGTCTACGGGCCGGATCTGATGCTGTGACAAACACAACGAAATCAACCACCCTTGAATCTTCCTCTCCCCATTTAAATAAAGTTTGTGGTAACAGAAAAGGTAAGGAAACTGCCGAAAAACTGAGTTCAGGAAAACATGAACCTGAAACTCCAATATCCCCAGTAAATTTAAAACGAAATGCCAAAATCGATCTCATAAAATTGCATTCACGATCTCAACAAATAATGGAGATTCCATTTAAAGGAAAACTCAGTCAAGAACTGATTATAAAAAAATCCGAGATCATGCCAGGGATATATCTGGGTAATACTTTGACAACACCACAGGACAACAAAATAAAGGTACTATTAATGAACACATTAGACACCGATCAGGAAATAAGCACCAACGACATAGAAGTCGGATGGGAAGATCTGGATGACTACAATGTGTTAAAGGCGGACGAAACCCAAAATCTTTTAAAAAATAGGCTTGAACGGCTAGAATCACTCCTAGAGTTGCGTCATTGTAACCAGGAGGAAAGGAAATCTATCCTGAATATCTGTCGCACTTATAATAACCTATTTCTTCTCGAGGGTGACTACCTCACATATACTGACGCCATAGAGCATCAGATCATCACTGAGGAAGGAAAGCCCCCACTTTATATAAAACCGTATCGCCTACCAGATAGCTCCAAGCAAGAAATTCACAAACAGGTGAATGAAATGCTTCAGGACGAAGTAGTACAACAAAGTTTCAGTCCTTGGAATTCCCCTCTCTTACTAGTACCCAAGAAGGCAGGACCTGATGGAACAAAACGGTGGAGAGTGGTTGTCGACTTTAGAGCCTTAAATAAAATAACAGTCGGAGATGCATATCCATTGCCCAATATTACTGATATTTTGGACCAGCTAGGTAAAGCTAAATATTTTAGCACATTAGACTTAGCAAATGGTTTTCACCAAATACGCATGGACAATAGAGACAAGGCAAAAACAGCGTTTAGCACACCCTTCGGACATTACGAATACAATCGAATGCCCTTCGGACTTAAAAACGCACCCGCCACATTCCAAAGGCTTATGAATAATGTACTCATGGGTCTCCAAGGAATAGAATGTTTCGTCTATGTAGATGATATTGTAATTTACGGATACGATCTGAACGATCACAATTCCCGACTTACCAGAGTTTTCGAGCGATTACAAAGGCACAATCTGAAAATACAACCAGAAAAGTGTCACTTCATAAGGAAAGAGCTCACCTACTTGGGGCATGTTATTTCAAAGGAAGGTATAAAACCAGATCCAGAAAAAACTAAAGCGGTAAAAACGTTTCCAACGCCCAAGAAACAAAAGGACGTAAAATCTTTTCTCGGTTTTGTAGGCTACTATAGAAAATTTATCCCTAATTTCGCCGAACTGGCAAAACCTTTAAGCAGATTACTTCGGAAGAATGTTCCATTTCATTGGGATGTTTTTTGTGATGAGGCATTCACAGCTTTAAAAAGAAAGGTTATAACCCCACCAATATTGGCATATCCAGACTTTAACCGGGAGTTTATAATAACCACGGATGCTAGCAATGTTGCGTTAGGAGCAGTCCTATCTCAAGGTACAATAGGACAAGATAAACCTATTGCTTTCACTAGCCGAACCCTAAACGACGCCGAAACACGGTATACAACGTCTGAAAAGGAATTACTAGCAATCGTTTTTGCATTAGCACAGTTTCGACCATATGTCTACGGGCGAAAGTTCACAATAGTAACTGACCATAGCTCTCTACAGTGGCTTATAGGACGAAAGGATCCTACATCCAGACTTATGCGATGGAGAATTCTACTCGAAGAGTATGAGTACACAATCGTCCATAGAAAAGGAAAGCAAAATGCAAATGCTGATGCTCTCAGCCGTATAACAATGACTACCCCAGTCGATCCCATCAAAAATAATATCCTCGTCACCACACGAAGTAAAGCCAAACTCGAAGAAGATGTGGCTGCACAATCATACAAAGATACTACCAATCTTGTATGGCAAGAACAAACAGGGTCCATCTATACCAAGAAGAAACTTGGACTACGTATCATAATCCTCCCATTGATAGACTCTGCTGAGGAAGAAAACCTGGCAGGAAGAATTCCAAACTTCACCAAGCCAGACGTAGGTAAAATTACGTTTCATGAGCAAGATGGGTTATGCGCCACCACATTGCCATTGCCTTTCAGAAACCTAAGCGACCAGGAAACCGCTAAGAGTTCCCTTATTGATCTGAAGAAGATTTGCGAAGACCGGAATTTCAATTCCATTGGAATTTTAGTCCCCTTCATAGAAAACGAATCAAAAGTAACACTTAATAACTTGCTAAAAGAAACTTTTGCTCACCTCAACGTGACAATGTACGTTTTCTCCAATAAAAAGAAGCTTCTAACAGATCCTAACGAAATACAAAAGTTACTCGCGGAATACCACAACTCACCTTTCGGAGGACATCAAGGAGCCACCCGAACAATCAATAGATTGAAGCAAAAATATTACTGGCGCACAATGACCGCTGACGTTGCAGCGTATATTAGAAAATGTGCCTCCTGCCAGATAAACAAAAGTGGAAGGAATCCTAGAATTCATATGAAGATAACCACAACAAGCTCCAAACCTTTTGAAAGAGTTGCTTTAGATATAGTAGGACCATTACCAGTCAGCTATAATGGAAATAAATACCTACTAACGTTTCAAGACGATTTGACTAAATTCTCAGGAGCTTACGCACTGGCCAGCGCCGAAACCAAGGACGTGGCCAGGACTTTCGTTGAAAACATCGTCTGCCAGCACGGCATACCATCTTCTCTATTAACTGACCGAGGTGCTAATTTTCTCAGCGCACTTTTTAAGGACATTTGTTCCTTACTTAAAATGAGAAAACTAAACACAGCACCCTACCATCCACAAACGAATGGAGCACTAGAACGGAGCCATAGAACTCTGGTGGAATACCTCCGCCACTATGTAAACCAGGATCCTCTCACCTGGGACACCTGGATACCGTACGCAATGTTTGTGTATAATACTACACCCCACAGTAATACAGGCTACACGCCGCATGAATTACTATATGGTTTCCCAGCCGAAATACCCAGTTCTCTCAGACAAAACCCCGAAAGCTCTTATAACTACGACCATTACGCAAATGAATTAAAAATGCGATTACAACATGGTTATAGTACAGCAAAGGGAATACTGATAGAGAAAAAACAAAAATCTAAGGCATACTACGACCAAAAAGTAGGCCGTAAGAAATTTAATGTTGGCGACAAGGTTTTATTAAAGAATAACTCAAGACCTAACAAATTTACCTCCCTGTGGAAAGGCCCCTACGAAATTGTCAAGATCCTATCCGAAGAAAATTCAATCCTCAAAATAGGGAAAGGTACCCGAATAGTCCACAACAACAATATAAAACCATTTGTGGATTAGGCAATCACGAATGAGAAACTCCCAAAAGAAAAAAATAAAAGTTGAGGGAAGGCAAATGTATATATGTATAGACAACCTTACAAGAAATAAATAAATGCATATATGTATAGATAAACTTACAAAAAAAAATAAAGTCAAAAAAAAAAATAACACTACGACAATGTATTTAAAATTTGCCTCAACATTTTCCTTTTCAAATACTTGTAAACAAATAACAAATAACTTTGTAAATATTGTACAAACATTTTAAATAACCAAAATAAACAAACAAAACAAAAAAAAAAAATTTTATATGAAGACAAATAGTAACTCACTTAATAAAATAAGTTTATAAATATCAGACAATATGACTGACTTAATTGAAAAAAATTTTTGTAATAATAAATAATCTTAAGTTATAAAAGGAAAAACACAATATATATATACGAAGAAAAAAAAAAAACGAAAATACAAAAACGAAACTTACGAAACAATGTTAAAATAAGAATTTCTAATATTTATATAAGTACAAAACAATTTTCAACTAAGATATACTAAAAAAGTAAGAACATTTTTGTATAACTCAAAACAAAGAAAAGAAAAAGTTGTAGAATTTAATTGTACGTTCATATACATGAAAAAAAAATTTATATATATAAATAAACGCACGACAAATAAGGACAATGAAAAGTCCTCAAAAAAAAAAAGAGATAAAATATGTAAATAATAAAAATTTATTGTAATACACCAAAACAAGAAAAAAAAAACCCAAAAGTTACAATACGAAATAATGTTAAAATAATGAATTCAAATACTTATATAATTATAAAACAGTATACAATTAAAACGTATACTCAGAAAATAAGAAAATATTTACTTTAAATCAAAACGAAAATATTTAGAATCAAATGTTTCCTTCTAATACAATATTTAACCAACATGAAAAAAAAAACAACTTATACGAAATTTTAAACCAAATGTCTATTGTACATACAACCAAAACCGAACTAAACGAATATACCCTTAACTCAAAATAAAATAAAATCAAATAAAAACTTTATTTTTGGATAACCAACAACTACTATTAAGCACATTTATACTAAGAAAATTCAAACCTAAAAAACCAAATTATATTTGTACAAAATTTCAAAAGAAAATATTCTAATTATATAAATAACCATCGTGGAAACTTCGATACACGAATACATTCATAATAAGAAAGAAACAAACTACAAAAATTACACATTTATAATAAATATTGTATACATAAAGCTACTATGTTAGAAAATATCAGGCCTATGCAACGGAATCACGATACTATCATCCTTTATCCTCAACCACACCATTTTCCAGAAAATTAATCTCATAAAGATCAATTTTCTTTTTTTCAAGGAGGGGAGGATGTAGTGCTCTAAAAAGCCCTACCACCTTTTTCCCCATCCATACATCCTAATCCCAGAAATCCTACATCAAAACATTAAATCCTATCAAAATCCTGAAAAACCAAAACCAAATCCAAAAATTCGCAATAAACGAATCAAAATATTCGTTTATCGCTTTGCATTTGCCCCACGGCATAATTTAATCAGAAAACCAAAACTAAAATCAAAATTCGCAATAAACGAATCAAATATTCGTTTATAGCTTTGCATTTGCCCCACGGCATAATCTCTATTCAAAATCCAGAAATACATTTCAATCTGGTAATTTCCCCAGAAAATTAAACAAACCAAATCCATGGCAAATCACACCAGATGTTCGAATTTGCCACAAGCAAACAATACCCAAATACCATTTCAAATCCTCACATGCAAATAGATTGATGAAGATTCAGAAAACTGAATCTTATCTAAAACAAACATTGAGCATCGCACGAAATGTATTGAAAATCGAGATTGTTGCACGAAAATGTGTATCTTTGGGATACAATTTTCGATTCCTTTTCCTTTATAAAGGAATAGTATATTGATCTCCGGGCCGCAGTTAAATATCATCCGTTGTCCCTGAAGGAAAATATCCTGGAGAAGGGCGAAGTTCAAATTAAAAATAAATAAAATACAAAAAGGAAAAACGAGCATTCTTTTCATTTTTCTGGTGAGTAAAGTATAGGTACTCCCTCAAAGAGAATACTTCTGAAGATCTGGAGTATCACCTGGCCACCACGGAAACCAGCGGACTTGCGAAGACTGAGGCCAAACCAAAAGGACGTTACTCTTCCCTCTGGATCAGAGGAAGCACGGTTAACGACCCCTTGTAGGACAAGATTTCAGGAGCGGTCTGTTTTAAGAGATCGCCTTGTCCTTTTAAGGATCAGGAGACTCGCATCCTGAAACTAACCCCTACTAAACACAACAGTTCCGCCAAACCCCACGGTTCACTTACCTAAAAAACGCCCCATAACTTCCATCCAATCACATAATTTCGCTAATGCAATCGCGTTAGCACCTTAAATGCTTTACGCATCTAGGATTATCTAAGGTATAATCTAAAAAGCTTCAGTAAAAGAATTCTTACCTTTTCTTGCATCTCTTCGCATACAATTCCTGTAAGAGTTCTTTCTTACCTTATCATAAATTCACTGTAATAAAGTTCATCGGTTCGCATATCATACGACCGCATATCAGGGAATCTTACCCTTGAGTTGGATAATCCCAGCCTCAATATGTGTACATAGAACCTATCTATGCACACATCAGCTGTCAACCCTTTTAGCCAGCGATAAATAGTCCAACACCAGCTGCATGTAATTAGCACCACCCACGTTGAGACTATTTCACTAACTCGCACCATGAGTAAACAAAGGACCGCTGTCCTTCATCAGGCATTCTGGCGATACGCAAACAATTCAATCATTCTAGTATCCCAAATGCACCTACCATCTAATGAGTTTAAACTTGTTTACTCAGTTGAACTTTCAGGTCATAAATTCCTTTTAGCATACATAGTTCTGGATTCGTTTCCCAGTAACCTTCTCGCATAAACAAAGAACTCCACGATCCCATTTTCCTTTCTTTGTTTTAGATTCGTTCCCATGGCCTTGATCCATGAAAGAATCAATGTACACACATACATGTGTGCCGTGACGATCTTCGCTAGGAGATCGGTTTGGTTACTCCAAAGAGAGACTCTATGTCTCTCTTGGAGTAGGAAAATGCACCCCTTGATTAAGAGAGCCAGTTCACTGGCCGAATTCCTTTGCCAGCGAGTGAAAATCGAAGAGTGTCATTCAAACCACTGACGAGAGCGGTCGTCGTCCACCCCCTTTAGCGTGTGCATCGGAGTGCACACGCCGCTGACGCGTATATATCCCGAAGTCGATGCGTGTAGAAACTCCGCGCCACTATTTTAATCAAAAAAAGGAAATTAAAAAGAAAAACAAAAACGAATTCAATTTTGTTAGATTAAATGTGAACAATGATTTTAAATAAATTATCGTAGATACAGTACCAGATGAAAATAATAAAGAACAATTCAACAATCAAACGGCTTACAGTGAGTTTAACTTTTCTTCCAGTGTTTATTTCCGCTCTCCTCTGGTGGACATTGTGTTGCGGAGGTTTTCTTTAGTTTCGCTCCTACGGTTTGTGTTTCTGTTAATCAACGGTGCAACATTCGTGGCGGTTGAGGACGACGTAGAACTCGCACCCTTGCCTGGTGCCAAGACGCGTCCTCCACATTACCGTCATGCATCTCTTCGCATACAATTCACTGTAAGAATTCTTCATTACCGTTTTAGGAATTCCACAACTCCCATTGTTGCCCGCCAATGCATTTGCATTGGCACCTGAAAACGTTTCCTTCTCCAAGGACATTTGATGCATACAACGCATTATCTGAAGTTCCTAAAAACAATTCTTTAACGTGCATATGCATCATAGATTCCCGACCATTAGGCACCCTTGTTCCACCAATGCAACTCCGCCGTACATGTGCATACCACATGTCCCTGGCATTTCCACGGCCGCTGCAGCTCTTTGACCATCAGACAAAAGCAAATACTGTCATCTTGTAGCGATTCTAACAGATACACACACAATTCACAAGCAAAAATAGTGAAGAACACCGAACGAAAAATCGAATAAGAAAAATACATCAGAACCGTATACCAAGCGATAAATAACAAATAATTCATCATCATCATCGGCACTACAACCTAGAACCGGTCTTGGCCTTATTTAGCAAGTCCTGAGGCTTGTTAAATTTTCCATAATGATTTGTTTTTTTCCGGGCAAGGTCATTAGTCTTGCGCCAGAGGCTCCCCGACGAGGAATCGAACCCCGGTCTCCCGCGTGACAGGCGGGTATATTAACCAGTATACTATTGAGGAGCTAAAAAAATAATTCACACCAGTGGAATATAGTCGAGTTTGGAAATCAAATTCTAAACACGGTCAGTAGCCTGGTGTGTAACGCTTAGGTAAATTTTTTTTCGTGATTCGAGCTGTCATATCGTCAGTTCGAATCACACGAACTTCTTCACTATTATTTCAAACGCTATAATTGGTGACCCCGACGTGATCTGTACACACACGCAGCATACACTTCCCATAGTAAAGCAGAACTTCACACACGGTCACGACTTCCGCATAGAGCACAGCCTCCGATGTTTCCTCGTTTCTCTCGTTCGTCCGTCGTCCGCATACGAATCTGATCGTAACGAAGTTACTGCGGCGGGAGTGTGTAGCGATTCTAACAGATACACACACAATTCACAAGCAAAAATAGTGAAGAACACCGAACGAAAAATCGAATAAGAAAAATACATCAGAACCGTATACCAAGCGATAAATAAAAAATAATTCACACCAGTGGAATATAGTCGAGTTTGGAAATCAAATTCTAAACACAGTCAGTAGCCTGGTGTGTAACGCTTAGGTAAATTTTTTTTCGTGATTCGAGCTGTCATAGCGAATCACACGATCTTCTTCACTATTATTTCAAACGCTATAATCTTACCCTGGGCTCCTCGATAGTATAGTGGTTAGTATACCCGCCTGTCACGTGGGAGACCGGGGTTCGATTCCCCGTCGGGGAGCCTCTGGCGCAAGACTAATGACCTTGCCCAGAAAAAACAAATCATTATGCAAAATTTAACAAGCCTCAGGACTTGCTAAATAAGGCCAAGACCGGCTCCCGGTTGTAGTGCCGATGATGATGATGATGATGATAATCTTACCCTAGAGTCATAAAACGAATTCCTTCGCTTGTAATCATGTATACAATTCGATCCCTTTAGCATCACCAGCGATACACATTTCCCATTGTGTAAATAGAAAAACCATTAGCACTTCTTCCTAATGGTGATACATTTACTTACGCATCCGCACCACTCATCCATGTCTGTATGATGCCCTTATTTGCTTTTACCACATTTATCCGATGAACTGCCGTCTATGATAGCTGCAATGCACAGCATAGACACGGATCATAAATCTCCTTTGTCTTTGCCGCTTGCCTGTTTCGTTGTTCCACTGCTTTCGAGCAGGTGTAAATAACATCGATCTGGACGGTCACACACGCATACCATCGCACTGAAAGAGTGCATTTCCTTGGCGGCCGCACCCTTAAGAGAAAAGTTCTCTCTCTCTTCTTTTGTTCTTAACCCTAACCTAGGATGGAATTCATGTCAGTGTTCTATCCTCGGTGAGTCTTTGGCGGTTTTTGTGGTGGGTATGGGGTGGACTGGTGTTCCGCCCAACACCATCTCTACACAAACACGAAGGCAGCCACAAAAAAAGTCACAGCGAGACGGTTCCGCCCAACATTTTTTAACGAAATAACTACTCCAAGTAATGGTAACTGAATATTTTATTTATTAATAGTTTGAATTCACTTAACAATATTAAACTGAATGAGTTCGTAAAGGAGTGGTAGCCAAATATTTTCTTTGTGAATAGTTTGATTTCACTTAACAATATTAAACTGAATATTTTATTTATTAATAGTTGGATAATATTAAACTGAATGAGTTCGTAAAGGAGTGGTAGCCAAATATTTTCTTTATGAATAGTTTGATTTCACTTAACAATATTAAACTGAATATTTTATTTATTAATAGTTGGATAATATTAAACTGAATGAGTTCGTAAAGGAGGACCACCGAATATTCCGTACGCACTTAAAACTGGCTCAGCCTCGACTCCCCCGAGAGATGTATCCTAGAACTGCTGGATTTACGTAAAGGCACTACTTGCCCTCACGGAATCTGAAATAAGATTAAATTAGCTCATCGAAGCGACAGAATACCACATATTCCATCATCGCTTCGATCACCATATTTGGTAATGATATCCCTTTTTGCGTTTTAATCAACACAACAGGGGTTGAAATACACACACGATGATTGCTTTTGCTGTTCATCGTGTGTATCCGCAAGTATGCAGGCGTAGCATAGGCCCGTTTTAAAGTTCGCAGCAGGTGCGAGTATCTCTGCTACAAAAAGGGTTGAAGTATTTGCACGATCAACGTGTGCGTAAGGCATTATTGCCGATCGTGTGCCTTCCACTTCCATAAATGGATATGTTCCTTTGACATCATTGTGTGGGGTTCACGCTGCTTAGGCGCGATTTGCCGGCGTCCCCTGGTATACATCGCCATGCGCGTGTGTGCGAAAATGCTTTTGTCTTATGCGCATGGAAAATGTAAGGGAATCATATCGAAGACGCGATGTTGTATCAATCTGTGTTTCAAGGGCATTTGGCTGGTGCCAACAATTTCGCTTGTCGGAGGGTGGTCGATCGAGCGTTTGTATAGATGACCACAAAAAGAGAGAAATATCTCCTATAGCATGTGGTAAACACATTAGGAGGTATTTCTTTGATACTTTTGGGCAGTGTTGATTGCTGCATATGCAACCGGATTTGCCTTTGGTGTACATGGTGCGATTCGCATGACTATGCCCTTGTAGGGAATGTCTGTTGTTGCTGATATATTTTTCGTATCAGCAGACATTATGCTCCACAGGTTTTTCGTGGTTATTGGTATGACCAATGCAGGTAAGTACACGCTTTTTATGACATAGGACGCGCGTGGAAATGGTTACCTGGTGGTAGCTGAGTAGGTAAGTAGTGGCGTTTGCAAGAACCGTCACAAGTCCATTTCCATCATTCGACCTGAGCAGGTCGTTGCTGCTCTCGCTACCCCGGTGCGCACGGGGAAGCGATAATCAATTGTAGTCGAGCGTGTTTGTGAGTTCCGCTGTAATCGTTTGAGTTGTTGTCTCCGCGAGTACGTGCTGTGTACCTTCCGTAATTGCGGCGTCGTTTACTTGGGCTGCCGACCAATTATAACATTTAACAATATTTTTTGAGTTTTTTTCGTCCAAATTTGTTGAAACCTGTTAAGTGTAATAACCAAAACCATAAACTAAAAATTATTATTATTATTATTTACTGGCCTGTAGGAACCCGGAAGTTCATGACCTCACCGACTCGGCTCCGCCATTGTTCCCTGTCCTGTGCGCTCCCCTTCCACGTTCGATCATTCGATCCGATCTCCTCGAGTTCCAATCTAACATTGTCCTCCCATCTCCGTCGCGGCCGTCCTGTCGGTCTCGTCCCCGTTAGTTTACCGTCAAGAATTCTATGCACGGTCCTATCATCGCCCATTCGCGCTACGTGTCCGGCCCGTCTTAATCTTCGCGACTTGATTACTCTCACTATTGTAGGTTTGCGGTATAGCTCTTCCAATTCGTGGTTGTGCAGTTTCCTCCATTGTCCTGACTCCTCGTCTAAACTAAAAATAAAAATCAATAATTCACAAACAGCACAATACTCAGCGTTTTAGTATTCCTGCAGCAGTTCCTGGGTGTCTTGTTTTACATTTGTTGCTTCTGGGTGCACAGTGTTCGGTGCGTGACAGTTGACATTTTTCTTTTGGAACATCAACGAAACTTTAGTGATGCTGGGCGACGAGGTAGAACTCTGTGTCGTACGCCGGCACAAAGACCTCCCCCCACAGTCTCGTGGTCTCTTTCCGAATCGTCGCGTATCTTCCTGCGTTGACTTCATCATATCTTTTTAAATCGATCACTCTGAGGCGTTTAATTTGTTCGATCTTCGCCCGGCACTCATCGTCAAACGAAGATTTGGGGCTGTTTGTTTGATTTCGTCTCTGATCGATGCCTATTTAGTGTCCACATTATTGGTTTCCTCTTCCTCACTACTCCCATTCGCTAGGATGCTAAATCTACTCGTTAGTTCGTTTTGATAATCAGCCCTTTTGCGCAGGTCTTTTAGTTTATCGACGTCGAACTTTATGATCATCTCCTGTGACTGGGCATTTCGGTTTACTGCGAGCCGACTCCCAATTTTGTCTGTCACTAGAAGGTGGTCGGAGTCGCAATCTGCCGAAGTGGTCTATTTGCTTATGCGTTACGCCGTCGAGTGATATCCATGTGGCCATATGAATTCTTTTGTGTTTGAACATCGTGATTTTCACTACCTAATCTTTTGACTCTGCCAGCGTGAAAATTCGAATTCCTTTATTATTTGAAATGTCGTGTAAGTTTTCCTATAGTCGGTTGAAAGATACCTTCTTTTCAATTTTCGCGTTGAGGTCGCCGAGGAGGAATTTAACAATAAATGATCAAATTCTGTCAAAACCTTCTTCTAGGGCCTCATAGAATATGTCGTTCGTTTCGTTGTCGATAGATTCTGTTGGAGCGTGTACGTTTATAAACACGTAGTTATACCACTGGCTCTGTATTCTTAGCACGGACATCCAGTCGATAATGAACTCCACGTCTTTTACATGGGGGGTAATCTTATTACTTATTATGAAGCCTGTTCCGAGATTGTGTGTATCGGTATCTCCATATGCAAGTGTGAACCCATTAGTTTCGATTACTTGATGTGGGAGTCGGATTTCTTGAAGCGCAACGATGTCCATTTTATATTGCTTCGCGTTATCTATGACCGTTTGTATTGCACCTGGTTTATATAACGTTCGGACATTCCACGTGCAGACGTGTATATATTTTCTGTTTTTCACTGCGTCTTCTTTTTGCCGAGTCGGTGTTTTCTTGAGGATTTGTTCCCTTATGGTAATGTCCGCTCATCATACCCACGCCTACCGGGTTTTTCTGTATTATTATACAGGCGGTATACCCCTGGTTTCAAACTATCCAATGGGCAGGTTGACGCGTAACACCTTGGATTAGGGGTTGCAGATATTAGTATGTCACTCGTCGCTAGCCTGTTTGACATGGATGACCCCAGCTTAGGCTTCCGTCACCATACCCTGAGTGATTCATCGTAATTTAAGCCCCCACACCACGTCAAGGTTTCTACCACGCAGGGTCAATTTGGTATTAAAAAATAAATTAATAATTATACAAAGTCTGAACCTTAATCATTTGCATATTTTCAATATTATTCAATGGTGTGATGTCATCGCGCTTGTAACTTCAAACGCACACGTTCTGCCCTCGAAATTTTTATTTTAGATTTCGTTATTGCATACGCCTTAGCAGTTATCGATTCAAGAGTGAATCCAATTGGAGTCCCTATCAGACCAGCAAAAAAAAGGACGCGTTTCCTCTTGAAAAACAACATTTAAATGCGTCGATTGACAGTCGAAAGTGCCGCACCGATGTGTTGTGGTATTCTCCAAAAATCCAAATCTATATTCGCAGTGTATCAACAAACTGACAAAATCATTCTGTTCTACACCATATTTAAAAAGTAAAGTGCGAAATAAACAACCCCTGGGGATAAGTGGAAAAACATTTGAGGAGATAAGAATAGTCCTTCTGTTTTGGTGTAATATGTATGCCCAACCTTGATAAACAACAGACTCATCGAATGTTTTGGGTGAAAGTGAATAAGAATGAAAGGGGCTTAGTATTCCTAATTATTAAAAAGCGCAATAAAATATGTGCGTAACATTGAGGTCAAGTCTGGGATAAAAAATAAAATGATTAGAGGTTGATGAATATTAGCCGAAGTAAAATAAAACATTAAAAAAAAAGAAACTGCTCATATAAACCAAAATAAAAAAAAATTTGATAAATAAAAGAGAAATGAATGCTCTAATGTGAGAGCGCGTGCCAAGGGAGATGTTGTCTTTAGTCGCCGGAGTGTTCGCCGAACATTGTTCACAAATAAGAAAAGAAGAACCGAGAACATGGAGCGAATACTATATCAAATAAAACACTGAGATATTTTGCTTTTGAACTTTTATTTTAATTTTTATTACTGTGAAGCATTGCTTCTAGTTGCATATGGGAGATTGCTTGTGACACAATGTTAATACATTTTTGCTTAGTCTATAAAGAAAGGAAATACGCACCTCCACCACACTTCTAATTGTCTTCGTTTTTTGGGTTGCACCTCCTTGTTTATTACGGTCTAACGCCGATGTCTTTCTCTATTGTTTTTAACACGCCAATGGACCATATACAAAAACGGCACAGTTTGGACGACACGAAAGGTATTGTAATTTGTTTGTTATTATATACTGTGTGGTACTCGCGATAGTTTATTTTACGTCATTTTATTATTTCAATTACTGACGCGGCGCGGATCGACCTCCTCGGCGGGGTTCTCTGACCGATCTAATCTATTTTTCTATCCATTTACCATTCTCTTTCCCATCTTCTTATCTGATTTTCTTTCGAAGGATCAGGCGTACCGCCACTTCTTACTCGATCCTTTCATGAGGTTTGTGTGCGTTACCTATCTGGCTTAAGACAACAAGAGTTTTCGTGCGCTTCAGATGGGTAACAAAGGAACCGTGGGAATTGGGCGTCGGTTTCTAGATGCACTTCAAAGTCATAAAACATCTGGCATACGGATGATATGCGTTAAGATGTTTATGATCGCTAGAATTGTGTGTCGGCGGGTCGACTCGCTGTGTCTTTGTTTGGACATGTGCGCTTTTCGGTTTTGGGATCTTGGAGGGAATTAGAGGTGCTAATTGCTATTTGCGTACATGAGAGATATGCATTACGCTGGTTTTAGGGAATTGCGTTGATGGGATGGAATTACGTAAATTAATTTGAATTGCATGGGTGAATTGAATGGACGAATTGAATGGATGAATTGAATTCAATATCAGGGAATTTTAAACGTTTAGTTCGATTGGTTTTGAACATTGAATTCAGTGTTGTGTTGGGGATATGAATGTCACATTTTATTTCAGGCGGAAAGAAGGACTTTTGAGGACACGTGTCTGTGGGCACGTGTAATCTGCATATAGGTAAGTATGTTCCTTGGTGGGAGGACGTTATCTCAACCTATAGTGGATTGTGTGGTTGGTAGAACCGCCACAGCAGTATCATACGAACGCAAAGAAAAACTAACGTAGAAGATGATAAGATGACATAAGCGTGCCAGTACTCGCATCATGGTCCTCAGCGACACAGGTGAAGCCAAGCCTCAAAAGCCGAATAGCGGGGTGCTGAAGATGCACTGAAAAAATGTAAGTGTTGATGATCCGGCTCGAAGGACCAAAGGATGGGGATCACAAAAACCTTAACGATCGTAGTGGATTGTAAATTCCCATCGCCAGGTGGTCAAAGGATACCTGAAAAGAACCCCATCGGTACCCAAAATCCCTTTATGCCCTAACGCTGATTCCACCGCGTGCCACCGGCTCGAGGCGTCTGTTACCACTGGTGCTGCGAACATGCCTTTCACAAACCTAAACGAAAGGAATAAGAACCCTGGTGGGAGAAGGAAGGCCTGGAGTCGTTATGAAATTAAAGATCAGGTTTAACGCCACTTACCATTGGTGGGGGGAAGAATTCTGGAGTACGTGTTAAACAAGAAAAGGAGCGGATTGAAGAAACAACTTCCCTCTGAAAGCAGACCCGATATTTTCTAATCTCAAGATTTAGTTTATTTACAAAAAATGCACATGTCCTACACCATCCCTTCAGCTGTGGAACAAAACTCAGCGGTTTAAAAAGAAAAATAGAGTGGCGAAAGGCCGACTTTAGGGAGACAAGGACAAATGTGTCCTTCATCTTGTCTCTGGCTTCTGGTCATCTTGCGATAACCAGGATCACCCACATCCGTGAGGATGTTGGGTTCGGTCTCAAGATAACTGAAAAGAAAGGGGGAGGAGGTATCTAAGGATAGTGTGGTGTTATATTCTTTTATTACCACCCACTTACACACCACACACACTTTAAATAAAACACTCTTGTTGTTTTTTAGTTAGTAATTAATATATATATTTATATATATATATATATATATATATATATATATATATATATATATATATATATATATATATATATATATATGGTGGATCAGCAAATTCCACAACCTCCAAGCAGTCGCCGTAAGCAAAGAGTCACACCGAGAGTGGCTTTTTCGACTAATTAAGTCAAGCACACTCTCGGTCACCCTCACACAGAGAGGAGAGTCACGGCTGAATTGACGGGGAGTCGACGCGGAACTACGTTGGTATCGCTCACACGTAGAACGAGAACCGACGCCAGATCTTTCCCGCCAATTTCGTTTGACAAATACCACATGTGCGGACAATTGGCGCGAACACACGGCCACTTCGACTTAAGCCGCCGATGTGACCGGACGTGTGCATCAATCAGAAGACTCCAACATTTGCCGCAGCCTATGAAGGAGACAGCTAGACATCGGCTGCGAATTGGGGAAGACAAGAATCCCCAAAGTGGTGACCCCGACGTGATCTCTCCAGGACCAACGCCGACAATCCACCAACAGTCACCTACAACGACGCAACAAACAGCAACGCACCGACCGACGACCCCGCCATCGCTACTGGCGCGTCACATACCACCGAGGCGGACACTGCGCCAGACGCGCTGGAGATCTCAATGCCCACAACCCTGAGTGCGGACATAATCGCCGAAGCGCAAGCCGTCGACCCAAACCTTTCGCACCTGATGGACTCCGCCCTACAACTGCAGCTGCTTTCAATGGACGATCACCAAATCTATTGCGACACAAAGGAAAACATCACCCGACCGTACCTCCCAGAGCCCCTGCGACGTCAGACTATCCGCATCATTCACAGCTTGTCCCACCCAAGTGGCAGGGCGACAGCCAAAGCACTCGCGCGGAAATTCGTCTGGGCCGGCGTTCGCAAGGACGCCATCGCTTGGTCACGTCACTGCGAGGACTCTCAGCGTTACAAGGTAGGACGTCACAACAGGGAGGCCCTGGGAAAATTCAAAGAGCCGGACAATCGCTTCGAGCACGTCCACATAGACCTCATAAAGATACCACTAATTCAAGGTATGCAGTACTACCTGACCATCATCGAAAGATTCTCGCGATGGGCCGTGGCGGTGCCCCTGCCCAACATCAAAACAAACACAATCGCCAAGGCATTCATGGACCACATCACGTCAGACAGAGGGCCACAATTCGAGGCAGAGCTATTCACAGAGTTCGCCAAATGCATCGGCGCGCAGATGATCCACACAACGCCGCACCAACCACAGCCCAACGGAATGGTGGAGAGATTCCACCGAACTCTCAAGGCCGCTCTAAGATGCTGCCCACATTCCTGGCTGGATAGTCTGCCCACAGTTTTGCTGGGCCTCGGGACGGCGTACAAAGAGGATCTCGAAGCCTCCCTAGCCGAAATCTTCTACGGCACAACCATTCGAATCCCCGGAGAATTCGTCGCATCGGAACCGGCACAGGCAAATAGAACCAACTTCGTCGCGACCCTACGCCGGCTTTTCAAAGCCATCCGCCCTGTCCCAGCAACCCGGCACACCACAGGGCACTCGTACATCCACAAGGATCTGCAGACTTGCACCCATGTCTTCAGACCACTCGACAGCATCCGCAAACCTCTCGAAGCGCCCTACACAGGCCCACACCGCGTCATCCGACGCACGGAATGCAGAACAATAATCATCGACGTCAATGGCCAGGAGAAAACCGTCTCAACCGACCAAGTCAAACCAGCCTACCTGGAAAGGGCAGAGTCGGCCCACACCAACCAACCGATCCAGCCCCAGCTGCCCACACCACAAGCCGGGACTCTTGCTCAGAAGGCCGCCCAGCCACAGGGCACACACATAACCACTACACACATCCGCCCCGGCCCGGAGGTAGCGGGCACCCTAACCCCACAGCCACACTGCAGCAGAGAAATATCACTCCCAGCGCAACTTGCGCGGGTCACAGGGGGGGGGGGGGGGTGGCGGGTCAGCAAAATACACAACCTTCAAGCAGTCGCCGTATATATATAATATATATATATATATATATATATATATATATATATATATATATATATATATATATATATATATATATATATATTGTTATATTTATTTGGGGTCAACCACTTTTATAGTCACATTTGGGTATAACACCTTATTGTTACAAATTATTCAGTTATGTTCATATATTTGTTTAATACACATTTGAAAATACTTCCTTTTTTTATTATTAAACTAATCTTTATTACTAATCAACACTTAGATGATCACTCTAAATGTCACTTAAATTAGTACAGAGTGTCCGTCACATATATTCCTCGGTCTATATAGTTATTTGGCAAATGAAATCTTCTTTTAAGTTTAACACGACCTTTTTCGGTAAAAATTCATCAGATTATTTGAACAAATTATACTTTTCCAGGGAGGTTAATTTAAATATTTTTAGACGTGAAACAATACACCCAACCGATGACCGTCTCGATCAATTTTCAAAAACCAACTCGTTTAACGAAGACTTTTTTCTTCCATCCTGCAGATCGAAAGATATGTCCTTTTTTCTGCTTGGCCCTTTTGCCAGCCACTATTTCCTTTCTTTATCTTTCCCGGCTTGGGATCAAAAGAGGAAACACAAAGGGAAAATCAACAGAGGATAATGCTAATGCACATTTCTGATCCTCTATTTTGTTAGGCGCTAAGACGAACGTGCGATTCGTTTTATTGCGCAAGTTGTTTGTTCTAGGCGAATGGACAAGGATGTTCCTTGTGGGAAATGGTTTGGGTAAACAAACATTTAAAGGATCATAAAATTGTAGACGTGCAATTTATGATTCTCAACAACTTTACTTGAAAGTTGGTCATCTGGTCCACAGATTTGGATCTAGGGGATTTTGTTTGTTGAACATATGGTTCGTTCTTTCACGTCTTGGATTCAAATTAAATTCAATATGGGCAAATTGAACGTGTAGTTCAATTTTTTTTGATATTGAATTGATATCGCGATATTTAATGTATGCGCGATTAATGATGGAGCTTAGCTGCAAAGAGGTAGGTATTCAGGGGTGGAGGCCTTTGCGCGTAACAGTGGACAGGGTTAGTTCAATTGTTCTCTAACTACTTTGATGGGTGGATGATGGGAGAGAAATCGTACCAGACCGGTAGGTCTTGAGTGCGGTAGTAAACGCAGATCACGTCTTTGGCGTCTGATAATCTGCGCTTTGGTCGGTGTGTATGTGTGTGTGTTTGTGCTGTCTTGTACTGTGCGTGCCTGTTTGTAGTGTGTCAGCAGTAGACCCGATGGGATGGGTCCAGGAGAATGTTGTTGGGAAGGGTTCTTTCTTCAGTTTTGTACTGAAGAAGAAATTGTGGTGGTCTGATCCGAAGAGATCGAAACGGAGAAGGGTCAAGAACGCAAGACTCCCATACAAATGCGTTCTCGCTGTTCTGAATCCTTTCGAGGTACTTGTATGCTAATTGTAGCAAGTACTCGTCGATAGGGCTAATGGAGGCACCTTCGTATAGGTGAGAGTTCGGGTAATGGCGACCGTCAGACCTTCTAAAGTGGTTGATGCATCTTCTGAGGAGTTTTCTTTCGAAAACTCGAAGTCTTTCCATTTGGGCCGAAGATATGCAAGACCATATGGGAAAGGCGTATGATATTCCAGATCGGATTAGCTGCTTATAGCAGAGATGCTTAACTTTGGTGTCAGCTTTGTTGGTCACTTCAAGATGTTGTGCAGCTTAGATCGACCGAGGCTCCTTTGAAGAATGTGGCTCACATGTTTGATGAAATTCATCTGTGGGGTATAGGTGAATGATATAATTAATGTAAAAAAACCTTATAACACTCACTGCATTATAACCAGTATTAAATTTTAGAAGCACAGAAATACGAAGATCCGATTAATACTAACGGCAATATTCTTGACTCCACGCAACTCCATTCCAACGTTCTCAATTCGAACTTCACGCGACACTCTTTTGACTTTCCTTTACCCTACACGGGTCAATTTAACTGTCTCAATACTGGCTTAGCCTTAAACGATGGCGCACAATGCCCACCAAATATCCTCGCGAACTCGCCCGACCCCCCCTCCTCGACATCGGCTCAATCTTACTCCATCAACCCGACTCCCTCGGACTCCGCCCATTCTTTCAAATCGGCTCCTCTCTCAACATCGGCATAACGATGCCCCCACACAACCCTCTCGGGATCACGCCTTTCACAACCTCGGCTCCTCACTGGACCACAGCTACTGCGCGTAGCAAACAACCAGTAGGAC
Organism: Microdon myrmicae; assembly: GCA_963931805.1. Classification (NCBI taxonomy): domain Eukaryota; kingdom Metazoa; phylum Arthropoda; class Insecta; order Diptera; family Syrphidae; genus Microdon; species Microdon myrmicae. The sequence continues at coordinate 117,829,534 of OZ007500.1, read as the reverse complement.
GCCCGACTCCCAGGCCGGATTCTTGCTATCCACCCGCTACTTCGCGTAGCAAACAATAGTCAGGACGCCCGCCTCTACCACCCTTACCCCCGCGTAAGCATCCTTCTTCGGGACTCTTGACGTCCCCCAAGCTTTTCAACCTATGCAATCGGCAACACGTAGGCAAAACCTACTCAACTACACCGCCGCACGCAACAGGTACACCAAGCTATCGCTTCGGAGCGCGCACTAGCATCCTCAGTCTAGTCGCCTACCTCCAACCACTCCGACTCTGGACTCGGGTCTCTTCCATCCCGCACACGACACTCCGTCACTGCGGATGCGTTCAACCCTGGCTCAAACCTCCTCCATCCCGCACACGCCACTTCGTCACTGCGGATGCGAGCGAATTCCCGATAGGCCCAGACCTACTCGGACGACAAACCTGTTGCTCCAAGTGACCCACAACAGGCCAGTGGACCACGCCGCACGCCCCTTGCCCCCGCGGCAGCAGCCCGGTAACAACCGTGTCCACTCCTAGTATCGACCCAGGCCCACCATGACCCAGGAACTCCTCACTAAGGTCAGTTCCAATACCTCACCACCGCTCCTCCCGAAGCGAGAAGGGCCACCTTATCCTGCAAGCGTCTAGCCCTCGTCCTAGCCACACACCAAACTCCTTCCTCCCTACCAATTATTTCGTGACTACGTCACTTGGCGGGGGGGGGGGGGGGGGGGTACTGTGCGGGTTCTCTATACCACATGGAGAACCAACCCACAATTCCATACCTTATTTCGACCGCTTTCAGCGCGTCATTTCTACACATTCCCTTTATAAGCTATTCCACCTGTAAAACATGTTAAACGGACGCATAGCTAAACTCATTATCTCATGCAGATAATGCATAATTGAGTTTAGCTACCTTTTTGCCATACGGCAACCGCATTTCGCTAACCCATGAGATTTCCACAGGAAATCGCATCATGTCGGTTAGCAACGTAGTCGTACTCTACATAAAAATCAATTGACAACACTCCAACTAGGACATCATCAAAGCCAGAATATATAGATCTGTGGGTATCAGGCTGTATGTGTGCCGTCGTTGGCACGGGTTCCGTATCTGCTCGTTATCGATAGTGCCGAAGGTTGAATTGTGAAAATGCACTTCCCGATTGTAGTCAAATCAAAAGAGTCGAACGAGATTATAACAGACTTTCGTTCCTTTAACACAGCATATCGTTGCTATACTTGTTTTTATTTCCTATTGTAGTTAATATAATTCACAATCGGCGCAAGGCTAATAACCTTGCCCGTAAAAAGAAATTATTATGGAAAATTTAACAAGCCTCGAAACTTGCTAAATAAGGCCAAGTACCGGATCCCGGTTGTAGTGCCGATGATGATGATGATGATGATGATAATTCACAATGGTGGTTAAAAGGCAGTCGCTGCTAACTTACACAAGGCTTTTTACTTAATTGATTTTGAGTTAATATACTCATCCACCAACGGTTGTTGGGCACAGACTCGAATTATTTAACGTGGAGGCACGACTTGCCTCCACGGAATCCGTACAGCGATTAGTTAATAGTCGACGATACAATTTCATCTTCCGCTTGCCGACATAAGGGGATGATTTTCATGGTGAGGATGTGCACTCACACAGATGTGTTAACTCGCACGTTCATGAGGTGTTCCATAAAAGGAAATGTTTATCCGATTGGTACTGCGTAAGAGATCCATGCTGATCGGGCGCACGTTGCTGGCGTCCTCTGATATGACTTGCCATGCACGTGTGTGGGAAAAAATATTTTTTCTGTGTGCATGGACAAGTTTGAGGATTCATATCGGTTACGTAATGTCGTAACCGAATTGGATTCTTAGGAATATGCTGCGTTATATGCAGGCATGCCCCTGGGGGTAATGCTTATAGGATGTTGATGGCTGTTGATCGGTTTACCGACCGATGTGCTTGTAGGTCAACAAGAAAGGAAAGAAATATCTCTTGCATGTGTGCAGCGGAATTCGTTCGGAGACATGTGTAATGAATTGGTTCGGGTCATGTTGTTTGCTTGGTGGTGGAACCAAATTGCTTATAAAGAATATGTCTGTTTGGTGCTGATGGATTTTGCATCAGCGAATATTATGAATTTACAGCATTTCTGGTATTTATAGTACAACTATGTAAAGGTAAGTACATGCTTTCCAGGTTTTTATGCTTTCTGTATGCCCTAGGAGGAAGTTGGGTGTCGAGCCTGGAAAAGGCGAGCGGTGGCGATATTGAAACCGCCACAGATCCTTTAGGAAAACAAACTGGGAACGATTCAGGAATAACGTAGGCAGAAATCTGCATGTTTCACAACCTCACACGAATCGCAACATTTCTAATACCTTCAACTCGACTGCCCACAATGCAGTAGAATCCAACTCAGCGCACGTTTCACATCATATGAGAAGATATAAGGATTTTCTAGATTACATAATGGCGCTCTTTAGAGATAAAAACAAATGGCAGAGAGAGTTGAAGAGAACGTTCTACTATTACCATAATAGAAATCCGCAGATTTTAAAGATCTCTCAGCAAGGATACCCTTACTTAAAGTTATAATTCGAAATCAAATCGCGTCTTAGACAAACGAGTGTCTACAAAAACGGGTTTTCCCAATGAAACTCTGCCCCCAAGCTTTCAAGGATATAAGTCGATTTTTAGGAATCCAAAATAAACTTCAAGTGGCAAATTCTATTATATATTCAGAGACTCCGACCAGATTGTGGCTATGCCAGAGCAACACTTTGAGGCTATATACTGATCCTATATTCTTAATTTTGATACGAGTCTAAGAAACCGCGCTGAGGAGCAGGTCCCTGAGTTGATCGAGAAAAATACCAAGCATTTAAAGAATTTCAATGGAGAAAATCCTGCTTTAAATCCAGGATACACTAGCAAAGAGGAAGTTGCTTCTATTATTAAAACTTTAAACCCCAAGAAATCGGCACGCCCGGACGGTCTGATAAATTACATAATAATGAGGCTCCACGCTTCCACACATACATAACAATATTATTCAACCACTGCCTTAACAATGGGTACTTCCCCAAAACTTGGAAACAAACAAAAATAATCCCTGTACCGAAAAACAAAAGGAGTTTTGAGATATCTAACCTCTGACCCATTGCACTCCTATCTAACCTAGAGGGAATATTGGAAAAATAATTTTATCAGAGGGGCTCCTCGATAGTATAGTGGTTAGTATACCCGCCTGTCACCTGGGAGACCGGGGTTCGATTCCCCGTCGGGGAGCCCCTGGCGCAAGACTAATGACCTTGCCCAGAAAAAATAAATCATTATGGAAAATTTAACAAGCCTCAGGACTTGCTAAATAAGGCCAAGACCGGTTCCCGGTTGTAGTGCCGATGATGATGATGAATTTTATCAGAAATGGACAGATACATCCCAAACGGAATTGAAGTTATACCAAACTTCTAGCTTGGTTTCCGGAAAGGATACTCCACGAGTCATGCTCTTCTTTAGCTACATGCTGACATTAGCCCTAACCTGGAGAGGAAAAAATGTATGATGGCATGTCCACTTGACGTGGAAAAGGCGTTTTTCAGTGTCTGGGGAGAAGGACTAATATATATGGTCAAAGAAACCAATTTCCCTCTTAAAATAAACCATGTGATCTACACTTTCCTAAACGGACCCACAGGTTATATTGAGTGCATCCATGGCAAATTCCATATAGAACGCGGAGCACCCCAAGAATCTATTCTGGGTGAGAAGTTGTTCAAAATCTCTATGTATGACTTTTACCATGCAACACATGGAATCAACACGCCTGAATAGTCGGCAGACTTACTGTATGCCAACGATACCTCAACCTATGGGCATAGCAGAACACCAAGGACAGCTGTCGAAATTGTTTCCGCACACCTTAAACAAATAAATACATTCTACTGACAATGGGGTATAAGATACCTAACCGAAAGTTATTTGTTTTCGAAATTCTAGCAGAAAATGCCATAAGAAAGTAACCAAAGAAGTCGGGGTAATTACAATTCTATTGAAATGTCTAATCATCAACATTATAAAATTCCATATTCCATATTTTTAGTGAAAAGAGATCCAACTCGCCCTTGTCCATGTTCTTGGAAACAAACAAAGGAAACAAATTCATCGGAACACCATTGTGCAAGAACATTATCGAAAACCTGAACAGCATATCGAAACCATAGTTGCTGATGATTTTAGCGACAGTTTGTCGTACACATAAAAAGGGTAAAAGGGCGTGTGCGACACAACCAAGTCGTGTGAGTATTGATGATGATGACAATGGAAACGTATTATGGAAACCAAGGCACTCACTAATTAGCCAGCTTGACGAGGGCGACTATCAAGATGGGCACGAAATATGTTTTCAAAAAGAATTCCGAGAGAATTGACAGACAATTTACTTATCCAACACCGACGACAAGCATACCAGAGAGTCTAGCGACAACAACATCTCCAAGGGAGGCGGTAAGCACAGCAAGTTTTTCTTTTTCTTCCTCTTTTTCTTGTGAGTTTTTTTTTTTTTGATCCGCAAAAACTTGCTAAATAAAACTGAGTAAGCTCCTTCCGAGCCACAACAAAAACAAATAGGCTGCTACATTTTAAGTAGAATTTAATAAGGTCTTTCAAAGGAAACCGCTGATCCCTCGACACCAACCACGTGGAAGCCGCTCGACTCACCTATAGATCAGTGCCACATCCCTCCTTCTTCGGGTGAATCCACGCAGTGACCTACAAGGTGGTCCAGGTCTTCCCCGCTATTTTTCTCGTCGAAATCTTGGCATCATAATTCTTTCCAATTTTGCTACACGTTCTCTGTCATTGGGGTCGTGTTTCAACACTGCATTGGCTGAATCCCCAGGACGATCTGCATTTCATATAGCAATTCGACCCGCTACACTTGAGTCAAATTATTTTTCAGGCGCGTTCACCTGTCCTACCTAATATAGGCTACGCGACCGTCGACAAAGGGCTCAAACATTTGAAGTTTATTGATCTTCAGGTTCCTCAGTTAAACCTAAACTTATCATTTACTCCTGCACCGTCTCGAAATACGTCTGAAATCACTGCATGAGGTTGTCACTGTACTTCGATCGATTTTTATACTGACTAGTGCTGGAGTCATTCTGCCCATATATTTGAATATACTTTTCCAAATTTAGAGTACCGAATAAAGCAGTGAAGCCCGGTAAATATACAATCCGTCCAGTTGATGCAATGAACACATAGCTCAACGCAATTTTATTCCTATTCAGCAAATCACACCTTACCTTCATATATTCAGAACAAGGAGACAAATCATCAGTCAAAAGGGATTATTTGAATCTCTTCAGTACGCTATTCTTTTACCACTTTTTCTACCTCCTTAGATTTCGTGGTTAATAGGAAACACTTTACACCTTCTTCAACCCTCCCTTTCACGGTGTTCTTTGACAAGGTTTACTCAGATACATCGTGATTGATTGTATCTTTTACGGGTGTAATTGTCTCATCCGATTCCTGAATTCATTTGTTCGATTTCCAACGCATTTACTTTCCTGAACTAGTTCTTTTGGATCTTAGAGGCTCTGTGGATATCTGAGAGGATGTCTTTTCCAAAAAAAAGTCATCCAACTCTAAGTCTCATTTCGGGTCGCTATCATGTTGCTTGTTAAGTAAGCTGTCCCCTGCCGCATGCTTGAATTGAGTATCCTTGAAACACTGATTAGTAACTGCTTTGTAATTTCAGAAGTCAATCTATTGCGCGGCCGTTTCAGCTGTCAATCGGATAACAAGTCTCCCGTCAGTCCACATGATACCACCTTCCGGATGGAATATTCAAATCTAATTGAATTCCAGTAGAGTGCGTGATTCTGATAGCGCCCATTGAACTCGGTTAAAACTAATTGAAAAGGATTCAAGGATTTGGCTTTGACTATTCGGTTAGAGGCTTCGTTGCTGGTGCACGTTACTTTGTCCTCATTATTCATCAAGTCCTGCGGCTCATCGTCAATCCTCTTGGCAGAAAAAAATCCTGCATTCAAGGAATGCTTATCCAGTCCTTTTCCTTGCTCTCTTTCCAATGGTGACACAAGGTGCAGCAGGCGATTTAGAGAGCTTTTACAATCAGTTCGCATTGTGACTCTTGAACAGGACCGGCAATCAGAAGGGACTATGGGGTTCTGCTCTTTTAGTGGGTATTCAATGGTCCCGATAGTATTAACCTGTCTTGAGGGAGTTCCGTGTGTTTTATCTCGCTTTCATCTGGAGTAGAGGATGCGAAGGAATGCAGAGTAAGGACATCTTATTTGCATTGCGAAAAGGATATCTAATCTTAAAGGGAAGGCATTATTCGTTGTGCCTAAAAAGGACCCAGCGCCTACGGCTTAAACTGCCACCCTTCTTGCCTTAACTTGGTTCAATGTCGCTTTGTCTATTCAGAGGAGCTACCCTCTTAAGTGGTAGCTTTGTCTCCGGGTGGCGACCCGCTCGGCGGCCAGGGCGATGGATGACAAATTTGCTTTGTTCCAACATCCACTTGCCAGCGAATGAATAAATCAATCTGCTTCCAGTGAGGTGGAAGATTGGATTCTATGTTCTATTCTTGTTCCTTTTACTTGAGCGCAGGGACTGTTCACGGACTAAGGCGAATGTGTAACTCGGCGAGCACAACGCAACCATTGTGAGGCACAGGACTCCCTCGTGTCTGTGAAACATGTAAGAGGACAGGATGTCTAAGGTTCATATGTCAGTTTGTCTATTCGTTTGATGCGAACGAATTCGACTAAGACGTAGAAAGAGAATTTCTAGATAAGTTATTAGGATTTGAATGTTCAGTAGTAGTTTTCTTGACTTTATTAATCCATGCGGGTGTCGCGTGAAGGATAACGACGCAGGAAGTCGAAATAATTTATTTCGTTTAGGACGGGTGGAATTTTTCGGAACGTTGGGCGCCTCCAATTTAACGCAGCAGATGACTTTAAGACAGACAGATGCTATGGGCGATGATGGCACAGTTTTGCGAGGTAAATTGAACGAATAGATGGATACATTGATGACATATCGAGAATCTGAATTTTAGTTGACAAGTAGGCCTCAACTCACTGCATTCTTGCTGGTTACTTTTGATGGTGACATCTGACGTAGACGGTGATGGAGTGCAATGGTAAGTTAGATTGACTCCGATTAGTCGAAATTCAAAACTTTTGCCGCGAGATCTGCTGCTACTGCTCACAGGTGTAGAGTCGAACATAAGACAATTGGTCGATAAGGTTAAGAGATCTGGGTTGGTGACTTATGTATATTTATCAATATTAGATCTATGTGTCGGATTGCGGGTTCGCGATAGAATAGTATAACTGACTAAAAAATGAAACCCAACAACAACACAATAATAGTATTGACTGTTTCATTCTGAAGCTTACGTCGATATCGTGCGTTAAAACCCAGTTATGATACACGTACGAGGGTTGCCTCTTATGTTTCGGGATTTGGCAGCCCTAGTGTTGCAATCCGGTAATTGACAGCTCTGTCGTAAAGTTGGAAATTTTTGAGGCTATACGCACTCAGAACGTTTTGACATACGAGCGCTATTTATGTTGTTTACAGTAACTTAAAAGATTCATCTCGGCCCAAAAAGGGAATTAAATCGTCAACATTTTCGTGCGATTATTTTTTACAACTTTCGGCGTGGATTAACTCAGCAACAGTGCATGGATGAACTTAATTCAATTTTTGGCGATGAAGCTCCATCAAGGACCAGTGTTTATCGATGGTATGGTGAATTCAATCGTGGTCGTAGTTCACTCCAAGATGAATTTCGTGAAGGTCGTCCAAAATCAGTTGTTGTTCCGAAAACCATTGATGCTGTGCGCGAACTGATATTGGAAGATCGTCATGTGACCTATCGTGAGATTGAGACAACCTTAGGCGTTAGTGGGACCAGCATACATTCAATATTGCATAAACATTTGACTGTCAAAAAAATTTGTTCGCGTTGGATCCCACACAATTTGTCAATCGCCCAAAAAAAGGCTCGTGTCAATTGGTCGAAATGCTCAAAAAATACGGTCGCGGTGCTTCGAAACACGTCTATGACATCGTGACAGGTGATGAATCGTGGATTTACGCGTATGAGCCCGAAAGTAAAGAGCAGTCGACTGCCTGGGTGTTTCAAGATGAGCCAAATCCAACAAAAGTTGTTCGCGCACGAAGCACTTCCAAGCAAATGGTCGCCTGTTTTTTCGGAAAAACTGGACATGTCGCAACCGTACCACTAGAACAACGCAGAACAGTCAATTCTGAGTGGTACACAACCATTTGTTTGCCAGTTGTCTTCCAAGAAATCAGGAAAATCAACCGCCGAAGACGGATCACTCTTCACCACGACAATGCGAGCTCTCACACATCGGCTGCGACAACTGCATTTTTGAGCACCCAAAACATCGATTTGATGGGTCATCCGCCGTATAGTCCTGACTTGGCACCGAATGACTTCTTTTTATTCCCGTACGTAAAAAACAAACTGAGAGGTCAACGTTTTTCGACACCTGAAGAAGCGGTTGCTGCATTCAGAATGTATGTGTTGGAGATATCTCAATCAGAGTGGCAAAAGTGCTTCGACAATTGGTTCAAACGCATGCAAAAGTATATAGATCTTCATGGGGAATATTTTGAAAAACAATAAAGTGATTTTCGATGATCAATATTTGTTTTTGTTCTCTAATCCCGAAATATAAAAGGCAACCCTCGTATCACAATGACGATAATTTCAAAATCAACAGGTTTCCATGATTTCCAAGGCTGAGTTGTTTTTTTTTTTTTTAGATTTTTCCAACATTATTTATTTCGGTTTTTTTTTTCTTAGATTCTACATTATAGGCTAGACAAAAAATTTGCGTAAGATGCTTGATGTTGGAGTTACTTTGCCGACTTTGGTACATAGGTCTTTATTTTCCATTCAACCACCAAAACTGTTGGGGCTGTTTAATAATGTCATCCCGGTCTCTATGGGAAATAGATCTATTGAACCGCAAAAGCTCTTCTTCGGTGCGCGTGACTTCTCTGGTGGAACAAAGCCGTTGCGGCGCACCCTCTTAAAATACAAAGATTTTGTATGATAAGCTTCGAAAATTAGGTCATTGGACGCAACTATTGCTCTCGCAATATGTCCTGTGATTTATTTGATCATAATATTATCCACCCTGTTTATGTAGGCTACGTTATATAAGGTTGTGGCGTTTCTAACAGATACACACACAATACACAAGCAAATAGTGAAGAACACCGAACGAAAATCGAATAAGAAAATGCATCAGAGCCGTATACCATAGCGATAACATAACAAATCCACATCAGTCGAATGTACTTGAGTTTAGAAATCGAATTCGTACACACGGCGGTGGCCTGATGGGTTGCGCTTTGGCTCAATTTTTGGTGATTCTAACTGTCATAGCGTCAGTTCGAATCATACGGCCTTCACTATCATCCTAAACGCTTTAAGGTCGGATTTGGATAATACCTTTTGTAGTCAGATTTCGGTGTTCGATATAATCTGAGACAAGTTCTAAGAAACTTTCTTTCCGACCGAATCTTTTCCATCATATTTGGACGAATATTGAACCACACTGGTGTTGTACTCCGCACCGTGCTTTAACGGTAAACCCGAGAGAAGAGCGCGAAGTGTTGTGTGTGGAAAATGAAAGAGACCGAAAGGGTTTGGTTGATATAAAAAATACGCTAGTTTTATTGGCATTCAAATCGGAGGTTCGGATATGGTTTTACATGAGGGTAAAAAGTGGACACTTTGGTACGCACGGCCAGCGGTTCGGCCTCTGTGCTTCTACTGATCACGAAATCGGAAGTCACTGCCCTTTTATAGTTTTTTCCGTTAACTTTTGTAAATTATTTTAGTGTCAAAATTCGAAGAAGCACACGCAAGACTTTGCGTGCTTCGATTGGAATTATGTTCTGAGAATCGTTTGAGGATTTTGTTGGATAGGTACTGGGAAGGGGAATCATGAAATGTGTTTTGAATCAAGCATTTCATGATATTAGGATTTTGGGAATTGAGTCAATGTACGACGAATTAACTTTTGGTTTAATTCGTTGTTCATGTGACTCAATATGGAATTTGGATGTGTATCATGTATTATGGGAAGCATTGGGGAATTGGATAGGATTATGTGATGTTGTTGGGGATTTGGATAGGAGTAGCGATTTAGGATCGCTACACTGGGCATCCATATATAATCTGATAAGGGCCGTATAGCATATAACTTGTACCCTGCTATCAAGTTGTGTTGCGGATTCGCCCTTAACACAACCGGCGAATTCGCAATTGAATTACCTGTGGCACCACCCTAATCAATGTCAGCAATCAGCTGACATTTTAAAAGAAATACTGTTGGTTGTCAAACCACAACCATTTTTTAATTCTCTTTCTGCGTGACTTTTGTAAAAGCAACACCACAAGTCGACTTCTTTAATCAAATAAATAGACCTCATCAGACTACTAAAAACGAATTTTATTATTGGAAATTGGCCATCACAATTTAGGATATTCCCATTAGGTATTCTTTTGGTCCTTTTACGTACTAATTTTACAGATTCTTTTAGAAACATCTGGACCAACACCATCGTGTTCCTGACGCGTGTGTTCAGCTCTTGCTTGACACACACATACTTTTGGCCAGGTGACACCATCGTGTTCCTGACGCGTGTGTTCAACGCTTGTTGGATACAAGTTGGCTACAATGAAATAGCCTTTTTGTCATAGCAAACGTTTTCTTGGCCTTGACCAAAGCAGCCTCCACATGTCTGTTAAAATACTGGTACTGATCTAGCCAAATAGCAAGGTATTTCACCACACTTTTGGTTTCTAGTTTGTGTTTAGGCGGTCCCATGATAACTAACTTTCCCCAGTTTTTTCTTGTATCATTTGTAGCTTTAAGCATCATCGGCACCACAACCAGGATCCGGTTTTAGCCTATTTAGCAAGTTCGGAGGCTTGTTACATTTTCCATGATAATTTGTTTTTACGGGCAAGGTTATTAGCCTTGCGCCAACCTTTCTCAGGATGTCGCCGCATGCCTTGGTTCACTACTTGGGGTGTGCCAAAGTAGCTATCCAGGTGTGTCAACTTGGATTGAACAGGGACACGGACCGTCCTGGCCTTCCCCGGGTTGAAAGTAGAGACTTTACCCTGTATGTTCGCTCCCATCCCCCTTTTAAAAAGCAATTCGCCTACGCAAATCAAAGATGAGTTGGACTCTGTGTATGGAAACTCTGCACCATCATTTACCACAGTGAAATTTTGGGCAGCTGAATTTAAACGTGGCCGTGAGAGCTTGGGAGGTCATGAACGTTCGGGACGTCCAGAAACTACAACAAGTGACGTTAACATCGCCAAAGTTCAGCATATGGTGCTAGACGACCGCCGAATTAAAGTGAGAGAGATAGCAGAGTCTATGAAATTGTCCAAAGAACGTGTTTATCACATATTAAATCAAGATTTAGGCATGAGAATGCTGTCCGCATGTTGGGTGCCGCGTTTCCTCACCTTAGACCAAAAACGTGTTCGATTGAATATTTCCAACGTGCTCTGTTAGCGCAGTTTAGGCGCAATATATCCGAGTTTTGGCGCCGATTAACAACTGTCGATGAAACTTGGACACACCATTATAGGCCCGAAACAAAAATATAGCAAAAATTGTGGACTGCAAAGGGGGAATCGGCTCCAAAAAAAGCAAAAAATATCGACTCACTCAAACTACTGTCAAATAAAAACTACTCGTCTAAAATGGCTAAAATTGAAAAGATGCACAACTGCATTCGCTAGCTTTTTTGACGAGTGCTGCTATCTTCACGTTGAGGTCGGAAACTTTTCAGTTCACCCATGTGGTGCCCATTTCCGGGGCTGTTTTATAAATAATTAGATCGTCTGCGCACGCAATTGCGTCGGGAAGTCCGCTTAATATGTCGCTAACGTAAATGTTAGAAAGAATCGGAGAAAGCACTGCTCCCTTTTGCAATCCATTCTTCGTATTTTAGGTTTTATTAGAGGTCACATTACCACTTTTGACCGCGAACCTCCTGTTATTTATCACATCAATTGGCTGAAAAGCAAGCTGCGTTGGTCAATAGGCACGGCCCGATCTGACCCCATATTTCACAAGTAACGGTGCAGAAACTGAAATTCTTCCGCATCCACCGTATTCTGCTCACATTTCCCCAACAGGGTTTTCCGGAACCGAGCAGAGGTCATAAAAGCCTTTGAAGAGTTCATTGCCTCAAAAAGTCAGCACTTATACCACAAAGGAATATTTGATCTCGTATCACGTTGGAAGAATGTCATAGATGCCAGAGGATCCTATTTTGATTAAATAAAAATATATGGAAAAATAATATTGGCTTATAAAGCTTTACTCTAAAATCGGACATTTCATGTGGTACAAAAAAATAATTATTCAGTAGGAAAGTCTTCGTGCAGGAGGATTCTCAACAGCGTGACTCAACGACCTATCCCACAGTGCATGATTTCTCGTTTAAGTATTCACCTCTCCTACACTAGGTTCTATCGTGGACGGAGAGGATGACTAATGACTAATAGTGCTTAGAATTCTATTTCTGTTGACGATGCGCCCTGAACTCGGACAGTGAGAACGGCGCCAGTGTCTTGGTCACGAGCAACACCTCGCGTCATCGATGGTTTGTTGCCTCTCTTATCGTTCCTTGTCGGCAACTTCAGTTTTTTTCTGATTGGTCCTTTGCTTCGTTATACTCGGCCGCAGCATGCTTTGTGACAACATTCTGTTCCACTGCCCTCCTTTCTGACCTCCGACAACGGCCTGACTTCACGACTGTTCACGTGGACCCCGTCTCGAATACGCGCTATCTCCCGGTTGACCCACACAGTTTGCGCAATCGGTGCTCACCTACTCCAACGGTCCTTCCTCCCGCTTGATCAACCTGCATTGATCAACCGGCTAAGGCACCTACACCAACGGTATTTCGACATGTTGCCGGCCAGCGCGTTAAAATGAAACTCAGCGCTGTGACATTTTTTTGCCACAGAAAACTAAATATGTATTACAACTTGGTTACCTGGTTTTTTCTTTCTCAGTGAGGGAGGGCGTCTATTATTTCGCCTCCGAGACTTCCATTAGGACTCCTCTTCCTCTTCAGGTTCCTCCCTTTTAGTACGACCTGGGTGGCCACCGCCAACTGGTGACCTTATAGCGAAGCACGATGGATAGATTTCCCCAATTCAAGTCTGGGCACCTGGGTCCGTAAACGGCGCTCCACGAAAGGAAAAAGTCTTCTTCTTTTCTTCTTCTTGGTGTTTATTTCCAAAAATGTTTTTCTTTTACAATTTATTCTTCTGTTCACAATCCTCCAACTGTTAACTTGAACGACTCTTCTAAAGTTATTTTGCAATTGATAAAATTACTTTTTCTTTTACTTTATGCTCAAAAAACAGAACAACGAAAACGGGAACCACTTTTTCTGCTCTTCAAAATTCTTTTTTTTCGGCCACTATCAACTGTTAACCGTTTACCCACTGTTCTTGTTTGCTACCGTCTTCTCAACGAAGATGAAGGGATGAAGCTAAGCTCCCTGTCAAATAAGATCCCGAGGTCGCGTATCGAGGGTACGGATGATATCTGCTGGTTTAGTAGGAAGTAGGAGCGTGGGGGAGCAGGGGGGCGTTTGCGGGAGAAGGTGATGGAGTGACATTTGACAACGTTGAGTTCAAGGCAGTTATTACGGCACCAAGTTGAGAAGCTGTCGAGGTCTGTTTGGAGTAGTGAGGAGTCGAAAAAACCAGGCAATAACCTTCGCGTCTGTATATGTGAGCACGATCGTCACTGGTGGAGAGATTCTCGATTGAGAGAAAGCCACCACCCAGGGAAAGCGAATGGAGGAAAGTCACCACCAGTGAAAGGGAAAAGAAAACTATGCGGTGGATGGAATCCAGAGAAATTGCCACAGTTCAGTTACAGAACCCCGACGAGGAGGTAATCCGCGCAGCGCTGTAGAACGATAAAGTATCGTTTCGACCCGAAGAAAGACCTTTCACTAGACGCGAGTTAACGGTAGTACATTCGCGGAACTGCCACCGAAGGCAAACGTATATTCGGCGTTCAGCGCAGAATAAAGCAACGCGCAACAGAAATACAAATCCTCACAACCGGTGAAAGTTGTGTTGATTTTCGTGAATAGATTCGCAAGTAGTTCCCAAATTAATTGAAACATCATAAGATACAAATAGTGCTTAAGAACAAAAATAAAGTAAAATTCGTGTATTAGACGTTAAACGACTTGCTATAAAATTACAAATTTGTAACCATTCCTTAACAACCGAAATAAAACAATAAAGTATTAAAATAAAAACAAAAATCTCCGTGTTTCATTTTTTGTGGACAGTGTTCGGCGGAGCACATTACCCAATCGACAGTTTGAAAAATCCGCCAAAGTTGAACAATGACATATTGGCCGTTCATGGAAATTTAACAATTTTTTTTTGGGATTGAGATACATCATCGCTTGACTAGTTCCAAAAGAGTTCCATGTCTTGTGAAAAGACCATTGAAAACACATTCTTGAAGTCAATGTGTCTCGAGAACCCGACTTCAGTAATGGCATCATAACCGGTGACGAAACATGCGTCTAAGAAAAATCACCTTCCACCAGCACATATTATCATTTTACCCGCGGACCGTCCCTCGCGGTTTGGAACGAGGTCAATTCGTTACTTCTTGAACTTGGTGCAGTATACTACATATCACGTAAATATTATTCAGTAAGTAAGGATATCCCAGAAAAGGTTACGAATCATGTTTCTTGTGATATATATTCTATTACTCTTGTTGGGCTTATTGTTCGCCTCATATGTCGCTTTGATTTCGGTCGTGTGGCCTCGAATCTCACTCACTCTATACATGTTCCACATTATCGATTGTACTTTAGCAGTACAATTAGTATAGATGATTGGCATCCTTATATTTCTATAAGTACTGTCGAACGCATTCATCACTCGATACCCGATGAGTTAGGTGGTAGTTAAAGTCAAGTGATTTCTTTTCACCAACGTTTCAATGTCATGGTTTGGGCCTGTGGCGGTTCCATTGAACGCTACTACTTACCTTCCCATCAATTATTAAAAACTTCTTACTAGAGCACCTAAAACCCTGGAAAACAATTATTTACCTTTCTATTATCTACTCAACGTTTTTCTCCTGAACCACCGGGGTACACCACCCACAATTCTTCCCGCTATGACAGCCACAACACCAGTAAGGAATTCTTAACATGCAAGATACAACAGGAAATCCAATCGGTGCCCCGTATATACATGCTTACCCTGCTGCGTACGTGCGCGGCGTATCTTCATGACTTATCTCAAGTCACCCCAAATTTCGTCCGACCGACAAAACTTGTCCGATCATCCCTCGCCACGATGCCGAGAATCCAATTTTTCAGCATCATTACATGCAATAGAATTCAACATCAGCCACCAACTTCGATGCGACGGACAAGCGACATCACCAGGGTATACCAACAGCAAATACCCCAACTCGCACGTCGGACGGACAAACCAAGGTTCGGATGCAGCTGCTTCTTTAACCGTTTCATTTTTGTTGATTTTGGTCGACACGTCTGAGATCATGCACCCTCGTTGTGATCAATCGGGGATCTTCTCTCTGATTGGTCACCGCACGACCAACTGTACGTTGTTGGTGCTGAAATAGGAAATCAACCCCTAGTGGATTGTGCACGTCCACTGGGGAATATTTCATCGAGTCGAGATTTAACCGCCACCGCGTCACCTCAGTCTGAATGGAGCGGTTAACTGAGGAGAATCTTTCTTCCTCTGCCGAGTGTCAGCCGGGCAGCGAAAAGTCATTTAGCGTAAAGTGGAAAATTGCGTGGAGTTCTTTGGTGGGAGTAACCATTATATTGTATAAATAAAGAACCGAATTAAGATCCAATTGTGTTACGGATAACTTTTATGTTGTGTAACAAATAACATGCCCTGTGAGTAGAGCGTTAGAATATACTCACAGCTATGCCAGCTTGTCGTAAGAGGCGACTAAAGGCCGAGTGGGACCCGGGTTTCCAACGGCCTTTGCGCCCGGGGAAATACCACCCAATCAAGCTTTAAGCTCCGTGAAATGGTCGGGAGAAATCCCTGGCCATCTTTCGGAGCTTGGCTGATGGACCGGTTCGAGAAAAGGTTGGTTAGGTGGTAGTCGGTCCCAAGGTGAGATACCACCCCGTCAGCTGTGCATTTCGCGATATCGCCGAGAGAAATCTTCGACGGTGTTTCGGACGTGTGGCTGATGGCTCGGACAGACACGAGGATGAGTCATGATGGTGCGTTCTGATATAAAGAATTCCGGAGGTAAACTAGTCTCCCATTCGGATCTCCGGGGGGGACTATGTCAGGGGGAACATCATGCAGATATCATGATAAATAATGGAACTTTGAGAGGTTCGTCATCGCATAACCGGGCTTGCTCTCGAAGCTCTGCCGACGCTCGACTGGTAACGGCATTTTGTAACATCAGGGGCATCGGTTTCACCAATACGAATGTAAACGCCGTGCACCAACATTTGCAAACAACGAAACCTGATATCTTTGCCCTAACTGAGACCCAGGTCGATTCGACATATCTTCGTTACTCAGGATACGACTTACATTCGAGATTCCGTTTTAAGGGCGGAGTCTGCGTCTTCGCACGGTCCGATCTGGCTTGCCAGATGATAGAGGCGTTGGAACCCAATAATATGGACATCATATGGTTGAGGGTCGTGCTGAGGAATTCCGTTAAATTTCTTTGTTGTCTTTACCGCTCCCCGAATGGCGATGGACCGGCGACATTTTTCGAACATCTTTCACATACCGTCGACAGGATACAGATCAACCACACAGCTTCTGAAATTGATGTCGTTGGCGATTTTAATGTGCACAATTCCGGCTGGTTGTTACATTATAACAGAACTGACGAGGCTGGGAGGCTGGCGGAGATGTTTGCTGTAAGCCACAACTTGACTCAACTCGTGGGGGAGCCAACGCGTGTTCCGGATGCCCGAGGCGATTACGCGAACACCCTGGATCTGTTTTTGACATCCGAACCGAGTATTTATACCGTAGAGGTTTCTGCGCCACTGGGAAACTCAGATCACTGATTGGTATCTGCGCGCAAGCACTTGCATATCAAGCGAATAACCGGCCTGGGCAGCTTCGCCATGTATGGAAGTATGGCGCCGCTAACTGGGACGATTTACGAGATTTCTTCGCATCATTACCATGGTCCGAGGTGTGCTTCGGAAACTCCGATGCCAACGCTTGCGCGGAGTCGGTATCAGAGATTATTCTTTTGGGGATGGAGATGTATATTCCACATTCCATCAAACGAAGTTCGTCTGATAAACATTGGTTTGATAAAAAATGCGAGCAAAAAATAGAGCTTTTAAGCAATGGCGCTCCAATCCCACCGATGTTAACAGAACGAATTTTGTTAGAATCAGAAACGCGTGCAACCAGGCGATTGATACAGCGAAGAAGGCTCACAACGATAGGGTGATCAATAAGCTCCTTCGGTGTTCAAGCGGTTCGCGCTCCTTCTGGTCAATGGCAAAAGCTGTCAGCGGTAACTTCGCATCCTCCTCTTTCCCTCCGTTGGTGACAGACAGCGGGACGTTAGTCACGAATTCAAAGGATAAAGCTAATGTGTTCGCGAATTTATGTTCCGTGAATTCAAACCTCGATCCCGGCCGTTTGGAGCCACCTGTGATCTCACCGGTTCGGTCTTCCATGTGGGATGTGCGATTTCGTCCGCGCACTATTCAACGCATTCTACGTGAACTGGATTGTAGGAAGGCAACCGGCCCAGACGGAATACCCGCAATAGTCCTCAAGAACTTTGCTCCAGAACTATCACCGGTTCTTGGCAGACTCTTCCGCTTATCTTATGCGCCAGGCCAGCCTCAGGAAAGCTGAGCTATCTTTTTAAAGCTAAGAAATATTTTACTCCGGCCCAACTTCTTCGCCTATATAGATCCCAAATTAGACCCGCGCTCGAATATTGCTCTCATGTTTGGAGCTCGGCTCCTGACGTCGGGATCGGGGACTTGGCGCTGACGTCGGGACTACAGTCGCTATCACATCGAAGGCGCGTAGCCGACCTCTGTCTGTTTTACAGATATTATCATGGGTGCTGTTCTTCGGAGATTCGTGGTATTGTTCCACGTAATTCGGCTTATTTGCGCTCCACAAGACAATCCGACGGATCGCACCCGTTTGTGGTTCACCTCCCTACGGCGCGAACATCCCTGCATCAGAACTCGTTCCGTTACAGAGCGGGGAAACGGTGGAACTCCCTTCCCACGTGAGTGTTCCCGGAGCGTTACAACCTGCAACTGATCAAAAAGAACTGCAAGAGTTATTTAATGGGATCTCGGGGCGCCCACTCGGCGCTATAGGTTCGCCTCTCCCGAGAGAAGTATAATAAAAAAAAAAATTAAAAAAACACAGAATGAAAGGCTTTATTGTGTTGCGGATAAATTTTATATCGTATAAATAAGAACAGAATTAAGACCCATTTGTGTTATAGTCAAATTTAATATTTTATAAATAAAGAACCGAATTAAGACCCGTTTGTGTTACAGTCAGATTTTATATTGTGTAAATAAGAGCAGAGACCCAATTGTGTCGCAGATGAATTTTTCATTGTGTTAACCAAAACGCTTTGATGATAAACCGCATCATATTGTTTATTTCCGGTTAATTGGTGAACAATGTTCGGTGAATCGATAACAGGCTAGCGAAGTTTTTGTAAACCTATGCCCGTGCTGGCACATAACGAAAACAATACCTACAGGCCCATTTTCCTTTTGGGGATCTATCTCATTTTTGTTACCAACTCTTTTGGTTAAACTCTCGGCGTATCCGCAAACGGACTTCTTGCGACGCAAGGGCGTTAACTTCTCGCAAAACAGCCGAACATGACATTTATGGTACCTTCGAAAACCGCTCGGAAAGCACGGCAAACTCTTACGGATGAGAGCCCATGTGCCGAATTTACTCCCCTCATGTAGCATTTATACAAATTGATTTATTAACTAGTTGGGTGTCCCAAGTCAATTCCTTGGATGCCAGTATATGATTTTCTTTCCATCCATTTTTCTGAGCTTTCTTCACAGATCTGTGCGTGGTGAATAATCGACGTGCCAGTATCCCGTGTATGATCACTGTTCACCTTGTGAGACAAAATATTAAACTGCTTCGCAGTGGTTTAAATTACTTTGTATGTATTTAGTAGGCTCCTCGATAGTATAGTGGTTAGTATACCCGCCTGTCACGTGGGAGACCGGGGTTCGATTCCCCGTCGGGGAGCCTCTGGCGCAAGACTAATGACCTTGCCCGGAAAAAACAAATCATTAAGGAAAATTTAACAAGCCTCAGGACTTGCTAAATAAGGCCAAGACCGGTTCCCGGTTGTAGTGCCGATGATGATGATGATGTATTTAGTAATCGTGTCATGTTTATTTAGTAGAGCGGACAGTACGTCTTGGAACGCTCGGAATTTTTAACTACCTGTCGGGTGTACATTACAGCCGCTGTATACATAGGTCACAAGGAATGCATTTCAGTTGTGATCAACATGCAGGGTTTTGTCCATATCCCCAGCATTTGAAGCAACGTGTGGGTGTGATGTGTTCTCGTGACCTACAACTTTCACATTCCACTCACAAGAAACATGCAGCTATTCAAATCATAACTTTTACGGCAAATTATACTTTTTTGTGTGCCATCGGGCTTCCCTCTTAGACTCCTTATCATATCCTTTGAAATTGAGTTCAGAGCTGGGAACCCTATAGAGACAGCTGTATGAATTTCATGGCTCGTGGTTGCCTCGTCAAGGATGAATGCCGACATTCAACTAAGATGTGTTCGACTGCTGGCTTTTCACTGTTCTCCTTTGACAACACTTAAGCTTTCCGCAATGAATGAACGAAAGCAGTCGTTATATGTATTATGCCCTCTAGCACTGAATGAGTCCAGAAACTCAGGTCGCAACTTCTCCATACCACTCGCACACGAAACCTGGAAACGGTAAGAAATCATTCGTTGTGTTGGACCCAACAGAGGTGCCAAAGAAGACACCTGCTAAGGACATGGATGAAGGGTTTCTTCGCTTGTACATTTCGCATTGAATTATTTCTGATTTTGGTCTCAAACAAGTCCGGTGGCATCTTTTCTATTTTTCATCGATTAACAAATTCTGTGTTGCCAATTTTTCACATATGGACGATTTATTTCGTTGATCTAGAGAACTTGTCTTGGTATATTCAATGTAGCGTCTAAGGAGTCCATAGGGACTTTTGTTCTTCGTCATTTTTAATTTCCCAAAGTATCGTGTTCCTGAACTCTTACTTATTCACCGAGGCTAAAGCCAACGCCAGCGTAGGGTAAAAACAATTACGTATCACACGGGTTCAAAGGCTACGGGCATTTAGAGATCCGGGTCATTAGTACATTAGGTACGGAGACTGCGATATTCGTGGAGCGATACATTTGACACCTGTGTGACACTGGGCCACCCACAGAATTGTGGGATATTATTGATTCCAAAGCTCGTCATCGTACAAACACTCTAAAGCCATAGGTTCTATTTGGAGGGGGGTTCAAAAGTCTCCTACCCTTGATGAGAACTGATTGTGTTAGTGCGCATTTTGACGTCTGTTACTTTACGCTGACGAATTATTGTCCACCGAGAAATAAGCGAAAGTAACTGAACATTTGTTCCACACGCGAACGAACCGCACCATGTCGTCTATCCCTGTATAAAACACCGCCACAATTAGCAATGCAAATTTCATTAAAACGCATAAAATAATATTTTCTTGCACTGAAAGGCAGCAGAATTGAATTGAAAGTAACTATGGCAAGGTTGGGCAGGCCACCGGAAAATCTGGTGTCCTCGCATTCATACTGCTGTCAAAGGAATAAAACACTCATTTTCTGTGGCATTTCGAACGCAGCACCTTACTGCTCACAATGAGACTAGCTAAGCGCACAATGTGAGTGATGTGGGTGTTGAAACTTGCATTCTCCCGTTCTATTGCCATCTGTACTAACAGTAGCCAGTATAATTAGATGCAGCTAGCTCTAGGTGGTGAATACTTTAATTGCGTTGCATTTACTTAAGAACCGTCGTCAAGTTTACAGGGGCGTATCAGGACGAATAGATAAAGCTGCTTGTCTGTGCTAAATGTTGCTGTTCTTCTTAATTAAGAATGAAAGTTGATGTACCCAGTTTTGTTTGTCTACATTTTTGCTGGGTTGAGAGGGACACATTGACTGTGGCACTGGTGAGCTGGTTGCGCCTTAGTTAACTGGAATGACGAAGTTGACATAAGCCAACTTAGAAGGGCGTTCAAATTGCAGTACGGTCTTTTCCTTTTCTAAAGTAATTACTTAAGAGTGCGTTAATGGAATATCTCTTAGACAAGTGATGATTGTAAGTTGAGGTGTTCCAACAGGCAAATTTGATATCCGCTTTCTTCTTCTGTTTAGACAAGTCTTCTACACTTTGACATTTGTTGTTTGCATTTCAGCTTTCAATGAAAATTAATATTTACTCGCTAACATTTTGTGCAGTATTTGAGTGTGTTCAGGATATAAAAAACAGTCTAGAACTATTCCCCGGCTCCTTTAACGTTTTCGGCGATGACAAGGTTCATCTACAATGTCCCGATTCCCCATGCCATGGGGTGCTGCTTGCCATTCATAACAGACTCTCCTCATCTTCAGATACTTTTTTTGGTAGACCAAAGCTTGTGTTTCCATGGTTGTTGGTTTCTTTGTTGCGCTAAGTAAAATGTCGGTGGCTCTTCTCTTGCGATCTATGATGAATTGTCGGTCATCACTGGGGCCGTCGCCCAGCATGCGTTACTGTTGGCTTTCACTGTTTTATTATTCTCTTCTGCTAATGTTAAAATACTAACAGTATTTTTACACGTGCACTTCATACACTTTTACTATCACGTGCGTTTTACACACTTTCACACACACGTGTTTCACAAACACGTGTTTCACCTAAGCTATGAGCGAACGTCTGTTCGCTCTGAAGTACTCGATAAGAATCCTGGTGTTTCAAAAAAAAAAAAAAAAAAAAAAAAAATGGGTTGGCGAGAGAGCCGACTTTAGCGAGACAAGGACAGATGTGTCCTTCATCTTGTCTCTGACTTCTGGTCATTTTGCGATAATCAGAATCACCTACATCCGTGAGGATGTTGGCTCTGTTGTGTTCCAGAATACTACCCTTATTCGCTTTAACACTAACTCATGTCCTTTCAAACACAACCCTTAAAAACACAACCCTTAAAAACACAACCCTTAAAACTACATCCTCACATATCCTACATTCTCAGTTAATACAATTCATAAATAAACAGACACAATATTCTATATCCAGTCACTTACAGCACATTTCATAAATAAACAGACACTATATCCTATATCCAGTCACTTACAGCACATTTCATAAATATGCCCCTTTTCATAACAAGCACATTTTTCATTTCAAAACATGGCCACTTTGATTTTCGTTCAAAGTTTATTCAAAATTCTAAGGCACAGAGACTTCTAGATTGTTTTGTTCAGTTTATACGCCACAGTCAGTTAGAACAAAATGTTCTATATAAACAAGTAAATTTATATGAAAAAAATAGAAAGAAGAGAGCTCAGCTTGAGATAGCTGAGTTCAATAAAATAAAAATAAAACAAAATATTTAAATAAACAAAAGTTTAATTATTTAATAACCCCTTAATTATAAAAAATTATAATAACCTCCACGCTCTTCCCTCGAAAGAGGAAGCACGGAGTTGGAGCCGTAACACTGGTGGCAGCGGTGGGATCCACGAAGACTGGTGGAATCCCCGAAGGACGACTCTATCCTCGAAGGAAGACCAATCCTCGAAGGAAGACCGATCCACGAAGACTGGTGGGCTCCCCGAAGGACGACTCTATCCTCGAAGGAAGACCAATCCTCGAAGGAAGACCGATCCACGAAGACTGGTGGACTCCCCGAAGGACGACTCTATCCTTGAAGGAAGACCAATCCTCGAAGGAAGACCAATCCTCGAAGGAAGACCAATCCCCGAAGGACGACTTAATCCTCGAAGGAGGTCTCGATCCCAGAGGAAGATTAGTGCAAGATAAAGCCCTAAAAAGGGAAGGAAGGTCCTCACTTTTTTCGACTTGGATGGCGGAACATTCGATGTATCGAGTGCAAATAACTTCGTAATTTCCTTTGCCGATAAGCTCCAGAGGAAATCTAAATTAACCTCAGTGGCAGCAGATGAAAAAAAAAAACAAGAAGACAACACCTCAGAAAAAAAAAGAACAAAAGATTAATCAAAAAAAAAATATATTAAAAAAGGAGAACAAAACATCAATCAACATATATTAGTAGTAAGAATCGTTAGCGAAATATCAATTTTTCTGTTCATTTTTCCGTAGGAATATTTTTACCTTGGAACTTTTAACTTTTCCTTTTTACTAAAAATTTTGTCCGATAGAAATTATTTCGAATATTCTCTTTCCAGTACTTCGACGACATTTCCGTTTTGTCTTTTTCGCCGAATTTTCTTTCTCTACAGCTTTGAGACCAAATTAACTTTCTTTTTCATATATATTGAATAACTAAAAGAAAGGCCATTTTTATATACCGTATTTTTAAGAAGTGATTTTGCCATACATTGATTTCAGAGTTTTCAAGATTACGAGTCCGTATTACACGAGACAGACGGCTAGGCAGGGGGAAGAACAAATCCACTCTCTACAAATACACCATAACCCCCCTGAAATGGCTCTTTCTGTCGGAATTTCTGATGTTTTTAGAATCGTCCCTACCTTTGACGGAAAACCCTGCGACCTAGATAAATTTATTTCCGGGGGGATCTGCGCTTTGGTCGGTGTGTGTGTGTGTTTGTGCCGTCTTGTACTGTGCGTCCGTGTGTGTGTGTGGTTTGTTAACAGTAGACCCTATGGGATGGATCCAGGAATCCTCTATTATAGAGGGGAATGTTGTTGGGAAGGGTGCTTTCTTCAGTTTTGTACTGGTGTTTCGTCTTTGCACTCACCTTTTATAGCCCACAGCTGTCCTCACTTTCACTCGATGCTTCTCTCTCACTCGCTTTCTCCTGACTGGTTTTCTGCAATCGGCGTACTGTAGCGATTCCAACAGATACACACACAATTCACAAGCAAAAATAGTGAAGAACACCGAACGAAAAATCGAATAAGAAAAATACATCAGAACCGTATACCAAGCGATAAATAAAAATAATTCACACCAGTGGAATATAGTCGAGTTTGGAAATCAAATTCTAAACACGGTCAGTAGCCTGGTGTGTAACGCTTAGGTAAATTTTTTTTCGTGATTCGAGCTGTCATAGCGTCAGTTCGAATCACACGATCTTCTTCACTATTATTTCAAACGCTATAGTACAGCTGCCCGTTGTGCTGAGTGCTTTTCCCTCTTGAGTGGTTTTCGTTGGGCTTACCTCTTGAGTGGTTTTACAGGCGATCGTTGTGCTGAGTGCTTGTGTGCTGGTGCTTGCCCTGGCAAAATCGCATCGCCAACAATCCCCGTTACTGACTCCGTTAACATCAGAGTTTCCAAAACACATCTCTGACCACGGAAAGGATGGGAAGAAATCCCGAAAATCGTCCCTGGTAGCAGCCCAGTATCTCCATACTTGGCGAGGTTGCTTATGTTGGTATTTGTTTGGAATGTAAGTGATTGCGTAACCGATATCAGGCAGTGATCCGAGTTTCCCATTGGCACGCCTCCATGTAAATATCGGCCTTGGATATCAGAAGAAGATCCTCGGTGTTCGCAAAATTACCTTGGTTATCCAGAATTCGCATAGGTTCCTCCACGAGGTTAATCCAATTGCGGCTAACAGCGGACGCCTGAGTCAGCCTCCCAAGTTTGTCGGTTCTGTTAGAATGCGCCAACCAGCCGAATTTATTTCTTATTACGTTCAATGCGCCAAGAACAACAACGACAATCTAAGAAGTTGGGTGATTTATTTGTATCCAGTTGGCGGTATGTGAAAGATGTTCGAAAAGTGTCGCTGGTCGATAGTCATTCAATCATTCAGCGGAATCTGAACGATGTTAAAGTTACTGGATTCTAATGTTTCTTTGCTTTGGTAAGCCCAATTGGAACGGGTGATAGCACAGACAGACACCAAAATCTCGAATGTAAGTCGTATCCAGGCCTACGAAGATATGACGTGTCAGTTGATGAGACGACCTTGTTCTTTGGAGAGGAATAATACACCTTAGAGGTTGTATATTAAAATAATGTCAAACCGCGGGCGTGCGTTTTCGAAACGCATGTTCTGTATTCTGTATTTACAAAGCTGGGAATCATCTATTTTAATTATGTTTTTAGTGTTTACCATGCATAGGTTTACAAATTATATATTTTTATTACAGTGATTTGTGATGTTTGTGTTTTTATATTAATTTTTATTGTGAATCTACATTTTGTATTTGCTAGAGATATGCATACATATTATCTTTATATCTGTTAGACACCGGAACATCTAGCGGCCTTTACAATCCAACTTTATGCAGATGGTGGTTGGTATTATGTCCTGAGAAATCTTATAACTGCTAACGTGTCACCCTGCTTCGATCATTTCAATGATTTTTTCAACTTTTTCGACAACAGACTTATCTGTGTGAGGTTCATCTTTAACATTAAAAATACGGAATGGAATCGACGAAACTGAAATTGCGTATAATTGGCTGTGACATCACAACTATAAACATCATTCACAATTTTAGCCGCCTACATTGCACCTTCAGCCTTATTAAATCAAAATTGTGAAACAGAATTCTGTGTTTGTTAAAATTCATATTTTACACATTATAACTGACAACTGAATCGAGTAATCAAGAATTCCTTTTTTAGTACGAATTGTCAATTTTCTATCAACCACATATACGAATTTGTTTGATGAAACCTTTACATCTATACTATTACAGACATCAGGCGAAAAAATAATGGATTTGTTTTTCACCATGCTGATATTATGAGTATATGCGAAGGAGCAAAAGACGGATAGTGTGCTAGATACAATGGTATCAATGGTATGAGGAAGCGAATTGATAGCAAAGTTTGCAGTAATAAAGAATTGTAATTAAGTAATGTTATATTGAATGGTAATTAAAATTAAATTAAGACTTGTCCTTTAAGAACCGTGCTGTGTGCCAAAAAAAAAAAGAGAATATTAATACAAAATAATACAAAATTTGAAAATGCTGTTACACGCAGAATTTCAATACCCTCATCCAAACCAAAAAATTCCTAACATTCGCGTACACATAACATGTATACGCATCTAATAATCTGCTACACGCAGAATCCCAATACCCTAACGTAAAACAGTAATCAATCCTAACATTCGCAAGTTTCAAATTACCAATAGTAATAGCATCCTGAAATCCGTTAATCATCAAATTCCTAAAGCCAATACCCATAACTGGTATCATTCGCATATAACATTGCATGCAAATTGCACAAGGCAACTTGAAACATTCCAAATTCTCATAATTGCAAATTTGCATTCTACCAATTCCCACAAACGAATAAACTGGAAATGCATTTGTGGTGGTTCCGCCAAACCCCACGGTCCACTTACCTGAAAAAACCCCCATTATTACGACCCAATCTACATCAGTTCCTGCGAATGCAACAGCTTTAGCACCTGTAAATGCTTCACGCATTATGTAGATCAAATCTATAATCTTAAAAAGTCCCTGTGAAAGAATTCTTACCTTTTCTTGCATCTCTTCGCATACAATTCCTATAAGAGTTCTTTATTACTTTATCATAAATTACCTGAAAGAAAATTCATCGGTTCATATATAATACAACCGCATATCAGGAAATATTATCCTTGCGTCGCCTATTCCCAGCTTCATTCATGTGTACAACAAATCCCTTTCATACACATTGGCTGGCGACCTTTTTTTTCCATCAATAAACAACCCAAGCAGCTACATATAATTAGCGCAATAGACGCTGAAACTAATTTCCTTAGCACGCAATGTGCAAACAAAAGAACGCTGTGCTTCAAAGGGTTTCTGGCGGTACCATAAACATCGTTTGTGGTATCCTAAATGCAATTCCCATGTAATTAGTTCCAGCTTATTTATTTACCTGACCCTAATCACAGACCGATGCATTAGGTCGCTTCTCCTTTGTTCTTTTTCCCTAGCTGTAGGTTTTGTTTATCCTTGCTGGAATGCATCGATAAACATGATAATGTGATCTTCACTCACGCATACCATTGCACTGAAAGAGTGCATTTCCTTGGTGGCCACACCCTTAAGAGAACAATTTTTTCTCTCTCTTCCATTCCTTAACTTAACCGAGGATGGAATTCAAACCAGAGTTCTATCCTCGAAGAGTCGTCTTCCATGCGATCAATGGTCACGCGATCTCCTGCTCACCGGTGCGCACGGTGACGCGAATCTAGTCGAGTGCGTCGTTGATATCTATCGTGTTTTATTCTATTAATACGTTTATGAATATAATTATTTTACAAGGAAGTGCACCTAGTTCATTTCGAAATATACCGCGGTCTGAATAAACGAATTAAATATATTACAAGTGTGTTTTAATTCTACCAATCCTTTGGATCTCCTTGGTGAACAGTTTGCTGCGGCAGAACAATCGACGAGTGGAAAGTGACAGTGATTTTTGGGGACGAGGTAGAACTCTCGCACATGCTGGCGTCGCGACTTCGTACCCGCACACATTCATTCCATATCCCATACTTAAACTTGCAATCTTGCATTTCCCCACATTTTTCTATCCCGAACAACTTACCTTGAAGTGCATGCATCTCCATAAGCCACGTCAAGATCGCAATTCTGCAATTCCCACAGCCTCATCACGTAGATGAAAAACCAACCCAATACCTCATCCTCACACAGGTAGTTCTGTGGCGGTTCCGCCAGATCCCACGGCTCGCCTTCCTGAAAAAACCCCCATAACCACAACCCGGTCTGCGCCAGATTTCGCTAATGCAATTCGCATTACTATCTTAAATGCTTCACGCATCAAACAGATCCAATTATTATAACCCTAAAATCCCTATAAAGAAAACTTACCTTTTCATTGCATCCCTTTGCATACAATTTTCCGTAAGAATTCTTCTTGACCTTTTTAGGAATTCCATAACTCCCATTGTTTCCCGCGAATGCATTTGCATTTGCCCCAGAAAACATTTCCTTTTCCAAGGACATGTAATGCTTTCAAGCATTATCTGAAATTCCTAAAATTGATCCTTAATGTGCATATGCACCATAAATAGCAAACATTCGATACCCTTTGTCTGAGTTAAAATACTATGTCGTCAGCTTGTTTTTACAGCTGCAACACTAGCGATTCAATAGACAAACAATGATCCATTTCTTTCGTCGCCACCACTAATTGCTTGGCATACCTAAATGCAAGCAAGGGATGCGTATCGGCAATTAACCCAAGATACGATATACAATTTCCATGGTATAAAGTATCGTATTCCATTAACACCTTTTTTCCAACGTCCGTCATAGCGACGTTGCATAAACATGACCCTCATTAAAGAGCGAACCATTTGGTCGCCTTTTCTTTTTCCCTATTGTCTTTGCCGCCTGCCTGTTTCGTCGTTCCACTGCACGTGCGAATAGCATCGATCCGCACGATCACCACACATACTACCATGACCTTTATCACAAGATCTGGTTTCCTATACCACCAAGAGAGACTTAACGTGTCTCTGGTGTTAGGTAAAAACGATATCCTTATCGGAGAGGATATCGGTTGAGTCTTAATTCAATCTTCGGAGCGGTCGGGTCGCTCGTCATCCACCGTACCTGCGCAGGAACGGTGGGTTAAAACGTTTGTGCCGCAGTTCGTGTGTGGAATGTCTAAGAATCGATTAAAATCAGCCAACACCAGTATAAGTAAGGACCATTCGTAATAAAAAGTTTAAGTATAAATAGCATCGCCGGAGTGTTTTTGTTTCTGGGTTGTGTCCGCTCGGTCGCGAAGGTCAACCATCGTCTCCTTCTCCCCTTGCGTTGTGAGCAGTGTTCGCGTGAACAATTTATGATGGAGGAGGAAGTGAACCTAGTGTCCGTGTAAGGCACATTACATCCTCCCCACAGTTCTATCTGTACCGCGTTCGCCATGAACAAATCAGATTCACGTTACCGAGAATCGAAATGTTCTCATGGTGAAGAATTTGCAGACTTGCAAAATTTGTGATTCTCCGTCATTGGCTTGGCCTTCCACTGCGACTGGCGTCAGGTGGCTGTCTGGAGGACAGCCATGATCGTGGGAAGGAATGTACTTTTTAATTTGGGTTTACAGGTATAAATAGAGAGTTCGGTTAGGAATTATTTTAATTAGGATCAGAACACCGACAGGGGTGCATCATGCTCCACCTGATCCAATTTTATTAATCAGGATCCGACAGCCAACTGTGGTACATCACCTGAACTTAAAAGCGTAAACCTAAAGTTTATAAACTAAAACGTAAAAACCTTAAACTTAGACGTAAAGAAGTTTAAACTTAATAAACATAGAAAAATAAATAATCGATTAAAATAATCTACGGCCAGTGTTTTACTCGCGGGGTACGCCGGTTGATCCTTTAGAGAAATTGCAACAGGCAGAGACAATAAAAACAAGCAAAAACGAGGAAGCCACCCCAGAAGAATATTACACCAACTTACCGGCTAGAAAAGCTGGAAACCGCACCACTACCTTACGGACTGTACTGCCAACCGGCAAGAAGGAAGTCTCCGGCCCCCGGCCATAACCAAGCCGGAAGAAGACATCCACGGGCTTAACCAAGCCGGAAGCCGCGCCACCGCCTTATGAACTGTACTGCCAACCGGCAGGACGGAAGTTCCCGGCCCCCGGCCATAACCAAGCCGGAAGAAGACATCCGCGGACTTAACCAAACCGGAAGCCACACCGCCACCCTACGGACTCTACGAGTCGGAGGTAAGTGTTACAAAAAAAAAAGAACGTGACATTTTGGCGCTCGAGCGGAGACAGGGAAGCCCGAGTCAACCATCATCCGCCATTGGTGACTCATAAGTGCTTGAAAAGGCCCTGTCCAACCAACATAGAACCGTATGGACCCCTGGACCTGCCAACAGGAGGACCACCATTCTAGCGAGGAGGACGACGGGTTGGATTAAAACCTCCTCTTCCGGAGAATCCTAGCAAGACTCTCCCGGGCGACACCCTACCCCGTTCCGCAACCGAGGGTGGAACCCACTCGAAACCCTTTCGTCTACAACGAGAACTACAGCCAGTGTTTTACTTGGGTGGTACGCCGCATGAGCCTTTAGAGAAAATTGCGACATGCAGCTGCAAGAAAAACAAGCAAAGACGAGGAAGCCACCCCAGGAGAATATTACAATAATTTACGGGGTTAACCAAGCCGGAAGCCGCAGCACTACCTTACGGACTGCAACCACCAACCGGCAAGAAGGAAGTCCCTGCCCTCCGGCCATAACCAAGCCGGAAGAAGACATCCACGCGCTTAACCAATCCGGAAGCCGCACCACCACCTTACGGACGCTACGAGTAGGAGGTAAGTGTTACAAAAAAAAAAAAAAAAAAATACAAAGAACGTAACAATGCAATCTCAATTACAAATGTCGAGTAAAATCAATTTTTTTTAACATCAGCTGCATTATAGTTCTGGTTTCTCCCATCATGGAGATCAAGTGTTGAAAAACAGAAACCCAACTGTTTCTCTTACACACAATCGAGCTTAAGTTTCGTCTTAAATATAAGCTTAGAATGGGTAAATCATGATGTTCCATAAATATGGACTCTGTGCCCTCGCCAGCTTTAAAGAGGGCTCTATTTCGTAAAAGGAATATGTGACTGATTACTTATCCTTGTTGGCTGTTTTTCAATTTCCAAATGATTTGACACCAATGCTGACAGACCTTTCAACACAGCAGCATATTAACAAATTCCTCTGTCGACACTGATATGAATAAACCATTGAGGCGCGCCGGCTTATTCTCACGGCGCACCATTTTTTTTCCTTTCTCCTCATTAATCATTTCTCGTTCATAATGCTTTTTACAATCACAGCGAAAGGATCCAACAAGGATACCCTCTCAACTGTGATGATACACACGAAGTCTGTGGCTGAAGTTCACGGCAAAGTCTTTGCGACAATTTACGATGAACCTTTCAGATACAATACATCGGATCTACTCAGGCAAGCAAGTTGATTGTAAGTGAATTCCATTTATCATGTCCCGACCTATTACAGGTGTGCTGGGTGTGTTGTTAGCGTTAGAACTTTAGCAAAATTCGCATACAGGTTAATGAAAAGGACGCTGTCCGCATGGCACTCCATTGGTGTCTTTTTTGAACCGTCAAAATTCCAACCGGTTTGGAGTATGAACCACTTTAAGACACTGGACCAATACGAGGTAGAGATGTCATTGAAAAACGTTTATTAATGTACTCCTCCCGATATCAAAGACGCCGATAAAGATCGCAGTGGAAGGGAATGAATTGGGAACTAATAGAAACCTTTATACAGGTTTGGAGGGTTGCGTGTCGCAATGTGTCGTCTTCATAACTCGGAACCTGTCGGGTATTCTGTATGTTATGTGTTGGGTTGAAATTGATTGATAGTATGGTCGGACTACTTCATCTTGCAGTCATATCACCCATTCACCTCATCAGACAATGCCGGAAGTTCTTTATGGAGTTAAACGGAATGAAATGTGGAATAATGAAATAATAAAAAGAAGAAAACAGCCCTTAGAGGATAAGAGGATGGCATCTGTCGGAAAGAAGTGCAAGTGGCTTGACAGGTAATGGACTAGCGTGCAAATTTTCCACGTTGGTGTGATGACTCCAGTTGCAGGTGATTTCAGTGATAGGTTATCACCCAGCGAACGAATACACCGGCCAAGGAATTCCACGATCTGAAAGTCTTTTTATATCTTGTGATGGTGGAAACTTTTGACAATCTGAAAAGAATAAATGCACTGTGCGAGTCGCAGTAGGTCAATCCTGCACAACTTTTTCTTTTTCGTTTAAGCTTTAGTCTGTGGCCTCGTGTTTTAATCTTTAAGAAATGTTATCTCCGATGAAAATACAAAAGCGAAAGAAAAACGAAGGAATTTCATATTCTCCTTTTATTCCTTCTAGCACAGTGAGGACATTCCGAAAATAAGTTAAGGATCCGACCCTTTGGCGTTGTTTTGGGGATTTAAAAAGACTTTACTTAGAAAACTAAATATCATACCTTCCACCAACCTGCCGTGTGCCTCTAATCCTCCTCAATTTATTTTATGTCCCACATGTCACTCATAAATATTAATAAGGACATGCTCATGCAAGGGATTGAGAAATCCCCACCCAACCGTACAAATTCTCCACACACAAACGCAAAGAACAAATTCTCAACAATCCGTCGTACGTTTGTACAAATGCAAAGCTTCCCTTTCGGGCTGCAACCAACCTGGGCGATTGCTGGCCACCCCGTGTATGGTTGGCAAAGTAAATTATATGCCCGAGCATTCGGGTACAACCCTCAAACTGGTGTGGATTTCCCTTCTGTATTTTTTCAGATTTCAATTTATAATTTGGAATTCATTGAATAATGTATGATCGCCATTGTGTCGAGCAGAAATCTTAGAAGTACGCCTGACACGCCTTAAGGGGGCCTACGGGATGAGATGTTAGACGGGTTATACTTGAAACTAAAGCTTTCTGAAATCAGTGCACATCGAGGTGGGTAGGAGAACTGATGTTATGTGTTCGGCAGTGACACCTGTTGAGCATACAAAAATGTATCTATGGATGAAATAGTAAAGATATGCAATGCATGCTTCAATTATTCCCACGCCGCTTATTTAATATAATAACAAATCTTCACAAATTAAAAGAAAAACGAACAAATGATGTGTCTGCGAATATTGGGTAGTGAAGGGTTGATCAATAAGTGCCCGTGTTTGGTGGCATATGGCAGTGCTAATGAAGGTCAGTATCACCTCCGTTTAATGTTATTTCTCAAATGACACCATACTAAATTTGAAATTGATTTAGAGATTAGTTTTTACTTGGAACCTAATTGTTTCACGACCGTTTTAAGTATTTTTATAGATTGGAGGAGACGTCGGTTTAAGGAAGTTAATCGTGGTCATACATTTGTTTTTGATGCAAAGCAACCAGCAGACAGTTTTTGGAAATCGTTGGAAATGTTCACGACACGATATTCGCTGGTCGCCGAACTAAAGTGCACGAGGTATCAGGAGTCATAGGCGCGTAATATATGAAAAAGATGTCACTCCGAAAGAGTCGCAATGTAACGTATATGGCTACCAATGTCCAAATTGCAAGAACTGACTATTGTAGAGAGTTGGTCACAGTTATGTGATACAATACTTTCAATTGAAAGACCTCAGTCCAACATCGAAGTGGAGCTAGATTATACTCAGAGGGTGTCTAGTTCTTCGTTTACAACAGTAGAAAAATGGGTGGCAGAATTTAAAGGACGTCACATGACCTGTGTAATATTTTTGTTACAAATGTTATGATGTTGATGAGTGTGGCAACTAATTATTAAGTGCGTGCCCCGCACTTCCGCTGTGGAGGTATAGTGGGAAAGGATTAGATTGATTACCTAATTCTGGGGGAGGACTGCTTCCGTGGCTTAATGTCGTTGCGGTATCCTTATGTGTTCAATTAACCACACGAGATTCTCTCACTCGGGTTCACAACCAATGTTCGAGGGACTAGGATTGTATCAGAAGCTTTTAGATGGACTACACCAATTTCACTTCTTCTGAAGTTATTCCAATTCGTTTTTTTTTTATTTACTTTTGTTTTTTACTTTTGTTTTTCCTTTTCTTTTACATTCAAAGTTTACAAATTTTTAACACCGATCAATAATGGGGACCACTTCCTGCCCTTTTTTCCTCCTGGTAACTGCGCACAAAGAACAAAACGTTTCTTCTTCTTTTTCCGTTGTCAAAAAAAAAACGTCAACAACGGAATTCCGAACCGTATTCAAGAAAAAGGTTAACCCTCAGTCTCTCTCGCTCTCCATTCACGTCCACTTCGAAAAATAAATTCGAACTCGAAGAACTGCACGATCCACACCCGAATCGGGGCGTGTTCAAAAACTCACTTCTGGATCGTGCAATTCCTCCACCACCTTACCATCGTACTATTTTAAAACAAAATTGTATTAAATGCTTTATCGTCACCATTCCAGCAGGCACTTCATCTCTCACGGCTCTCCACGTGGACCAAAACTACCTAGGATATCTATGGGAAGTGATCCGCCCATAATATGTGCTATTTCATCGGATATCGCCTTGGAGCCATATCATACGCTTCGGCTGTTTCGTTTGTAGAGCTTCTGCTTACACAACCACGGCGTACACTAATACTGATGTGACCACCTTTAACAGTATAATTCTGTTTTCGAACAATACTTCCATGCATTTGACAGCTTCCCTTGATCGTATAGCCTGGCTTCTGATCTGAAAGTTAACAGATTCTATGCGCTGTCAGCTAATTATTAGGACTGCCTCCGTTTTGTGTTCGGTTAGCTCTACTCAGGCAGTTTGTAGCCAGTTATTAATCAGCCTAAATGACACAATAGTGGCCGCTTCCGCCTCATTTATTAATTTAGCGATTGTTGTAACCGCGATACCGTCTGTGAGACCAATAATGTTCACCCCATGTAGTAGTTTTATTTGTAAAAGTTCAACATACACAATATTCTACAAGAGTGGCCAAGTAATTATTTGGTTTATGTCCACTTCCACGTATATGTTTTTGGAGCATATTGCTTTACTTTTTCATACGGCCATCATTGGGTTGTTACGCGCACAACTTTCCACTTCCTAATACTTACCCTTTGGAGCCACCGTAAATTGGGATACACGCAGAACCATCCACTTAAAGCATGAAGCGCTCTCGAAGCCATAGCATTGTCCCCATACATTTTGCACATATTCCTAAATCAATCTTGAATCCAATGACAAACAAATTCAACTAAACGTTCGATTGTCCCACATTGAATTCAATTTATAAAATTCAACACGTGATAAACGACCTAATTGTCCATTTGGTTCGCCTAGATGCAAAATTCAATTTTTTTTTAATATAATTCTCTGGAGAGAAGTGAGCTTATAGCGTCGACACGGCGCCCCGAGATGCTACCAAATAACTGTTGCAGTTCCTTTTGAACAGTTGTAGGTTGTAACGTTCCGGGAACACTGGAGCGGAGAGGGAAATCCAGAGATTCCCCGCTCTGTAAAGAAACGAGTTCTTGTGCAGAGATGTTCGCGCCTTCAGGAGATGAACCGCAAAGTGGTTCGATCCGTCGGATTTTCTAGTGAAGGGCATATAAACCGAATTCCGCGGAACAATACCGCGAATCTCTGCAGATCAGTACCTATGATAGGATTTGTAAAACAGACAGAGGTCAGCTACATGCCTTAGAGGTGATAGCGACTCTACTCCCGACGTCAGCGCCGTGTCTCGGATCAGGCGGATCGCTTGTCTCTGTATGCTCTCAAGTAGATTGGGGGTATGCTTAGGAGCAGAGCTCCAAACATGAGAGCAATATTCGAGCGCGAGTCTAATTTGGGATTTATACAGGAGAAAAAGTTGGACCGGAGTAAAATATTTCTTGGCTCTAAAAAGATAACTCAGTTTTCCAGAGGCGGACCTTGCGATGTTCGACACATGTTTATGCCACGATATATTCTCACAGACTGCGACGGCGAACAATTTTATCATCATCATCATCATCATCGGCACTACAACCGCTTTCGTTGCATTGAAGTCGACGAGATTGGGCTTTCCGCTCTGCAGGACATTATCCAGATCCCGATTCAGAGAGTCGATCTGACTACATCTCAACTGGTGCGACATTTATGCATTAATCGGCCGATCACTCGAAAAAGAGGAAACAAGCGTACTATCATCCGCGAAACTGAACACCCTGTTATCCGTTGAGTCCAACAAATCATTTATGTGAAGCAAAAACAATGTTGGAGCCAAAATAGAACCTTGAAGCACCCCGGAATAAACAGGATAAAGACTCGACTATTCGCCGTTCACAACAAACCGGTCTATATGCGCTCCACAAGACAATCCGACGGATCGCACCCGTTTGTGGTTCATCTCCCGACAGCGCGAACATCCCTGTATCAGAACTCGTTCCGTTACAAAGCGGGGAAGCTGTGGAACTCCCTTCCCACGCGAGTGTTCCCGGAGCGTTACAACCTGCAACTGTTCAAAAAGAACTGCAACAGTTATTTGATGGCATCTCGGGGCACCCACTCGACGCTATAGGTTCGCCTCTCCCGAGAGAAGTCTAATAAAAAAAAACAAAAAAAAAAAAACCGGGTAGATCGGTTTTCGAAGAAACTCTTCGTCCAATCACAAACCTGCTGGGGAAGTTTGGTCCATACAGAATGCGATGAATAGTATGGGGGTGGAACCTCACATCCCGCATCGAAAACCGTACCGGCGCGATCACAGGTGGCTCTGTGGCGGCTCTTGCGAACGCCACTACTCACCTGCTTACCTACCACCAGGTAACCCCTTTTTTGTAAGCGTTCGGTTCCGAAAAATCGTGTACTTACCTGCATTAGCCTTCCAAACAACCACAATGTCTGCTGATACGAAAAGCGTATCAGCAATAACAGGCATTCCCCAAAATAGAAATGCTTAAATTATCTGAAAACACGACATGAAGACCTGGCGCAACGTAGTTGCACTAAGCATGAAACTTTATGTCGTAAGCAAACATGGGACACCTGCACATCGATCCGGTAAAAATAACAACCAACGATGTGAAGTAGCAGAATATCGTCCAACACATTATGCGGTTGCGCAAGCCTGCGACTAATTCCCAGAATTACCAAGCAGGCGCGAGTTAACACCCAAAACCCTAATTATCTATAATGAGTCAATCCACAATATATATTACAATCTACATTACGGATGACTCAACATACAATCTACATTACGGATACATTTATTATCTATAAAATACTCATTAGCATTTCTTTATCTTCACTAGCATCCTTATCAACCGAAAATGTATAAAAACGAAACATTCACAACTAGAATGGCAATTACTCTAAGTCACGACCATAGGTTCGGACATTGTTTTCAGAAGTCTTTTTGTAAATATAGTCATATAAGTGAAGGAAAAAATAAAGACACCGTCAAGGAAGAATTAAACCTCTTGTTGACAAAGAAAAAATATTTTTTTCCTTTCTGTGGCGACAGAGAGAATAACTCGCGCAAGAAACGAAACCCACAACGCATGCCCTTAAAAGGACATATCTCTAATTGAATACAAATACAAGAGATATAACGCATGCCAGACTAAAGATACATCAAGTCGCACGTATGGATCACACGGGCGACCTCTGATAGCAAACAAATATCTTCGAAAAAGCCACACACATAGCGCCCACCACTATGAACATGAATGCCGGCTCCTGGGGTGACTTACACGGGCCAGGGCAAATGTGATGATCGTTGTCTTGGCTGTGTGAGAGTACAGCACCAGGAGTAGATCTCCGCACGAGTAGTTCGTAAACCAACCCCTAAGGCTGGAGCAAATGGAAGTCAGTCTAGTGCAGCCATACTCAACCTGCGGCCCGCCGAGCTTTTTTGTGCGGCCCTAAAGACATTCATGGTTTACAAAATCTGGCATTCTATATTTCGTATATCTTGAGATTAATTTTGACTTTGACGTGCAGATAGTGACACCCGAAGAGGATTGTCTTTGTCGCATAAATATACCAAACCACCCACCGTTGTCGTGTCAATATCAGATCTGGTATAGAGTGTTGCTATTGCACACGCTAGATTTATTCCCAAAAAACAAACATTTGACAGACAAGTATGTGCGCAAATAATTTTTCTTGTGGCAACTGTTCAGCGTCGAGATAGGTTCCTCGACGTGACAGCAAAATCCTTGTGGCGTTGTTGCCCAGCAAATTTTGTGGCGTTATAGCCCAGTAATAGCAAAAAAGAAATGAATCAATTGACGTTTTTAAACACACTGAATTAACCTTTATTTCACATAAACGGTTCAGACATAAAAGAAAAAAGAACAGGGGCTGAAGGCACCGTAAACAACATAACATTCTAACTTTAAAAACCATACTGTCGATGGAAACAGTAAAACAGCAACTGTGTGCAAACAGTAACATATAAAACGTCACATGAATAGACAATTTTGGTTTTGTCTATTCCGCAATAGGTGGCGTTCCATGTGGTAGGTTTTTCCAACTGGTATAAGATATATGTTGCGGAACTGCAACATCTTCCCGGGCCGAGACGATGGACCCAGTAGTAGTCTTCCTTAGTTGGCGTCACCACCTGGTGTCAGCGCCGTGGGAAGTGGCGGTTGGTATTTGCTCAGAGCCCTTTATGCTCGTATTGCTCATACACCGGTACGGTGAAACGGTAGGGTGGCAATAATTATATTGTTATATCTGATTATTAATTGAGTTCGTTATGAAATATGATTGGTTATGGAACAGTAATACTTGATGTTATCAGTGTGTGTGTGTGTGTGTGAGACCGAAGGTCCAGTTGGCCATTGATTGCTAACGTTGTAGCTTTTGATAAGGCCGTCGTTGTTTGTTGTTTGTAGTCTCCGACATGTTGTGGAGGGGTTGCCTGAGAGGCGATATTTGCCGCATCAGCTGCGGCAACGATGTGACTTGTGTTTAATGTTAAATGTTGGTTGGATCGTAAATCCCTGGTGTCATCGATGATCTTCTTGGAAGTAGTTCTCTCTTTGGATCGTGAATCCATTTGTAGAATTATATGTGTTGGACGTAGTCCCATGTCGGATCGTAAATCCATATGTAAAATAAAATATGTTGGACGTAGTCCCATGTCGGATCGTAAATCCATATGTAAAGTTTAAATAGTTTGGACGTAGTCCTATATTGGATCGTGGATCCATGAATGATAAGTGAGCGATGTGATCGTCAATATGTTGAATTGTTTGTTTTGTCCCTGGTTGGAAATGTGGCCATTTAGATTTAGTTGAAATCTAAGTGCACTAGATGGAGCTGTCAATTCAGTCCAAAGACCGATTAATTGCGTTAAAGTCGGCCGTGCAATGTTGGTTTTTTATCATCTTCTAAATATGGCCAGCCTGTGCCGATATTAGAAGTACTAGAGTTGCCGCCAACTGCATATGATCATCTGCGTCTTGAATCCAAGGTGATTGCTGTGCCTGATGCTGTTGCAGTTGGGGATTTGTCCCATCTACGCCGCTTAACCAATGCTCGGTGTTGGGCGAATTTCTTAATGGGAGCTGAGATTGTCGTTGGCCACATTACCTGGCGGAGTATTTGATCCACTGGTTGAGTGATTGTTTGATGATGATGGCTTCCGTAATTGTTATAATGGCCACCATAGAAATAATCTTGTTGGCCTTGAGGACTTGAAGAAGACGATATACTGCTTGATTTGCCAGACTTCGCTGAACCTACCATCATATCAGAAGGGATTGTATTGTTCCCTTGATGGTAATTCGTGGAATTGATTTTCCGGTATTGTTGGATGCTCTGGCATTTGAACTGTAGTTACCGTCAGCCGATTCACATATCCGACGTTGAAGTCGCTGAGCGTAACTCTTATTTGCTGAATCTGGACTGCGGTCATAATGTGCAGTCATTGTCTAGGAACCACCATCATCCTCATACGAATTGTCATCATAAGGTCTATGCTGCTGCTGCAATTGTTGTTGCGGGTGCTGTGACCGCATATGATTTCTTTTTGGAACAGCATAGTTGATAGTCTCCGACTTATTGTGGAGACGTACCTGAAAGGCGACCTTTGCCGCATCAGCTGTGGAAACGATGTGATTTGTGGTCGTCAATATGTTGAAGGTGATGGGTTGTAATTCCACCATCTTCTCAGTATGTCCAGCCTGTGCCGCTGCCAGAAATGTTACGTATCCCGCCAACCGCATAGAATCATCTGCGACTCGAATCCAAATTGATTGCTCTGGCTGATGCTGTTGCAGTTGGGGATATGTCCCATCTACGCCGCTAAACCAATGCTCGGCGTTGGGCGAATTTCTTGAATGGAACTGAACTCTCTATCGGCGGCGTTACCTGTGGTCGTATTTGATGAACTGATAGAATGATGGTGCTGGACATGGCGTCTTTTTCCTTTTGGAATGTTGTGGTTGAATCCTTGCGGCCTATTTTGTTGAATTAGAACTGGCACTTGATTGAGCCAGAGAGGTTGCGCATCCAAGTTGCTATTTAGAAGATTACTCTGCTGATTATTAAAAGCTTACGTTCTATTGAGCCACATGATGAAATAATCCTAAAGCCAGGTACTTTCTTCTTTGACTGGTGGCTGGACCATGTGTTCACTGTTCGCCGTCCGTTGGTTGGATTTCCCGAAGGGTGCCGGCATCTTTCCTATTCTTCTCCTTTTTTATTCCCTAATCTTTGCACCGAAAGTCTATCTTAGACACCGACTCCGTTGGAGTGGTGCCCCCGTGGCAGCTATGTGCAATGGGCGGTGTTAAGAGGGTGCCCCAAAGCATTTCGTCCAGGCGGCGAAAGGTGAAGAACCCCAGACACGTGACAGCGATGTGCCTGAGTGGCGAGAGCGGCAAAATCAGGATGCTCGAACGATGAATCCTTGCGACGAGAAGCGGTGAACTCCAAATCCGCGACAGCTTTCTGATAACATGCTTTTCCGAAGGGTGCCGGCATCTTTCCTTGTTCCTCGTTTTCTTGTCCCTTAGTCTTGTAACCGAAAGTTTATCTTAAACACCGACTCCGTTGGAGTGGTGCCCCGTGGCAGCTACGTGCAATGGGCGGTATTAAGAGGGTGCCCCCAGAGCATTTCGTCCAGGCGGCGAAAGCGAAGAACTCCAGACACTTAACAGCGATGTGCCTGGGTGGCGAGAAGCGACAAATCCTGGATGCGCAAACGATGGGCCCAGGTTTCGACAAGCGGTGCCCCAGGAACAGATGTAAATGAGATGGTAAATCGCAATTCCCGATGTTCTTGGACTTATTCATCTGCAAGTTCGATGTTTGAGATGATACTTGTAGGTATAGGACCGGAAGTGTCTTCGTTGACGAATTTTGTCTTAGTAGTGACCGCTTCGATTTCATTGCATTGGAAACGCTGACTCGTCAGATGATATTCTTATTCAGGAAGGAAGCTTCCAAAACTTTTTTGTCTCCCTGATGTTGTTGCAGGTGACGCTTGCCTTTCCGTGAAAGCTTCTAGCTCTGTCGTTGAACCTGATTTCAACACACTTAGATTCAAAGGATTTGTCCTCTTGACTATTGCCCGATGGGCCATCGTCCTCGTTTTGAAGTTCTTTCAATGTACGCGGAGCGTATCTAAGTTCTGGAGCGTGGGTTGGGCCAATTACCTGCAAGATTGTTAAAAGAGGAGCCGAACGATGTCCTCAACCTTGTACTGGGATCGATTTGAAATCTTCTTGATTTACCTGCGGTGACTTCTGCAGAATTAAATAAATGAAACAACCTTGGATTTTTAAGAAAGTGGACTGTAATTTGGCCTTGTTAAGGTTGATTATTATTTAAATTGCTAAATAATAGTAATTTGGTAGAATTACTAGCCTTTCGGTTACTAATATTGTTATTTAGGTTATTGTTCGACCTATGTGTTAAAGTTGGAGTAATGTTTGATGGATCGTAAATCCATCTATGTCATCGATGGCTACTCGGACATAGTCCTCTTTTGGATCGTGAATCCTTCTATGTCTTCGATGACCCTTGAACGTAGTTCTAATTTGGATCGTGAATCCATATGCGTTCCACTCGTAAGAAACGCAAAACATGTTATTTTATTTATATTGGAGTTGTAGTATGGGACAAAACAGAAAATGTATTATTTGATTTTATTTTCCGCTGATTACAAAAGACAAATTAATTAAATAAAGCAGAAGTTAGGTTATTCTTCACAAGATTAACGAACCACGCAACCAGTACGGGCTCGTAGATGTCTGCCCGATGTGAAACTCTGGAAATAGATATGTGGTAAGCATATTCTACTTGACCACGACGTCTTCGTTTTTCAGAAGCATATTTGCCAGATTTCCAATTATATGAAGTGCTCCATCCCTTTGATTATCATCAGCGCTTGGTGATGTAATACTTGCAGCAGATTCCCATTGTTGTTATCAGGTTCTAATTGAATAGCTTTCGTATAGACGTCTATGGCTTCATCGTACTTCCCTGTATTGATTCGGCCATATGCTTTGCTGTAAT
The DNA here is from genome assembly GCA_963931805.1 of Microdon myrmicae. Classification (NCBI taxonomy): domain Eukaryota; kingdom Metazoa; phylum Arthropoda; class Insecta; order Diptera; family Syrphidae; genus Microdon; species Microdon myrmicae. Next base: position 117,787,113 of record OZ007500.1, on the reverse strand, counting down.
TTGGATTGTAGAATAATGCAGAGTTGCAGTCTTTAATCGCACGATCATTTTCTGTTACACGGATATAAACTGCAGCTCGATTACAGTAGAATATTGGGTTTTTCGGATCGAAACTGATGGCCCGGTTGTCTTGGACCACCGCTTCTTGATACTTGCGTTCCTTCATCGGGCGGTTGCCTCCATTCTTAATCTGTTCGGCTGTTTCAAGGGATTGTAGATTGCGTTCGATAAACATCGACTGGAACATTTCGAATAGATCTAACCTTTGTGGTTCCGCTTATGAGGTTGTGCCTGCACTGTTAGACGTAGCTTCTTCGCTATCGAGATCCTCGTCATCGCTCAGATTAAACGCTGCTTGCAAACATTGTATAACAACATCCAGACTTTCGACGACGTCAGTGCCCAGCGATTAGCCCTCACTCGGTTGTTTTACATAGTCAATGAAGGATTTAACGAACTGCTTGTTGACTTGATCGGACATTTTCGAAATCTATCAACCGTAAACACTGAATTGTCCCGAACAAATATGTTTTCTTTATATAAAAACGACAATCACAATCCGGCGACAGACAATGTCGACGAAATTCATTTATTTTCACGCACACCACACAACACTTTTTTAAGTTAAGATCCATGGATCTCTTAATTAAATTATATATTAAATTATAAATTGCACCCTACCTTGTTTCGGCGTGTAGCTCCCTCGTTGAGGTTTTGGTATGTCGGACGTGATCCTATGGACGTAGTCCAATTTTCCTTGGTTTCGATCGTTCCCCCGTTGAGGGTTGATATGTGTCGGACGTGATCCGATGTGTGGCGCCTTGACTTGTTGCACGGATGTTGGAGATCCGGCTCCGAAGGACCATAATGTTCAGCGTCGAGATAGGTTCCTCGACGTGACAGCAAAATCCTTGTGGCGTTGTTGCCCAGCAAATTTTGTGGCGTTATAGCCCAGTAATAGCAAAAAAGAAATGAATCAATTGACGTTTTTAAACACACTGAATTAACCTTTATTTCACATAAACGGTTCAGACATAAAAGAAAAAAGAACAGGTGCTGAAGGCACCGTAAACAACATAACATTCTAACTTTAAAAACCATACTGTCGATGGAAACAGTAAAACAGCAACTGTGTGCAAACAGTAACATATAAAACGTCACATGAATAGACAATTTTGGTTTTGTCTATTCCGCAATAGGTGGCGTTCCATGTGGTAGGTTTTTCCAACTGGTATAAGATATATGTTGCGGAACTGCAACAGGCAACACATAAATGTTTGACAGCTCCAGTGTTGTGGCTTTATTTCAAGTAAACATTACGCGGAACACGGATACAATAGCATTTTTTGCTGTCTTATATAATATTGTATTGTTATAATTTAATTACCCATAATGGCGGGAGTGTCTTCGAAATGTAAACGAAAAATATCCGACGAAAAGAGAGTGTTCCAAGACAATTGGGAAGAAGAATATTTCGTTGTTGCAAATAAACATGGTCCGACCACATATTTGATCTGTCGTGAGAGTGTTATTTTAAAAAAATATAATATTCTTCGTCATTATACCACAAAGCACAAAACATTTAATGTAACTTTTCCTCGTGGCTCCTTAATAAGACGTGAAAAGTTAACATTCTTCAAGAAGTCTTTACAACATCAACAAAATATCATATCAATGGCGGTATCACATGACGCAGCGGTGACAAGAGCGTCGTATGAAATTTGTTACATACTTGGTAAACATATGAAACCATTTACTGACGCAGAGGTTGTAAAAGAATGTTTCCTCAGTGCTTCCAACATATTATTTGATAAATTTAGCAATAAAAGTCAAATAATATCTCAGATCAAAAGTATGCAGCTCTCTGATTCTACCTTTGCTAGACGCATTGAAGATATTGCTAAACACATATTTAATCGCATCATAGAAGACATGAAGAAATGCAAATATTTTAGTTTGGCTTTTGATTCTAGCAGCGATATTTCAGCAACATCACAATGTTCCGTTTTTGTTAGATATTGTATCGGACAAAATGAATTTTCAGTTCATGAAGATTTTTTGAAATTTCTTCCTATGAAAAATCAAACCAGAGGGACGGACTATCTCAATACTATCAGTACATTTTTGGAAAACAATGATATTGATATTAAAAAATTGGTTTGTGTATGCACAGATGGATGTCCGTCAATGATCGGATCTGAAAAAGGATTTATTACTTTATTGAAAAAGAAATATAATTTAACAAATCTCTTATCTTTCCACTGTATCATTCACCAAGAGAACTTAGCAGCACGTATATCCATTGCCGAAATAGACGCCGCAATGAAGACTGTAATAAGTATAGTTAATTATATTAGAGCACAAGAACTGAACCACAGGAAATTTAAAAGTCTTTTGGAAGAATTGAACAGTAACTATAGTGACGTCCTTTTACATACCTCGGTGAGGTGGCTAAGCCGAGGAAAAGTTCTGGAACGGTTTTATTCTTTGAGGCATGAAATTATTTTGTTTTTACAGCAAAATAATAAAATTTACATCGAACTTGACAATGATGGATGGTGGTGTCTTTTGGCTTTTCTGTGTGATATCGCAGAAAAACTTAATGAACTCAATCGTGGCTTACAAGGCGAAAATAAAATCATTACGCAGATGGCGAATAAAGTATTTGCTTTTGAAGAGAAACTAAACATCTACCACGAAGAAATAGAGAACCAGGTATTCCATAACTTTCCAACTATAATAAAAGCTAATCAAGAAGGTATACATGTTTCTGAAGAAAACTATACGATATTTTTAAATTATTTAGCTGCCTTGGCTAAGGAATCTAAGAGCAGATTTCAGGACTTACGTTGTATCAAGAATTGTTTGTTACTCATAGAAAATCCCTGGCACCTAGAAACAGCCACTATAACAAATTTAGCTGCATTGGGATATAATTATGCAGAGCTTTTTGACGAATTTATTGAATTTAAGAACGATACTAATCTGAAAGCTATTTTTGAAGAAAAAAGAGAAGGAAAGGAGTACATCCATTTTTGGAAATTAGTTCCAGAAAAATACAAGACTGTAAAAAATTGTGCCTTCCTGCTCCTCACATTGTTTGCATCAACATATCTTTGTGAATCATCATATTCCAAAATGAAATATGCAAAAAACGTATACAGGAATCGACTTACTGATTCTCACCTTGATGACGCATTGAGGGTAGCATGCAGCAATTATAAGCCCGATTTGTCTAAATTTGTTGAAAATTTATCACTATATCAAATATCACACTAATTTTGTAATAAACGATACATGTTACTTTTGAGTTTTACTTTTATCACTATTTTAATATTTAATGAACCGTATGCTGATAGAAGTGATATATACTATTACACGACAACCCCCCCCCCCCCTCCCCCCCCTCGCCACCACCCGACGCGGGTTTTGATTTGCCAAGGTATCACTTGCGGCCCGCGAAGCTTTACAAATATGTGTATGTGGCCCGGAGTCAAAAAAGGTTGAGTATCACTGGTCTAGTGTGTTGATCGATAGCGCTGTTACCGGGTGAAAAAGTAATTTTTGATAACTTAATAATGGTCCAAGAGAACCACGGTGTGTAGATATTGCTGTAAACCGTATGGCGAGTTGATTTTCGAGGAAAAGGAAAATGGTAGTTAATGTTGACTGAGTAACTTACGCCCTGTGCGCAGTCCCGTGTTAATAGTTATTCATAAGTGTATACCCTTTAACAATTGTTCATTTAATTTACAACAGTTCTCCATAAGTGTATACCGAATAATATCTCATCTTTGTACATAATTACGTGTTTCAAGTTATTCATAAGCGTACGAAATAACACTTAACAATTGTTTATGTAATTTACGACAGCTATTAACTTACAATAATCATAATTACGTGTTTCGTAAGCATTATACTGGAACTATCATCACATCTTATCCTTGTATACCACTAAGTGTTTCCAAGTTGACTTATTGTATTTGATTTAAGCTTACATAATATTGGACGCAAAGTTACCTTTTGTGTTTTATACATTTTTTTGGATTGTGACTTTTATTTATATAAAAAAATAAAATCAAAGAACGGAATCGCAGAGCGTGTTTTAATAGTCGCCACGAGTTGTTGAGGACAGAGTGCACCAGAATATGGGAGTAGGAGTAAAACAGTGCTAAGGACAGCAGATATATAAAATATACCCCATAGCTCCAAAAGACCGGCATCGAGGTTTGAACCCGCGGAAAATACATTCGCGAACACGTTAGCTTTATCCTTCGAATTTGTGACTAACGTCCCGCTGACCGTCACTAACGGAGGAAAAGAGGAGGGAGCGAACCAGTTGGGCACTCAAGGAGTTTATTAGTCACTCTGACGTTGTAAGCCTTCTTCGCGGTATCAATTGCCTGGTTGCTGATTCTAACAAAATTCGCTCTGTTCACGTCGGTGGGATTGGAGCGCCATTGTTTAAAAGCTCTATCTTTTGCCGCTGTAATCTGCTCTCATTTTGTATCAAACCAAGTTTTATCAGATGAACTTCGTTTGATGGGATGCGGAAAGTCAATCTCCGACTCCGCGCTATGTGTTAACATCGGAGTCTCTGAAGCACACCTACGACGACGGAAAGGATGCAAAGAAATCTTGCAAATCGTCCCAGTTGGCAGCCCTGTTGCGGTTCCACTAAACGCCACTACTTGCCTTCCCAATTGCTTCCCGTCCTGAAGTTACAAAACCCCATGGTTTTTCGCTAATGCAATTGCATTAGCATCTGCAAAAGCTTCACATGTCAAGGTTATCTAATGCATACCCTAAAATACTCTGTAAACGAATTCTTTCATTCATGCATCCAATGCATTTCATGAATTCCCTGAAAAGAATTCTTTACGTCATACGGGCGTCATAAATTCAAAATCTGTTCGGCACTCTTGTTGGCGACCTTTTTGTCCAACGACAAAGCAACGCCAAGCTGCTTGTTTGCTCAGCTGCAACAGACCCGACCCATGATCTCCATCCTGTGGCAAGCCGGATCGAACCGCGCGAAGAAGCAGACTCCGCCCTTAAAAGGGAATTTCGAAAGCAAGTCGTATCCCGAGCAACGAAAATATGTCGAATTTGTTGAGGAATCGACCCGGGGTCTCAGTTGTGGGACGGCGTTTACATTCGTATTGGTGAAACCGACTCCCCTGATGTTATCAGTGAAACCTCGAGAATGAGGCTGATTATGCGATGACGAATTTCTTAAAATTCGGTTATTTATTATAATATTGGCCATATGTTCCCTCTGACATAGTAACTCGTGGTGATCCGAATGGTAAATTAGTTAACCTCCGGAATTCTTTATCTCAGAAGGTACCATCATGACTTGCCTCCGTGCCAGTCCGGGACACCAGGCATACATCCGAAACATAGCCGAAGATTTCTCTCGACGACATCACGGAATGTACAGCGTGACGGGGTGGTATCTCACCTTGGGCCCGACTACCACCTAAGCCAACCTTTTCTCGAAACCGTCCATCAGCCAAGCTCCAAAAGATGCCCAGGGATTTCTTCGACCAGTTCACGGCGCCTATTTGCCGGTATTTGACCGGGCGAGAGGACGGTGGGACCCCACCTACAACTTGGCCTTTAGTCACCTCTTACGGCAAGCCGGTCTAGCTGTGAGTATATTCTAACGCCCTACTCACAGGGCTAAATGGATCCAAATGTGCGGACCAGATGACCCACTCTCAAACAAATATTGTTGAGAATCATAAAATGCGCTCGGAAATTTTATTATCCTTTAAAAATTTGTTTGCACAAAATTCTGAAACCAATAACCAACCATATGTTCGTTTTATCGCCCATCAGCATCGTGCATCAAAAATGATCACCCGCAAGATCCTTTGTTGATTGTTCTTTTTTTGACTTCCCTCTTTTTGAACCCAATACGGGAAAGATAAAGTAAATGAATGGCGGGCGGCAAAGTGGGACAATGAAAGCAAAAGATTGTCTTCTTTGATCTGCATGATCGAAGGAGAGAGTTTTCGTTCGAGCAGACGAACAGAAAAACGAGGAGTTAGTTGTGAAATATCGTACAAAACGGACATCGGGAGTTCATGGCGGTTATACTTTAAATTCCTAAGTTTCAGTTGTGTCCATTTAAAATAAAATAAAAATATAGAGTCATACCTAAGAACGACGAGTGCCTTTTAGTTTAAGTAGTGTTTATGGTTATACTTTCCTCTCTGTTACCAACCGGCTAAGTGGGATTTGACAGATCCGTTTTCGACTCTGGAGATAATCCTCTATAGCCAACAAAATGGGCGGCCCCACCCCATTCATCAGGTAATACTACTGAATAAGAAAAAATAATACAACATAATTTTAGATAAATGTAACCTTAACAGGGTCATGCATTGATTTTGTTAGGTTATACGAGTGATTTTGGAAGTGAGCTCTTTCTCTAGATCGTCGATGGGAATATGAGCACTGTGCTCTTTCTGCTTTAATTTCCGTCTGCCCGTTAGTGGTTTCCTTCCACCAATGGATATCCGTCTTCACATTGCTGCGTCGCATGTGGCATTTACAATCTCTATTAACTGGTGGACCGTTTGCGCCGCGATTCTTTCGATTGTTGTATCGCCTCAAGAACTCATTATTACTTCGAGAAAGTCTTCCCCCTAGTCTTTTAATTTAGCACCTCTTCGCACATAGCAACAGTTCCTTGACATGCCCGGGATTAAAACCTGGCAACCTACTGCCTCACAGGTATTCACCTCTGAGATGATTTCGCCCACAACTTTGAATTCAATTGTAGTTCGATGAATCAGGCTCTCCTCCCAGCAACCCCTCAATGGCGGCCATATACTCTAGCATGCCGCGACTTCGTTTTTCTAACAGAAGAAGTTAATCGTCTTTCTTGATTTTCTGGATTAATATGTATACACCCTTTCCCTCTACTTGCAGCTTGGGATCGTTTCCACGCTGCGGAATATATCCATATATGACAAACTTGTGCCGAATTATATCAGGATAACGTCCGGTTTCGCATGCTTGTGCTCGCTCCTTGACCGTTTGCAATTCGTCCTAGTCTCAACAGCAGGTTTATTATTTTTCCTCCACTGCCTCCTTGTGTATCTTTGGGGTTGCTTATTGCTAAAGTTAGTCGTGTATTTTTTTGTCCCTAACCAGTGCCCTTTCCCGAATATCCTTCGGTTTGGTGGTGTCCTAGCTTCGATACCACTGTGAAATTTGTGAACATCTTTGTTCAAATGTTGCGCATCCATGGATTATTAAGGAATTTACTGGTTTTGACTCCGGAAGATTCCCATAGATATGGGCGACTAATATCCACGGACAGTATTTAACAATTAACCAAAGGAGTTTCTATTGAAACTTGTGATACGAGGATTGCCTCTTATGTTTCGGGATTTGGCAACCCTAGTGTTGCAATCCGGCAATTGACAGCTCTGTCGTAAAGTTGGAAATTTTTGAGGTTATACGCACTCAGAACGTTTTGACATACGAGCGCTATTTATGTTGTTTACAGTAACTTAAAAGATTCATCTCGGCCCAAAAATGGAATTAAATCGTCAACATTTTCGTGCGATTATTTTTTACAACTTTCGGCGTGGATTAACTCAGCAACAGTGCATGGATGAACTTAATTCAATTTTTGGCGATGAAGCTCCATCAAGGACCAATGTTTATCGATGGTATGGTGAATTCAATCGTGGTCGTAGTTCACTCCAAGATGAATTTCGTGAAGGTCGTCCAAAATCAGTTGTTGTTCCGAAAACCATTGATGCTGTGCGCGAACTGATATTGGAAGATCGTCATGTGACCTATCGTGAGATTGAGACAACCTTAGGCGTTAGTGGGACCAGCATACATTCAATATTGCATAAACATTTGACTGTCAAAAAAATTTGTTCGCGTCGGATCCCACACAATTTGTCAATCGCCCAAAAAAAGGCTCGTGTCAATTGGTCGAAATGCTCAAAAAATACAGTCGCGGTGCTTCGAAACACGTCTATGACATCGTGATAGGTGATGAATCGTGGATTTACGCGTATGAGCCCGAAAGTAAACAGCAGTCGACTGTCTGGGTGTTTCAAGATGAGCCAAATCCAACAAAAGTTGTTCGCGCACGAAGCACTTCCAAGCAAATGGTCGCCTGTTTTTTTCGGAAAAACTGGACATGTCGCAACCGTACCACTAGAACAACGCAGAACAGTCAATTCTAAGTGGTACACAACCATTTGTTTGCCAGTTGTCTTCCAAGAAATCAGGAAAACCAACCACCGAAGACGGATCACTCTTCACCACGACAATGTGAGCTCTCACACATCGGCTGCGACAACTGCATTTTTGAGCACCCAAAACATCGATTTGATGGGTCATCCCGTACCGTATAGTCCTGACTTGGCACCGAATGACTTCTTTTTATTCCCGTACGTAAAAAACAAACTGAGAGGTCAACGTTTTTCGACACCTGAAGAAACGGTTGCTGCATTCAGAATGCATGTGTTGGAGATATCTCAATCAGGGTGGCAAAAGTGCTTCGACAATTGGTTCAAACGCATGCAAAAGTGTATAGATCTTCATGGGGAATATTTTGAAAAACAATAAAGTGATTTTCGATGATCAATATTTGTTTTTGTTCTCTAATCCCGAAATATAAAAGGCAACCCTCGTATTTACTCTAATGCTGGAGCGATATGGCCGTCGTCTTCGACCAACTTAATATTTGATGTCCGTCTGAATACTACGGCATCTGATTTGTACGCAACATCGAATTTACTGGCACCTGTACAAATGTCCTCTTATTTCACAACTGATGACTTCTATACACCGTTAAAATGTCGTTATGTCGTGCGCTTTTGAATTTATATCCTTACCACTTTGCACCTGTATCTGAAAGCATTTGTTCACACATACGTGTAAATGCCATCTCAAATCTTATACGAAACGTACAAGGACCTTCTCTTATGGCTGCATATTATGCCTTTCCACGTCCACTAACAGTTTCCTTTCTTCGACTCGAATACCGGAAATTTTTTCTTGCCTTATGAATCCTTTGCCTCGTCAACTCGTGACTTGAGAAATAATGACGCTAAGAATTCAGTATAGCACTTCACATTCTGAAATGATATTAATCGTGTGAGCGTTGCATGCAGGACTAGAATTTTCTGAACGTTGGGTCATGAGTCTTAGAGTTCTACTATGCTTCTACAATTATAATTATTATTATTACTTTAAATATGATTATTGCAATAACTCTTAACCACTTGAAAACTACCTGTTCTGGACTCAGACTCTGTGCTTTTCGTTGTAAAATTGTGAATTGATTATTTTTGCTTTATGTGGTGAGAATAACAGCCATTTGCATTTTTCCCTCCTTCATCAGCCTGTTCCTCCACTTTGAGCTCTACACATCCTTTTCATTTATTAAATCTGTGTATTTACGTTTTCGTGTTGTACGTTGCGTGTACAATCTAACATAGTGGGATTGTAATCAGTGCCGGATTAAGCCAATCGGGGGCCCTAGGCCATTCAAATTTTGGGGCCCTCTTTTTTAATAATCGTAAAATTAATCGTTATTGATGCATTTGTATAATTTAAACAACTAATTCATATCATTTTAAGGTTTTCAAATACAATAAAATAAAGGAAATCATTTTTTTCAGTTGAATTATATATTTTTTGATTAAAAATAATCAGTATATTAAATTATAGAATAATCTTTGGACATCTCTTTGGAAGATGAAAGCGACGCTCGTTTTCAACAAACTTTTTTTCTACATTTTTGATCAACAAAATCATTGATGATTTCTTCAAAATCAATTTGACGAAGAATGTCCGATTCAATGGACATCAGACTTAGCATGTCTAATCGTTCTTGACGCATAACACTTCTTTGCTCGTTTTTGATGCGTTTCAATTTTGAAAAAGAGCGCTCTGTCGAACAATTCGTGATCATAAGAGTTAAAAAAATGCGAAGAGCAATTTCAACATTCGGAAAAACTAATTCAAGGTGATCTTGAATCAAACTTTCGTAGAGGTCAGAGTGAGTGAACTTAAGTTTCATTGGGAATTTTGATTTAATGAAAGCGTGAAACTGTATGAGTTCAGGGTAAAATTCTTCTAAATCATCAGAGTAAAAGTCAACTAAATCGAAAATCTTTTCTGGAATACACATTTTCGGTCAAATCAAAATCAGCCAAAAACGAAAATCTCTCCGAAACCTCTAAGTAAACTTTGCTTCGTCTGTTGATTTCAATCTTGAGCGTATCGATGATTACCAAAAAACCGTTTACACGAAAATAGTCGCGCGGACTTAATGCAACCTCTGGAGCATCGCCATCGTTTGGCTGTCTTGTTCTTCGTCGAACTCGCGATGCAACATTCGCATAATCTGTCTCAGGTAAAATGGATCTGGCTTTGTTTTCAAACACTTCGAACTTATCTCTCATCTCATCTAACAAATTTTCTACTGACGAGTACATTAACGCGCAGGTGTTCAGATCAATTTCTACTGACTGCAATGCTTTGCTCGTTGCCCGAAAATTGTTCAAAGTATCGCTCCACAAAACAAGCATGAAAACAAATTCGAAGGTTTGAATTTTATTCGCGATACATTCAGCTTCGTTTCTACGTCAGTTTTTTGTGTTAAATCATCAGCAATTTCATTCGTTCGCATGAGCTTCCCAACGAGTTTGGGATAACGATTTCAGTACCTTTTCGTTTCCGATACGTTCCTTCAAAACGTCCCACCGGTGGGTTGATCTTGAAAAGAATGTGTACAATAATTGTACAATAGAAAAAAAGTTCACTGCAAACAAGCAGCACTTTACAGCAGTTTCTCCAACTAAGTTAAGCGAATGCGCTGCACATGGTAAATAAATCGCAAATTCGTTGAGATTTAACAAGATCGATTGCATGCCTGAGTAAATACCCGACATATTCGGAGCATTATCATAAGATTGACCCCTGCAGTATTTAAAATCTAAGCCGCAAATCGCAAGAAATTCTAAAACCACGTCAGCCATCTCAACACCTCTATGGCTATCAAAGTTTAAAAAAGTCAAAAATCTTTCAACGGGCTTTCCATTCTTAGCAACATATCGGACAACTACACTGAGTTGATCAACGTGAGCGATATCCGGAGTTGAGTCGACTGAAAGACCAAAATATCGCGCGGCTAAGACCTCTTGTATAATGTGATGTCTTACTTTTGAACCCATAATGCTGATCAACTCCTCACAAATTGTTTTTGATAAATACGAAGGATTCCCCTTGCCACGGTCCGCAAAATTTTCAATGTGACTTTTTAAGAACGGGTCAAACTGTGCAATTAGTTCGAGTAAACCTAAGTAATTTCCATAATCTGGAACGCCGAAATGCTCGTTTGTGCCTCTGAAAGGTAATCATCGTTCAGCCAACGTTATGATGACTGGAATCAATCGTCGCACTGCATCTTTCCAATAATTGTTCTCTTTCTGGTACTCAAGTTGAAGGTTTGTGGCGTTCGCGCCGAACCCCACCGAGTGATCCTACACGTCAGAACTGCCTCAACTGAGAAATAGGAATTTACCAAGAGACGGGTGCACCTAACCTGTAACAAAAGAAAAGCCGCATAATCATGTACGTATGACCAAACATTTTAACGGTCGCTTAGTACAGTCCCGTGCAAGTAATTGCAAACCTATCTTAGGTGATTAACTCACCAAACACAGAACGTGCATGCGTCATACCTAAAAGATCAAAAAGCATGACACCAAGTTCGAGCAGCAACATAGTTGCAAACGTATGAAACCCCATACCATAGGCAAGCGCGGGACACCTACACATAGATGGAGTAAAAAAACACGCAGCGATCTGACCTCAGCAAAATCGCCAACGAACATATCATTCGGTTGCAAAAGCCTGCGACAATTCCTAGAATTACCAAGCAGGCGCGCAAACACGAGAACTACAACGATGCCCTTAAAAGGATACATCTCCCCCCATTTAACACAAATACGAGAGATATAACACATGCCCGTGTAAAGACACATCAAGTCGCACGTATGAGCAATACGGGCGACCTCTGATATGAATAAGTATCTATGAAGAGAAAGCTATATACATAGTGCCCACCACTCTCAACATAATATGCAAAGTGCACACAGGCAGGGGTACAATGTGGTGACCAACACCACGGGCAGCACGATGTGTCACCCCGGCGACGACTTACACGACACAGGGCAATGGTGCGATCGTCTTTGGTTGTGTGAGACACAAGGGATGATCTCCGCGCGAACTGGCCGTCGGGCCGATGGCTGTTGATGTGCTGGTGGTGGTACAAGGCAACTCTGTAGTGATAAGCGCATTTCCAGCAAAAAAGAGTATGGTAGTTATGATCGAGGAGCTGCGACCCACAGATCGAAAGACATCTTGTTCCGCTGACTGCAGTGAAAACACAATTAACATGCGCACTTATTGTTCATTAAATTAACACCTTTACGCAGTGCATTCTTGGTGTTAAAACAATAGTTTACGTGCATTCTTGTTTTTAAATAAAACGATTGTTTACGGTGAAGTAAACACAATTAACATGCGCACTTATTGTTCATTAAATTAACATCTTTACGCAGTGCATTCTTAGTGTAAAAAACAATAGTATACGTGCATTCTTTGTTTAAAAAAAAAAAAAAGACTGTATACGGTGTTGTAAGTAATACTTTAAATGTAATACCTTGAATACGTTATATGCATAAATAATTCTTTCAATACTTTATGTGCTTATATATAATACTGTAAATGAATACCTTGAATACTTTATATGCATACATAATTCTTTCAATACTTTATGTGCTTATATATATTACTGTAATTGTAATACCTTGAATACATTCTATGCCTAAGTAACACTTGTAATATTAAATACAATACATTAAATATAATACCTTAAATGTAATACCTTGAATACTTTATACGCTAAAATAATTCTTTCAATATGAATAAGTAATACTATAAATACTAAATATAACAGTTTGGATGTAATACCTTGAATACATTATATGCATAAATAATTCTTTCAAAACATTATGTGCTTATATAATACTGTAAATGAATACCTTGAAAACATTCTATGCCTAAGTAAAACTTGTAATATTAAATACAATACATTACATATAATACCTTAAATGTAATACCTTGAATACTTTATACGCATAAATAATTCTTTCAATACTTTATGTGCTTATATATAATACTGTAAATGAATACCTTGAATACTTTATATGCATAAATAATTCTTTCAATACTTTATGTGCTTATATATAATACAGTAAATGTAATACCTTGAATACATTCTATGCCTAAGTAACATTTGTAATATTAAATACAATACATTAAATATAATACCTTAAATGTAATACCTTGAATACTTTATACGCATAAATAATTCTTTCAATATGAATAAGTAATACTATAAATACTAAATATAATACATTAAATATAACACTTTGGATGTAATACCTTGAATACATTATATGCATAAATAATTCTTTCAATACATTATGTGCTTATATAATACTGTAAATGAATACCTTGAATACATTCTATGCCTAAGTAACACTTGTAATATTAAATACAATACATTACATATAATACATTAAATGTAATACCTCGAATACTTTATACGCATAAATAATTCTTTCAATACTTTATGTGCTTATATATAATACAGTAAATGTAATACCTTGAATACATTCTATGCCTAAGTAACATTTGTAATATTAAATACAATACATTAAATATAATACCTTAAATGTAATACCTTGAATACTTTATACGCATAAATAATTCTTTCAATATGAATAAGTAATACTATAAATACTAAATATAATACATTAAATATAACACTTTGGATGTAATACCTTGAATACATTATATGCATAAATAATTCTTTCAATACTTTATGTGCTTATATATATTACTGTAATTGTAATACCTTGAATACATTCTATGCCTAAGTAACACTTGTAATATTAAATACAATACATTAAATATAATACCTTAAATGTAATACCTTGAATACTTTATACGGTAAAATAATTCTTTCAATATGAATAAGTAATACTATAAATACTAAATATAATACATTAAATATAACACTTTGGATGTAATACCTTGAATACATTATATGCATAAATAATTCTTTCAATACATTATGTGCTTATATAATACTGTAAATGAATACCTTGAATACATTCTATGCCTAAGTAACACTTGTAATATTAAATACAATACATTAAATATAATACCTTAAATGTAATACCTTGAATACTTTATACGCTAAAATAATTCTTTCAATATGAATAAGTAATACTATAAATACTAAATATAATACATTAAATATAACACTTTGGATGTAATACCTTGAATACATTATATGCATAAATAATTCTTTCAATACTTTATGTGCTTATATAATACTGTAAATGAATACCTTGAATACATTCTACGCCTAAGTAACACTTGTAATATTAAATACAATACATTACATATAATACCTTAAATGTAATACCTTGAATACTTTATACGCATAAATAATTCTTTCAATACTTTATGTGCATATATATCATACTGTAAATGTAATACCTTGAATACATTATATGAATAAGTAATACTTTAAATATTAAATACAATACATTAAATATAATGCTTTGAACGTAACACCTTAAATACGTTATGTCCTTAAATTTAATACATTAACTACTGTTAGTTAAAGACTGTAAATTATAAGACACTATACCTTAGCATTAATACATCAAAGACTTTATGTGCTTAAATAATAAATTAAATACGTTATGTTCCTGAATTTAATAAAGTGAATACTGTAAGTTTAACTCGAAGCACTGTTTACGTTAAGTCCAGGAACTACCATACAGAGGTAGTAAGAGTGATAATCCAGCGTGGCCTGGCAATAGCGGAATTGGGTTTCTTGGTGAACCCGTGTCGGGCCGGCACCCTACCAAGACCGTGCGGCCCCAAAACCCATAGGTTGTCGGAAACATCGACGCAGTTCTGTCGCCTTTGAATGTATGTCAACATACATTCTCTGTGAAGAAATCCATTCTCATGTTGATGTAATTGGGAAACATTTTTCCAATCATTAAATCCATCGCTGGTCAGTTTGTTTTGTTTGTCTTTGGAAGCAAACATTTTACATACAAAACAATACGCGCAACCAGTCGTGGGAGAATAAATTAGCCATTCGCGCTTGAACCGTTCTTGATTTGCCTTTCTTCCAAAAAACGTTTTTTCTGAGCAATATCTTGCTCTACCTTCTGCATCGTAAAATCTACGAGACGGCTCAAACGGTCCAGAGTGATTTTGGCACATGCTTGGACCACGATTGATCCAAAAATTGGCGTCATCGTCGGTGAAATCACCCCACTTGCCTGGATCGCTCGAACAATTGTCATTGTTCGCTGCAGTTTCAAAAGTACCCAAATCCGCGGCTCTGAGCTCTTCGTATTCGTTCAGACTAACATCACGCTGCGAGTTTGATCCATCATCTTGATTCAGAGGTTTTGAGATGATCGACTTTCTCTGTTTCAGATTGAATCTGCAAATTTGATAAAACAATTTTGAATTCAAAAGTTTTAAGAATTACATTTGCTCTAAAAACACTTTAATTTATATTTTATTAGAAAGTTATCATTTATAAATATCAACAGTAAATTATATTTCGATTCTTACATCTTCATTACTAGATTCGATCTGTTCACTAGCTGATAAAGAAGCATGTGCAGTGGAACTTTGGAAGAATGATGTCAATTTTGGTAGTTTCGATAAATCTGTCTCAATTCGTTTTTTCTTTTCATCCGCAATTTTTCTTCTTTGAGCCCCGCTCTGATAGGATCGCCGCATTATGTAATCTACAAACATACTAAAGGCGTAACATTCTGATAGGAAAAGCAAACATCAAATTCTACATTTGAAATTAAACAACAAAGTTTAAAATCAAAAAATCAAACTCAAAAATAATTCAAAAAAACAAAACCAAAATATTAAATTATCGAAATAGCTAAAACTAAATCAGTTTACAAAATCAAAATCGAACAACAAAACAAATTTCGAAAAACTGAAGGAAACTTAAAAAAGAAATTTAAAACGAAAACAATATACAAACTCACTTTCATTATTGTTGTTGGATAACAAAAAAAGACAATTTGATTGGTGATGTTTTTTGTGTTGTGTGAAAAGATACAATATAAAACAGAACCTACCTTTTTCAACAAATGCGTAGTTTTCGATATGTTCATTACACACAATACCACAATTTCACATTAATTAACATCTAGATTCGTCACTAATTGAAAAAACGTTCTTTTTTTCTCTAAGAACAACGAACAAATGTAATTTGACAAACGACAAAGCAACAGATAGTTTTGTTTTGCTTAAAACACTGAAATGAATCGTTTTTGTTTATATAAACAAGCTCGAGTTTGCAAGCGCTGTTTCGGTTATTTAGCGCGCGATTTGAAATTCAAATCGTAGCTTAAAATAATAATCCAAAGAATAAATCAATTAAGATTTTTAAATATTTTTGTTTGAAAATACATTTGTATAATCAATTACATAAGATAAATGAATTGTCTTTAAAAAAATTTTTGTTTACAAAATTCCAAAAAAATATAAAAAAATTTAATCAAAATTAAAAATAAATTAAAAACAACCATGACAAATTTTCTTGGGGGCCCTTGCTCGCCAGGGGCCCCAGGCTATGGCCTAGTCCGGCCTAATGGGTAATCCAGCACTGATTGTAATGTCAGCTAGGGTTTTTTGTCGTATCCTCGTTAAATGTGAGGATCGTTCATTAAGTTCTTAGAAAAAGATTTTCAGATGAGGATGTTTTTTGCTTGATTTCTTTGCCCAACCAGTAGATCAACGGAGGATAATAATACAGTTGTTGTTATTATTTCTTCCAACTATTCGATGTGTAGTGATCGTAATTTCTCGAATACCTAAATTATAAACTAGTTATATTCCCTCTAAAATATGTCCCATACCATGAACCTCATATTGTTATATGTTGCGCATCAAGTAACGTTTCCGCAAACCGTATTAATATAACTCAATTCACGATTCGCAGAAGCATTGCACATTTTTAAGATACAAATCTCGATGCGGTTTTGTATAAAACGGCGATGCATTTCTGTTTCGAAGATTGCTGAGTATTCAGTGAGAGCTGATAGAAGATACATCCATTTTCACAGTGAGAGCTGATAGAAGATACATACAGTCAACATTGAAATTTTATACAATACAGACGTGTTAATTAAATTTAAATTTAAACTTTAATATAAATTAAATTTAAAATTTAAATATAAATAAAAATTTAAAATTTAAATTAGCAAAAAAAAAAAAACAACTGTGAGTGTGAACGTAAAACAGGACGTGGACAGTGGTTTGAACATTTTTAATTTAATTTATATTTTTTTAATTTATATTTTATTATTTGTTTTAACTATCCTTAATTAATTCTTTTAATTCCCCAATATAGGTTGATTAGGTTGGTTTGTTTCGCTTCTTGGTTTTTGTTTGTTCACCTTTTTCTTTTCCTTGCTTTCCGCGTGTTTCTTGTCTCTTTTTCGTGCTCTTGCAGTGTCGCTTATCTGTTTACATGTTTACATACTCGCCATAAATGAACACCTGCTCTTCTCGTAGTGTGGGCCATCAGCCCGATCAGGCCATGATGGCTCTCACAAAGAGATTAAAGGAGGACCTCGATGCTCTCAAGGCTGAGAACGCTGTCTGAAAAGTAGGTTATCGCGACTAGAAGCCACCCCACCCGCATCCCCGTCCAGTACCAGTTCGAAAGCTTCTGATTCGGAATCAGTGCTCGAGCCTCAGTTAGAGAATGTCACTGACAATTCTAATGACTCAATGGACGACGGTTACTCGCGTACACCCACCCCAAACTCATCTAGGGCCCCAAAGCGGAAAACACCACTCCCAACAATAAGCTGCGAGGGAGGACCCTCCAATAAGCGTGTCGCCACCGGCTGCCCGCCAACACCACCCCAATCATCATCATCAGCTGTCCCCAAAAAGTTGTCGAACCCCGCGATAACTCAAAATTATCTGAAAATCGTGCCTCCGCAGGAGCCTTGCCCATCAAGGCCAACTCCGGTGGTTAAACCAAAACCAAAGGCCGCTTGTGTTCCCAACACTGTTCAGCCAGAGGTCGAGGTCCGGCCACCTGTTTCTAAGAAGAAACAGCAATCCGGGGTCTGTGCACGAGACCTCAATTTAAAAAATTTCGTCGGTAACATGAACCGACTAGGGATTTCTAACTTCAAGGCAAAGACCTTAAGCCCATCCCTAAACGAAATCATAACCTACGATAAGGACACCTACCGCAAGGTTAACGACAACCTCAAGGCCAAGGAGGTGAATTATTATACATTCACACTGGGCGATGAAAAGTCGAGGACCATCCTTCTAAAATGAGTCGCTGCCTCTTGGGAAAAGGACGACATCGTAACTGCTCCTGAGGCAACATTTCCTAACGTCAACTTCACGGACGTCAAAAAATCCTGTCCCCCACAACGGTTTGTGAAAATCAGACCGGCAAAAATACAGCAAGGTGAACATATGGGAGCTTCACCTTGCCCCAGGGACCGATATAGATTCTATAATACGGACAAAGTCGCTTCCAATCTTGCATCAGCAAGTTGTCTTCGAGGTATTTCATAACAGTGAAATGCCTCAATGCAGACGTTGTCAACGTTTCGGGCATGTCTCCCGAAACTGCAACATGAGTCGCCGTTGCGTTCGTTGCGGAAAATCCCACGATATTGGCATGTGCGAACTACCGCTAGCAAAATACGACCCCGCAACAAATGTGCAGGATGAAATAACACTGCCAACTTGCTGCAACTGCGGCAACAAAGGACATCCGGCTAGTTACAGGAATTGTCCTAAATATAAAGAAATTATTCAAAGATCCAAGGAGACTCAAACTAACCACACAACACTTCATCCAAAATGGATTTACATTTGCCGACATGCTTAAAGGACAACAAACAAATAATATAAAAACTCCCCCAACTCCTCCCCCTCAAAAACATATTCAAGTCCCTAAGCGAGCCCCGGTAAAGGCCAAAACGACGCCACAAATTCAAGCGGTGGTGCAAAAGCCCCCGAGGGGGCAATCTTCAATGCTCGATAAACTACCTAGTTTCTCCAGCTTGATTGAAGATATTCGACCCCGATATGAAAAACTAACAACCGAGGCGGAGAGGGAGGTACTCCTCTTCACTGCATATGCAAGACATACCCTCCACAATGGATTCCAAAATTAAAGTTATCCTTATAAATGTCAACTCCCTTGTTTCGCTTTCCAAGCGTATGATAGTCTCTGACTTCATAAAGGACGTGGTACTTGTAACCGAAACTAGGTTGCATCCATGTCACCGTCCCGTATTCCCAAACTTCTCCATGATTCGAAGAGATCGAACCCTAACTGGTGGTCCCACCATCAACGGAGGTGGCACTTGTATACTGGTTAATAGCGGACTTCGCCATGAAGCTATTGACCTCCCACACGTTGGGGCCATAGCGGTGTCTGGGGTTGAACTGCATCTGGCTAATAATGGTAGAGTGAATATATACTCCGTATACCACTCGCATAAAACTAATAATGGCCCCATTAATCCCGAAGATATCGGCGACTTCAACTCCAGACATTCCCACTGGAACAACTCTGTCTCTTGCCCAAATGGCAAAAAATTGTAGCAATGGTAAACCGAAAAGTCTCATACCCTCCACTTTCAAATAGTCGCACCTACGGTACGCAAAGCAACTCAATTCTGGACATCCTTTTTGTGTCCAAGAACTTTCTTCCTCAAAGCACTCCACCCCAAGTATGGGCATGTATTTTTGATCGCTACGCTGTGACAACATTCATCCGCAGTTGTCGAGCTGTACATTTCACGACATCGTCGGCAGACATTTTCGACTATGTTTCAGATGTGTGGCTGATGGCCCAGAATGACACGGAGATAAGTCATGATGGTACCTTCTGAGATAAAGAACTCCGGACGTAAACTAGTTTCCCATTCGGATCTCCGGGGGGATTTGTCAGGGGGAATTCATGCAAATATTATGATAAATAACCGAACTTTAAGAAATTTGTCATCGCATATTCGGGCTCGGTCTCGAGGCTCTGTCGACGTTCGACTGATAACGGCATTTTGTAACATCAGGGGAACCGGTTTCACCAATACGAATGTAAATGCCGTCCACCAATATTTGCAAACAGCGAAACCTGATACCCTTGCCCTAACTGAGACCCAGGTCCATTCGTGATCTAATTCGACATATCTTCGCTGCTCAGGATACGACTTGCATTCGAGATTCCGTTTTAAGGGTGGAGCCCGCTTCTTCACGCGATCCGATCCGGCTTCCCAGAGGACGGAGGCGTTAGAACCCAATAACAAGGACATCACGTGGTTGAAGGTCGTGCTGAGGAATTCTGTTAAATGTCTTTGTTTTCTTTACCGCTCCCCGAACGACGACCGACCGGCAAAACTTTTCGAACATCTTTCACGTGCCGTCGATTGGATACAGACTAACCTTCCAGCTTCCGGACTTGTCGTCCTTGGAGATTTTAATGTCCACAGTTCCGACTGATTGGTACATTCTAACAGAACTGACGAGGCTGGGAGGCTGGGAGGCTGGCGGAGATGCTCGCTGTTAGCCACAATTAGACGCAATTCGTGGAGGAACCTACGCGAGTGCTGGTTACCTGAGGTTATTATGTGACCACCCTCTATCTGTTTTTGACATCCAAGCCGAGCATTTATACCGCGGAGGTTGCTGCTCCAGTGGGAAACTCAGATCACTGTTTCGTATCTATCGCGCAACCACTTACATTTCAAGCGATTAACCGACGTATGCAGCTTCGCCAGGTATGGGGGTATGGGGCTGCCAACTGGGACGATTTGGGAAATTTCTTTGCATCCTTTCCATGATTGGAGGTGTGCTTTAGAGACTCTGTGGTGGACGCGATTGCTACGCCAGCATGGGCGAGAGTTCTACCTCGTCTCCACGGTCACTAACTGTTCTACCGAAGTAAATCCAAAACACCGCCCACCAACGCAAGAAGAGAAAAGTACGATACAAATATACTGGTGGAAACTGCCACGCAGGAAAGAAACACACTGATTATCTGATTTATGGCTTTAATAGATACGTTGTATTTATTGTACATTATTTGTCACATTTGTGTATTTACGATTTGTTACGGCGTTATTACTAGCAATTTGAGACACGTTTAACAGAGTTCTTAAATGGAATTAATGTTTATTAATCTATTTCGCGTCAACGAAATTAATGTTTACTTTAATTAGGTACGCGTGCACACGATACAGATTAAAGTAATCACGAAACTCGACCGACTTCTTTAGGGGTTGTAATAAGACTTTTTTACAACCCACCGTACCGGCACGGTACGATGGATGGCAGGCGGCCCGACCGCCACGGAGATTGAATTACGACTCAACGATCGTCATCTCATGCAGAGATGATTTCGCTAAAAAAAAAAGGAAGAGAGAGAAAAACTTTTCTCTTAAGGGTGTGACCACTAAGAAAATGCGATCTTTTTGGTGCAGTGGTATATGTGCGCGATCGAACAGATTCAATGTTGTTGCACGTGTTCGAAAGCAGGCAGGCGGCAAGGACAATAGGGAAAAATGACCAAATGCGCCGTTGGTAATGCGGGTCATTGTTTACACGATGCCTCGTCGCTATTTTCGACGTTAGGAGAAAAAGGTGCTAAAAGCAAATTGGATGTTTATGGCATCTCTGGCTGCAGTAGAAACCGGGTTCATATTTGTATTAGGAAATGCTGGAGAATTTGGTTTCGGCGTCTATTGCGCTAATTATATGCAGCTGCTTGGGTTGTTTATTGATAAGACAAACAAAATGGTTGCCAGGCAATGTGTATGAAAAGGTATATGAAGCGGCTGGGAAAATAGACGGCGCGATATTTATGGTCCCTGTCATGACGGTTACATTGAATGCAATCCGAATTATTTTGTTTACAGGAATTCATCTAAGGGAATTTGACTGGCGACGTAGATGCCGAAATTGATTGGAAATTCCTGGTAAGTTAATAAAGAAATCTTAAGGAGCAATGGTATGCGAAGAGAATGCATGAAGGTAAGTTTTCTTTACAGGGACTTAAAGATCATAGATTCGATCTCTTAAATGCGTGCAGCATTTTTAGGTGCCGAATGCGAATGCATTGGCGAGGACTTGAGCGTCTTGGGTGATGATTATGGGGGTTTTTCAGGAACGTAAACCGTGGGATTTGGCGGAACCGCCACAACTCCGATGTTAACGCATGTGTGGAGTCGGTCACAAAGATTATCCGTCTCCGGATGGAGATCAACTTTCCGCATTCTATCAAACAGAGTTCATGTGAAAAACCTTGGTTTGATAAAAAAATGTGAGCAAATTACAATGGCAAACAATAGAGCTTGTAAACAATGGCGCTCCAATGTCACCGACGTGAACAGAGCGAATTTTGTTAGAATCCGAAACGCGTGCAACCGCGGGATTGATTCCCTAAGAAGGCCTACAACGACAGAGTGATCAATGAACTCCTTGAGTTCCAAAATGGTGCGCGGCCCTTCTGGTCAATGGCAGGGGCTGTAAGCAGTAACTTGGCTTCCTTTTCCTTTTCTCCGTTGAGAAACGGGCAGCAGAACACTAGTCACAAATTCAAAAGATAAAGCTAAAGTGTTCGTGAATTTATATTCCGTGAATTCAAACCTCGATGCAGGTCTTGTACAGCTACGTGAAATCGCGCCGGTACGGTTTTCGATGCGGGATGTGATGTTCCGCTCGCGTACTACTCAGCGGAATCTACATGGACTGGACTGGACTGTAAGAAGGTAATCGGATCGAATGGAATACCAGCATTAGTTCTTAAGAACCGTGCTCCAGAACTGTCACCGGTTCTTGGCAGACTGTGGGGGTTGTATGTCGTGATGCCGGCACGGGGACTGGTTCATACCCGTGCTCCAGAACTGTCACCGGTTCTTGGCAGACTGTGGGGGTTATATGTCGTGGTGCCGGCACGGCAACAGGTTCACACATACTCCACAGTCAAAATCACGAAACTGCGCACCAGTGAAGAGTAAAAAATAAAAACGCTGATGATGTCTGGTTGCTCTATCGCCCTTTTTATTTTTATGTATTTTTTTGAATCGAAATAACACTGGCTTTGTTCCTTTCTATTTTTATGCATTCTTCGATCAAAATAACACTGGCTTCGTCTATCGTTAGATTTAGTTAGCATTAGACTCTATTGACCGGCCCCAGTGGCGGTAAAATTTCGGCTGATTAGCTGAGGTGCACGGTTTGGCGGATGATTAGCAGCTGACTCATTACAAGCGAGAAAAAGCTCGTTGCGTCGTGGTAGTGGAGTCATAGCTAAATAAACTCACTGCCACTTACTAGGAACTTTGAAAAGGGTTGCTATGCTTGCATAGGAGATTGGGTTCCGGAGAATCGCCGCCGTACAGGCAGAGTTAAATTCCTCTGGCGCTATGTAAACGAGGAAACAGGTTTGGAAATACGACCAAGTATGGGCATGAGTTGTTGGTTAGACGAAGGAATGTGGGTCTTGGTCGTTGCGGTGGTCGTTTCGCGGAAATGCAACGCATCGTGCTGGTGGCTTGCCAGTGAGGAGAATCGGTATTGGGTAGGATGGGAGCCGAAATGATTTTCGGGGGAAATTGGAATTGCTTGGTTGCAAGCAAGGAATGTAATTTAAATAGGAAGTTAACCGAAGCGGTTTTTGGGAAAATTATATGCGATTTGATGTAGGTGGGGGAGATGATTAGCATTCCGTTGTAAATTTGAATATGCATTTATTACAGCTTGGGAAATGGGTTCTTGGTAAGTTTGGGGATGCATCCAGTTGCAGATTTGGGGACGGATGCTGTTGTATATTGGGATTTGATCTTTGCATGTTTGCACATGGGTTACGGATTGTGTTATGGTGACGCGCTGTTAGCGGTCAAAATTGTTTGGGATTGTGGGTCGGTTCTCCGTGTGGTATAGAGAACCCCCACAAGACCTTTTCGCTTATCTTATTTACGGAGAACATTTTCTGCCTGCTGGAAAATCGCTCGAGATCAGTCAATCCCAAAGGGGGAAAAAAGTGTCTCCCACAAAATAACCGTCCGATAGCATTACTGTATATGTTACTTAAGGTGATGGAAAGGGTCATCAATGCCGAGTTAAAAATTATTTGGAGTGCAACGGACTTCAGAATGATCGTCAATACGGATTCCGTGGCAGGCGATCGATGAGAGACTTTTGGCATATGTAGCTGACATCTGGACATCATCAATTAAAAACATGTTGAATCAAAAGCGGTTGCATTGAATATCTCCAAGGCTTCTGGCCGCGTCTGTCATGGAGCATTGTTGAGCAAGCTTCGTTCATACGGACCACCCCAGTAACTTTGCGATAGGACGAAGAGCTTCCTCGAAATTCGATCGATCCGGGTTGTTGTGTACGGCGAGTGTTCGGATGTGTATTCAGCTGATTCCGGGGTGCTTCAAGGTTCTATTTTGGCTCCAACATTGTTTTTTCTTCACATAAATGATTTGTTGGAGTCGACGGATAACAGGGTAATTAATTTCGCGGATGATAGTACGCTTGTTTCCTTTTTTTCGAGTGACCAGCCGATTAGTGCATCAACGTCGCACTAGCTGAGATGTAATCAGATCGACTCTCTGAATCGGGATCTGGGTAGGGTCCTACAGTGAGGAAAGGGTAATCTCATCGACTTCAATGCAACGAAGATACAATATACAACATTTACCAAAAAGAAAAGGTTTCACAGCTGATGGTGATTGGCAATGCCCTCGAATCTGGGAAAAGCATGAAATTGCTCGGCGTCACGGTCTGTGGGAATGTATCTTGACATAAACACGTGTCGAACATTGCAAGGTCCGCCTCTGAAAAACTGAGTTATCTTTGTAGAGCCAAGAAATATTTTACTCCGGTCCAACTTTTTCTCCTGTATAAATCCCAAATTAGACTCGCGCTCTAATACTGCTCTCGTGTCTGGAGATCTGCTCCTAAGAATATCCTCAATCTACTTGAGAGCATACAGAGACAAGCGATCCGCCTGATCCGAGACACTGCGCTGACGTCGGGAGTAGAGTCGCTATCAAATCTAAGGCATGTAGCTGACCTCTATCTGTTTTACAAATATTGTCATAGGTACTGATCTGCGGAGATTCGTGGTATTGTTCCGCGGAATTCGGTTTATATGCGCTTCACAAGACAATCCGACGGATCGAACCACTTTGCGGTTCATCTCCTGAAGGCGCGACCACCTCTGCATAAGAACTCGTTTCTTAATAGAGCGGGAAAGCTCTGAAAATCCCTCCCCGCGCGAGTATTTTCAGGGCGTTACAACCTGTAACTGTTCAAGAAGAACTGCAACATTTATCTAGTGGCATCTCGGGGCGCCGGCTCGGCGCTGTAGGACCACCTCTCCCGGGAGAAGTGTAATAAAAAAAATCCCGGGCTTATACCAAATGTGTACCCGATTATGAGCTCACAAATTGGGACAACTTCAATATCATATTGTACGAAGAACTCCACCAACTCTCTCCTCCCATTGGCAGGAAGCTAACCACGGTTGAGATAAATAGTGCTGCAACTCGACTTCACGAGATTTTGGTTGAAATTTCGGCGACTCTTGTCCCAAAGTATAAACTGGAAAAGACTTATCTGATTCCCCATGATGACTTCGCTCTTCGTCTCATCCGGGAGCGTAAAAAGCTAAGTAGAATGAGATATCGTCACCGCTTTACGCAAAACGAGCCACTATCGCGATTCACCATTCACAATATTGGCACACTGATAAAACACAGAATCCCAAATAGTCGTACCCGACAATTGGAAGACAAACTGAAGGGTGTTGAGTTGGATCAGAATGTGTATCATCATCATCATCATCGGCACTACAACGGGGATCCGGTCTTGGTCTTATTTAACAAGTCTGAATCTTGTTAAATTTTCCATAATAATTTGTTTTTTCCCGGCAAGGTTATTAGCCTTGTGCCAACAATGTTTATAATAACATTAAAAATATAGGTGGTATCACTTATATCTCTGGGCCAATCACCCACAACGATGTTGCTGTCAACAGTGACACCAATAGAGCAAACATCATCGAATAGACCCTGGCGGTTCCGCCAAACCCCTCAGCTATTCCCCTCCATTTTATCACAACCTCCATAGGTTTCTGCTCTCATTTCGTTAACAAATTATAGGTAGCAATGTTTTCTAAAAATGACCTAAAAAGAAAAAAATCAAAAACAAAAATAAACGATGTACCCAACAAACTATGACTAAAAAATAAAAAACCTTTGTAAACCCCTTCTGGGTACAAATGGGGTACAATCACCGCACAATCACCTTTCGGCAACGCAACGCTACTCGATTCCACACGACTTCATATCATACACACCAAACTTCATGCGACGGCATTCAAGTCCGTTTCGACTACCCTTCATCCACATCGCGCCTCCACCCGACCCCACGCGACCCTGTCAGCTTACCACTCGACTGTGTACGATTCCCGTAAGCCAGCTCCTCTCTACACATCAGCTACTACGCGTAGCAAATACCTTCCGTAGGACGCTCGGCTTTACCTCCTTACACAGTCTGCAGAACCTCCCAACTTAGGTCCCTGGACGGCTGTCCAATCTCTCTTCATTCCCCCGCGACTCTGCTCGACCTCTTTTACATCTCTTTCAGTCCCGTTCTAAATATTGGCACGCAATGCCCCATTCAACTTTCTCAACATTTTGGGCGTAACAATGCCTGCCAAGCGCAGACTTCACGCGACTCCGCTCGCCTCCGCGTGATACCCTTCACCACTCTAAATCCCACTCCTAACTTAACCACAGTTACTACGCGTAGCAACATTTAGTAGGATGCCCGGCTCAACCACCCTTACTCCCACGTAAAGATCTTTTCCCTTGGGACTTTTAATGTCCCCCAAGCCACCACGGTTCAATTCAAGCGGCAACCAAAGGCAATGCACGCTTCACTACGCCGCCCCATACCCCAGGTGCATCAACCACCCTTCGGAGCGCGTTTCCATTTCCCTAGGGCGCCCTGCGGTTGGACACAACCAACCACCCACCAGGAGCCCCCCTAAGCTAAGTCGCCCACCCACCAACCAAGCGCGACTGGCCGGCACCTCCTTCTCAAGTTGCCGTTCGGTCGAGGTCGCAGCTACCGTATATCGAGCACCGTCTTCGACACAGGTGCCGATATACCAGGTCCTCTCTCGATCGGTAAGTCGCGCAACTGGAGTGCCCGCCCTCTCCATCAGTCCCAACGGCAAGCAATTCGCTATACAAACGTATGGACAAAAGACACCGACTCTGGACTCGGTCTTCTCAATTTTATCCACTGACGCTTCGTTGTACGATGTCAGTGAGTCCCAATATGTCCCATCTCCTGGCACTTTGTTGTACGATGCCAGCGAGCCCCTAATGGGATTTGACTTATTAGAAACGTACAACCCGTTGGCAGATACTGCCAACAACAGCTTAACACCTACAACGCCTCTATCTGCCTCTTCCCGCACACGCTACTTCGTTACTGCGGACGCGAGCAGATTCCCGATATGTTGCGACCTATTCGGCCGATAAACCTGTTGGTCCAAGCGACCCACAACAGTAACTATGTCACGGGCGGGGGGGGGGGGGGGGGGGTGCCGTGGCGGTGCTGGCAAACCACACTGCTACTTACTCGAAGAATCCCCATAACTGCTACCCAACTTTCATAATTTCCTGCTAATGCAATCGCATTAGCACCTGTAAATGCTTCACGCACCAAGCTTATCAGACTTATTTATTTTAAAGCTTCTGGAAAAGAATTCTTTCCTTCATTCATTCATTCGAATCCAAAAATTCCCCATAAGAATTCTATCCAAATTTATCACATATCCCAATCATACGCATTACCTAGGAATTCCTGTAAAGAATTTCTCCCACAAGGGCATTCATGCAGGCATCAATGCATCTCCGCATTAGGGACCAAGAACCGAATTATCGTTAGTGTAAACACTCACACTAGAGTTCGACACTTGTGTCGCCTTAGATGCCATATACAATTGGCATAGATGTTATACAAACCGTCATTATGTAACCATATGAATTGCTTCGTAATGACTTGCAACTATCGATACAGCTTTATCAGCTTTACCCAGAAATGCTCCTTTGTTTGAATCTCCAAACAATCATCGTCTTCGCGCACAGCCGCCGCATTGAATTCAAAGCATAAACAATGCAAATATATATTCCGTTTCTTATAACGAATTACCCCGCATATACAAATGGAAGCAAGGGATTCGTTTCGGCCACCGACCCAAGATACGATATACAATTTGCATTGTATAAAGTATCGCAACCCATTAGCACATTTTCCCAATGTCTATTCGTCTATTTACACAGGGGCATCACTCGTCTCTGACTTTTATGATGCCCTCGTCCCATCTTTTCTTTTAGCACATTTCTTCGATGCATCGTCGTCTATTTATTTAGCCGCGATGTACATCATAAACAACGATCTTTCCGGTTCCTTTGTCCTCGCCGCCTGCCTGCTTTGTTCTTCCATTGCCTTCGTGCATGAGTAAACAACACAGATCTAAACGATCACACACATACCACCATGAACTCCATTGCGAGATCTGGTTTTCTATTCCATCTAGAGAGACTTTACGTTTCTTTGGTGGTAACTAAAAACATATCCTTAGTGGAGAGGATATCCACCACGACGAGCCATTTTTCATCACCCGACCGAGCCGGTCGGTCGTTCCGTCTCCCGCTCCCCGTTTCGCGCGGCGGGGACGCGTACACCTGAGAGTCGAGGGCATTGAGTGTAAGAGTCGCGAATTTTCGTCTCGGAGAGTAGATCGTCGAGGAAGATTAAATGCTGATGGTGTACATCTGTTAAATCTGTGTTTAACGTTAATATGTGTCTCTTTTGTTCCAATAGAAAAATCCATTAACATTTGAAAAACTATAAAATCAATCACCACCAACAATCGAATGTGTTTTCCTTCCTTCCGGACTTACAGCGTTTTGGTTTTCTTTTGTTGCCTCTTCCTTGTAACCTCTTAGTGAACGAGTGGGTTGGTGGTAGAACTCTCGCCCATGCTGGCGTCGCGACCTCCTACCCCACAAGACCTTTGCAAATACCCAAAAGAGCACTGTTGAGGTTGGCGACTTAGACACTCACGCAAATATTAGTTCACAGCTACATAACAAATTCGACTACTTTAATGAGCCAATTGCTATGTTCAACTCAATTAATGCTGCATACTTCGATGACACACATGATAATAGTCACGGTTCCGCAACACCAAATACCCCTCAAAACCTGGTCAAATCTCGAAATCCTAAGAAGTCACCTGGAGTAGGAGTCGTACCAGTCGTTACGAAGGCTTTCTGCTTTATGCTTTATAAAGCTTTCCTTTCTATTCAACCATGCCTACAACAAGGAGCACTTTCCTTAAGTTTGGAAGCATGCTATTGGTTGCTAAATAGCAAAGGTTGGGAAACAAACGTATCACCCCTCAAGCTTTCATCCGATTTTGCTTCTCACCTGCATCAACAAAATATATGAAAGGTTCATATACGTGTAGCTAAACACCTTTTTCAGTGCCAGAAACGTAATACCTGACTTCCAATTTGGATTTAGAAGACAGCACTACACCACTATGGCTCTTAACGTATTTCAGAAACACGGTCTGTGTGCGCCTATTTGAAAAGGTTTTTAACACGACGTGAATCGGAGGTCTCGTCTTTAACTTGTTGAACACTGGTCTCCGTAGAACACTGTGTAGTATTTTGGCGTTTCTAACAGATCCACACACAGTACATAAGCAAATAGTGAGTATTACCGAAAGAAATTCGAATAAGCAAAAGCGTCAGAGCCGTATACCATATCAATAACAGAGAAATTCCCCATCAGTTGAGTGTACTTGAGAATAATGATCGATTTCGTATACGTGACAGTGGACTGATGTGTTGAGGCTTTGGTTATAACTTTTCGTGATTCGAAACGTCATAGCGTCACTTCGAATCACACACTCTTCAGTATCGTCGCAAACGCTATAGTATCATCTACCAACGAAAGTGTGAGTGAATAGAAAGTTATTCCGCACTTTCCACGCCGCCGCAGGCGTACCACAGGGCTCCATTATGGACCCCGTAATATTTAGTATATCATCATCATCGGCACTACAAACGGGATCCGGCCTTGGCCTTATTTCACAAGTCTGAGGCTTGTTAAACTTTCCATAATATTTTATTTTTTCGGGCAAGGTTATTAGCCCTGCGCCCATATTTAGTATATACACCTCAGATATTCCTCGCCCTGTGGATGGGAGGCCAAACCAGATATCGTCTTAGGGTACAGATCATTCATAAGCCCTAAACTCGCAACAAATCGACTCAACCGATAGTAAATCCGACTTAATCCAACCAAAGCAGTAGCCATAATTGTGAGTAGTAATGTGGAGGTAGAAGTCAGTGTACCAAGACAGGGGCACGGATTCCACTCAAATCCCCAACGACTGCTCCAAGAGAAAAGTTCACAAATAAAATCCAGGAGAAGAAATAAATAAAAACGCTGGGGTTCCGTGTTTAACTTAGCTTTTTTTATAGTTCTCAGTTGATTTCGAATTTACACTTTGAAGATGAGACACGAAAGTTGATACTTTTACTTGGTACTTGGTGCACGAGAAACGATGCCAAGTTTACGCTTTGAATTTGTTCTTTATTTATCATTCAATGATTCCACATGCAGAAATGAATTATTAAAATTTAACTGTTTTCTTGAAGATAATTAAACCGACTTTTCGCGGCAAATATAAAACCTTACGCGTAAGATGAAATTCCCTGTGTTCTTAAACTGACGTCCAATTCTTGAGAAGACCAATTCTCGATTCCACTGAACGTGTGACGTAGCGTGTGTACGCTGCTGTGGTTGGATAGGGACTCTGGTTAAACCGACACGAAATAAGATTTTCCCAGAGCGGCGGCGTGACCGACCGCGATTGTGACTGTGTAACGACTGACTTGAATTAGGGATGAAGATGGGTAATTTAATTTTGTACACCGGACAACCAGTAGAGATCATTTTAACGCTTCTGCTCGCTCATGTGCCACGCCCGTCGAAGTGTGGTGAACACTTCGGTTAATTCGATAGTCGACGAACATGGGACAATGAGAGAAGAGAAACACAATGTACTGTGATCTCGGGGTGGATTTGGTTGTGGGTGCATGAATCAATGCAGCTCTGAGGATAACCCACTGACCTAATTCTGTGAATATGGTGATCTCAGAGTGCATTGAACTGTAGGAAGACAGAACTGTGAAGGAGAGGAAAATGTAGCTGGTGCTATTCACCTGCGAAAAGAGATCCTTGATCCCCAGCGAATGGAGTGTCTGGGGAAAGTGAATAGGACGCCGAATTGGCTAGAGAAATCTGATCGTGGGAACTAAATTAAATACTTGGATAATTTCCCCAGTGGTTGCATGATTATGCAACCGCGTCGTTTGATCAGACTATGCCGTTGCTAACCGACATGATGCGATTTCTGGTGGAAATCTCATGGGTTAGCGAAATGGAGTTGCCGTATGGCGAAAAGATAGCTAAACTCAATTATGGATTATATGCCTAGGATAATGAGTTTAGCTACGCGTCCTTTTGGGAAACATGTTTTACAGGTGAATTAACCGAACGTGGTATAGGGTTTGATATGACGCGCTGAAAGCGGTCGAAATAAAGCGGAAATTGTGGTTCAAAATTATGGGTTGGTTCTCCATGTAGTATAGAGAACCCCACAGTAAACACTCCCAACCTACTTCTCGATATTCATAGAATATTCGTCCGATAATTTTCTATTTCTTAACCAATTTGCATCAATTGAAGACATTGTAGACCGCCATCCTCAACAACATCGCAATCAACGATGTGTAGTGCTCTGAAAAGCCCTACCAACTCCTTCCCCCACACATACATCCAAATCCCATAATCCTTAACTAAAATTCAAAAAACAATCATATAAATTGAAAATTCGCGATAAACGAATCAAATGTTCGGTTATCGCCCTTGCACCCAACTCCCCATAATCATCCAACTAATCCAGAAATACGTTATCCCAATCGAGCAAAATTCTTGGTAAACGAATCAAATATTCGTTTATAATCCATATACATCAATTTCCCCAGCTGCTCAAACAGAAGCAAATATGGCAAATTAAACCAGATGTTCAATTTCCATACTCACGCTCTTGTGTCCGAGAATTCGCCTAACCGGATTCTTATCTCAAAAAACAAACACATAACTCCAGCCAAAGTATCTAAATCGAGATTTTGTTTTGAATTCGATCTCTTCGAGATACAAAATCTCGATTTGGTTTTACTTATAAGGGTGATGAATTTCAGATTCGAGGCTCCCCCTAACAACAATACTGAAAACTTCAATCTGGACATCATGGGATACATCCAAAGCTTACAACCCATGCTACCTTCGCTGAGGAAGATGTCAGAAATAGAGAAAAAAGGTCAGATTCTTTCACTAATAACTTCCCATATTCTTTCCAGCTCTCTCTAAACTAACCATTATCTCCCTCAACACAGAATCCATTTACTCTAACATACGTAAGCAACACCTCCGATTGTTTGTTGAAAAGTTTTCCCCAGATATCCTCTTCCTTTCAGAGACCTGGCTCAAACCAAATTCCCGAGTTTCAATTCCCAATTATACCTTAGTTTCTAACCCCAGAACTAATGGATCTCATGGAGGTACCGGCATATTAATTCACAAAAAATTTCAATTCAGTGAAATTAGATTCACCTGTGTATCCAGCATTGAATACACAGCAGTAAAACTTTTCTGTGAGAACAATAAAGTGCTCGTCTTAGCATCCATTTATATTCACCCTTCACGACAACCAGATTTCCCAGATACTGACATTTCGCAGATTATCCAACAGTCCGTTCCCGCTCCATTTATAATCGGAGGAGACTGGAATGCTCGTCACACAGCATTCAATGATAATAAATCCAACAAATATGGTCGCCAATTGCTAGCCCTCCTCCAGTCTTATCCATATACTTACATTGACTCCCCATTACAGCCAACTCGAGTCTCTAGCTCAGCCAGGTCAACAATCGACTTCTTCCTCAAGTCCGACGATGTTTATTCAGCGGGTCCACCTACAGTCTCCTTTATATTTCCTTCGGATCATGGTTCCGTTCACACCACGATCCAAATCCCCTCTCTTAACCCACTCTACTCGTCAAACCCTGTCCCAAACTTCACCAAAACAAATTGGAGAAAAGTCAATAGGGAAATAGCGATAAGTTTCTCTGACTTGTATATCCCTGAAGCATCTAACTTACTCCCTACTGAAATCGATCAAGCATCTTTAAGAATAGAGCAAATTCTTAAGGAGGCTCTCAACAAAAACACCCCGACAACCATTCCTCAAAACTATTTAGGAAAGCCTTTGCCCAGCATCCTAACCAAATTATTGCGCCTTAAAAAGCAGCTCCGCCGTAAACTTCATACAAGATACTGCCCCTTTATTAAAAGCCAAATCCAACTCCTATCCACTCTGATAAATGAGCAGTTGAAAAAATTCGCAGATGAAAACTACATCTCCACACTTAAAAATATCAAACCAAATCGGGATCTTTTCAAAAACATCAACCAATTAACTGGTCGTAAATATAAACCCCGAATTGATCATCTCATTAACCCGATCAGCAATAATATTGCCCAGTCCGATTCGGACATAGAAAATTGCCTCGCAGAACACTTTGCAAAGATCCATGAGCAAAATAATTCTCTCTCAACTCCTGGCTTCGAGAACACAGTAAACGAATACATCTCAAACAGATTATGCCCATCTTTTACTCCTTTCATTGGTGAATTCAACAACACAAACATAGCTTCACACCCCTTAGACACTACAAATTTTCTAACTGCGGACGAATTATCCGAGATCGTAAGATCAGGAAATAACAAGAAGTCAACTGGATTTGATGGAATCCCACGTCTTCTATTTAAAAGGCTACGCCCACCGAATCTACTTCCCATCCTCATTCTTCTTAATCATATAATTAATGCATCGCACTTCCCAAAGAACTGGAAAACTGCGGTAGTAATTCCTATTAAGAAGCCCGGTAGTAGTAATAGCCCTTGCAATTATCGTCCAATATCCCTATTAAGTACACTAAGTAAGATACTGGAACGCAAGATCTACCAAAATCTTCTCTCATTTGCCAATGAGAATGCCCTCATCCCTAACTGTCAGTTCGGATTTCGTAAGCGACAATCCACATGTCATGCTCTACTAAAACTTACACACGATGTTACAACTGGTCTCCAAAACCAAAGCCCTACTGTGTGTCTATCTCTCGATATTTCTAAGGCGTTTGATTGCGTCTGGATCTCAGGGCTTCTGTACAAACTGCACTCCATATTTAATCTAAACTCTCACACAACAAAGCTCTTAGCCTCATATCTTTCTGCCAGAAAATTCGTTGTGAGAATAAATTCTTCTGTCTCAGGAACCCACACCATAACCGCGGGTGTTCCCCAAGGCTCCATTTTAGGGCCAATTTTATATCTGTTATATACCTCAGATATTCCTCAACCCGTATCTCCTAATGTTGTGATGCTGAATTATGCTGATGATACATTAATTTACTCTAGCAGCAAATTTGTTAAGGCTGCAAGAAACCGCATTAACAACTTCCTCCCTAACCTATCAACATACTTTGATAAGTGGAAAATCCACCTTAATCCAAATAAAACGCAGCTCATAGTGTTCAAGGGCAAAAACGAGCACTGTACAAACAACACTAGACACTGCCACAACAAAATTAAGATTTAACTGAACAACACTCTGATAAAACCCTCCAAAACCCTAAAATATCTGGGAATCACTTTTTCTAATAACTGGTCTTTTTCCTCCCACATTAAAAATTCCCTTCAAAAAGCCACAATTCAGCTTAATCTCTGTAGAAGAGTAATGTGGAAACCTAAAAGTCTCTCTCACAAAGTCAAACTGCTCATTTACAAACAAATTATCAGGCCCACACTCACGTATGCGTGCCCATTGTGGTACCATATCACTCCCTCCCAAATGGAGAAATTACGAGTATTCGAAAGAAAATGCTTTAGGTATGTTTCTGGGTTACATCGTCGTCCTAACTCCTATAAGTACTATAGTAACGTCGAACTCTACAATACCGCTGGTATCGAGCGCCTCGATAGACGATTCCTCGAACTGTCTATCAAATTTATCGAAAACCTACAAAATAATCCCAATCCCATAATAACCTCGCTCTTAGAGAACCCTCTAGATATCAGAACCAACTATCCCAACTGTCTCCACACCAGAGCTATCTTCGCCTCAGGCAGACTGGTAAATGATTCAAATGAGATCATATACCACAACACCGAAGTTACCCCTAACCAGTTCAAATACTGTAACGTCCAACCATTTTCCAACATCCTACGCTTTGCCAACGAACAACCGGAGAGAAATACTCTACCTCTAACCCATAACTAACCTCATTCCACATCCTTTAATTCATAACATATATCCCATTAATTATAAAACTTTGTTTATGGCTTTGTGAAAATCATACTGTAATCAGGCTAAATTAGGTTAAGTTATTTATATAATTAGGATTAAGTTTAGATTAAGTAAAGTTGAAAAAACAAGTTCCTGGTTTTCTGACCTTTTCCAGGAAGATAATACCACTAAATTTATAAACACGCATCTATCTGATATCTCATAAAATATTGTTTGGAAAATGTGTATATTATTATAATAATTACATGTAAGCAATTGTTACAAAATTAATTTTAAGTCACTGTATTACTTAAATGTACGAATTCTAATTATGGTTAATAAATACAGTTTTGAAAAAAAAAAAAAAAAAGATTCGAGGATCAGTCTCAATTGGCGTCCGAAGCGGTAGGAGGCTAGTAAATTAAATTAAAAATAAAATAATAGATTAACAAAATAAAAAGTAGTTTTTATTTGGCCTGGCCGATTCCCAGGACCCATATTAAACAATCGGTTTTCACTGTTCCCGGAGACCCCGGAAGCACGGTGGCAACCATAACAGATGCACAAAAATCAATTGATGAACTTGTCGAACGAACAAATCTGTGTATGTTCAGAGAGATCACTTCGAATTATCTATTTATTCATCTTTATTAATATTCATTAATTATTTCCGGTGTTTTTAATCCATATCGGTTCATTTTGAGACATGCGGTGCATGGTTGATACAAAATATGGTATTTTTATGTCTGGCCTAACAGACAGAACACGTGAAAAGGTGTATGGCTACAACCTAGCATGGTATCGGATTAAGTATTTAAGTAAGACTACCGGCAAAGTGTTGGATGTGTATATATATAGTTTGCAGTCGTGGTATACAAGTAGTGTTACAATTTGGTGTCGACAACCGTAATATAATGCTTCCAATATATATGTAAATGCGTCAGTTGTAATGTTTTGACTTTACAACCTATTCAAGTTAAGCTGCAAAGATATGTGAGGAGGAATAACAAAGTTACTTGGAGTCCGTGGGCGCGCCGGAGGTCACCAAAATGCCGGTTGACAGATTACACTCTAGCATGATGGATAGACTGAGCCAATCCAAATCAAAAACTTGTGTCTTCAGTTTTAGGTTTAATATTAGAACATTTGCTACTGGAACTTTTACAATTTTTGCTTAACTTTTAATTTTTACATTCACTACTCTAACTTTTTTCTTTTAAGCTCTTAAAACAACTCCACTTTTTACTTTAAAACAATAATGAATGGGGCTTTTCCTCCTTCTAGTTTTCGACTGCCACACGGTTCTCAAAAAAAATTCCAACTGTGTCAAAACAACCGTCAACAACGGAATCAATAATACCGAATTTAAATATCCTCCTGTCTCTCTCTCGCTCATCGACATCCACCTTGAAAACCGAATTCGAACCCACCCACGATCCACACTCGAATCTAACCATCAAACTATCTTACAACAAAATTATAATGAAAACAATTAAATGATGGGGGTGGTGAAAGCCGCACGTAACAAAAGGAGAAGATGGTAAGCAGATGAACATGAATTATCAGGCAATCGCGCTAGAGAACAGAAATTGAAGCATTGTGTCTCCGAATTTTCTTCAACACCCTACATGATAGACTGGGCCGGCTCCTTGTAGCAACACAATCGTAAGATGTGCTGTTTATTCAAACTAGAACCAATAACGAGTCTGATCGAATAGAATTTACAAGCAACGATTTATTAGCGTTGCAGTCTATTTTCATATCAGTTAAATTCTGTGCTTGATGGAACTTAAAATTTCAATTTCCGTAAATGGTGATGTTATTACCAGCAGCACATCGACGTGGAAAGTAAGTCATCTACCAACCATACGAATCTTCTCTAATCGAAGCGTTCATACAATTCATACCGACCGTCTATTTCCAAATCCACAATGGGCAGCCAGTGGCCTCTTTGCCGCCCTCAGGCCTAACTCTATCACCGCCGACCGCACGTATTTAACATTTCCTGGATGGATAATATCACATTTATTATACAAATCCAATAATCTACAAGGATATTAAATCGAACTGTCGGATTTCAATCCAAGGGCCTTTGGCTGAGATCAGTCAGTCGTAAATCTATGAAACGCATCCAAACGTTGACGGCGTTGGCATTCAGCAAACGCTACCGCCACCACTTCCGTGTATAATAATTTCCAAACAATAAGGAAGCCGCAAATCTATTTTGGGGCAGCCATCCATTTCCTTAAAATTGGTTTTGATGTACCACACATGAATCAAGGATTAAATGGGTTTGATGCATTATCAATATAATACCATTTGAGTGGTTTACCGTGGCTACTGATGCATGTTACATTGGTACGACGCACTCCCGCAAGAGGCCAGAGAGTGACTTGTAAGTAAAAGCCATTGATGCCGACAGTATGATTAGATAAATAGAATGGCTGTTGATCCTTCGAGGAGGTACATTCGACTTCGATAATGTCGTCGTTGATGCTTTATAATATATCCGAGAACGACTTAATAAACTGACAGGAGCAACGAAGGTTGACAGAAAGGGAAGGGGGTATTGAGGTTTACAACATGCCACTGTCGTATAACCGCCATTTGTGCGTTTATGGCCTCTGTTTTGTTGCTTCAGTTGCTCGCAAACTCAATAGAAAATGGGCTGTCGTAAAAGGCGTGATTGTCTGTGATGACTTTTACAGTCAACATTTTATTCAATCTTTATGATGCAGATAAAGTGTACCCCGGTTGAGTGTCAAAGTTCCGGCATAACACAAATTAAATGACCGCAGTTGTTCTGAGATGATGGCACAGGCTGTAGTTCTCTGGCACTGATGCACATACATGGAGCAATCAAAACCTAAAACCAAGAAACAACGTTTCCACAACTGAATTTCAGTTTCAGAAATGGTTTTTGGAGTTTACGTCAAAAAACCATCTGAACAAATGAATTATAATTAGTTACAACATAAAGTGCCTTACCACCAAATCTTGAGAATGGGACTTCAGCTTTACAAAGTGTCAATCCCAATTAACGTGGACTGGTAGAGGCTCCTCTATGTGTTTATGTTTTCAATAATAAATGCACACAAAATGGATTTTTCGAATACCCTAAAATGTTAATGGACAGTGGATGGAGTGAGGAAGCAAGAGAGGACTAGAAAAGAAGATATCCGAGTGCATTCGTATTGAAGGCCTGTAGATTGTGAAAGCGATGAAACATATGTCTTTTTTGATTTGTGCTTTGTCTCCACACTTATTAACTATTCAATTACTGATTTTCCTTAAGACTAAATGTTAAATTCTATTTTACAAATATCATTCTTACATTAACGTACTGGCTCTTCGCAAGCACTCTAAATTATACATTATCAATCTTTTGTTTTTCTTTTGCTTTTCGGCGTACAATAACTAGTGTTTTTATAACGTATCACAATAACTGATATGTTTTCTTTTTAAAATTCATTCTATTCTTTCTATATCATGCTTTTTTTTTCAATACATATATATGGTGGTTGACAAGCAAAATAGAAAAAACTAAACAAAACGTATAAACATAAACAAGGAATACAAATGAAAAATAATTAAGAATTGGGAATAGGGAGAAGGAAAGCCGTGCGCCTGAGAGACATACTATGTTTGAGGACGTATAGTCCTTTCTTCATCACTGATCTGTGAGGGTTCCTTAAAGCTATGCAAAGAACCACCTACAATTCCAACTTCAACTCCCTTTACCAACCTGCAGTTACCTGCAAACATTCCTGTAGTTACCTGCAAACCCCCAAGAACATCATTTCATGCATTTAATGCATCATCACTATCTCTGAAAAAAATTCTTTACAGGCATAGCATCATCATAAAAATTAGGAAACCTTATCGGCGCCCCTATCAGCCAGCTTACCCCGCCACACACGCGCGCAGCACATTTTCCTGGCTTATACACAGTTTCGGCAGCCAACCGACAAAAGCAGTTTTTTTCATCTCGCGTCTAGCCGCCAAAAACCGAATTCTCCAGCGTGTAATTATACACACAAAGAAGTCGATCCTTGCCGCCAGCCTAGATTCCGTGCACAATCACTATTGTGTACCTAAATTCCTCTTAGCAGCAGTTTTCCTAATTGCATGCAGACTATTTATACAGCTGCATCCATGTCTCCCGTGATGTCCGCTTTTCTCGGATTCGTCTACCCATGATCTTGTAGCATGAGTAAACAATGGATCAGCCGCACACTAGCTAGGATCAACCCAGGGAGATTTCTCTCCAATTGGTCACCACAAAGAGAAACTTCACGTTTCTCTCGAGAAAAGAAAACTCACCCCTAGCTGAGAATGGACTCACCGCGAGTCTCTTGAGGACAACCCTTGAGTACACGAGTCGAAATTCAACCATCAAACGGGTTGGTCGCGCGTGAGGTTTATCAGAGTTCGCACGGGAGTGCGCACACACCATTAATATAACAAGTCGAGTGTCAATCGGGCAACAAAAAATGTGACATTAAAAGTATATGTGAGTGGAATGTCTGGAAACAAGGAGTTTTTGTGAAAACCAATTAATCATGCAGCATACTGAAAGACAAATACCAAACAATTTATAAAGCTCATTAACTGTTTGATATTCAAGATTTTAAAAGGTAAATTAAATTCAAGACTATACTCATTTCGTTGTTGAAGTGCACACTAAAACGTTAATTAATGTATTATTAAACAATGAAGGAAAAACAATAAAAACAAATTAAAAACAACGTCCCACCAGTGTGTTTTATTTTCTCCTTTTTTGCGAACGGTTTGCGGCGTTACTCAGTATTCAGTGGGCTTTTAGTGAACCCGTGCCCGTGCCGGCACACCAACCAAAATTTAACCCCACAGATCCACCACCAGTTGGGATGAGATTGACCTTTTATTGATTTATCTCTTTCGCCGATCAACACACTAAAACGCAGGCGATCTGGAATATTAAAGATATCGTTATCGTGGAGAATTCATTTATCCCTGGTAGCACGGAAAGCGTGCTAAATAATAGGGACTCCGCGTTTGTCTTGGATAAGTCCTTTTTTATCCAAGAAGGGGAACGCTTCTGGGGGAATGAATCCCTTCTGGAGAGTACTCTCCATATACATATCATTGGGGTAGAATGCTCTCGAAATGAGAGCATAACCCTGATAATGAAGTTATCTATTCTGTATAGTCCTGATTTGTCACACAGGACTTTATTGGGATAGTATTTATTATATTCCGACTGTGGGGTTTTATACATTCCGACGCAGGAACGGAGACACTGCCCCTCGAACACCCGAAACTTCTCCATGTAAAATGGGGATATGTTGTACCATACCGGGCAGCCATACACTAATACTGGTCGGATGAATGCCGAGTATGAAATTGTTTTCACCTTGGGGCCAAGAAAACTTAGGGGGATCCTGGTGGGTGGTTGATTGTGTCTAACCACAGGGCGCCCTTGGGAAATGATGCGTGTTCCGAAGTGTGATGCACCTGGTATATGGTATATTACATAATATATTGCTAGTTAAGCACAGAGTTTTCAAAGCATCATTTGGCGCGAGTGCAAGTATACTGACTCTTAGCCGACGATAGCCGAGCTCGAGTCGGCGTACGGAAGAAATCGACTTCGTGGTTCGTATTGCATGTCGCCGTTGTTTTTTTTTTTAATGAAAACAAACTGGAAAGAACCAGCATGAACACGGAGGAAGATAAAAACGCGACAACACACAAACGGAAAGGTACACGGAAAAACTCCATTGTGACTCGAAGTAAAACCGCAAAATTGACAATGGAGAAGACAGATCAACAATTGGAGGACGACAGTGAGCTCCCCTCCCCCTCCTCCTTAAACATATATGGGGCAAATAATTTATTCGCTTCTCTTGCATCCTCAGAGTCTGAGGATGAAGAGGAAGAGATAAGTGAATTGGAGGCGAAACTTGCGACGGCAAGAGCCCGATTACAAGAGAGACGCCGAAAGAAAAAAATATTGGCGCTCGAACAAGAACAAAACCTGCCACTACAAAACCCAAAGCCAAAAATCGGCCAACAGCAACAATTTCACCATCAACAGCAACATCAACTTCAACATCAGCAGCATCAACAGCAACATCAACAGCAACTACCAACACAAAAGCGATCAACGAACCAGCAAGCAACACAGCAGCAGCAAAACAACAATATCAGCGGAAAAATAAAGATGCCACCAATCAACACCATAGATGTTGACTGTAAGGAATTGGTAAGTCTTTGTAAGCTAGCCATAGGTAACAATTTTGCAGTTAAAAGACTGACGGGTAACAGGCACGCCATTCAAACATATACGGTGGCAGACCACGACAAAATTAAAGAGGTCTTAAAAAGAGCCACCGCGGAATTTTACTCGTTCACGCCGAAACAAACGAAGAGCGTAACGGTTCTATTAAAGGGTGTCGACCCTGAGGTGGAACCGGAGGCTCTGCTCGAAATGCTTCAAAACTTGAAGCACGAAGATCTCGAGTTTACCGCGGTAAAACCATTCACCACATCCAAGGCAAGAAGGGAAAACCGCAAGCTGCCCTTCTTTTTAATTCAACTAACATCCAGCAGCAGGATTGGTGGTCTAAGAAAGATTACAGTCTTGGATCATCAAAGTGTCACATGGGACAAATTAAAAAAGGCAGAGACATTCTGCAATGTGTCGGCTGCCAAAGGTTTGGTCACGCGGCGGCTAATTGTGAAACGCAGCGCCGTTGCGTAAAATGCGGAAAGGACCATAAGGCAGAAGAATGCCCTCTGGGAAAAGAAAGGGTAGAAGACAAAGCCCTTTTAAAGTGCGCAGTGTGTCAGAATGAGGGACACCCCGCTGATTATCGAGGTTGTCCTAAATTCCGAGAAATAATGGCAAGAAGTGTGAATCGGCAAAAAAACACAGAGCCAGCTCGTACAACAACAACCAACATCACAGCGGTCGTACGCACAAGTTGCGTCAGGTGAGAGAACACCACATCAGGCTACATCACAGGTAGCCACAAATATTCCCACACGAACTGAAACAACACCGCAAGCAGATGTGTTCGCAATCCTGCTCAATCTGCAGAGACAGATGACACAGCTACAAAGTCAAATAAACGAGATCTACTCGCATTTGCCCAGTCTAAATAACAAGTAGATATAAACCCTCTAACCACAACATCAATAAAAGCTCTTGTCGTGAATGTGAATTCACTAATAAGATCTGAGAGAAGAGCCAATGTTTTTAACCTGTTGCAAGAGGAACAACCTGATGTACTTCTGGCGGGGGAAACAAAGTTAAACCAGAGACATAAGATAGGACATAAAAACTACGATATTATACGAAGAGATCGACCTAACTCCTCTCAAGGAGTCGCGGGGGGGGGGGGGGGGGGGGGTTGCAATATTTATTAGAAAAGGGATCAATCATAGAGTAATATATAGTGGAGAAGTGCACAGGTTCCGGGTGCTGGAAGCCTGTATCGTGCGCATGCCCCTTCAGCAAGGAAGGGGTTTGTATGTTTGTATGCGATTGCGGTCTACGCATCTGAGGAGCACCAACATAACCTATTTATAGCTGAGCTCGAGACACTCTTTCGATGCTTACAATTGCACCTGGGCAAAAACTACTTTATCCTAGGGGGAGATATAAACGCCAAGCATAGAAATTGGGGAAATTATATATCTAATGCCAGAGGAAATCAGTTGGCTGGTTGGTTAGATCAGTTTCATATTGAATATAGAACTGACGTGCTAGCTGCGGAATACCCATCGTTCCTCAGAGGTAGATCGTTCTTATATATCTTGCTAGTCGACTCACGACTGAGATTACTTAACACCAACAGACGAAACACAAACTGTTTACGGACAATTGAATACGACAGCGACCACTGTGCATTCACGGCAGTAATAGAGCTTCCGAACGAGCTCGCAGATCTGGAGGAATTCGTGATCCCGCAACCCTATAACTACAGGGCAATGCGATGGCCGCGGTTCACCAGATCATTAACAAGAGAACTTTGTTCGAATGACTTTAATCTGCCAGTAAACAGAAACCTGACAAATGACGAAATCGACAAATACATTCAACAAATGGACGAAACCGTAAAACGAACAATGGACAAAACAATTCCCAAAACAACAGTTACAGATGACATGACACAGAACCGCAACAATAAACGCACTCCACAAGAAAAAGAGCAGACTGCTATCGAAACTAAAACAATTACACAGACAGTTTACTGACAGACAAGACTAGGATACAATATCACTGAAATCCCGATTTAAAAACCTCCAACAATTACTTAAAGCGAATTATAGATTAGCAACAAATTTGCATTGGAACAACAGAATTCGAGCTATAAAAACTAATAACCCGAATATGTTCCCACAAATAAATAAAATATTCAGGAGAAATAATCAAAACGAGATTCAGTGTCTCCAAATTCCACGTACTGATGTAAACAAGCAGCTACTAACCAACATTGGTATAGATACAGAGAACGCTATCCTCAATAGTGAGCTCTTCATGATCGAAGATCCTTTGGAAAAGGTGAACGCTGTGGGAGCTGTCTTTCAGGAAATGTACAAGGTGAATGAAAACATTCACCGAAATCACGAACTGGAGGACAGAATTCTACTGAATCACCTGCACCTCCGAAATGAAATTTCACTTTGGCAATCGGAGAATCCGGGTTTTACCGAATTCAGTGACGATAATCTGTCAATTGACATTAATGCCAATGGTGAGGCTAATAGCCTTTTGATCACAAGGGAAGGAATCCAGAGTATCTTCGACTCATTAAGAAGCAAAAAGTCAGTGGGAATAGATGGAGTACCTAACATCGTACTCAAGAACCTGCCCCCAAAGGCAACAGATATATACACGGTCCTGTTTAACAACGCGTTGAATAATGCATATTATACCGCGCGTTGGAAAACAGCTATCATTCAGCCCATCCCAAAAAAGGGCAAAGACTGTACAAACCCAATGAACATGCGTTCGATAAGTTTACTCCCAAGCATCAGTAAAGTATTTGAAAAAATCATTAACAAAGCTCTGCTAAAATG
Source organism: Microdon myrmicae (assembly GCA_963931805.1). Classification (NCBI taxonomy): domain Eukaryota; kingdom Metazoa; phylum Arthropoda; class Insecta; order Diptera; family Syrphidae; genus Microdon; species Microdon myrmicae. The sequence goes on along the minus strand of OZ007500.1, from coordinate 117,742,355 downwards.
GGTAGACGACAATAGCATTATTCCAAATAACCAGTTTGGCTTTAAGGCGGGTCATGAAACCACACATGCCGCAGCTAAACTGGTCTCCGACATACAATGGAATAAATGTAGCAACCAATGCACAGGTGCCTGTCTGATCGACTTGGGAAAAGCCTTTGATACCGTCTGGATCGAAGGGTTGTATTACAAACTGGTCAGACATGGCATACATAAGCCTTTACTATATGTACTTTACGATATGTTAAACGACAGGAGGTTCGTGGTCAAAAGTGATAATGTGACCTCTAATAAAACGTATAATATCAAGAATGGCTTGCAACAGGGCGCGGTACTCTCTCCGATTCTTTTTAACATCTACATTAGCGACTTATTAGATGCACTTTCGCAAGCTATTGCGTACGCAGACGATCTCATAATTTACAGAACAGCTCCGAAAGTTGAGATCATAAATAGTTTAATACAGCGAGATTTCAACAACGTGTGGCGCTATTGCGACGACTGAAAACTTAAGATCAACTTCCAGAAATGTGAAGCCATCCTATTTAGAACTCCATTATATAAAGCCACGAACGACACAAGGAAAAACTGGCAAAAGCTAGTTATCGTGGGACAGCATGGAGATAAACTGGAAACCAAGAGTTTAGTTAAATACCTGGGCATCTGGCTAGACCAATATCTGTATTTCAACAGACATGTAGAGGCTGCTCTGGTCAAGGCTAGAAAAACGTTTCCTATGACAAGGAGGCTATTTCACAGTAGCCAACTTGACAGCAGGGTAAAAGTCATATGCTACATGACGCTAATCAGGCCAATGCTCATATATGGTTGTCCAGTATGGTTTAACATGGGTCCAAATTTGATGGAAAAGATTCGGGTGTTCGAAAGGAAGGGTCTCAGAAGTTGTCTCAGATTATATCGGACACCGGAATCGGACTATAAAAAGTATTATTCAAATGAGATTTTATATAATGAAGCGTACATAAATAGGGTGGATAATTTTATGATTAAATTAATCAGAGGACATATTGGGAGAGCAATAAGCTCGTCCAATGACCTAATTTTCGGGGCCTATTATCCAAACACTCTGTACTATGAGAGCGTGCGTCGAAACGGCTTTGTTCCACCAGAGGCGTTCCTTGATTTGGACATGAAAGGACTTATACAGGATAGATTCGGAATTCCGCTGATCTATCATGTAAGTAGATCATCTGTAGACGGGCGATTATGCTACGACCGGGAAGTAACGCGCACCGAAGAAGAGCTCCTGCGCTTCAGTAGGGCTATCTCCCACAGAGACCGGGACGATAGTATTAGACAGCGTCAACATTTCTGGTGGTTGAAAGGATACCAAAGTCGGTATAGAATCACACTATCATCAGCTAGCTTACATAGACTTAGCTTTTCTAGAATTAGGGTAGTATAAGATTTAAGTTAAGTTAGGTTACGTGCTTTTACATTAAATTAAATTAAAAAAAATTAAAAAAAAATAGGTAAGTTAAGTAAGTTAAATTTTAAGAAAAAAAAACAAAAAAAAATTGACAAAGTTTTTAAAATTGTCTTTGTCTTTCATTTAATTATAAGTACTGCCACAAACTTCTGTCGCCGAAAGGAAAATTATACAAATGTTTAGTAATGTTTAGCTTAGAGCGACTGCGACCAGTAAGTTATTATATAAGATAATTAAGTTAGAATTTAAGCATTTTTTGTCTGGCCTTTATTTTAGAAATTAAGAATATAAAAAGAAAAACAAAAAATGTTTTAAAAATGAAAAATGAAGAAAATGGGAGTTCGTTTGCGGATAAGGGGGGTTTTTCAGGTAAGTGGGCCGTAGGGTTTGGCGGAACCGCCACAAGAGAACCCACTAGATCACTAGTGTAAATGTTAAATAAAATGCGAGAATTCACTGCTCCCTGTTGTAGGCCGTTTTTGATGTGGAAAGTCTTGTTAGAGATTATATCTCCACATTTCACTACAAATTGTTTACCCATTATCATATCGTAAATAATGTATAATAAAAACGGGCATACCTAGATTTGATAACTTATATACAAGCCTTTGACGGATGTTAGTCTGTAGGAAGAAATGTTTGCGGCTGTTTGTGTTCTGCCGAACACTACTGCCACAAGGAACTCCACAGGGCGAAACACCACAACTACAGCACCAGGGGGGATTCAATTACAACACCGACGTCCTTCGTGAGGATCACAGGTCTGCGCGCGTTGAATTGCGGTACGTGGAACGTCCAATGTCTACGTTTATTTCGTTTGCCTTAGGTGGCAGTTCCGCGAATGCACTCGGTAAGCTCGCGTATTTTAAAAGTGAAGAGACTTCGGGTCGGCCGGTTTTTTTTTTCGATTTAATGCGCTGTGTGGATACCTCCGCGTCGGGGTTCTCTAACTGTACTCTCGGTGTTGTAATTGAATCTGCTCCGGTGCTGTAGTTGTGCTGTTTCGCCCTGTGGAGCTCGTTGTGGCAGCAGTGTTCGGCGGAACACAAACAGCCGCAAACGTTTCTTCCTACAGACTAACATCCGCCAAAAGCCCTTCTAACCATACGGTGTCGAAAGCCTTTTCCAAGTAAAACAAACCGGCACATGTGCATTGTCGCTTCGCCTTGTCCCACTGTATGTTGAAATAAAAGTTTTGTCGCAGCATGAACTGTGTCATGTCGCGATCGAAAACCAAACTGGTTGTTCGGAATAATACTATTTTCCTCATACCAGTTAGTCAATGCTTTATTTATGATTTTCTCGAATACCTTGGTGATGTTCGGAAGCAAACTAATCGAGCGAAGATTGGCTGGATTGCTCCTGTCCTTGCCCTTTTCGGGGATGGGATGGAATATTGCAGATTTCCATTGGGTTGGATGATATGCATTATTTAGAGCGTTATTGAACAAAATAGTGTAAATCTTCACTACTTCAACAGGTTAATGCTTTAGAACAATGTTTGGAATACTATCTATTCCAGACGATTTTTTGTTCTTATTCGATCTAGTTCACACATTTTTTTGTGGGTAGTTTCGTGACGCCCACACGACAAGAAGATCAATCACCTGGCGGGAACTACGGTCCGAAGCAGCCGACCAAAAGGAACCTACAGTGAAGCTCGGCTCATCGGGGAGGCTCCCGCTTAAGAGGTCGGGCATACCCCTTACACCGCCGTCACACTCCCAGCTGGGACAGACGAACACACTAGAAGGAGACCCATCACCCGTCGGGAACTAAGGTCGGAAGCAACCGACTAGAAGGAGCCTACACTGAAGATCAGCTCATCGGGGAGGCAGCCACTAAAGAGGCCGGGCACATCCTTTACGTCGCCCTCACACCTCCAGACGTCCACACTAGAAGGTAAGGGTAAACCAAAACATAACAATTATATAACCTAACAAGTGCATCAATTTATATACATGAAAGTAACTCTTAGACTGCAATACCCAGTTAAAAGTGTATAAAGTAAACTATAACATTAAGTACATCAACATATGTGTGCGGTTCCATTGAACGCCACTACTTACCTTTTTATTAATTGAAACCCGAAACATGGATATGCTAATCATCATCATCATCATCATCGGCACTACAACCGGGACCCGGTCTTGGCCTTATTTAGCAAGTCCTGAGGCTTGTTAAATTTTCCATAATGATATTGTTTTTTTCGGGCAAGGTCATTAGTCTTGCGCCAGAGGTTCCCCGACAGGGAATCGAACCCCTGTCTCCCGCGTGACAGGCGGGTATACTAACCACTATAGTATCGAGTAGCCAAATGCTAATATCTCCCAATAAATTCCGCCGCGCACGTGCAGGAAATATTTCCCTGTTTTGTTTATCTGTGTGCACGTCGGCCGGTCGTCCGACCGACAGGCACATCACACCTTGCGACTGGCCGCCAAAGGAAACCGAATCCGCGTTAATGTAAATATACATCCGAAAGTTCGATCCTTTGAGTCGCCATCGATATGTGCATGATCGGCATAGATGTTGTACGCAGTTGCCATCCTATGAAAGTCCAAATTCCTGTCTGCATGATGGTTTGCCCAGCTGCAACCACTTCTCATAGTTAGCCCTTTGTTGGTTTTGTTTATATGCGGTTCGCGTACTTATGGACACACAGCATGAGCAACCGAAGTGATCATCGCGTGTGTGTGCGCACCCTCGCTGGGACCAATATGTGTCGGAGAGCTTCTCCCATTGGTCGCTGAGCGAGGGATGAAATTCAATTTTCTCTCTTGGCAAAGTAGTCGAGGTCAAGCAGTCAATGAATCGAGCATCAACGAGTGACAGGGAGCAGTCGTTGCGTTTAAAGCGGGAGGCTCATTAAGAATTAAATTGTACTGTCAAGGAATGAAGTGTGAACTTTTATTTGTATATACCGACGTCATATACGAACCTTACGTTTATTAAGAATTAAAATTGCACCATCTCGTGAATGAAGTGTGAACTTTTATTTGTATATATCTAAATCGTGTACGAACCTTGCATTTATTAAGAATTAAAATTGTACCATCGGTTGAATGAAGTGTGAACTTTTATTTGTACAGACCTGAAAATTATATTCATTTAGTAAAATAAAGTGAATCAACAGTGATTTGGGCGTTTCATTTTTGATGATAAAGAACAGTGTCAGCACTGTTGTGTGCAAATTTATATTGCAACACGATAACACATGCGACGTACAACGAACAAATGATGATATCATGCCTTTGGAACGGACACCACAATCAGAAACCCCACCAATCATAGCGATAACATATTAGTATAAAGAACTCAAGAGGTGGGAGGGGGGGGGGGGGGGGGCATACCGGGCAAAGTCTCTGCTTTCAACCCGGCGAAGGCCAGGACGACCCTTGTGCCTGTTCAATCCAAGTTGACATGCAGTCTCCACGAGACATCCCTCGATAACTACTTTGGCACCCGCCAAGTAGTGAACCAATGCCTGCAGCGACATCCTGAGAAAGGTTGGCGCCAGCCTAATAACCTTGCCCGGAAAAACAAATTATTGTGGACAATTTAACAACTCTCGGGTAAGACTGGCTAAATAAAGCCAAGACCGGATCCCGGTTGTAGTGCCGATGATGATGATGATAACTTACCCAACTCATTCTTGAACCATGCTGTCTGTTCTTTGTAGATCGAACTATGTAGATCGTATGTTTATTTTCCCGAATAAAGTCTGAATGCACGAGTAGACATAGTCACTCTCTGGATAAAGAAATATATTTTCCATCTTTCATTTAGCCATAATATCAATTTCGGCAAGAACAGGTTTGGCGATTGGGGCCAGATTAACGTTAAAAATCAGAGTAGCAAGGGAAACCAGAATAATGACAGGGTCCGGATTGAAGATATGACCCATGAGATAGGAACCATTACCACGCCGGGAGCACAAATGACGACAGAGACCAGGGTGACGACAGGCTCCAGAACGATGGCGGGGAACAGTATGATGGTAAGGGCTAGAAAGACGATAGGGCCCTGAATGTCAACAGCGCCCAGGGAAACGACCAAAATAACGCTAACATCCAGAGTGATGACAGAAACCAGTTCTTCAACGAAATAGAAACGCGGCATGAACCAAATTAAGGATTGAGGTCAGGGAAACAACAGTATCAAGAATGCTGACACAGACCAGAGTGATGATGGGATCGAAACTGACCACAGATTGACAGCACAACGGGATTAAGAAGAGGGGCCAAAGTTATAACGATAGGAGATAGAATGATGACAACAACAACAAGAACCACAAAATAACAGTAGTGGGCAGCATGACCAAAGGGATGAATTGACCATACGAAGAAAAGTGACAAACGGAACAAGGACGATGACAGCGCGTAACTGACGGCAATAATAAGAATAACGAGACTGAACATGTTAGCATCAGCCACTAGGACGACAAGAGGCCGGATTCAATACAAGGACTGGCGTGACTACAGAAGCTGAAAGGGCCGGAATGACTACAAGGACAACAGAGCGGCAGTGGCAATAGTACACAAGAACAATTAATTGTATTGGCCAATCTGGGGGGATCAGTCGCCAAAGCAGATCGACTACGCCCAAAAAATACTTTCCATTAGTTAAAGTTAGTTTGGATTAGTAAGATGGATTTCAATTTTAGAAATGACAGTTTAAAAAAAAATAGGATTTAAAAAAAACTGTTTTCGAAATGTATGAGATAGATAAATGGGCTTAAAATAAATAGACTAAGAAACCAAAACTTAAGACGCTGGTAACGTCCTATTAAGTCTGGAGTGTGCGCTGATCTGTTTGAAAGCTTGTAACGAAAGGTTTTATTTTATTCAGTCATCATCGGGAAGATGCGTAGTGGCCCAACTGGTACACAGGTGTTGATGTGCATGGAGTTTTAATGACAGGTATTGAAAAGATAGAAATTGCCCTGGTTCCTTACATAATCTACCTGCAGATGGCGTTTTGGCGAGTTCTTACTTCAATAATTCATGGTATAACTTCAATTTGGTCTCCCCTTTTTTTGCTCAAGGCGTGCTCTCCTCTTACAAATACAATGTTGGGCAAAAACCTGACTGACAGATTACAATAAATTGATGACTAATGGATAGAATATCTAATTGTACTATATTGGCAAATTTACACCATATCCGTCCGTCATCTGTTAGCACCAAAATTTGGGGTTTTCATAATCTATGAGATAAAAAATAATCCACAATATCTCCAACAATTCCCTGTTTATTGGTTTCTTAGAATCCCAATACGACGAAATAACTTGATAGTAAGTCATAAATTAGCAATACCTCTGAGACCAACAATGGTGATGTGCAACACTTTTAATTGCATTTGCCATCAGGAAACCTATCTTCCTTGCGGAATTCCTGCTACTGTAATTTCGATAGCCTGAATGGGCTTAACCCAATAATCGGTGGCCGTCACATCCTCCATCATATAAAAACAATTCACTGAAAAACAAACACACTGGACACAGCTGTGAAAGAAATTAAAAATAAGGATACCAAAAAGATGCCCGTCCAAAAATACAAAGACTTTGGTGTGTCATGCCTCGACCGGGTCACCTTTTGGCCAGCTAGGGCGAAACAGATAAATACGACGATAGGATTCCTGCTTCCAAGGCGATGAATGGAAACGATTTATAAATAAATACGACGTAGCAGCGGGCGGTAAGGAATGGAACCTTAAGTGCAGATGTCTTCCTAAATTGAAAGGGAGTATACCTCTCTTGTGAATTTTCTACGGCGGACATAAAAATATGTCAACTTATTATGAAAATAGCAGTCACATGGGGTCATAAGGTGACTTTCACAAGTGTGCTTTTGACAACACTTATTTGTCCATTTCGCCTCCCGACGCATGCAGTGACCTTCTTTCTGCTATTCATTTTCCGGCTTATCCACATGACTGTGTGGAGTCCTTTTTTTTAACGTGCTATTGATAAATTATTATAGCGTCATTTAAGGGTCACGGACGTCCCTAAAGATGGAGAAGAAGAGAGGCCACCTGCTAAGGTTTACACGTCAAATGGTATTTTGGAGAAAAGCGTTGTCTCATGGGATTGGAAAAATGACATATTCAACATCTTGCCATCAATAATGACTATTAAAGCTGTGACGACAGTATTTGACGCTTCGTTCTCTATCTTCATTTTCGGGTCCATTCATAATCATTTTTCTGGAGAATTGTAAACCAAATTAATATTGTTTAACATGTCGAATGTATTTCATAGGAACATCGGCTGTTATTGTTTTTGAAGTAAAAATTAGAAGGAGACAAATAAAAAGCAATCGTTCCGATCTCTATGATTACTGCCTAGTTGGCAGCACTAATGACAGTATTCTTAAGGCGTGTCCATTTCTCTTCTACGCCCGGCATTTTGGCCCCAGGACTTACTCTCCCTCCGTCGAGCTCTTCGAGGGCGAGTCTTAACGCATGACCAAACGTGTTACTGGTATTCTCATTGCGTAAGGCAGCCGTGTTGATTCGAACCTGATCCGCGGATGCAATACGTCTCCGTAAGGCAATCCGCGCTCGGAAAACTGTACCAACAAGATAGTGATCCGAGTCGACATTGGCACCTCGGCAGGTTCGTACCGTCATTACGCTCGAGGAGTGGCGGCGATCTATCATCAAGTGGTCAATTTGGTTGCGAGTGGCTCCATCAGGTGATACCCAGGTGGTTTGGTGGATATCTTTATGCTGAAACCTGGTACTTGCAACGATCAAGTTTTTTGATGCTGCCAGTGAGATTACGCGTAGTCCATTGTCATTAGTGTTCTCATGCAAACCATGGGAACCTGTGTAGTGCCTGAAAACCGGCTTCCGACCTATTTTGGCATTCAAATCACCAAGAACGATTTTCCCATGGTAATTTTGGGCAGGCATTGAGGGCCCGCTCGACGTTCTCGTAGTATTCTTCTTTTTCGTCGTCAGGGGACTCCTCTGTTGGTCCGTCAACGTTTATGTTCTTAAACTTGCCTCGCACGCGAAGAGTGAGCCTTTCATTTATAGCATTAAAGCCGATGATGGCAGGCTTCAGCCTTTGGCTGACTACCCCGAGCACATGGTGTTTTACATGACAGCTGTAAGAAATGTCATACTCGTTTCTTTGAATAACACCACTCCCCGGCCATCTTATTTCTTGTAATGCTGTTATGTCAGCCTCATATTCGAACATGGCATCGGCCATGTGCAGCTCGAGCCCTGTATAGTGAGCGGACGTTCCATGAAAAAATTCTTCAATCGTTTAGCTATTTTCGTTTGCGTGGTCGTCGTCGTGTATCCGGTCCATATCCGACGCTTTTTAAATTTTCCATAATAGTTTGTTTTTACGGCCAAGGTTATTTGCCCTGCGCCAACCTTTCTCAGGATGTCGCTGCATGCATTGGTTCACTACTTGGCGGGTGCCAAAGTAGCTACCCAGGGGTGTCACGTGGAGACTGCATGTCAACTTGGATTGAACAGGGACAAGGATCGTCCGGGCCTTCGTCGGGTTGAAAGCAATCAGTAACTTTGCCCTGTATGTTCGCCCCCCCCCCCCCCCCCCCCGTTATTATTATTAACTAGTGAATAAATGAAGGTTCTCTGACTTAACTGCGTTCCTACCCTACTACTCCTGCCACTCGCCGTGTGAAACTTCTGAAGTGATTATAAAAAGAATGCCTCAAAAATCGCTTTAAATTTGTTTTACGGTAGAGACACGGCACATACAGCTAGCCCTATCATTAAGGATTCAGTCTCTATAAAGCGTTTAATGCGCAGAGCCCCAAATACAATAATTCTCCTGTTACTACGCGGCGAATATTTTGCAATCTGAAGCAAATTCCCGATGTTGGAGAAATGTGGCGGCTTCAAACTATGCCACCTTTAAAATGCAAAGTGTTATAACGCAATTTAATGCCACCATTAACACACTTCAAAAACGGAGCCATAGAGAGTGGGAAAACAACAGCAAGGCTTCGTCAAGCGCTTAGAATTTTTTAGAAACTCTGACGATGTCGAATTTGTCATTGTTAGCAGAAAAATATGTTGGCCAGTCGAATCGTCGCGTCGTCACGCGCAGAATACGCACCATGCGCTTAGCTTTTCAAATCGTGGATGCAGAAGTTTTAGGCAGCTGTTTCAACAATGGACAAATGCCGGACGGAGCGCCCCAATCCGGCAAGAAACGAGCAAAGCACGGACAGTATACGCCAGTCAGTTCGCAAGACTGTCCATGGACAAAAGGCAAGTGTCTTATCGGAGCGATCTGTGATGATGATTAACAACTTTTTCCATATTAACATGATCTTTTTGTTTTTAGCGATGACAATTGTTTTCTTTTTTATATAAGCGCGCGCACCAAAGAAGATTTAGTGGTACGTTTAACTGTCAAAGCACGGTGCGATCCGAAGAGAAAGAAGAGAACATTGTTGCCTGAAGATTATAACGACACATGATCAAGCAGAGCATTCCACATGCGTGTGGTTCGATTAAAGAATTATTCGCTGTGTTTATTTATACCTTGTGAGTTGGCTTTCAACATGAACATACACATTGCCACACTGTCGGTTTTGAAGAGGTGTAATATATCCAGCTAGTTCGGTTGAGCAACGACCGTGATAATTTGGCGGATTTGTAGCTCGTTTTCAAATGTTTGATGATGCAGTGTTCCGCCGAACACTGTTAACCGCAGAGGAAAATACACAAGCGGAGCAAAACACGGTGGCAAGGGAAGCGACGAACTACCTTTAGGTGAACCAGGTCTGTTTATTTTCCATAAATAAAACACGAACTATTTTAGCGTACACTTTTGTTTATTAACATTGTTTATAATTCCGAGTTTACATCAAGTCACTATCCGTATTAAGTATTCCTGACGCTTTTACTGTAAGTTAACTTACGAACTTTGGACACACGTTAACACGCCTTTTTCTTTATTTTTAACTTTTAAGTCGCGGTTACTTCTACTAGTGTATTCGTCTCCCGGTTCGATCTCCTCGGTGGAGTTTACTGTCCTGCTGCTCGACTATGCGATGCGAATCTTCGATATCGACTCTCCTGGTCCTTCGAAAAAGCCTTCTCGTCCCTATGGCTATCACAATCAGACTGCCTCGCTATTCGCCTCAAGAAATACGCTGATACAGATCGTATCTGTATCTATATCGAAAAATGTCCTTAATCCCCGTTGCTAACAGAATTTCCGAATTTCTGTTAGCAGCATATTATCGCATCTCCGGGGATATTTCGTAGATTCCTGCTGAGAAAGGGAAAGTCATCTTGCATACATTATTCGTTGGTGATAGCATTTCATTTTCCACGGCCTTCTGTTTGCACAGAACATCTGGCGCGCAGGACGGAGATGATTGTTCGGGCGTACAGCCCGTGGTTGCTTGCCTTTTGCAAACACAACCGAAATCCATTAGATCCCTCTAATGGGTGTGAAATTTTTACAAAGGAATCGTGGGACCGGAGTATTTCCTTTGTTGGCGTTGGACTTGTAAATCTTCCGAATTATCTTGTTGCGATAATTACGGTTGTTTACAATTTTGGCCGCGGATAGGCGATATGCTTTCTTGCGTTTAGCTGCCAGCGTATGCATCCGTTGTTATTTATCTACCGAAAATGTAATTCCTGGTAAACATCGTGCAGATGCTTAAGATGGGAGATCCCTATGCGATGCTTTAGCTGTTGGATTTTTGGGATCTTGCACGGAATTAGAGGTGATAATTGCCTTTAGCTACCCGAGTCTGCCTCCCTGGTTCGATTAATTTACCGAAGATATAATTCCTTGGAAACATCGTGCAGATGTTTTGGGTGGAAGATTTATGGCCTGTAATCTGGAATTGTTTTTGCATACTATGAATGGATGCGTTGACTCGATGCTGAAAGTTTTTGAACGTTAAGTTCCTTGTTTTTTTGATGTCGGGTTCAACATTGTTTCAGCTTTTTATGCCCTTGTTACAGGTCTGATTAAGAGCTTTGGCGACACGTGTCTGTGGGCACGTGTAATGGATAAGGTAAGTAAGTTCCTTGAAGGTTTGGAACCTTACCTGGGCGGAATTGTGCGTTCGTAGGACGCTACAATAATACTTATAGAAAAAAAATAGGTATGTTGCGGTGCATAGCTATGTTCTAAAGACGGTTTTTTTTTTTATGAAGACGAAGTGGATAAGGAGGTGCGGATGTATATTGGTCTTGAATGTCTGGACATCACAACGGTCAGGAAACACATGATCAGCAGAACATTCCACATTCGTGTGGTTCGGCCATAAATGACTCTCTATGTTTATTTGTGCGCCTGAAGTCCACTTTCAATGTGAACTGATGCGCATTCATAGATTGACGGGTATCGCCGGAACATGCCTGAAGGGGCGGAACACATTCAGCAAGTTCAGTTGAGCTACGACCGTGGTAATACCTATAGAAAAGAGATAGGCATGGTACGTTGCGCCTATGTTCTAACGACGGAATTGATCGACTTACGGCTGAGTCCCCAATAAGTTTCACTGTTCGTTTTTGCATCCTGTCGAGCACATCCTGTAGTGTAGTTTTGGATGCGCCTGACCAAATATGGGAGTTGACCTCCATTTTTGGACGATTATACGCCTTGTAAATAGTGGCCACGTTGGGTGGAGGGAAGTATCTTTTACATCTCTTAAAGAACCCCATGCATTTGGCTGCACTTTTCGCAGCTTCAAATATGTTCCAATTAATAGTCGAATTAATACGAGTGCTGATGATTGACAGTTCCTTGGCTTCGTCGATGCAAGTGCCGTTCATAGACAGTATATTTACTTTGGGGCTTGTGGCGGTTCTTTAATACATTCCCAAAGAACCGCCCATCCTCTTTAAATTAACCACTTCCTCTTACCATACAAAGCCATGGTTCCTACATGCAATTATGGGCAGCGCAAGCTCCCCTGCAGCATCATCATCATCATCGGCACTACAACCGGGAACCGGTCTTGGCCTTATTTAGCAAGTCCTGAGGCTTGTTAAATTTTCCACAACGACCTTTTTTTCTGGGCAAGGTCATTAGTCTTGCGCCAGGGGCTCCCCGACGGGGAAACGAACCCCGGTCTCCCAGGTGACAGGCGTGTATACTAACCACTATACTATCGAGGAGCCCGCTGCAGCATCATACCTGAAAAGAAAACCTACCCGACGGCATCCATATATTTTGAATTTCCCTGGTTCATATTCCATGAACCAGTTCATCTCCTATCGGCTTAGCCTGTCTTCAATTACGATAACCAAACGCTGGCCAGCGTATTGTTGACATAGCTGTAGCCGATATTATTTTCACAGTTTACGATTGTATATCGCGCTTATACCCTTAGGTCCGCGACAGTTGCGACAATTCCCCGTTATCGGCTATCAACCGATCATGAATTTGGGCATGGATATGACCATTGTTTAGGTAACCTTACCCATGCCATGCCTATGATGACCCGCTTGAAATCTAAATTAAAAATACAGTATCTCACTGTGTTCGTTACTTACCCGCATATTAATTCAAGCATATGGCCATCCACCCCGACCCTCTGCCGCCGTACGAGATTTCTGCCGACTTATGTCAACAAAATAATTTGCCTCCTTGTGCACCGGAGCTATATGGCTAGATTGGATATTGCCTACATCGGTGTTTCCAAGGAATCTTAGGCAAATACCATGACGACCCCTTTGTATCATAGGCACATCATGTATATCATGTGTGCCACCATTTGATCTGTGATATAGCGGTTTTGTTTACTTTGAAACAAAAATCTATTTCGATCCCTGGCATACATCATCAACGATGTATGGGTACATCGCCCCGATGGTCGTACGTCTGTTTAATCAAGTGTCCGCCGATCATCGTTCTCATCGCAGGGCATCGTACTTGTCCTATACGGACACATATAAAATCCTCCCCTATCGATGCAATTCGCGGCCATTGAATCTGATGGATGTGAGTTGCATCGTTGAGTCAGATTGCTACCGTCCAACGGGGCAGACATTTAAGGGTCGTCGCGGTCAGAGTGAAATTTTAACACCCATCGAGAAGAAAAGAGTCGAGTCTCTACCGTTGTGCTGTTCGGTTTTCTTATTAACTCTAAAAATAATGCAGTCATATTGTATCTATGAAAGAAGTGTATCTTGATCGGAGTGCAGGACTTGATTTAAAGGAAATAATCCAGACCACTTTGGAAGTAAATTAGGCTTGTAACATAGTGACAGTTATGTTTTTTTTTTTGTTGTATAAAATTGTAAAGCTTTTAAGTGAGGAACAACAATCATTAAAATAAAAAGCCAAAGTTTAAATGACAAACTACACCAGTGTGTTATTATTTGTTTTGTTTTCTTTTGGGTGCACAATTTTGGCAGCAGACGGTGGAAGTTTAGTGAATCCTGCGCCCTTGCCGGCGCCGCGACTAAACATACCCCACAGGCTCAACTTTGACGACAAGAGCCCGCACTGAGTTTTTATGGCATTTAATTCTACTCGGTTAGATAATCCCCACTGATATATCTTGTTGAGGTCTGAATTCAATGTATCAAGCATAAGTTGCTGGTTGGTAGAGATGTTCGAAGAGTTTGGACGGGAGTGTTCGTATGGGTATGAGAACTCAACGTGCTATCATCAGCAAACAAACATTTATACAGATGAGGAAGAAAGCGGGTGAGAGTACCGAACCCTGGGGAACACTTGCATTAATTTGATGGGAGACAGATTTGACACCATCAAGAACCAGTTGAATTGGACGGCCAGAAAGATAGTCTCTTATCCATTGGATCAGGGAATTGTCCACTCCATATGAATGCAATTTTGACAAAAGGGTTGGATGCCAAACTCTGTCGAAAGCTTTTGAAATATCCAATGCGACTACCTTGCTTTCACCGAGGTAGTGGATGGAATGGCTCCACTTTTCGGTAAGGTACGCCATCAGATCTCCTGTGGACCTGTTGCTACGAAAGCCATATTGGCGGTCATTATAGTCCCGACTTGTCTTCCTGTGACTATTTTTTGTTCGCACCCTTTAAGGAATCACTTGGAGGAAACGAGTTCGAAAGTAGTGAAGAAGTCGAGGAGCACGAGCGCAATTTTCTAACAGCTCGCGCTAAATCTTTCAAGGAGGGATATTACATCTTCTAAATCGGTGACAAAAGTGTGTAGATCACACGCAGGAGACTATATTGAAAAATGTTAGTATAGTTAGTTGTATATATATATATATATATATATATATATATATATATATATATATATATATATATATATATATATATATATATATATAATATGTGTGTACATATATATATATATATATATAATATGTGTGTAAGTAGAAGCTCGGCTCTGAAGTTGGTTGCTTTAAAAACATACTTGAGCACATACAATTAGCTCGCCAATTCGGATGTCGATAGGAAAAATTTGCACTATTGCAGTCTATTTTGTTTCCAAACGAAAAAATGCTGCTCAAACTATGGAATTGATTAATCCGAATTTGGGTGAGCATTCTGGGGGTAATTCAATAGTAAAAAGGTGGTGTGCAAGATTTCGTGAAGAAAATTTTTGTCTTGAGGACGCTCCACGTTCACGGGCAGTACAAAAATTGACGACGAAGAACTTCAACTGGATGGAAACCCATGTTAAATGCAAAAAGAGCTTGCAGAACAGTTAGGAGTTTCTCACCAACCAATATTACGTAATCTTTGTATACGTTTTTTTTTCCAATAAAGATGAATTTACCAAAATGCCGAGTTTCTACTTGCACTGCACGACTATTACATATATAAAATTGAGGTGTGAGTTGTGATACAGGTCCTGTGTCCTATCGGAGTAACCGTCTATTTCCGGTACCTGTGTTGGCTCAATTACGAGTTGAGTTTCTCGTCACTGTGTCCAGAGTGGCTGAGCCTTTGAGAATGATGCGCATTGAAGTGAAAGTGGGATCATCGACGCAAGAGTCTTTTGTTATTGAACCGGTCCGGCACTAGACCAATACCGCCTGATAATATGATGCAAGTCAGAATCTGTACCAGATTGGAAAAAAAAGCGACTGCTATAGTCCTTAAATCCTTATAGGAGCTGACCCACAGGACCCGTATCGAAACCCAAGTCATATTCTTTCTATAACACTACCATCGCAACAAAAACCTACTATGGTTAGAAATCAGTCGAGAGTGTTGATGTTGGAGCAGCGCAACAAAGGTGAGAAAAGAAAGACAGATGCTAAGGAGGTTAGCGATTATCCAATACTGCACTTTGCTTGTATGTAGATCATCTTTTCTTTACTGGCAGTCGGACGCGTGTGTGAAAAGCCGCTTGTTGGTGATTCCCCAGAAAACCGACTTGTACGCGGCTCTGACTTGACACTGTGGGGGTGGTGACTAGGACGTCGTCACGGACACGGGTTCAGTAAAATACCCCACAACACTATAGAACGCACTAAATGGATCATCAAGGAAAGCAGAGAAAAGCAAAACACACAGATACGAGGATTGCCTCCTATGTTTCGGGATTTGGCAACCCTAGTGTTGCAATCCAGCAATTGACAGCTCTGTCGTAAAGTTGGACATTTTTGAGGTTATACGCACTCAGAACGTTTTGACATACGAGCGCTATTTGTGTTGTTTACAGTAACTTAAAAGATTCATCTCGGCCCAAAAATGGAATTAAATCGTCAACATTTTCGTGCGATTATTTTTTACAACTTTCGGCGTGGATTAACTCAGCAACAGTGCATGGATGAACTTAATTCAATTTTTGGCGATGAAGCTCCATCAAGGACCAGTGTTTATCGATGGTATGGTGAATTCAATCGTGGTCGTAGTTCACTCCAAGATGAATTTCGTGAAGGTCGTCCAAAATCAGTTGTTGTTCCGAAAACCATTGATGCTGTGCGCGAACTGATATTGGAAGATCGTCATGTGACCTATCGTGAGATTGAGACAACCTTAGGCGTTAGTGGGACCAGCATACATTCAATATTGCATAAACATTTGACTGTCAAAAAAATTTGTTCGCGTTGGATCCCACACAATTTGTCAATCGCCCAAAAAAAGGCTCGTGTCAATTAGTCGAAAGAAATGCTCAAAAAATACGGTCGCGGTGCTTCGAAACACGTCTATGACATCGTGACAGGTGATGAATCGTGGATTTTCGCGTATGAACCCGAAAGTAAACAGCAGTCGACTGTCTGGGTGTTTCAAAATGAGCCAAATCCAACAAAAGTTGTTCGCGCACGAAGCACTTCCAAGCAAATGGTCGCCTGTTTTTTCGGAAAAACTGGACATGTCGCAACCGTACCACTATAACAACGCAGAACAGTCAATTCTGAGTGGTACACAACCATTTGTTTGCCAGTTGTCTTCCAAGAAATCAGGAAAACCAACCGCCGAAGACGGATCACTCTTCACCACGACAATGCGAGCTCTCACACATCGGCTGCGACAACTGCATTTTTGAGCACCCAAAACATCGATTTGATGGGTCATCCGCCGTATAGTCCTGACTTGGCACCGAATGACTTCTTTTTATTTCCGTACGTAAAAAACAAACTGAGAGGTCAACGTTTTTCGACACCTGAAGAAGCGGTTGCTGCATTCAGAATGCATGTGTTGGAGATACCTCATCAGAGTGGCAAAAGTGCTTCGACAATTGGTGCAAACGCATGCAAAAGTGTATAGATCTTCATGGGGAATATTTTGAAAAACAATAAAGTGATTTTCGTACTCGTATGTAGATGTACTTATCGGTTTGACTGTATTGATTATTGTTCCTTTTCTTTATTTTGGTATATGTTAATGTTCTTTTAATCCCATTTTTTTAACATACGTCGGCCGCTAGAACTACAATTTCTCAGGCACTAATGAATGCCACCGGATTTAGGGACCACAACTTGTATTTACAATTGGCAGTTGTCTGAGTGTGGTTATTATATTTTCCTTTCTTTAATGTATGTCGGCCGCGGGGACTATCACCGGATTTAGGATCCACAACTTGTATTCACAATTGGCAGGTGTCTAAGTATTGTTATTATATTTTTCTTTCTTTGCAATTATATCAACCACAAAAACTATTATTTCTTAGACGCTGATAGACGTAACTGATTTTAAGAACCGAAAGAGATTGTCTCCATTAGCATCCGTTTAAATATTCCGACTCGCTATCACTCTATGGCGCTCGACCGCCAGGTAATGAATGCGACCGAACGTGGTGGTGGCTAAGGCTCGACCCTGGACTCGGTGGGCTTGGCGGTTGAAGCTCGGTTGACTAATGGGTAATGTTAAGGGTGATGCGCACTCGATGGCGGTTGGATAATGACCGACTAATGAAATGGAAAAAAATCTATTCATCGCGTCGTGGCGGCTGAATCATAGCAGAAATAGACTTGCTGCCACTTCTGAGGAGTTTCGAGAATAGTTGCTATGCTCGCATAAGAATTCAGTTCCAGCGAATCCTCGCCGTACAAGCTGAGTTGGATTCGTTGGTTGTGTATACCGGGAAATTGAAATTGCTTGGGTGCAAGCAAGGAATGTCGTTTAGATAAGATATTAACCGAAGTAATTTCGGGGAAATGTATGCGGCTTGGTATAGTTGGTGGCGATGGTTACAGCATATGAATTTCGAGGAAATTAAGATTGCTTGGTCGCAAAGGGGGAATATGAATTAAGTAGGGAATTGACCGAAGCAATTTTGGGAAAATGTATGTGGGGTGATGTAATTGAGGGAGATGGTTAATGTTCGTTGTAGGTTTGGATATGCGTTTTATTGCGGCATATAAATTTCGGGGAAATTAAGATTGCTTGGTCAAGGAGGGAATGTGAATTCAGTAAAGGATTGACCGAAGCAATTTTGGGAAAATGAATGCGGGGGTGATTAGAATGTATTCTGTTGATATATATTCTGTGCGGGTTTGGGAGTGTGGTTATTGCGAAGTTAGGAATGTATGGTATTGCGGATTTTGCGTGGGGAGTTGGGTTACAGGTTAAGGTAATGTGGCGCTGTTAGCGGTCAAGGTTGGTTGGCATTGTGGGTTGGTTCTCCATATGGTGTAGGTAACCCCCACAACACCAATGGACCGCTTCTTGTGGCGCTATTTAAAATTTAATGTACACAATAACAACCATCGCTTTGTTGATCAATTTATCTGAACAGAAATTCCAATGATAACGAGAATACGCGCGTGGGTGTTCTTAGAAACTTATTTTTTTTATTTTTTTATTAGACTTCTCTCGGGAGAGGCGAACCTATAGCGCCGAATGGGCGCCCCGAGATGCCATCAAATAACTGTTGCAGTTCTTTTTGAACAGTTGCAGGTTGTAATGCTGTGGGAACACTCGCGTGGGAAGAGAGTTCCACAGCTTCCCCGCCCTGTAACGGAACGAGTTCTGATGCAGGGATGTTCACGCCGTCGGGAGATGAACCACAAATGGGTGCGATCCGTCGGATTGTCTTGTAGAGCGCATATAATCCGAATTACGTGGAACAATACCACGAATCTCCGAAGAATAGCACCCGTGATAATATCTGTAAAACAGACAGGGGTCGGCTACGCGCCTTCACTGTGATAGCGACTGTAGTCCCGACGTCAGCGCCGAGTCCCCGATCAGGCGGATCGCTCGTCTCTGTAACCTCTCAAGTAGGACGAGGGTATGTTTAGGAGCCGAGCTCTAAACATGAGAGCAATATTCGAGCGCGGGTCTAATTTGGGATTTATATAGGAGAAGAAGTTGGGCCGAAGTAAAATATGTCTTGACTCTAAAAAGATAGCTCAGTTTTCCTGAGGCTGGCCTAGCGATACTCGACACGTGTTTATGCCATGATACATTCACACAGACCGTGACGCCGAGCAATTTCAAGCTTTCTCCAGCCTCGAGGGCCCGGCCATTCATCATCAGCTGTGGAACCGATGATCCACTTTTCTTTGTGAATGTTGTATATTGTGTCCTCGCTGAATTGAAGTCGACAAGATTGGCCCTTCCCCACTGCAGGACCCTATCTAGATCCTGATTCAGAGAGTCAATCTGTCTAGATCTCAGATGATGCGACGCAGATGCACCAATCGGTCGAACACTCGAAAAGGAGGAAACAAGCGTACTATCATCCGCAAAACTGAACAGTTTGTTATCCGTTGTCTCCAACAAATCATTTATGTGAAGGAAGAACATGGTTGGAGCCAAAATAGAACATTGGGGCACCCGCGAATTAACAGGATACAGATCCGAACACTCGCCGTCCACAACAACCCGGATCGATCGATTTGCGAGGAAGCTCCTCGTCCAGTCGCAAAGCTGTTGAGAAAGGTGCTACGTTTCGGAGAAGAGTACCAGAAAAATAACAGAATTCATTTAGGTGATAATGTGTTTAAGAAATAAAGGCCCAAGTATCCATTTCAACAAAATTTAAATTTTGGTTCGTTAAGACTATCAAATATTTTGGTATAGAATTTTTGTTTCGACAAAAAATAAATCTATCTATCTATTTACTGGCCTGTAGGAACCCGGAAGTTCATGACCCCACCGACTCGGCTCCGCCATTGTTCCCTGTCCTGTGCGCTCTCCTTCCACGTTCGATCATCCGATCCGATCTCCTCGAAGTCGAATCTTACATTGTCCTCCCATCTCCGTCGCGGCCGTCCTGTCGGTCTCTTCCCCGTTAGTTTACCGTCAAGAAAATAAATAAATAAGAAAAACTTTTGGCACGCCCTATATAAACTCAGCATGTTAGCTATTGCGAAAGATATTGATCCTCACACATAAAATAAAATTGGTTTGACAAAATATCATAAAAAGCCAACTCCAGATCTTCCTTCTTTTATAAAAACGTCGTCACACATCAAAAAGTTGCATTAATACTATTCCATTGTTCCAAATGTGCGATGGAGGGACGTAGCGTAGACCAGGACGCCCAGAGTCTGGGAGTGCCAAACTGGATGACATCGGCTCGAAATCGGGACCGGTGGAGAGATATGTTAAATAAGGACAACACCGGATCCAGGTTGTAGTGCCGATGACGATGATGATGATGATTGTTCCAATTGTACGGACATATACCATATTCCTATCTCGAAACAATAGAGTGGTGTTAAAAATAGAAAAGCATATAGTTAAAAGGTCTTGAAAATAATTCAACGATTTCCCATTCTACAATACAACCTGCAATTGAACATAGACGCAACCGCGTAGACGTGTCAATCGTCTTACAACCGTCAGCCTTCTGTCTCTAAAACCGTCAGGAAGAAGCCTCTCTACTTCCGATACTCTTGTCATATTTCTTAAACCTCACTTGCAAGTTGATCATATTTAAACTTTCCGATTTAGCTATGTATATTGATTTAACACTGAAACTAGTTTCATGCGATGTGAATAAATATTTACAATGTAACCAATGAGTAATTATATTCCAATGTCCTTTATCAAAAATCTACTACAATAATTTCACAGCTAACATAGGAAATGGCCTTGATATGAGTACAGTCATTTCCACCTGTGTCTCGATTTAAATTGCCCTATAGTACAGGCTGTCGAAAGGACACCCAAAGATGGGCCCAAAAGGGATTCTTAGGAGATTCCAACACAATGTGTTTTATAATTTGTCTCCTTCCTTTAGAAATAGGCGAATTATTTTTTTAAAATTGAAATAATAGAAAAATCGCTGCCCACATGGTGGTTTAACACATGCCTAACTTTAAGCGGCAAAACTAAACTATACACACTCCCATAGGTAATCTAAGGACCAACCACATGTATTGCCATCGCCTTGGTCAGGTGTCTAAATTCCCAAGCCGAACATTTGCATAGAAATTGATTTAATCAAAACGAAAATTCAATTCAATTGAATCCGGCCCAAAAAATTGTGCGTAAAGACGGTCGCCGGGAAGGTGAAGATAAATTATAAACATTAGGCAACGCCACCTGACATTTAAGTTCTTAGTCCCTGTCGGTTAACAAGAAAATCCGGTGGATGTAGAAAAATGAAATGAAATGTAGGAATGTCTTATCCAATATCCTTTTGTGGTGTGCCCACATCAACAGTTCACCGGTTGACGTCTGGTTTACTAGAGAGGTTGTGGGTATCTTTGGCATGTCGAGTGTATTTGGATTGTAAGCTGTATAGTGCCTCCTAAAAATTCCTGGACATTCTTGCCTTTAGAGCTTACTTGACTTACTGACCTTTGTTTATTAAATTATCGTGCTCCACCGTCGGTTCTGTTGTTGGTGTATTTCGTTCCAAGGAGAAAATGGAATTTCCTGATATTCTTTAATGTCATCGCGCAGTATGAGTTGGAAAAAAGCGAGAGTGCAGGAATTATTAGATACAGGGCATTCGCAAATCGGTGTGTTTCCATAAAACTTCATTGGTACTTTTTCAATCTCAGTTCAAGAATATATAGTTCCTGCCAAATTCGTCTTTCATTTCATTGAATTTTCTGACCATCTGTCAAAAAGAAATCTGGCTCTATGTACCCTTCACATTATTTTTGACATTATATACAATACTTTAAGATCGAATTGTCAACCTCAAGTGGAGGTCTCCGTTGTTCCTGAAAAATGCTTGTTCAAGATGTCTAGTCATTTTTGTGTAATAGTCGTTGTGAAGCTGAACTAGTCTAAAATTCAAATTTGAATAATACCCCCCGCCCTACACGACTTCGGTGATAGGAGTTATTTGAAATTCCTGTTTTTTTTCTCTTAATTTCATCACATTCACGTAGCCGTTCCACTTTGCCTAATCCAATTTGACGCTACACTCGTCCACACGGTTAGCGAAAATGAACCACTCCAACTAGGGGCTTGGAAAAGCTCTCCCAATGAATGGATACTCAAGGACATTTAACGTACACCTATGTTACCGTCGGTTCGAGGTGATGACAGCGACAATCGGATGCCACCAGATGTCACTAGTAATTAAGAGAAATTTAATTTATCGGTCATTTTTCGAGAATTTACACGTTCCACGTGTGACCTCTCATGCTGGGTAACGCTGGCACTTCTGACGCATCAGCTGAAAGCACGTCTCCCCCAATTAGCGTTAAATTAACAAGATATTGAATTTATTTTCTAGCTACCGCCAACGGGCGGTATGGCTCCAGTCGGTGCTGAATTAGCTTTGCTTAGGGAAATACCAAATGAATGGCTTCAACAATTAATATGGTGGAATGGTGGGCGAAATGAATGATAATCGATTCGGATTTGGGCCATTTAGGTGAGGGGTTTTGAAGGGTCGTAAACGCTTTTCATTCGACTCTGATTCGAACTACACCCACTATTTGGGGGACTACGTACGAGGTATGGACCAACTACGTCTACAGTTTTGCTCTGTTGTATTTCAGTAGCTACCAATCTTGATTGATGTCTTTTAAGTTATCAAATCATTTAAAATAAATTTATTTATTTATTTAAATTTAGAATAGTCTGGGGAACAAGAAATTCATTATTTTTATGTTAAAGAACTGTACTAATATATTGGTTCACATATAATGTAACCGCATAGTCAGGGAATCTTAGCCTTGAGTTGGCTATTCCCAGCCTAACATGTGTACAACTTGTCTTACATACACATCCATTCATTGTCCAACTGCCAAGCAGCGTCGGGCAGCTTGTTTGTTGAGCTGGCATCTACCCGACCATGATCCATCGCCCTGCCGCAACTAATTACCCCGCATATACAAAGGCATACAAGGGTTTCGTTCGGCCACCTATCCCATTAGCACCATTTTTCCCAACGCCGATAATAGCGACGACGCATCGCGTAAACAATAACGCGCATTACCAACGGCGCATTTGGTCATTTCTCCCTTTTGTCTTTATCGCCTGTCTGCTTCGTTTACCCATTGCCTGCGAGCACGTGTAAACAACACAGATCTGAAGGATCTCACACACACCACCATGACCTTCATTACAAGATCTGGTTTCCTATTCCACCAAGAGAGACTTTACGTTTCTCTGGTGGTAGGTAAAAACGATATCCTTAGTGGAGAGGATATCTACCACCACACCACAAACTCACCCCAAACGAAGCTTGAATCGAGGAGTCGAATACCATCCGCCGACCACGCTGGTCGAGTGCCGCTCCCGCTCACCGGTGCGCACGGTGACGCGAATGTAGTCGAGTCGTCAAGTTAAATCCCTGCATAAACGGTAGTTATTTTCTTGAAGAAAGCTAAGACTCAACCTTCTTAGTTCACATTTAATGTTTGTAAGTACTTTCGTAAAGTGGTGAACGTATAACAACTAGCAGACGTGTTGGCAATCGTGTTAAAGTTAACATCAAAATGGAGCGTTTGATTATCCTTCGCTGCAGTTTCCTGAGTGTTTGTGTGTGCTTCCTTCTTCTTTTGGTCTACGGTAGACAATTAGAATTGGTGGAGACGAGTTAGAACTCTCGCCCATGCTGGCGTAGCGATCTCGTACTCCACAAGGCTACTTTGGCTAGGGTAATATTATCGTGGGAAACACGCTGAGGGATTCGATAATTACCCAAGCCGTTGAATAATGGTGCAACCGCGTCGTTTGATTCGACTTGGTTGTTGCTGACCAACATGAATTGGAATTTCCGGTGGAAATCTCATGGGTTAGAGGAATGGAGTTGCCGTATGGCAAAAAGGTAGCTGAATTCAATTCTGCATTACCTTCATAGAATAATGAATCCAGCTAAGCGTCCGTTTTTAAAGCATGATGTACAGGTGAATAGGTTGGTAGCAGGAATTGGGGTTGATTTGACACGCGGTTAGCGGTCGAAATAAGGCTGAAATAGTGGGTTGGTTCTCCATGTAGTATAGAGCACCCCTACAAATCCACTAGATCACTAGTGTAAATCTTAAATAGAATGGGAGCATTGACTGCGGCGTGTTGTAAGCCGTTTGTAATGAAAAAGTCTGGCTGGAAAATGTGGCGCCACATTTTACGACGAATAGTTTCCCCATAACCATGTCGTATACAATATATAGTATGTTTGCAGGCATGCCCAGGCTGGTTAGCTTATAAATAAATACTTATAACCAAACGGTGTCGAAGGCCTTTTCAAAATCACCCAAACATGCCCTGTGCACTGCCGTTTTGTTTAGTTCCATTGTGTATCAGAAACCAGTTTAGACGCGGCATGGATAGTGTCATGCTGAGTCCGGAAACCAAATTGGTTATTCGGGACCATTTTTTTATCCTCGGATCAATTTAATAACGATCCATTTATTAGTTCTTCGAACACCTTGCTGATGTTCGAGAGTAAACTAATAGATCGAAAATTGGCTGGGTTCCTACTATCTTTTCCCCGTTTTGGAGTGGGGTGGAATACTGCCTCTTTCCAGTACGTTGGATAATATGATTTGTTGAGCACGTTACTGAACATGCCGTAACACATCGTTCAATATGTCTCGAGACTAAATCAATGATGGCTGTAATCAAAGATCTTTATGACTTTTAGGAAGTACTAACCTTCACACGACATGTGCCAACATTTCATGACAATTGGACCATACTGACTTATAGTTATTTACTATGCTATTTTTACAACTGTTTGGAAGAAATGGCAGGGCAACAGCAGAGATATGTATTCCTTGGGTATTCACATCTATAAATACTTAAAAAGATTCATAGGCCAATACCTTTCCGAATGCAAAGACCAGTTTGCGACATAGTCACGTCCAAGATTTGCATCTAACTAATCTTCCAATTTATTCCAATATATTATTGCGCTTATTGTAAGCACTGACGAAACAAACAATGAAAACTCGTGTCTTACTCTCTCCATTGTCAATTACTTTCTGATGTCTACCTTTGTAGAAATAATACAAATACCGTACATATAGAAATACATGCAATACAGCATCATCTCAACCTTTTCCAAACCACAGGAAAAATATTTTTTATGTTGTGGAAACTGTAGTTACACTCTCCCTACCACCACTTGGCTGAGGACGAGAAGAACCCTTAAGTTACAGCCTGTCTACGACTTGATTATTCAGGCCGTCTTCCCTTTGCTTAGATCAGTTTTGGAATTATTGATAAGGTCGTTTTGCTGGCAGAAACTTTCATACAAATGTTCACAGAGCCTGCATATTGTAATTAATTATTAAGAAAACAGTAAAGAAAAATGTACTTTGAAAAAAGGTTGCGCAACATCAACACTTTTTAAAGTCCAACCGCGGCTGCCATTATCTTTCGTGATGAACTGTGGGTACTGGGAAACATTTTCAACAGCTCCAAATGTTCGACACCCATACCAATGCCCAGCATCCCTTCGTTTTCAGAATATTTCCACGAATTTATGAACTAATATATCAGATGCCAGATAAAAAATGTTGGCAATGCCTTTCATGATTCGTTAACCGAATAATGAATTAGTAAGTGGGACAGCATCGTACAGTAATTAATTAAAAGTTATCGGAATTTTAGGACGCATCAATACAGGAAGCAAATTATTTCATTATCTAGTATTTTATTATGTCCACCAATAGAGTTTCATATAGTTGGATGTTGGAATTTGGAGCGGTGGGACGTGTTACCATATGCCACTCAACCCCAATATTTGTAAAAAGCTGTACAAATGGATTAAGTAAATGGATAGATTCATATTTGTGTGAATACCTGCCCATACCGCAGGATAATATTTCACGCAATTGATTATTTAACGGTTTACGTGAATGATGAACCTCGCAGCTCTTGGTGTGTTTCGTTTATACTACTAATTTACCTGTTCCTATGATTGGCGCCCATATCAGTGAATTACAAGTGCTTTCGAATATCATCATATCTGGAAACAAGCATGGCAAGGAAGTTGGGGGATTGGCGAACACTTGTTTGTCAGAAAATTTCTGAACTCCATCGCAAAGTGCCTGGCCAAAGATTAATCAAATTGGGCTGAGTGGAGTAGGGTGGAGACCTAGTGAGATTGGAAAAGAAACGACATACACCCTGCGCAAAAAATCTATTGTGTATAATATATCTTCTTAGGGCGGATAGCAGAATAGCATCTAAAGCTGATCGGTATCAAATTGACTCGGAGTGCAAAAACTTGGGGAAGGAGATGTTGGGATTGAAACGTGTACTTTTTTAAACAAATTACTTGACAGGTGAATGCAAAAACCAAATAAACTATTAGCGTCATGCGCTCAAACTGCAGTCTGTTTGACAAAGATTAAAACGATCACACTGGCGTTTCAAGGGAAAATAAATAAAGAAGCTGCACGAATATATTCAATCTACTCGTCGATGTTTGCGGGCTCAATGTCATATCATATTCATCATAGTTTTTCTAGGAAAATTAATCTTTATACTATAAGAGTAATCTCGTTGAATACTTGCAGGAACTTACGGCAGAACATAAGTGGAGGTTACGCCACTTTCAAACCACTCCCGTACTCATGATTAATGATGATATTGGTAATATTTGTATGTTGCAACAGAGGTGTGAAAAAAAGAGATGTTGGGAGAACTGTTGAATAACCCCATCTTGCAATACACTTGTGGTGGTTCCTCCAAACCCCACGGTTCGCTTTCGTAAAAAAAACCCCATAACTTCCATCTAGTCTGTATCAACTGTCTGCTAATGCAATCGCATTAAGCACCTGTAAAATCTTCACGCATTAAAATTCACCAAATGTATTTACCTAGAAGCTCCTGGAAGAGAATTCTTACCTGCATTCATTTATTTGAATTCAAAAATCCTCTTAAGAATTCTGTTCCAAACAGCATATCCCTGGAAAAGAAAACTTATCGGTTCACATATCATGTAACTGTGCGGGTTCTCTATACCTCACGGAGAACCAACCCACAACGCCAACCAACCCTAACCGGTAACATCGCGTCACCTTACCTTAACCTGTAACCCAACTCCCCATGCAAAATCCAAAATAGCATACATCACAAACCCTGCAACAAAACACATTCCAAACCTCCAACAAAATATAATTCAACAGAATATATTCTAATCATCCCCGCATACATCGTCATCATCATCATCGGCACTACAACCGGGAACCGGTCTTGGCCTTATTTAGCAAGTCCTGAGGCTTGTTAAATTTTCCATAATTATTTATTTTTTCTGGGCAAGGTCATTAGTCTTGCGCCAGAGGCTCTCCGACGGGGAATCGAACCCCGGCCTCCTGGGTGACAGGCGGGTATACTAACCACTATACTATCGAGGAGCCCCGCATACATTTCCCCAAAATTGCTTCGGTCAATTCTATTCCCTCCTTGCAACCAAGCAATCCTAATTTCCCCGGAAATTCATAAACCATAATATAATGCATATTCCAACCTACAACGGAATACCAATCATCTCCCTCATTACATCACCCCACATACATTTTCCCAAAATTGCTTCGGTCAACTCTATACTTAAGTTATATTTTCTCATTGCAACTAAGCAATCTTAATTTCCCCGAACTTACTTCGGTTAATATTTTACCTAAATGATATTCCTTGCTTGCACCCAATCAACTCCAATTTTCCCCGAAAACCACTTCGGTTCATTTCCTCCTTAAATTTTACTTCTCGCTTGCGACCAAGCGGCAGCCAATTTTCCACGAAACGATCACAACAACCAAGGCCCTTGATCATACTTGGCTATGCAGCCAAACAAATTTCCCAGTATACACAACCAAAGAATCCAACTCAGCTTATATGGCCAGGATTCGCTGGAACTGAATTCCTATGCAAGCATAGCAATTCTACTCGAAATTAGAATAGATTCTTTCCTTCATTAGTCAGTCTTCATCTAACCGCCACCGAGTGCACATCGTCCCTGCAATTGCCCCCACCGATTTTAACCATCTCTGCGTGCACACGCGCCAATTCAGTTGATATCCAGCCACCGTTGCGTCCGCATACGCAAAGTCGCAATTCATCCACCGTGGCGTCCACAACGCAAAAAAGGTCTAGCGATAACCACCAGTGCTTGCAGACGCGTCTCAACCAGGAGTGTGCCCGCGGGAGTCTTCGATACGAATTAGTACCGCTTTGTCGGTGTCCTCCGCGTTCTAATGGTTTAGCACTTTAGTTTGACGCTTGGTGCTGATGTCTTAACAAAAGCTCTCCGGTTTACAAATTAATTCGGTGCAGCGTATCCCCGAACGAAACGGTGACTTGTGTGGTGTTTTTCCTTTCTACTTACCGAAGCAGGGTGCCGTGAGTTATTTGCGTGTCATAACATTACCGCTGTCAATTTTCGACACGGCATACGCAAATTAAAGACATAATAAACTACCATAAAATAACTTTTCGATGTAAGGTGTCTGCGAACGCAATAATTTTACAGACGAAGTGCACATAGTTCATTTTGAAATATTTTGTTAAAATTATCCAAACGAAAGAACAAAATGTAATATAAGCAACGAATGTGAACAATAAAATAGAACCAGCTAAAATAAATGAAGACGAGGTACAAAATATACCTGAGTGTTTATTTTTTGCCGTTTCCGCTCCGTGCCGACAACCGACCGCCATACCGTCTACACAGGGTTTGTAGTACGGTTTGTAGTGTCTCATCCAGCAAACTCTTTAGTGGGGCGGTAGTTAACCAGTGCCATACGCCGGCGCATCTACCCCGTCCGCCACATAACCATCCCAGCGAGGGATAATTATCATTGCGTCGCCTATTCCCAGCCCCATTCATGGGTACAAGAAATCCCCTTTCATACACGTTGGCTGGCGACCTACACCCAAGGGACCAAAGCAAATATACGCATCTCGCGTCTTAAACCATAGATTAAATCATACAGCATAGGCAAATGCAAATAGGTATGGTATGCTTACCCTTGGCAGCGATGCTATGAACACCAATTCCCTGTGAATGCGCTAAAACCAATTATCACCATATGCATGGACATTGTGGCTATCGTTACAGCTGCAATGCATAGCTTAGACAATGATTTACCCGATCCACTTGTCTTCTTATATTTCGGGATCTGCTTTTCATCAGCAGCGCCAAGAGCAAACAGAAAACCAATTATCATCCAAGGAGATACGGTTTGTTTGCTTTACCGAATTAGCATCCCATGAATACACTCTATGCCCTTTTCTTTGTTTAGATTCTTTCCCATTGCTTTGATCCATAAAATAACCAGTGTACACACCTACATGTATACAGTGCCGATTTTCTGTATGAGATCTGTTGGTTACCCCAAAGAGAGACTTTACGTCTCTCTCAGAACAGGAAAGGCACGCTTAATTTAAGAGAGCCCATTTCACTGGCTGAATTTCTTTCGGTAACGATAAAATATCGTTGAGTCGTTTTCCATCCACTGACCGCCATGGTCACGCGATCTCCCGCTCTCCGCACGCGGCGGAGAAGCGCAGATATACGGAGTCTTGTTGTGGTGTTGACAACGTTGGCCAAAAAGTGTCACAACCACCAAAGCTGATATTTCATACAATTCAGTTCATACCACTTAACTTTGACGTGTCGATAAGTGTGTAGT
This sequence comes from Microdon myrmicae, assembly GCA_963931805.1. Lineage (NCBI taxonomy): Eukaryota > Metazoa > Arthropoda > Insecta > Diptera > Syrphidae > Microdon > Microdon myrmicae. The sequence goes on along the minus strand of OZ007500.1, from coordinate 117,712,487 downwards.
ATAATTGATCTTTCCCTCCCTAGCTGGGAATTTTCCCCCCAGGACCTCTCAACCATAAAATGTTAGTATCCAGTAAGAAAATGAAATGGAAACAATAATTCATGAATTCAAAGAAATTATTTCAATAATAGTGTTTTTCTTTAAAATAAAAATAAAACTAAACAAGGAAATCCTGTGTTTTATATTTTTACTTGTCCTGTGTTGGTGTTTTCTTGGTACATGTCGGTACAATTAGTGACAGTGGGATGGGGGATAGTAGTGAACGGAGTGCCTATGCCTGGCACAATACTCCTAATCCGCACACACTCGTGTGTACATTTTGCACCCACTGCACTATTCAAACGGTTTTTCAGCGGTGCGCATTTTTCCTTTTGATTTTATTTATTTATTTGTTTATTTATGTATTTATTTATTTATTGATTTGTTTTTTAAATTTTTATTTATTTATTTTTATTTTTTATTTTTTTAAAATTTATTTTATTTATTTATTTATATATTTATCTATTTATTAGAGAACATTGCTCAACAACCCCTTGGCGGTGACTTCGCAACGTTTCACCACAACCTCTTGGTTTAACGTTCCTTTTGCTCTATTCCGTGCCTATATAAACTATCAATTTCGATTGTTTTTTTTGTAATATATTTCTGTTTAATTCGATAGTTACTTTTTAAATTGTAAATTCCGCGCCAACTGCAGAAATATGAGAACTAGGGCCTAAAAGCATCCCCTATACATTTAATAGCTCCATTCTCCTCAGCATTATGATACTCGCAAATCACACCCAACAACTATTACAACCAAATGTAAACTGTAACAACGCCCATCGTAAGTAATACTGTGCGGTAGCAGTATTGTCTGCAGGCGTACTGCGCCGATTCACTTCTATCCCCGTCAGAGTTCACTCTCACCTATGGAAAACAATAGTACAACGAAACAAACACTCATGGAACCGCAGCACGGGAAAGAAAATATTAAATGATTTTTTATTTTTCGTCATTTTTATTAGATGTATAATATTGTTTATTAAATTTTCTGTATTTACGGTAATTTACTTTATAAATATTGTTCACATTTTTGGTTTTCTTTTAATCCCCTTTCTTTTGATTAATATAAGGGCGCGGGTTTCCTACGCGTCCCCGTGTGCGAAACGGGGAGCGGAAGACGGACCGACCGGCTCGGTCGGGTGATGGAAAACGACTCAGCGATGCCAATTCGCTAGGAAGGGAAATTCGGCCAGTGGTACTTGCTCTCTTAATTAAGGGTGCGTTTCCTATTACAAGAGAATCGTGAAGTCTCTCCTTGGGGTAGGTAACCGGATCTCATAGAGGAGATCATGGTGGTATTCATGTATGCGTGAACATTGGTTCTTTCAAAGGCCATGAGAACGAAGCAGAAATCTCAAAAAGAGGTAATGGGCATCAATGAGATGTGAGTTCGTCTAAGTAAACAAGCCGTATCTCATTGGGTGTTAATGGATTTCTGTTTGCTCATGCCGCGAGGTCATGAGAAACGGATCTAGAAAAATTAAAAGGCATAAAGGAATTTATGAGCTGAGGGTTCAACTAAGTAAACCAGTTGCATTCATTAGACGCTAGATGCATTTGGGATACTTGAAACAATTTGAATTGTTTGTCGTATCGCCAAAATGCCTGCGGAAGAACAGAGTTCTGTTGTTAGCACATGATGCGTGCTAAAGAAATTGGTTTTAGCGTCTATTGCGCTAATTGTATGCAGCTGCATCAATAAGCTGCTAGTAGTTGCTTTGTCGTTGGGTGAAAAGGTCGCCAGCCAGTGTGTATGTAAGGAAATTTATTGTACAAATGGTGAGGCTGGGAATAGGTGACGCAATGATCATTATCCCTGGTTATGATGGTTACATTATATGTGAACCGAATTGTTTCTTTTCAGGAATTCATCTAGGGAAAATTCATATGGTAAGATTGGGATTTGCCTGGCAACCGAAGGTGCCGAATTGGGTTTTGGATTTATGATCCCATAAACTGGACAGAATTCTTGTAGGGAATTTGGAATGCGAATTGATGCATGAAAGGTAAGAATTATCTTTCAGGAGCTTTGAGGTTATGCGTTAGATAACCTTGATGCGTGAAACATTTACAGGTGATAATACAACTGCATTAGCGAGAAACAATGGAAGATGGGTTGTAGTTATGGGGTTTTCTTCGGGTACGCTTAAAAGAACCCCCACAATACTATCCCAGACAAACACCCGAGATTGAAAATATTATTCGTATCCTCGGCAGTCAACTGTCAGTAGCGCATTTTTTTTTCGTCGCCTATGATTCAGGGTTACTTGGTGTAAGTGTTGAGATGCGCGTGAAAAAAGGAAATTGCTTTTGGATTAATAGTTTCTTTATTGAACAGCAGAACTAGACATGCGTACTTATCAGTAAGAAAAGGAACAAGGAAGTAAATTAGATAAAGGTAGTGAAGTAGATCTGACTGCTAACTGGCAGTGCCATCTATCGTCGAGTGGATGGCAAAAAAAAGATTGGTGGAAATGAATCCGTCGAGAGGCGATAAAGGAGTGTACACAACACCCCTTCTCAATTGCACAATTTGCTGATTTGATTTAGTCCAAAAAAAAACCTTAAACGTTTGCAACATCTCATGTGAGCTGGTAATCCCATTGACTTTATTAGAGCTTCCACTGGCATGTCTTCTGAAGCAATAACTTGATCCAACTTGATCGTCCCATCTCAGGCGGCCGCCTTGAGGAAATGATACCTGAAATCAAGATGTTTGGTTCGTCCTTGGATGGCCAAATCACTTGCAATCGCCAGTGCGCTGCGGTTGTAACTCCAAATTTTCACTGGTCCTTAATGTTGTCCAAGTTCTTCTAGCAAGTTCCGTAAAAATGCAGCTTTTTTTGTCACAATCCTCTGTTCCTTAGAGCCTCAGACAACCGTTCCTCCTGTGTAGACAAAACCATATCCGCTTTCAGACTTCCGGTCGTTGTAATCGCATGCCCAACTGGCATCAACAAATGTGTACAGACCCGCTGATGCCTTCTTATATACAATCCTAGCACTTTTGGAACCCTGTAGGTACCGGAGGACGGGCATTGGTGCATTCCAATGCTGCTGCCGAGGATCATTGGAGAATTGAGATAATGCGTTAACTGCATAGGCTATATCAGGTCTACTAAAGGTGGAGCGATGCAATAGAGTTCCTACTAAAGGACGGTAAAGAGTTCTGTTTGTTGGTTTTATTTATTGGCCTCGCTCCCAGGTAGTGTGTCTCCTGATCCTGAATAGGATGAGGGATCTCTATTGACCGCTCCTGAGGGGACCCGTTGCGGTCGCCGCCGTGCTTCCTTGCCTTCTGGTGATGCTCGAAATCGAGAAGCTGCAACGATTTGTTTTGTGGGCGTGCCACCACTCTACTCACCAGTTCCAGGTTAGAATTCGTCGCCTGTGCTGGAGCAGCCAACGTTTTGTAAAGAACGCCTTATTTCTCTGACATCTGACATTTCATGTGGTACAACCCAATATATAGATTGTTTCATAATTCACAGTTAGTCGATACAAAATGTGCGACAATTAAACCTTACTCAAACTCTGTCGTAGAATATAAAGTTTCTGCCCGGAGAAAATTGGTTTATAGAATAGATAGATGTATTTATTCTTTTTTGTTTTCAGTAGGAAGATGGAAATCTAAATCGACTAAAACCACTGCCTTCCTTCACACGATTTCGTCTTTGCTTTTTGAGCTCCATATTTAGATATACTTTCGCAGGGCGGAGTGGAGTTTTTGTTTTACTTCAACCGTATCGCCGCATCTACTTTATTATACCGCATCTGCTACCTCAGCGGCAGACTTTGTGAAGTGGTTGTGTCATACGTTTAATTGTGCATAGAACGTAAATTCAACTGACGACATGTGGCATGTCGACACAACTACTGAGTGACAGCTTGGGTCTCAACGCCCAGTGATATAGCATAACACCGCAAAATGGTTGAGAGAAGTTCTTGACTTTGAGATTGGCGGATGGGTCCGAGAGAGGGAGAAAATATCATCTCGGAGCGCTATAGGATCGCCTTTCTCAATAGAAGTAAAATCAAATTTAAAAAAATACCGCATAACCCATCATTTGTTACAGACCTTGCTTCTTGTTCTGAAGTATTAGAGCACACCTACTATACAATTCAATGACACTGGATTGCATTTGGTAAGATTTGATACGTTTAGCCAGAACCGCACCGACTTGTACATCTAACAGATCGGCTTAATGCCAGTACGTCCTAGTTTCCCATGCCGGGATTTTGTACCTGCATGGAGATGGTTTGTAATTATTTAATTGGACGCCAATCAATTTCGAAATCGACTTCTTGAAATCACAAATCCTTTGCTCGCCTTGCATAGAGTCGTCTCTCGTTGTCTGATTATTGAATTTAAGTAGAACAAAGAGGAACTAAAGGATGAAATCCACTTGACTGAACCGTGCTCTAGTTGTCCAACAATCAGCAACAGGGCAAAGGTAAACAAGAGTAATTCAGTTCATCGGCGTACTTATTGATTTTGTTGTTGCTTATGTCCCTGTGCAAGGTTAAGCCTGCTACTAAGAACGATATGCACTCCTGGGGGCCTGTAATCTTATTGTCTGACTTCGGTTCATCCTCCCATTCTCGTTACCCTGTTCGAGTGCACTCAATAAAGTCCATGATCCGATATAAATTTGTAGTTAAGTAATGTACCGGTGTCTCGTATCATTCCTACCAAGTCAGGTTTAGTAGAAATTTTAAGAGAAAACGACGAATGGTGGAACATGAGATCCTTGGGGTGTTTGGTACGGATTAAGGTGGCCAATAAGTTTCTTTGGAGAAACTGAAGAAATCCTCAAACAGAAGACCAATTTTAACACTGAATGGCAACCGTTTGCTTCAGTATCCTTTGTTTGTTGTTAACCCAATTCTCTATCATTGTTCGTCCTGGTGATGATATTAGTACTATACCATTGCCAGACATTGCAAGCCAGCCGTTCTTCTGTTGATGCCATTGTACCCCAAGGGGTAACATGCATCCAATTGGAAGGAGAAACTTTTTAAATTACATTCGATTTCGTGGAAACTTTGCAAGGGCAATTGAAACGAGTAGCTCTATTGGGATAGTTTGAAGAATCACCCGGGATAACAGAAGATGAAATCATGGCAACATAGTGAAATATAAAAATAATATCATCGTGACCATGCACGTGGATGCCATATGCGTCTGCCAGATTGCTTCCTTCTCGTTAACTCCTAAGAAAGAATAAGACAGTTCACTATTTACCGACTTGATGTTCAAACAAGGATGATTACAACCGGAACTTCTTGATACAACTGCATCACCTACCCGCTCCCGGGCAGGGTATTTAATTTGGTCCTAGTCATGAAGTTACAGTACAATCACGGTGAATGTCGTGACTGTGTACTAGTAGCCTTTGACTATACCTAAAGTCTATATATTTGAAGTCATTGTTGCCACACTTTCAGGTAACAATTCGGTGTTTGGTGGAACTATAAAAGTGTAAAAATGATTTCTGTAAAAAATTGCAAGAGGGTTGGCTTAATTTATCAGTTCCTACTGTTCAAAATGGATCATGTAATTGTGCATCCCTTAGACTTCACTACTTTTGAAGATTCTGTAAGGTAATCGGTGGACTACCTGCTTTGAAGATAAAACACCCACTTTGATCGCCTTCGTTCATGTATTAGACATCTCAGTGTACATCCTATTGCAAAATAGTTTGTGCCGCGGTGTAGCAATAACACGAGAGTTTCACATTGACCAGTAAAAAATGCATGGCTTAACAGCCAACCTCTCTACTGCTTTAGCCTACAAATATGTACCAGGGAGCAGCAATTCCCACAGTAAGCGAAATAACTGATACGATTATCTTGCATTTCAACTTGTCTGGTTTTAATTCAAGATATCCGTACTTTGTACTTTGTCTGGCGCAAGACTAATGACCTTGTGGCGGTTCCGCCAGATCCCACGGCTCGCCTTCCTGAAAAAACCCCCATAACCACAACCCGGTCTGCACCAGCTTTCGCTAATGCAATTCGCATTAGCATCTTAAATGCTTCACACATCAAACAGACCCAATTATTATAACCCTAAAATCCCTATAAAGAAAACTTACCTTTTCATTGCATCCCTCTGCATACAATTTTCTGAAAGAATTCTTCTTGACCTTTTTAGGAATTCCATAACTCCCATTGTTTCCCGCCAATGCATTTGCATTTGCCCCAGAAAACATTTCCTTTTCCAAGGACATGTAATGCTTTCAAGCATTATCTGAAATTCCTAAAATTGATCCTTAATGTGCATATGCACCATAAATAGCAAACATTCGATACCCTTTGTCTGAGTTAAAATACTACGTCGTCAGCTTGTTTTTACAGCTGCAACACTAGCGATTCAATTGACAAACAATGATCCATTTCTTTCGTCGCCACCACTAATTGCTTGGCATACCTAAATGCAAGGGATGCGTATCGGCAATTAACCCAAGATACGATATACAATTTCCATGGTATAAAGTATCGTATCCCATTAACACCTTTTTTCCAACGTCCGTCATAGCGACGTTGCATAAACATGACCCTCATTAAAGAGCGAACCATTTGGTCGTCTTTTCTTTTGTCCTTGCCGCCTGCCTGTTTCGTTGTTCCACTGCACGTGTGAATAGCATTGATCTCAACGATCCCACACATACGACCAAGATCTGGTTTCCTATACCACCAAGAGAGACTTTACGTTTCCCTGGTGGTAGGTAAAAAAACGATATCCTTATTGGAGAGGATATCATTTGAGTCCAATTACATCCGCAGACCGAGCTGGTCGTGTCAATCTCGCTGCCCGGTGCGCACGGGAAGCGAGATATCCCATAGAATTAACCGCGAGTCGAGTAGTTTTTTTTCCCGCCTAATCGTGAGTGTGTACTTTCAAATGTCGAAATGAGAACACTTAAATTAAGAAACTCAAATATTCCAAGTGATCTTTAATTAATGCTTTTTCACTTGATTCAACAAACAATAAAAAAATTAAATTGCATCCTATAGCGATATGTGTGTTTCCTTTTCCTGTCGTGTAAGTTTTATCCAGGGTGTGTTTGTTTTTCTCGTTGTGGACAATGATGAACCTTTAGTGATGGTGGGACGAAGTATAACCCCGTGTCGTACGCGGCACACGATTCCCTACCCCACAACCTTGCCCAGAAAAAACAAATCATAATGGAAAATTTAACAAGCCTCAGGACTTGCTAAATAGGCCAAGACCGGTTCTCGGTTGTAGTGCCGATGATGATGATCCGTACTTTGTACATAGTGGCTGCATACATACCTACCTTGTGTAATTATATTACTTCTGTTCCATCCCAGAACTTAACTTTTTATTGATAAAACTTTACGTTCGTAAGCATACCATTCATTATTGTTTCCTATACGAATGAGTCGTCCCACCCGGGTAGTGGCAATTACCCGAGAGTTTCGCATTTATCAGTTTCATTCATCATTATTCACTTCATTCAGTTAGTACATATACAATTCTGTTTACCAGGTGTATGCATACGTTTTTTCCAGTTTTTTCGGTAAAAAAATCGTAATTTTCCAGGGAAATTAATTTTTTTTATTCAAAATATTGGCCATCGGCCTCTACACATTTCGCCCATCTTTCAGGTAATTTATGAATAGCATGCCAGAAAAACTGCTTGTCTTTCGCAGGAAACCATTCGTCGAGTTCCTCGAAATCACTGAAGTGCTGCTCTGTGCGCGGGTGCCCCATTGATGCAAAGAGGTGATAATCAGTTGGCGCCAAATCTGGGGAGTACGGCGGGTGCAGAAGAATGTCCCATCCAAGCGATTTCAGGGTGTTTTTCACTAGTTTTGCTGTGTGCTGCATACTTTTCACTGGCGCCATCTCTTAGTTAAACCGGGAATAACGTATGCATATGTGGGGGTTCTCTATACTACATGTCACGTACACTACACGTCATTTCTACCCATTCCCCTTATAAGCTATTCCACCTGTAAAACATGTTAAACGGACGCATAGCTAAACTCATTATCCTATGCAGATAATGCATAATTGAGTTCAGCTACCTTTTTGCCATACGGCAACCCCATTTCGCTAACCCATGAGATTTCCACAGGACATCGCATCATGTCGGTTAGCAACGGCATAGTCTGATCAAACGACGCGGTTGCTTAATCTTGCGACCGCTGAGCAAATTATCAAAGCATTTAAGTTAGTTCCCATGATCAGATTTCCCTAGCCAAGTAAGCGTCCTTTCCACTTTCTCCAGACACTTCATTCGCTGGGGATCAATGCTTTCTTTTCGCAGGTGAATAGCACCAGCTTCATTTTCCTCTCCTTCACAGTTCTATCTTCGTACAGATCAATGTACTCTGAGATCTCCATATTCACCGAATTGGGTCAATGGGTTATCCTCAAAGTACATGGGAATTCATGCACACAACCAAATCCACCCGAGATCATCATACATCGTGTTTCTGTTCTCCCATTCTCCCATGTTCATCGATTATCAATTAACCGAATATCCACTACATTTCGTGTGGCAATGAGAGAGCAGAAGTATGTTCTCTTTTGGTTGTTAAGTGCGAAACTTAAATTACCCAACTTCATCCTATAGCGTTTGAAATAATAGTGAAGAATAACGTGTGATTCGAACTGACGCCATGACAGTTTGAATCACCAAAAATTGAACCCAAGCGTTACCCATCAGGCTACTGGCCGATTTAAGAATTTGATTTTTAAACTCGACTATACTCCACTGAAGTGAATTGTTATGTTATTGCTATGGTATACGGCTCTGATGTATTTCTCTTATTCGATTTTCGTTCGGTGTCCTTCACTATTTTGCTTGTGAATTGTGTGTGTATCTGTTAGAGACGCCACACCACTCGCTTCCCAGTAACTTCGTTACGATCAGCTTCGGTGCGAACGACGGAGCGAACGAGAGAATGTCGGAGCAAGCGAGTGTGCCTTGGTGCTCTATGCGGAAGTCATGATCGTGTGTGAAGTTCTGTTTACTACGGGAAGCGTGTGCTGCGTGTACAGATCACGTCGTAGTCACCAATTATAGCGTTTGAAATAATAGTGAAGAAGAACCTGTGATTCGAACTGACGCAATGACAGTTTGAATCACCAAATATTGAACCTAAGCGTTACCCATCAGGCTACTGGCCGATTTTAGAATTTGATTTTTAAACTCGACTACACTCCACTGATGTGAATCGTTATGTTATCGCTATGGTATACGGCTCTGACGTATTTTTCTTATTCGATTTTCGTTCGATGTCCTTCACTATTTTGCTTGTGAATTGTGTGTGTATCTGTTAGAGACGCCACAATCCCATTTCCCACATTCGATTAACAACCATCAAGGGGGTAAGTCGTTGCCCAACGATCGCAGTCTGTGCATGCGGATGCAAACGCTCGCGCGTGAAGTAGTCCCCCGTTACCCAATCGAATAAGAATTCATTATTCGTAAACGACATTTGTGTTTTGAAGGAAAAAAAAGAGCTACGCGAAAGATACTACGGTTATTACACAAATACTACCATCAGTTCTCTCCTGAAATCGGATTTTCATAATGTGCGCCGCTGTTAAAATATCCAAACTCAATTCGGCTTCCTTTAGCCAGCTCGTGTCAGATAAAATTAAATTAAACAACAAGGAAAAATAATATCTCAGTGAATGGCAAAAGACTGTCTGCTGTTCATGTTACCCCCATTGGGATTATAAAATACTCAACGAAAGTGCTTAGGGTTTGTTTATCTTTACAAATAAAATGAAACTCCTTTTTTTTTAATGTTGTGTACCAGTGTTTGACCTCAAGTTATTCGACATTTTATCGAAAATCATACGAACCCATAGCAGCCAAACACAAATAACTAATGGGATCAAATGATGAAGTTGTTTAACGACAAAAACTCGTTCAAAACGGCCTCGAGACCGAAGAAGAGCCAACCAGCCAAGTGACCACAGCTCCACAGAGCGCCCATACATCTTCACCCCCACACATACACCTAGTATTGATCTTTCCCATTGCTCGTCAACGTCTGCTGATCGTTTCTTGTGACGCATCGAATGCTTCTGCTAATTGCCGTTGAGTTTGAGTTGGGTCATCATCGAATAACTCCTGCATTTGCTCGTCTTCACATTTTTGTGATCTCCAAGATTGCTCACTGTCTTTCACAATAAAATCATCACTTTTAAACCATGTCTCACGTGTTCTAATTGATGGAGCGTGTTCACAAATATGGAATGCTCTGCCTGAATATATATTTTTCCGGCATTATAATCTCTGGATATTCATTATCAACGTTCAGAGATACCTCAAATCCTTGTCCTCTTACTTTCTTCCATCGGGGCTGTGTTTTGAGAATTGAGGCTACCACAAATTTGTTTTGTGCACGAGTTTCGTATAAAAAAACCACTAAGACGTTTTATCGAAACCGATGATTAGTGTCGGGCTAGTTTTAAAGCAAATATAAGGCACTCAACATTAACAATACGGCAATCTTCGGTGTCTACTTAATACAGGGTGGGTCAACTTAGGCAAGCAATCGCCAAAGTTGGGCCACCCTGTACTTTCTATATGACACATGATGCCGTTAAGAAAAGTATTTGTGGGGGACGATGTAGGTGTATGGCACCGGTTCATTGAGGTCCCACCGACGATTTTCTGCACAAAGGTTGTTCCGCCGCAACAACAAAAGAGAACTGTTCACCAGAGTGGATCGGCCACGAAACAAAACACGTTGCTTTTGTTTTAATGTTAATGTTTCTCTTTTTATTTTGTCTTCACTTATCTGTTTATTGATTAATTCCCCCTTTTTTTAGGATTACTCTAGTACTATATTTCACTTAACCACGGTTCCGAGGGCACTTAGTTTTGGTTTGGGTTTGATCCCCTGAGCGACACTTTTGCAATTCAACTCGATTAGCAATGAACGCGGACTCTCGGAAATAGCACCTAGAGACACTTCGCGACTTTCGGCATCTGGTGGTTGGGTAAATCCGCATACTCCTAACAGTGACCTGAGTTGCGCCGCACTATATTGCAAAAGGCGGTTTGATACGCGAGGATAGCCAAACGTGAGGTGGCCGAAACGCACGTCAGGTTCTGATGACCGACTCTCGAAATACACTACATCAACGCCGACTGACTGGATCGAATGGAAAAACTGAAGCTGAACAAAATGCTTGCAGGCGGCGGTGTGGCTCTGGTGGCAGTTGGATCTCGACTGACTAATTATTGGAAGGAGAAAGTTTATCGCGTCGTGACAGGGGAGTCATAGCTAAAATAAACTCACTGCCACTTACGAGGAATTTCGAGATTCTTGCATAAGAATTCAGTTCCAGTGAATCCTCGCCGTATAAGCTGAGTTGGATTCGGTGGTTGCGTATACCGGGAAATTGGCATAGCCAAGTATGATCAATGGTCTTGATCGTTGTGATTGTTTCGTGGGAAATTAGCCGTCGCTTGGTCGCGGACGAGAAGTAGTATTTAAAGGGGAAATGAACCGAAGTGGTTTTCGGGGGAAATTGGAATTGCTTCGGTGCAAGCAAGGAATATCGTTTAGATAAGATTTTAACCGAAGTAATTTCGGGGAAATGTATGTGGCTCGGTATAGTTGGTGGTGATGGTTAATGTTACGTTGTAGGTTTGAATATGCGGTTTATTACAGCATATGCATTTCGAGGAAATTAAGATTGCCTGTTCTCAAGGAGGGAATATGAATTAAGTAAAGAATTGACCGAAGCAATTTTGGGAAAATGTATGCGGGGATGATTTAGAATGTATTCTGTTGAATTGTATTTTGTTGGGAGTTTTGGAGTGTGTTTTATTGCAAAGTTTGGAATGTATGCTATTGCGGATTTTGCATGGGGAGTTGGGTTAAAGTGACGCGCTGTTAGCGGTCAAGGTTGGTTGGAATTGTGGGTTGGTTCTGCATGTGGTGTAGAAAACCCCCACATATGTCTAAAAATTATAAGTCCGGCCCCTTAAAAAGTTTATTAAATTCATTTTCAGGAATTCTTCTTCTATTCAACACAGACCGCTCGTAAAAGTTGGGTTACCTTGTACATTGACGAGCCATCAGAACTTATCGGGATCATATTATATAGAACTGATATACCAAGTGGATCTTTGTTTTACTCCCTAATTTAGTATATTCCTTTCAAAATTCCTAAATTACTTAGACATCCCGGAATCATCTAGCAAGGGCCCATTTATTGAAGTCTAGCACATCCCTTGTTTATGGGGTTAAATGCGGCTGTTTTATACACGGCCTCCCGATAGAAACTTGGCCGACATGAAGTAATTAATTCTCATTGTACCTGCTTAGCACGCATCGGCGTTTATCACCACACAATCAAAATTATTGACGTCTTCCACCACTGGTTCGTGCATTCATCAACAGCGAATATATTAAACATCTACCCAGTTGGGACTACACAAACTTTAGTCAATGCTACACTAGCACAGCTATTCTATATAATCCTCCTTATGCTGAACTCTCGAAGTCAGCAGTGGGTTGCGGGAGGACACAGAGTGTATACATTTTAATAAAATTACTCACCTGCTTTGCACTCCAGCGCAAACACCGAAAGCCAAGCCAAACGATGAAAATCAACAGTATCGCATAATCGAACTTAATTAGTTTCGGTAATCTGGTCCCCACTATCACTCTATTCCTCTACATCTCGATTGTTTTTGTCGATAATATTATTTTAATTTTTCCAAGATTATAAGAGGGAGCATGAGAACTCAATATCTGAAAATGGGGTAAACCAGTCGGTTGGGACGCAATCGAATTAAGCCTCATAATGTGTACATTGCGCGAGCCCTCCGTTCCTTCCATTTGAGAAGTTTTGACGTTAGGTTATAAATGCCGCTTTGGGTGAAACAAGGGAACGAAACATATAGAACTTTGAAAGGTAGGTCACTTACCCCTCACCTAACATCTCCCTCTTATAGTTTAGATGTGAAAGAGCGACAGCCGACCACTCAGTAATATAGGTGCTCTTAAGTGACACTTGTGTAAACATTTACAATAAAGGCTGTTGTTCCTATAAGTAAAAGTATGTAGAGGTTGAAAAAGTAAATGTGGGAGAAAGCCCATTTCATATTATGTTTATTTTTTCGTCAAAGAAGCTATTTTATAGAAGTTTGGACTAATTAGAGATTCCTTAATGAACTCTACCCTCTCCATATCTCTCAGGCAGACTCTGAACTAGACTACAAGAAAAGTAATACTAATCACCCTTACGTCACGACAAATAATTGATAAGGAATTGAGCTCGCCTGTTTTATAGAATATCAGTCTCTTGAAGACATGAACCGACGGAAATATGTGTTCGAGAGTTAGAGATATAATGCTATAAGCTACATTCCAGAGAATAATATGCCACATGCTGAAAAGATAGATTGTGGACCCGGTCGCAGATGCTGTTAAAATTCAAGCCCCTCCAGGCGGATGGAATTGATTGTCGACCTGATGATAATAAATAAACGCAATTCTTTACCTCCCTGTCCATACTCTGAATGTCACGCCTCAATACCGCCACGTTTTCCTTTTCTTCGATTACGTGTGCGGCCGTCTCTTCAGAGAATATTGTTCTAAATAATTGAAGGGAAATATAACCGTAGGAAGAATACGTATGAGGGAGGAATTCCGCAATATATAGTCAGGGGTAAGTTGTGTCACGTTAAAATTCATGCGTTAGACTCACGTATCATTATCATTCACATATCAAGAATAGAACGGTCCTGGAACAACTGAGACAGGAGAAAAATTATGTAGGATCCATTTCGCATGTATTGCCGCTTAGAAGTGAGTATACCGAGTGACTATTACGAGGGCGGCTGCTGTATAGAACTAGATGTGTGAACAACAGAAAGGTTACCTCAGGCAAACCGAACCTTTACCGTTGTTCGATTCACCACTGGGTGTTTATTTCCAAGGAGGACATTTATTCACGACAGTACAAATACGGAATCCCATGAATCTTTTTTTACCAACATATTTATTGTTAGAAAATAAACGAATATAATTCTACTTGAAACGACCTTTTAAGTCCTACAGTGTTGTCCGTTAAACCAATCTACTGATTCTTCGCGGACGCTTTAAATTACGCGATGAGGTGTCAATCCTCTTAATGCGTCTTAGGGGTTAGCTATGTGTCCATAAATAAAACTTACAGTAAAAAAATCAGAAAAACGATTCTGCTCCATATTTCAAAGGTACTATTAATATCATCACAGAAGTAAGAGATGAAAGTCGCGCCCAAAGGGTTTTGATTCACCATTAAACGTCAAATGGGAGAGCAATGGGAAAAAAAGAGAGAAGACAAGCAGAGAAAATACAGATGTATATTGGTTTTGAGTGAAGGTTTTCGAAAGTTGCTCCAGGAGTCTAATAGGTCGTTTGTCGAGAAGAAAACAGTGGGTGTTTCTCCGGCTACTGCCCACGCAATTGGTTGGCAACGCATATCATTCGGCCAACAGTACGCCCATAGAGAGGAAATGAAGACACTCTCTGAAAGTGCATTATGTCACAAGAATCGTAAAAAATCGTTAAATCTGCTCCTCGCAATGGAACCGTTCTGTAGGGGAAACATCAATACTTTTGTCACGAAGAGAGCACATCAGATGTACGGCCTTATGAATTGCTCTACGTTCAAGCTCAATGGCAAATTCAACATTGGAAGCTGGCACTGCGGTTCCTTTTCAATATCATCATCATCATCATCATCATCGTCATCATCATCATCATCATCATTAACATCATCATCATCATCATCATCATCATCATCATCATCATCATCATCATCATCATCATCATCATCATCATCATCATCATCATCATCATCATCATCATCATCATCATCATCATCATCATCATCATCATCATCATCATCATCATCATCATCATCATCATCATCATCATCATCATCATCATCATCATCATCATCATCATCATCATCATCATCATCATCATCATCATCATCATCATCATCATCATCATCATCATCATCATCATCATCATCATCATCATCATCATCATCATCATCATCATCATCATCATCATCATCATCATCATCATCATCATCATCATCATCATCGGCACTACAACCGGGATCCGGTCTTGGCCTTATTTAACAAATCTCTCCACCGGTCCGGATTTCGAGCCGATGTCATCCAGTTTGGCACTCCCAGGCTCTGCGCGTCCTGGTCTACGCCATCCCTCCATCGCAGACAAGGTCTGCCGCGCTGTCTCCTTCCATACATCCTGCCACAAAGGACTTTTCGGGCAGGCTTCTCTTCGCTCATTCGAGCTAGGTGTCACGCCCACCGGAGTCTACCGAGCTTGATTTTTCTTACAACATTAACTTCAAGGTAGATTGCGTATAACTCATGGTTGTAGCGTCTCCGGTATCGTCCTCTCACATACGGGGCCTACAATTCTCCTTAAGACCTTCCTCTCGAACGCGGCTAAGAATGCAGAGTGCCTTTTATTGGGCACTCAGGTCTCAGATCTATACACGAGTACTGGTAAGACCATGGTCTTGTACAGTAGTAGCTTGGATGTTCTGGATAAATTTAAAGAGCCTTGATAGACCATAATAGGGTTTGTTGGATTTGATCAGCCGTTCGCGTATTTCTTCTTCCATATTGTTATCGGCTGATACTATTGACCTGTGGGGTAGCACATACCCAGGGTAGTTAAAGGATTGCACTACTTCAAATTCGTGCTCCACTACCCTGATAGTTTGACTAACGTTAGGTCTTCTCTTCGCAGAAGTTGCCATCATGTACTTAGTTTTCCCCTCATTAATGTGCAGACCCAGGTTTTGTACCGCCTGCTCGATCTAGGTGAAGGAATCCAGTACAGCCGATTCGGTTCTACCGATGATGTCGATGTTATCTGTGTAGGCAAGTATCTGGCTGGACTTGGTGATAATAGTCCCTCTAGTTGTGACGCCAGAGTCACGGATTGCTTTCTCCAACGCCAGGTTGAAGACGAGGCAAGCCAGGCCATCCCCTTGTCCGAGTCCATTAAAGCTGTTTATTGGTTTGGACAGCAATCCCACTATTTTTACTAGTTACGTTGGTCGTGTTCAACCTACAAAGTCGTATCAATTTGTTTGGAATGCCGAACTCTCTCATGGCATTATATAGTTCTACCCTGGCTATACTGTCGTAGGCGGCCTTAAACTCTATAAATAGATGATATAATGGAATCTTAAATTCCAGACATTTTTCCATCGCCTGCCTAGGGGTGAATATCTGGTCAATCGCTGATTTGCCTGGAATGAAGCCACACTGATATTGACCAATGATGGCTTTAGCGTATGCGGCTATCCGATCTTGTAGGATAGTGGAGAGTATCTTATAGGCGGTACTCAGCAATGTTATACCCCTATAGTTGCTACACAGTGTGATATTTCCCTTCTTATGTATGGGGCAAATTATACCGCGACGCCAATCTTCCGGCATCTCCTCTTGCTCCCATAGGTGCACCACGATCCCATGAATTGCGTGATGTAACGCTGTCCCTCCTTGTTTGCTCAGCTCAGCTGGTATGCCATCAGCTCCAGGGGCTTTATTTGATTTGAGCTGTCTTATGGGTCTTTAATGTTTCCTCAATGCTTGGTGGCGGCCGCATTTGGTCTTGATCTTGCATTGGTGAGGCCTCCAATTCTTCTGTGAGCTGACCATTTAGCAATTCATTGAAGTGCAATTCCCATCGCTCCAGAATGCCTTCAGGATTCCTCATCAGATTACCCTCTCTATCCTTACAGTATGTGCAGCGTGGTGTGTACCTCGCTCTCTACTTTTCTCTATTTCACAGACAAGGTTTTTTTCCCAGGTACTTTTCTTTTGTCACACACAATTCACAAGCAAAATAGTGAAGAGCACCGAACGAAAAATCGAACAAGAAAATACACCAGAGCCGTATACCATAGCGATAACAAAAATAATTCACATCAGTGGAGTATAGTCGAGTTTAAAAATCGAATTCTAAACACGGTCAGTAGCCTGATGGGTAACGCTTAGGTTCAATTTTTTGGGTGATTCAAACTGTCATAGCGTCAGTTCGAATCACACGTTCTTCTTCACTATTATTCCGAACGCTATAAAGCCTTTTTTTCAGATCTTCTGAGCTGTATGTCTCCTCGCGCACCCGCGATCTATGAGTCTGCTGCATTGCCCGATATGCAGCATTCTTACGTTCAGTCGCTAGTTTGCACTCATCATAAAACCAGTCGCTCCGATGTCTACGACTACTGCCTAAGTTGGAGTTGGCAGTACTAATGACATTCTTAAGGCGTGTCCATTTCTCTTCTACGCCCGGCATTCTGGCCCCAGGACTTACTCTCCCTCCGTTGAGCTGTTCGAGGGTGAGTCTTAACGCATGACCAAAGGTGTTACTGGTATTCTCATTGCGTAAAGTAGCCGTGTTGATTCGAACCTGATCCGTGGATGCAGTACGTCCCCGTAAGCCAATCTGCGCTCGGAAAACTGTACCAACAAGATAGTGATCCGAGTCGACATTGGCACCTCGGTACGTTCGTACCATCATCCGGCTCGAGAAGTGGTGGCGATCTATCAACACGTGGTCAATTTGGTTGCGAGTGGCTCTATCAGGTGATACCCAGGTGGCTTGGTGGATATCTTTACGCTGAAACCTGGTACTTGCAACGACAACGTTTTTTGATGCTGCCAGTTCGATGACTCGTAGTCCATTGTCATTAGTGTTCTAAGCAAACTATTGGAACCTGCGTAGTGCCTGAAAACTGGCTCCCGACCTATATTTGCATTCAAATCACTAAGAACGATGTTTACATCGTATCTTGAGCAGGCATTGAGGGTCTGTTCTACGTTCTCCTAGTATTCTTCTTTTTTGTCGTTAGGGGACTCCTCTGTAGGTCCGTGAACGTTTATGAGGCTTATGTTCTTAAACTTACCTCGCACGCGAAGAGTGCATAGCCTTTCGTTTATAGCATTAAATCCGATGATGGCAGGCTTCAGTTTTTGGCTGACTAGAAAGCCTACCCCGAGCATAGGGTGTTTTGCATAACAGCTGTAATAAATGTCACACTCGTTTAATAACACACTATATATAGTATTACAATACCACCAAGGAACCGGGCTCAACGGCAAGCTCACCAAACAAAGACGACACAACACCACCAATTAATGTGCTCTTGAGTTTTACCGCCCTCCTCGCTGGAGAAAATCCAGCGAGTTGTGCACTATATTTAATGACGAGGAGGCGCAATGCCACCAGAAGGCAAAATTGAAGGAGAGTTCTGGAAAATCCTTACATTCGGGTCGATAGTCGCCAACCCGAACGAATTTGACTACCATACCACAAATTCCTTTCAGACTGAACAGACCGATGTCCACACTGGCCAAGTTCCTATGGACATGAGGTAACAAAAGAAAACAAGCTTATTAATAGCCACCTAAACGAATAAGTTGGTAAGGAGGTTGTGTCAGGGGATTGGTTGTGCATACGTAGGTTCAACTGACGACTCTCGTTATGGTGACAGTTGGACACAATCGCTGAGTGGTAGATTGGGTTCCAATGCCCAGCCGCGAAGTGAAATACCACCCTATTAAACTACAGGTTCGCAGTGAATGTGAGGAATTCTTGAAAATTGTTCGGAAGTTGGCCGATGAATTCGGCCCGGAAATAAGTGCCGCCTTAGGGCGCCCCCTCAACGGTATAGTGTTGCCTTTCCTGAGAGAAGTGAAATACAAAGAAGACACCGACACTGAGATCAAGATGATTGAGGAAAAGTTAATCTTCAAATGTCAAAGAAACCCTCAGAACACATTTGATTCCTGGTGAGGTCATTTGCATCTGGAAATACCAGACCATACCAACTAGCGCAGAGCGTGCCACGTTAATTCCAAGTGTTGCGTTTCTGGCAGATTCGTCCTATGTGCTCCGCCGAACACTACCCACAAATAAATGTAGGATCTTTCCACTTCAAATGTTATAACTTGACTCACTAAAAACTTCCCCATAGGAAGGAAACTCGCCCGGTTGTTCTCCCCTTTTTCTTAAATTCACCTCTCTCTCCCAGGGAATATCTCCTTTCCAGGAGAATCCTACGAGGGCGAATGAAATAGACACGGTTTTGTTTTATACATTTATTGAATAATGTTACACACTAACTATACTATCAAGATTTTTCAATATAGTCTCCTGCGTGATCTACACACGTTTCCCACAGATTTGGAAGATTTAGTATCCTTTGTTCGTAGAAAGAGCTGTTAGAAAATTGGGCACGTGCTCCTCGACTTCTTCATTACTTTCGAACTTTTTTCTTCAAGGGTGCGAACAAAAAAAAAAGTCGGAGGGGCACATGTCTGGGCTGTAAGGAGGGTGTTTGGGGGTTTTCCAGTCCATTTCTTCCAATGTATCCCTTGTCAAGGATGTGGTGTGAGGCCCGGCGTCGTCATGAAGAACGATGGCGTCTTTTCTTTTGTTCCGATATGTGGCTTTTGCCGAATGTAAAACCCACTTGTTATGAGATTTCCCCACAGTTACGCGGGGATCACATTCAATAAGTTCCCGAACGGCGCGGATGTTGCCATCTGTAAGACGTTTTCAATACGTTCTTGCCCACATTTAAATTCTCTAGCCCTCGTATGCACACCACAGTGCGCAAGAGACGTATGGTCCTCTTGCTCGCTCATGGCTGTACTGACTACAAAATCAAGCCCGACAGCTAGCCAAGCCGGTTCCGCCACTCTTCATAAACCAAACAACAGCCACACACAAGATTATCTAGCTCTCGGCCAAAGCCAACTGGGTAAAACTGTGGCAGGGTAAATGACTTATGCGTGAGGTAACGCTGGGCAGGAACGAATTGTGTCCATCGTTTGGGTTTTTCCATCAAACATTTGGTGTATAAAAAGACTGGTTGCAAGGGGAATAGGGCAGAGATAGTTAATCAAAGCAAAATGTCACGGCCTAGCGTAAGAACAGCGGGCTTTTTGCTTCGGATTAAATCAAAAGATAATTGAATAAATCAAGAGTTAATTTCAGACTAATAAAAGGAAAATCAACTTTAATTTCTTAATTAAAAGGTATAAATAAAACAAAAAAAACCGTCTTTATATATATATATATATATATATATATATATATATATATATATATATATATATATATATATTTATATATATATAAATATATATAACTCTTCGTGAAACAAACCCTCCCTTTTAATATAAAGGAAGCACGATTGGTCGTCGTAACATTTCTAAGTGAACTTGTTGAAATAACCGGATGGTCACAAAAGATATAGAGTTATGTTACGCCGCTTATATTGTGCTACCAACAATAATTAAGAAAACAAGTATCGAAAACACCCAGCGGTAAAAAAGAAATAATTACTTTTTTTACTTTTGACTATCCTTTATATTCTTAATATTTAATCCACATATCTAGGTCTTGTAAGTTTAACTTCACCTCTATAATACCAGCCAACAGATTGATCTCTCTTTCTGTTTCCACCCCTTTTGCTTAACTCGAGATCAGCAGTAGTCAATCACAATGATGTGATATTATCACCTTGCACTTCATGGTCATAGCTGAAGTTCAAGGTATCCCATCAATTTAATTATGATCGCGAAAAATTATTAAAGTATGAAAAAATATCGCCTTGAATTTCTGTTCATTGTGACTGAATGCAAGGAGATCAATAATTTTCAAAACTATAATTTCACATTACATTTCTGTTCACATAAATGTTGTTACATAATTAACGCGATGGAATATCTAAAAGAAAGTTCCGCGGTGATCAACGGGAATATGAGCCTGGTGGGAGGTGGTTTTAGTCAGTAAAAACCCGACATGCCTCTAAATCGGTCAAAAGGTATCTTTTGAAGATTTCCACCGTCCTACCGAAACCAAAAAAAAAAAAAAAAAACACAATGAACGCCCCCGAATCGATGGGGTGATTCGCGTCCTTTTTGCTAAAACAAACCGAGATCCTAAATCCCACCTACCGGTTTCTCTACATGTAATCATTATAACCCATTATGCTGTTTAACAAGAGCAAACCATGGGTAGACGACGCTGTTCCTACATAGCGAAATAGTTTAGTCCATTCTGGAATTCCCTTTGCATATTCCAATGCAAAAGTTTATTCCAAGCCAATGTTGCCCTTTCTGATACAAAAAGTACAAGCTATTCGCTGGGGAACAGTATTAATATCCGGTAAAAAGTATGCATGAGTACGATTTTCAACCCTCTTCATTTCGCCTACATAGTTCTGTATTCCAAGAATTACACAAGCCTCTAAACGAGGTCACGCGGTCACCCTTTTGTTTTCGCTGTTCGTTGCAGTCAACCCCCTAATAAAAGCTGCTCTCTCATTGCTTGCTAAGTAAATTCGTGAGAGTTTATTCGGGAAATTGTGAAATTGATGATGAGTTTGCGATCGAGAATGGGCGATCGGTATAAAAGGGCGCGAATGGACAGAGACAATCTCGGTGGGGGTGGCATAAATCCGATAGCAGGGATGACTAAGAAGGAGAGAGTCTCGAGTGTGGTATTAAAAGCGTCCGTGGCGCAGTATCTCAGTTGTAAATTTTCGAAAACAGCAGTCGTGGCCGTCGAAAGTGTAAAATAAATGTAAAATAAAGACAAAAGAAAAACTAGTTGTTACAAAAGAAACAACTTTAAAGTGTGTGTGGGTGTGCGTGTGTGTGTGTGTGTGTGTGTGTGTGTGTGTGTATGTGTATGTGTGTGAAATGAAATTTGGTATGACCTTCAATGGGGTCGCCATCCCATAAATTAACACGCGTTCTAATAGTCGTTCGCCTGAAGAAGGATTTCACGCGTGTATGTGTACGACTGCATTTTTAACATAAACTGGGACACACCCTGTGATTCGCCGAAGAGGTGCTCTTGGCTGCAAGGGTTGTCAAAAAAAAACAAGACCCCGGGACTGGATGGTATCCCCAACGCTGTAGTGAAGACTGCTTTAACAAAAAAGTCGGAAGTCTTCAGCAGTGTCTTCACAACCTGCCTTCAAACAGGACAATTTCCCAAACGATGAAAAAAAAAAAGCGGCTTGTGCATATTCCAAAAGGAGTCAAGAATCCAGAGGCGCCGTCGTCTTATAGCCCGTTGTGCACGATGGACACGACAGGAAAACTGCTTGAGCGAATAATTGCCACTCCCCGGGAACAATTCACTGAGGGGACATCGGGGCTCTCTGAATGGCAGTATGGGTTCCGGAAAGGTAGACCAAGCGGTACGGTACTATCTGTGGTGTGCGACATCGCCCGCTATGCGATAGCTGGAGCACGATGGCTAGGTGGTACAAAGAAATATTGCGTGGTGGTGACGCTAGATGTTAAAAATGCATTTAACTCGGTGAATTGGAATCGGATTCTAGAAGCGTTGCGCGATCTACAAGTCTCACCCTACTTGGTGCGTATACTAGCAAACTATCTCTCGGATAGAAGACTGCTGTATGATACAGATGAGGGATCACAGGAATATAAAATAACAGCGGATATACCTCAGGGATCTGTCTTAGGTCCGCTGTTATGGAATATAATGTATGATGGTGTGCTCAGGCTCAATGTACCGGAGGGGGTTAGAAACATTGGGTACGCAGATGATTTGGCAATAGTGGCCATAGCTAAACATCTAGATGACCTGGAGAATATTTGCTCCGAAACAATCCAGAGCATTAAATGCTGGCTAGATATAGCAAGACTGAAACAAGCTGGACATAAGACGAAGGGAGTTTTAATAAGCAGCCCCAAGAAAGTTGAACACCTTGATTTGGAAATAGAAGGAGAAATAATCAGATCCAGTCCCTATATTAAATATCTTTGTGTTATACTCGACAACAGGTTGAGCTTCAAGGAACACCTCAGGAAAACGAGTGAAAATAACGGCAAGAGTATGCAAAGTTTTAGCGAGACTGCTACCCAATGTTGGAGGACCCCGGCCCCACATAAGGAAACTCATAATATCTAAAAGAAAGTTCCGCGGGGATCAACGGGAATATGAGCCCGGCGGTAGGTGGTTTTAGTCGGTAAAAACCCGGCATGCTTCTGGATCCGTCCAGACGTATCTTTTGAAGATTTCCACCTTCCTACCGAAACCAAAAAAAAAAAAAACCCTGTGATTCACATGGATATCCCGATTAATATTTGGAGATATATCACGCATTCACCAACTTCAGTTGAGCAAAAACTCGGATTCTGAGATCACAAAAAATTGTGAAAGAAGACGTGTGGCGTTTGTAACAGATATGTGGCGTTCGTAACAGCTACACACACAATACACAAGCAAATAGTGAAGAACACCGAACGAAAATCGAATAAGAACATGTATCAGAGCCGTAGGCTCTTCGATAGTATAGTGGCTAGTACACCCGCCTGTCACGCGGGGACCGGGGTTCGATTCCCCGTCGGGGAGCCTCTGGCGCAAGACTAAATGACCTTGCCCAGAAAAAACAAATCCTTATGGAAAATTTAACAAGCCTCAGGACTTGCTAAATAAGGCCAAGACCGGTTCCCGGTTGTAGTGCCGATGATAATAATAATAATCAGAGCCGTATACCATAGCGATAACATAACAAATCCACATTAGTCGAATGTACTTGAGTTTAGAAATCGAATTCGTACACATGGCGGTGGCCTGATGGGTTGCGCTTTGGTTCAATTTTTGGTGATTCTAACTGTCATAGCGTCAGTTCGAATCACACGTTCTTCACTATCATTCCAAACGCTATAGACGTTTACAATACATTTTGATAGTTTCCTTTGTTTAAATTCAACAAATTGCATAAATAAACACAAAACTAAACCACCACCACTGAACATAAGTCCTTTGTGGTTAGCAAATTATGAAAGCCGGATGTTTCGTTTTATTTTTTTATGTTATGTTATTTTATAACTAATTTTTGTTTTGCTTTGTTTTTGTACACACAATTTTTATTTTTCCACTCACATTTTCAGTTCCTGGCCATTCGACAAAATTTTCCATAACTTTTATGGTGTAACGCAAGGGTCCTTCTCTCATTTTCTCGCCAGTAAATATCACACCACAGCTGTTCATAATGGATGACCTTCTATTCCTGCCATTTTGAAGTGACTAAACAACGAATCCTACAAAGAAAATGCCGCCTAACCTCAATTTTAAATCAACAGGAATTCCTTTCTTATCGAGCTTCATTCCCAACTGCACACCAATGGTAATGTCCTTCCGGCGTTGTCTCAAAAACTTAACTCGGAGAAGGTGCATTTCAAATCGTTTTTCCGTTAAATCTTTTGTTCGTCTATCCTTATAATTTATTTTCATATTTAGTTTTGCCAGCGAAGGGAAAACTAATTTTCCTGTAGATGGTCATCATTTAGTTCTTATGAGACATTGCAGGGATGCTTTGGCATGCCACCTCTACACTCGACACCTGCCTCTCTATCAGTCAACACGGACCTTCACTCTTCGGTCGTAGTCGGTGTTTCCTTTTTGTGGAGGAGAAACTGCAGATGCAAGGTCTACACTGTATGAGCAACAGTGGGAGTCTTAGAGGAGATATTCATTGAATTCAACTGGATTAATCCTCGTCGCCAGACCATTTTCGTTGGTTACTTTTAAACGCTGATTTGAGGCTTATTGGACAGTGGATGATGTCGGATGGACTATTCTCAAAAACTTGCTGGTTCAATAGTAATATTGGATTTAGCAAAAATTCAGTAAACAGGTAATTGTCCTGATATTTACAAGACGTAATCGGGTGCGTAGGTCCACTTAAACTCAAAGAGAACGTTCGAAATAAATCAAATGAAATTGATGCTACCTGACATAAATCTTCAGTGTTAGAACTCTAACATGTTTATTTTATTCCATGCTACGTGTTTCATATTGCATGTATATTATATTTATTACTACAAAAAAAAAACAAAAAAAAAAATAGTGGTCAAAATCCAAATTAAGGATATCGGATTAAAGATTTTACCACAATCATAGAATAATTACTTCAGCCCTAATAACATCGTCCCATCTATGCGGCTGTGACGTTTCTAACAGATACACACAGTGCACAAGCCAATAGTGAGGAACACCGAAATTTGATTAAGCGAAAGCATTCACCGTATACCATAGCGATAACATAACAATTCCACATCAGTTGAGTGTACTTGAGTTTATAAATCGAATTCGTACACGCGGCAGTGCCCTGATGCGTGGAGCTTTGGTTCTATCTTTTAGTGATTCTAACCGTGATAGTGTCGGTTCGAATCACGCGATCTTCACTATCGACGCAAACGCTTTACAGCCATGTGACAACATGTAAACGAATGTGTAGCGGTTCCGCCATACCCTACGGTCCACTTACTTGAAAAACCCCCATAACTTCATCCAATCTGCATACGTTTTCGCTAATGCAATCGCATTAAGCATCTTTAAATGCTTCACGCATCAAATAGATCAAGTTTATTTAGCTAAAAGCCCCTAGAAAAGAATCCTTACCTTCATGCATCTCTTCGCATACAAATTCCCTATAAGAATTCTTTCCTAACTTATCATAAATTCCCTGAAAGAAAATTCATCGGTTCACATATAATATAACCGCATAATCGGGGAATCTTACCCTTGAGTTGGGTTATCCCAGCTTCAACATGTGTACAATAAAAACTACCTACATACACATTGGCTGGCGACCTATACCCAAGGGACAAAAACAAACATACGCATCTTGCGTTTTAAGGCATCAATTAAGTCCTACAGCATAGGCAAATGCAAATAGAAATTGAATACCTACCCGTACCAGCAATGCCATAAACACCATTTCCCGGTAAACAAGCCCAATGTTCATGATGCATTGCGGCTGTCAGTACAGCTGCTATGCATATTGTAGATAACGATCATCAACGGTCCCCTTGTCTTACATATTCCTGGATCCGTTTACCATTGACCTTCTCACATAAGCAAACAGAAACCCAATTAGCATCCAATGAGATTCGGCTTGTTTGCTTAGCCGAACTCACATCTCATGGATGCACATTTTCCCCTTCTTTGTTTTAGATTCGTTCTCATGGCTTTGATCCATAAAAGAACCAATGTACACACATACATGTGTACCGTGACGATCTTCTCTATGAGATCTGTTTGGTTACCCCAAAGGGGGACTTTATGTCTCTCTTGGAATAGGAAAATGCACCCCCTAATTGAGAAAGCCAGTTTCACTGGCCGAATTTCTTTTGATAGCGAATGAATATCGCTGAGTCCAAGTACATCCGCGGACCACCACGGTCGTGCCGCTCCCGCTCCCCGGTGCGCACGGGGACGCGAAGGTCAACCGCGAGTAGCGTGAATAACAGTTTTGTCATACAAAGTTGTCGGTTCATTACATCGGACGGGTGCGCGTGATTTCATTGTCTAATTAAATTAATTTACGACTTCAACCCTTAAAATTAAAAATTATCCTTCACAATTTTAAAGATAATGACGAATATAACAAAATAAATGCATCAAAATACTTGGATACATCCAAACCAATAAAAAGGACATTTACTTCAACAACATCACCAGTGTTTTAATATTCCGGCAGTGGTTCCTGGGTGTTGTTCATTAATGTGTTTTCCCGTTTCCGGTGTTGTGCAGTTTTGTCCTACGTTATTTTCTGTGTCGTCCGCTCCGTATTTTGGTGCTCCGTTAGTTGACTTACGAACGATACGTGTCGGAACGTTGTATGAATTCATGTTGGCGGAGGAAAGTGAACGGAGTGTCCGCGTTTGGCACAATATTACCTCCCCACAAATGCACTCGAATTAATCACATATTAAAACTCCTTTTTCTTTAGTTGTAAATCTGTGTATTTATTTAAATCGTATTTGATTGCATCATCAAGAGAGGATCGTAAAATCAAGTCAGAATCGTATTACGTCGAATAATAAATTAAATAAATAATGATCATGTAAATATAAAATAATTTAACTTATATCTAATACAAGCCCTTAGTCTACGAGAACGAAAACGCTATGAACACACTGTGGGTCAGTCGAGGCGTCAATGCCAGCCAACCACACGTATGATATTGACCCCAATCACAAACGAAATATACCAAAAAATTATGTTACATCGATGTAACACCTGTCACCGTCTTCAGTCCGGTTAAACCTCATTACATTCCAAGAATAACTGACTACAGTCCAATCCCGATCGGCCTCGCCGTCCAGCATCATACAAATGTTCGAATTCACTTCCGCTTGTTCGCTCTAAGACAAGACTCGTGGCATAACTAAGTACAAAACAAAAGCAAAAGCATTAACATAATTTCTCAATAGCATTGAAAACTGCCCACAATTGCGGAGGCCATCTCAACTTACGTTCCCAACTGGCAGAAGATACTTTTACCGCCGATTTCTTTAACGCACTCAGTATTAGCTTCACACATATACTTCTGCATGCATTTGTCGTTGGCATTGCGGTAAGTTCTCACGTATCCTTTCACCATTGAAATACCAGCAACTGCAGCGTCACTCACCGAGTCACGTTTTCCAATAGATCGAGCCGCCAACGAACGATGCGAGAATGATGTTTTAAGCGCATCCAACAGATTCATCACAATATTGATAAACTGTGAATTGAAGAAGTTAAAATTCAGACAATCAAAACAGAAAATACTTTCAATGCAATGCAACTAAGAAAAAAAAATGAGTAAAATAAAAGTGAAACCTCTATAAGAAAAATAAAAACAAAAGAAAAACTTAAAAAAAAAATGAAAATAAAATTAGAAAAAAATGTTTTAAGCAAAATTATATAAAATGAAATTAATTTGCCAAGAAAAATTTACAAAGGGATGTTTGTTAAGTATTTTAATTTGTGCGATAAATTTCGTTGCAAATTATTTAAAAATCTATTGGAGTTGTTGTGGGGCAGTGGATGTTGGTTTTACCTCGCCGGCTTGTTTGGCCATCGAATTCACCTGTTCCGGATCTTTAGTGCCAAGAACTGTTGATAGTACCGCGGCTAAGATACCCTGTAGCAAGCGAGAAACCATTTACCATAAAATCATTTTTTTTATTGTTAAATTATGTGTTTTAAAATGATGTCAATAAATTTTGTTTGTTGTTTAACGGTCATTTTAATTATTAGTAGATGAGTATTAAGCGTCTCAATATACGTATCTACACAGTTACAATAAGCACTTCAAAACTGTGGTGTGAATTTCTAAGTTAAAAAGTTAAACGTAAATTTCCGTATTGAAGGTTTTAAAATATAAACAGTGGTTCATTTGGTGCTACTATAAAGTATCATTTTCATTTCACGAGCATTGGTATAAGGTTTTCACAGCAAGTCTTTGTTCTCTTTGCAGATCTTTTTATAACAAATGCGCGTTTTACGGTGAAGTCCAGGTGAGTGCTGCAGAAATAACGTAGGGTCGAACCCATCATCCGAAGTGGGATGGCTAATTGTATAAGCCTGATTTGCGCTGGGAGGCACTAGAGATAATTCTTATACTCAGCCAAAACCTGATTTCAGTTGAAGGGTCCAAAATGTAAAGTTTAGTTTTGCACCAAGGAGAAAACAGATATATAATATCTTGCCTTCAATCAACGGAGCTCACATTCGTATTCTCGTCTATATATTAAATTACAAATTTGTCTTTTGTGACTTCATTAAAACTTATTTTAACGTATAATATGATTGTAATCCCGTGAATCTTGAAACTCTGGTCCTAGTTTTTACCGTGGGAAGTGTCATAACTGGATTGGATTTCCGATTCAAGTTCTAAAAGCACATCGTTTGAAGAAAGTTCTGGGTCTTATTTAACGTTAATGTACGCACGAAATGAAACTATGCTCAATCAAACAAGTTTTCATGTTAGATTAATTTAAAAAGCGTTATCGAACATCTTTAGGGCTTACCACTGTTGTCAGCTCCAACTTAAGAGTTTACAACTGCTCCCACTTCAATATTAGAAGATCCGTAAACTCACTCAATATCCCCCAATTGTAGGGGCATTCTTGAATTTCAGAAAGTCATTGTATTAGTTCCTTGAATAAGTCTCGCTGAGTTCAATTCGTACGACACCCTTGTGGTTTGTTTTTGAATCATTCCTAATACTTTGAACAAATCCGAAATTGTCGTGTGATTTTACAAACTCAGTTAGCATTTATGAGTAACGCAATCTGTTGGAACCGTGAACACTATTCAAATCTGCGACGATTTATTCAAAGTCCTAATAATTTAAAAATTAGCTGACAAGACTGAACCAAACAATATCTGGAAAAGGAAAAATGATAAACCTATGCAAATGTTGCCACCTATGCATTTATCTTATTTTTATTTAATTCCTAGTTTGTATTGAATATCTATATTAATCTTTTTTTTTTTTGGCAAACTAGCTTTATTGCAAGATCGTCGTCTCAACCCAGACTGTCCATATATATTGGCGTCGAAACACCACGCATGATGTTGCTTCCAAAATGCTTCTTCACCTCAGTAAACCAAGCAGGACTATCATGTGGATTATTCAATGGGATCGCGCACACAAAGTAATATGGAATTTTTAGTGAATAAATCTATATATGTAAGTTGTAGTAACAAGAAATCCACAATCTTTCCAATAAATGGCTTTAATAATCTGTATCTCGTGTTGTATCGGGTTTTCCAATAGGGACTTGACAACTTTTTTTTTTAAAATAAAACGCAAACCATTTGAGATATTTCAAAAACTTTACCATATTATCGGCT
The DNA here is from genome assembly GCA_963931805.1 of Microdon myrmicae. Classification (NCBI taxonomy): domain Eukaryota; kingdom Metazoa; phylum Arthropoda; class Insecta; order Diptera; family Syrphidae; genus Microdon; species Microdon myrmicae. Next base: position 117,682,703 of record OZ007500.1, on the reverse strand, counting down.
TGAAGTACGATCAAAATATTTATGAAATATGCAACTCGACTTCGTTCGTATGGCCAGCCCGGGTACGTTTGCAGCGGTCGATCCGTCGGACCCAGTTTTCGATGACTCGGCCACACATTTCGGCCGAACCGGCCGCCATTTCGCGTACAATGTTGGCTCTGAGCTCTTCCAACGTCGTCGGCTTGTTGGCATAGACCAATGACTTGACGTAGCCCCAAAGAAAATAGTCTAGAGGCGTTAAATCGCACGAACGAGGCGGTCAACAGACTGGTCCATTTCTTGAGATAACACGCTCATCAAACTTACTCTTCAATAAATCGATTGTATCATGTACTGTGTGGCTTGTGGTCCCGTCCTGTTGAGACCACATGTCGTCCAAGTCCATATCTTCCAATTCGGGCCAAAAATAATCGGTAATCATGGCGCGATAACGATGGCCATTCACAGTAACGTGACGATCGTTATCGTCGACGAAAAAATATGGCCCAATGATGCTGCCGGCATGCAAACCGTACCAAACAGTTATTTTTTGTGGATGAAGTGGTGATTCATGAAGCACATGTGGATATTAACCCAACCAATAACGCATGTTTTGCTTAATGACGAACCCATTGAGCCAAAAATGAGCTTCGTCACTGAAGATGATTTTGCGATGAAATTCATCATCTTGGCGCATCTTTTCCAGAGTCCTTTCGAAGAACGTACGTCGCTTCAAATGGTCCATCGGCTTCAATTCTTGAGTCAGCTTGATCTTGTATGGGTGTAAATCAAGATCCTTATGCAAAATTCGCCATAAAGTGGTCTGGGCAATGCCCAACTCTTGGGAACGCTGTGGAATTGACTGATTTGGATCGTTTTCTACGGACGCCTGAACGGCAGCAATATTTTCGACACCCGTTGTCTCACTGGCACGGCAACATCACACAACGAATATGTAGACTCAAATTTTTGCACTAAACTTGTTATTGCCTGTCTACTAGGGCGAGAACTACGACCGAAAATTGGAGTTAACGCTCTTAAAGTTGCGTTCACCTACTCCAAATTTCGGTAGTAAATTTTTATAATTTGCAGACGTTGTTCGTTCGTGTACTTAACCCTGGTGAAAACGTTGAGGTTACTGAATAAATTGACAGTGACAGTTCGATGAGTTATGAAAGAGTGCGTTCACAAATTAAATTCAAAGTTGTCAAGTCCGTATTGAAAACCCCTATATAAGTGCTATCGGGTTACGCTAGATGGGGTTAGACAGATAAAATATCGCACTAAAGGAACCTTTCGGTAGTTTTGTGATTGACTCAGTTCCGTTTGAGCGCGTGTCAAATATGGACACTGTTAGATAATTAACGCCCCTCCGAATCAGTGGGATGATTCCCGTCCTTTTTGCTCAAAAAACCGATTCCCTAAATCTTACGTACCGATTTCGCTACATGTAACCACGATAACCCATCATACTGTTTAACAACGGCAAAACATGGGTAGATGGCTCTGTCCCTACATTGCGAAACAGTTTAGTCGAATATCGAATTCCTTTTGCACATTCTATGGTAAATGTTGCCCTATAAGATATAAAAAGTACAAGCTATTCGCTTGGGAATAGTTTCCACCTGGCGAAAAGTGCGCATGAGTATATAGCGTTTTGGAAGGATAGTGAAGAACATGTAATTCGAACTGACGCTATGACAGTTAGAATCACCAAAAATTGAACCAGTGCGTAACACATCAGGCTACTGGCCGTGCTTAGAATTCGATTTTTACACTCAAGTATATTCTACTGATGTGAATTGTTATGTTATCGCTATGGTATACGCCTCTGATGCATTTTCTTCTTCGATTTTCGTTCAGCGTTCTTTACTATTTTCTTGTGTATTGTGTGTATCTGTTAGAGACGCTACACTACTCGCTCCTCAGTAACTTTGTTACGATCAGCTTCATGTGCGAACGACGGAGCGAACGAGAGAACATCGGAGCAGGCGAGTGTGCTTGTGCTCTATGCGGAAGTCGTGATCGTGTCGTGAAGTTCTGTTTACTATGGGAAAGTGTGTGCTGTGTGTACAGATCAGGTCGGTGAGTCACCAATTATAGCGTTTGGGATGATAGTGAAGAACGTGTAATTCGAACTGACGCTATGACAGTTAGAATCACCAAAAATTTAACCAATGCGAAACACATCAGGCTACTGGCCGTGCTTAGAATTCGATTTTTAAACTCAAGTATATTCCACTGATGTGAATTGTTATGTTATCACTATGGTATACGGCTCTGATGCATTTTCTTATTCGAATTTCGTTCGGTGTTCTTCACTATTTGCTTGTGTATTGTGTGTATCTGTAAGAGACGCTGTGGCAGTTCCGGCAAACCCCACTGTCTACTTACCGCAAAACCCCCATAACATTCAGGAAAAATCCTGACTTCGCTAATGCAACAGCATTAGCACCTGAAAATGCTTCACGCATCATATAGATCAAATCTATGATCTTAAAAAGTCCCTGTAAAGAAAACTTAGCTTTTCATGCATCTCTTAGCATACAATTTTCCGTAAGATTTCTTGCTTTACTTATCTGGAATTTCAAACCTATTCGGCATCTTCGGTACCAGACAAATTCCTGTAAACAAAATGATTCGGTTTGCATACAATGTAACCGTCATGACAGGGACCATAAATATTGCGCCGTCTATTTTCCCAGCTGCGCCATGTATACAACAATGTTCTCTACATACACATCGGCTGGCGACTTACACCCTAGGGACCAAAGCAAATACGCATCCCGCGTCTCTTGCATCAATTAAATCCTACAGCATAAACAAATGCAGATAGGAATTCAATACGTACCCTTACTAGCGATGCCATAAACACCATTTACCAGTAACCTAGCTAAAACCAATTAGCACATTTCCACATCGCATCGTTGTCTCTTTGTTAACTGCGACGCACATGCATCCGACGATTTCGGTTTTGTTTGCTTTACCGAAATCGTATCCCATGAATGCTCTTTATTCCCTTTCCTTGTTCTAGTTTCGTTTTTCATCCATGAAAGGACCATGCACACATACCACCATGATCAAGATTAGCGAGTGATCTTTGCACGAGATAATTATCATTGAGTCCTATTACAACCTTCAAAGCGCGCACATCGGAAGTCGTCTGGTAACCGCCGCGATCACACTGGGGTGTGCACGCCCCCGAGTGTAAAGTTTAGTCGAGAGTAATGGACAACTTTCGATTCCGACAGAATGGTGTCACAACTCACAAAGCCCAAACACGACCGCTTTATGGCGTCATTGGTCCTCGGTCGCCTAATTAAAAAAAATAATAAGTTTGGTGGACCTTTGCGATCACCTGACCTAAAGCTCTCAGACTCCTTCCTCCAGAGTTATTGGAATTCCAACATTTATGTCGGCCACTCTTGAAGCCCGAAAGCCTTAGAAAATAGTATCCAACAGAAAATGTTCACTGTAGAGCTCAAAACGATTCGAAAAGGGATGGATAATATAAAAAACAAAAGAGAACGCGTTGCGTCATTCAATCTTGCGGCGTGCTTGTGCACCAATATTAAAAAATGGCTAGAACACATTTTTAAGGTTCAAAATATACGAAAAATAATTTCCCAGCAAATTATTTAAGTGCTTTTTTCTTATTGTTAGTAAAAAAGATGACGAAGGTTTAAATGGCCTATACTGTACCAATGAAGATAATCCATCCAAGTACAAGTCTGTGGCGTTTCTAACAAATACACACACAATATGCAAGCAAATAGTGATGAACACCGAAATGAAATTCTAATAAGCAAAAGCATCAGAGCCGTATACCATAGCAATAACATAACAATTCCACATCAGTTAAGTGTACCTGAGTTTAGAAATCGAATTCGTACACGCGTCCGTGGCCTGATGCGTTGAGCCTTGGTTCTTGGATCTTTTGGTGATTCTAACAGCGATTGTGTGGGTTCGAATCATACGCTCTTCACTATCGTCGCAAGTCCATCTCTCCAAAACCCAATCTTGCCTCATATAGTCAATGCTAAATTTTAACCATTGTCGAAAAACGGCACTTGGTTTGTCGAAACCAATGAACTGACAATTCTTGGCTCTCAAATTAATACAATTCTTAATTGAAACGATGATATATTTGAAGTTGCGTAAACGTATGCTTTCTTAAGAGCTTCTTAAGAGTTACAAACACGACTTTCTCCTAGTTGGCGAAAATTTTAAGATGTGCTACTGTGTTTAAGAGGCTGAAGAGTTTTTTTTTTTTTATTCTACTTCTCCCAGGAAATGCGAACCTATAGTGCTACTCAGCGCCCTGTGATGCTATTTTTTCTCGATCTAGTCCATCCACGAAGCTCCGAGAGATGGTCAAGCATTTCTCCCAACGATTTCACGAAGCCTATAGCTTAGTTGGGTGGTATTTTACCGGGCTGTGGGATCCTACCTACAACTCAATCATTGCGTCGAACTCCACAATAGCAAGAGTCGTCAGTTGACCGCATGCTTGCACAATCAAACAAAAGACACAACCCGCTTACCAACTCAGCCATTAAGGCGGCTGATAAAGATGAGTCTATACCTACGACTCAGAAATTACTCAACAATCAACCAAATATCGAGTCGCCGGTGTATCTATTTACTTACTTATTTTATGTGTTGTACTATTTGTCCCGTAAAGGGCATTTATTTTTTGTGTTATTACATTATAGGGTGTTTTCCAGATGTGGCTATCTGGGCTCTATAATTGCATTTCCTGCTTATACATTTTAGGTTTTGTGGATTTTTAGAGGTATCCTTAAACAAATTGTTGTATTGATTAAATACAAATTCATGTTAAGTGAATTCCATTATTTGCGGGTAACAATGGATTTTCTTATAATTATAATCTCCAGACATTCAATATCATCTATACCTCTATCTTATATCGTCTTCCTTTTCTTCTGCCCTCGCTATATTTTGACTATTAAGGACGTTCTATGTAAAAATGATCTTTTAGGTAGAGATACGTATGACAGTCGTTCAATAAGTCCTTAGAACATATAAGAGTAGCTCGTAGTATCGAAAATATGTTGTTTTCACTAAGTATTATTGCTCATTAGTGCTCAAGAGTAAGTGTCACTATTCCATAGATAGTGCCGCACGAAAAGTTGGGTGAGAACGAAATTTTGGTTACATAGATGCCGCGTTTGCTGTTAGTGGAGAATAAACGTAATCCTGTGTTCGAGTTTGGATTTGTTTTGGCGCTTTTCTGTCTTATTTCTGAAGAATTTCTACATCGGTACATGACTATGGGCGAAAATTTAATACATTACTACACTTCAGAAACAAATAAACAATCAAAACAATGAGTTTTTGAAGATGGATGCAGTGAACCAGACTAGCAAGATAATAGGAACGATATTTTGGGATGCTCACAGAATCGTCTACATGGATTACTTAAGAAAAAAGGAAAAGCGATCAATGAAGAGTATTATGTGACTTTATTATATTATGTTGAGTGATGGCATAAAAATGTCTTTGTCACAAAATCCCTTTCTAAAGATTTATGGAACGACCCTCGTATTTTTGCCACGCCGACCTACTAGTTCTTAAACCAATAACATTGGTAGTACTAAGGAAACGAGATGTTTTGAGCTAATCTGATTTTTCTACATCGCGAAATTTTACAAAAAAGGTAACGAAGTGCCTGGGAGTAGGGATAAGATTCCCCTATAGAACGCATACTTTTGAAGTAATATATTTGAAGACCATAGAAAAGAGTATATACTAACTGAAGTCTGACACTAATAATCTCCATTTATTGACCCGTTTAAAAAGAGTAGAATGAGCTTGCATTTTTTGGGATTTTTTTTTGGAAAAATACTCGCTTATGCTCCATATTTTCAATACCGTGTAGCGTTCTACGAACGCACAATCCCACGCAGGTAAGGTTCCTACCTTCAAGGAACTTACTTACCTGAGAACGTTGCACGCGCCCACAGACGCGTGTCCCAAAGTCCCACCATAGGGCCTGCAACTCGCAGCCAACGTTGAGCCCGACACCAAAAAGCAAGGAACTGAACGTCCGCAAATCTTTTAATGTCAAGCTCAACAATTCGAATATGGCATACCTGAAACAAAGGAAAACATTTATTCTTCCTATCCCCAAAGACTGAAATGCGCCGCACTCCAGCACTGCACAATCGGAAATCCTGAACATCTACACGATGTTACAAGGAATTGCTATCGTCAGCAAATTAGCCGACCAACGGATGTACGTGCGGGTGGTCTGCCACAAAGACCATCAAATCCATCGGCAAACAAAAGAAACGGCAACCTCATGCAATAAAGCATATCGCCTATCCGCTACTAAATTGCAGGTAACCGTAATTATCTCAACGAACGGACGATTTTGGAGAGATATATGAGACGGACAGTGACCCTAGCAGGAGTAATAGAGTACATGCTGAGTTCAAAACAGGCATGGCCCGTAACAAATGGTATTCTATGTGACATGATGCAGCGGTTGCGACGCGACGAGCGGAGTAATAACTAAACTCCGTCCCGCCCCGCGATGGAATTTCTAAAAGAAAGGATCAACGGGAATATGAGCCTGGCGGGAGGTGGTTTTAGGCAGTAAAAACCCGGCGTGGTCCAGAGGTATCTTTTGAAGATTTCCACCTTACTGCCGAAACCAAAAAAAAAAAACACCCTTGCGCCGCCTATTTTGTCTCCCCCCCCCCCCCTTCTTTCGTCTCCTACCCCAACCTAGTAAAGTTTAGCAAACCTTAGTTTTTAAGTTAGTCGTTAAGTTTATTCCTCTCTTTTTTGTTTTTCTTTATATTATATGTTCGCATGTACTAAGCCAAATATATGAGGGTTCTGCCCTCACAAATTTTAAAATTTAGCTCCACCGAAGTATTGAGTAAGAACTTGTAGTGCCGCAATGTTTTAAGCTTAAGAACTCGTAGTGTCGCAATGTTTTAGACATAATTCCGTTTCTCACAATTTCAGAGGAATTTATAGTGAGTATATTGCACAACCCTTATTTCAATATTGGGGTTGCCCTAACTAGTCAATATATTACATAACCCTTCTCGGTATATATGAATAATCGCCGAAGGGCGCAACACACTTCCCTCATTCTTATTCTAAAGCACAGGCTAATCAATATTTTACACAACCCTTCTCCAGACGGCTGGCGCATAAGTCAGTGATTCCTACACTTCAGTACCAATACAACAAGCGTTATACGTGCTGCAAAATATGTGAAGATGGGCTTATTGAATAAGCAGTATCTAAAATCATGCATATGGCTCGTAACCTTCCGAATATATATACAGGGTCAAACACTATAACTACTACCTACAAGCAATGTCTAGCCTACTACAATGACAAAGAGAAAAGAACTACTTTCATTACCTGCATTGGAGATCCACCATTGTCAACTTTGTCGATGCCATCGCTCGGTGCTCCACCACCTAACAGGGTGTTGATAATTTTCAATCCTACAAAAAAGTTTGTACTACAGCTTCTTGTTTGGTTATATAGAGTAAACGGTTCGCTTACCCACTGAGATTACATTTGCCCATGGAGATGCTCCAAATCCACCAGCATTATCGACATCGTCTGATTTAGTTGGTGCTCCGGCACCTGCGCCTCCGTTGAAAATCATTTGCAACAAGGTCGATAGCATATTGGACCAGGAGAATCCTGCAGTCGCACCTGGGTGTTCTTGAATTTGGTTTCCTTCCACGTCGTCATCCAAATCATCCAAAGCCACCTTCTTCGAGTGATTTGGCTTCACAGCGAATTTCCGAACATTATGTTCATCGGAATGATAGACAGGAGACAACTGGTTTGAAGGCTCTTCTTGGTTTTGTGTCGCAAGATCCAATCGGCGTGGCATTATCATTTCACTATGAGGGTAGGCAAACGTCATTAGGCCGCAGTGCAACGTCAGTATGACCAGATACGCCCAACCGATTAATTGTCTTTGTTTCATCATTCTGGAATGGAAAGCGAGTGTTTTGTGTGAATATTTGTCGACGAGTGAAATACAGTTCGGAATAAAATTTTTTTTATAAGATATTAGTTTGGGGAAAAAGAAATCCGTTATATTTTAAGTTTACTTCGGATTGTCTAATCTAAGTCAAATACACACCGTTTTGTTGAATAATTTGATGCTATTTTATAAGTAATTTCACATCGCCCCTCACATAAAAGTCCCCATCCCTCTTGGCCAAAAACTCGACAAAGCGATTTTCAAAAGATTCTACTGATACCAATTCTTTATCACTAGGGAAGTCGGGATAATAAACAATAAGGGTAATCTCTTGATAACAGTTTTAAATGTTTTTTTACTATTAATTTTGTTTCCGTCGTTTTGCTATAGATGGCTCTAGTGGTCCGTAGTGGTCGAAATAATTAGGTTATAGATGTCACATGACAAACGTGGACATTTGCCAACACAACGTCAAGGAAACATTGACCGATTTTTATTTCCATAACAAGGTCATTCACTATTGAAAATGTCAGTATAAGAGCCAAATTCCTGTCAATTGCGGGAGGTCTCTGCTTCAATATGAAGAAATCTGCGGCTAAGATATGCTTTAACGGAACGCTTCGAGATAACTTTCCAGGCCTTAAGAATAGTGATTTTGACGTCGAAGACCGACGCTACTCCATTACAACCCGTGTCAAAATCAATTTCAGGCATGCGTACACGCATGTCAGATAATCGTTCTTTAGTCAAATTGAGTGGTCTTCCTGATCACGGTGTTCCGACAACTTCATCTCGATTACTTCCATTCATAGTCGACGATATCAGAGATGTTTTTGTTTATTTTACTGACATAGTTTTCACGTATTTACTTATTTTATGGGGAGTACTATTTGTCCTGGGGAGGATTTTTAGGCAATTAGGAGATTTTTACAGATGTAGGTATGCGGACTCTGTGATTTCATTACCTGTTTCTGCATTTTAGGTTTTATACATGTTGATAGGTAAGCATAAATGCATTGTTGCGTTGAACCTTAAGTTTACCGACGTGAGGGACTTCACGTTAAGTGAAACCTTGTTATTGCTGTCAAGAAAAAGGGGGGGGGGGGGGGGGTTGTAGTGGGGAAGTTTTCGGAAAAATTTGGCCACTGAGCGTTGTTTAAGAAGCCATTTCAAGATCTCCCAAAACTATGAAAATGGGTCAAAGTTAGGAAATTCGGTACCGTAAACCACCTAGCGATGTTGAACCGCGTATGCTTGTGAACAGCGGGTTGAACGACAAAGGCGAACGAAAAGACTGCATCGCATTTTGAGTATAACGAAAAATAGATTCATTATGATAGCTCCTACCGCAGAAAATCGGGAGGGTACTCGATCGTGCTTTCTACGTCTACGGCAAAACGTAACAAGTTTGACCGTAAACGTTCACCTTCAATGTTCACATTCAGGATATTGTTCTCAGGTATTGTTCCCTATTTCGTTTTACCAAAATTGATGATTCGACAAAAAAAAAAAAAAAACACGTTTTGCGCATTACGTAATTTTCTGTTAGCATAATTGTGGTAAATGTCTTTGTCATGTGCCAACATGAGCACCGGTTCGCAAAGATTTACCTCGTAAATACGCCACTAGCGGAGAACAACGCAAGAAGTGAAACGCACTGTCCAACTTAAATGCATTCGCTTTATTGTCACTTAATGAATCCATGTAAATAAAACATATATACAACTCAACATAAAACACTAATTGATAATTGGCTGTACAATTCTGGTAATTTACAACTAAAATTACGGTGGCACTTCTTGTCTCTTACAATTCAAGTAAACTAGAATCAATTACGTTGACACTTCTTGTCGGTTAATTTATATAGGCACACGAAACTTTGCAACTACTAAATATTAATTTTCTGTACAATTTAAGTTAATAGATAATCAAATGTATTGTCACTTCTTGTCTTTTGAACTAACATCGAAACACGAAACATTATAAGCTCTGAATATTAATTTTTTGTACAATTTAAGTAAATTGATCTATTTGACTTCAGAACACGACCGCACATCAAGGCTACCAAAACTCAACTCTCCATTTGTGTATTTAACGTGAAGGCCCGACTTGCCTCCACGGAATCCCGAACGCGATTAAAGATATAATTGAAACGACAGAATACCGAAACTTTCATTCATTGACACGATGACCATATAAGGGATGCTCATCGAAAGGATGTGCACACACACAGATGCGGTTGCGTCGCCTTCTCATGCTGTGCATGAGCAATAGAACCGTGGATACGATAATTTTCTAAGGGGAACATAAGCTGACATGGTTGCGGCTGGTGCCAATATCCCTGCATAGGGATTGAAGTGTTTGCACGACCAGCAACTGCATAATGTATTATTGCTGACGGTGTACATGTTGATGGCATCTCCACGTAGTCGAATTCTCGATGGTAAATTTCCATTTTGAGAACTCGACTTGCTTGGGCGGTCGGCCGGATGCCCTCATGTATTTGTCGGTCGGGTGACCGATCGATGTGGGCATGATATGCAAGGGAAGGATAAAAAATTTCCTGCTTGTGTGCGGCTGGCGCGCAAGGGAGTATCTCATGGATATTGTTCGGGCAATGTTGGTTGCCAGATGGTGCAACCAAATTGCGCTTATGTGTGGAGGATGCGTGTCAGATGGTGAAAATCGAACCGAGACATGTACAATGTATTGGTTCGGTTCATGTTGCTTGCGTGATGATGCAACCAACTTGCCCAAAAGGAAAATGCCTGTTTATGTGCTGATGGATTTAGCATCAGCAAATATTATGTTTTTTACAGCGTTTTCAAAACTTTATGGTACTACCACGAACAGGTAAGTACTTGCTTTCCAGGTTTGTATGCCCTAGGTGGGAGTTTCTACGTGTTAATGGGAAGATAATTGGTGGCGTTCAAGGGAACCGCCACATAGTCATCCTACCGATCTCACAATTTGGAATAGCGTGCAAAAAATCAAAATACTGGCTCTGTGGCGAACGCAACCCAGAAAACACGTCTTCTTCCTACACGTACAACATAAGAGTTTTACGCGATAGTGTGGCTGAGTATCCAGACTCGTGGAGTCTAAGAACTGAAACCTACACTGACCACGTTGTTCAATATTTGACAAAGGATTTTAAACTGCACGCGTACAAGGTCAAAATGGCTCAGAAAATGAAGCATACGGTTGGTTTGCATCATCGCCATTTCGTAGATTGCCTAAATTGCCCGCCCAATTGACCATCTTCGGGGACGAGGCCCTCTTTCTCCTTAGTGAATTCGACAGCAAGTAATATCATCCCATGTGGGTGGATAACAATCCAAGAATAATCGTTGAGAAACCGATGCGTCCACAAAGAGACATTGTATGGTGCATTTACCGTCCATACTTCTTCAATAACGATGCCGTAAAGGCAGCTACTCAGAATGGTGAACGCTATCTTGATACGACAAAGGATTTTTTGTAACCAAAACCGGATAGTATGGATCGGAACGGCATGTGACTCCAAAAGGACGTAGCCACTTGCTACAGTACGAAAGAAACAATGGAGGCTCTATATGAAAAGTTCCGTATACGCATAATCTCCAGAAACGGCGATCGAAACTGGGCCCCAAGTTTATACGAATTGATCCTGTTAGACCTCTTGCCTTGGGGATATTTGAAGACAAAAATGTATGTAGATCGGCCTAATAATATTCAAGAACTAAAGGCACTTTTTGTGGCGCAAGGCTAATAACCTTGCCCGGAAAAACAAATTATTATGGACAATTTAACAATTTTCGGATATGGACAGGATACCGGTGGAGAGACTTGCTAAATAAGGCCAAGACCGGGTCCCGGTTGTAGTGCCGATGATATATATAAAGGCGGTTATTATTGGGTGCATCAACATCGTGGACCAGCAACCACCGGGTCATCGGAAATGTAGACAAGCCGAAGGATCTTGTCGAATAATGGTCAGAAAATGTCCGATATTTTATCTCATACCTAAGTGTCATCCATCAATTAATCGAATAAAAGAATATCTATTGAAATTGGATAAAACTCTCTGGTATATTCAATATTTTAATCCTATTGGTTTTAATGGAGCGTTCTATATTTACTTGTGATCTCCACAAACTAATGTGTCACCCCTTTTGAGATTTGAATGGATATTTGCTGACATAGATCTATTCGGGTATTGAATCCTTAAATAGGAAAGATTGCAGTGATTTCTCAGTAGTTTAGTGAGCCAAAAAGCTGCTACAACTACGGTATAGGAGTATGAATATCCTGAAATGCATAGACTGTACTTTCTACACAGGAAGTATTATGGCTTGAGGATTAGAGTGTATAAAACATTTAAAGAATGAAACCATAAATTGGTAGGTTGAATTAAGTATACATGTATAAGCCATAGACGGTTTAAATGGTAAAACATGTTGGTGGTGGTGGTGGTAGTTTAGTTTGTTATTATTGTAGGAAAACTGGGTTTGATAAAACACGTCTTTTAGAAGACATAGGAAGGATGCCATATGGATCGCCGAACTTCTCAATGTTTAGCACTTGTAAAGATCGAATAAGGGTTCGAAAGTGATTTTTGTTCATGTAGAGTTTCCCCACTAATACATAATTAAAAGCCCCCGAATCATTGAGCTGTTTCGCGTCCTTAAATCCTACATACCGATTTCCTAGAAACAACCATCATATGTCATGCTGTTTACCAACAGCAAAACATTGGCAGACGACGCTGTTTCCACCTAACTAAACATTTTTTCCCATACTCAAATTCCTTTTCACATTCCGATGTAAAAGTTGTCCCAAGCCAATGTTCCCCCTTTCCAGGTAAAAAAAGTACAGCCTGTTCACTTATTAATAGATTTAACATACGGTGCAAAGAATGCATGAGTATATTTTTCACCCCTCTCCAATTCCACTTTTTGGAATGCACATCGTAGCAACCGTGGCAAGCGAAACCAAACCAACCCCTAACACAAGCTGCTCTCCTTTGCAATTTTTCCATTCTCTCTGGGTTCATTGATTGGTGAATGAATGCGCTGGGGTTTATTCGCATGTAGTGGGCGGGAAAATGGAAAAAGAGGATGCGTGTGCGATCGGGAATCGGCGAACAGTATAAAAGGGCGCGAATTGGCAGCGTGTTTTCAAGATTTGGGTGCCAAGCGTATCGTCAATGGTATAAAAAGATATTGATATTGAAATCGAAGGAGGAAGCGCGTGAATTTACCGTCGCACCATTCGTGAAAGGGGTTCGTTAGAGCCGTAAGGAGTGTGATGGGCGGGCAGATAGAAGAGACGAGGGTTTCGTAGGTTACGGGGATTAGTGTGGAGAGTGGTGGAGGAGAACAAGCTTGGGCAATTGACTGAACCAGTGACAAGGCGGCGATGAAGAGGATGTCAGCGTAGCGTCTGCGGGGGCCGGGGTCGAACACGTCTTTAAGAAGGTTTAATTTTTCTTCAACTAGGCGAGGCTGAATAGGTTGAGAGATAAAAGATCCAATGGAGAATTCGGACAGGTCTTTGCAGTAAGACGGATGGCGCTCGAACGAGATGTCCGTGGAGGATTGTTTGAAGAAAGTAGCAAACAGGTTGGCAATAGTTTGGGGATCGGTTGAGGTAATCATGTCATAAGAAAGTGAGTTGGGATAGGCGTCAGATTTCCAGTTGTAATTATTAAAGCGGAAAAAGTATTTGGGGTCGTTGTTCAGGTTGGGTTGTGTTTTTGAGATGTAGTTGAAATAGAGGGAGTTGTAAAGCTCGGTGAATTTATGAAAGGAACCGAGATAGTTGGAGTAGTCTAGGGGGTACCGCGTCCTTAGGAATATGTTCCACAAGTTATTACTCTTGTTACAAAGAGTGCGAAGTGTGCGGTTGTACCATGAGGGCGATGAAACCGAAGACCTAAGTCGAGAATAAGGGACATATAGGATATGGCGTAGTAGGTTTCCTTGTAGAGGGTAGCAGTAGCTGCTTCTACCTCCAGATGATCAAAGCGAAATGTGGTTTTGCTAAGATGCTCATTCAGAAGGCAAAAGTTAGCTTTGCGAAAGTTGTAGGAAAAGCTTTCATGAGTTGGAGAGGGTTGGGCGACATAATCACGATGTAGGAATAAGACAAGCTAGTAGTGGAAATTGTCAATGGTTGAGTGGGTGTGTGGACTAGGGGGAACTGAGGAATTATAGGGGTCCGTTGTAAACACGAGGCCCACTTGTCTACTCATATGATTTAGAACATTGCTTATTTGATGGAGGCTAGAGTCGATGAGACCGTTAATAAAAATACGTTCTTTGGTACTTGTGGGGTAAGAGAAGTAGAAGTCTGCCATCGTATGCTGATCGTCTGCCAGTGACCATTGGAGATGAGGGAGGTGAAAATCGCCAAGAAAGACGATATCGTCTAGGGAGGGGCTTAACTCCGTCAGGTGGTCTGCCGCTTCAATTGCGAGTTCGTGTGACACGATAGGACGTGAAAGGGGTATATAGAAGCAAATAACGTATAAAGAATTTGGGCGCTGGTCGATTTTTATTGCGACATAGTCGAGGTTGGTAGAGTGAGACATAGTAATTAGAAATGAGGCGAGTCGGTTATGAATGGCAAGCAGCATCCTACGACATGGAGAATCGGGACATTGACGACGAACATTATCATCCCAGAAAACGGTAAAAGAGGAGAGGAATAGTTCTAGACTGTTAACATTCGGGTTAAGGTTGGAATGGGTTTTGGAGCGGAGACCTCTGACATTCTGATAGTAGATGGTTAGGGGGAGAGTATTAAGACTCATGAAATGGTGTGGGGAGTTTGATTGTTTAGGGTCAAAAAGACTTGTCATTATTGGCAGATGCCCTTTTTTTGTCAATATATTGGCGATAAGCCAAGAGATCTTTTGACAGTATACCTGGGAGCATATTGAATTTTATATGGAATTTTAGAAATAGGTTGTGAAGGCATATGTTGAGGTCACGGATAAGTTAAGGTCCTCAATGGGTGAGAGAAATAGCCGGTAAACGCAGTTGCTCCAGGGAATGTACATAAAACCACAACTTTCAGCTATCTGTAACAAATATTACGACGCACCACAAGCCCACCCAATGAGGTAAGATATCATTTCGAAATAGCGCCAATTAAAGAAAATTTATTTCCCTAACTTCGTTAAGGAAGCATCACTCCAAAAGTTAATTATTAGTTAACTCATCAGATTGTAGTTTGGTTTTATTGTGGCAACGTTACGAGTCTCCATGTTTTCGGCGGTTTTCAATGTGATCTGTCAACACGAAAACATTTCTGAATTTTCTTTTGATTCAAGTTTATTTTTACTATTGTGATCGACAACGAGAACTTATTAACATTATTAACCCCCCCCCCCCCCCCCCCCCCGGAATCGTTCAGCTGATTCGCGTGTTCGGCGGGAGGGGGGTTTAATTGTGTAACAAACTACACACAACACACAAATCCAATACCGCCGATGAGCGGTTGAAGCCAGCTGAAAAACAATCCCAAGAAAACAATGAACCACGCTACACAGATTTCTAAGAATTTTCATGCTTGGCGTGGCTTTGCTTTTGTTTTCTCACTCTCGCTTACTCCGTTCATGGATTGTATTCCTCAATTTTATGGTGACATGATATTTCAAATAATGATTTAATTTGTTAAAAGCGGCGACATTTAAAACCACCAATAGTTCAGTATGGAGTCGAAAGATTCGATGTGAAAAGACCCCATGTCCCCGAGTGTAACACGTCGTTTAGTAAGTCCCGAGACTAACTCAGAGATGGCGCGTGTAATGAAAAATCGTAATTACTTTTAGGAAGTACTAACCAGTTGGATCATAACATACTGAGTTATAGTAACTTAAGTGATACTATTTTTAAAATATTAAAAACAATGGACGCGCGCCGGATGGCTTCCACCGACTGGTCTCCACTCAGCTGACTACCAACTTTATTCAGGAGTGAAATCATGTTTCATCCATTGTCACATACCTACGCAAAATGCTGACGTTATGATGACTATCCAGGAAAATCTTAGACGATAAGTGGCCAATCAAAAGTAATCAAGCGAATGCAAATATCGCGATCCTTGTTTGGATGCCATGCCGCCTGTGGAATTCAGCGATAGGAAGTGTCACCAAATGTTAATAATTAAGGCAAATAAGATATGCACAATTAGCACTTTGTTTTTCCAGGGGAACATAAAATAATACATCAGGTTTGCCAGACGGGCGTGCGCGAGTCGTCTAAGAACCGGTAAATCTAGCAACCACGAAACCCATACTCTCAAGCATCGCCTCTTAAACCATTCTCACCAGATCGTAAACGGCTCTAACTACACTTTCCTCTGTAATCTGCCCCCACATCCCGCCCTACTCTTGCTTTCATAATATGTCCTGTTTACCTTAGGTGAAGCTTAGTTAAGTTAGTTCTTACGTTCTTCAGTTTGTAAAGTTATATATACTTTACCCTATAAGTACTTATATTACTTGAATTAAGCCAATAAATGGTGTGGTAGCCCACTAAACTAATGTTCAAGGTCATTGTCGTAGTTAGATAGAAGCGATATAATCGGTATTGAATGTGGGTGTTCAAACAGCTAGCAGCAGGCCTGCGATGCACCGCCACACTCTTCGAAATTAAATAATACGAGCGAAGAAATATTACCCGAGATCATACATAAGCCACACAGCGAAATTTCGTTCCAAAAAGTAGCAACGTGAGGATCTGATATCCAAAGCGATCCTTATCATTTCGATCCTCATAGGTGCATAGTTATCATACAGTAATGAAGGATATTGGCGTGACTTTTTTTTTGCATATGGGAACGGAAAAAAGGATTCAGTAGGTGCAAGCAGTTAATAGAAAAAACAAGACATTGAAAGCGGTCCATCGAAAATCTAGGATGGGTATGAGGTCGGGAAGTTGGCACTCTTTTCTTTAAGTCGGTACCTTGGGAATTATATATAAGTAATAATTATAAAATATAATAAAACTTAACGGAATTCTAAATAATAAAGTGTAAAATAAAAGAAAACAATTTGTGCTCCAATAATCTTAAAATATTACAAATTGACTAAATAACAACATACATCCGAAAATTGGTTTTAATTATGTGTTCAGTTGTGGCCAGGGGCCTAAACTATTAAACCATATACCATGGGTCTGTTCCTGTTGAGATATTTCTTAAGTTCTAAATTTTTAAATTTCCTGTAATACGGAGAAAAATAACGTTTGTCAGGAAAAGTACTATATGATGTTCCTCAACAAATCAAGTAACCTGAGTCTATTATAGGGCATAGGGCCACATTAGGTGCGTTTCCAGTTCTGCAAACCAAATTGTCCATTTTCAATTTTTTAAATCATATGTTGATACCAGGACAGGTCAATAAGTCTTTAGAAAATAAGGACAATTTTCTTTTAGTTTCTCATTTAGATGATCTAATAATGACGCATAATACCGTCTAGTTATCGTCTGTCCGTTATCTAAGTAGTCAATGAAGATGATACCACGTGCACCCGAAAACACATTAGCCATAACCATTCCGGCTTATTTCACCGTCTTTGCTTTCTTTGGAGCCCGTTCGCATTTAACAAACCACTGTTTTGACTGTTCTTTCGTTTCGGGAGTATAGTGGTGTATCCATGGTTCATCTACAGTTACTAATCTGCGTAGAAACTCATCTGGGTTGCGAGGCATGCGCTCCAAAAGTTCTCAGCTGAGAGATATTTTTTTCATACCCAATTTATTATGTAAAATTGAAACATGAAACAAATTGCAAATTGGCAGATACCTAGTGAGGAATGATGATTACTAAAAACAGACCATTAACGATGCTATTAGCGTCATCATAGACGTTTCTAAGGACTTATTGACCTCCCGTCGTAGTATTTAGGACGCTGAATTTCCTTCGAAGAGTTCTTAGAACCATTCTTTCAGAATATATGGTAATCTATATGTATATGCAAAAAATTTAGGTTGGTTTTGACGATCTTATAAAGCTATATGTCGGATGCTCAATCGTTTTCGTCTCTTGCCTCTCATAACAGCATTCACCTTACTAAATACAAACTATATATATAGTTAGGTCATACTGCTACTCTAAAGAGTTCAGAATAGAATAGAGCTAACTATTCAGGCTTTCTATGTGATTAGAATTCCCATATTCCAAGTGTGTAAAAATTAGCAAGCTTTTTTGTGCCACCCTGTGTTTTTATTGTCAAGAATGTGTCTGTTTATTTCTGTCGACTTGAAATAACCTAAGGGTACTTTTACTAATTATAATCCTGCTCGGATAGTCATTATATCATTGCTCTGCCCTTGTGTAACTGTTAGGATGTGGGTTTTTAAAATTCCACTTATTAGTGTTAACTGTGTTGTTCCTTTTACACCCCACATGCAAATGTGTCTTTAATACAAATGGCTTTCCTCATTCATTGAACTGCTGCACAATGCGACACTCGTGCAAAATAAATCCATAAAACATGTCTTACTCGTACATTTGAAGTTCACTTGACTTTAATGTCGATTTCTTTTGACGAATTTCCAGACATTCTTCGGAGTCTTTGGAGTGCCATTGGAATTCACAGTTTCCCTTGGTAACAAATTTCTCTACGAACCACCACTGACTACGCGACCAGAATGCATTTCTCTACATCCGATAACGTAACTGGCCCACCAAACAATACTAATAAATATTTAATTAGCATTTGATGTTGTTGAATGAAAGCATAACATGTTCAACGGAACATACTCCCAGCAGCGACTCGTCGGATCACATAGTATCACTACTCCAACTGTATTGGTCAATAACCTCGTTACCATCTTGAAATGCAATCACCTAAAGAATTATAATACGAAATGTGCGATGCTAATGGGGCACGTCCGAGCACTGCACATACTTCTCCATTCATTCCAGTTAGTTGCAACCGGCTGTTTCGAATTATCAAAACAACCACAACTTCTTACGTAAAGATGGCTCGGGCATCTGGATGAGGAAAGATCGTACCACAACAGTGTCATTAGCGAAGACTATCAACATTACTGACTTCCTGAAAAACACGTCTAATCCGCTCAGTTACCTTGCGCGTTATACTTAATCAACTTCAGTAGTCGCTGCGTCCATACACGACCGGTGTGTGGATGTGAACGCGCGAGATATCGCGCAGGTGCCCACAGGTAGCATTAGAACGATGGGATACAATTCTCACATAGAACACACTGGCTGGAGGCATATGCCGATAGAAGGTATTCCGTTATATTAATAACACCGTGCATACATCACAGAAGACATACACGGTCGCTTCCAGCAGTATTCTGGTCAAAGGGGAAAGGTGCCTGAAAGGGTAGGAAACGCGGAAAAGTTATCATAGCCGGAACTTGGTAGTGATTTCCCAATGGCTGACAAAAAAAAGTCGTTCGACTGGGTACATAGCGATCTACGGGTTGTTCTCGAATAAAATCTTAGCAATGTAGTTGGCCTAGTTTGTTACTCGTAACACTAGACAATGCGATGTTATTTCTATGTTTTTTCCCTTTTTAAACTGACCCACCGGCCGGCCAAATGAAAGTACTCGATTGACACTTGACAGAATTAGACGGATTTGATTTCAATCTTGGGCTAATGACCTTGCCCGGAAAAATAAATTATTATGGACAATTTAACAACCCTCAGGGCTTGTTAAATAAGGCCAAGACTGGATCCTGGTTGCGGTGCCGATGATGATGATGATTTCAATCTATGTGTAAGCCAACAATTGTCCAGATGAAATGGTCCCAATGTGTTCCATAGTCAATTTTGTTCTTGGGAGATATTTCAGCTTTATATTAAGAACGTTCGCTGCGTGTATCTGGAGACACACACATTTAGTTTCGTCGTTTCCGAGATAGGCATGTTGATAGTTAATTTATGGATGATGTAGGATACCAGAGCAGTTTGATAACTCAGTGAATTTTGAATAAAATAAATATTTTTCGGCAAATAAGCATTTTAATTCTCAACATAATATCCTTTTAGCTCGATACATTCAATCCGGAGTTTTTACAATTTTTGTATTCCTTCCAAATAATAGATTTCCTCAAGGGCCTCAAGTTAGTTTCTGTGATGACTTCTACATTCGATCCAAATCTCTTACCGCTCAGCCATTTCTTCAGGTTTGGAAACAGGACATAGTCGCAGGGGGCTAAACCTGAAGGATATGCTCGGTGGTATAGCAGTTCGTAGCTCAATTTATGTATTTTGCTTGATTACGAGGGTGGACTGAAAAGTTTCCGACCCAACAAGGATACAAGATATTTTTTTTCTCCTTATAACTCTACACACCTCTCCCAGCGATGCTCTCATCTCTCTAACCCGTCCAAATAGTGCTCGCCGTTTTTCTCTGCAAAATAACTGTTAACGAAGGTGATTGCCTCCTCACTTGACGAAAATCACTGTCCTCCTAGCGCAATTTTTAGATTAGGGAACAAAAAGAAGTCGCTTGGGGCTAGATCTGGTGAGTAAGGCGGATGGTCAAACCGTTCAAACCGTAATTTGTGGATTTTTGCCATGGTAAACGCTGAGGGGTGAGACGGCGCGTTGTCTTGGACAGGATTTTCTTTTTCTGCAAATGTGGCTGTTTTTCCGCAATTTCTGCCTTCAGTTGGTCAAGTAATGATGCGTAGTATGCTACTGTAATGGTTTTTCCTTTTTGAAGATAATCGATTAAGATAACTCAATGACTATCCCAAAAAACATTCGCCATCACTTTTCCAGCCGAAAAAACAGTTTTTGCTTTTTTTTGCCGATTCCCCCCTTGCAGTCCACTGTTTTGGTTGTATTTTTGTTTCAGGCGTATAATGGTGTATCCAAGATTCATCGACAGTAATTAATTGGCGCCAAAACTCGGATTTTTTGCGTGTAAACTGCGCCAACAGAACGTTGGAAATTTTCATTCGAACATGTTTTTGGTCTAACGGGCGGACAGCTTTCTCATCCCTAAATCTTGATTTAATATGTGACAAACACGATCTGTATAGGGCTCCTCGATAGTATAGTGGTTAGTATACCCGCCTGTCACCCGGGAGACCGGGGTTCGATTCCCCGTCGGGGAGCCCCTGGCGCAAGACTAATGACCTTGCCCAGACAAAATAAATCATTATGGAAAATTTAACAAGCCTCAGGACTTGCTAAATAAGGCCAGGACCGGTTCCCGGTTGTAGTGCCGATGATGATGAACCACGATCTGTAGACATTTTCATAGCCTCTGCTATGTCTCTCACTATAATTTGGCGGTCGTCTAGCACCATTTGGTGAACTTTAGCGATGTTATCGTCAGTTGTTGCAGTTTTTGGACGTCCCGAACGTTCATCGTTTCCCAAGCTCCCACGGCCACGTTTAAATTCAGCTGCCCAAAATGTCACTGTGGTAAATGATGGTGCAGAGTCCAACTCATCTTTGAGTTGCGTAGGCGTATTGCCTTTCAAAAACAAAAATTTAATGCCAGCTCGGTACTCAAGTTTGTCCAGTTTCACAAAAACACTCACATCGACTCACTCAAACGACTGTTGCTATCTTCACGCTGAGGTCGGAAACTTTTCAGTCCACGCATGTATATATATCTATTTCTTTTAATTCTAAGATTTTATACCCCCGCAAGGAGTTGAACGGTCAGTAAAACAGTACAACCACGACAGACAGCTCACAATTACTATTCACCCTGTTCACAGATATTAATCGACTGGTCCAAAAAATACTCCTGACCCACTTCTACGGAATCAACGGGTACTCCTCTATGATCACCCATTTTCCATCGCGCGCTCATCCTCATTCTCCCATTTCCCCGCCCATTAAGGGGAATAAACTGTTGCGAATCGATTCAACAGTCTATGGGCTTTCCCAACAGCTTTGCGACTGGACGAGGAGCTTCCTCGAGAATCGATCGATCCGGGTTGTTGTGGACGGCGAGTGTTCGGATCTGTATCCTGTTAATTCGGGGGTGCCCCAGGGTTCTATTTTGGCTCCAACCTTGTTCTTGCTTCACATAAATGATTTGTTGGAGACAACGGATAACAAAGTGTTCAGTTTTGCGGATGATAGTACGCTTGTTTCCTCCTTTTCGAGTGATCGGCCGATTGGTGCATCAACGTCGCACCAGCTGAGATGTAGACAGATTGACTCTCTGAACCAGGATTTAGATAAAGTCCTGCAGTGGGGAAAGGCCAATCTTGTCGACGTCAACGCAACGAAGACCCAGTATACAACATTCTCAAAGAAAACCGGATCATCGGTTCCACAGCTGATGATGAGTGGCCGGGCCCTCGAGGCTGGGGAAAGTTTGAGATTGCTCGGCGTCACGGTCTGTGGGAATGTATCATGGCATAAACACGTATCGGGTATCGCCAGATCAGCCTCAGGAAAACTGAGTTATCTTTTTAGAGCCAAGAAATACTTTACTCCGGCCCAACTTCTTCTCCTATATAAATCTCAAATTAGACCCGCGCTCGAATATTGCTCTCATGTTTGGAGCTCGGCTCCTAAACATACCCTCGAGCTACTTGAGAGCGTACAAAGACGAGCGATCCGCCTGATCGGGGACTCGGCGCTGACGTCGGGACTACAGTTGCTATCATATCGAAGGCGCGTGGCCGACCTCTGTCTGTTTTACAGATATTATCACGGGTGCTGTTCTTCGGAGATTCTTGGCATTGTTCCACGCAATTCGGTCTATATGCGCTCCACAAGATAATCCGGCGGATCGCACCCGTTTGTGGTTCATCTCCCGACAGCGCGAACATCCCTGTATCAGAACTTGTTCTGTTACAGAGCGGGGAAGCTGTGGAACTCCCTTCCCACGCGAGTGTTCCCGGAGCGTTACAACCTGCAACTGTTCAAAAAGAACTGCAACAGTTATTTGATGGCATCTCGGGGCGCCCACTCGACGCTATAGGTTCTAATAAGAAAAAAAAAAAAAAAAAAGTCAAAGAAGAGAATGGGAAAATTGCAACGGAGAGCATGGGGATTTCGGGGTTGATTTGGTTTCGCTTGCAAAGAAAAGGGAAACCGAGAGGTGACCGCATGACCCCGTTTCATATAAGAATTACTCAATTTCTCTCAGCTTGCAGAAACAAAAATGTACTCAATATTGTCCATTTTTACAAAAACACTCACATCGACTCACTCAAACGACTGTCAAATAAAAACTACGCGTCAAACATGGCTGAAATTTTAGTGAGTAACTGTCAAAAGATACATAACTACATTCACTAGCTTTTGTTGACGACTGGTGTTATTTTCATGTGGAGGTCGGAAACTTTTCAGGGACCCATGTGGGTCCCAGACTCTGTCGCGTCGTTTTAGGTAAACAATAACCTTAGCACATAGAAGTACTGAACCATTCTCGCCTTAATACTCGTCATTTCCAACGCCGATTTTATTGATGTTGAGGTAGTGTTATCTTCACGTTGAGGTCGGAAACTTTTCAGCCACCCATGTATGTTTATTCAGCACACGAAAATCCTTTTTTTTTTGTTAAAATTCTGCTTTCAATGGCTGTCAAACACAAAGTAAATGGCGCAGCTTGCATACGTTTTGACCATAGTCTATTTATAGATGGCATTTGACGGGAGTAGTATTACATTTAAAGTTACTGCACGGGATACGCAAAAAGTCACTAACTTATAAAACTGCCCTTGCAACTAAGTCCAACAAATTAGTTGGCCTCCCTATTTCTGGCGTCCCACTGAATCAATAGCAGCTCGTTTAGATCTCGCGGCCGTAGAATTAAGAAGAACTTCATAAGTAGCACTGGAAACCAATCTATTTTTAACTAGAGAAAGAAATTCGCCCAGGCAACCATTATAGAGCCGCCGTAACGATTTCATGCAGCATAATAGGTATATTCGAATATTTGACCGAGGAAATAGTATTGACAGTTTTTTGTATTGGAAAACAGTTCTCTGTATCCAAATATTATGATTTTCGCACAAGGACGTTTTTTCTTCTTTCCTTCGCTTAACCAGCTAAATAATGAACGAGCAGCATCCGGACACAGTTTTTTCTTTTTCCAAGTAATCAATCTACAGTATTCCACGTTCATCCCAAAATAGCGTTGCCATCGCCTTTTGGACGATTTCACCGTCTTCACCTTCGTCCGAGCCGGTTTACCTTCAAACCCTCACTGGTTTGACTGCACCCTTGTCTCTGGAAAGCAGTATCGTATTCACATTTCGTCCGCAGTTATATACCAACTCAGAAACAAGGGATTCTTTCGGAAAAATACTAAAACAGCCTCAGATAATGCGTTTATTCTTGTCTGAGTGTAAATTCGACACCCACATTTCCAACATTTTGATTACACCGAATTTTTAGTGCAGCGGTCTATTGAGTAATGATGTTCAATAGGAACAAACTATTTTCGATACTACGATCTTCATCTTTTGGATATTCTAAAGAATTATTGAACGATCCTCGTACCCATTAGTTTCCAACACGTTCTGCTATTGTTCAGTAAGGGCCATTCTTTTTCTATCGAAGAATTTCGGATGTTTACCATTCCAAAAGTAATTTTTGAGCTAGTAAACGTTTGTTACAGAAATCGAAACAGACGGTTTGATGGTGCAATGTCAGGACTATACGGTGGATATATCAACACTTTTGCTTTCATCTTGTTTTACGTATGACTAATTTTCTGGGAATAGGCAACACAATAGCGTGAGTCAGCGCTCTGAGGTCTTATTTAATAACCGTTGGAGTTGTTTTTGAATAGTTGCAGTATCGCTTTGGAAATACTCGCGACAGAACAGAATTCCGCAGTTATCACTACAACAAACCGAATATAGATAAAAAGCTGATCATGCGAATCGATGACATTCACTGGATTGCCTTTTAGACGCAAATAAACCAATTTCTTTGGAATGATGAGAAGCATCTCCACGGAACAGTTTCCGTGGTAATACGAGGGTTTCCTTTTATATTTCGGGATTAGAGAACAAAAACAAATATTGATCATCGAAAATTACTTTATTGTTTTTCAAAATATTCCCCATGAAGATCTATACACTTTTGCATGCGTTTGAACCAATTGTCGAAGCACTGTTGCCACTCTGATTGAGGTATCTCCAACACATGCATTCTGAATGCAGTAACCGCTTCTTCAGGTGTCGAAAAACGTTGACCTCTCAGTTTGTTTTTTACGTACGGGAATAAAAAGAAGTCATTCGGTGCCAAGTCAGGATTATACGGCGGATGACCCATCAAATCGATGTTTTGGGTGCTCAAAAATGCAGTTGTCGCAGCCGATGTGTGAGAGCTCGCATTGTCGTGGCGGTTGGTTTTCCTGATTTCTTGGAAGACAACTGGCAAACAAATGGTTGTGTACCACTCAGAATTGACTGCTCTGCGTTGTTCTAGTGGTACGGTTGCGACATGTCCAGTTTTTCCGAAAAAACAGGCGACCATTTGCTTGGAAGTGCTTCGTGCGCGAACAACTTTTGTTGGATTTGGCTCATTTTGAAACAGCCAGACAGTCGACTGCTGTTTACTTTCGGGCTCATACGCGTAAATCCACGATTCGTCACCTGTCACGATGTCATAGACGTGTTTCGAAGCACCGCGACCGTATTTTTTGAGCATTTCTTTCGACCAATTGACACGAGCCTTTTTTTGGGCGATTGACAAATCGTGTGGGATCCAACGCGAACAAATTTTTTTGACAGTCAAATGTTTGTGCAATATTGAATGTATGCTGGTCCCACTAACGCCTAAGGTTGTCTCAATCTCACGATAGGTCACAGGACGATCTTCCAATATCAGTTCACGCACAGCATCAATGGTTTTCGGAACAACAACTGATTTTGGACGACCTTCACGAAATTCATTTTGGAGTGAACTACGACCACGATTGAATTCACCATACCATCGATAAACACTGGTCCTTGATGGAGCTTCATCGCCAAAAATTGAATTAAGTTCATCCATGCACTGTTGCTGAGTTAATCCACGCCGAAAGTTGTAAAAAATAATCGCACGAAAATGTTGACGATTTAATTCCATTTTTGGGCCGAGATGAATCTTTTAAGTTACTGTAAACAACACAAATAGCGCTCGTATGTGAAAACGTTCTGAGTGCGTATAACCTCAAAAATGTCCAACTTTACGACAGAGCTGTCAATTGCCGAATTGCAACACTAGGGTTGCCAAATCCCGAAACATAAGAGGCGACCCTCGTATCTGTAAGAGAGGCAAAGGTCGGTGATACGCCTTCGTTGTGCCCCCTGATGATAATGCAATGTTGTCAATTAAGTGCCATGCTCGTCTCTGAATACATTCGAGTAGATCAAGGACATGTCTAGGAACTTCAAAAATGTGAATAGTATTCGGTTGTCCGGGTCTAATCTGGAATTTGTGGAGAGGAATAAATTGGGTGGGAGTAAAATGCATACCCTAGACCTACTGTATAGTATTCAGAGATCAACAACCTACCTAAAACGTATTATTAAAATCAAGGCCAATGCCACTGTCATGTAAAATATGGGTAGCGAACAATTGCCTCTTTTAAAGATAATATCACAGAGACTATTGTGGCGGTTCCCTTGACCGTCACTACTCATCTTCCCATTAACCATGTAAAAACTCCCACTAGAGCGGCCGAAAACCGATAAAACAAGTACTGATTGCTTGCACAGCAATTTAGCATGTACTTGCCTTTTTGTCACCCAACTAAAGTGTCTCCTAAACCATATTTTCGCAAATTCAATAGCACGAACCACAAGAGACATTTTCCTCACGGGCATCATGTGGTAGAAAGCCTTGCGTCGGGTGTATGTTGTAACATCGGATTTCCTAGTATGAAAGTATAACATGCGGCATACACCAAGCAACCAACATTGTTCAACCCATATCACCAAGATCAGCCGCACACGTGCAGGAGATTTTTCATCTTCCCTTTTCATACATACCCACATCGGTCGGTCATCCGACCGACAAATACACTAAGGCATACGGCTGACCGCCCAAGCAATTCGAGTTCTCATAAATGGAAATTACCATCGAGAATTCGACTACGTGGAGATGCCGCCAAGATGTGTACGATCAGCATAAATGCTTTACACAGTCGCTGATCGTGCAAACACCTAAATCTCTATGTCGAGATAATGGCACCAGCTGCAACCATGCCAGCTAATGTTCCCCTTAGAGAATTATTGTATCCGCGGTCCGCTTGCTCATGAGCATGAGCGTGCGAAGTAACCGCATCTGTGTGTGTGCGCATCCTTTCGGCGATCATCTTCTAAGATCATCCCTTATATGCTCATCGGGGCGATGGATGAAAATTTTGGTGTTCTGTCGCTTCGGTCGAAAGAAATAATCGCGATACGGATTCCGTAGAGGCAAGTCGGGCCTCCACGTTAAATAATGTCAGTCGGAAATTAGCCACCCGTGAGTTGAGAGCTTAAACAAAAAAGAGTTATTTTGGAGTGTAAAATAAGTTGGAGTAAAAACGCGCAGCCGGGTGAATTAGCTTTAGTAGTGGCAATATTGCGTCATCGAGCGATTAGTTTATTAAAACAATGTTAATTCAGTTTTGTTTAGAACTACTTTAAGAAATCAAAGGGACTTTAACTACCACTACGTGTACATACTATAATCTGTGGAAGAAAATTCATTTTCATTTTTTATTAAATCCGTGTTAATTCAGTTTTGTTGATAGATTGCTCAAGAAAGTAGTATGACATTACTTTAAATTAGCCTTCATTTTAAGAGTAATAAAGAACCGTGGAATGTGTAAAATTTAGACTTTGTTTTCTACATCCATACTACACTGAGATCTGAACAAGATCTCGAGTTGGGGAAGTCCTTCAGAGACAATAAAGACCAAGCAACTCCATAATTGGTGACAGTGGAGGGAGTGAATTTGCTGGTGACGGAAGTAGAACCAGTGCTAACAACAGCACAAGTACGTCCAATCACTACACTCTTCCTCGCAGATTCATCATATCATTCAAGGAAGGATAAAAGAAAACCTATTTATGCCAGGACATATTTCCACCAACAGTAACATAGAGCAAATTAAATGTTACAGGTTATTTGTTGCTCCCAATCTGACGATCCGTTTTTTCAAAATTTCGCATATTGCGTCTTCTTCTCGCTAAGGTAAACGGGATTGATTCTTCCCCTTGCATGATCCTATCCAAGTGACGATTCGACCTAGTTGCTAACTATGATGCGTTTACCAACCGATCGCACAAAAATGATAAAATCTGTGTACAGTGGTCGATAAAACAGAATATTTTTTATCCTTGATACTAGGAAATCACTAATATGAAGCAGAAATAGGGTTGGTACCAACGTAAAACCTTGAGGCACTCTGGAATTAATGGAGAGGAGATTCAAAGACACATTATCTATGTAAACCGAATCAACCGATTTCCGAGCAAACTTTATATCCAATCGTGTATTTTTTGAGACAGTTCACAGGAGGGAGACGGATGTGTGCCAAACGCGCCAAAAGCCTTCCAGTCGTCCAATGCTGACTGTTCTTGACTCATCATATTTTTCAGTTACATGTGTCAGATTATAGTCATAAAACTCAAAGGGTCTTATAGTATTCTGCAATGGTGGTAAAGAACATGATTTAAACCCATGCTATGAAAACTAGGAAAGGTTATGACCAAACACCAACGCATTACACCACGGCCGCATGGATGTGAGAACATTTCAACTTGCTACTTAAGCTGTGGATTGCTACGTTATAGTTATGCTTTACAACTCCGAGGATTTCTTTTCCGTTTGTTGTTTTGGTGCTGTGATCTTTAGTATCACCCTGAGAAAGGTTGGCGCAAGGCTAATAACCTTGCCCGGAAAAACAAATTATTATGGAAAATTTAACAAGTCTCGGATAAGGACTGGATACCGGTGGAGAGACTTGCTAAATAAGGCCAACACCGGATCCCGGTTGTAGTGCCGATGATGATGATGATGATCTTCACTATGGTTGCATCTTCGGTAATTGAATCACCAGTTCAATTGAAGCGCCACAATCCTTGGTCGATAGTCTACGGCGTAATTAGTTTTTATGATCAGTTGGCCGTTCGTTATATTCTAAATATTTAATTAACTCGTCTTATGACTTCTTCCGTCACCTTGGGCGTTTTCACTTTCTTAAGGGTTGGTTTTATCAAGTGACTTCATAATAGGTAGGAATGGGTTTTCCGTATACGGTATACGAAAAAGCAGAATAAGACCAGCTACAATTGAGGGGTACAATACTTAAAGAGTATTGTTGATGATCCACCGGATCCGGTTGCTCTTACAGTCGTGGGTTAAACAGCATGTGGGTGGCATTTAACGTCGGTCATTGAAGAAGGAAATTGTACTGGTGTGATAACAGTTTTTTGAAAAGGCTTGTGCGAATCCCAACAGGCACACACGAACACGCAACCAAGAAATTTCAAGGAGAAGTTTGAACAGATTAAGTATCCGCATAAAACATACTCGTGTTCATTGACTCGTGGGCTTGATGGGTTGATGGTTTGGTTCTAACTTTTTTGTAGCGTGTGTACGAATCATCACCTCTGCACAAAACGCTATACATCAGCATCTAGAATTGAATTCATCTCCCGACGCCGCAAATATTCCTGCATCAGAACTTGTTCGTTCCAGAGCAGGAAAGCTGTGGAAGGCCCTCCCCGCGCAAGTCTTTCCAGAGGGTTACATCCTGCTACTGTTTAAGAAGAACTGAACCGGTTATTTGGTGGAATCTCGGGGCACTGTGTCGGCGCTATAGGTTCGCATCTCCTGAGATAAGTATGTGGGGTAGGTCGTCGTGGCGCCGGCATGGGCGCTGGTTCTACTACCAACCGACGATATAGTTCGCTGATGAAACATTGCACGTCGCCGAGGGAAGATTGAAAGCCGGAACAAACGATCACCACAAGAAAAGTAAAACACCAGTCCTGGCTTTGTAATTTTATTTGAACACTGTTATTTTTACACATGGTGTACTTAAGCTCGGCTCCTCGATAGTATAGTGGTTATTGAAAATTTAACAAGCCTCGGGACTTGCTAAATAAGGCCAAGACCGGCTCCCGGTTATAGTGCCGATGGTGATGATGATGTACTTAAACTCGAAATCGTTATTGGCAAATGGTGGATTGTTCTATTGTACGTAAAAAATATTTGCATTACTTTAACACTCGGTACAGAAATTCGCTTAAGGTATAATTATGTAGGTAACAGCGGACCAGTGAAGATAAACAACACACGTTTAACTCGCGCTTTGACTATTGTTCGCGCGCCGTACCATGGTGCACTCGACCGACTCCCGCGATGGATGAATTACGACTCGCCGAGGGTTCGAATCTGGCTCTTGATTCACCCTCGAGTCGGTGGTGGTGAATATCCTCTCGGCTTAGGATACATTTTTACCACAAGAGAAACGTTAAGTCTCTCTTTGTGAAATAGAAAACCAGATCTCGTAATGAAGACCATGGTGGTATGTATGCATGGGTGATCGTGCAGATCACATTGGTTTTCTCGTGCAACGAGGCCATGAGAACGAAGCAGAAAAACTGTAAGGACAAAGGGATCAGTAGACGGCAATGCATCGGAGAAATGGTGCTAATGAATTTTTATTTGCATTTGAATATGCTGGTGGGGCCAAAGAAATTTAGGTATACGATGGGTGATCGTGTACCGCATTTTGCTGGACAAAAGAGATCGAATACAATGGGGTTCAGCTATATGAATAGGCTGCACTCCTTAGGTGGAATGCATTTGGGATACTTCAAACAATTTGAATTATTTATCGTATCGCCCGATTCCCTGCGGACGAACCGAATTTTTTTTTTCGCACATGGTGCATGCTGAAGAACTCGGTTTTAGCGGCTTTGCGTTAATTGTATGCAGCTGCAGCAACAAGCTGCTTTGGTGTTGCATTATGTCGTTAGACAAATATGTCGCAAAACAATGCGCATGCAGGAAAAATCGACGATATTACAAGGTTACATTAAATGTGAACCATAATGTATTTGGAGAAACGCAATGATGCGTTGATGCAAGGAATCATGGTGGCCTTGGTGGTGGACATGTTTGGCATACAAAGGGTGCCGAGTAGGTTTGGGGTTTATGATCCTGTATGGGTGAAAAGAATTCTTGTAGGGAATTTGAAAGCGAATTGATGCATGGGGGTAAGAATTCTTTTACAGGAACTTTTAGGTTATGCGTTAGATAACCTTGATGCGTGAAGCTTTTACAGGTGTTAATGCAATTGCATTAGCGAAAAACAATGGGAGTTGGGGGGTTCTTCGGGTAAGCTTAAAAGAACGCCGACAAGTATATAAAGGCTCCTGGATAGTATAGTGGTTAGTATACCCGCCTGTCACGCAGGAGACCGGGGTTTGATTCCCCGTCGGGGAGCCTCTGGCACAAGACTAATGACCTTGTCCGGAAAAAAACAAATCATTATGGAAAATTTAACAAGCCTCAGAACTTGCTAAATAAGGCTAAGACCGGTCCCGGCTGTAGTGCCGATGATGATGATGACAAGTATATAAAACATAAAAAAACAAACATTAATTCGTAAAAACATTGGTTTAATATTTCAAGTTCGTGGCTAGTATCCCGCTGCTCTTTACTTACGGAGGGAAGGAGAAGGAACTGCAACAAATACTTGTGCTGGAAGGTAATTCTCGGGTTTTCCGTTCTGATGTAGGATCCCGTGAGATATAAGTTACACATCTATGGGATCGATTGGATTGTCTTGTGGAGCGCAAAGAAACCGGATTCCTTGGAGTTATGCCATCTATATCCAAGGGACAGTCTCCGA
Source organism: Microdon myrmicae (assembly GCA_963931805.1). NCBI lineage: Eukaryota > Metazoa > Arthropoda > Insecta > Diptera > Syrphidae > Microdon > Microdon myrmicae. The sequence continues at coordinate 117,650,930 of OZ007500.1, read as the reverse complement.
GGTGATATTTGTAAGAAAAGAAAAAGTCGGTGACGCGCTTTCAACGTGATAGTAAGCGCAGCATTGATGTCAATCGTCTATTAAGCCCGTTTCTGATTACTATCAGATGAGTAAAGAGTATTCGTGCTTATGAGCAATTTCATCATTGTGAAAATTTGCGAGGGTGCACCTAATTTGTGATTTAGCTCTGACGGATGGGAGACCTCTTCCTGAAACCAAGCTTTCGATTTACTTTTGGATATTATTTGCTCTTAATGCAATTTCAAGTACAAGCGTATGTCACCTAAATCATGGAAGTAGGTGAATGAGGTCATTGTGAATTAATCTAATAGATGGAGGGTTGACGTTCGCAGGACTATAGAAAAGTAGTGAGACTGACAGCATTGTGTATGAACTGGCAACGCTGTCGCCGCCTCCTTGCATAGCAAGTAGCTGGTAAAGTACTAGTTTTAACGTGCTGCAGTTACTATATGAATATTAAGATCGGCTGAAGTGAAAAGATGTTTTTGAAGTGCGGTGCGACCCTATGCCGAAAATTTCTGCCCCGTTACCACGCACCTTGTCACACAACAATCTCCATCAATGAATGTTTGGCTAGGAATGGCCTTCCTGTGGTTCGTCAGCCCTCCTACTCGATGTATCTCAGTCTTTGCTACTTATTTTTATTCCCTCATGCAAAAAAGGCTTGAAAGGATGTTACTTTGTGGCTTCGTATAATTTTCAGGATAGTGTTACCGACGAACTGAAAGATATTCCAGGACAAGTCGTACAAAAACAAGCCACAAAGACCGGAAACAACGACTCTGTCTTTCTAACTTAAGACGGGAACTATTTCAAAAGAGACTACAACAAAGCAAACATTTTCCAACTCGCCTTGTAACTGAATGTCATTAACGGATGCTGCTGACTCTTTCATACAGCGAACAACATAGCTAATGTACAACAACATAAAATCACATGATAATTAAAGGGCTCTTGCACGCCCCGTGAGTAGAACGTTGGAATATACTCACAGCTAGGCCGGTTTCCCGTAAGAGGCGACTAAAGGACGAGTGGTAGGTGGGGTCCCAACGACCTGTCTCCTGGTGAAATACAACCCCCTCAAGCTATAGGCTCCGTGAAATGGTCGGGAGAAATCCCTGGCCATCTTTCGGTCCTTGGCTGATAGACAGGTTCGACAAAAGACTGGCTTAGGTGGTAGTCGGTCCCAAGGTGAGATACCACCACAACACCCTGTACATTCCGCGATATCGTCGGAAGAAATTTTCGAGTATGTTTCGGATGTATGGCTGATGGCCCGGAATGGCACGGAGACAAGTCATGATGGTACCTTCTGACGTAAAGAACGTAAAGAAAAATATTATGATAAATAACCGAATTTTAAGAAGTTCGTCATGGCATAATCGCGCTCGTTTTGGAGCCTCGACTCTCGACTTATAACAGCATTTTGCAATATCAGGGGCATCGGTTTCACCAATACGAATGAAAACGCCGCCCACCAGCATTTGCAAGCGCCGTAACCTGATATCCTTGCCTTAACTGAGACCCAGGTCGATTCGTCAACTGATTTGATATATCTTCGTTGCTCAGGATACGACTTACATTCAAGAATCCGTTTTAAGGGTGGAGTCTGCTTCTTCGCGCGGTCCGATCTGGCTTGCCAGAGGATGAAGGCGTTGGAGCCCAATAACTCCGACACCATGCGGTTAAGGGTCGTGCTGAGGAATGACGTTAAATTTCTTTGTTGTCTTTACCGCTCCGCGAATGAGGATCGAGCGGCAACATTTTTCGAACATCTTTCACGTACCGTCAACTGGGTACAGATCAACCACCCGGCTTCTAAAATTGTCGTTCTTGGCGACTTTAATGTACACAACTCCGGCTGGTTGGTGCACTATAACAGAACCGACGAGGCTGGGAGGCTAGCGGAGATGTTCGCTGTTACCCGCAATTTTACTCAATTCATGGAGTAACCTACACGAGTGCCGCATTGCCGAGGTGATTATGCGAACACCCTGGATCTGCTTTTGATCAAGCCGAGCGTTTGTACCGTGGAGATTGCTGCGCAACTGCGAAACTTAGATCACTGCTCGGTATTGGTCTCGCAACCATTTTCATTTCAACCGAATAACCGATCTTCAAAGCTTCCCCATGTATGGAAGTATTGGGCTGCTAACTGGGACGAATTGCATGATTTCTTCGCATCCTTCCGTGGTCGGAGGTGTGCTTTGGAAACTCGAATAACGATGCATGCTTAGAGTCGGTCACAGAGATTATTCTTCTCGGGATGGAGATTTACATTCCGCATTCGACCAAACGAAGTTCACCTGATAAACCTTGGTTTGATAAAAAAAGCGAGCAGGTTACAACGGTAAAAAAAAATTAGCTTTTAAACAAAAGCGCTCCAATTCCACCAAGGTTAACAGAACGAATTTTGTTAGAATCAAAAACGCGTGCTATCAGGCGATTCATATCACGAACAAGGCGTACAGCGATAGGATGACCAATAAACTCCTTTAGTGCCCGATTGATTCCCGTTTCTTCTGGTCAATGGTGCCCCAGGGTTCTATTTTAGCTCCAACCTTGTTCTTGCTTCACATAAATGATTTGTTGGAGACAACGGATAACAAAGTGTTCAGTTTTGCGGATGATAGTACGCTTGTTTCCTCCTTTTCGAGTGATCGGCCGATTGGTGCATCAACGTCGCACCAGCTGAGATGTAGACAGATTGACTCTCTGAACCAGGATCTAGATAAAGTCCTGCAGTGGGGAAAGGCCAATCTTGTCGACTTCAACGCAACGAAGACCCAGTATACAACATTCACAAAGAAAAGTGGATCATCGGTTCCACAGCTGATGATGAGTGGCCGGGCCCTCGAGGCTGGGGAAAGTTTGAAATTGCTAGCCGTCACGGTCTGTGGGAATCTATCATGGCATAAACACGTATCGGGTATCGCCAGATCAGCCTCAGGAAAACTGAGTTATCTTTTTAGAGCCAAGAAATACTTTACTCCGGCCCAACTTCTTCTCCTATATAAATCTCAAATTAGACCCGCGCTCGAATATTGCTCTCATGTTTGGAGCTCGGCTCCTAAACATACCCTCGACCTACTTGAAAGCGTACAAAGACGAGCGTTCCGCCTGGTCGCGACCCGGCGCTGACATCGGGACTACAGTCGCTATCACATCGAAGGCGCGTAGCGAACCTCTGTCTGTTTTACAGATATTATCATGGGTATTGTTCTTCTGAGATTCGTGGCATTGTTCCCTGCAATTCGGGCTATATGCGCTCCACAAGACAATCCGACAGATCACACCAATTTACGGCTCATCTCCCGACGGCGTGAACATCCCAGCATTAGAACTCGTTCCGTTACAGGAAGGAAAGCTGTGGAATTCCCGCCCTGCGCGAGTGCTTCTGTAGTGTTGCAACCTGCAACTGTTCAAGAAGAACTACGACGGTTATTTAATGGTATTTCGGGGCGCCGTGTCGGCTCTATAGGTTCACCAAGAAAGGCGCCAAAGCGGGGGATTTCGATTTTAAGGTGATTATGTTATGGAAGATTTTGTCGAAAGTTTTTTCTATGACGGTTATGCCCTGTTTATCGCCGGCTTCTATTGACGGTTTCGTTTTAAAGACGAACTGCATTAAATCTGAAACCTCATTTTATGGAAACTCTATTGCATAGATGAGACCATGGATTTACAGTAGAAGAACATGCTGTTATAGACGACGTCCTCAATTAGTTTGGACATGGCAGATAGTTTCGTGACGCGGCAATGCATAGTGAAATTTCATTCCCAACAGAACCATTTCCGTAACTAATTGTGTATAGGCGTTTACATTGAAGCTCATAAACCAACCTTGGAGCCACAGAAGGAAACGAAGAAATGTCTCAAATTCCCCTAATTGATTACTTTTAGTTCCCATCCTTCGTGTGGTTGCTTACATAGGTCAGTTGTTCCAGTAATAAATTAGTGGACATCAAATAGAAGAAAATAATCCGCACTTGGCAATGAGGCAGTCATTTGTACGAAATGGATTCTAGCTTGAGAAGAGAGAGTCGGATCCAAGGTGTTCGCGAAATCGTCTTAGTTATCTAATATGTTTTGAGTATTTCAATAAGGACATAACAATTTTGTATTTAAACAAAACAGAATATTTGATATTCAGAACGCGGGGTGAAAAATTCCCAATTCCTGTGAACGGTGTGCGATCGATTGAGTTAGCTCGTTCTGAAATGAAGCACTTATGGCAAAGACATTTTCAACTGATGCTTTGTCTCAAGAGAATAATGAATATTTTGACTCAAATGCATCCACTATAATATGCACAGCCTGTCTGTCGGGGCGATTAGTACTGTGGGGGACGGCGATCTACCTCGTCTCCACCGTCACTAAAAGATTTGGCGAAAGGAAACACCAACAAGGAATGGCGATCACGCACCGAATAGCGCAGCTAAATGTTCGCCAAGAGAAAAACGCCATACACAGTAGAAATTAATTGAAACGCACAGTTGTTTATTTGTATCCTTTTATTGTTATTTTGGTTTGTTTTGTGTTATGGTAAAAACTATATTTATGTCACATTAATACTGCACTGATTTGATGGAAACTAGATGATTTCTTCTATTGGTTTATAATGTTCACAAAGGGTACACACAATCTTAATTATCCAATGGAAACGATTTGGCAAGGGGCATTCCTCAAGTAAGTGGAATTTACACTTGGATATAACTCGGCGCGCGACACACAATACTAGAACAAGGGCACGTACCTCGGGGGATTACACTCGCACGACTTTTGATGAACGCATCTCGGCCGTGCGACGGAGAGCGGAAGCGGCAACGATGGAAATGGAGTCAACGATAATCATCTCGTGCAGAGATGATTCGCTTATGGGGTGAGTTTGTGGTGTCATGGTAGATATCCTCTCCACTAAGGATATCGTTTTTACCTACCACCAGAGAAACATAAAGTCTCGCTTGGTGGAATAGGAAACCAGATCTTGTAATGAAGATCATGGTGGTATGTGTGTGATCGTTCAAATCTGATGTTGTTTACACGTGCTCGAAGGCAATGTAACAACGACGCAGACAGGCGGCAAAGACAAAGGAAGAAGCGACCAAATGCTTCGTCCGGTAATGAGGGTCATGTTTACGCTGTGTATCGTCGCTATAATAGACGTTGGGAAAAAAGTTGCTAATGGGACTGGTGGCAGAAACGAATCCCTTGCCTGCATTTGTATATGCAGGGAAATTAGTTTGTGTTGACGTACGAAATTGATGATTGTTTGTCTATTGAACAACGAATCGCTGGTCGGCTTGCTGCAGCTGTAAAAACAAGCCGTCCGTCGTTGCATTTCAGTTGATAACAATGGGTGCCGAATGTTTTGTATTTATGGTGCATATGCACATTAAGGAACTATTTTTAGGAATTTTATCTAGCGCGTTGAAAGCATTAAATGTCCTTGTAAAAGGAAATGTTTTAGGTATGCAGTGGAGATTGGGGTGCAGGTGTGGGAAATTGAAATTTGCCTGGGAACCGAAGGTACCGAATAGGTTTTGGGATTCCTGAAAAGGTAGAAGAGAAATCTTACAGGAAATTATATGCGACGAGATGCATGAAGGTAAGTTTTCTTTTACAGGGACTTTTTAGATTATACCTTAGATAATCCTAGATGCGTAAAGCATTTAAGGTGCTAATGCGATCGCATTAGCGAAAGCTTATGCAGACTGGATTGTAGGCATGGGGGTTCTTTAGGTAAGTAGTCAGTGGGGTTTGGCAGAACCGCCACAGTACCACGGAAATAAGGAAAAGGCGCTCTTAAAATGATTTTAAACATTTTTCACACGTTGCTCGTTCGCGAACTTCACGATAATAGAAATGTAAACCTGGATGGACTTTTGATATTCATAGATCCTGAAAATAGCTTAAGAGTCTGCTCGTATTAAAATACAGTATTGTTATGTCTCTTTTAAAAACACTTTATATAGTTTTTCCTAGAAGCTGAGTTGGATTCCGAGTAATATCGGACACTTTAGTTAGCATCCTCATCTTCTCTGTTTGAGTTTACTAACAAGTTAGCATTTCGTATACTAAGGTTCCCAAGAACAATAATTTCAGATGATCGGTGGATAATTTGTATCCAATCAACGATGTGTGAGAGTGTTCAGAATTGTTTGTGCCGCTGGTAGATCATCGTTTGGTGCATTAAATCTGAAACCTCCCTTTATGGAGACTCTGTTGCATAGATGAGACCATGGATTTACAGTAGAAGAACATGCTGTTGTAGACGACCTCCTCAATTAGTTTGGACATGGCAGATAGTTTGGTGACGCGGCAATATATAGTGAAGTTTCATTCCCAAAGGAACCATTTCCGTAACTAATTCTGTGCAGGCGTTGACATCGAAGCTCCTAAACCAAACTTGCGTCCACAGAAGGAAACAAAGAAATGCCACTAATTACCCCAAGTGATTACTTTCAGTTCCTGTTCTTCGTATGGTAGCTTAGATAGGTCAGTCGTTCCAGAAATTAATTAGTGGACATCAAACACCAGATAATAATCCGCACTTGGCAATGAGACAGGGATTTCTACGAAATGGATTCTACCCTCAGATGACGAAACTGATCTAAAGTGTTCACGAAATCGTCTTAGTTATCTATACCACCTCACCCCAAAGCATCATCACTTCATCAAACTATATGAAGCACCAACTTTTCCACACAACGCAACCTTGTTATGATGCACGTTTCCGACTAAAATGTATTTCTGCAGCCATGCATGAAATTTGGTCGAGTAACTTGGAGAAATTGTCAGCAACACAAACCATCCATCGAACTATAACTCACCAGGTTTTCACATATCATCAATCGGCCTTAGTCATATCCCATTAAACTCTCGACTTGAGTGTTTGTAACCACAAAACCGTTTTTAAAGTAGAAATATACCAAAAAATAATTTTATATTGACTCTTTTAAAGATATTCGGTTGCGTGTCGTTGAATTGATTGTTTTTCTCTTCTTTTTTTGGTCACTACTTAACACACTCTTTGAGATCGGTATCTAGTTCTGTTCGGTTGCTTGCCTTTCTTCTTTGGGGCTTTCACTTTTCGAACAACGATTTTCTTAATGAGTGTTTAAACATCTCACCGTTGTGGTAATGACCTAAATATTTTAATTGCTGATTTCTTTTCTTTCGTTTTTTTTCTGTGTTAGTTCTTTCCTTTTTTTAATTGTGTACAGATGTATTTGGAGAGAATTTCGTTGAATGGTGAGAAGAGACCTGAATAAATTGTTTCCATGAAAAAGAAGATCAACAACAAAAACAACGAAGATGAAATGAATAAAATTGAGTTTCCCTTTTTAAACTGAATGACTTACTTCGTTTCAATGGATTGTAATGAATAAAAAGAAAAAACTTTCTACGAATACAATGCCCAGGAAATAACCTAAGAGATGGTTTGACGACTTTGGTGATAGTCACAAGTGGAATGGTCGTGACAATTTGATTGGTGCTAAGCCGTCCAAACTGTCCGTCTAACTATGTATGATGCCATAAAGAGTGTTTGAACGGTACTTATGAAAAGCTAAGAAATGCCATTGACATTAAATATTGGGAAAGTGGCAGAGCATGTGTTAAGATTAAAACAAACGTCTACTCTTGTATCGGTAATAGAAATGTGTGGCGACTTCAACCGACACGACACACACGAAAACGGAAAACCACTGTGAAAACATAGGACAAATAGAAAATTGAAAAATAATCATCAGAGCCATTTAATATAGCAATTAACATAGCAATCCCACAGTGGTAAACAGTAGTCAAGAAAAATACTTTATCTCCAACATGCGGCAGCGGTCTAATGTACTGAGGTTCTGCTTCTAAATTTTGTTTGTGATTCTAACCGCCAGAACGTAAATTCGCATTCTTCACTATTGTCGCAAAACTCTATAAACGTGTCTTAAGAGAAGCAAGAATAGTCCCCTTCAACAGAAAATATAATTTATTGTAATACAGAGGAAGCGACGACTATACCCGCGTGATTTAAAGTGAACATAACTCTTTAACCTTTCAACAAAGGTACCATATAGATTATTTAGGTAAACACATTTAAGATAGTCAATGTATCCACTTCGTGACATCCCTAACCCGATTAGATCACAAATCTCTTCACATGTATCGGGTTTTCCAATAGGGGCTTGACAACTTTTGTTTAAATAAAACGCAAACTATTTGGGATATTTCGAAAACTTTATTATCGGCTTGAAGTACGATCAAAACATTTATGAATGGAACTCGACTTCGTTCATATGGCCACCGCGGGCACGTTTGCAGCGGTCGATTCGTTGGACCCAGTTTTCGATGACTCGGCCACACATTTCGGCCGAAACGGCCGCTATTTCGCGTACAATGTTGGCTCTGAGCTCTTCCAACGTCGTCGGCTTGTTGACTTGACGTAGCCCCAAAGAAAATAGTCTAGAGGCGTTAAATCGCACGAACGAGGCGGTCAACCGACTGGTCCATTTCTTGAGATAACACGCTCATCAAACTTACTCTTCAATAAATCGATTGTATCGTGTACTGTGTGGCTTGTGGCACCGTCCTGTTGAAACCATATGTCGTCCAAGTCCATATCTTCCAATTCGGGCCAAAAATAATCTGTACTCATGGCGCGATAACGATGGCCATTCACAGTAATGTGACGATCGTTATCGTCGACGAAATAATATGGCCCAATGATGCCGCCGGCATGCAAACCGCACCAAACAATTATTTTTTGTGGATGAAGTGGTGATTCATAAAGCACATGTGGACTTTCACCCGACCAATAATGCATGTTTTGCTTATTGACGAACCCATTGAGCCAAAAATGAGCTTCGTCACTGAAGATGATTTTGCGATGAAATTCATCATCTTGGCGCACCTTTTCCAGAGCCCAATCGGAGAACGTACATCGGCTTCAATTCTTGAGTCAGCTTGATCTTGTATGGATGTAAACCAAGATCCTTACGCAAAATTCGCCATAAAGTGGTCTGTGCGATGCCCAATTCTTGAGAACGCCGTGGAATTGACTGTTTTGGATCGTTTGCTACGGACGCCTGAACGGCAGTGATATTTTCGACACTTCGACCAACCCGTTGTCTCACTGACACGGCAACATCACACAACGAATATGTACACTCAAACTTTTGCACTAAACTTGTTATTGCCTGTCTATTAGGGCGAGAATTACGACCGAAAATTGGAGTTAACGCTCTTAAAGTTGCGGTCACCGACTCCAAATTTCGGTAGTAAACTTTTATAACTTGTAGGCGTTGTTCGTTCGTGTACTTAACCATGATGAAAATGTTGAGTTTACTGAATAAATTGACAGTGACAGTTCGATGATTAGTGACACGCTGCGTTCAATTAAATTCGAAGTTGTCAAGCCCCATTGGAAAGCGCGTTATTTTTAGTTATATCACATCTTCATGTGGGATATCATTAAGAAGCACTATACAAAACAAACAGTTCAGACTGGACTACCCTGTATGATTTTTATGAGTAAAAAAAGCTGTTTTGAAACGTTTTTTTTTTACACAACCGGCGCACAAAAGGGTATATTGGAGTACCCTTTAATGTCCGAGTACAGCGCAGCGGATGATGTCTGTCCGGATCGGCAAGGTATACATTTTAATACTTGCTCAAACACAGAGGCTACGAATAAGTTCATATTCGCAGTTGGAAACTTTTGCACCTATTGCTATATGATCGCTTTCATAGCAACAGATATACAGTAAATCTGATCATGTATGTTGCCCAGCCATCCGGTTCGCTACTGTGATGAAAACAAAATTATAGCACTGGAGATTCTAAAAACATTCGACAGAATTTGGCATCTAGCCCTGTTGTCCAAATTGCATTTGTGTCGACTTATTGACACTGATTCGTTGGATAGGAGACTATTTTTGGGAGTGCTCAATCCGAGTAGCGTGAAATCTGTCTCCGAAAGAATATTGGTGTTCCCTGAGGTTACATACTCTTACCTAGACTGTTACTCATTCTTATAAAGGATATATTGGTCATTACGCAGAATCAAGCCATTTGCTAATGATCATCATCATCGGCACTACAACCTGGAACCGGTCTTGGCCTTATTTAGCAAGTCCTGAGGCTTGTTAAATTTTCCATAATGATTTGTTTTTTCCGGACAAGGTCATTAGTCTTGCGCCAGAGGCTCCCCGACGGGGAATCGAACCCCGGTCTCCCGCGTGACAGGCGGGTATACTAACCAGTATACTATTGAGGAGCATTTGCTAATGATACTTCCACAAAAATTCCCGATAAACCTCGTAAAATCACAGTATCAAGCAGCAGTATATGCTCCATTCATTGAATTTGGGCACCGATGATATATACAAATGATGATTATCTTACCGACACCAACTCCATGTCTTGAAAGCCCGGTGTAGTCTCTTATCGTCCAAGGCGACCCCTAATGCACTTGCATCGTTGAAGCCAAGGAACTATAAAACCATGTCATTCGAATAATTCGACTCATAAGGATGACGTCCTAGTGTACACGTCATCTAAAAGCCCAAAACTCACAACAAACCGACTCAACTGTATCAGTATTACAGTCGATCGACTTAACCCATCTAAAGCAGTAGCTATCATTCTGAGTAGTAAACACTCCCAACATACTTCTCGATATTCACAGCATATCCGAATAAAAATAGGAGGTACTACGATTAGACCACAGGACAGGATGAAATATCTTCGGGTCATCTATACCCCGAAGATGAATTTTATCAAACATGTGACCCACATTCTTCAAAGGGGCCTCGGTCGGTCTAAGCACCTGCACAACATCTTAAAGTGGAGTAACAAAGTTGACACCAAAGTTAAGTTTCTCTGCTATAAGCAGCTAATCCGAACTGGAATATCATACGCCTTTCTCATATGATCCTGCATATCTTCGGCCCAAATGGAAAGACTTCGAGTTTTCGAAAGAAAACTCTTCAGAAGATGCATCAACCACCTTAGAAGGCCTGACGGTCGCCATTACCCGAACTCTCACCTATACGAAGGTGCCTCCATTAGCCCTATCGACGAGTACTTGCTACAATTAGCATATAAGTACCTCGAAAGCATTCAGAACAGCGAGAACCCACTTGTAGTCTTGCGTTCTTGACCCTTCTCTCTTTCGATCTCTTCGGATCAGACCACAACAAATTCTTCTTCAGTGCAAAACTGAAGAAAGCACCCTCCCCAACAACATTCTCCTTTATAATAGAGGATTCCTGGTCCCATCCCATAAGGTCTACTGCTGACACACTACAAACACGCAAGCGCAGTACAAGACAGCACAAACACACACACATACACACCGACCAAAGCGCAGATTATCAGACGCCAAAGACGTGATCTGCGTTTACTACCGCACTCAAGACCTACCGGTCTTGTACGATTTCTTTCCCACCATCCCCCTATCCAAGTAGTTAGAGAACAATTGAACTAACCCTGTCTACACTATCCATAGATACGTCCTTCCCCTTTCTTTTCAGATATCTTGAGACCGAGCCCAACATCTTCACGGATGTGAGTGATTCTGGTTATCGCCAGATGACCAGAAGCCAAAGACAAGACGAAGGGCGCATTTGTCCTTGCCTCCCTAAAGTCGGCCTCTCGCCACACCATTTTTTTTTTTAATTCGACTCATAATTAGAACGAACACATATAGGGTGGACCAACTTAAACTAGTGCATCGGACAACACTATAACTTTGAGATTTTTTGCCTCACAGCCGTCATAGAGCATGTGTTTGGAACTTCAGTCATAGGTCATTTTGATATGAGCCAGTACATCTCTACCGCAGTCGCTGAAACTGTTCAGTTGCACATGCAAAAGAAATTCTCAACCATGAAAACTTAACGTGCATCGAGAAAAGAAAAGTAAAGTAAAAGCTGCGCCTTCAAAAGACACCATAAAACGTTTTCACGAAGCGTTTGTCTTTTCGTACTATTGCCAATCTTCGTCGATCAAATAGGCTTCGTCCGAGCAGATCCGCTGGAAATATCGCAGTCGTACAGAATAATATTGAGTCATATCTGACAACGTTATATCGATGTCGTTCTATACAGTTGGACAGCAGATGCATAATTCCCGATGTTTTGAAGGGATTCCCATAAAAAAATCACTTGACTCGACTGTTTCCAGCTGGTAATGAACGAATGAAGTGAGGGTAGAACCCTCATTTATTTCGCTTAGTACAAGTGGTATACAAATATAAAAATGAACTTCCGAACTAACTTAAAAAACTAAGCCATGGGGGTTAGGATGTCTTGTAAGGATTACTTTAAAATTAGCTTAAAACTGTGGAAATGGGGACTAAGAAAGGTGGGGAGACGGTGGTATCAGTGGCAGGACAGGGTAGGGCGAGAATAGGCCAGAAGCCTGGATGTGAGCATCAGAATGACTACGGGTTGTGTGGTTCGTTTGAGAAGGGATGAGTCGAGAGGAGAGCGGATCGTCATGTAGAGTTTAATGTCATCCGCGTAGAGAGAGATGGAGGGGTGCTTGATACTCGAGTTTAATTCCTTAGTGGTAAGAATAAACACCAAGGGGACCAAGGTGAACCCCTGAGGTGGGGAGGAAAGGATTGGACAGGGTGGATCTAAATATGACATATAAATCTGATTGCCCTGAGGAATCATCTGAAGTGGGGAGGAAAACTGACACGTTCGGTTCGACCGTTGACATAAGAAGAAATCCACTTAATCAGTGTTGGTTCGAAACCAAGGGAGGATAGCTTAAAGAGGATAAAGACGTGGGATACTTTGTCGATGGCCTTGCTGAAATCGTGATCGCCTCGACTTCGTTGCCGTTGTCAAGGGCAAGGAGAACGTGGGAAGACATCTACACTAGACTGCTCATGATAGATCTGCCGGTGAGGAAACCATCCTGGTAGGAAGAGATGAAGGATTTGCATCGGAAACATAACGCTTCGTGTAGAATGGTAAAGCTCGTCGCTTGGTATATGCAGATTTCGCCCATTTGACAAAAACCTTGGAGAATTTTTGGCAAGAAATCGTCATGAGCGATGAGGCACATTTCACTCTAAACGGAACCGGAAAAAGCAAAGTTTTCAGTTTTATGGAACCAGAAACCCTCAAATTATTGTAGAGTTGCTCCTTCAAGATCAAAAGTTACTTTTTGGTGTGGTTTTTGTACTGATATTGTCATGGGAGCTTTCTTTTTTTAAGATGAACGTGGTCTAACAGTAACTGTCTATCAAGGGCATCGTCGGGATATGATAACCGATTTTTTAAGCCGATCCTACGTGAAAGTGAATGGATTACTTCTGATTTCAACAAGACAATGTTCTACCTCACACAGTAAGGGATCCAACCAATTTTTAAAGCTACTGTTCCTCGGATAATGTTCTTTCTATGGGAATACTTGACGTCAATTGTTCAAGCCAACCCAAGGACTCAAGGTGGACTAAAGGCGAAAATCCACCAGAAAAAATGACGCCTTATCTGCCGAAATTCTAGCCAGTGTGATGGAAAATGTCAACAAAAAAAAACCAATCCAATACGCCATTCGACCTCAGGGCAACCGATATCGTATTCAAAAATTGATGTAAACAAATTAAAACCTTCTTTTGATAAATCAAAAAGCCATTGGCAATGTTTTTTTTTTTTTTAGAAACAAATGCACCCGCTTATATTGGACAGCTCTGTATTTGAAGCTACGAAAAGTATGGGGTTTGTTTAGAGATGCAAGAAATACTTCACTCCACGCGCCCTGGGTACAATTTACAAGATGTATATGCATGCTATAGTAGGTAGTAGCAAGTTCTAATATTTGGTAGTAAGTTCTAATATTTGGTCAGCTGCATCCAAAAGTGCGATACAAGTGCTCTATAGAATGCAAAAATGAGCAAAATTCATACCGTAAGCCTTTCAATTTGGTCGTTAGAACACAGGCGTAACGTAACACACCTATCTCTATTCTGTAGGTATTATCACGGTCAGTGTTCAACTGAATTTATTATTCCACCTCTCTAAACATTCTCGCGCGATACCTGTCAATTAGAAAATGTACATCTATTCATCTTGGAAGTTAACTTCTGAACCACACGAAAAAAAATCTGCCTGACTATGTACTTCCTCGTCCTTGGAACATCTAGGTATTCGATATCAATGTGTGCCGATTCCAACAAACACATTAGATTTCACAATTATAGTAAAGAACACAGTAGCAAAAGAGAATGAAACAAAGAAATCAGCAGAGTCTTATACCAGAGCATTAACGTAGCAATGCATAGCTTAACACAATCCACATCGAGGAAACATCCTCGCACATACAACCCCGTGGTCTGATGGATTTCCATTTCCGCTCGAGTTTGAGTAAAACAACATGCTATGTGATTATTAACCTCAATACAATATATCCTTCCATCCTTTTAAAGTCTTCCCTGAGAGAAACGGAATTTTTTTGGTACTTTTGAAAAGATTAAATGTAATAACAAATAAGTAACAATAATGAAGAGAATGAAATTCAAGCTAATGATATGAAATTAGAATTATAGCAAACTTTAAGTTAAGGAGGTAGGGGCAGTGGACCGAGCCGGAGAGGACCAGATGAATGAACACTATATCAGCCAGAACCCTGCGCTCGTCAAGGGTTCTGAAGTTGATTAATTTGAGACGATTAATGTACGGGGAAGGATAAAGAGGTTTGCGATCCTAGCCCTCGGAGAACGAACCGAAGGAATACTTTCGATTCTACGGATATGGATCTTGTGATAAGGAGACAATACCTGGCTAGGATATTCAAGCAGTGGACGGACGAAGGTGAGGCAAAGGGACCCACTTATGTAGGGCTCGGAGAATTCCTTAGACCACCGTTTCATAAATCCAACGGCAGAGTTGGCTTTCCGGATCGTCTCACCAATGTTAGAGATGAGGTTAAATTCCCTATCAGAAAGGATCCCAAGATCTCGAATATATTGGACAGTGGTCAGGGGTTGGTTATGAAAGGAATAGGGACGTGGCCGCATAGAAGATAGAACCAAAACCTGAACACATCAGAACACTACTATTTACTGCAGTGGAGTTGCTATACTAACTGCTACGGCATGCGACTATAATATATTATATTGCTATTGTTCTTTACTATGATCTTATTTTCTGTTGTGACAGTTGAAGTCCCCACAGGGTATTTATAGCGTTTGAAATAATAGTGAAGAAGATCGTGGGATTCGAACTGACGCTATGACAGTTTGAATAACGAAAAAAATTGAACCTAAGCGTTACCCATCAGGCTACTGACCGTGTTTTGAATTTGATTTTTAAACTCGACTGTACTCCACTGATGGAATTATTTTTGTTATCGCTATGGTATACGGCTCTGATGTATTTTCTTGTTCGATTTTTCGTTCGATGCTCTTCACTATTTTGGTTGTGAATTGTGTGTGTATCTGTTAGAGTCCCCACATATTCATTGATAAAGCTCTTTCCTACCGGGTGAATTCAATTGAAAACACTCAATTGTTCAAAGGGGCGGCCCATGATATCCTTGCTTATATTAACAGAGAGCACTAACATATAACGTTCATTCTATTGAAATATGTCGAATTATTATTTAACCATCAGCTCTCGAAATATCTCAAAATAACAACAGGTCGTGAGGGCATCTAACCAACCCTATCAAAAAGTGAATAATCTGTCAAAGTAATACTCCTTTGGTGGAAGAAAATTTGTCGCATTTAATATTTCATGAGCACTCACCGGATTTTGCCATCCAGCCACATTATATAAATTGCGTTTATACAGTCGACAATGTATTGATTCAATGGATAAAGTATTATCCGTCTAAGGAGTTCTGGAAGTCGTGAAATATTTATTCTATCAAATTAAAACTGGTGTTTCCCAGGGATCCGCACTTCCATCCAGTCTGTTCCTCATTTTAACAAAATATCTGTTGTCCAATACTCATCAATCGATTCACTCGTTTGCTGATGACAGAAGACTTGTTCATGACTGACCTTAGTCCCCGATCACGATGACCGAATAAAACTCACCCCTAATCTTTTCCTCATCGCCTCAAGGGTGAGTTGGTAAAGATATTTCAAGGGTTTAATTGCAAATACGCAGCTTCAACTGACGCCTGTTACTATTGTGTCAGTTTGGCATAATAACCGTGTGGTAGGTTGGCCACCCGCCAAGTGAAATACCTCATTAATCTATCATCATCATCATCATCATCGGCACTACAACCGGGAACCGGTCTTGGCCTTATTTAGCAAGTCCTGAGGCTTGTTAAATTTTCCATAATGATTTATTTTTTTCTGGACAAGGTCATTAGTCTTGCGCCAGAGGCTCCTCGACGGGGAATCGAACCCCGGTCTCCCGGGTGACAGGCGGGTATACTAACCACTATACTATCGAGGAGCCCATTATTCTATACGTTCCATAAAATGGTTCCATAAAATGGTTTCGAGAAACCCTTGACCATCCTTTTTGAACTTGTCTATCGAAGCAGGCCGAGAAAAATAATATCTCGGGGCGCTGAATCGCCGCTATAAAAAAAATAAAAAAAATAAAAAATCGATTGTCGTACAACTTACCGACTGACCCCCAAGGATCACGCCACGACGAAAGTAACAATCAAACATTGGTGCCGGAGCGAACGAAGCCCTTAAACTGAGCGCATGTATTCTCATACCTACCATTTGTCCAGAGCACTTCCTCCCATCAACGCTAAGGTATGCTCAAGGATAGGAAGGTGAAACGCATTCTCATATTTGTAGAGATCTTCCCCTTCACAAACAGTAGGGGGTGCTCAGGCTCCTAGGGGGAGGAATTCTGGTCCTCTATTTCTGTTCTTGCAAAAGCGGTTCTCCCCACCAGCTGTAAGGAGTAGTTTGCAAGGGTCAAGGGCTACGAGTGGCGCAGCATTAGATACCATGGCATATTGACCTGTTGATATAAAATGGACAGATCTAGAAGGAAAACATTTTCTGGCTTTCTTTCCGATTTTAGGTCTTGCTCTTTCCAGGCATTTTATCACCAGGCAGCAGGAACTACGTCTATGTAGTCGACTAAGGAAAAACGTGTGCGTAAAACAGGCGGAGTTTGTCCACGAACACATATTTAAATACCAACCGGTTTTATGTATTATCTAATAAAGGAGGTGAGACAACAAAATTAAAAATTGGCGTTTATTCTCGTGTCTTCTAAATCATCCCAGTTCCTGAAGTGGAAGAACTATATATTCAAATCTGCCGAAGCTGCGGTGTAGTTCTGAGTAGTTGTTAAGAAATGCAAGAAGTGCTTGAGACCAGAGACAAACATTTGTTCTCATTAACGCCGCAACTGACATAATAACAAATACGATGCTTCTATGGTATGAAACTGTGACGTTTCTAACAGATACACGCACAATATACAAGCAAATAGTGAAGAACACCGCAAGAAAATTCGAATAAGCGAAGCATCAGAGCCGTATACCAAAGCGATACCATAGCAATTCCCCATCAGTTGAGTGTACTCGAAAATAATGATCGAATTCGAAAACGCGGCAGCGGTCTGATGTGTTGAGCATTGGTTCTATCTTTTAGTGATTCTAAACGTCATAGCAGCGGTTCGAATCATACGTTCTTCACTATCGTCGCAAACGCTATAAAACCAGAGCCTTGCGTTAGATAAAATTTCGTTAACTAGCAAATTCCCAAAGTAGTAGTCGTAGAGCCACCTCAATAATTTCCGACCTCCGGTGCTGGCATTGGTGTTAGTTGGCGAAACTAGAGGTACCCCAATACAGAAATCTGACATGCCCAAGGGTGAGGGAGCGCAGCGAGAGAGAGAGAGAGGGATCATGTAGATGACATCAACCTGATAATTTCCATATGTGGGAAAGGAGGATCAAGTTCATGAAGGAGACGTTGAGGTAGCGGATGACATGGCAAAAACGTTGGTCGGAAGAAAGAGTTTGAGCGGTTGCATTCAAAAGCCGAACATCTGGAAATGACCATTTACGAGCTCACGATCGACTTGGGTCATATGTATCGCCCGAAGCAAACCAGGATTGACTTACGTTTGAAGCACGAATATGGAAGAAAGACGAGACCTTCCGAGAATACGCACACGATAAGATTGTGATAGCTGACCATGTGCCGATCAGTAATGAAGATATGATAGATTATCTTATCAAGGGTATCCCTAACAGATTGTTATGCAATCAAGCTCGCATGCAGTGCTTTCCTAGGAAGGAATCCTTAATCGACGCATTCAAACGCGATTAATAAAAACGATGAAACGTCGCATAAGAAACCCAACGCAAAAGGCGAGAAGAACAAAGCCACTGACAACGAAGAAAGGACACATCGTTAAAGCTGCTTCCATTGCGGAGCAACAGGCCATGTAAGCACAACATGTCTCTCGAAAGAGCTAGGCTCAAAATGTTTCCACTGCAATGAGCACGGTCACATCGCAACTAAATGTAGGCATAAGAAACAGGCTTTCATTGTAACACGCAGTTCACGGAAGAAGTATATAAAGATGGTAACGATTCATGGCAAGAATATCGACGCACTCATCGAGCGATGTGACTCTCATGCACAGAGACGAGCACGAGAAAATTGGATCCTCACCGCTTCAGCTGACCGAAGTACAGTTCACACGAATAGGATCACCTGCTCATATGGCGCTAGGAGAATTCCAACCGGAAGTCACGATAGATGGGCACTGTTCTCCGACTCTCATACGTGCTATTTCAGATACTATTTCTCAGCGGAAATTATTGATCAGCACTGACTTCTTTGGACCAAGAAACTTCCATCCAAAGAACGGTACAATTTAGATACTGACGACGATGTTGAAGAATTACCGGAGGTTTTGCAGATCAGCGGGCTTAAAGAAGAGAATCGTGTTAAGACTAATCTTTCTCACATCGAAGACGAGAACACGAGGGAAAGGTACGTATAGGATCACAGGCCCAATAAGACGTTGGTGACAACAGTAAGTACGAGACTCATTTTAAAAGACAACGAACCCGTGTAACAAAAGGCAAAGTGGCTTGCGCCCAACGAAAGGCACATATTCAACAATGAAATAGCGGGATGGCAGAACCAGGTCATCATTCGACCCTCATCATCTGACTATGCCTGCCCAATTGTGTTAGTCAAGAAGAAAGACGGAACACACAGATTGTACGTTGACTATCGATTTTTGAATAAAAAAAATCATCCAGGACAGATATTCCCTGCCGGTAATCGAAACAACTGGGTAAACTGCAGACGCGAAGATCTTCAGTACACCCGACTTGAAGAATGGTTTCTTCCACGTACCAGTTGATGACGAGGGTATTAAATATACCGCATTACTTATTCCAGACGGATTATTTGAGTTCCTCCGTGTCCCTTTTGGCCTGTGTAATTCACAATTACTTTTCTAGCGATATATAAATGCCATATTTCGAGACGCCATTCGGGCAGGCATGTCTTAACCTACTTGGATGACCTGATTGTTCTTTCCAACATTCCCGAAGACGGGCTGAAAAACTGAAAGACGTATGCGAGACGACGAGGCGGGCTGGACTGAGAATCAACTGGAAGAAGTGTTGTTTCCTGACAAGACGTGTTGAATTCTTGGGCCACATCATCGAAGAGGACCCGTACGGCCGCCGCAGCGGTAAACTGAAGCGTTTAGACACATTTTCGAACCTAAAAATATCCGACAAGTGCACCATTTTTTGTGACTGACTGAATACTTCCGGAAATTCATTCCTGACTACTCAAGGAATGCGCGACGTTTATCAAGCCTTTCGAGAGTAGATGTTGACTTAATTTAGAAGACGCTGAAAAAGAAGCTTTCGAATTACTGAAGACTAAGCCAAAAATCTGTACTTAATTTATAGCAAATATGAGCTGAGACGGTACTCCATACGGACGCATCGAAATATGGATACGGAGCCATCCTCTTGCAACGCGACGAAAACGATAGGCTGTTGCAGCAATATACGTCGCTAGCGGTAAAACAACGCCGGAGGAGGAGAAGTATTCAAGCTATGAGCTTGAAGCTTTGGCAGTTATCAAGGTACTTCGGCGATTCCCAGTATATCTGCTGTCTATACATTTCAAGATTGTAACCGATTGCAAAGCCTTTACAATGACGACGAACAAGAATGATCTTTGTGTTCGAGTAGCTCGATGAGCATTGCTGCTTGAAGAATTACAGTATTCGACAGAGCATAGACCGGTAAGGAATATGAAGCATCTCTACGCATTAATCCGAAACCCACTGCCCGGAGGCTTGGTAATTAAAGAGAGCTACGAATGCCTTACGGCGGAACTCAAGAAATTACAGCAGCACGACGACGACCTGGCAGAGATGATCAATCGGTTGGAAGAAGGAAAGCTCGATGGCTATACCTTGCAACGTGGTTTATAATATAAAGATGTTGGTGACGAGGGGCGCGTTGTAGTCCGTAGTCAATGCAGTTACATGTGATACAAAAAGCACATCAACGAGGCTACTTTGCGATCAATAAGACAGAGGCACTAGTCCAGACTAATTGCTGGATACCTGATTTAAGAGTTAAGGTTGAATTCGGAACTGAATTTCGTGTATACTGGCCGAACGAAACCGAGGAAAACAACAATGATTCCTCAACCCCGTGGAGAAGGGCTGTGTGCCCTCGACACCTTCCACTTCGATCACCTTGGTCCCCTGGGATCAACGAAGAAGTCTTACGCGCACATCCTAGTCATTGTGGACGCTTTTTTAAAGTTTGGCTGTATGGTACAAAATCGACGGCATCCACAGAAGACATCTATCTCAGTCATTTATCGTTAAAAATCCTCGGAAGATCATTTCCGACAGGGGCACCGCGTTTACTTCAAAGGAGTTCGAGAGCTATTGCCGCGAAGAGAGCATTGACCACGTTCTGACAACCAGAGGGATACCAAGGGCCAATGGTCAAGTTGAAGGGGAGAACCGCACCCTAATACCACTGCTGACAAAACTATCAGCTCCTAAACCAAGTGAGTGGTATCGGTGCTTGCACATGACGCCACAACGCATCGGAGCATAGGGATGTGACCACTCCGATTCATGTTCGAAGTCGACGCTCGTTTGAAGGACGATCCGCTGATTAAGGAACTTCTGGAGGAAGAATTGATTGATTCATTTGACGACCAACGAGGAGAACTTCGCAAACAGGCAAAAGAGAATATCCAAAGCATTCAGTTCACAATCAAACGGAACTTTAATAAAAACAGGAAGGCAGCGTACCGATATCAAGAAGGCGATATCGTCGCTATTCCCAGAGTGGCATGGCTTAAAGCTCGCACACAAGTTCCTTGGACCGTATGAAGTTATCCAGAACCTGCGCAACGATGGCTACGTTGTGCATCGGATAGGAGAGAATCGGGGCCCAGACATCATCCGCCGCCGACTATATAAAACCCTGGGCAAGCGACGATAGTGAGGATCTATTTAGGAGAAGAGGACGAAGGCGAAAAACATTCGGGTCGAATGTCCAGTCAGGACGGCCGAATGTGGAGAAGGCTTATAGTTCACAGTCATATCGTGACAATGGAGACAGGCCGAATTTTGTTTAGTCTTTATTTCACAGTCAATCAGGCCAGGGCGCTCTTGGTAGACAGGTACATATGAAAATAAAGACACTTTGTGATTAATTGTCAGCTCAGAGTAATTGTTAGGTCTAAGATAAATTATTAGAGTGAATATTTTACAGTGAATGTTTTTGAATACATTAAAGTGAGTTTTTGAAATAATGAACTGAATATTTTTAAACCACAATATGCATCCATCGTTTACCGGATTAAACCCCTTGATACTTTAGTGACTCATTTCTTGTTGAGATATATTATTTAACTCCCCTATTGTTGCTATATTTCATTTTACAATTTCAATAACAAGCTATTAACGCGACGATCACATACGCAGCGTCGTTTTTCTGGGCGAATGTTTATCCGCGATTCCTGATTCAACGCCAGTACTTGTTTATTACTTTGAGATATGCATCTCACTGTTCACAGCAACTTGTGTTTGCACCAGTGCCCATTTCTCGGGCAGTGAGCTCAACGATAATTTACTTTGTATTAACAAGCAATAATTAATTGTTTTAGAAGGTAAAACAGAAGTAAGACCGAACGGCATTTTTTTTACGACATTAGTCACCTGCTGTTCATCTTGCAGTGTCCACTGGTGGCCGGTAATTTAAAATTTAACATACGTAATAAGAGTTTTGGCTAACTAATGAGACAACAATCTAACAAGAAACAATAAAAATGGCTTTCAAGTGAAAAATTAAAAATTTGTATTTATTTATTTTGGGGTTAGTAATACTTTACCCGTGAAGGATATTTATTTTATGGGTTTTTTGATGATGGCACACATATGTGAGCATCTGTACTCCATGATTTCACGGCATGTTTACGCCTTATGTATTTTTAGTGGTTAAGTAAGAAATAATTTAGTGTGTGCATTAAAAATAAATAAACCAACACGAGGGAATTTACGTTAATTTTGCGATGTATCCTATAATTACGTCCGAGATAAAGTGGGGATTCGCAAAAGGGCTCTTCACAAAGAAGAGCAGCAATAACAACTACAGATGGTTGTTACATAATATCATCATCGTCATCATCGGAACTACAACCGGGTACCGGTCTTGACCTTATTTAACAAGTCCTGAGGCTTGTTACATTTTTTTCCATTATGATTTGTTTTTTTCTGGGCAAGGTCATTAGTCTTGCGCCAGAGGCTCCCCGACGGGGAATCGAACCCCGGTCTCCCGCGTGACAGGTGGGTATACTAACCACTATACTATCGAGGAGCCTGTTACATAATATACAAACTTTAAAAACCGACTTTTTGATAACACATGCCTGGGGATCTATTGAACGATCGATCTACACTAAAGTAAACACATCTAAAAATAAAGTAAATATATATCTGAGCACAAGAACTGTACATGTTTACGCAAGGCAAGCGAACATTCCGATTACCAGGAGGAAGGCAGCTATCTTCTCGGGACTAGTCATCTGTTGATCAAACACGACGTCGAACGTGCACCAAAAGCAAACCAAGGAGACCTATGTTAGATAGGTACACCAAAAAAATAACTGTCACCAAAAATAATTAAAATAAATTACAAAAATCATATTAAAGTCACATCTTATTATCAAACACAAGTGCTAACCGAACTGCGATAAGCTTCAATCGATACAAATTTCACTCGAGTATCTGAGTGGCATGAGCGCCTGCAGCGCATTCAACGATGACAGGTGTTTAACCGATCGACCGAACTTTGTGGGTAGTCGCCCACGAGGACGCCTTTCCAAACTTGCTGCAACAATTAAACACTTCCTAAATCGCATTGTCCATGCATTTGAAATATGATTTATGTATTTTATAGAAATAACCCATTTCCGTAGTGAAAGCAACCAGCGCATTTTGCTTCATTAAACAGACACAATTTAATGAAACATAAAATTCGTTTAACGATAGACTTCAATTGAGGTTCGGCCTTCTATGACTGTAAGATTTTGCCCACAGGAAGTGAGATTCGGTGTTGAAAGAAATACCAATTTTGTGGTAGTAGCTAATATGCAGTAATATGGTATGATATGGGAAGAACACTTCAGCTGAGTTATATCTAGGTAGCTTTTCTGCAATTACGAGAGTTCTAGTTGGTAAAGTAATTGCTACTACATGTTTAGATGGACTGGCACAATAGATAGTTGCATTTCAAGCCACGGATGTTGAGATGTAGAACAATCCAAGAGCAGATTGGACTAAAATGTGTATAGCACAACGATGAGCGAATGTCTTACTTTGTTGGAGGTTGCAGAAATTTTCGAGAAACCCCACACCACAAAATATAACAACAAATGTAAACTTGATGTAGATGTATACTTACAAACCGACATTATTTAGAGGCACACTTATCATTCACCTAAGAATATTACTGAATAAGGTTAAACAAGTTCTGATTAGTGTAAACGGTGTACTTGTGCTGTGAAAATCCTATCATCGCTGGTTTGCATGTACGCACCTTTGTACGCTGCTTGAGACATAATCCCATTCATTTCTACTCTTCACTGTGCACCACTGTACATTCGTTTAAAGTTGATATTTTATCTCTTTGTTTAATTATGTCCCTACCCTCATAGGGCAATATATAAACTAATTCGGAAAGACCCACTCTACCAGTTGCCCTAGAAACAAACGTTTTATTATTGAGGTTCGCAGACTTGTTACCTTTGCTTGACGTACAATATTTACGCAGCATATTCCAGTTCCATTGGCGTACACTGTATCATTACAGTGCCGAGTTACGGCATTACGATCCTTAAAGTTCCAGTAACAGTCATGTTGACGGACTGACGATGTGTTTTAATAAGTTAAGAAGAGACACCCGAGATCTATTCGTCTAAAAGATGCCTTCTCCTAGTACTTATTGTATTGAAAAATACACTAATACCCCTATGGTATTGTATTCCAAAATACAAATTTGTTCCACATACGTATACCAATTTCATACGTTTAGAATGAAGGTCATCCTTTTCTTCGTGAGTTCACATCTGGGACTGATTTGTCCTAAAAAGGTTTTGGTAGGGAGACCGACTTGTAAGAAAAGGGTAAGTTTGTCCCCCGTCGTCGCCAGGTCTTCTGGCTGTATTGTGAGTATCAGAATTAACCACATCCAAAGGTGTATGAGGATCAGTCTTAACATATGTAAAAATGGGAACGGTTATCTACAGTAACCGTTTTCAGTGACTCAGTGTTACAGTATTCTAACTATAAAGATGGAGCCGAACTGAACTACCATGGAACAATTGTGTCCTTATGAGAACGGATCGCTTTGGTTTGTGGTATTCTTATTGAATTGGTGCGCTGTTAGTTCTTGCGCCTCCCCAGACTTGGCATGCTGTGGTGATGTTGTGTTTGCTGGAGAACTGAATGGTGCATCACCAACAAGTCGTGTAGAAGACCAAAGTGCTAGAATCGCTACAGCGTGCCTTTCGGTCACGAATGTTCTCATTTCTGTCAGTCGTCGTATATCATTAATGGAGTCGTAATGCTGTCCTTTCATTACCAAGCTAAATTCAGGGACCAACTAGAAGTCTTGAGAGGCCGAATGCACCGATTCAGTGGGTGATCTTGACCTATGATCCGTTTTCTCGTCAAAAAATTGCATACGATTTTCATTCTCGGAGCTAGCACGTTGTCGTGCGGAACCAAAGGAACACACACCTTGGTATTTGGGTGGAAATCGACGAATTCTCACCCACAGACGATGGATAACGCAAAGTTACTACTAAGAATTTGGTACTAGTCAAAAATACCAAATGCTAGTCCAACAACTTGGAGTGAAAGACAGATGTATAAATAACGGAAGGAAATATTATATCGTTTGCGACGATAGTGAAGAGCGCGTGATTCGAACCGACGCTATAACGGTAGGAATCAGTAAAATATAGTACAAAAGCTCAACACTTCAGGGCACTGTTG
This sequence comes from Microdon myrmicae, assembly GCA_963931805.1. NCBI lineage: Eukaryota > Metazoa > Arthropoda > Insecta > Diptera > Syrphidae > Microdon > Microdon myrmicae. Next base: position 117,625,392 of record OZ007500.1, on the reverse strand, counting down.
CGTGTACGAATTCGACTTCTAAACTCAAGTACACTCAACTGATGTGGAATTGCTATGCTATTGCTTCGTATATGATGCTTTTGCTTATTCGATTTTATTTCTGTCTTGTTCTTCACTATTTGCTTGTGTACTGTGTGTGTATTTTTTAGAAACGCCACAATACCTTGACCGGCAATGACAAGAACAAAAAATTTAACCCAACCTCTTAGAACGATGTTCATCCAGATTATGTTAAAGTTTTTAGCTTCTAATGCTTCTACCCTGTGGCGGGTCAAATCAGACCAGGTGAAGATGCAAACTCTAACTTAAAAACGAAATTTTGCATGTAAATCGTATTCTAAGCAACGAAGGTACGCCGATCGCTCAATAAGTCATTAGAACATTCAACATATGGCGCACATAGTATTAAAAATAGTTTATTTTTAGTAGATTTCATTATTCAGTGGATAGCCGCACGAAAAACTAGGTGTGAACAAAATTTCGCCTAAACAAGTGCCGTGTTTAATCTCAGTGGGTAATCGTAAGGTCGACTCGGGGACTATTTTCAAGTTTTTCGTTTAGAATTTTGACGTGTTCCTAGGTCGATACAAAACTGCTGACCAAACATGGATGCACTACTACACTCCTGAGACGAGGAAACCATCCAAAAAGTTAGTTCTTGAAGACGAACGGGTTCTGAAAATAACGAAGACGATGAAATTGACAAGATTATGGGGACGGTATTTTAGGATGCACGTAAAATCGTCTACATCGATTACGTGGAAAAAGGAAAAACAATAATTGGAGAGTATTATGCCTCGTTATAGCACCGGTTGAGTGAAGAAATACAAAAAAAAAAAGTTCTCGCCTGAAAATTGTTTTCTAAGAATCCTCATATATCGAGATGGTTGATAAGTCGTATTTGGAAATCACTGTTAAGTCTATTTCAGTTTCTCTTAATATTTCAATGTGCTTCAAAGTTTGTAAATGCTGATAAACGAGGTTTTGTATTTGCATTAGTGATATTACAAAAAGAGGAAACCATCCAAAAAGTTAGTTCTTGAAGACGAACGGGTTCTGAAAATAACGAAGACGATGAAATTGACAAGATTATGGGGACGGTATTTTAGGATGCACGTAAAATCGTCTACATCGATTACGTGGAAAAAGGAAAAACAATAATTGGAGAGTATTATGCCTCGTTATAGCACCGGTTGAGTGAAGAAATACAAAAAAAAAAAGTTCTCGCCTGAAAATTGTTTTCTAAGAATCCTCATATATCGAGATGGTTGATAAGTCGTATTTGGAAATCACTGTTAAGTCTATTTCAGTTTCTCTTAATATTTCAATGTGCTTCAAAGTTTGTAAATGCTGATAAACGAGGTTTTGTATTTGCATTAGTGATATTACAAAAAGCCCTTGCTAGAAAACATTTCATGAGCGGACTTGATCCCGCGAAACGAGTTCTTTATTCTTAGTTAACATGAAATATATTCGCATTAAATATCTAGGACCTATTTCTGAAGCGGGGATAATATGCCTCCCATATAAAATGAACTCTAGAAACGTCTTCATTCAACGCGAAAAGAATAAAAATATTCTATAAAGGTTATGCAGAGTACATAATTATTTGTTACAATGTCCGGAACAACAATAACCTCTTTATAAATTATACCCAGTAATTTTGAACCATACTTTTATTATGCTCTAGGTGGATGGTTATTCATATACATTTCGAAGTAGAATACCCCACAGAGCTTACAATTGAAACACTTGTAATACTTCACAATTTCACCTACCACATTTACAACGGCATGCATGTATATTTTCAAGGCTTCTCTACAAATTTCAACACTTTTTGTTGCCCATATAACATAAATGCCTGTCTAACAACCACACGACGGAGTTTTATGGTCCACCACAATTCCTCCAGAACCATACTTCACTAGCCCAACTTTTATGTCCGTACCCTGTCCCAGAATGCTTAACATTTTTTAATCATCGGTCTAACAATGTCCATTTACCTCAATCAATATTAAAGTCGGCAAATATGCGCAAGCGTTCGTAATGAGCCATAAACCTCTTGGACGTAGTCTTAAAGTGAGGCTCATGTAGTTTTCTCAAACTTTAAGTTCGTAGCCAACTCTTTCGTTCTTCAAAAAATTTTTGCAACATAATTTCTTTTACCGTTAACCTCGGCAAAACTATGCCTCCGATTCTCTCCAGTCGTGTACATTTTCCGATATTAAGCAAAGAGAAATTTACACCAGCATCACGTCCAAATAGAGACCATATGCAATTACATCTACCACAGACCAGAAATCGCTAATTGCAAGTGTACGCTTACAACCTATTCCATCGTCTCTGCTTAGATTCACACCCATTGTCCATTGAAGAACTGAATTTAACGGGAAAAAAACTTTCTCCTTTCATATAAATGAAAGTCCGTGATTGAATGCATAGGAATTACTGGTCATATTATATACAATATAATATAATCGTTTTTGTTTTATAGTATACATATATATGCACTAATTGTTCTAACTGTTCGAGCTCGTACATGAAATCAGTTAGAAACATATTCAATAATTTGTTTTCATTCCTGAAAGTGGGTTAGTGGTATCACTAAACGGAATATTTAACACGTTCGTAAATGCACACAATATAAGAAACGGTCAACCCAAATGTTTTCGCTTTAACCGCAGGTGCGACTTAATTATCACTTCTTTAGAATTTATACGTTCGTTAATGGCGAATTAAAATCAAAAACATCATTTTAAAATCTAATCTCACCTGGCAGATGGTAGTTGGTCGTTGAATATTCTAAACTGAATATGTATCCACAATAATATAATATATGAATTGATATTTCGTATTTCTGCACACGTTCAAATATATTAAATGAAGTTTACTCGTCGACTGTATACTATTGACTGAATTTCGTTCACTAAGGAGGTCTACGCGCGAGTAACTTTTTCTTACATCTGAAGACGCGGCCGCCTTGAACTTGGATTTATATACTGTGACCTATTTTTAATTCCTCTTTGGATAGTGGTCGCAACGGCTTGCGCAGGTGAGAATGGATAAGCAAGAAGAGAGAAGATTAGAGAGCCAACCAGACTTTGGCTTGGGGGAATTTAAACATCGTTAAAACGAAATGTGTTTAGTTAAATTATTACGGAAATATTCAGCCATTGAAGTGATATCACTTGTGTCATATTTTGATAAATCGATGAAATCATGCAAAATAGAAAATCTCAACTAAGTTGTAAGACTTTCATTGATTATTCTATGCTACTCGTAATTTAAGACTACCTATGGACATAGACATGCCACTTTTATATGGGTCATCAATGTTCCAACTTTCGGCAGATTGTATTGATGTATTGGTCAACGACTATGACCATTGAATTATTATTATAATTTTTTTGTAAAACGTTTATCGATTAAAGAAAGTTTTATCACCTGTAAAGTAGAATGCTCGGATGCAGACTACTGAGTAGCTGTGCCAAGTTTATTGATGGATATATAATATTCTACTAAACGCTTCAGTTAAAAAGTATTATTTAGACATATATGTACATACAAATGACGAGCCGTAAGGATTCCAACGTTCAGTCGCCTGGTCAGATACTATACTACCATGCTATAGGTTCCAAGAAATGATCGAGAGAATTCCTTGACCACCTTACGGAGCTGGCTGATAAACCGGCTGAAAAATATGGAATATGTGGTGTTCCATCGTCATCCTTCCGACAAAATACCGCCGTTTCATGATATACGTTCTGTGGTGGAGTTGGGAATAGTCGTTGGTTATATTTTGGAGTTTGATTGTGTTTGCATCGCCTAAGATTGGGGATAAGTGGCATGATGTCATATTCTGAGATCGAAAACTCTGGAGCCAAAATAGTCTCCAAATCGGATCTACAGAAAGACTATCTCTCCATTCAATCGTAGACTAATTAGTACCAAATTTTTAACAATCAAAAACGTATGTAACCAAGTGGTTAAAAAATATATAAATTGCGATAAAGCAACCAATTAAATTTTCGAGTGACCAACTGGTTCACGTTCCTTCCAGCCAAGACTATTAACAACAATTTAAACATTTTTCTTCCTCTCCTACGAAAGCATTTGCCAAAGATGTTTTCATTAATCAAGAACGAAAGTTAGAGGTTCGAAGGCGATCAGATACCGCCCTAGTTCTAACCATATATTTTAGTGACGGAGAGCGGAATATTAAATCCAAATCTGAGAGAAGGGGCCATTGTCAGCGGCATATGTGAAGCTGCATCCACATACATTTAATCCCATCTTCCATAGACTCGACTGCTCAACAACAAGATAGTCATCAAAATTTGCACTTTAGAAGTCGGTAGTTCCCTGTAAGTCTTTTCAGATATAAAACCTTCCCTACCTTCTGGAAAACGAATCTCAGACAATCGATAAAGTTACCTACGGCACAATTACCCGTACTATCCATGTTGTCTCAAGTGATGGAAAAAGTTATAATGTAATTCCAAATAAGTTAAATACTTAGAGTGTAGCGTAGCCTTAAATGATCAGCGAAACAGATTCGTCCACGGAAGACATTTTGAATTTTTTCATAAATTTTAGGCATCATCAATTGAGAAACACAATGAGTCAACACCAGTCGAACTGGACATGAACAAACTTTTAAATTACATGTGGGACAAATATCTGCTAAGTAAGTTTGTCTCTAGAGATATTTCCCAACAGTTTTGCCATAAAACAAACAACTTTGGGATACTGTAGACGGAATGTCTTCGGATGTGGAATAATCACTATCTAGAAGAATGTGTATTTTGAATTTAAGATCCCATTTTATCATCTATTTATAAACTTTAAGGCCGCCTACGACAGCATAGCAACTATATAATGCCATGAAAGAGTTCGGCATTCCAAACAAATTGATACGACTTTGTAGGTTGACCATGACCAACCTAACTAGTCAAGTAAAAATAGCGGGATTGATGTCCAAACCACTAAACATCTTTAATGGACTCCGAGAAGGGGATGGTCTGCCCTGGCTCCTCTTCAAACTGGCGTTGGAGAAAGCAATCCGCGACTCTGGAATTACAAATAGAGGGACTACTGTCCCCAAGTCCTGCCAGATACTTGCCTACGCAGATCACATCGACATAATCGGTAAATCCGATTCGGCTGTACAGGACTCCTTCACCTAGATCGAGCGGGTGGCACAAAAACTGGGACTGCACATTAATGAGAGAAAAACTAAGTACATGGTGGAAACTTCTACGAAGAGAAGACCTAAAGGTGGTCAAACTATCAAGGTAGCGGAGCACGAATTTGAAGTAGTGCAATCTGTTAACTAGCTTGTGTCAATAGTATCAGCCGATAACAATATGGGAGAAGAAATACGCGAATGACTGATCAAATCCAACAAAACCTATATGGTCTATCAAGGTTCTTTAAATCCCAAAATGTATGTAGAACATCCAAGCTACTACTGTACAAGACTATGGTCTTATCAGTACTCATTTATGGATCAGAGACCTGGGTGCTCAATAAAAAACAGTCTGAGCTCTTAGCCGCGTTCAGAGGAAGGTCCTAAGGATAATTGTTGGCCCCATATGTGACGGAGGACGATTCCGGAGACGCTACAACCATGAGTTGTACGCAATCTACCTTGAAGCTCATATTGTAAGAAAAATCAAGCTCGGTAGACTCCGGTGGGCGGGACACCTAACTCGAATGCCTTTGTGGCAGGATGTATGGTAGCCGACAGCGCAGCAGACTTTGTCTACTATGGGGGGATGGCCTAGACCAGTACGTCTAGAGCCTGAGAGTGCCAAGCTGGATGACATCGGCTCGAAATCGGGTGGAGAGACTTGATAAATAAGGTCCAAGACCGGATCCCGGTTGTAGTACCGATGATGATGATGATGATGTACTCAAACAAGGTACTTTTTATAAACTTGCAAAACTATCTACTTTTCTATTTTATTTTCATAGTCGGATCTGTGTACGAATGTTAAAAAAAAAAAATCCGTTGATGTTTCCAGTTACAAACTGAGTTAGATAACTTCTCGATTGGTTGTCAGTAACATTTTCTTAAGCACATTACTTCAAAATGTCAACCGCTTACATGTCCCGGCATCTACTACCCACATGATCTACTTTATTTACAATAACTTCCTATATTCACCGAGTTAGGTATCATGTATGACAAGCGGCTAGAGTTGCATTATATATGCAGAGTGTCCCGCAAATAGCGTGTCACCATTAGAGGGGTTATTGCTTACCTCATAACCTATCAGAAAAACAAAATACGACTATAGTAAAAGTGGCACTGTTGTCAAACTCGTTTGGAGTAGACTATGGCCCGGAGTCTGTCAATATTCGGAAATTTCAGAAAAATCCAAGTAACTCGAAAAGAGTGCGACTTTATTTGGGACGTTTCGCCTTTTTTTCATTTATACATTTTAAGATAGGGATATATTAGGAGCAACCCCCCCCCCCCCTCCGCCGCCCGCGCTTTATCCCGTTATTCACACTTCCATCCCTACATCACTTTCGTCCAAAGAATCTTTTCGTTTGACCAATCTTTAACCTCAAATAAGGTTTCCATACTATGATTTCCGTGGTTCCAAATCCATCCGAAATCGTTACTGCGGTCGATTTCAATGCGCGTAGTTCTGGAAACAATAACTAGGGGTTAGTAAAGTCAATTTTTTGCCAATTCAAATAATTTAACCAAACCCCGAAATGACCCACCAGGGATACCGACATGGACAATCATTTCGCTAACACATTGAATAGATTCCTCAGTTCCCACCCTAACAAATACCCAATCGAAGTTGTTTAACCCCTTGGCTTTTCAAACCACTGTTGTTAACGACGCCTTTCGAAGAACACGATGCATCGTTATAGTGTGAAAATTCCTGGGAAGACTGCTGCATGTAAACCATAGCGTTCCGATTCCTGAGAAGGAGTTATGATCGATTATTAATTGCTTGATTCTCAGAAGGACAATATGATCAGCATTATGATTACTCGCTTCATAAGAAAATCTTAAGATCGAACATTAATTGTTCGATTTTCGGAAGAACTCTACCCATACAAATATCAGCACATAGAGCAGCCGCTTGCAGGACAATGGCACACGAGGACGGTTGCCGTGTACAAAATGATATAAGAGGCCAACAATCTTGCATTATAGTTCATTCGCTCATAGGAAACTTAAGAGTTTTGGTATCAACAATTTTACATATATGTATATATAATAAAATACAATATAGAAAACATTCTCCATTATTCTCCACTGAGAGCCAGCCGTTCGTTTAATTTAATTCGTAACAATTTTTCGGTTTTTCGAGCTGGATCCCTATCGTCAGAGCTACGAAATCAAAGGAAACGCCACCACACCCCACTGGTGGAGCACCGAGTACCAATCTTGGGGTAGCCCGCACCGCACCAGCCGCCCGGACGAAAGGGAGAGTATCTCCCACGCGTCTCGTGCGAGATCACACTGCACCTATTCATGTGCACAACGGAAGAGGGGAATAGAGCTTCTCATTAGTTCGGTGAAATTAAGAAGGAAGTTGCCCTGCCCCGATGGTCGAATGTCGACACTGAAGTAGTTGGCACCGTACCAGCGGCTCGCATAGAAGACAAAGTGTCTCCCACGTGCCTTGTTGCAGATTACACTGTCGGTATGAAATTCGGTAGAGGGAAACGAGTATCCATCCACGCCGCCAGAGCAGAAGAGAACCTCTCTACATCCCACACTCCGATGCAGACAACTCTCGTCTTCAGGCTAAGTGAAGTATTGTGCAAAACAGTGGCGCTATCGGCTTGGTTGAGAAGAAGGGCTGAACCCGAGGCCAAGCTGTTCGACAGGAATTGGGGATCGCCGAGTCAGGGACCAGAGGAGCACGCGGAGAACGCAAATTGTTGGAAGGGAGTTCGGAAGAAGAAACAACGGTCGAAAATTCGAAGCCCACCAGACGAGTGGCCAAGAAGAATATAGTTGAAAGAAGCGACCCCAACGTTGGAATCGCTCTAGGAATTGGAAATGTTGGTAAAGAAGGGCGCGAACAAAAGGAAAACGTGTTCCAGGATCAGCCGAAAGATCTCATTGGTGATGATCCGATTGAAGATGAGGGCATAGAGGAAGAGGAGCAGCATGTTGTTCAAGGTCTAGCGTGTGAGGACGAAACTGTATTCGAGCAACTATCGAATGATTAAAGTGCACCAGTTGTTGAAGTAAACGTTGCTACCAAAGAAAGGGAAATGTTGAAGGAAAGGTCCACCTCAGAAGGGAGATATTGAGCCCCAAATGGAGACAGAATCGGAAAGGATGGAGAAAGAGTTGCCTATAGCCGCGGTTATTGAAAGAGAGAAGTTGATCAAGAGCGTCGAGTTCAACAAGATGAAAGAAGACCATGTCTCTAAAGTAACCACGACGATGAAAAAGAAAACAATCGCAGTTATGTCCATTAAAGTAACAAAAACAGAAAATCTTAAGGAAGTTGTGGGGGTAGGCGATGTGGATGTACCAACGTATGGCACCGGTTCACTATCGCCCCACTAGTTATTCCGCCGACGGCACGTCCACAAGAAGCGAGCAAAATGGACAGGTGATGGGTCGGGAAATAAAACGCACTCGTACCATATACGGGGTCACTTTGGTTTGTTTTTATTACACTAAAACTTTGGTGGCTGCTCAAGGGAATCTTTAGTTTCTTTAATATCTGGGGTTACCCGCGTCTTATTGTGTCCTTCTTTCGTTTTCCCCGCTATTGACGGTGGCAAGTGTCCGAACCATCACACGAGTTGTACACTGACTAGCACTCAACCGACACGATCGTACAGAATACGGTTTTTGAATAAAAATTAGGGGACGCGATAGACTTGACTATATACTCGGGGGTTTGCAGCCCTCGTTACGAGGGGCTGATGTGTAGCCGATGGTAGAATGATGACTGACTCATGAAAGCCAAAGTTCATCGCGTCGTGGCAGTGGCGTCGTAAACTCATTGCCACTTACTAAGAATTTTGTGGAAGAGTTGCTATGCCTGCTTAGGAATTTAGTTCCAGCGAATCCTTGCCGTATAAGCTAAGTTGGATTCGTTGGTTGTGTATACCGGGAAATTGCAATTGCTTGGGTGCAAGCAAGGGGTATCGTTTAGATAGGATTTTAACCGAAGTCGTTTCGGGAAAATGTATGCGGCTTGGTATATTTGGTGTTGATGGTTAATGTTCCGTTGTGGATGTGAATATGCGTTAGTTACGGCATATGAATTTCGCGGAAATTAAGATTGCTTGGTCGCAAAGAGGGAATATGGATTAAGTAGAGAATTGACCGAAGCAATTTTGGGAAAAATTATATGTGGGGTGATGTAATTAAGGAAGATGGTTAAAATTCCGCTGTAAATTGGAATATGCATTTATTTAAGCTTGGGAAATCGTTATAATCCACAAAATTGATGTATAAAATTGTTCTTTCACATTTCCGATTCATGGAATCTTTTGTTTTTGTTTGTATCCTTGAGCACATTCTCTTTTTACTATATTTCTTTTCTTTCCTTTCTCAAGTTATGAATCATGAAAAGGAGAACAATCTGGTTCGGCACATAGAATAAAGGACTCGGACACTCGGTTGAATAAGACTCTGGGACTGATGCGTCAGTCACCACGGGGAACAGGAGACGACCCAACTTGCGAGGCTGGATGTTGAAATACGACTCAGCGATATCAATTCGCTGGTGAAGGAAATTCGGCCAGTGAAACTGGCTCTCTTAATTTAAGGATGCATTTTCCCTTCCAAGAGAAACGTGAAGTCTCTCTTTGGGGGTTGGTAACTTGATTTCATAGAGAAGATCTATAATGGTACGCATGTATGTGTGCACATTGGTTCTTTCATGGGACAAACTCATGAGAACGAATCCAGAAACGAAGAAAGGGAATGATGTGTATCAATGAGATGTGAGTTCGGCTAAGTAAACAAGCCGAATCTCATTGGGTGCTAATTGGGTTTCTGTTTGTTCATGCCGCTAGGTCATGAGAAGCAGATCCAGAAATATGTAGGACAAAGAGATAGATCATTGTCTAAGATGTGTATTGCAGCTGTAATGATAGCCGCAATGCACATTGCACCTGGTGCTAATTGGTTTTAGTTTATTTACAGGGAATTGGTGTTTATGGCATTGCTGCCAAGGGTAAGTATACCATTCCTATTTGCATTTGCCTATGCTGCAGGTTTTAATTTATGCCTTAAGACGCAAGATGCGTATATTTGCTTTTGTCCCTTGGGTATAGGTCACCAGCCAATATGTATGTAAAGGAATTTATCATACACATGGTGAGGCTGGGAATAGGCGACGCAATGTTTATGATCCCTGGAATGGTGGTTACATTAAATGTAAACCAAGTTGTTTTATTTTGAGGAATTCGACTAGGGGAAATGCATATGTAAGATTGGGATTTGCCTGGCAACCGAAGGTGCCGAATTGGGCTTGGGATTCATGATAAGATTGGACAGAATTCTTATGGGGAATTTTCGGATTCGAAATAATGAATGAAGGTAAGAATTCTCTTCCAGGAGCTTTTAGCTAAATATATTTCGTAAATTTGTTGCGTGAAGCATTTACAGGTGCTAATGCGATTGCATTAGCGGAAACTTATGAAGGTTGGGTTGTAGTTATGGGGGTTCTTTGGCTAAGTAGACAGTGGGGTTTGGCGGAACCGCCACAGGCTACAAACCAAAAATAAAAAAAGTGCGGCGGACACGAGCTCATCCGAAAGGTGAACCAAAAACACACACAGCGGCTAATTAGTCACGGCACAATGGACCAGGAAACATGCTATCATGATGGTAGGCACATCACCACCTGTAAACACGTGGCTGGAGAGAGACTTGCAAACATTGCATTCAGAACTATCTATCGGAAGAAAAAACATGAGAAGAAAATTGTTAGAGACGCATCATGCACATTCTCAGGAACACGCAGCATCAAACAACAGTGTTCCAATACCTGAGAATAAATAGAGATGTATATGAACTTTAAGGAATACTAATAGTTTGTAAATTCTATGTTGTAGATAAGTAAAGTATAATCTTTGTCCACCTTAGCAGCGAGCATAATCATACATCGTAAAGTCATAAATCTAAATTTTAGATACAAAAAATAGGAAATTAGTCAAGATGAGTGGCAGGAGCTGCAAAACTATATTCTCTTACTTCTAAAATGTTGGCGTACAATAAAATTTGTATTATTATAAAACGAACTAACTTAATAGTAATAATCAGTGCATTAAACGAGTGCAAGGTCGTTATACTATTTTATAGAAACGGCCCTTCCCCCTCAACCATTCTGATTAAATCTGATTACCTTTCAAGAGAAATGTAAAAAATTGTCAAATAGAATAATAATTAAATTGTATAAAAAAATAATAATTAAAAAATAATAATATTTTAAAAACTATTAAAAATTACCTATAATAACGAGAACCAATTGTTTGTCGTCTATTTTAAAAACAACGTTTTATAAATAATTTTTTTATTACAATATGTAGCGCATATTCCATTCTCTATTATACAAAAAAATTTTCTCCGAGCGACGAAAACCGATAGTTCCGCCCGGAGGTCATTAAACTATTTCGATCCACAAACAAATGTTTGCACTCAACTTGAATCTCCGAAATAAAATATGGGCGCCCATGATGACTGCACGAAGCCAACCAAAAGATCCCACCGGTATAAAACACACTTTATACGAACAAGCTGCGAATTATAAACAACGAAAAAAAATTGCTGGCTGGCTAACGCCATTCCAACGCACAATGTGTGATGCGTCCATGCTTTGCTTGTAACCTATTTTGTGTGGTTTCAAATTAAAATCTTTACTACAATTTGCTAAACGTTATAAACTGACTGGAGAGCAATGAAGAATATTTATGTTTAGTTTTGAGAGGTAACTACCGGTAATGTCGAGAGCATTGAACTATTAAACCCAACTATCCTCATAATCGTGGACGTCGTTACAGTTTAAAATTGCCTGTATAGGTGTTCAGTGTAACTTGTGAGTGACACAAGGCGGAGGAAAATAGAGTAACTAAACATATAGAGGACCTATAATTATTGAAATTTTTGCAGTTGGTGCGGAGGCTGGGAGTTGAGACTGTCCAAATGGGGCGGGAATAAATTGCGATAGTATGAAAGTAATTGCAATTAATGCAATGTGTACAAGAAAAAAAGAGAAATGACAGCAGCTCTTTTGCAAACTTAACTACGATCAAAACTTCACTTTAGAAGTTTTAAAGTTTGAATTAAGATGCTAGTTGACTGCCGAACGATAGCTCGTAGAGATAAAAAAAAAAAATGGGATGTAGAAAGGGTCACACAAATCCCTGAGGTTTAGATCTTTACCTAGATATTACTCGATTTGAATACATGTGTATAACAGAGCACACGATATAATACGCAAATAGCGCTACACAATAATGTTTGCTCGACAAATAAACATAACTTCACTGAATAAGCCGCAGTTAAGATTCATTTCCATGATCATTCCACGAAAACTCTGCTACAGAAAAAACCCTAAAGTCACGATGTTTCGGTGGCTGCTATAGAAACCTTGAGTGGTTTCCCTATTAAGAACCCATTAACAAGTTTCCTCTAAATGATTTACAGAATTTAATAGTCGATGCAAATAAAAATATTCTTGTGTCCGACATTTGTATGTTCACTATTTGGGGCCGAAATTGTTACTGGGCTCGGGTGGAATAACGTAAACCGATGACGCACCCTGTAAGGAGTGCAATAACTAGCACAAGCCGTGCATCATTGATTTGTGAATAGCAGTGGGAATTGTGCGCCTGGACAAGAGTATTAATTTAATTCCGCAAAGTTTCCTTAATCCTTTGATTGGCCCACAAATCGAAATAAATTGATTACATTGCACAATGCTTTCAACAAATGTTTCCATTCCAACTTTCTCGAAATCATTGAAACTAGATTCTCGATAGGAATGACCCGCAGAGTAGAGTCATACCTGCCGATGATACCGTTGTCTCTGGCCCTATACTCGATGTCGGATTGTTCACCACACAACATACAGATATACAAATCTAATAATGGAACGGGTGCAGTCGAGTAGTGAATTGGTGTGGCCGCGATTTGCAATAAATCAATAAATTTCAATCAGCGCTCACAGTATCCACTCGCAAAGTGCGTTGATTGTTATTTACAAACCCTTTGTAGACTGGGACATTCCGTGCAGACGGGTCGGTATGTAGTAGTGCCTACAGGAGGAAATCGGTTCACGGTGGCAGGATATTACATCGTGACTTTTTCTCTCTGGTTGCCCTCCTTCAGGCAGGCGTGAAAACCTAGTTGCAAATTTCTCTATTTGTCAAAAGTAATTGCTACCCCCAACACAGGCTACCAACATAACCAAGTCCTTGCAGCACATGTTTCCACCTCGTTATTGGAAGTTGTATGTCCTGTGTAATCAAAAGGAACTGCATAACACCGGACCATGTGGACGATGTACGCACGTATCTGCAGCGAAGTCAACAATATTCTTAGTGGAGATATAAATCACTATATCCTGCATGTGTTGCAATATTGACAAATTTAATCCTGAAAACAGGCATTCGGTCGACAGAGTTGCTGCGTGTTCGGGCGTTGAAATCCATTCAAACCGGTGCTTTCGTCTCGGGTATTATACTTGACTGACAACTGCTGACGATCGGAGGAGCCTCACCAGCGATGTAGTATTGTTACAAAGCAACCTCATCCAGCAGACGGTTCAGAGGTTTATTATTCATTTGTAGAGGCCGCCTTGTAGAGGCTTTCTTTGATTTGCAGTGATTGAAAAGTTCCCATTGGCAAATTGTCGTTTTCAAAATGAAACGACGCCTTACCGAACGTTAGGTGGGACTGCAAAATCAATGAACAGAAATTGGTTCTTTGCGGAGTGTTTATGTTCCGGCAAATGACGATCTGCTGAAACTACTGATATTGTATTTCGTATCTATATTTGTATTTGTTCCTGGATATTGCTACCGTTGGACAAATTGAGTGTACGAATCGTATATACCTCCAAATCATTGGAAGATTGAAAGCGGTAAGTCACCTCTGTTGAAACGCAAAGTACTACAATTCATAAACAGGTTTTATATTCAACATATGAAAAGAGCTTTTGAACTACTTCTTTTTATTGAACCCAATTGCTTAATTTTTTCTTAATGTCAAGTCGAAATTAATGGGCTGTTGTGTGAGTTAAATTGACATTGAAAGATATACACTTGACCGTGTCCGGTGTTATAAATACGACTGTACACTAGCTGTGTATTTTACATTCTCGTAGAATCGACATGCTAAAGTATGACCGTTCGTCAGGAAATGGCAAGACATTATAATTGTCTGTCCTAGATAACAGTTCACAGAAAAATGAATCAACCACAATTAAAAAAAAAATCATTCAAACAAACGAATTATTTAATACGACTAATTCCTCGCCAGGGTATTATTCCTCTCTTATGAATAATACTACTTTTTGCATTCGACAAGCAAGCACGAATAAAGTACTGAGTATTGAAGCGGAGTAGGCGGCAAAAAAAAAAAAAAAAGAAACAGAACAAAAGAGGTATAACAAGAAAATAGAGGAATTAATACACGTATTGAATAATATAATAATAATAAAGTTTTTTTCTCAGGTACTTTTCTTTTGTCTGTGAAGCCTTTTTTCAGATCTTCTGAGCTCTTTGTATTTCTCCTCGCGCACCCGCGTCCTATGAGACTGCTGCATTGCCCGGTATGTAGCATTCTTACGTTCAGTCGCTAGTTTGCACTGATCATCAAGCCAGTCGCTCCGATCTCTACGACTACTGCCTAAGATGGAGTTGGCAGTACTAATGACAGTCTTCTTAAGATGTGTCCATTTCTCTTCTACACCCAGCATTCTGGCCCCAGGACTTACTCTCCCTCCGTCAAGCTCTTCGAAGGCGAGTCTTAGCGTTTGACAAAAGGTGCTACTGGTATTCTCATTGCGTAAGGCAGCCGTGTTGATTCGAACCTGATTCGCGGATGCAATACGTCTCCGTAAGGCAATCCGCGCTCGGAAAACTGTACCAACAAGATAGTGATCCGAGTCGACGTTGGCACCTCAGTACGTTCGTACGTGGCGATCTATCAACACGTGGTCAATTTGGTTGCGAGTGGCTCTCTCAGGTGATACCCAGGTGGCTTTGTGGATATCTTTACGCGGAAACCTGGTACTTGCAACGACCACGTTTTTTTTATGCTGCCAGTTCGATCACGCGTAGTCTATTGTCATTAGTGTTCTCATGCAAACAATGGGAACCTGCTTAGTGCATGAAACTGGCTCCCGGCCTATTTTTGCATTCAAATCATGAAAAACGATTTTCACGTCGTATCTTGGGCAGGCATTGAGGGCCCGTTCGATGTTCTCGTAGTATTCTTCTTTTTGGTCGTCAGGGGACTCCTCTGTAGGTCCGTGAACGTTTATGAGGGTTATGTTCTTAAACTTACCTCACACGCGAAGAGTGCATAGCCTTTCGTTTATTGCATTAAAGCCGATAATGGCAGGCTTCAGCTTTTGGCTGACTAGAAAGCCTACCCCGAGCACATAGTATTTTGCATGACAGCTGTAATAAATGTCATACTCGTTTCTTTGAATAACACCACTCCCCGCCCATCTTAGTTCTTGTAATGCTGTTATCTCAGCGTTATATTCGGACAGGGCATCGGCTAGCTGCTCTGCAACTCGAGCTCGGTATAGTGGACGGACGTTCCATGAGAAAATTCCCAAATCGTTTAGCCATTTTCGTTTCCGTGGTCGTCGTCGTGTATCCGGTCCATATCCGAGGCTTGTTAAATTTGCCATAATAATTCGTTTTTACGGGCATGGTTATTAGCCATGCGCCAAACTTTCTCAGGACGTCACTGCATGCATTGGTTCACTACTTGGCGGGTGCCAAAATTGCTATCCAGGGGTGTCACCTGGAGACTGCATCTCAACTTGGATTGAACAGGGACAAGGATCGTCCTGGCCTTCGCCGGGTTGAAAGCAATCAGTAACTTTGCCCTGTATGTTCCCTCCCATCCCCCCTGGTCATTCTCAACCCACATCAAAAACTCCCTTCATAAAGCCCCAATACAGCTTAATCTCTGCAGATGAGTGTTGTGGAAACCTAAAGGCCTCCCTCTCAAGGTCAAACAGCCCACCTACCAACAGATAATCAGATCCACTCTTATATAATCCTGCCCATTATGGTTCCACATCTCACCCTGGAGAAATTACGAGTTTTTGAACGAAAATTTTTCCGGTTTATCACTGGTTTACACCGCAAAACCAACTCATATAGATACCATAGTAACAACAATCTTTACAACACTGCAGGCATTGAACGATTGGATAGACGGATCATAGAACTGTCGATAAATTGTATAGAAAAAATCCCTAACAATCCCAAGCCTATAATAACAGACATGCCATCACCCTCCTCTAATATAGGAACTCACAATCGTAATTGTCTCCAAATCAGAACCCTCTGCAGCTTACGTAGACTGGTTAACGATCTAAACAAGTTCGTGTGCCACAACACCGAACTGGGACCCAATCAATTCAAATACAGTAACATCCAACCATTCTCCAAGATTCACACTTTTAACACACAACCGAATTGCACCCCCCTACTTCAAGAACATACCTGATCTTATCCCGTACTACTCTCAATCAAATTTTATTTTTAAGTCATCAAATTGTCACTATCATTGCAATATAAAACATTGTAAATTGTAAATAAGATTAGATTAAGTAATTTTAAGTAGGCTAAGTTAAAATAAAGAGTTTCTGTTTTTTCTTTTTCTGATCTTTTCCAGGAAAAACAAAATTACCAATATATCTAAATCCCATTAAATCCTAAGCACATAAAAAAAACTGTTTGGAAAATGTTAACAAATAACATATAAACAATTATATATTATATAATCTTCAAGTTGGGTCTACCGCCTCATTGGGCCCAGAGGGTCTCCAGGCCCCTTTCTCAACATTCGTCGTCACTCTTCCTTCAAGCCCGAGGAAGCATGTTGGCGACCGCACCGAACAACTAGGAAACGGTCTAAGCAAAGAAACCCTTGTGCCTTTTTCGGGCAGAGAGACACGCTTCCTAAGTTTGACACAACAAACTAGTGATAGCGGTGGGATTGGATTAATTCATCCCCTACCAAAGAAATAATATCAATAACAGCATCCGAAGCTTGAATCAGGACAAACATTGGGATAGTATTGTGGGGAAGAAGTATGTACCTAACAAGGGCACGAGATTCCCTTCTTCCTCCATCATAGTTGTTCCACCGATACAATTTCACGATTGTTAGGAAGTCCGCCGAAAATAACAATCACAATCACCAAACACACTGACAACAATAGACGCCCAGAAACGAAAAGTACGATGCAACAAAATGTCACTGAGGTTCCGCGGGAAAGAAAGTCAAATGCACTGTCCACGAAAAGAAACAAAAGAAGTACATCGTCTCAGCATACCGTCCACCAGAAGTAAAACCAAATGAAAACACTTGCGGCTTGTCGTCTGTAATTTACAACTTTTATTTTATCGGTAATTAAGGCACGCACGGTGCGGATTAATTAATTTTAATATGAATTAAGCACTTCGACACGACTCTTAGAAACCACACCGTACCGGCGCTGGTACGGTGGATGGGGGTGACCCGACCGCCTTGAAGGTTGGAAAACGACTCAACCGACATCCTGTCCGATAAGGATATCGTTTTTACCTAACACCAGAGACACGTAAAGTCTCTCTTGGTGGTATAGGGAACCAGATCTTGTGATAAAGGTCATGGTAGTATGTGTGGTGATCGTTCAGATCGATGCTATTCACACGTGCAGTGGAACAACGAAACAGGCAGGCGGCAAAGACAAAAGGAAGAAAATGACCAAATGCGCCGTTGGTAATGCGGGTCATTGTTTACGCGATGCCTCGTCGCTACTATCGACGTTGGGAGAAAAAAGGTGCTAAAAGCAAATTGGATGTTTATGGCATCTCTGGCTGCAGTAGAAACCGGGTTCATATTTGCATTATGAAATGCTGGAGAATTTGGTTTCGGCATCTATTGCGCTAATTATATGCAGCTGCTTGGGTTGTTTATTGATAAGACAAACAAAAAAGGTTGCCAGGCAATGTGTATGAAAAGTTACATGACGCGGCTGGGAAAATAGACGGCGCAATATTTATGGTCCCTGTCATGACGGTTACATTGAATGAAATCCGAATTATTTTGTTTACAGGAATTCATCTAAGGAAATTTGACTGGCGACGTAGATGCCGAAATTGATTGGAAATTCCTGGTAAGCTAATAAAGAAATCTTAAGGAGCAGTGGTATGCGAAGAGAATGCATGAAGGTAAGTTTTCTTTACAGGGACTTAAAGATCATAGATTTGATCTCTTAAATGCGTGCAGCATTTACAGGTACTAATACTGTTGCATTAGCAAACTTAAGGGAGTAGGGTAGTAGTTATGGGGATTTTTCAGGTAAGTAGACCGTAGGGTTTGGCGGAACTGCTACAGTATCTCACACAATGGTAAATTATTAATAAAAAATCTTTGAAATATGCAGAGGGAGTGAGAGAGAGAGAGAGAGAGAGAGAGACCAAAGGCGTGGCCCACCCAGGGTAGTCTACTTTCAAGTCAAGTTCCCCATCTAATGACCAACGTATGCACTAACTATAGTGCTGGTGAGCCATTGGAACACTTCAGTATCAAAACAACAATAGAAATACTACAACAACATAAAACAAAACATCAAATCAGAAAAAAACCAATCCCCTCCCGGTGATATCATTTTCTCACAGGCACTGGACGACAGCCAGCATGCTTTCTTTCTAAGCGTGGTGAAAACCAGACTGCAAGGTTTAGCACACGACCACATCCGATACAAGGTCAATTCAATCTGGAATGATGTAGTGGACCTACGTGTACATTGTATTTACCGCAGCACCCAAGCATTGTGTCTAATTAAACATGACCCATTTTTCATTGCGGAAGAAACAACGGCCAAATACTCCAAATGATACAATACGATTCAATACGACAGCCATTACAGACTGATGACGCTGCAAGAATACAGGTAAAGCAGAATAGTAGAAATGAATACACGGTGGACTGCCTGAGTCAATGGGGAATAGGTCAACAATGTTATGCGTACGCTCTCTATTGTTTTGCTTTCGGTGACGCACCATCGTGTAAGGCTGGATCATGTCTAAAATATGATCGTTGGGCCAATTCTGGTTGAAGTTTTCTTCGACTCTTTGTAACCCAAAATCCATTCGACGTTTTTGTAGCTCAAACCTATTTGAGGTATCGATATGCATGGAACATGCACAAAGGGAGTTAGTATATAAGTTGCAAGTTATTACCAATAAAGACAGAATCAGTTTTGACTCAATCGTGTTTTCACCTATGGCTCTTCAGCCCTTTTTTCATGAGAAAACCCTGGCAAACAACTATGGCATAAAGCCCTACCTAGGATAGGAAAATGACTTCGTCCCCTTCGTTACCTTACATAGCGATCCTCGAACTTCGTATATCTTATCACCCAGTAGTGGGCCCGAGTATATGATTAGCGTAGTTGATATTGGTTCTACCGAATCATACATATTACATCAATAGTAAATTAAAACCACAAGACTATCCTATTACAGTGATCTTGCTTCGCATTTGAAGGGAGAATTTAAAATGCTCACCTCTAGTTCGGCATCGTAAAACCATCTGATGACCGCCAAGAAAGATAGCAACAAAGGTGTAAAGGAGTTTGAAAACAGACTTACACGCCTCCTGCATCTGCTCGACAAGAGCACGTTTGAAGGCACAGTCGAACCTGTGGTGCGGGCATATACCTTGAAGGAAAACCAGAAACTCGCCTTGCATACATTTGAAGACGGTCTTAGGAATCCCAGTTGAGTATTATTGGTTAAGGCACGAAACACAAATCTGAGATCTGCAATAAATTATGCCCTCGAGCAAGCCCCGAGGTTAGGTAACGGAAACACTTTAAATCTATCTAATACTTAAATTTACAGTCAACCAGTAATTTGCCAAATGTGCAATAGGGTTGGACATATTTCTGCACAATGTTACCTCAATACAAAACTCCCACATTACATCCCCCAACTTAAGGCAGAGGTTGGACACATACAATGCTCCTATTGCCGTAGATTCGACCATTCCCAAGCGGAATGTAGAAAGAGCTGGTCCAACCCAAAAATCAAAACGACTCTCCGTTAAACAAAAATGTCTCTAGCACTCAGCCCGCTCTTACTGCAAACAACTATGGAAGTTGGGTAATAACTAAACCAAGCAGGGCTGAACACCTTACGGGTGTACATAATTACTCCCCCCCCTCGCATTTATTAAATTGATTCGAATTAATGTTGGCCTGAAAAAGAGCCATTACCTGTATTACATAAATAAAACCACCACCGAATCATTAAAATGAGGCAGCAGTAGTCCTCTGTCACACGCCAGGACTCGTTTTGTATGCACACCAGGTGAAGTGGTCTTGCCCACTAGTTGGAAGAGGTCCGAACCACGCCTTCTTCGAGAAGGTCCGCGAAGATCTCTTTGGTGGCGGGGAGGCCTTTAGCATTATCCACAGTGTGTCCCATCCAAATCCCGGTAGGCTTAGGTGTGATGAGCCGACACTAACATAACGGAACAAATCACCAAGAAAACACCGACTCGGCAAAAAGAAGACGTAGGAAAAAAAACGGAAAAAGCGGGATATACGCGTCGGCACGTGCAATGTTCGAACGTTATATAAACCAGGCGCGATACAGACGGTCGTAGAAAACGCGAAACAAAATAATATGTACATCGTCGCGCTTCAAGTCCGGAAGTCCGACTCCCACATCAAGTAATCGAAATCAACGAGTTCACACTGTCGTCTGGAGGTAGCTATACACCCCGGAACCGGCTTCGTCATAAGCAAGAAGATTAGGCCCTATATAAAAGATCTGAAATTTATTAATGACCGAAGGTCGGTGCTAAAAATACAGGGCTCATGGTACAATTATGTACTTATAAACGTGCACGCCCCAACAAAACTTACCGACGAAGAAACGAAGGACACGCTCCACGAGACCCTAGAGGAAGTATTTGATGGGATCTCACCATTTGATATTAAAATTCTGCTCGGGGACCTCAATGCGAAGATTAGAAAGGAAGATATCTTCCAACCAACTATAGGTAAAGAAAGCCTACACGACGTTTCAAATGATAATGAAATTCGAATTATCGCGTTCGCAGCGTCAAAAGGTCTGGTAGTGAAAAGCACGATGATCAAGCACAAGCAAATCCATAAAGCCACATGGATATCACCCGACGGCGTAACATAAAACCAAATACACCACTTCCTCATAGACAAAAGACACCACTCGAACGTCCTTGACGTAAGATCATATAGAGGAGCAGATTGCGACTCCGATCATCTTCTAGTGATGAGCAAAATTAGGAGTGGTCTCGCAGCAAACCCACATGGGCAGTTTGACACTGATAAACTAAAAGACTTGCGTAAAAGGGCTGGATATCAAGAAGTACTAACGAATAGATTTAACATCCCAGAGAATGGGAGCAGTGAGCAAGAGGAAGCCAATAGTGTGGACACTAAATGGACATCGTTCAGAGACACAATCAAACAAACAGCCCAAAAGGTATTAGGCTTTAACAAAACAATTAAATCCAAACTTGGTTTCCACGTAGAAAGATAAGATGAAGTCAACGCAGAAAGGTACGCGACGATTTGGAAGGAGACAACAAAACTTAAAAAAAAAAAAAAAAAAAACGCGAATGGGGGAGGACTCGGATCGAAAAAATCTCAGAAAATGCAAGAGCAAAGACGTCAGAAGTATGTATGTCGGCATAAACGCAATTAGAAATGGCTACCGAGGGAGAGCCAAAGTACTTCGAGACACAAAAGGCTGTCTGGTCACAGAAACAAACAATGTCGTTACAAGATGGAAGCAGTACTTTGAAAAACGGTTCAATGTGCGCACCCATCAACCACAAATAAACGCACCAGACGTACATACAACCGAGCCTCAGATCACAGAGCCCTCTTTCGGCGAAGTTATAGACGCAATAAATCGATTGAAAAACAACAAGGCTCCAAGGGTCGACTGCATACCGGCGCAGCTTGTAAGGCAAGGAGGAGAGGAAACCGCTCGAAAGATCCACCAACTCATCAAAACAATATGGGATAAGGAAGCCACTCCGGAAGAATGGAAAACCTCAATAGTCGTCCCCATTTTCAAAAAAGGCGACAGATCTCACTGCGAAAACTACAGAGGATTATCATTGCTCCCAACCACATATAAAATATTAACAAATGTCATACTGGTGAGAATCACACCGTACGCAGAAGAAATACTGGGAGACTACCAATGCGGATTCCGTAGGAACCGGTCAACGTGTGACCAAATGTTCACAGTAAGGCAATTGCTGGAATAGAATTGGGAATACGTAGAGACGGTTCACCAACTGTTCGTTGACTTCAAAAAAGTCTACGACTCAGTCGCAAGGCAAAGCCTTTACCATATTGTAGTTGAGCTGGGAGATTAAAAATGACAGTAATAATGAAAAGACAGAAAAAATACCATGCAAAACTTGTAAAAATAAAGGTAAGGGCACACGCTTCCATCCTGAAGCTGACTGCTGGTTTAAAGAGAAAGAAGACAAAATAAAACATGTTAATAACTCCATGTTAGAAGCGGAACTAAGTGATAACGATCCATAAAACTAATAATCCCACCATTCACTAAACTGAAAATAACATTAAACAATACTCTAGAAGCATCCGCTATTTATGATTCAGGCTCCAATGTTTCACTTATAAATTCAAGATTAGTTCATTTGAAACAAAAAAAAATTGATTTAAAGCAAAGAGTTATCTTTTTTTTTTTTTACATTTTTTAACATTTTTGTATTTATTGACCATCAATAATTTTTACAATAAGCAATACAGATACCTTATGATACTTTAGCTATAATTGTTTACATATACTTACTAGTACATTTTTCAAACAATATGATAAAAGTTATATATTGGTTATGGATTAAGATTTTAGTGGGTAGAGCTTCCTGGAAAAGGTCAGAAAACCAGGATATAGTTATTTACTTAACCTATGCTAATTTACTTAACTTAACTTATCTTAACTTAGTCTAGTTACCTAATTATTATTGAAATAAGTTAGTGTGGTGTGGAAGGGGGATCATAGTGATCAATAGGTCGGTTATGGGTTAGTGAGGATATTGTCAGTCAGGGATGTGGGTTGGGGAACTACTTTCCGTTTGTTCGTTGAAACGCAAAATATTGGAGAAGGGTTGAATATTAGTATATTTAAATTAGTGAGGTGAAAGCTCTGTATTGTGGTATACAATCTCATTAGAGTTATTAACCAACCTGCCAGAGGTGAAGAACGTTCTGATGTGGAGACAGTTCGGATAGGCAGTTCGGTTATCTGACGGAGTCGATGTGAGCGCATTTATTATCGGGTTGGGATTATTGGGAAGAAGAGTTATCTTAAAAACGATTAATGATGTGTATAAAGCAGAAGAATTGATAAAAATCAAAGCAAAAATATTAAATATAGAAGAATACATAGACGTATTCGTAATTAATAATGAAAACTTTGAATATGATTTCCTATTAGGATATAAAAAAATTCAAGCTAATACAAAATGAAAAACTAGAGATAGAACAGAGAAACTGTGATCCTACAGAAAAACAAAAATATCGAATAAATGTTAATGAACACGTAGATTTAGACAACTTCAAAATCTTAACAAATCACTTCAGTCATTATAAAGAAGATATAATAAAAAATCTCATAGATAAATATAAAAATATATTTGCAAAAGGCAAATATGACATGGGCGTAGGAAATGATTATTAATAAAAACAAGAAATTGCAAATAATTCTCAAAACTTGACATAAACCCAGCGTTTTGGTCTATCCCATTACGAATCGAATATAGAAGAAAAACGGGATTTGTAACCCAAGAAGGTCATTTCCAATGGACATGTCTCCCTTTCGGGTTAAAGACGTCGCCGGCTATCTTTCAAAGAATATTATGCAATATAATAAGAAAATATAAGCTGTCAGATTTCACAGTAAACTACATCGATGATATATTATATTTTCAAAATCTTCCGAAGAACATATAGACCACCTTTCACAATTATTAGAAGCAATAACGAAGAAGGGTTCAGATTAAAACTTTCCAAATGCACATTTCCACTAGACTGTGTACAATATTTGGGCCACAATATAAAGCAGAACTCAATTTCTCCAATAAAAGATAATCTAATTTCAATAAAAAAATTTCCCGTACCAAAAAATCAGAAGAACATCAGACAGTTCCTAGGAAGAATTAACTTTTACAATGAATACGTTCCGAATATTTCACTAATCCTAGAACCCCTGCACAACCTATTAAGAAAAAGACAAAATTTCATTTGGTGTGAGGAATGTCAAAAAGCCTTTGAATACATGAAAAATTTCCTCTGTACCCAACCAGTATTAGCAATTTTCGACCCAGATCTACCAATACATATATATACAGATGCAAGCTTATGTTGTATTCCAGAATACTACCCTTTATTAAATTTAACACTGAATCTCCTTACACATCCTTAAAAACTTCTCTTAACATATATTACATTCTCACTTAATACATACCATTCATAAACATTCACAATATTGCCAGTTACAGCACATTTAATAACATGCCCCTTTTCATAACTTGCCCCTTTTTATTTCAAAACATAGCACTTTGATTTTCGTTCAAATTTTATTCAATTTAAAAGTCACAGAAACTAACGGAATACTTTGAGAAAATTTGTTTTGTTCATATTATAATTTACAGTAAATTAGAACACAATGTTCTATAAGTAGAGAAAAAATTCAATTGTAAAATCAGTTCAGTTCAATTCGAGTTGAGAAGCAGTTCAAGTAGTTTCACTTTGAGCTTTGTTGGAGTTTTGAGTTTGTGTAATACACAGTGAGAGAGAAGTAGTTGAGATTGATTAAGATAAGATTAAGAAGACAACAAATAAACAAAAAGAAATAAATATAAATAAACATTTCTCATCGTGACTAAACTACTTAAATAAAAAGCGTTTAAATTAGAATAATCCATATTCTAAAATATAATATTAAATAAAGAAATAATAAAAGGTCCCCGCTCTTCCCTCATTCCGAGGAAGCACGGCAATGGACTCACAACACAAATATAAATAAACATTTCTCATCGTGACTAAACTACTTAAATAAAAAGAGTTTAAATTAGAATAATCCATATTTTAAAATATAATATTAAATAAAGAAATAATAAAAGGTCCCCGCTCTTCCCTCATTCCGAGGAAGCACGGCAACGGACTCACAACACTAGTGGCAGCGGTGCAGGATTACGAATAATCGGTGGGATTATCCAACCAAAGGATCCCATAAATAAAATAAACTAAAATAGAAAAAAAAAATTAAAAAAAAAAAAAATTTCAAGAGAAAAAAAAGACGAGGATACACTCAACTGCCTGGCGGTAACACAAAGGAAATTCAAGCAGAAAAAAAAAAAGTGAAAGAAAAAAAGACGACACAACAAAGAAAAAAAAAGTGAAGAAAAAAAAAATTTGGAGAACTCTACGACACAACAAAGAAGAAAAAAGAAGGACAACAATAAGAAACTCAACAAGACTTCTATCAACATCTAGAGTAGTAGTAAGAAATTTTTTCAATATTTTGATTTTTCTCTCTTCCTTTTTTTTTTGTAGGAATATTTTACTTGGAATTTTTCCCTTTTTCAAAAAAAAAAAAAAGTGTTTTCTCAATAGGAATTTTGAAAATTCTCTTTTCAGTTTTTTTTCGACGACATTTCCGTTTCGTTTCTTTCTCGTCGAAAATTTTCTTTCTTTTCAGTTTTGGGTCCAAACCATATCGTTTCCATATATATATATTGAATAATAACATAAAGGCCATTTTTTCATAAACCATATTTTTAAGAATTGATAACAAATTTTCGCCTTACTTTATTTCAAATTTTCAATATTACGAGTCCATATTACACGAGACAGGCGGCTAGGCAGGGGGAAGAACAAATCCACTATCAACAGATATTCAGTAAAACCCCTGTATTGGCTCTGTCTGTCGGAATTTCTGATGTTTTCAGAATCGTTCCCACCTTTGACGGGAAACCCTGCGACTTAGGTAAATTTATTTCCGGGGGAACGTTTTATTTATATCTATAAAGAAGGCAGACCCGGATATATACGAAACATTTTTAGAGCTAGTCAAAAATAGACTAGAGGGTCATGCATACGATCTGATTAGGTATAGCAAAATCGCTAAGTGGGAGAATTTAAAAGATAAACTTGAATCGGAATATAAGGAGGAGCAATCTCGGTCGACGGCACACAATGAGTTGATTTCTCTGAAACAACACTACAAAGAAACCGTCCGGCAATACGGCGGTAGAGTTGCGAATGCTATGCGGACTCTAAACTCTGCCACGTGTGAAATAACAGCAGACGCGGTGGTTAGGGAATACTTAATAGAAGAAAACACAAAATTGGCCGTTCAAACATTTGAAGATGGGCTAAAGAACGAACAGCTAAAGATAGTAGCTAAAGTCCATGGGGGAAACAATTTAAAACAGTCGATTGCACATGCAGTATCACATGCTGCTCGAATGGACAACTCTCCCAGGCCATATAACCATAATGACAGATTTAATCGAATAGTCTGCCAAACCTGTGGTAAGTAAGGGCATACACAGGACACATGTTATCGGAACATGCAGTCCAACAATTTTCCGAATAGACAACCCATAAAGAGAGAATATTTGAAAGACTGAAGGATTAAATGTTTCTACAGCAGATATAACTGAAGAAATAGTTCAAACAGCAAATAGGACTGGGAACCAAGATGTTCTACCAGCTAATAAGTCTGAAGAACTATACGAATCAGTAAATGAGACTGAGAAACTAAACTATCCATCAGCAGTGAGTAAGACTGAAAAGGTAGACTACTTACAAGGCATAGGAGCCGTATTAAAACAGCCACAACTAAATGACAATTCAAAAATTGAAAAGCCGGTAGCATATTTTTCAAAAAAAACTGAATGAATCACAAAAAAGGAAGCAAGCTATTTACTTAACAGTAAAGTACTGGCAACATTGGCTTATAGGCAGACATTTCAAAATATTCTCAGATCATAAACCATTAGAGAAAATGAATATCAAAGCTAGAACAGACGAAGATCTAGCCTACTACTTATCACAATACGATTTTGAAATAACATACCGTCCAGGTAAAGATAACTTAGAAGCAGACTACTTAAGTAGAAATCCAGTATTAGAGTCCCAAGAAGACGAAGATGATCAATTAAAAACCGTAAATTTTATAAAAGTAGAAGATATTTTAAAAGACCAAAAATAGAATCGAGCAAAGATAAACTAACTATTAAAGATAATTTGTATTATAAAAAAGTTAAAAAGAAAGTAAAAATCATATTGTCAGAACAATTTTGTAAGAATTTAATAGAAAATACACACAAGAAATTTTGCCATATAGGAATAAAACAAATGCAAAATAAAATACTGCCATTATAGAGCAAAAAAAAAAATCAGAAAATATACAAAAAAACTTGCAAAAATTGTGAAATATACATAAAAAATAAATCAAGTGGACAAGTCAAAATTGGTCTAATATCACATCTCGGTCCCGCGAAAAAACCGTTTGAAATAGTTTCTATAGATACAAGAGGTGGATTCGGTGGTTCACGATCCACAAAGAAATACTTACATCTCCTAGTAGATCACTTTGTTGGGGTTCTCTATATTACAAGGAGAACCAACCCACAGTTTCATACCGTATTTCGACCGCTTTCAGCGCGTCATTTCAACCCTATTCCCTTTATAAGCTATTCCACCTGTAAATCATGTTAAACGGACACATAGCTAAACTCATTATCCTATGCAGATAACGCATAATTGAGTTTAGCTATATTTTCGCCATACGGAACCCCATTTCGCTAACCCATGATATTTCCACAGGAAATCGCATCATGTCGGCTAGCAACGGCATAGTCTGATCAAACGACGCGGTTGCATGATCATGCAACCGCTGGGGAAATTATCAAAGCATTTAATTTAGTTCTCATGATCAGATTTCCCTAGCCAATTCGGCGCCCTATTCACTTTCTCCAGACACTCCATTCGCTGGGGATCAATGATCTCTTTTCACAGGTGAATAGCACCAGCTACATTTTACTCTCCTCCACAATTCTGTCTTCTTACAGTTCAATGCACTCCGAGATCACCACAGACATCGCACTAAGTCAGTGGAACACCTCGGAGGCTGCATTAATACATGCACACTAAGTCAGATCAACCCTGTGTGCCTTCCGTTTTGAGTTCTTCATCCTTTCTTCATCAACATGGAACGAATACACAAGTACTTATCCATCTCGATGAGCATGTGGGATTGAAGGATGCACAAGAGAGCGCAATTACCATTGGCTGGCCAATGTGCAAAATCGAAAAAATCCAATTTCATCCCTAATCGGGACCAGTCACTATCCAATCATAGCAGTGTACACACGGTACGCCGCTTAACAGTCACCATTGAATCATCATCGCGATCAGTCACGCCGCCGCTCGGGCCTAACCTTAATTTCTTCAATTTTTAATCAAGTCATTTTCCATCCACCGCTGCGTGCACACATGCTGCGTCGAATTTCAACCGCCGCCGGAGTCAAGTAAAGTTTTTTTAATTATTGCGGTCATACGGTAGAATAAAGCAATGTGTTACATCTTGTACACGATTTATATAAAAACTATTTAATAAGATTAATAATCATAAACTCTAAGTTAAGTGAATAAGTAAAAAAATAAATAAAAAACTTAGTTAAACACGGAACACCGGTGCGTTTTAATTGGATATTCTTGTGAACAATCTTCTGTGGATCATCGTTGGGGAAAAGTGAATCCGTGCCCCTGTACTGGCACACCTACTTAAACCCCCACAACTTCACAAGATTTGCTTACATGTTAACATCAAAAGCACAAAATGCAAATGACTTCATTAAGCTAACAGAAAACCTACTGAAAGAACACAATATAGATATAATCCTAACAGACCAATACCCAGGGATAAATGTCAAAGACTTCAAAGACTTTTTAGAAAAGAAAAACACCACTATGATTTTTACAGCGGCTAACCCACCATTTACGAATGGTTTAAACGAGAGACTCAATCAAATCCTAGTAAATAAAAGATGTGCCATAAATGAAGAAAATCAAAGATATGCATGGACATATATGGCGCACAATTGTGTAGAAAAATACAATGAGACTGAACACTCTGTAACGGGTTTCAGCCCAAAATATATGTTACTAGGTAAAGACACCTCAATATTAACAAATGAATTAAGAAAAAACAAAGATGATAACAACTTAGAAAACGATAGAACAATTGCCTTACAAAACAATATCAAATACCACGAATATAATAAAAAATTAAACGACAAGAACAGAAAAGCTCACGATTTCAAGATCGGGGACTCGGAATACCTTGAAAATGGGAACCGACTGAACTGGAGAAAATTAGATGAACTAAGAATTGGTCCGTACAAAATTTTAAATAAGTTATTGAAATCGACACAGGACACAAAAAATCAGAATCAAATCTGTTTCATATCTCTAAACTCATTCCAACCCCTAACATCTCAAATGTAGAAAATACATAAGGCGCTCAGCCAAAACTTTATGTAAAATTGTACCAAAATTCTGTACGAAAATACTTACGTAAGGGGGGGGGGGGGGGGGGGGGGGGGGTGTAAGGAAAGTACCCTCAGTATAATTAAATTTAGTAATGTAAACCTGTGGGGGTTCTTTTTAGCTTAGCCGAAGAACCCATAACTACAACCCAACTTCCATTGCTTCCCGCTAATGCAATTGCTTCACGCATCAAGGTTATCTAACGCATAGCCTAAAAGCTCCTGGAAGAGAATTCTTACCTTTCATGCATCAATTCGCATTCAAAATTCCCTACAAGAATTCTGTCCAGCTTATAGGTTCATAAATCCATAACCCAATTCGGCACCTTCGGTTGCCAGGCAAATCCCAATCTTACCATATGCATTTTTCCTAGATGAATTCCTGAAAAGAAACAATTCGGTTCACATATAATGTAACCATCATAACCAGGGATAATGATCATTGCGTCGCCCTCTCCCAGCCTCATCGTGTGTACAATAAATTTCCTTACATACATACTGGCTGGCGACGTTTTCACCCAACGACAAAGCAACTTGTGGCGACTCGAACAGATACACACACAATTCACAAGGAAAATAGTGAAGAGCACCGAACGAAAAATCGAATAAGAAAATACATCAGAGCCGTATACCATAGCGATAACAAAAATAATTCACATCAGTGGAGTATAGTCGAGTTTAAATATCAAATTTTAAAATCGGCCAGTACCCTGATGGGTAACGCTTAGGTTCAATTTTTGGTGATTCAAACTGTCATAGCGTCAGTTCGAATCACACGTTCTTCTTCACTATTATTTCAAACGCTATAAACTCCTAGCAGCTTATTGATGCAGCTGCATACAATTAGCTCAATAGACGTTAAAACAAATTTCTTTAGCACGCATCGTGTGCAAACAAAAGAATTCAGTTCTTCCGCAGGCATTCTGGCGATAGGACAAACAATTTAAATTGTTTCAAGTATCCCAAATGCACCTAGCATCTAATGAGTACAACTTGTTTACTTAGTTGAACCCTCAGCTCATAAACTCCTTAATGCCTTTTAATTTTTCTGGATCCGTTTCTCATGAGCTCGCGGCATGACCAAACAGAAACCCATTAGCACCCAATGAGATACGGATTGTTTACTTAGCCGAACTTATATCTCACTGATGCCCATTATCCCTTTTTGATTTTTCAGCTTCGTTCTCATGGCCTTGTCCCATGAAAGAACCAATGTTCACACATATATGAACACCACCATGAGATCCGGTTACCTACCCCGAAGAGAGATTTCACGTTTCTCTTGGAAGGGAAAATGCATCCTTAAATTAAGAGAGCCAGTTTCACTAGCCGAATTTCCCTTCGCAGCGAATTGACATCGCTGAGTCGTTTTCCATCACCCGGCCGAGCCGGTTGGTCCGCCTTCCGCTCCTCGTCGAGTCGAGTAGGAAATCCGCGCCCTCATATTAACCAAAAGAAAAAGGATTAAAAGAAAACCAAAAATGTGAACAATAAGTAAAAAGTAAATTACCGGAAATACAGAAAATTTAATAACCAATATTATACACCCTATAAAGTAAATCACCGTGAATACTCTACATGTGAACAATAAGTATAAAGTAAATTGACGTAAATACAGAAAATTTAATAAACAATATTATACATCTAATAAAAATGACGAACACTAAAAATCATTTAGTGTTTTCTTTCCCGTGCTGCGGTTCCATGAGTGTTTGTTTCGTTGTACTATTGTTTTCCATGGGTGAGAGTGAACTCTGATGGGGATAGAAGTGAATCAGCGCAGTACGCCTTCACACAATACTTCTACCCCACAAACCCACAATGTAAACCATGATGTAAACCTCGTACAAGTAAATTCAGTAATGTAAACCCACAAAAAAACCTCGATGTGAACCACGAAGGGCACATGTCACAAAAAAGACGAAGAACAAAAAACGTGTTTGTTAAATTTTATTTCAATTAATAACATTGAATGTTGTTTCTTTGTTACTATAGAGAAACACTTCTATTATCAATTGCACCAAGCAAAAATTCATCACTTTATATATATATATATATATATATATATATATATATATATATATATATATATATATATATATATATATATATATGAATACCGGGAACCCCGCGAAACATTTTATCTAAAAATCATTTTGGTCGGTTTTGGGAGAAATAGGTATACTGCAATTGGCGGTATATCTAGAGTTAAGAATTAAATTATATTTGACCCAAAATCATGCGTTCCTAACCATGTTAAATAAAGTCTTGAAAAAAAAAAGTACAAATACTGGATTTCTTTTTACCCGAACTTATAAATACAAGAAAGGAAAACAAGTAAGTAGTTTTAATAGATATAGCCGTAACTAGCGCGACCGATCCTACATTGCCTCAGGGACTTGCCATTTCACCTCCTGCAGCCACTTTTAGTCCTCACCCCTCACGATAAAACTTGTCGTATGCTAGACGTGACATTGGCAATTAGATTATGCTTATACGTAGACCTTAACATGACGCTTAGCAATAATTTTATTATTAATACTACTGTAAGTAGAAGAGAGCTTATAGCGCTGGGATGCAAATTTGAACTTATGGAATCTTTCTCCCACAGTTTTCCCATTCTCTGCCAAAACGAGTATTCCTGAACACCACAATGGAAGTTGGCGATACCATCCATTAACTAAATGATGGTACTTATGATTCACATGAGGCTAATACTCCCCACCTCTATAAAACAATCAAATATTCAGTATATATATTATGAAACATTGAATTGGCTTAAACATGTTAAAATTCCCCATCTTCGAAATACGATTTACATCAAAATTTCACCCACAATAGCCTGGTTAAATAAATTACTTCATCATCCTCTCTTCTCTTATTGTGTTAAATATTGGGTGGTTTAGCGACAACGTTATTTGGGTCATAAAATCCATGGGACCAAACCAACTGACACGGTGAAGTCCCATTCTCCAAAATTTCACCATAGGCAATTAGGTAAGCTGTTGGGTGTCAGTTGAATTGCCCGTCCGTATCTTGTCACTTATTCAATAGAGAGGTCAACAGATCTTCCTAAAACCTACGAAAAAAATAACTCCCCAACTTCCTAAAAACTTTCGCCCCACTAAATCAAGGGAACCCAACGACATCCGGTGGAGCACCCTCATAACTTGCGGCCACTATCTTGACCGAATGAGCTCGTCACGCCACATAGAGAGTCAGCAACATGTGGAACCAGCAAACTATTTCTACACGATACTCGGTTGTGTATTCTAATTCACCAAATTGCTACGGAGGGAAATGTGTCGACGAGTCTATTTGTAAAAAAAAAAAAAAGAAAGAAAGAAAAAAAGAACAGAAAACACGCAAACACATATCTAAAAACTAACTAATGGAGCATAACTGATTTGTGATAAAACAGAGTGTATATTGGAATTAAGAGATACATACTCATATACCTGAGAACTTGGATCGGTTGACATCTCCCCCACCCTGCAATTTTCTGGTCCAACGGTACACTCCTGCCTCCGTCATTATTCCTCATACTTTTCGCTTTCTTCGTTCTGATTCTGTGCCAGGCCCCAGCTAAGTGGGGACCGAATTGAGTAGAAATTGGTCACGAGACAGCTAGACAAGGTGCACGATGGACATTCTATCCGTTCCGGCATATGCCATGAATTTAATCGCTACGGCGATTGGACGAAAGTAAAATCAAGTTATTAGCACGTCCCTGGGTGGAAATTAGACCTTTCAGATTGTCACCATTAGAAACTGGGACGCGACACAGTCTTAACTGGGTTAGTTGATAGCATGTGAATTCGCTTCATTTGCGGAACGTCACTAAGTGGACACATGTGAAATATTCTGGTATGTGGTTGTGGTTTCTACAAGACAATCTACATGTTCACACTGACCGATTGATGTGATGCGTAAAATTGTTAATCATTTTGAAACAGTTCATCTATGGAATGCAGTTTTAGTTTCCTTAATAATAAGTTTGTAAAATAACACGAGCATCTGTGAAAAATCGTGCAGGTAAAATAATTGAATAATTTAAAAACCCTCGCTTTCTATAGCGTACCACTGCCAAATCTAAGTTTGGTAATGAGGTTTGAAGACGTAGGTCATCCATGTTTGAATTAGTACGAGACTCTAAAATTGTTGCCATCGGCAAAAGAGTGAATTGGGTTGTGAATAATGAGCAAGACGTCGCTTATAAAAAATGAGGAATGGAGTGCGTAACATGAGTGAGACCTGGGGAACGCTAGTACAAACTTGATGGGAGGCAGATCTGACGCTATCTATTACCGCTTGAATAAGGCGAAAAGATGAACTTGTATTTATTGAGTCAGTGTGTCGTCAAGTCTATTGGAAAGCATTTTCTACGGTAGGCGTTGGGTTTCAAACTTTGTCGAACACTTTTGATATATCCAATGCCTTACCCTAACTTACTTTCACATAACTGGTGGAGGGAGTAGATCCACTTTTCGGTAAGGAACGACCTACTACGAAATCCAAACTAGTCGGCACTAAGTAGATCGTTTGTTTCCATATATTTCGAAATCAGTGACTAGATAACCTTTGACAGAATAGGAGTTAGTGCTATAGGTCGATAGTAAAATGGGGACGATAGGTCGCCAATTTTAGGAACATTTTCTGACTTATATCTGTTTAGGAATTAACCAGCTCAATAAGATAAATGGAAGAAATTTCATAGCGGTTTAGAGTGTGGAATAGAACGTCTCTTCAAAAGTATAGTGGAATTGTGGCGGTTCTACGAACCCCATAAAACACTGTAAGCTCCCTTAGCTCGCCCATTAATACTTTCGTCCTCAACCGCACATGCTCTCTTACGCGTGGGTTGCATGTTTCACCAAACTCCTTGTGCCTACACGGCGACAGAAAAATCACATTTTTCTGTAACAAATTCGAGCACACCCTATAAGGGATGACGGACGGCCCGACCGATCTGTCCCGTGATTTGAATACGACTCAGCGTTGCTCTGCTCGATGCAGAGCCACTTCGCAACTAGGGTGAGTTCCCTCGAGAGAGAAAGTGTTTCTCTCGTGGTGAAAACAAGGAAGAACGACTTGGTAATGTATGTGTATGTGTGATCACCTTGTTTATCGATGCATTTAGCAAAGGATAAACGAAACCTGAAACGAGGGAAAGGGAACAAAGTGAAAAGAGACCTAAAGCATTGGACTGTAATGAGGGTCGGCTAAATAAATAAGCTGCTACTCATTAGGTGTGAAATGCATTTGGGATACATCATGCAATTTGTATATTGTATCTTTGGTCGTTGTAAGGGAACGGAAGCTTTATTTGCATTTGTTGATGCTATTGAATTCAATCCGGCGGCTATGCGCGGAGTTGATGATTGTTTGGAGTTTCAAACAAAGGAGCATTTCGGGGTAAAGTGCTTGCAGCTGTATCAATAACTGCAGGTCATTGCGAAGCAAATTAGATGGTTACACAATGACGGTTTGTATAACATCTATCCCAATTGTATATGGCATCTAAGGCAACTCAAGGGTCGTATTCTAGTGTGAGTATTTACACTAAACAAGAATTCGGTTATAGGTGGCTAATGCAGAGATGCATTGATGCATGCATGAATGCCCTTGTGGGAGAAATTCTTTACAGGAATTCCTAGATAATGCGTTGAAAGCACTAATTGCCCTTGAGAAGGGAAATGTTTCAGATATGCTGGTGATTGGAATTTATGATGTTTGGAACATTTTGAATTCGAATAAATGAATGAAGGTAAGAATTCTCTTCCAGGAGCTTTTAGCTAAATCCACTTGATGAACTTAATGCGTGAAGCATTTACAGAAGCTAATGCGATCGCATTAGCAGAAAACTATGAAGGTTGGGTGGTAGTTACGGGGGTTCTTCGGGTAAGTAGACAGTGGGGTTGTCGCCGCCGGTGCCGCCCCCCGAGTGTGTGCGTTTGCGAAGCGTTACAACGTGCAATTGTTCAAGAAGAACTGCAGTGGTTATTTTATGGTTATTTTATTTTGTATATGAAAAAAAAGGTAATGGGAGTGTAAACTTAAAAGTGTGAAAGTATGTATAAGATATCATAAACATTAAATGTCGCTTCTTTGTTTAAGTTTATAAGTTTAGTTTAATATTAGAACTTAAAGTTAATAAAATAAAACATATAAAGTTGATACATAAATTGATATCAATTCAGGAAGATCAGCTTCAATCTTTATTAGTCGTGTTGTGATTCCAAGAAGTTACGTACACCCAGCAGTTGTGAAGATCACAACACCAAAGTAAAATCGAAATAGTTATCTGCGTCATATACCAGACCACTAACGTAGCAATTGGAGACATCTTCGCATACACATGGCCGGGGTCTGATGCATCCGTGCTTTGCTTTTGACCATTTCTAGCGAGGATTCGAATCACCTTCTTCATTACCATCGCAACCCCCATTTAGTCTCTCCAAAAATTATATAGTCAATACGTTTTCTTTCTATGTATGCATTCTTGAAGTATCGTGGACCTATTATGGGGCTGAGTTTCATGATAATCATTTGATCGGAAGATCCTTGAGACCAATGCTATATCTGACCTTTCTCCGTTTCAATAAAATCAGTTGAGCGTCTGCCAATTAAAATAACAACCGCACCGCGAGTGAAACATCATTCGGAAAGCGTTTCATATTTGAACATTTCCCAATTTCATTCTGCCTTTGAAAGGAGCGAGTTTCTCGAGCGATTGTGGTATTTTTCAATGCAGAATTTGTATATATGATGAGAAAGCGCGCTCTTAAAGTTCATTGCGTACAGGCCTTTTTGTTCTTTTTACTATTGAATCCAGGTAAGTGAAAATGAAAAATCCCCTGTGTTCTATCGACCTTTTGCTTAATATGTGTATGCTAAATAAAGAGGCTGAAGAGAAGGATAAAAACATTGAAACCAAACCAAGCTAACGAAACCGAAAAACCAACTTAACGAGAGACAGTGAACATTTTCAATATCATCTAAGTCCTCCGGTATAAATGTGTTCGTATGGTTGGGTCGTCCCAATTTTAACCATGGGGAGCGACCTTCCCAATTCACAAGAGTAACTGGGTAAATTCATAAACATCTAGGATGGGTGTGTGGGCTTCATGATCCATTCAGGATGGGGGTGAGTGCACATACCCGCAGTCACACACGCACCACCAGTTACAGATATGGTATATGCGTACAAGAGAAATCCTGTTAGCGTAAATCCCTTTTATCTTGACGGCCTGTTAGGGAAAATAAATACAGAAAGGTGATGGTTTTTTTTCTGTGTACTTCCCGCTGACTCACCATCGTTTCGTCCTGCCGCTGCTTGTATTCACATAAACTGTGTGTGTGTCCCTAAGTAGACTTTTTGCCATTGACCCCTTTGCCAGTGTTCGCCTTTTCGGATGGAAAGCCAGTGCAAAACCGCAGGTTTATTTACATAAAATGTGCAAACAGAGCAAAACATTAACAAGGACTTTATGGTGAAGGAAGTTCACCCTTACATCCGTGAGAATTATAATTTCGAGTGCAAGTCGGCACAAAGAAATGTCTGCAAATCTTTATCTGACAATTCACTGAACTCGGTTCGCTTTTGGGTCTTTTCCTTGGCCAAATAGGACATAATTCAATTTCACAAATGTCCTTTTGATTAAAACTCACACGCCACCATGTTGCCGCACACGCGAAACTCTCGCCTGGCAAACATGTGCATTTTGTCCTTAAAACAACTGCTGACATCTGTGGGAATCCTTTAAGGAAATAACAAGAAAATCAAATAAAAAAAAATAAAAAAAGAAACAGGATAGCGATACGCGTTGAATCCGAAAGGCATACGATTACTCTTTCGACCTACTGACAAGGGCGATGGATGAGCGAGATTTGTCGGGGTGCTGTACTAGCGGCCGGGGTATGTGAAGAGTCCTGGTAAGATGGCAATTGCATATGTTATTGGTTGCTTTGAGTGTAATCCTTTGGAACAATAAAGCCGGATAAGTTTTATTGAACCTGCCAAGGCTAGTGGAACGGGTGTGCTTTTAAGAGGATTTTCATTTTTATTGCAACCCTGGATCAGAATTGCTCTTTGAGAAGCCACATTATGCCAAAGATTGAAATTGGATTTTCCACGGCGTACCTGAAATCGTTTCGAAACATGGCATAAGTGTTTGAGTGTGGGCGGAAGTGTGGGAGTGAATATATATATTTATATATCACGTTTCTCATGCCTAGTGTTAAAACGTTTACCCAGATTGACTACAAGAAATCGTTATAAGGGTGGGTAGACGAATATTAGAAGGTCATTGCGAATAGCAACCTGTTGAAAAGGGGAGACTTAGTGAGGATAACAAGCGAACGTGATGACTGTACATAAAATTTACTTTAGTATTAGAGTTCATAGGTTGGTAGACAGACACTCGAATGCTTATCGAAAAGGTAGCATTGGAAAAAGATGATATTTGTTCATCAATAAAGTGATAAAACGAAAAGGGCAATAGCATCAACGTAAGAACTTGTTATATACAGTTAATATATATACATTATATACTAATGCGATACAATAATATATATACATCATCTACATATGCGATAGATAAGTTTCCCGGTATCGCGTATGAGACTAACTCGAGGAAAAACTTTACGTTTTCCGTTAACGACTGAGTACGTTTTTTTTTTCTTCTGACGCATATTTCAACCCGTTCGTCTTCCTTTTTAATTTACGTAACAATAGGTAGCCGTATTTGGCAAGACCAACTTTAAGGCACACCAACTTAAGTGATCAGTATTGCTTATTAATTTATACCAATGCAGAGCGAGTGCAGTTATTCATCTGGCTCGAAGAACTGAGTTTCCATAAAGCACGAGTTATAAAAGGTGTCCCAAAATTCATTCAATACATTGCGCCGACTGACATTTCAGGGTTAGTAGATATAGAGAGCAACATGAAAGAACAACACATTGGTACTGTCGCGTGCTAGAACTAGTTAGTTCAAGCCATTGAACTTAATTATTATTTTTGTTATTAATTGTTAGTATTAATTCTTTATAGTTTTTTGTAAATACCCTCATGTTTTGGCAGCACTGTTTTGTGTTTGTTATTGCCATTTTTATTGTTTAGTTTTTGCTTGTCATGTCGAATTATGTAAATTAGTTTAGTTTGGATTAAACTCGCTATCGTCGTCGACATGTGATCGTTTCGTTGTCCTTGTCGACATATTATCGTTTCGTTGTCGTGGTCGACATGTGATCGTTTCGTTGTCGTCGTCGACATATTATCGTTTCGTCGTCGTTGTCGACAAGTTTTCGTTTCGTGTATGAAATGTCTAGTTTTTCGTTCGTTTCGTAATCGTTTATTGCAACAATAAAATTTCGTTCGTGCAATAAACATTTTTCTTGTACTTTACAAATATTTCGTCGTCGCTCGTTCCCGGTAAACGCACCGGGATTCATCATGGTCCTTCGAGCCGGATCGATTTTAATTTAAGAATCAGTGCTCTTTTTGTTTAATCGGTCTTGGAAAACAATTTACAACTTTTCGAACATTTAAAACAGTGTTTATTTTAACTGGCATTATCCACGTGTTTGTGAATAATTGTGTTCGTGAAAAGATTGAACTTAGTCGATCACGTGTGCGTGAATAACTCCATTCGGGAATAAAACAAATATAATATTTGTATTCCATAAATTTTATTCGAAGAACAGTGAACGGTCGACACGTGAATCATGAAAAACACGTGAGATTCAAGAACAACTGGGCGTTCATTTAACGAACATTCAAATAAATCATTGACAATTAAATTAGTGATTAAAACAAATAATAGTTGGATTTTTTTGTGAATAATTGAGGTCCGTGAAAGGACTAAAAGCGTTCTAAATAAAGCAGTATTCAAGGAGTTAACATTCATCCCGAGACCCACACTAGAAGTTTAGTGTTGATAACCAGCTCCACAACGGAGAGAGTGGTTAAGGTCAGTTGCAGCCAGCGGAGAACACGGTAAACTGCAGGTAAGTCGTTTTTAGGTGTTAAGAAGTTAATCGGTTACCCTTCCACATTATCATAGTCCATATCCATCCGATCCGATTCCCATAGCGTTCACTTTCACATCTTTTACAATAATTAAATATCGTTTGTCTTTCGGTAGTATTCACCTTTTTTGAGTTTTCGTGGTTTTAATATTGTCGCGTGTGTGAATAAATCACAATGTCCGAAGAGCAAATCAGAGCCTTGACTAATAAGAGAGCTGTTGCTAGACGCTCGTTGACCTACTATGTCAACTTCTTAAACAATTTCGATCCCGCGATTGATGTTTTCGTCCTTGAAATGAGGTTTTCCGATATAGAAAAGGTTTTTGAAAAGTTTGTGTTCGTTCAAGAAGCTCTGGGGGGTTTATTAGAACCAACGAATAAGCTTTTTGAACATAGAACCGACTTTGAGGAGCTCTATTACCAGGCTTATGGCATCGCTGCGCGACTTCGAAGCGAGCATGCCAAAAAACCTTTCTCGGTATCTCCGAATATATTTAACATAAATCAAAAATTATTGAGAAGGATTGTGGAGAAAGTGCGGTTATTACAGATGATTCATATCTACAATTGAAATGTGTCGCATCGGAAATAGCTAAGCCGTTGGCCAGATCGGAAATATCTATCGTTCCATTGGTGAGAGCGAATGTCTCATACGAAGAAAATAATGCCATAAAAAAGGTGACGGAAAGCACAATGAATATATCGGGAATACCTGACTACGAATACCAGCGAGGCGATTCCATCGGAATTGTAGTGTTAAACAGTGATGACGATGTCGAGCTGATATCGAAGTCGGATGAGTTATCGGTATCCCCAGACGACACATGTGAAATAAGATTCAATCCTCAGGATGTGCTAAATATTCCCGAAAAGACTTCGCTTCGTGCAGTGGCACAGTACTCAGAAAATATCGATGAAAGTAATTTCATAATATCGGTGGCCTCGATACAAGGCGCACAACTAGATATATATAATGAACTAATTGTTCATAGATCGTTAAAAACACTTTTCGTTGGATCTTTTTGTGAGAAACGTGCAGTTCACAGAGATCAATTAATCGATTATCGCAAAAATGGTGTTATCCAGAACTACGATAGCTGTTCTAAAATTTCGTGTCGAACCTTCTATATTAAAGAAAGGCAACATCGCAACAAAGTTCGGTGGAAGCTTTACGCAGCGGAGTACGTTAGCCTTACGAAGACAGTTCATTTAGAATTACTCGGTGGATTCGCCACCGAGTATTTTATCGCAAGCCCAAAGCGCTTCTTTTCGGGACGGAAAAGGTCAGTCGAGATCCATTATGATAATGGAACTAGCTTGCTCAAAAGGCATCAAAAAGCCGTATTTAGTTTTCTTATTGGTCAAAGAATTGATTGGCACTTCATTCCGCCAAGAGCTCCTCACTTGCTTACTTATGAGCAATTGGTAACGTGTATTATCGAGGTTAATGCGATATTAAATTCCCGTTCCATATCACCCATGTCCTCCTCCTATCCAAATAATCTTGAACCTTTCACTCCTGCCCACTTCCTAGTGAGTAGCCGTTTAGCTTATTTCCCGCAATTCGACTTCGCAGGTACGCCAGTTAATCGTATATCCGACTTGGCCCAATGGAAACCTTATAATCTACAAAAGATCATAGTTGTACACAACGGTTCTCAATTGATACGTTCAAATTACTTACCGTATATATCGTCGAATGAAAGTACAATATTTTTCCACTTAAGGTCGAAACGATGTGAAATTCTAAGGAGCAGACAGGAAACTTTGCAACTGTATTCTGAAACATGGTCTTATTTCTTCTCCAAAATCATCGATCTTACAAATACAAATTTATCGTCGCTCGTTCCCGGTAAAGGAACCGGGATTCAACATGGTCCAGATCTTACAAATACAAATTTCGTCTTTCTGCGAAAAGAAGAGAATCCAATATCATTCTTGAGCATATGTCAGTATACAACTACAGCATTGGTCTCATGTGGTTATCTCAAATATGCTACAGGTGAACAAGGTGTCATCATCGGCATCTTGGCATTCGTTCGTCACATCATCATCAACTCTCCTGCCGAGGACGAACGCTCCACAACTAATTTGAACCTGATGCTTCAAGGCGGGCTGTATGTCGCGTGCCAGAACTAGTTAGTTCAAGCCATTGAACTTAATTATTATTTTTGTTATTAATTGTTAGTATTAATTCTTTATAGTTTTTTGTAAATACCCTCATGTTTTGGCAGCACTGTTTTGTGTGTGTTACCGCTATTTTTATTGTTTAGTTTTTGCTTGT
Source organism: Microdon myrmicae (assembly GCA_963931805.1). NCBI lineage: Eukaryota > Metazoa > Arthropoda > Insecta > Diptera > Syrphidae > Microdon > Microdon myrmicae. The sequence continues at coordinate 117,583,228 of OZ007500.1, read as the reverse complement.
CATGTCGAATTATGTAAATTAGTTTAGTTTGGATTAAACTCGCTATCGTTGTCGACATTTATCGTTTCGTTGTCGTGGTCGACATGTGATCGTTTCGTTGTCGTTGTCGAGAAGTTTTCGTTTCGTGTATGAAATGTCTAGTTTTTCGTTCGTTTCGTAATCGATTATGGCAACAATAAAATTTCGTTCGTGCAATAAACATTTTTCTTGTACTTTACAAATATTTCGTCGTCGCTCGTTCCCGGTAAACGCACCGGGATTCATCAGGTACCATGAGACATTTCCCCGTCGTGTAGTTTCCCAGAGAATCAGAATTTGCCACCCAGATGATGGAATTTAACACATTTTATCTATTCTTGTGAGGGTATTGAAATTTAGGGTTATGCAGACAAGCCCACAATCTTCCAAGGTTGCTTCAATGAAACTCCGATCAAATGGTACGAATAATCGTACGTAAAGATGTTTCTTCTTACTTTAGACACAACGTAATGAAAATAAAGGATCTTCTCGTATTGTTCCGAAAGCATTGAATTTGTTTCTAAAGTTGCCGAAGAGGTGACACGTGTTGTCTGGGCGAACTGCGTCTTGCTGTATTAATGCGACGTCTATTTTCTTTTTCTGGATTGTGGATTACACAATATACAACTCCATCCATAGCTGGCCAAACGATCGATAACATCAATGTATTTAAAAATACATTTTCTAAACAGTAATTTGAGGGATCTCTTTAAATCATCGGTTGTGGCATTCTTCAGGAATTAGCAAGCTGTGGCTTATGGTGTATTCCACGAATTGGTGCACTGGCGTTTGGGACGTTTTAGCGGATTTATTAGTTGTGGGAGCGTTCCGCCGAACACTGTCCACGCAAGAGAAACATCACGGGGCGAACACAACGAAGAAAATGAGACGCAAACATGTTTTTTGTATAATCTGTTTTTATTTTTACTTTGCTTTTGTTTACGGATCGAACTATTCCTAATTGACAAAGCGGAGTGTCTGTGACACGATTACAATAGGAATGTTCAGGTTCTGTATATAAAAGAAACACGGAACTTGCACACACTTCACGAATTGTTCTTGCACTACCGGGTTATGTATATAATGGATAGTACGACGCGAGGATTTGTCTATTCGATCGGTTCCTTTGGTTACACTTTATTCTTTCAACGCTCACGCTACCTTCGATGGTTGGTCTTCATACATCAAACCTCCTCCTTTTTAATCTCTAAATCGGCTCCTCCATTCAACTGTTCGATAAAAGACTTTTGGTTCGAACTTTCGGTGCGACTCTTTCCTCCAGACTCCTCGATATAGACTAAATGTCCCTATCCGAAAAATATCCCATTCTGCGTACTTCCTTGCCTCTGCAAAAAAAAATCTTTCATCGTGTCTGCTAACAGATTTTCCCATCGTATCTGTTAGCAGCATCAAATTTCCCTTTGCATCTGAAAAGGAGAATTTCCCATCGGATCTGAAAAAGGAGAAATCCTCCTCGTGATCATTATCATTACATTCGTTGCTGGTGGTCGGTATCTTTTTTTGCTTTTATTTACAGATCGGATGCCACCGCTTATTCTCCGATCTTTCGCTGGTTTTGTTTATCCAACACATCTAGCATGAAGAAAAGGATCCCATGCAATTCGGATGGGATAGGGACCATGGAATGTAATGCTTTTGTTTGCCTTTCACTCATAAACATCTATCTGGGATAGTGTGTAGAGTTTATGGCTCTATGACTGCTAATCAGCGGCGCAACGAATCGTTTGTTTGCGCAAGTATGCCTTAGCATTAGATCATGCGAGGGATTTAAATGCTAATTGCATTTAGCTACCCGAGAATGTATCCCTTGTTCGGTTTACTTACCGAAATGGTATTTCATGGAAACATCGTGCAGATGTTTAGGATTGAAGATTGTGCATTGCTGGGATGCGATGCATTTCTGCCTTTTCAATTGTTTTGCATATGATGGATGAATGCGTTGCAATCATCACCTAAACTTTGTTTCAGGTGTGATGTATGAAACGTTGAACTCGATATTGGAAGCTTTTGGAACGTTAAGTTCCTTGCTTTTTGGTATCGGGTTCAACGTTGTTGCTTGTTTCAGGAATGGCCGTGACTCTTGGGACACGTGTCTGTGGGTAGGTGTAATGAATAAAGGTAAGTATGTTCCTTGGCGGAAAGGACATCTCAACCTATAGTTGGTTGTGCGAATCTATACGTCCTGTGGTAGCGACGTCTGTTATTCCAATCTTCTGGTCAGGTCCACTTTTGCAGATCTTTTTGTAGAATGCTGCGCAGTAGTGAGATTACCACTACCACGATTACACGTTTCCGGTCCCATCCTTTCCACGCGTAGGCCATTGGCTGGTCTGTTGTTTTCATTTCTCCTTCCAGTAGGGCAGCTGATGGTTAAATTTCCTTTTTTAGGTTGTAATCCCTTCGCGTCGATTGGAGTTTTGTCGGTTCGGCAGGAAGATAGACGTATACATGTTTTATTTGTGCCTCGCTGGTAAAGCGTTGAACTGTTGGATGTTTACAACTGTCATTCGTATAACGGGTCCTCTTTGTTTTAACCGGATCCGATAGCCAAGCCTAGAAGGAGAGTGCACAGGACAGGGAACGATGGCGGAGTTGAGTCGGTAAGATTGTGGGGAACGAAGTATTGTACCAAACACGGGCACTAGGTTCTACTTCGCCCTCACTGAAGTCACTACAGTTCGGACAAGGTTCCGCCAAACCGAATCGTCACTAAATGTTCCACCGCATATCGCAGCACCAAAATTGTCCACAGACGCGGAAGGATGAAAAGTACGCACTGGGAGAGAAACACAAACGGAACTCCGAAACACCAACACAGGAAGTAACACACACTGCTATACTGTTTAATTGGTTTTATTTTCTTTCAAAATTGTGAAGGATAATTCTATTAATAAAAAAATCACTGAACACAGGTTTGTTATAATTAATGTTTTTTATTATTCGGTTAAATTTAAACACACACGGTACGGACTTGATTTTAATTAATTTTAAACCACTGCACATACGACTCCAGGCAATTTTCGCGCCCTCGGCGCGCGACGAGGAGCGGGAGCGGCAACGACCGTGGTGGTCGGCGGATGTAATAAAACTCAACGATATTCATTCGTTGTCCAAGGGAAATTTGGGTGCACTCCCTTTTACGGTGGTGATAACCGGATCTCATAGAGGAGACCATCATGGTATGCATGTATATGTGTACGCCGGTTCTTTTCATGGGTCGAAGCCATGATAACGAATCTGAAACGCCAAGAAGGGGTATAATGTACATCCAGGAGATGTGTGTTCGTTGAAACAAACAATACGAATCTCGTGGGATGCTAATGGGTTTGTGTTCGATTATGCATCTAGGTCACGAGGAATGAATTCAGGGCAATTACAAGACAAAGGGAAAAGCGACCTATGCATCGTTCGGTAATGAGGGTCAGCTGGATAAATAGCATCATCATCATCGGCGCTACAACCGGGAATCAGTCTTGGCCTTATTTAGCAAGTCCTGAGGCTTGTTAAATTTTCCATAATGATTTGTTTTTTCCCGGCAAGGTCATTAGACTTGCGCCAGAGGCTCCCCGACGGGGAATCGGGTCCCGGCCTCCCGCGTGACAGGTGACTATAGCAGCCACTTATTAAATGAAAACTGCGTTTAGGATACCATAAACGATATGGATTGTTTATGGTATCGCCAGGAAGCCTATGGAGGAGAAGCGTTCTATTGTTTGCACTTGGTGCGAGTTAGGGAAATTGGCTTCAGCGTCGATTGCGCTAATTGAATACAGCTGCTTGGGTATTTTATTGCTGGGAGAAAAATGTCGCCAGCCAATGTGTACGTTAAGAGATTTATCATACACATGGCGAAGTTGAAGAATAGACAGCGCAATGTTTATGGTCCCTGGTGAAGGTTACATAGTATATAATATATAAAATATTTTAAGGTAATCGAACCGTGGGGTTTGGCGGAACCGCCACAAGTTTATGAACTTCCAAGTCCCTACAGGCCAATAAATAGTAAATAGCCGTTCAAGATTGTGCGATACATCTTGGAACTGGCGATGTATTCGATTTATCTGCTTGATCAAAAAACACTTGTGTTTCTGTAAGGTCTATGTCGCGGTTTAAATAACATTCTATACTATTACTTGATTTCAGTTGTGGGACTGACGAGTCTATAGCCCGCACCAACACCATGTTCAGGCTCCCAATATAGGAATCGCACTCCCCATTAGAGAGATTCCTGTTGCTAAGAATACTAGAAGAGAAGGTACAACTTCTATACTTGCCGGCCCCACAACGCCGGAAACGCCACCATCGGTCTTCGACTTTCCCCAGACACTCTATTCGCTGGGGATCAATGATCTCTTTTCGCAGGTGAATAGCACCAGCTAAATTTCCCTCTCCTCCACAATTCTGTCTCCCTACAGGTCAATGCACGCTGAGGTCACCACATTCACCGAATTAGGTCAGTGGGCTACCCTCAAAGTTGCATTGATTCATGCTCACACAACCAAACCCACCCCGAGATCATAGTAAATTGTGTTTATGTTCTCTCATTCTCCCATGTTCGTCGACTATCGAATTAACCGAAGTGTTCACCACATCTCGACGGGCATGGCACATGAGAGAGCAGACGCGTTAAGATGATATTTATTGGTTGTCCGGTGTGCAAAAAATAAAATTACCCATCTTCATCCCTTTTTCAGTCCGTCGTTATTCAACTACCGTAGCGTGTGCACGCTGGTGCACACGCTCGAGTCAGCACCTAAGAGAAGTGTTGTCAGACGAACGTAGTGTCCCGTTAGTCAATTGAGAAAGAGAGACGCGTTGTCTTTAAAAATAGACTATTTGCAATAACATATTTGCCACGCATTGAAGGATAAATAAAGAACAAATTTAAAAGTGTAAATTCGAAATTAAAAGAGCAAATAAAAACTAATTAAACTACACCAGCGCATTAGCATTTATTGCCTTCTCCTGGATTTAAAGCGGAACAATCGCTTGGTGCGTCTTATTAGTATCACGTCGAGTTGGTGGATTTTAAGTGAACCAAGTGGCCGTGGCAGGCATCCCAACTTACATCCCCACAGGGGAATGCCACCAGGACCAGCGAATTTGTTTGCGTTTAGCTCCTTGAATGCCCGGGCAATGGTACGCGTTCGGAAGCGAATCTGGCTTATTGTGTGCTGCTTATGCTTAAGTTGAGGCGGAACTGATGTGGTATCAGGCAGCGTTGAATTCGGTGCAAAGTGTGCAGCAAATAGAACCGCCTTCTCTATTGTATTGCTGACTGGTCTGTGATCGACTATAAGCGAAGGAATGGATGAGGAGATCGAGTTTTAGATGTTTTTCACGAATGCCCATCATCATCATTGTCTCACTCTAAGGTTATGCAAGAACTTTGCGCGTTGCTGATCGGGTTTGTGATCTTCTGCAATAGATCACCGCGCCCCTTAGTGGAAATAATGGAATTTACATTCAGGGCAATTATTTTTAGAGATGCAGTTGTGTATTGCGCCATTTTAAGGCATAAGATGGCCCAGAAGGGCTTTAATTTTCGCTACAGTTTTGTCAAGATTATTTACCTGTACTTGTAGTGTGTCGTTTGTAGTGCTCATGCTTGTTGCATCCGGTCCCCTCTGCGTCTAATTTCATATATCACCTGTCCAGTACTACTGCGCCCAACCAGCATATTTGCGAAGGATACACCTTCCCGAATATAGCTTTGGATATTGCCAATATTTTTGGAAGCACTTGTCTGCGCAGTTTTTTGACGCTCTTTGAGTTGCTCCGATATGGGTCTGTGGCGTTTCTAACAGAGACCCACACAATATACAAGCAAATAGTGAAGAACACCGAAAGGAAATTCGAATAAGCAAAGCATCAGAGCCGCATACCATAGCGATAATGTGAGGGTTCTCTACATCACACGGAGAACCAACCCACAATTTTAACCTTATTTCGCACGCTAACCGTTCACTACCTTAACCCCAATCCCAATTGGCAATCTATTCACCTGAAAATCATATTTCCCTAAAGGACGCATAGCTGAATTCATTATTTTATGCACATAATGCGTAATTGAATTCAGCTCCCTTTTGCCATACGGCAACTCCATTTCACTAACCCCATGAGATTTCCACCGGAAATCGCAATTTCATGTCGGTTAGCAACGGCAAATTCTGGGCAAGCGATGATGTTTCATCATCGCAAAACCGCTGGGGTAATTATCGAATTATTTAGTTTGGTTCCCACGGTCATAATTCCCAAGCCGTTGCAGCGTCCCTTTGACTTCCACCAGACACGCTTTACGCTGGAGATCAATGATCTCTTTAGTCAGGTGAATAGCAGCAAACAATATTCATCCCATTTTCATTTCCCCTTTTCTGAGCGCATTGCACTCTAAGATCAAACCGAGATCCTAACTAGGTCACTCGGTGATTCTCAGATTTGGCGTTGGTGCATGCACGCTAAAGCCAAATCATCCCCGGGATCATTTCGCTTTTCTTTTCGGTTCTCGCATTCTCTCTAGTCCATCGATACATTGAATTAACTAAAAGGGTTTATTCACCTCGATGGGCGGGGAGAATGAGAGAGTACAGATGAGAGTATGATCTCGATTGGTTGACCGTGTGGCTAAGGTCAATTTTTCATCCCTTTTGGAGTTGGTCGATTACCATCCACCAAACGGTGCACACGGAGTCAGATTTCATCCCGCGTAGAGGGCGCACACTAGAGTCAATTACTAAATCAACAACTTATTATATTCGGTTCGAAAAAGAAAGAAAAAATTCAGTTTAAATTTCAATCATTTGCTCAAAGAGAATTTGTCGTGTTAGTTTAGTAGTTACTTATCTGTACATAAATGGATTAAATCTTAAATTAGAAAATATCAATCGCTTAAGCGTCCCATGTAATAATAGTGCAGTGTGGAAAATATAACATCGGATAATATATGCTATACTGGAGCGTGAGTTAGCAACGATTAAATTGTGTTGTTCCACAGCGATTCGGGAATTCGTAAAAAAAAAGATAGAGAAGTCAAAGACAAAAAATTAAAGTGGAAAAAAAACAAAGAACCCATAAACAAAAATATAATAGAAAGAAAAGAAAACTAAACAACAAAAAAACCTCCAGTGTTTTTTTATTTATCCGTTCTTCTTCCTGTGAACAATTTTTCGGTGGACAAGTGTTGGGGAGTTAGTGAAACAGTGCCCCTGCAGGTACATCCACTACAATCCCCCACAATAACATAACGATTCCACATCAGTTAAGTGTTCTTGAGTTTAGAAATCAAATTCATACAAGCGGCAGTGGCCTGATGCGTTGGGCTTTGGTTCTATGTTTTAGTGATCCTAACCATGATAGCGTCGGTTCGAATCACACGCCATCCACTATCGTCGCAAAACGCTATCGGTCTATGACCACTTTTCTGACAGAGTACACAAGTTAATTCCTCTTTTTTTGGTTTCTTTCTGCACTTGGCATTTATCAGGCTCATGCGTATTTGGGCACTTAACGCACCTGTATGACATGCTGCAGTTCAAAGCAGCCTGTCTAAATCTTTGCCACCGGCCACAATGGAAGATATCAGTTCTATGTAATTTCTCAAAGTATATAATATGATTAAGTAGCTCAGAGGCGTTCGGTTTTACTGTCCGGTGACAACAGTATACCTATAATGGGTAGTATTCTTTTTTGGTTAAGAGAATGCCCTGTTGCATACCTGAATGCTTTCTCAAATGTTGTCTTTAAGACCCAGGCTTCGAATTTCTTGTAGGACTTCATCTGGGCTGAAACTGATAGTCAGTCATTTTATTAAATATGTCTGAAACTTATCTCCCGTACTTGTGTATGTAAAGTGTTCGGAGTTGATCTCCTTCAAAATATCTTTTACTTTACTACCATCAGTTTTACCTTTAAGTTTTAATGATAATTTATTCCTATTTATTTTTCTTATAGTGCATTTATCACTACCTGTTTTTTCTTTCAATACCTTACCTACTGTTTTGCTAGCCTCGTTGAGGATATCAATTAGTGGTGGTGCTTTGATTTTCCCCACCGTTGTTGTTGATTCCATCATGTTGGTTTCTCTAGCTTCGCTGTTGTTTTTTTTTTTCTCTTTGAAGTTCTGTTTGGGTCACTTTTTTGTTTTTTTTTTTCGTTGGTCTTTTTTAACTGTATACAACTGTACACTGGCTGTGTTAGATGCACATAGGCCTGTGGCGGTTCCCCCAAACCCCACAGTTCGCTTTCCTGAAAAACCCCCATAACTTCCACCCAATCTCCTAATTTCACCAACGCAATCGCCTATTTATTTTACCGCAATGCACATCTCAGACAAAGACCCAAACGTTCCCTTTGTCTTTTCATAGTTCGGGATCTGCTTCTCATCAGCAGCGCCGAGAGCAAACAGAAAACCAGTTATCATCCAAAGAGATTCGGTTTGTTTGCTTTACCGAGCTCGCGTCTAATGAATGCACATTTTCCGTTTCTTTGTCTCAAATTCTTTCCCATGGCCTTGTTTATGAAAAAACCAATGTGATCTTCACTCACACATACACATACATTGCCAAGTCTTTCTTCCTTGTTTTCACCACGAGAGATACACTTTCTCTTTCGAGAAAACTCACCCCCGGTTTCGAAATGGCTCTGCATCGAGCAGAGCACAACGCTGAGTCGTTTTCCATCAACCGACCGAACCGGTTGGGTTTTTGTCTTCCACTCCTCGTTGCGCGCCGGTTTTTTTTTTAAACTCGTCTTCGGAAAGTGTTTTTCAATCCCGCCTGCTTCCACACACTTTTAACATAATTAGAATGATCCGATTCAGGTCAAATAGGCACCGTTTTCTTCGATAACTTGTTGCTATTTCGAAACTAATTTCATTATGCCCCTCTCATAGACACGCTCACCCCTTTGACAAAAAACTAGGACAAATGATTTTCAAAAGCTTCTTTTGAGGCGAATTTTTCACCAGCAAAATTATTCGCCATAGACAGCGGCAGGGGGTTGGTGCCAGTTCCGCACTATAACGTGGATGCACAAGAAAGTACCAAGCAAGCTTACGGAGCTTCACGCGAGTCGCTATCGATGTGTGTGGCTCAGCATTGTCTTGATGGAACACAATTCCTCTCGTTTTGGCCAAAGCTGGGCGATTGCTTCATTCAGGCGATACAATCGTTCATAGTACAGGTCCGAATTAAGTGTATGGCGGTTCCGCCAAACCCCACGATTCACTTACCTGAAAAACCCCCATAACTTCCACCCAATCTCATAACTTCACTAAAGAGATCAAATCTTTAATCTAAAAGTCCCTGGAAAAGAAAACTTAGCTTTCATGCAACTCTTCGCATACAATTCCCTGTAAGATTTCTTTCTTAACTTATCAGGAATCTCAAACCAATTCGGCACCTTCGGTTCGGTTCTGCCAAACCCCACGATTCACTTACCTGAAAAAACTCCATAACTTCCACCCAATCTCATAACTTCACTTTAAGAGATCAAATCTTTAATCTAAAAGTCCCTGGAAAAGAAAACTTACCTTTCATGCAACTCTTCGCATACAATTCCTTGTAAGATTTCTTTCTTAACTTATCAGGAATCTCAAACCAATTCGGCACCTTCGGTGCCAAGCAAATCTCCCTAGACGAATTCCTGAAAACAAGATGATTTGGTTTAAATACAATGTAACCATCATAACAGGGACCATACACATTACGTCGCCTATTTCTCGTCCCCACCAAGTGTATCATAAATCACCATACAAACACATTGGCTGGCAACCTACACCGAAGGGACCAAAACAAACCCCACGATTCACACAACATACGCATCTCGCGTCTCTTGGCATCAATTAAACCCTACAGCATAAGCAATGCAAATAGGAATTCAATAACTACCCTTACCAGCGATGCCATAAACACCATTTCCCGGTAATCTACCCAAAACCCATTAGCACATTTCCACATTGCATTGCCGCCTATTTATTTAGCCGCAATGCACATCTCAGACAAAGACCCAAACGTTCCCTTTGTCTTTTCATATTTCGGGATCTGCTTCTCATTACCAGTGACCTCCTCACATAAGCAAACAAAAACCCAATTAGCATCCAATCAGATTCGGCTTGTTTGCTTAGCCGAACTCACATCGTATGGATGCACATTATGCCCTTCCTTTGTTTTAGATTCATTCTCATGGTTTCGTTCCATGAAGGAACCAATGTTCACACATACATGTGTACCATCATAGCTCTTCGCTAGGAGATCTGGTTCCCTACCCCCAAACAAAGACTTCACGTTTCTCTTGGGATTGAAAATCTGTGGTTTTTCTTGGTACCAACGTGGGTATGTTGTATCTTTAGTCTTTAGTGGTAAGGTGCCTCCGGGGTACAGGTTCACCGCTATACCCAGTAGCTGCTTTCCGTTCCAAAAAAAACTAAAACTCCGTGTTCCTCCTTTCTTTTTATTTATTGTTAGATATTAACACAAACTACAGCTTACATATTTTATTTAATCTGAATATGTTTTACATAACTGGTGACTTACAATATTTGAGATTCCAATTACTTGAATAATTATTCACCACTGAAATGTATTCGATATCCAATAACTTGTATCCTTATTCACTATTGAAACATATTCAAGAATCCCATAACTTGTATTCTTATTCACTATTGAAATATATTCGAGAAACCAATAACTTGTATAATTATTCACAATTGAAACTAAATTGCAAATGTTCAATTATTTAATCTAATCCGTATATATTTTACACGAAGGAGGACCCTTTTAAACCAACGTACACCAGCGGATGCTTCGACTCGACTCACTGAGTTTGTTTAACGTGGAGGCCCGACTTGCCTCCACGGAACTGTAAAGCGATTGACTATTGCCACCGAAGCGACAGAATACCAAAATTCCATCCATCACCTCGGTGACCATATAAGGGATGATCTTAGAAGATGATCACCGAAAGAATGTGCACACACACAGATGCGGTTACTTCGCACTCTCATGCCGTGCATGAGCAAGCGTATCGTAGATACAATAATTCCCTAAGGGGAACATTAGCTGGCATGGTTGCAGCTGGTGCCATAATCTCGACATAGAGATTTTGTTGCTTACACGATCAGCGACTGCGTAAAGCATTTATGCTGATCGTGCACATCTTGGCGGCATCTCCACGTAGTCGAGTTCTCGATGGTAATTTTCCATTTATGAGGACTCGAATTCCTGGGCGGTCAGCCGTATGCGTAACGTAGAAATGTATTTGTCAGTCGGATGACCGACCGATGTGGGCATGCTTAAAAAGGGAAAGATGAAACATCTCCCGCACGTGTCCGGCTGACGCGCAAGGGTATTTCTTGGTGATATGGTTCGGACAATCTTGATTGCCTGGTGTATGTCGCATGTTATACTTTCATCATCATCATCATCATCGGCACTACAACCGGGAACCGGTCTTGGCCTTATTTAGCAAGTCCTGAGGCTTGTTAAATTTTCCATAATGATTTATTTTTTTCTGGGCAAGGTCATTAGTCTTGCGCCAGGGGCTCCCCGACGGGGAATCGAACCCCGGTCTCCCGGGTGACAGACGGGTATACTAACCACTATACTATCGAGGAGCCCATGTTATACTTTCCTACTAGGAAATCCGATGATGCAACAAACACCCGACAAATTACTTTCTAACACATGATGCCCGTGAGGACAATGTCTCTTGTGGTCCGTGCTATTGAATTTGCGAAAATATGGTTTAGGAGACACTTTAGGTGGGTGACACAAAGGTAAGTACATGCTTAATTGCTAGGCAAGCAATCAGTACTTGTTTTATCGGTTTTCGGCCGCTCTAGGTGGAAGTTTTTAAATGTTAATGGGGAGATGATTGTGGCGTTCAAGGGAACCGCCACAATCCACCCTTAAAAGTAAGAGAGCCAGTTTCACTGCCCAAATTTCTTTGACAACGAATGAATGTCGTGGAGTCCATTTCCATCTGCCGACCACGCTGGTCGCGCGCCGAGGACGCGATAATACTTGGAGTCGTGTGTGTATTAAAATAAAATAAGTCAAAATCAAGTTAATGTCATAATAAGTTTAAGTGAAGTATCAAAACACTAACATATTTAATAAGTTCTAAGTAACGAAATAAAAAAACGGTGATCACCAATGGACAGTGTTTTCCCTTTTCCTGTTGTGGACGTGGCATGGTGGAGTTCGTTTGTGGTTTTCTTTCGGTCTGCGTCAGACACTTTTAGAACTGGTGGAGACGAGGTAGAACTCCGTGTCGTGCGCCGGCACAATGACCTCGTACTCCACAAGTGTTTGGCCGTAGAGAACCAGCTCATAATATTGTACAATATATGATTCCCTGTCAACCCCACCAAACACACAACAAAATCTTCCTGATCATCAACCCTAGCTTGGCCACCGTTTGCGCCGGCTCACCGCCATTCGACCACGACCGTTTTCGCTTCACACTGTCGTAAGTGACCCACTTTTTATCCCCAGTCACCATCCGTTTCAGAAATGGACCAATTTTGTTGCGATTCAGCAGAGCTTCGTTTCATAAGTTTTTTTTTGTATTCATTTATGTGGCACTCATTCGTCGAGATTTATCCAAGTGAATCTTAACGGATTTTTGTGCAATGTTTACGTCCTGGGCAATCGAAACAGTGACGGTCGGACTCGACGATTTCCATGATTTTATGGACATTTTCGACAATTGGCCTTCCAGAGCGTGGTCAATCTTTGACATCTAAATTACCGAAACGGAATCGACGAAACCAAAATTGCGTGTGATTGGTTGTTACAGTATCAGGACCAGAAACACTGTTCACATGTTCAGCCGCCTGTCTAATCTTTTAGTTGTTATCGAAGAAAAACTGTAAAGTATGACATATTTTCTCTTTGCTGGTGTCCATATTTGAGGCGCGCTCAAATAAAACTCAGTCAATCAATCACAATAGTGTCTGAAAAGTTTTTTTTAACATGAAGTGTTATCTTTCCAACGCGATCTAGAGTAGCCCGATCGCACTTATACAACGCGGAATACATATTACTAAATCCATCTATTGGAAAAATGATGGGTGAGACAATATTCTCAAAGAAAAGAGCACAGTGCCGGGAGCATTTGTTCGAGAATAGGAGACGAGCCAATTTTCAGAGGAGACGCGGCAATCAAAGGTTAGGAGAAGAACTTCAAGTGCTCCAATGCGGGTCTAATTTGGGACCGAAGTTCTTGGACTGAAAAAATAAAAAACACCTTTTATCTCTAAAGAGGCAACAACTAATAGCCTTGTTATTGACCAGAAAAGACATGATCCAGTCGAGTTCATTGATTACTTTGCCATTGTGGGCCGTCTTTGCGATCTCAATCTTTAAGTTGCGAGCATTTCTCCTTCAAACGAAGTGTTTTCTGTAAACATCCTTGGGATAACACTAATACGACTCCCTAATACGACTACCTAATACGACTCCCTAATACGACTACCTAATACGACTACCTAAATACGAAACGATATAATCGAAGACATGTTCTACACAATGTCGTTCTTTACAGCAGTTTACATACTCATCTGAAACATCTTGTTTTAAGACACCTATGATTCTTGTTTCTTCCCCGTTCCATATTGTGGTTATAGCATAAGGTAATGCGTCAACAGACACACTCCCAAATTGGCTCTATAACAGACTCCTTATTTCCATCCAAAGTTGGTACTTGATAGAATTCAAATCCCTGAAACCCCGAATGTAATCAACGAGCAAAATCACAAAATTCCAGTCAAGTTTAGATAACCTACAATAAAGGCACATTAAGTCGATTACCATGCAACGAGGAACTTTTCCCTAGGTATCGGGAAGATACTTGGAGCACAGACGAAATCCTATCAGCCACTTGGGCATATCGGAGGGTGGCAAGTGGGAACACATACGTTCTTGCGGCAATTTAAACATCGCATTAGTCTAATGAACCATTCAATTCGCGAAAAGGAGGTTGAACCTGGAATCATGATCAGAATATGCGATTCTCTTCATACCCTTGCTTGACAACATTGAACATGGAGGGTCCTGTGAGATACAATGTGACCATCGTAGCAACCTGATTCTTCGTATGTGTGTCATGCTTCATGGCATAAACCCCTGATGGTTGTCGTCTTGTCCAGCCCAGTAGTATTCGGTAGGTAACTGCCATTTCGTAGGAGGTCTAGTGATGGTAATGATTATCATGTTGAAATTCAAATGTGCGAGGAGGACGGGTGCGGTTGACGTTTTACCTGTAAATGGAAGAATTCGGTTTCTGCCACATTGGTAAGTAAGGTATTTTCTTGAGGCAAGTCACTTACCGTACACTTTAGCAGGGATATTAAGCAGTGACATAACAAGCAAGGCGATGTACACCGGAGGCTATTGTGCGAGTATCTTTTATTGACATTGTGTGCAATTTTATCCAAAGGCTTACGAACATTGTTCATTACTTAGTCTGCACTCTGAATTAGAGTGCTTGTGAATTAGAAGCCTCCAGTTGGAGGCGGCAATACTGTTTTGTCAACCTAAATACAATACCATGATATGAAGCAGGCGACAACGTTTTCTAATCCAGTCGGATGTTTGCTGGGCCAGAGCCATGAAATTACCACTTACATTAAAAACGATGAAATGGTAGTTAAATTACAATAATTAAAATAGTTTCGAATACGGTATGAGCCTGAAGTAACAGAGCGCAGATTTTAGGTAAAAATCTGTTGGTTGACTTATCTAAGCCGATAGCGTTCCTTGTATTTTCATCCTATGCCACATAAATATTGGAAATTCAAGAGAATATCCGTAAAATTACAAATTTGAATAGACGAATTTCTCTTCTTGTGGGCTGCTTCAGTTCGCTTTACATTCGCCAGAAACATCCATTTGTATATGGCTCGAAAAAACCTTACAATAGGTAAACAGCTTCTAAAAAATTAAGCGTATAAATGAATTTGAAAATCAAATAAACCAAAAGAAAACGACGAAAGAAAATGAAATAAATATGCTCCTGGCGGCAGCAGTGACGCGTGGAATAAATAACTTTGAAGCTACAGATACTCGTAAAACTGAAAATGATAATTGTGTTAAGGGGGCATCTTAGTATGTTAGCGATATTCACTTTCGTGTCTTCATTTCGTTATTAGCTTAGGAGGCACGTCCTCTTGAGGGACTATTCGTTTCATCCTTGTGGTCGACGTGCTAGATTGTTCATTCACCAATTTAAGGGATAGCTTCTGTGATGTGGTTACTGGGAAATCATATATTTATACACACCCAGGAATACTTGATTTTGCACATTTATTCGCACTTTGCTTTAACAGAATACGGATACCATTCGTATTTAGTAAGATCAAGTTTCACAAACGATTATTCCCTATAAATACAATCTTATAATCAGTTAGAACAACATTACTGAACTTTTGCTGTTGTTGGTCCTCATTGTACACTCTACCACGTAATTTTGCCGTACAGTTTTGACGTTTAAGATACATATTACCGAAAAGCAGTCTGGGAGCAGTAAGATGTGACCCTTTCTCTACCACTTAGAAAAAACAATCTCAGAATATGTGCAATACTAGATCCTCGATAACAAGTTATAAGGCAAATATAACTCTATAAGGAAGTTTTAACGGGGTGTTCTTCGTACGTTTGGTTTATGTGCATGAGAGTATTCTTTCTCGTCAGAATAATCTGCATAGCTAATTCGTTTACTTATTTGAATTGAATTATTGTCTCTTTATTCCAAAGTAGACACATTGAAGTGCGTGTTTGATAGTCAGAAATTAGGGGAATAATATGAATAATATGAAGCATGCGAAAACATTCAGGTGATGTGTGGGGGTTCTCTATACCACATGGAGAACCAACCCACAATGCCAACCAATTTTGACCGCTAACATGCAAAAACACATCCCAATATGCAAGAGCATCCTTCCCCAAACCTGCAATTGCATAAATCCCCAACCTACCAAGAACCTATTTCCCAAGCTGTAATAAACTCTCCATCAGCTACATCGAGCCGCACGCATTTTTCCAAAAACCGCTTCAGCTAATATCCCATCTAAATTATATCCCTTGCTTGCAACCAAGCAATTCCAATTTTCCGCGAAAATCATTCCGAAAATCTTCTTGCTTAAACTATCTCCTCGCTTGTAACCAAGCAACATTTAGTTCCCCCGTAAACCATTTCGGTTCCCATTCCACCTAAACCATGTAGAACCACACCAATTCCCTGTTACTGGCAAGCCAACATCATGATGCGTCGCCTTTCCACGAAACGACTATCGCAACGATCAAGACCCTTGACCATACTTGGGTATGCCGCCGAAACCAATTTCCCGGTACACACAACCAAAGAATCCAACTCAGCCTATACGGCAATGATTCCTCGGAACTAAACTCCCTATACAGGCATAGCAACCCTTTTCAAAGTTCCTTGTAAATGGCAGTGAGTTGGTTTTAGCTATGACTCCACTGCCACGACGCGACGAACATTTCCTCGCCAGTAATTAGTCAGTCGAACCGCAACCGCCAAAGCGCACACACCTGGTTAGTAGTGTTCCAACCGCTCAGTGCTACCAAATAGTTCGGATGAAAGTCTTAATCTACACGAGGCAAAACGGAACGAGTGTTTTCGGAAAGTTGTAACGGAGTAAATAACGAGTGGTTTCGCAAGGTCGTAACGAATTAAATAGCGAGTGCGTTCGGGAAATTGTATCGAAACAAATGGCGAATACTTTCGGAAAGTTGTAACGAAATAGATAACAGTATTTGCAAATAAACAAGGCATGGTATCCGGGTGTGTAGTCTCCAAATACTCCAGAGACATATCAAATAGAGACCGCGAAATGTTTTCAAGCGATGCATACCAAATAATAAATTTCTTCTAAATACACAACAATAAAAAGGAAAAGGTTTGCAACAGAACAGTTACAGTGTGTTTCATTTTCTTCTTAGGTTGGTGGACAATGTTCGGTGGAACTTTAGGAATTCCCTATTCGTGGGACGGAGTAGAACCCCCGTGTCGTACGCCGGCACCAAGACTTTAACCCCTCACAGATGTAACTACCTTTGATAGTCGAAAATGTTGCTTTCAACTGGTGGCCACTTGAAACGTTCCTAAGTAGATAAATGCAACAGTTGGGAATTTAGCTGATGATAAAATAGAACTGTATAAGTCAACTTTAGGAATACTACAAGCCATGCGACAAAGTAGGTTTCCCATCAAACTGTAGCAACTTCGACTTGGACAACGGCCAATTGTGTTGCTTTTTGATAGATAAAATTTCACCCAATTG
Source organism: Microdon myrmicae (assembly GCA_963931805.1). Taxonomy (NCBI): domain Eukaryota; kingdom Metazoa; phylum Arthropoda; class Insecta; order Diptera; family Syrphidae; genus Microdon; species Microdon myrmicae. Next base: position 117,565,884 of record OZ007500.1, on the reverse strand, counting down.
CAATCAGTTGTTGCAATCACCAAGTAAGATGTACTTAAAAACACGATTTAAGTGAACATATTGCGTACAAATAATAAACAAATATCGGTGTAAGACAGGTGGTAGACTTCACTCATCCTACTTTGAGGCGACATCGGTTTTTGTGTCAAGATGTTGCATGGGCGTGAGGGTTTCGCGTCGATCAGTGCAACATTTATGGCTTCAGGTGTAATGTTTCTGATGTTCAATCATCCTGTTCAACCATCGACCATCAATTTTTTTTTTTTTTTTGCGGTTGTGTTTGAGATGATTTTCCTTGAGAAACCATGTTGCCTTGGTGAAATAACAGATCGAAAACTCAAAGATTCTTATAGAATGGTGGTGAGAATTTTGGGTAAGTGTGAAAGTTTGGCAATGGGTTGGTAGTTCGCGGCATCGTTTTGGATCCCGTCTTGTGGATGGAGATGAAGAAGGAGGTTTTCCAAACGTGAGGGAATACACCTTGAGAAAGTTAAAGATTGAAGATTTTCGAGGGCGGAGAAGAGAGAATGTGTAAACATTTTTTGAGGAGAATTGCTGGGATCTGGGTGGGAACTCGTCTTTGAGCTCAAGTAATTTAGATTCAATTAAAGGGAGATCAATGGAGTAGAGGAGAATAGGTTCAAGAACAAACTTGTATAAATAATCGTAGTAAGAAGTAAGAGTAGCAAAAAGATCAGCAATCGTAAAATGCAAAGCGTTCAGCAACAGTAAAAGGATCAGTTGATGTTTGGGAGTTAAAGGTAACCGAAGTGGAGTAACCATCGGATTGTTTATGTTTATGATTGATGAACTGAGAAACTGATTTGGGGTCATTTTTTGAAGTTGATTTATGCTTTGAATAGGTAGTTTTGGTAAAGGTTGTTATATATTTCAGTGAACTGGAGGTAATACCCGAGAAAGTTAGAGTAATGAATAATAGTTCGATTCCGTAAGAAGGTAACTCACAACGTGTTCCTTTTGCTACGCAGTGAACGAAGCCAGTGATTGTACCAAAGGGCGGAAAGGTCGATATTCTGCGGCTAGAGTAAGCGAATAAAAAAATAAAGAATTACGGCGTAATAGAGAAGTGATCATAGGACGACGGATAGGTGATCATAGGTGAACGGAATACTGCCCATATAGTACTTAATGACACGAATTGGATTTCCATAACTATTCTTTGTGAACTTGAAAACACTTTCAAAACTTTCGTTAGAAAGTTAGCGAAATCCCTCTTTATTCTTTCTTTTCTCTCTTTTCCTTTCGTTGTCGGCGTTTATTTGACAAGTTTTGTAGATCAGAAGGTTTTTAGTTACATACCAGAAAGTAGATAGAACAAATTTTCAAAAAAAAAAAAAAAAAAAATAGTCGACGCAATTATTTAAAGAACTGGTGTATCGAAATTTTTGAATTACGATTGAAAATAAAAATATATAGGTTTTTATCTGCGGGAAATACTTCTTTTTTTTTAAATTTGTATTAGTAACTGCATTAGTTTCATTAAGTGAAACTAATGCAGTTACTACTATTTTGGGCTACAATCCGTATAGATATGACTTAATTCGTGCTCTTCTCATTGTAGCTTTTGCACTTCCAAGCATTCTTTTCAGTTCGAAGTGGTTGTGGGTGTTTATGCCATGCCTTCAACTCGTGTCGACTCGGTGATCGTTTTGTCTACCTATCTATCCAATTATAAACCAGAAATTCCTTTGTAGCGTCCTACGAACGCACAATTCCGCCCAGGTAAGGTTCCAAAGGTGTAGCGATTCTAACAGATACACACACAATTCACAAGCAAAAATAGTGAAGAACACCGAACGAAAAATCGAATATGAAAAATACATCAGAACCGTATACCAAGCGATAAATAAAAATAATTCACACCAGTGGAATATGGTCAAGTTTGGAAATCAAATTCTAAACACGGTCAGTAGCCTGATGTGTAACGCTTAGGTAAATTGGTTTTTGTTTGTTCCTCTTCTCTTTTCCTTGCGCCCCACGCGTTTAGTGTTTCTTTTTTGTGCTCGATGTTTGCGTACTCGAAATAGATGGACACCTGCTCTTCTCGTGGTGTGGGCCATCAGCCCGATCAGGGCTTGATGGCTCTCATAAGGAGATTAAGGGAGGACCTCGAGGCTCTCAAAGCAGAGAACGCTGTCTTGAGAGATAAATTGTCGCGACTGGAAGCCGCACCACCCGCATCCCCGTCCAGTGCCAGTTCGCAGGCTTCTGATTCGGAATCGGAGCTCGAGCCCGAGTTGGAAAGTGTCACTGAGAGTTCTGACGAATCAATGGACGACGGTGACTCGCACACCCCCACTCCAAACTCGTCTAGAGCCCCAAAGCGGAAAACACCACTTCCAATAATAAGCTGCGAAGGAGGATCCTCCAATAAGCGTGTGGCCACCGGCTGCCCGCCAACGCCGCTCCCCAAACAGTTGTCGAACCCCGCGATAACTCCAACTCATGTGAAAGTCGTACCTCCGCAGGAGCCTTGCCCACCGCGGCCAACTCCATTAATTAACCCAAAACCAAAGACTGCTTGTGTTCCCAACACTGTTCAGCCAGAGGTTGGGGAACGCCCACCTGTTTCTAGGAAGAAACAGCAACCCGGGGTCTTTGCACGAGACCTCAATTTAAAAAAATTCGTCGGTGACATGAACCGGCTAGGGATTTCCAACTTCAAGGCAAAGACCTTAAGCCAATCCCTAAACAAAATCATAGCCTACGATAGGGAAACCTATCGCAAGGTTAACGACAACCTCGAGGCCAAGGAGGTGAATTATTACACCTTCACTCCGGCCGACGTAAAGTCGAGGACAATCCTCTTAAAACGAGTCGCTGCCTCTTGGGAAAAGGACGACATCGTAACTGCTCTTGAGGCAACATTTCCTAACGTCAAATTCATTGACGTCAAAAAATTCTCTCCCCCACAACGGTTTGTGAACATCAGACCGCAAAAATACACCAAGCTGAACATATGGCAGCTTCTCCTCCCCCCAGGAACCCACATAGATTCCATAATACGGACAAAGTCGCTTCCAATCTTGCATCAGCAAGTTGTCTTCGAGGTATTTCATAACAGAGAAATACCTCAATGCAGACGTTGCCAACGTTTCGGGCTTGTCTCGCGAAACTGCAACATGAGTCGCCGTTGCGTTCGTTGCGGAAGATCCCACGATATTGGCAAGTGCGAACTACCGCTACCGAAATACGACCCCACAACAAATGTGCAGGATGAAATAACACTGCCAACTTGCTGCAACTGCGGCAACAAAGGGCATCCGGCTAGTTATAGAAATTGTCCTAAATATAAGGAAATTAAACAAAGATCCAAGGAGAGTCGAGCTAAGCAAACAGCCAAGTCAGACTTCGGAAAACAGGCTACACAAAACCTCATCCAAAATGGATTCACATTTGCCGACATGCTTAGGGGTCAGCAGGCAAGGAATATAAAAACTCTTCCAACTCCTCCCCCTCAAAAACATATTCAAGTCCCTAAGCGAGCCCCGGTGAAGACCAACACGACGCCTCAAATTCAAGCGGCGGTGCAAAAGCCTCCGAGGGGGCAATCTTCAATGCTCGAGAAACTACTTAGTTTCTCCCGCTTAATTGAGGATATCCGACCCCGATATGAGAAACTATCAACCGAGGTAGAGAGGGAGGCAGTCCTTTTCACTGCATATGCAAGACATACCCTCCACAATGGATTCCAAAATTAAAGTTATCCTCTTAAATGTCAACTCCCTTGTTTCGCATTCCAAGCGTATGATAGTCTCTGACTTCATAAAGGAAAACCGGGCGGACGTGGTACTTGTAACCGAAACTAGGTTGCATCCATGTCACCGTCCCGTATTCCCAAACTTCTCCATGATTCGAAGAGATCGAACCCTCACTGGCGGTCCCACCATCAACGGAGGTGGAACTTGTATACTGGTTAATAGCGGACTTCGCCATGAAGCTATTGAAGTCCCACACCTAGAGTCCATAGAGGTGACTGGAGTTGAACTGCATCTGGCTAGTAATGGTAGAGTGAATATATACTCCGTATTCCACTCGCATAAAACCAATAATGGCCCCATTAATCCCGAAGATATCGGCAAACTAATAAGGACCTCGGGGCATACACCCTTCATCATAGGCGGCGATTTTAACTCCAGACATCCCTCACTGGAACAACTCTGTCTCTTGCCCAAATGGCACAAAACTGTACCAATGGTACACGGCAAACACGTATGCCCTCAACTTCGAAATAGTCGCACCTACGGTTGGTACTCGAGGTAACTCAATTCTGGACATATTTATTGTGTCCAAAGACTTACTTCCACAAATCACTTCTCCTCAAGTTTCAGGGGGTGTATCTGACCACAACGCTGTGGCCAGATTCATTCGCGGCTATCGAGCATCTCGGGCTCATATCAGATACATACCCGATTATGGGCGGACAAATTGGGACAATTTCAATATTACATTGAACGATAAACTCCACCAATTCTCTCTTCCCACTGACAGGAACCTAACGACGGTTGAGATAAACAACGCTGCAAAACGACTTCACGAGATTCTAGTTGAAACTTCGGAGACTCGTGTCCCGAAGTACAAACTTGAAAAGACCTATCAGATCCCCCAGGACGACCCCACTCTTCGTCTCATCCGGGAGCGTAAAAAGCTCTGCAGAATGAGATATCGTCACCGCTTTACGCAAAGGGAGCCATTATTGCGATCCATTATTCACAATATTGGTACATTGATAAAACAGAGAATCCAAAACAATCGTACCCGACTATTGGAAGACAAGCTGAAGGGTATTCAGATGGACCAGAACGTTTATAAAAATGTTAAAAAGATATGTGGCTCTTCCCGCACCACTGGACCAATTATGCACAATGGTGTTGTTATCAATAACGACACCAATAAAGCAAATATCATCGGAGAGACCTTCGAAAACAATCACAAACTCACTCTCCAAGATGGCGACCCGGAAACTAATGCAATCGTTAGTTCAGAGGTCCACAGTAAGTTGGACGACTTCAACGAGCCAATTGTTGTCTTTAACCAAACTAACAGTGCATACTTCGATGACACACGTGATAATGGTCACGGTTTCATCACACCAAATACCCTACAGAGTCTGGTTAAATCTCGACACCCTAAGAAGTCACCTGGTATCGACAACATGTCATAGGCTTTCTGCCTTATTCTTTATAAAGCTCTCCATTCTGTTCAACCATGCTTACAACATGGGGTACTTTCCCCAAGCTTGGAGGCACGCTATTATTTGTCCAATAGCAAAAGTTGGGAAACCAACCTATCACCCCTCAAGCTTTCGCCCTATCTCGCTTCTCACTTGCATCAGCAAAATATATGAAAAATTCATATACGAGAAGCTAAATAACTTTGTCAGTGCCAGGTACCTAATACCTGATTTCCAATTCGGATTTTGAAGAGCGCACAGCACCACTATGGCTCTCAATTTATTTCAAAACCACGTCTGCGTGCGGCTCTTTAATAAGGAACCCACCGTTGCGGTAAGCCTAGACATTGAAAAAGCTTTTGATACGACTTGGATCGAAGGTCTCGCTTTTAAACTTCTGAACACTGGCCTCAGTAGAACGCTATGTAGCATCATCTACCAGTTCCTTCGAAACAGAACCTTCCAAGTTAGAATGAAAGGAAAGCTTTCCCGAACTTTTCACGCCGCTGCAGGCGTACCGCAGGGCTCCATTCTAGGCCCCATCTTATTCAATATTTACATCTCCGATATTCCCCGCCCTGTGGACGGGAGAGTAAACCAAATATGCTATGCGGATGACGTCCTGGTGTACACGTCAACCAAAGGCCCTAACCTCGCAATAAATCGACTCAACCGTCACTTGGACGAACTGTATCAGTATTACAGTCGATGAAAAATCCGACTTAATCCATCCAAAGCAGTAGCCATAATTCTGAGTAGTAAACACTCCCAACCTGCTTCTCGATATTCACAGAATATTCTATTAAAAATGGGAGATACTATGATTAGACCACAGGACAAGATGAAATATCTTGGGGTCACTTATACCCCAAAAATGAATTTCATCAAACATGTGACCCACATTCTCCAAAGGGGCCTCGGTCGGTCTAAGCAACTGCACAACATCTTGAAGTGGAGGAACAAAGTTGACACCAAAGTTAAGCTTCTCTGATATAAGCAGCTAATCCGATCTGGAATATCGTACGCCTTTCCCATATGGTTCTGCATATCTTCGGCTCAAAAGGAAAGACTTCGAGTTTTCGAAAGGAAACTCCTCAGAAGATGCACCAATCATTCTAGAAGGCCTACGGGCGTCATTACCCCAACTCTCACCTATACGAAGGCGCCTCTATTACCCCTATCGACGAGTACTTGCTTCAATTAGCATATAAGTACCTCGAAAACATTCAGAACAGCGAGAACCTACTTGTACAGGACTCTTGCGTTCTTGACCCTTCTCTCTCTCGATCTCTTCGGATCAAACCCCCACAATTTCTTCTTCAGTACAAAACTGAAGAAAGCACCCTTCCCAACAACATTCCCCTCTATAATAGAGGATTCCTGGACCCATCCCATAGGGTCTACTATTAACAAACCAAACACACGAACCCACAGTACAAGACGGCACAAACACAAACATACACACCGACCAAAGCGCAGATTATCAGACACCAGATCACGTCTTATCTGCGTTTACTACCGCACCCAAGACCCACCGGCCTTGTATGATTTCTTTCCCACCATCCCTCTATAAAAGTAGTTAGAGAACACCTGGACTAACACTGTCCACACTATCCTTGGATACCCCCCCTTTTTTTCTTTTCTTTTCAGATGCCGCGAGACCGAGCCGAACATCCTCACGGATGTGGGTGATTCTGGTTATCGCAAGTTGACCAGAAGTCAGAGACAAGATGAAGGACACATATGTCCTGTCTCGCTAAATTCGGCCTTCTCGCCACAATTTTTTTTTTGATCTGAGTTTGATGTTCAGGCAGCTGACGTGCAAGCTTGTTTCAGAACAGAACTGGTACTGACTGTGTCCAATCGTGGAATGGCCACGTACATTGATCGATCGAGTTAGTCAACTGTGTACCTGAGCACACGCAACAATTCGGGATGCTACTAATCTATCTGGGCAATCACACCCTACTTATTTTTCTGCTGATAGAGATATTTCAACCTGCCCCAATGTATGTTAGACGTAGAATTATGCACACATTGTCGTTCCGTCTATAAATAATATATATTGTTTTTCAGTTCCTGCGACATTGTGTGTTTTGCACCATTCAACTTTACATTCGCCAAGATATCATCTACTATTGTCATTTACATAGGAGCGGGAACCTAGGTAGTGATACATCTTTGAGGTGTAAAACCGCATATCGATTTTTTATTGACTCAAGAGATGACCGAACTCTTAAATAAACGGAGAACAATACCTGTACCCGTACATCTTTTTTTTCAATGAAATTCTGGACCGTTTACAAACAATTCGAATTGTTCCGAAACAACTACTCGAAACTTTAAATGCCTTTTTCTCGGAACATGATTTTGGCACACCAAATAACTCAAATAGTTTTCATTCAATCAATTTAAATGTTACCACATCCTTAAATAAGCAGATGTTTGCGTTTCGTATTAACAGATACGATCTTTTTTTTTGGTAAAATACTGAACGTTTTTTCAAATGCTCTCTAATCACTCAAAAATATCTTTATAAATCCCTACGTATTTCGATGGGTACACTGGTGTAGACTTTATTTATTTATTTATTTATTTTTGGTCCAAGTCTGTGACTTTTACAACCTGCCACTGAGTGCCTTAAATTTTATATGGCTCACCGGATTGGCTTCCTTTTTGTATTACGTTCTTGTTACATAAAATAACGATCTCCCGGTAAAGTTTTCTGCACTCCTCCCGGAGATCGAAAAACATTTCTCCGGGCTACAAAATACTGAAATCCGCCTGAGATCAGTGCGCCATTTTTAGTTCCATCATAAGACCCATCGAATATAAACATAATAAGGAGTTTACAGCGTTTGCGACGATAGTGAAGAACGTGTGATTCGAACCGACGCCATTATGGTTAGAATCATTAAAAGACTGAACCAATGCTCAACACATCAGCCCGCTGCTGCGTGTAGGAATTCGATTTCTAAACTTAAGTATACTCAACTGATGGGGAATTTGTACTTATTGCTTCGTATACGGCTGATGCTTTTGCTTACGGCTTTCTCAGTGCCCGATCAACTACAACCAATCTTGTTGAGTTCACTCCCTTTACACTCTCAGTACTAGAGCACTGTGACGAGTTCGACATGGCCACAACCGACATCAGTAAAGCATTCGACAAAATCTCCCACAATCTTATCCTCTTCAAATTATCCGGCCTCGGCTTCGAACCTGTATTGCTGAAATGAATTTCTTCCTATCTAAAGGATAGACTTTATTCCGTTCGGTTCAGGTCCGTGATACCCAACCCCTTCCTCTCCCTCTCTGGGGGCCCCTGGGCCTTGTCCTATTTATACTTGCCACTAATAACATTGATAAGGTCATTAAAAATTCCACCTTGTGCCTATACGCTGATGATACCAAGTTATACAAGATCATCGAGTCTCCACTTGATTCCGCACTGCTGCAATCTGACCTCGACAACGTCTCGACTTGGTGTGACAAAAATTGCTTTGTACTTAATTAACATCGCCAAATGCCAATCTATAAGCTTTTCCCGTAAGTGCATTCACTCATCCTCACGTCCCTATTCCCTTCATAACTAACCCCTGACATTGTCCAATCTATTCGAGATCTTGAGATCCTTTGCGACAGGGACCTTAACTTCCTCCTCTCACATTCATGAGACGATCCGGGAAGCCAATTCTGCACTCGGCTTTGTGAAACGATGGTCTAAGGATTTCTCCGACCCTTACGTTACTCGATCCCTTTACCTTACCTTCATCCGTCCACTGCTAGAATATACTGGAACATGGTCTCGTTATAACAAGATCTATATCCGTAGAATCGAAAGTATTCAAGGTCACTTTCTTCGGTTCGTTCTCCGACATCTAGGATGGGAAACCCCCTTGATCCTGCCCTCGTACATTAACTGCCTCAAATTAATCAACCTCAGAACCCTTGGGGAGCGCAGGGTCTTTGCTGACATAGTGTCCGTTCATCGGGCCCTCTCCGGCTCGATCGAGTGCGCCTACCTCCTTAAGTTAATTCCTCTGAACCCTTACCCTCGAAATACGCGTAGTCCCCACCTTCTCTACATCCCCCCTCACCGGCCCTCTTATGGTCTCAACGAACCCGTTTCGCGGATGCTGAGAGATGTTACCAATTCCAATTCCACCTGGTTCGACCCCGATCTCCCTACCCATACTCCCAAGCATCGCCTTCTAAACAATTCTCACCACCAATCTTAAGTGGCGCTTCTACACTTTACTATAACCTGCACCCACGGCTCGCCCCTACTCCTGCTTTCTTAATTTGTCCTGGTTACCTTAGGTTAAGCTTGATTAAGATAGTTCTTAATCTCTTTAGTTTGTAAGTTATTTATACTTCAGTTGTAGGTAACTATGTTGCTTCAATTAAGCCAATAAATGAGGTGGTAGCCCCACTAAACTTTATTCGTTTTACTTTCTGTTGTTCATCACTATTTGCTTGTAAACTGTATGTATCTGCTAGAAACGCCACACTAATCCCACCTTAGTAAGTTTGTTACGATTAAGTTCGTGTTCGAACGACGGAGCGAGGAGCGAACAAGCGCCATTTTTAGTTCCATCATAAGACCCATCGAATATAAGCATAATAATGAGTTTACAGCGTTTGCGACGATAGTGAAGAACGTGTGATTCGAACCGGCGCCATTATGGTTAGAATCATTAAAAGACTGAACCAATGCGGTGGAGCAAGCAAGCGAGGTGCGAGCAAGCGAGAAAACGTCGAAGCAGGCGAGCGAGCCAGTACTCTGTGCAGAAGCCGGGACCGTAGTAGTAAAGTCCTGTTTACCTACGGGATATAGTTGTGTTGTGTGTGCAGATCACGTTGGGGTGACCAATTATAGCGTTTGCGATGAAAGTGAAGAATGCGTGATTCGGACCGACGCTATGACGGTTAGAATCACTAAAAGCTTGAATCAGTGCTCAACACATCACGCCACTGCTGAATGTAGGAATTCAATGTCTAAACTCAAGTATATTCAACTGATGTGGAGTTGCTATGTTATTGCTTGATATACGGTTGATGGTTTTGCTTATTCGATTTTCTTTTTGTATTTTTTTTTACTATTTGCTTAAACCCCACAAGTTCTTTCTTGGATAGAATGTCTTTTACATCAACTAACTGTGAACTATAATGAGGGAAATAAATCGTGCTTCTTAAACTTGACTGCAGATCATATGACCAATATTTTGCTGCAGTTAATTAATATTTTTTTTTCCAGTATTTGGCTTGGATAGTAGGACATATTAAATACGAGAATGCTTCCAGAAATATTCATTACAGTTTAAATGTCAACTAACTGTGAGTTATAAAACAAGTAAAAATATATTCCCTCTTCTCAAAGCTAACTCAATATATGAAATACAAAAATAAAGGCGTGTGAATAGCTCTCATTGCTACCTATATTAAATAACTGATGTTTAGTTTAGAAGCTTTAAAGTGGGAGCGTCGATTATTAAAAATAATACGAATGAAATTTTTGAAAAGAAAGCATTCGACTAAGTATGTGTTGGGTGGAGTGTAGCGACGCCATGTCTAGAGATTCCGCGAGGGATGAAACGGTCTATAAAAAAAAATTTTCCGAACGAGCAGAAATTCTATACTCTACGTTAGAGCAAGCAAAACAATTCGTATCAACTAACTGTGAATTACAAAGCAAGTAAGAAAATATGCATGGTATATGAATAATGTTTTTTTCCACCGATATTTGCCTTGAACAACACTAGTTAGGACGTCTTTACAGTTTAAATATGACTGTAATAGGTGTTGAGTGTGACTTGAGAATAAATCACTGTTGAGAAGTGTGATGCAACTACATGTATAGTATATGCGGTCATGGCTTATGATGAATTAAATGTTTGCGTGTTTCTGCAGTTGGTGCGGAGGTTAGTATCTTACAGAGTAACTGTCTAATTAAACGAGAGCTATATGATAAAATACATAAGCATCGACACTATACAGTATGTCGTAACAAAATAGAGGGGGAAGTGTTGCAAGTTCTACTAAATTAACATGAATCGAGAGTTTAGTTTAGAAATTTTACAGATCTTACAGTTTTACCTTTTTTGAGACAAGATCATTGAAAATGAAATAGATATAAGATTTTTAGAATAAAAGTTGGACTAGGAGACCACCACGGAATTGTTGGGCACCTAGTTTTTGTAATATATAAGCTTCTTTGAACACTACAAAATCGCTTCATAACACACTCGACAAAAACAGCAAAAAGAAAAAACACTAACCGGCCGCATTTTGCTTTGCATTTAAGGATGCCATAACATTCGTATAAAGGGAAAAGCATCAAAACCACATGGATTAATCTACTTCTATACTAGAGCCAGCACCACCGTGACCTTCCGTATTGAAAAGCTTAGACATGTTGCCTTTTGAATTTCAAACTTCCAATACCACACCGGAAACAATCATTTGCGAATGAGGGAATTATACCCATTTACCCTTCGGGGAAGCTTCGTCGCAATTGTCTATTTGTATGAGAGGACTTAGTCGCGCTTCAGGCCAACAGAACCCCCGTTTACACTATGTGCATTCAATGAAACGGTGAGAATAATCCAGCTATTGGTAAAACTATGGTGTTGAAATTCCCACAGACAACAGTAGTTGTTTCTACCCGACATCCTGTTACCTATAAAAAAGTATAACTTCTAGCACAGACCATCCTTCCAAGGCAGGTCCCACAACCGTAACAATTGACACCACATTGAAGGTCGTGGTACTCTGGATGACAGCGGTAGCAACACTAGTGAGGAAGTAAATTTATTATCGTGTGCCCTTGGAAAGAAGCACGTACATGAAAAGATAGTAATGTGGAGGAAAGGTATGAAGCTCTCTGCCGTATTACAAACCAATGACGGAATCGAAGGAAGCAAAATATAATAGCAGTTCTGAGGGGTTTCGGGTATTGGAAATCTGCAAGTAGACGTGATTACACGTAATTCCCTTTCAATCCACCTTATCCTTAAGTACCTGCAAAGCACACAAGTACACCCACCTACTGTCGTTCACATCTAGGCACCCAGACAATCGGATTTCATCCCAGAATTAGCATAGTTTGAGCGACTAATTGAAGTGGATTGAATTCCACTGGATTCCACCTGTAATTGCACGACATCCAAACTGCTTCAGGGAACCGACGTCGAGGCTTCAGCTGATATAATTGGATTCCACAGCCTCCTCGTGTGTACCGCGTCATTTTGAACGGTTCCTTTTCAGGTGAATAGCAATCATGAAGAAATGGAAGACCGTCCCAAAAGAGCACGCTGAATTTTGTTTCGGATATTTCAATCTGCGCGTTGTAGATTTGGTATCATGGTATTTCCGGTGCGGTATTCACGAATCGATTGAGAACCTGATTCATTGTCGATCTGTAATATCATTTTTTTTTGCGCACTCCAGCGGCCATGGATTTTAATTGATTGCCATAGGAATTAGGAATAGAGGGAATTAGCTAGACCATGTAAAGTGGATGTTAGTTATGCAAAGAACCTTTGAGCTATTTAGATTTTGCATAATTGGGATTGATTACCTTATAATTAGAAAACACTATGAATCGGGGTAGAGTGGGGCGAGTGGATTAGAAATTATACTAAAAACACGAGAAGGGTGCCGGTACGTTCGACTGCTAACTTCAAATGGTAAATTACATGTCAGGTGTTTGAGAGTGTAAGGGCGGGTATGCAGGAATATATAGAGTACTTAGGTTTTATAGAGAGTCTGAAATGAACAACGTAGTATAAGAGAAACAAAATTGTAGAGCAACAATTACGGATAACTGTCTAACAACAATAACTGATAACAACAATAACTGATAACAACAATAACTGATAACAACAATAACAGATAACTGCCTGAAAGTTAAAAAATGAAATACAGCGGTTAAAAAAGCTCTCAAAACATAACTTCAGGAAAGTTACAAGAACTAAAACTAAAAACATTGAAAATATAAGGCATTCGGGTGCAAGATTTAGTCACACATTCGGTTCCCCACTATTCAGTAATAATATTCTAGTTCTAATTGCAACTCAAATTGATCCTTTTTTTTCCTTTTGACTATTTTCAGGAGAAGCGAACTTATAGCACTGAGTCCTTTAAAACAGTTACAGGTTGCAACGCTCCGGAAACACTACCACGGAGAGGGATTTCCATAGCTTTGCCGTTTTGTAACGGACCGGGTTTTGGTACAGAGATGTACGTGCCGTCGGGAGTTGAACGGCAAATTAGTAGGATCGGTCAGATTGTCTTGTGGCGGTTCCGCCAAACCCCACTAAGTACTTACCTAAAGAACCTCCATCCCTACAACCCAGCCTGCATAAGCTTTCGCTAATGCAATCGCATTAGCACCTTAAATGCTTCACGCACCAAATTGATCAAGTTTATTTAGCTAAAATCCCCTAGAAAGGAATTCTTACCTGCATGCATAACTTCGCATTTAAAATCCCCTATAAGAATTGTCTCCAAGCTTATCATAAATTCCCTGAAAGAAAATTCATCGTTTCATATATAATACAACCGCATAATCAGAGAATCTTACCATTGAGTTGGCTAATCCCAGCCTCAACATGTGTACAACAAATCCTTTTTCATACACATTGGGTGGCGGCCTCTTCTCCTAACAATAAACAACCCAAGTAGCTGCATATAATTAGCGCAATCGACGCTGAAGCCAACTTCCCCAACTCGCACCATGTGCAAACAAAAGAACGCTGTTCTTCCGCAGGCATTCTGGCGATACGATAAACAATCTATATCGTTTGAAGTATCCCAAATGCATCTCCCATCTAATGAGTTACAACTTGTTTACTCAGTTGAACTCTAAGATCATAACTTCCCTTTGTCCTATATATTCCTGGATCCGTTTACCAGTGACCTTCTCACATAAGCAAACAAAGACCCAATTAGCATCCAATGATATTCGGCTTGTTTGCTTAGCCGAACTCACATCGTATGGATGCACATTATGCCCTTTCTTTGTTTTTGATTCGTTCTCATGTTTTCGTTCCATGAACGAACCAATGTTCACATATACATGTGTACCATCATAGATCTTCGCTAGTAGATCTGGTTCCCTACCCCCAAAGAGAGACTTCACGTTTCTCTTGGGATAGAAAATCCACCCTTAAAAGTAAGAGAGCCAGTTTCACTGGCCAAATTTCTTTTGACAACGAATGAATATCGTGGAGTCTTATTACATCCGCCGACCACGCTGGTCGCGCGAACTCCCGCTCTCCGTCGCGCGGCGGAGAAGCGTATATATACAGAAACCGGGTCGTGATGGAAGTGTTTCATTCTGTTTAAAATTCATAAAAAATCAATTTAATATTAATAATAAGTTTAAGTGACGTATCAAAACACTAACATATTTAATAATGGCTAAGAACAAAGATAATAACGAAAGTGAAATAAAATAAACAAACATTTACATCAACAACATCACCAGTGGTTTTTATTGATAGAATAAAACTAAACAAAAATGAAATGAGTGTCTTAATATTTCAGCTGCAGTTCCTGGGTGTTTCGAGTGTGTTTTCTTTGACTTGCTCCGTGTGTTGCGAAGTTTTCGTTCGATGTTTTAGTGGCGGATGTGAATAAACGTGGCGGCGTTTCGTTCGTTTACCCGATGATTGACTTTTGGCTGAACTTGCGATTGATGGGGAAGAAGTGAACCGAGTGCCCATGCCTGGCATAATACTTCTTCTCCCCACAGTCTTGTGGGGCGCAAATAAACCGAATTCTGGGGAATAATACCACGAATCTCTGAGGAATAGACCCCGTGATAATATCTGTAAAACAGACAAAGGTCCGCTACGCGCCTTCGATGTGATGGTGGCTGTGGTCCCAATGTCAACATTGCATTTTCGATCAGGCGGATTGCACGTTTGTACATGGCATCCAGTAAGTCTAATGCTTAGAAGCAGTGTTCTAAACATGGAAACAGTATTCGAGTGCGAGTCGAACTTGAGATTTGTAGATTAAAAAAAGTTGGGTCGGGGCTTAAATTTTTGTTTGGGTTTAAAAAAAAATGTTTAGAGGAGTGAAATATTTCTTGGCTCTAAAAATATAACTCAATTTTCTGGAGGAGGACTTGGCGATGTTTGATACATGTTCATGCCAGGACATATTCCCACAGGTGCGGGCCAAATTTATGCTTTCCTTAAATTCAAGGGCCTGGCTATTCATCATCAGTTGTGGAACCGACGAATAAGTTTTCCTTGTGGTTGTTGCGACCAGATTGGACTTGTGGCGTTTCCACTAACGGCACTGCTTGCCTTTTCCAGGTACGACACAAAGACGGCTACCTAAAACACATAAACCCTAGGAAACATTCACTCACCTTTCAGTTATTTGCTTAAAATGTCTCCTAACCACCTATGCCATATTTTCGCTAATTCAATAGCATTAGTATCAAGAGACATTTTCCCCAAGGGCATGATTGCATGAAACGCATCATGTGCCTAAAAAGCAATTCGGTCGTAACACCAAACAACCAATATAAACTCAAATAATATCGGCGCCCATATCCCTGGTCGAATCCTACAGCACACAAGCAGGAGATATTCTTGCTTTACTTCTTTGCTGCGACCATATCGGTCGCCGAACCAATCGACAAGCAAATGCATTAGCACCAATAAACATGCCCCTGAAATTCAATTCGGTTACGACATTACGTAACCGACATAAATCCTCGAACTTCTCCATGCACACAAGAAGAAAGTATTTTTCCAACACACGTGCATGGCAAGTCATATCAGCAGACCGATCGATCGATCGTGCAATCTGCAAAAACATTTCCTTTTATGGAAGTCTAATATCCACGGTTCGCATGCTCATGGACACACAGCATGAGCGTGCGAGGGAACCGCATCTGTGTGCGAGCACATCCTCAACATGGAAGATCATCCCCTACTGGTTACCGAAGCGATGGAATTTGGTATTCTGTCGTTTCGAAAGAATTAATCAGTCTTTCCACAGATTCCGTGGAGGCCAGTCGCGCCCTCCACGTAAAACGTAATACAGCCGAGATTTGCATTCCCTCGTTTACGATCGCAGCACAAGTGTCTGGAGGGTATATAGAATTAGTTTCGCGCCGCAAGGAGTACGATGAACGAGTGTAAAATTAACAGTGGGCATGTAAATATCAAAAAATGTGTTTGAACCTAGAGTGTTAAACTTCCTACTTCTAACCACTAGTGAACTAAGCTGATTTTTTGTTTTTTTACTTACCGTTGATTTGCGTTATAGTTTACTTTAATAAAAATAAAGTGAATCGAATGACTTTGACGTTTCATTTTGCAATAATAAACGCCGTGGCACTAGTCGCGGGACGACCGACAGACAGGGTTGGCGCTCCGTTCGACCAACTATAGGAAGTGTAGTGAACCTGTGTCCTCGTGGCACAAGACTAGGGGACCTTTAAAGACAGTGTAAATCGATGAAAAAGACCACAGTCTTTCCTCACTTTAGGATTCTATCTCGATCTCAATTCAAAGTGTGGATCTGGGTACATTTCAGCCGGCGTGCCGTTAATTTAGTATCATCCGCAAAACTGAATATGTTGTTACCCGTTGACACTAATAAACCATTAATATGAAGCAGGAATAACAATGGATTCAAGATAGAACCCTAGGGCACCCCGAAATTAATAGAGTAAAGATTCGAATGCACACCGTCTACAACAACCTGAATCGATCGATTCTCGAGGAAAATCTTCATCCAGTCACGAAGTTATTGAAAAAGTCCGGATGAACAAAGCTTAGTTAGTAACTCTCTGTGCCGCATGCGAAACGACAATCTCAGTAGCAGTGTAGTTGATTTGTACGAAGTCGATGGTACGTGAAAGATGTTCGAGAAGTATCGCTGGTCGATCGTCATGCGGGGAGCAAAGAAATTTGACAGAAATTTTCATCCAAATGATCTCTAAGTTGTTGGGTTATAATGCTTCTTCGCTTTGGCAAGATAAATCGGATCGGGTGAAGATGCATCATCATCATCAGCATCGGCACTAGAACCGGGATCCGGTCTTGGCCTTATTTAACAAATCTCTCCACCGGTCCCGATTTCGAGCCGATGTGATGCCGAAGATGCATACTTCTTCCTTAAAACGAAATCTCCAATGTAACTGGGCAACGAAGATATGTCGAGTCATTTGACCAGCCGAACTGGGTCTCGGTTAAGACCAGAATACCAGGTGTCGCTGTGTGCAAATATTCTTGGACGGTGTTTACCATCGAATTGGTAAAGCTGATGCATCTGATGTTTCAAAATTCCGTTGCTAGTTAACGTTGTCAGCGTTTCGTGGGCGGACTCGATTACGCGGAGACAAGTTGTTTATAATCAAAACATTTGCATGATGCTCTCCCGGAAATCGGTGTGGAAAACTAATTTACATACAGAATTCTTTATTTCAGGAGACACCATCATGTCTCATCCGGAATACTGTCGAAGTCGGCACGTCGCGCCCTCACGTTAATTAACATCCCTCTTGGGCCGGCCCAAGGTATCGTTGAACTTGTGCGTTAATTTAATACAGTCTGAAATAGTTTGTGATCGGACCCGGCAGGAGCGATTTAATACAACGTACCCGAATTGAATTAATGTGAAATCTCGTTTTTAAAACTTTAGTTAGCGATTTAATTAAACGTACCCCGAATGGAACTAACGTGATCTTATGTAATAAATTCAAGCTAGTGTGTTAATACAACGAATTACCTAAGTTGGAGTATTATTTAATATAAGCTAGTGTGTTAATACAACGAATTAACTAATTTAAACTTACTAATTAATAATAGTATAAGTAATTAGAAAGAAGTGTACACAACTAAATTAAAAGTCATAAATAAATGTACTAATAGCTGTTGAGAGGTGTGTTTTTGTCAACAACCCGAGGAGGGATAGAAGATAAAGACATACCATTAAATAAATAACCACAATACCACCCCGTCACGCTGTACATTCCGCGATATCGCCGCGAGAAATCTTCGACGGTGTTTCGGATATGTGGCTGATGGCCCGGACTGACGCGGGGATAAGTCATGATGGTGTCTTCTGATATAAAGAATTCCGGAGGTAAACTAGTCTCCCATTCGGATCTCCGGGAGCACTATGTCAGGGGGAACATCATGCAGATATCATGATAAATAATGGAACTTTGAGAGGTTCGTCATCGCATAACCGGGCTCGCTCTCGAGGCTCGGCCCACACTCGACTGGTGACGGCATTTTGTAACATCAGGGGCATCGGTTTCACCAATACGAATGTAAACGCCGTCCACCAATATTTACAAACAACGAAACCTGATGTCCTTGCCCTAACTGAGACCCAGGTCGATTCATCAACTGATTCGACATATCTTCGTTGCTCAGGATACGACTTACATTCGAGATTCCGTTTTAAGGGCGGAGTCTGCGTCTTCGCACGGTCCGATCTGGCTTGCCAGAGGATGGAGGCGTTGGAGCCCAATAATATGGACATCATATGGTTGAGGGTCGTGCTGAGGAATTCCGTTAAATTTCTTTGTTGTCTTTACCGCTCCCAGAATGACGATCGACCGGCGACATTTTTCGAACATCTTTCACATACCGTCGACTGGATACAGATCAACCACCCAACTTCTGAAATTGTTGTCCTTGGTGATTTTAACGTGCACAATTCCGACTGGTTGTTGCATTCTAACAGAACCGACGAGGCTGGGAGGCTGGCGGAGATGTTGGCTGTAAGCCACAACTTGACTCAACTCGTGGGGGAGCCAACGCGAGTGCCGGATGCCCGAGGCGATTATGCGAACACCCTGGATCTGTTTTTGACATCCGAACCGAGTATTTATACCGTAGAGGTTTCTGTGCCACTGGGGAATTCAGATCACTGCTTGGTATCTGTCGCGCAAGCACTTGCATATCAAGCGAATAACCGGCCTAGGCAGCTTCGCCATGTATGGAAGTATGGGGCTGCTAACTGGGACGATTTACGAGATTACTTCGCAACCTTTCCATGGTCGGAGGCGTGCTTCGGAAACTCCGATGTTAACGCTTGCGCGGAGTCGGTATCAGAGATTATTCTTCTGGGGATGGAGATGTATATTCCACATTCCATGAAACGAAGTTCGTCTGATAAACCTTGGTTTGACAAAAAATGCGAGCTGATTGCAGCGGCAAAAAATAGAGCTTTTAAGCAATGGCGCTCCAATCCCACCGATGTTAACAGAACGAATTTTGTTAGAATCAGAAACGCGTGCAACCAGGCGATTGATACCGCGAAGAAGGCTCACAACGACAGGGTGATCAATAAGCTCCTTCGGTGCCCAACTGGTTCGCGCTTCTTCTGGTCAATGGCAAAGGCTGTCAGCAGTAACTTTGCTTCCTCCTCTTTCCCCCCGTTGGTGACAGACAGCGGGACGTTGGTCACGAATCCAAAGGATAAAGCTAATGTGTTCGCGAATTTATTTTCCGCGAATTCAAACCTCGATCCCGGCCTTTTGGAGCCACCTCTGATCTCGCCGGTACAGTCTTCCATGCGGGATGTGAGATTTCGTCCGCGCACTATTCAACGCATTCTACGTGAACTGGATTGTAGGAAGGCAACCGGCCCGGACGGAAACCAGCAATAGTCCTTAAGAACTGTGCTCCAGAACTATCGCCGGTTCTTGGCACACTCTTCCGCTTATCTCATGCACGGAGGATTATTTAAATTATCTACTATTCTATTTGGGGATTTCTATTGATTTGGAGCGAAGGGAAGGATATGTATGTGAAGACACGAGATGTTAATAATTCAAAGGGGGAGTGATAATTAATTGAACTTTAATTATATAACAGATCTCCACCCGACTCTTCCATTACCTCATAATCATCATCATCATCAGGACCACTCGCCTCTCCACCAAATGCAGGCTCCTCTGCGTCTTCTTCCAGCATACCATGCACGAGGTGTCGGTTGCGTATATTGTACGCCATCTTTACAATAAAAAAAAAAGTAAGTAAACCACACAACAACAAAATTTTAATTTCAGAAAAGTTTACTTACATTCTTTCCACATTTTAATATTACAAAACACTTTCCAAAAGTCGGAACACATAACTATAATTAACGCAACTGTCCCACGTGGTCTCGCTGTCCCCACAAATTTACACATCTACTTCGCATGCTTGCCTACAGCAGACCAAGGCACATAAAATTACACCATCATACCGACATTTAAGGCCTCAAACTAACAACATATGGCGCCATATAGTAATTTTTTTAATTTTTGGGTGATTTACACAAGATTGAAAATCGCTGGATCCCCTTAGACCCCTATGGAACATATCAGGGTCTAAGCTAAGCGTCCTGTTGCCAAATGTCAGTAGGAAAACTCCGTAATTGTGACAGAAATCTGTAGCGTTTCCGACGATAGTGAGGAACGTGTGATTCGAACCGACGTTATGGGGGTTAGAATCGCTAAAAAATTAAGCCAGTTCTCTACATATCAGGCCACTGCCGCGTGTACGAATTCGATCGTTATTCTCGAGTAGACTCAACTGATGTGGAATTGCTATGTTAGTGCTATGGTATACGGCGTTGACGTATATGCTTTGATTTTTCGATTTTTTCTTTTGGTATTGTTGTTCTTCACTATTACTTGTGTGTGCATCTGTGGGGTGCGAAGCACTGTGCACCGACGTACGGCGCTGATTCTCTTCGCATCCCCATCATTCACTAAGATAAAGTTTCGCCAACCGAATCATCACTAAATGTTTGCACTGAAGAAAACGCCAACAAGAAACGAAACTTCACCACAAGACATGCACCAATAAAGAAAGTAAAATAAAACACTGTTTTTATTTATTGCAATTGGTTTTTATTGTTTTCAAATAAAGTTATTTTTCGCACTTATAAATTCTATTTCACTAAGGGCACCGATCGACAGCAATTTAGACTTCGACAAGTTCGAAATACGACTCCGGGTATTTTTACGCGTCTCCACTGCCGACGGAGAGCGGGGGTGACTCGTGACCGTGGGGGTCAGCGGGTGGAATTTGACTCAACGATATTTCATCGTTTTGGGGTGAGTTTTCCCAGAAAAGAAAGACTTGGCAATGTATGTGTATGTGTGAGTGAAGATCACATTGGTTTTTTTTCATACACAAGTCCATGGGAATGAACCTGAAACAAGGAAAGGGAAAATGTGCATTGCAGTTGAATAAATAAACCGCTAGTCATCCGCTAAATGGTGCTAAAAGCAAATTGGATGTTTATGGCATCTCTGTCTGCAGTAGAAACCGGGTTCGTGTTTGCATTAGGAAATGCTAGAAAATTTGGTTTCGTTGATAATGCCTAAGATGCGGTGATTGTTTGTCGATTGTACAAACAAATTCCGGGTCGGTTTATTGCAGCTGTTAAAGCAATCTGTCCGACATAGGATTTTAACACAGACAAAGGGTGCCGACTGGCTTAGGATTCATGACGCCATATCCACTTTAAAGAATTCTTTCCAGGAACCTTATCTAACGCGCTGTATGCATTAATATCCTTGCAAAAGGAAATGTTTCAGATATGCTGGGTGGAGATTGTGGTGCAGGTGTGGGAAATTGAAATTTGCCTAGGGTTCTTGAAAAGGTAGAAAGAAATGCTTACAGGAAATTATATGCGAAGAAATGCATGAAGATAACTTTTCTTTCACAGGGACTTTTTAGATTATAGATTTGATGTATATAATGCGTGAAGCATTTACGGGTGCTAATGCTGTTGCATTAGTGAAAATAGGAAATTGGCTGAATGTTATGGGGGTTTTACGGTAAGTAGACAGTGGGGTTTTGGCGGAAAGCCACAAGTCATTCAAAATAATCGCATATTGTGCAACCGATAATACTTCTGTGGCGGTTCCTTTGAATGCCACTACTTACCTTCTCACCAATTATTCAAAAAACTGCTCCCCAGAGCACCAAAAACCTGGAAAGCATTTACTTACCTTTCCATCGTTTGCGCAAACTATCACCTGAAATGCCTTAAATCTATAATTTTCGCGAATGCAAAATCCATCAGCACCAAGCAAGTATTTTCCACAAGGGCATAATTACGTGAAATACCCAAGTTCCTAAAAAGCAATACGGTCGCATCACTAAGCAACCGATACAACTTAAAATATATTTGGGCGCGCATATCTCCTGTCAAATCCCGCCGCACACGTGCAGGAGATATTTTCTCTTTTCTGTTTTACAGCGAGCATCTCGGTCGCTAAACCATGCCACAGGCAATGTATGAACCATGCCTAGCTGCCCCAAGAGAACCAAACCAACATAGCACCAGCGAAAATGCTGTACGCAGTTGCCGATCGTATAAACATCCGACGTCCCTTTATACAACGAGTGCACAGCTGCAACCCTTTTGATTATTCTCTGTTTTTGATTTTTTCCTATCTGCGTGTATGTTGGCCGGTCATGAGACCCCAAGGTGTATCATGCTTCGCGACTGCCCGCCGAGGGAAACAGAATTCTCGGTAGCGTAAACATACACACCAGAGTTCAACCCTTCGGTCGGCTCAGGTCATAAGCATGATCAGGTTAAGTGCTGTACACAGTTTACGATAATGTAAACACCCTCGTATCTCTTGTCGGGCAAGTGTATCGGTATGTCCACGGTTCGCATGCTGAGGGATGCTCAGCATGGGCAACCGGGGTAATCATGGTGTGTGTGCGCATCATTAATCGGACCGGTCGTCGGAGATCTTTTCCTACAAGTCGCTTAGCCAGAGGGATGCATTCGAAATTTGTATTCTTGTTTTTTTTATCTTACGGATAGTGAGTTTTGTTGGACGGTGAAGGCAGTCTGAGGCCAGCTACCGGTGGAAGTGCACCCAAAGTTACCATTTCGAATCGTTCCACTTTGTAAACTAACCGTGTGTTATTTCGATTGTGTCTGTTAAACCAAATAGATTGTGAAGTCTTTGCCGTATACAGTATTTCTGTTAATTATTATCTTTAAGCTAAAGCAAACATCAGTGATCCGGATAACATATTCTTTGCAGTTTAAATCATCAACATTTAAATTATTTCTGTTAATTATTATCTTTAAACTAAATCATACATCAGTGATCCTGGATAACATATTCTTTGCAGTTTAAATCCGTTACATTTAAATCAATTCCATGTAAATCATTTTCATTAATCATTAACTTTAAACTGAATCATACACCAGTGATCCTGGATACCAAATCCGTGCGGTTTAAACCACTTCTTTTAATTATTATCTTTAAACTAAATCATACATCAGTGATCTTGTATAGTAAAATCTTTGCAGTTCAGATTCATATCGATTAGTCAGACACTGAGTACCTAATTTATGAATGGCGAACCAATCGAACAGGGAGTCAGCTTAGTTCCTTAAGCAGGAAAGAACCATTGGGAATTTTTTGTTTGTTAGGTTTATTCCATTGTTGTTTAAATAAATAAATGAGTAATTATAGTGAGTAAAAGGTGTTTTCATTGTTGATTAAACGGAAGACTTAAGGGACCAATAGTGAACACACATATAAGACAACAGTGGACCATAAACGCACACTTCCTTGCCAACATAATATGCTCATCACTGCGACCACCCCAAGCAGAGTCATTCCACGAGTGACTGAAGTAATGGGAGACTTATTCATAAATACTTCCCCACGTTATTTAGGTTCTCTCGGTTGTTACTTCAACGTTTCTCGCCAAATCGCATTATTGAATTTCGACACCCCAAATATAACTGGCCGTACTACTGAAGTATTCATAGAGCATCACCACAAACCCTTTTAGTATTTAGAAATATAATCACATTCTCTATGATATAGCCATCGATCAAAAAGTATCCAATTTTTTTTTGTACCACCCCATATTGTACATACATCGATTTTGTTTGCTCCTGTGGCACAATACCATTAGGTTCCTTACCACTTTCCAATCCTTTTTGGTGGCATAAATTATAAATGTATTCATTTCAAATACTAAAATCGAACCACGAATCTTAATCAATCTGTGAGCGAAGTTATCAAGAACCCGCAACAGAACTTTCTGATACTCTAGATTGGCTCTTGTCCCGACAGTCCTTCGAAATGAAAATGACACTCGTCCTTGTTGATTACCAGTCTCGAATTGTGGAGTGTGATTGTGTAAGCAAAAACACTTTGTTGTACTTTTTATTGTTTACCAATTTGCATCTCTAACGCAAATGAAGGAGATGGTAATGTTTTATGTGCTTTCAAGCGATGAATATTTAAGAAATTCCTGAGCGACGGAGGATCCATAATTCACACCCTGACGCGTTGGATTCATTCTTATACGTGGGTGAGTTTTTGAATGTTTTCCATTTTTATTGTATATGCTTCGTGCAAAGTTAGGACATATTAGATGGTGTGCTAAGTACTCGCTATGTAGGTAGATTTAATGTGGCATAATTTCATTTCTAACCCCTTGGGTGGAATTGAAGTCTGGTAGTGTACTGCCTTTCAACGTTTCAATACGAGGACATACCTCTCACGAAACAAACAAATGAGTCAAAAATCGAATGCCGGTTAGAAAATTCGTAAAGAATGTGCGTCGCTGAAGCCGTAGCGAGTCATTGGGGGATCAACGTGCTTACATCCTGATCGATAAACAGAGCTTGCGAGGGATTCAACATTTTAGAATGTTAATGACGAGTGTGTGTAATGTATTACGTAGTTCAAAGTTGAATATAGGATTTATTAAAGTTATACTGTGGAGGCAAAGACCCCATAAATAAGTAACTAGGTAAGTAATGTGATTCTATTTTCAGATATTATAAGGATTACCGACAACAAGTAAAACCAGAGGAGAGGATACAAACGGATTTAACAATTACACAATCGAAACCATCTGCATAATATTACAATTCTATTTCTCAATTCAAAGGACAATGTTTTCCAGATCTGCCATTATGTGAAATGGGATTCTATTCTATGAATATTTATTTGTTTTGACCGTTATTATAGATATGGTAAAAATCCAACGACACTGCAACCGTCCATCATTTACATACATGCCTAATCATCATCATCATGGCTAATAAACCAAACATAATCAGACTCCATTCAGAATTATAACGTATAAAGAAATTAACATATTATGGTATATATAATTAGGGATACGTCGGCCTGTCATTGTCACTATCTCGCCGCGTCAATCAAATTGTAATACTCGATAATTTTACCGCTCCTGACTTTCTGGTGTAAGAGTGGTATAATATTCGTTACAGGGAGTTTTACCAGTAATTCAGCGTTGCAACAAGTAGAAGAGTATAACACCTGTTGCATGTCAGCATACTCCTTATTCCAAGGAGAAATTAGGCTTGTGTTTCGAGCCGTTGCCATGGCACGAGAGATTCGCGTCCAACAGTGCAACACGCAACAACAAAAAACGCAAATCTAAGAGCTAATGGAAAATATAAAAATCAAAACCCATGTAAAATTTGTAAAGAATTGAATAAAGGCGCTCGATATCACTCGGAAGCAACGCATTAGTTTAAAGCAACCGAGGATAATAAAGTAAATAAGAAATCCATAAGATATGCAAACAATTCAGTAATAAAAGCCAAGTTACACAAAACAGACCAAAAAAAAAAAAAAAAAAAAAAATGGCACCACCATTAATAAATGTCAAACTACTATTGAATGATGGATTGAACACGGGCTGATTTTTCAATAAGTGGCACCATTAGAAAATGAACATGAATCATTTCGACAGGCTCATCTGTCACTAGTTTATGTATGAAGTTTCGTAACATTCCGTCTATTCGTTTACAAGCTACAGTCGTTTGAGTGCCGCTACTTAAAAAACCCGCCTTGGTAAAAAAATTGAAAAACGGGAATATCGCATCTTGATAAAACATTGTTTTTTAATGGAAAAACTTTTGAACAATCATTGCAGTGGTTGCAGAAATGTTATCCCACATCTGCTCCTTCCATAACGACGGTTTATCGGGGGTATAGTGAATTTAAAATGGGTCATACAACCACCAAAGACGCCCCTCGCCCTGGAAGCCCAAAAGAGACTACGAATACAGAAATCCTAAAGCAAGTGCATCACATCGTTTTGAATGATCGTAAAGTGAAATTGTGCGAGTTAGCTGAGGCCGTGAGCATCTCAAAAGAACGGGCGGGATACATTTCGCACGATCTCTTGGAGATGAAAAAGCTATCGGCGCGATGGGTGACGCGTTTGCTGACCCTAGACCAAAAACAGCAGCGCGTTGATGATTCAACGGCCGGTTTAACGTGGTTGCAGCGTAGTCGAGCAGACTTTTCTCGATATTTTGGGACCATGGATGAAACGTGAGTCCATTACCATACGCCTGAGTCCAATAGGCAGTCTATAGAGTGCCTGGAAATCCACGAAAGCCAACCAAAGAATCCAAAAGACTAACGCTCGGCCGAAAGTGTTATCGTCTCCGTTTTTGATGCAACTGTTCCCAGGCAAAGATAATAAAACACTTGATCACGGTGATTAGATTTTTATTTTTGTGTTTGTTTTAATTTATTCTAACAAATTTAAAGCTCACGTACGCACTCGCGCGCGGCCACGGCGGTGGCGGAAAGACGATTCGATAAGCGATGTGACCATCCGCGATGATGTTTGAGTAAAGACTGATCCAAGTTAGGGATGAAATTGGGCAATTTAATTTTCGCACTTGACAACCAAAAGAGAACATACTTCTGCTCTCTCATTGCCACGTTCGTCGATGTGTGGTGGATAATCGGTTAATTGATAATCGACGAACATGGGGGAATGAGAGAGCAGAAACACGATGTATGATGATCTCGGGGTGGTTTTGGTTGTGTGCATGAATCAATGTACTTTGAGGATAACCCATTGACCCAATTCGGTGAATATGGTGATCTCAGAGTACATTGATCTGTACGAAGACAGAACTGTGAAGGAGAAGAAAATTAAGCTGATGCCATTCGAAAGAGAAATACCGAAGGAAAATCGAATAAGCAAAGAAAAAAGCATAATATCCGTATACCATAGCGATAACATAGCAATTCCACATCAGTTGAGTGTACTTGAGTATTATAACGACCGAAATTGTACATGCGGCAGTGGCCTGATGCGTTTAGCATTGGTTCAATATTTTAGTGATTCTAACCGTCATAGCATCGGTTCGAATCACACGTCCCTCACTATCGTCGCAAACGCTATAAGACCCTTCACTCAACATTTTCAAAACGTTGTTCTCCCGAGTAGGTATTGCCTTTGATGACACTATTTTCCAAACTTTTAAAGATTTTTTTTTTGGTTATACTATTACACTTCTACAAAGAATATTTTTATGGAATAAGTACAACAATGAAGTTTCAGGCCTTTCGCAATACAGTAACCAGGGGTGTTCGACAACGAGTGTAGGATAATATGGAGTAAATGACAATACGTTAGAAGTATCGCAGTTATTAGGCAACAGTCTTAAGCCATATCAATACATGCCGTAAATTTCTTGCCTTATATTTCATTCAACACTGCTCATCGTTTCAGGATTAATCCTCGTGCCTTCGGACAACACCGAATTTAGTGTTATGCGACTCGGTCCAACAATAATTACCCAAATATATATTCGAGTCACATATTTGATGTTTTTGCAGTTTGAAATTAATGTCTGGCTTACTAGGGGGGCTAGAGCTGTACTTGGCCACACCAGCAACTAGAAGGACCACAACTCATCCAGCGACTGGCGGCGAGACAACAACGCCCGGTTGACTTGCTCCTTGTTGTTGGCGGATCTCCCTCTGTTATTCTATCATATTTGCCTTGCTCGGTAGCAGTTAAGCGAATTGTGCTGTGCTACAGAAACGGCAATTTAACGCAGATGCTGCCGGACAAAACTTCATTAATTTAATACCGGGAATGGTTCCGGTGGTGGTCCTGCTGATGCTCATGATACCGCTACCAGAACACTGCAGCGAAATGTTCTATCTTATGCCGGGTAATGTATCTATGGAGCATATTAATTTTCTATGTAATAGCTGTCCACTATGAGGGTGTTGTTTTTGGATCTCGGCTGAAATGGAAGCAGCACCGGCTGATTTAAATTTCCCCTAGCCTAGTTGACCGGAACGCGAGATGTCTGGGCTTTATTTAGTCATTTCACTAACTGCCTAGTGGAGCGTTGTACACTTTAATATCTGCAACATTTTTTTTTTTATTCGTTTCCTGTCGACGTGTTGGGTTCGGTTAATCATATTTCCATGATGCTACCCGGCGTAACGATATGGATCTACTCCGTATAGAAATCGACAGAGACCCGGACCAATAGGTAATTGGAGAGGGGATAACTGCGAGAGGGGACGCAGAGAGCAAGAGAGGGATGTGTGAGCCAGAAATAGATGAATGTAGGGTACACGAACATATCGTTGCTATTTGCATATTTTTCACATCATTTTTATTTAAAGATACGCGTAAAGCAGAGAAATCGACGGCCCCATGGTAATAGTGATGTGTTAGAAATACCTGAGCGGATGAGTTTTATTCGACGACTTAATATACAACAAGTTTCGCACCTGTGGGCAGTAACATCATTTCGTTACCTGGGATGACCATCTGTTGATTGGTTTTTGATTGTTATTCTGAGTAAATCGATTGAATTTTCATCTTATACTGAAAAAAAGAGTGACGGAAACGCCTCCACTTCACTTTGATTTTCCTTCTTTTATCCTACGGATTTCCGATGCCATTTTGGTTGACTCTGGAGAAGAGTCATCGCAACAATATAGGATATTATTATTATTATTTATTGGCCTGTAGGAACCCGGAAGTTCATGACCTCACCGACTCGGCTTCGCCATCGTTCCCTGTCTTGGGCACTCTCTTTCCACGCTTGACCATTCGATCCGATCTCCTCAAGGTCAAACCTAACATTGTCCTCCCATCTCCGTCGCGGCCGTCCTACCGGTCTCTTTCCCGTTGGTCTACCGTCAAGAATTCTATGCACGGTCCTATCGTTGCCCATTCGCGCCACGTGTCCGGCCCATCTTAATCTTCCCGACTTGATTACTCTCACTATTGTAGGTTTGCGGTATAGCTCTTCCAATTAGTGGTTATGGAGTTTCCTCCATTGTCCTGCCTCCTCGTCATATTTACCTCCAAAGATACCCCTCAAAACTTTATTCTCGAATACGCGGAATTTGTTTTCTACCCGTTTTGTGAGAGCCCATGTTTCGCATCCATATAGAACAATCAGCATGGTTATGGTTCTATAGACACGGAGCTTTATGTTACGTGATAGCAGTCTGGATTTCAGCAGTTTACTGACTGCGTGCCAACTAGCGTTGCCGGAGTGTAGTCTTTTGTTAATTTCCTTCAACATTTCGTTACTAGCCGTCACTACTGTTTCCAGGTATTTAAATTCTTAAAATTTTTCAAATATCTTGCCCCTGACGTTTATATGTGGTCTCTGAGGTCCACCTGCTCTCGCCGTAATCATGTATTTTGTTTTGTCTTCATTTATTTCTAGGCCCACCTCTTCTGCCGCTTGCATGATTTCACAGTTTTTAATAACGGTTTCTAGATTATCGCCCAGAACGACGATGTCATCCGCATATGCGAGCACTTGTGTGACCCCGTTCAGGGATGATCCGGCCATGTTGTCGTCTTGTACCTTTCTGATAACATCCTCGAGCACAAGGTTAAAAAGACACGGTGATAGACCATCTCCCTGCTTTAGTCCGTCCCGGATTTCAAATGGTTCTGAGAGGTGGTTTTCTATTCTAACTCGTCCTTTGTTTTCGTTCATGCAAATTTGAATTAGGGCGGCATATTTTTCGGCACTCCCAGCTCAACTAGAATATGGTAGAGTCTCTGCCTTGCGACTGAGTCGTAGGCTTTTTTGAATTCAACGAACAGTTGGTGAACCGTCTCTCCGTATTCCCACTTCTTTTCCAGCAGTTGTCTTATTGTGAACATTTGGTCGCTTGTTGACCGGTTCCTACGGAATCCACATTGGTAGTCTCCCAGTATTTCTTCTGCATACGGTGTGATTCTCGCCAGAATGACATTTGTTAATATTTTGTATGCGGTTGGGAGCAATGATATTCCTCTGTAGTTTTCGCAGTCAGATCTGTCGCCTTTTTTGAAAATGGGGATGACTATTGAGGTTTTCCATTCTTCCGGAGTGACTTCCTTATCCCATATTGTTTGGATGAGCTGGTGGATCATTCGAGCGGTTGCCTCTCCGCCATGCTTCACAAGCTCTGCCGGTATGCAGTAGACTCCGGGAGCCTTGTTGTTTTTCAATCGCTTTATTGCGTCTACAACTTCGTCGAAAGAGGGCTCTAGGATCTGAGGCTCGGCTGTATGTGTGCTTGGTGCATTTATCTGTGGTTGATGGGTGCGTACGTTGAGCAGATTTTCAAAGTACTGCTTCCATCTTGTCAGGATATTGTTTGTTTCTGTAACCAGACAGCCGTTTGCGTCTCGAATTATTTTGACTCTCCCTCGGTAGCCATTTCTAATTGAATTTATGCCGACATACATACCTCTGATGTTCTTTGCCCTAGAATTTTCTAGGATTTTTTCGATCCGAGTCTTCTCCCATTCGCGTTTTTTGCGTTTCAAGAGTCTCATTGTCTCTCTCCGAATTGTCGCGTATCTTTCTGCGTTGACTTCATCATATCTTTCTAAGTGGATCACTCTGAGGCGTTTACGTTCTTCGATCTTCGCCTTGCACTCATCGTCAAACCAAGATTTGGACTTAATTGTTTTCTTAAATCCTAATACCATTTGAGCTGTTAGTTCGATTGTTTCTCTGATCGATGTCCATTTAGTGTCCACACTATTGGCTTCCTCTTCCTCACTGCTCACATTCTCTAGAATGCTAAATCTATTCGTTAGTTCGTCTTGATATTCAGCCCTTTTGCGTAGGTCTTTCAGTTTATCAGTGTCGAATTTTTTGCTTGTCCCCCGTGACTGCCCATGTGGAATTGCTGCGAGGCGACTCCTGATTTTGCCCATCACTAGAAGATGATCGGAGTCGCAATATGCTCCTCTATATGATCTTACGTCAAGGATATTCGAGTGGTGTCTTTTGTCTATGAGGAAGTGGTCTATTTGGTTACGCGTTACGCCGTCGGGTGATATCCATGTGGTTTTATGGATTTGCTTGTGCTTGAACATCGTGCTTTTTACTAACAGATCTTTTGACGCTGCGAACGTGATAATTCGAATTCCATTATCATTTGAAACGTCGTGTAGACTTTCTTTACCTATAGTTGGTTGGAAGATATCTTCCTTTCCAATTTACGCATTGAGGTCCCCGAGGAGGATTTTAACATCGAATGATGAGATCCCATCAAATACATCCTCTAGGGCGGTGATTCCCAAAGTGGTCTATATCGACCCCCAGGGGTCTACGTCAGCGAAAAAAAAATGTGGGGGTCCATGAAATGAAAATGGGTAAGTACATTATTTTTGACTTTGTAAGTAGTACATATAGTAGTAAGTACATTAGTAGTAAGTACATTATTTTTGACTTTGATTTTTTAATATACAGCTGCTGGACTTTATGTCTTATTTAAATAGATTAATTTTGCCCACAGATGACTGATGCCATGTCCGAATCTAAAAAGAAATGTAGACAGTACAGTGTTGATTATTTGAAGCTTGGCTTCATTCCATCATTGTCGGACAAACAATTGCCTATGTGCCTTTTATGCACCAAAGTTTTGGGCAATGACGCTATGAAGCCATCTAAGCTGCAGGATCATCTGAGAAGATGTCACCCTGATAAAACGGATAAAGATTTGAAATACTTTCAAGCACTCAAAGATACACTTCAGAAGAGACCCACGCTGGACAGAATGTTCGCTTCGGCGTCACAAAGAAACGATGATGGTTTGCGGGCGTCTTACAATATCTCGCTACTTATAGCAAAATCCGGAAAACCGCATACTATCGGAGAGAAGTTAATTTTGCCATCCGTTGAAGAGGTTTTAAAAACTGCTTTACACAAACCTGCATCTGATATCATTAAAAGAATTCCCCTAAGCAACAATACTGTTGAAAGACGTATTGATGAAATGAGTTCTGATATTGAAAACTCCTTGTGTAATTATTTGCAAACGACCCAGTTCTCTATACAACCGGACGCGTCAACTTTACCTGGTAATGCAGCATTATTGTTGGCATACGTTCGTTTTATTATCAATCAAGAAATCTACGAAGAACTGCTCTTCGCAAGAACTTTAACAACCGACAGTAAAGGTGAATCAATATTTCATGTTTTGAAGGATTACTTCATTGAAAAAGCAATTCCTTTATCAAATATAATATCAGTAGCTACAGATGGAGCACCCGCCATGGTTGGACGTTATCGTGGATTTATAAGCTATTTAAAACAAAATGTGTCAGGGGTGTTAGCAATACATTGCGTCATCTATCGACAACATTTAGTTGCTAAAAATTTGAGTGTTAGATTGCATGAATCTCTTCAATTAG
Organism: Microdon myrmicae; assembly: GCA_963931805.1. NCBI lineage: Eukaryota > Metazoa > Arthropoda > Insecta > Diptera > Syrphidae > Microdon > Microdon myrmicae. The sequence goes on along the minus strand of OZ007500.1, from coordinate 117,533,193 downwards.
TCATTAATGCAGTAAACCGAATCCGAAGCAACGCGTTGAATGCGCGGTTATTTGCGTAGTTGTGTGAAGAAAATGACGAACGATTTCATCAATTACTCCTTCACACTGAAGTACGCTGGCTTCCGAAAGGCTTATGTTTGACAAGATTTTTTGCGCTTTTTGAGACTATTTTAGAATTTCTGGATACTAAAGATAAAATTTTAAAACACAATTTAATGAAGTGGAAAACAGACATCGCCTATTTAACAGATTTGTTTACAAAATTTAATATTGTTAATTTGCAGTTACAATGCGACAGTCTAAATTTGATTAAAACAAAGTCCATCTTATCAGCGTTTCTTGCCAGAATTTAAGTAATGAAGCAAAATATTGGACGGGGCGAATTTTCCCAGTTCCCCAATTTGTCACAGACAAACTGCCAGGAAGACGACGTTTCAACCTACGTCCAACATTTAAATGCCCTCTATTCAGATTTTCAAACTAGGTTTGAGGACGTTTTGACTATGGTAATACCACCGTGGATAATTAACCCATATGGTGACATAGAAGAAACGAATGTCATAATACAAGAGGAACTGGCTGAACTAAATACAAACGAAGAACTTAAGTTTCAGTTTAAAAACGGATATCAGCAATTCTGGCTGCAAAACAACATACCCGTTACTTATACTTATATAGGGAGGAAATTTTTAATTTCCTTTCCATCTTCACACCTAGTGGAAAGGGGGTTCAGCGCTGTTACCAATCTCCTAACGAAAAAAAGAAACAGACGGGACATCATTGGCCGAGGAGATTTAAGATTAGACCTTACAAAATTGACGCCAAATGTTGATAATTTATTATTAAAGCATCAGGTTCATCCTTTTCGCTAAAAACATTTACTTATTGCTTAGTTTATGTTATGTTTATTTTATGTTACGTATCTTTTATATAAGGCTCCTCGATAGTATAGTGGTTAGTATACCCGCTTGTCACGCGGGAGACCGGGGTTCGATTCCCTGTCGGGGAGCCTCTGGCGCAAGACTAATGACCTTGCCCGGAAAAAACAAATCATTATGGAAAATTTAACAAGCCTCAGGACTTGCTAAATAAGGCCAAGACCGGTTCCCGGTTGTAGTGCTAATGATCATGATCTTTTATATAACAGATATAAAATTTTATTTTGAGTAGTTTTATTTTGAATTCAATTAATAAATGTATGAAACTTAACATGTGTTTTTACTTTAAGTTTTTAACACTAAACTTCACTACAGTTCGAAATTTACAAAAAATCAATATCAGGTAAGTAGGGGGTCTACCCAAAACCGAAAAACATGGCAAGGGGTCTACGGCACAAAAAAGTTTGGGAACCTCTGCTCTAGGGTCTCGTAGAACGTGTCCTTCGTTTCTTCGTCCGTAGATTCCGTTGGGGCGTGTACGTTTATAAATACATAATTGTACCATCGGCCCTGTATTTTTAGCACCGACATTTGGTCATTAATAAATTTCACATCTTTTACATGGGGCGTAATCTTCGTGCTTATGATGAATCCGGTTCCAAGGTTATGTGTATCGGTACCTCCACACACCAGTGTAAATCCGTTGGTTTCGATTACTTGATGTGGGAGTCGGACTTCCTGAAGCGCGACGATGTCCATTTTATATTGTTTTGTGTTTTCTATGACCGTCTGTGGCGCGCCTAGTTTATATAACGTTCGAACATTCCACGTGCCTACGCGTATATCCCGCTTTTTACGTTTTTCCCTACGTCTCCTTTTTGCCGAGTCGGTGTTTTTCTGATGATTTGTTCCCTTATGGTAGTGTTGGCTCATCACACCTACGCCTACTGGGTTTTTTGTGAGATTGTTTTTTGTGTATTGGTCATTCATTTTCAAATGGTCCGCCATATCAGAGCCCCTCTTTGATATGGTAATGTCTGCTTACTGCTCTGATTCGACCTGGTGTCAGAGAGGCGCCGTTATAATACAGCCGGTATACCCCTGGCTGCAAACCATCCAATGGGCACGGCGACGCGTAACACCCTGGATTAGGGGCGGTAGATCCTTGTGTGTTACTCCTCGCTAGCCTGTCTGACATGGGTGGCCCTACTGGAAGCGTATGCTTCCGTCAGCATAGCCTGAGTGATTCATCGTAGTTTAAGCCCCCGCACCACGTTAAGGTTTCTACCAAGCTGGAGAACAATATAGGATATAATACAAATATAATTGGTGGACGAATAATTCGTCCGGGTGAGATGTTGTATGCTTAAGGTACGCCTTGATAGGTGTCAACTTGACAATGCCCCTGCTATAACTATTAAAAAAATGCATTACAACATATCCGGGGCCAAATCATACTAAGGCTTCGGATTCCGTAACGTGTCACCATTTGACAGCAACTAACAATAAGTTTACTGAACAGTATCAATTAACCCATAAACGCCGCAGCACGTCAGTTTAAAAAATCGATTTTAAACAGAATTTGTCGAAATCGAAGGATCGTAAGCAATTTTCTCTGACGGGGCTATTGTTACACACAACATCTGCCACCCACAATCACTTGTCCTTGGAGCCAGCTCCCACCAATAATCGAATTCACTTATTGTGAATTTCCTTGGGTTGATTTATCTGTGCTTAGTCATCCCACGAAATTATTTAACGAGAACCCGTAAAAATGCGTAAACAGGCAATTAATTTAAATTAGATACCAGATCTATGTGAGTGTTGTAGGTGATCAAGTGCGGACGCGTAGTAAAATCGCATTCGAAAATACATTAAATAAATTAGAAAAGTTTGTTTCGAAATACAATAACGACACGTAGCACGGAAAAAATGCCCGCTTAAACAGATGAGCAGATTGTTCTAAATTTACATAAAAGCTTAATAAGGGATAAGAAAAAAGTGCTTGGCGAAGGAATCTGTCAGGGATTCCTACTATTTCGTGTTGCTCTAACTGGGAATAAGAACAACGCTGAGCCGCAAAAAGTAAGCAAAGGAAAAACAAAACTAAAACTAAAACACGAAGTATAAGCTAAGGCTAACTAAAAATAAATGTTATATATTAAGAATGGGAGTCACAATTCAACCGTTGGCGAAGTAGCATGAATGGTTCTGCCTCCGATATTTTCATTTATGGATTTCGCTCATACATCGGCTATTGGATCCTAAATATACGAAATGGGAATTGCATTATTTCTTTCGGTTTGCAAACAAACTAATGTGGAAGTCTATGTAAACAAAGGGATGTTTGTGCATGTTCTGTATGTACGCCTACATTCATAGTGCGGAGAAATTAGGTTCCCGATCTTAGAGGAAAACCACTTTCATCACAAAACAACCGACAATTTGCACAACAGTGAGTCGACAGTCCCAGGTAACTCCCTTACTACACAAAAAAAAAAAAAAAAAAAATTATATATATATGTATATGTATATATATGTATATATTGTGAGTAGGGCGTTATAATATACTCACAGCTAGGCCCGCTTGTCGTGAGAGGCGACCAAAGGCCGAGTGGTAGGTGGGGTCGCAACGTCCTGTCGCCCGGTGAAATACCACCCCAACAAGCTATAGGGTCCGTGAAATGGTTGAGAGAAATCCCTGGTCACCTTTCGGAGTTTGGCTGATGGACCGGTTCGAGGAAAGATTGGTTTAGGTGGTAGTCGGTCCCAAGGTGACACCACCCCGTCACGCTGTACATTCCGCTACATCGTCGGGAGAAACCTTCGACTATGTTCCGGATGTATGGCTGATGGCCCGGAGTGACACGGAGAGAAGTCGTGATGGTACCTTCTGAGTTTAAATAATTCCGGAGATAAACTAGTCTCCCATTCGGATCTCCGGGGGGACTATGTCAGGGGGACATCATGCAAATATTATAATAAATAACCGAACTTTAAGAAATTCGTCATGGCATAATCTGGCTCGCTCTTGAGGCACTGTCGACGCGCGACTGGTAACGGCAGTTTGTAACATCAAGGGCATCGGTTTCACCAATACGAATGTAAACGCCGTCCACCAATATTTACAAACAACGAAACCTGATGTCCTTGCCCTAACTAAGACCCTGGTCGATTCGTTAACTGCTTCGACGTATATTCCTTGCTTTCGAGATTCCGTTTTAAGGGCGGAGTCTGCGTCTTCGCGCGGTCAAATCTGACTTGCCAGAGGATGGAGGCGTTGGAACCCAATAATATGGACATCATATGGTTGAGGGTCGTGCTGAGGAATTCCGTTAAATTTCTTTGTTGTCTTTACCGAACCCCGAATGACTATCAACCAGCGACATTTTTCGAGCATCTTTCACATACCGTCGACTGGATACAGATCAACCACCCAGCTTCTGAAATTGCCGTTCTTGGCGATTTTTATATTCACAATTCTGGCTGGTTGTTACATTCTAACAGAACCGACGAGGCTGGGAGGCTGGCGGAGATGTTTGCTGTAAGCCACAACTTGACTCAACTCGTGGGGAAGCCAACGCCAGTGCCGAATGCCCGAGGCGATTATGCGAACACCCTGGATCTATTTTTGACATCCGAACCGAGTATTTATACCGTAGAGGTTTCTACGCCATTGGGAAACTCAGATCACTGCTTGATATCTGTCGCGCAAGCACTTGCATTTCAAACGAATAACCGACCTAAGCAGCTTCGCTATGTATGGAGGTATGGGGCTGCTAACTGGGACGATTTACGAGATTACTTCGCAACCTTTCCATGGTCGGAGGTGTGCTTCGGAAACTCCGATGTTAACGCTTGCGCGGAGTCGGTATCAGAGATTATTCTTCTGGGGATGGAGATGTATATTCCACATTCCATGAAACGAAGTTCGTCTGATAGACCTTGGTTTGACAAAAAATGCGAGCTGATTACAGCGGCGAAAAATAGAGCTTTTAAGCAATGGCGCTCCAATCCCACTGATGTTAACAGAACGAATTTTGTTAGAATCAGAAACGCGTGCAACCAGGCGATTGATACCGCGAAGAAAGCTCACAACGACAGGGCGATCAATAAGCTCCTTCGGTGCCCAACTGGATCACGCTCCTTCTGGTCAATGGCAAAAATTGTCAGCGGTAACTTCGCATCCTCCTCTTTCCCCCTGTTGGTGACAGACAGCGGGACGTTAGTGACGAATCCAAAGGATAAAGCTAATGTGTTCGCGAATTTATTTTCCGCGAATTCAAACCTCGATACCGGCCTTTTGGAGCCACCTGTGATCTCGCCGGTACAGTCTTCCATGCGTGATGTGCGATTTCGTCCGCGCACTATTCAACGCATTCTATGTGAACTGGATTGTAGGAAGGCAACCGGCCCGGACGGAATACCAGCAATAGTCATTAAGAACTGTGCTCCAGAACTATCGCCGGTTCTTGGCAGACTCTTCCGCTTATCTTATGCACGGAGGACCTTTCCTGCCTGCTGGAAAATCGCTCGAGTCCAGCCAATCCCAAATACGGGAAGAAATTGTCTCCCACAAAATTACCGTCCGATAGCATTACTGTCTATTTTATCTAAGGTGATGGAAAAAGTCATCAATACAGAGTTGGTTAAGTATTTGGAGTGCAACGAACTTCTGAATGATCGTTAATACGGATTCTATGGCAGGCGGTCCACCTGCGACTTTTTGACCCTTATAACCGATATATGAACATTTACGATTGAGGACCATGGTAAGTCTAGAACGCTCGCATTGGACATCTTCAAGGCTTTCGACCGCGTCTGGCACGGAGCATTGTTGAGCAAACTTCGATCATATGGACTTTCCCAACAACTTTGCGACTGGACGTTAACAGAACGAATTTTGTTAGAATCACAAACGCGTGCAACCAGGCGATTGATACCACGAAGAAGGCCTACAACGATGGAGTGACCAATAAACTCCTTCAGTACCCGACTGGTGCACGTTCCTTCTGGGTAATGGCAAGGGCTATCAGCATTAATTTCGCTTCCTCCGCTTTTCCTCCATTGGTGACGGGCAGCGAGACGTTAGTTACAAATTCAAAGGATAAAGCTAATGTATTTGTGAATTTATTTTCCGCGAATTCAAACCTCGATGCTGGTCTTTTGCAGCCACCTGTGATCGCGCCGGTACGGTCCCTGATGCGGGATGTGAGGTTTCGCCCACGTACTATTCAACGCCTTCTACGTGGACTGGACCATAAGAAAGCAACCGGTCCGGACGGAATACCATCATTACTCCTTAAGAACTGTGCTCCAGAACTATCGCCGGTTCTTGACAGACACTTTCGCTTATCTTATGCACGGAGAACCTTTCCTACCTGCTGGAAAATCGCTCGAGTTCAGCCAATCCCAAAGAGGGGAAAAAGTGTCCCCCACAAAATTGCCGACCGATAGCATTACTGTCTATGTTATCTAAGGTAATGGAAAAGGTAATTAATGTCGAGTTAATTAAGTATTTGGAGTGCAACGGACATCTGAATGATCGTCAATACGGATGCTGTGGCAGACGGTCTACGGGAGACCTTTTGGCCCTTATAATCGATATATGGACATCTGCGATTGAGGTGTGGGCGTAAAGTAGTTGTGCCAATACACGGGCACTCGGTACACTCAAATCCCCCGACACTAATTACTCCGACCTTCCAGAAATTGTTCCACTGCAACACGTATATCAAAGAAAACAGAACGAATAAAACACGTTGGGTGATATAGGTATTTAATGTCTTCTGTTTTTGATTATTATGAATAGGGCACTTTCAATATTAAGTTCTTCTCAATTACTTTTTATTACACTGTTTCTTTTGTTTGGTGACATTTGATTTAAAATCCAGAGTAAGCCTTCGGTTAAAAATACAGGATAACTACGTTAAAACCGATTAAAACAATTGCGCGATAATGCAATGACGACTCTCTATGACTATACGGACACTCTCGACCTTTACGTATCAACAACAAGGTTGAATGAAAAATATGTGACTGTGGCGACTCTAGTACGCATGGGCGCTTCAAAGGTTGATAATGGACTGATTAAAATTCGCGAAATTAATTTTTGGGCCCGAGCGGCGACGTGACCTGCCACTGTGATGATTGAATAGCGACTGATCTAATTAGGGGCGAAATTCTGTGTTCTATTTTTGCACACAGGACAACCAAAAGAGATCACGCCTCTGCTCTCTCATTGTCACGCCCGTCGTAGTGTGGTGGATAATCGGTTAATTGATAATCGACGAACATGGGATAATGAGGGAACAGAAACACGATGTACGATGATCTCGGGGTGGGTTTGGTTGTGTGTGCTGGTATCAAATGCAGTTTCTGAGAATGACCTACTGGCCTAGTGTTACGGCTGTGGTGACCTCAGAGTGCATTGAACCGCACGGAGACAAAATTCTGGAGGAGAGGAAATGTAGCCGGTACTATTCGCCTGCTAAAAGAGATCATTGATCCCTAGCGAATGTATGATCTGAAGAAAAGCCGAAGTGACGCCAAATTGGCTAGGGTAATTTATCATGAAAACTAATTAAATATTTTGAGAAATTCCCCGAGGTTTCGCTATGATGCAACGGCGTCGTTGGATTAGGTTTGTTGTCGCGATGGAAATCTCATAGGCTAGCAAAAATGGAGTTGCCGTATGGCAAAAAGGGCAGCTAAACTCAATAATGCATTATCTGCATAGGATAATGAGTTCAGCTATGCTTTCTTTTAAAGGTCAAATAGCTGAACGGTGGGATAGGGAATAATGTGACGCGCTGTAGGCGGTCGAAAGTAAGTTGGAATTGGGGGTTGATTCTCCATGTAGTATAGAGAACCCCCACAGAGGGACATGGTGAGTCAAGGGCGGTCGCATTGGACACATCCAAGGGTTTTGATCGCGTCTTGCATGGGGCATTACTGAGCAAACTTTGTTCATATGGACTTTCCCAACAGCTTTGCGACTGGACGAAGAGGATGTGGGTTGTTTGTACGGCGAGTGTTCGGGTCTGTATCTTGTTAATTCTGGGATGCCCCAGGGTTCTATTTTGACTCCAACCTTGTTTTCACTTCACATAAATGATTTGTTGGCGAGAACGGATAACAAAGTGTTCAGTTTTGCGAATGACAGTACTGTGGCGGTTCCACGAACCGCACAAACCATCACAGGCTGAGATACCTGCGTTTCATCAAGGAACATACTCAGCTATGACTAAGCTTCACGTGTCCACAGACACGTGCCCCCAAAGTCCGCCTTTTCGCCTGAACAAAGATGACATCCATAGCGGCGTCAACAAACCCACGTATCCGCAGATACGTGGGCCCCAAGTCCCGAACAATTTCCCGACGCCTGCACGGCGATCGAAGGACCCAGTATAAACATCAAATCCCCGGCGATAAGCAAATTGCCGTAAAAAAATCCATTGGCTAATCCTTTGACCCTACCGCAATGCACTTCGCCTAAACAAAGGCCATTGCCGAGTTTTAGTACGTAGGTGCAATGTTGTGACATACTGTGCAAATCGTTTATGCATATGCGTATGCGTATGAATAGTATGGGGTAGAGGAGTATGTGCGTCCTCCTTGGCACCGGTTCTACTCATATCCCCATCAGTTCTGTCACGTTTGAACACTAAAACTCAACTTCCTTCTTTTCTTTTGTCTTTATTACTCCTAATATAGTTTACAAGGTAGCCCTGTAGTCTAATTTAATTCAAGAACGTAAGCACTTTAGTTCAATTTGGTTAAATATAATTTAAGTAAGTCGATTATTGTGATTTCAAAACGGACACTGTATTTACATTTGGTTACATAACGTCAGCACTTTATTTAAATTTAGTTGAATCTAATTTAAGTAGTTCGCTTAGTGTGTTTTCAAAACGGACACTGTATTTCAAACCGACCTCGTTTACATTCGACCCGATGCGGACGCGCTGGTGAAAGAATCTCGACTCCATTTCGTCACCGTTCTACGTGGAGGACACGACCTGTCTCCACGGAATCTGTTGTAAGATTAATTATTGCCACCGAAGCGACAGAATACCAAAATTCCATCCATCGCCTCTATGACCATATTTGGTAATTTACCCTTTCTGAATTTTGTTCCACCAGCAGAAGGGTTGAAACACACACACACACACACGATGGTCCTCTCTGCGGCTCATCGCATGTGTCGCTCAGCATGCGAACCATAGACTTGAAATTATATAAAAATAAACACATTCGCAGCTTGGGCAAGTCATCCCGAAAAAGGGGTTGAAATGTTCACACGATCAACGACTGCGCAAAGCATTATTGCTGATCGTGTACATCACATTTCCATAAAAGGATATGTTTATCCGACCAGCACTGTGTGGAACATTCATGCTGATCGGGCGCGCGTTGCTGGCATCCTCTGATATGAACTGCCATGCACGTGTGTGGGAAAAATTCTTTCCTCTTGTGTGCATGGACAACGTCAAGGATTTATGTCGGCTACGTAATGTTGTACCAAGTTGTATTTCAGGGACATTTCACTGGTGCCAATAAATTCGCTTGTCGATCGGGTGGTCGATCGATGTGGGTATAGGCGACAACAAAAAGGAAGAAATATCTCCTGTGGTATGTGGCAGACACATTAGGAGGTATTTCTTTGATACTGGTTGAGCAATGTTGATTGCTGTATGTGCAACCGGATTGCCTTTAAGGAACATGGTGCGTTTCATACGACTATGCCCTTGTGGTGAATGTCCGTTGTTGCTGATGTATTTTACATCAGCGAAAATTATAGGTTTACCGACTTTCAGCTATTGCGTTACTAACCATAGAAAGGTAAGTAAATGCTTTCCAGGTTTTTATGCTTTCTGTAATGCCCTAGGGGAAGTTAGGTGTTGTATCTAGGAAAAACGAGCGGTGGCGTTATTAAAACCGCCACAATAGTATATGTCAAAGGCTACCCCTGTGATACCTTTTGAAGATTACACATTCTTTGGTACAGCCATTAAAAAGACTGATCTAGAGAAACATATTACGGCACAAAAAGTAAAATAAACTGTACAAAAGTAATACAGATACAAATTCGGTCTTTGCTACTGTTGACCATGAAAGGCGCTTGTATAAACACAACTTGCTTAGGACCGTGATACATGCTGGATGTGCTCACAATAAATCACTGTGAACGGTCAATGAGGAATCTCAACGTAAACTTTCATCCAATTTCATATCAGACCCGCGCTCGAATATTGGTCTCACATTAGGAGCTGTGCTGCTAAGCATACCCTCGACCTACTTGAGAGCTTACAGAGACGAGCGATCCACCTGATCGGGGACTCGGCGCTGACGTCGGGATTACAGTCGCTGTCACATCGAAGGCGCGTAGCCGACTTCTGTCTGTTTTATAGATACTATACTATACTGTTCACCGGAGATTCGTGGCATTATTCCGCGCAATTCGGTTTATATGCGCTCCACAGGACAATCCGACAGATCCCACTAGTTTACGGTTCATCTCCCGACGGCGCGAACATCCCTGCATCAGAACTGGTTCCGTTACAGAGTGGGGAAGCTTGGGAACTCCCTTCCCACGCGAGTGTTCCCGGAGCGTTACAACTTGTAACTGTTCAAAAAGAACTGCAACGGTCATTTGATGGCATCTCAGGGCGCCCACTCGGCACTATAGGTTCGCCTCTCTCGAGAGAAGTGTAGTAAAAAAAATTATAATATATATATATATATATATATATATATATATATATATATATATATATATATATGTATATATATGCAAAGAATTCACTGCAATGGCGGAATTGTAATAAGCTATGAATAAAGCGTGAGAAAAACTCTACGATCGAAAAAGAACCAGCGCCGTACTTCAACCTTCGATGAAAACAATAGTAGCGTGAAACCATCATCGTTCAGGACGGGCTATATATTGAGTAGTAAGGCAATAATAATAAAGTCGTTGGTTATAGCCTCTCGAGGAAAAAATTTAAAAAAGTCGATCATAAAACGTCAAGCAAGATGGAGGTGTTTGTGTGCAATAAGGAGCCCGTTCCCTCTATTCGAAATAGGGTTTTAACTAATTATTGTGCACCACCATATTGCTTTTATACAAAAGGACGCGAATGAGCGACTCACTCTCTCGTTGATGTTGAAATTCGCGACAAGCGAGTGTTACATTAATTTGTCGTGGAATGGTGATTTTAAAGACTCTCGGTGGTTGTTATGGAGTGATAAAAACTCAACAAGTACATTTTGGATTGTTAAATAAGATCTATAAAAAAATTACTTCAATGTTTGATGAAAACTCAACTAATACCTTTTGGAACGTGTGTGCAACCGATTACCCGGACGACAACAAACATCAGACAGTTGATAAACAGTAAGTACAATCTTATTACCTAATTTTATTACGTGTGCAACTCCCAAATGCAACGAATTTTCTGTGATGGCCTTATTTGGCGTATAGATTTGTATTGAAGTGGTAGCTTTGTATTTCGTTACCCTTATTAGTCCACACATGGTAGTTGTTACCATGTGCGTAAATATATCGTGTTTTCATGTTTAACTGTTTTAGTGCTAAGCAATTTTTGTGAATATATATGAAAATTGCTATACATTTGCAAGTTGTTTTTAAATGTATAAATATGCACTCTCGTAACAAATTATGGGCGAGATTAGAATACGTCCACTACCACGAAGCACCAAAAACACACTGATGCGCGCGGCAGTTTTGCGCTGCGGCGCAATTTTCGATTCAAACTATCGCATCACTTTTGCGCCGCTTAGCACTCACTCTAACGGTTAAGAACGATATTAACGATATTTTTGGGTAAAATATTGGCTTCGCTGTCACATTTCATTTTATGGGTGTCACTTTTCGTCCCGTGAAGTGTTTTTTTTTCTTGCCAATACGAATTTTTTTTTAGGTGTGTGTATCTGTACTCTATGATTTCATTCTTTGTTTATGTATTTAAGGTTTTACGGATTTTCACAGGTTTACCAAGGAATAATGTGATGTATTTATTGACGTAGCTATTTTTTTACTAACCTTTCTATCTTCAGTATTTGTTTCGCTCCCTAATGTCTGACTTCTGTCTTTTGATAGTATAATCGTGTGGGTATATTATAAAAATAACCTTGCCCGGAAAAACAAATTATTATGGAAAATTTAACAAGCCTCGGGACTTGCTAAATAAGGTCAAGGCCGGATCCCGGTTGTAGTGGCGATGATGATGATAAAAATACGTCAATTCAGCTTTGTAGCCATCAGCCTGATAAGTTTCGAAATATCTGCAAAAGTTGTGACCGCCAAGATGACCATCATGGCAACAGGTCTATAGACTATAAGAGATCTGAAAGAATAAGCTACCAAAAAAAAACAGAACCAATCCATCCACTGCTTCGGTAAAATCGTTTAAGGTGGGGTTCGCACACTAGGCATGTCAAAAGTGTTAGTCAGATTTTAGCACATTATCTTATTAGCGAAGTGGCTTTCCTATTGAATTCTTAATACAGTGGTCCAGTGGACAAATGAATATCTTTTCCAACGTTAAATCTAAATAGTATTGACGGTCGTCAAATGTGCATTTTACCAAGTTAACGCTGGTGTTTCGCAGGGTTTCGTGCGCTCACCCACTCGATTCCTCATATCAAAGAACAAAGTCATGTGGAAACAAACAAATTTCCTGATCCTGTTGTTATGATTCTTATGCTCATTCAAATATGCTCGACCAACAATTTCGAACCAAACTATCATACCACATGGCATGCTCAGTTCAATGGAATTCGACCTCAATAAGTTATACCAATGGGAATTATTTAACCAAAAAAAAAACCAGCACTGCATCTTGTCAAAATTCCACGTTTGATGAATGTTACTTGCTTCGAACCCAGTCAACTACTAATTCCTGGTACTCGAATTAATTCGATTCTGCGGAAATTGCGGTCGAGTGTCAAGGATTTCTTAAGAGATGCAAGAATTATTTCACCCTCTCCAAACATCTTTAATTTAATAACCTTATGGTCATGGTCACCCAACACAGCGTTGCAGGTTCATAATAAGAGGTACAAACGACTAGCGGAATTTATTGGCGACCGAATTAAATGCAAGACTTTTAATTCCATTGTCAAAATATAAACGCAATATATCCTGCCTATATATTTTCTGTTACTATCATTACTCAACTGAACCGCGTCAGTGCATGGCAATTTTTCAAATGTTTGTTAGAAATACTTGTGAATCAGAGGGTTGGCAAATGGGTTGGTTAAAAATCTACTCCGAACGTGCGGAAGCCTTCTTTAGCTGAACAACACAAATCTGAAATACTTTACCTGACCATTACTTATCTCTCCATTATAATTCTCCAGATATTAAAACCCCAATGCACATCGTACTCTTATTCGTATGCTCTCCCTGATCTTATCTTAAAATAGACATCATTGCTTTAGCCCTAATTGAGTTTATAGCATTCTACGTGAAGAACGTGATTCGGACGAATGCTATGAAAAAGGTAGAATCACAGCACGAGAATGTTGCAAGTCGCTTCTTGAGCTTGGTGATTGCTACATGAATGCTTTGGTATGTGGCAGCGATAAATTTTTGTTCGATTTCCTCGTGCTGTTCCGTTTTCGTCACTGCAGTTTGGTGTTTGTAATCTGTTTGAGCCACTACAATTTTGACCAAGAAAATACCAGTTTTGAAGTGTTTTAAACATGCATGAATTTATTTAACTGCCACAAAACGAATGCTGAATAAAACTTAAACACAGTTCCAACAGCCATTGCTCTCGATTTTCGTAGATTCAGGATGCAGTATTTATTTATTTGGCGTCGCTTGTAGCTTCTAGTTGGAATTTGTTTACTTTAACCACAACTTTTTGAGATTCTCTCTCTTAACTTTTATACCGTGTATAAGGGTCACGTATACGTTGCACACCGAAGAAGCATTCCCTCCCATTAGAGCCCCCAATACACAATTCGTCCAAAATGATTTTAAGCAAGAAATTCCATATTTCGGAGAAGAATATTGACACCACTTTGCAGTTGTTTATTCAGCTTCGCCCATTTGATCTACGACTGTCGAGGCTGCACTTGAAAATCAATACCCGACCTAAACACGACCAATTTAAGTCATCGCACTCTTCTTCTGTCACTCCCTTTTAGCCACAGCACTTACATTATCTTGACGTTATATCGGCGCCACCAAAGAACCACCCAGGGTGTCATCCTCGTATTTCTACAAATAAAACAAGTAAACCAAAACTGAATTTCGGTGGTACGAGCTGCTAGACCTCCGGTGGTCATGGTGAACATTATCCGTCTTTGTTAGATGTTAAATTTCAAATCATTAAGAAAATTGAGCGAACTTTTTGGGACATGGATTCGAGGGATTGCACAGTTTACGGGTCAAGAAATCAAACCGCAATCGTGTGTTTTATCCCACAATCGACGGTTTTGCTAAACTGTCGTGTAAGGGACATCGGTCCCTTTGGGTTGTGCTGATGGCAGACTTTCTAGAATGCTGAAATCAATCGTCTCGCTATAACGCTCGGGGAATTTCGCATTGTCCTTTCCCATTGATTATACTATTTTGATTATTCAATTCTTCTTCGACAGGATTGCGAGCTGCCGTCAACTCCTATTAGATAGTGCAACATTGTATATATACACGTAACGGGTTTTGTAACATTGAAATTTGTTGTATTCGATGGCTCACAATCAAATTTTACGTGGCCACTTTCTGGTAGAGGAAACTGAAAATACCGCGTCGTTTTAGGTGAACCTGGACTTTACTGAAATCGGGCACAAAATCTACATGAAGGCTGACTTATACGGAGCAGTTTGAAGTATAGTCGGAAGGAATCTTTGGCTATGTTTCAGGCTTTTATGGACAGCCTGGCCTAGGGTTATGTTTAAATGGTAATTCTGTTGCCTTCTTGGATCAAGCATTAAGGAGGTCAAATAATTCTTCAATCCACAGTTCCGTAGCCCGTAAATATCGTACCACGTTTTGAGGGGTGATTTCTTACCTCCTAACCTATCAGAAAAACCAAATACGACTTTAGTTAAAGTTGTACCGTTTTGAAGTTATTTGATTTATTTCCAAGTTCTGGAATAACACTGTAACATCTTTGGCAATTATTTTTTTCTAAAACTCTTGGATAACTGTCTGTTAGATGAGAAAACATAAACAACTCCAGTCTGCTCCCACATACACCTGTGTAAATATTGCATATAATCGAACTTCTCTCTTGCGGTTCGCACGCGCCCCTTCCATCCTGGTATGATGTACAGGATAAGTGGCAACAAGCAAAATCAATAATCCATTCCTGGAACCCGATCATGTAGATGAACATAAATCTACATAAAAACTAAACATACGAGGGTGAATCTAATAGAAACGGTAATTTTACTTTTTTGCGTAGCTACAACTTGGGGGGCTAGATAATCTTGTGCGTGGCTGTTGTTTGGTTTGTGAAGAGTAGGGGGGCTTGCCAAGTGGTCACGCTCGACTTTGTAGTCAGTACAGCTATGAGCGAGCAAAAGGTACATACGTCTGTTGCGCAGCGGATTATTATAAATTTTTTAACAAATTAAGGCGTTACACCCTCGGAAATTTTTTCTCTATTGAAGGCAGAGTGTGGTGATGATACACTATCTCAGAATTGTGTTTATACGTGGGCCAGAGAATTATAAAATAAGCTCTCGAACGACACGGATGTTGTCATCTGTACGACTTGTCTTGGGCGCTGATCATGACTTTCGTTTTCGATATGTTCTCGCCCATTTTAAAATTCTTTGGCCCACGTATACACGGGTGAAAATAGACGAATACAGAAAAGCCTTCCCTCTAGACCGTATAATAATATAATAATACCGATCGTCTAACCAACGGAAGAGGATTTGTTTTCAAGCACGCCTTACCACTGGTGTGGGACGTGAAGGCCCCTTACCACCGGGAAGCGTTCTGAGGCACATGAAAAACAAGAGAACGGTTCGATAACAGCCTTCCCTCGCAAGAACACACACATTTTTATATTCTATATATATTTATTTGCAAAAGGAAATGTCTACTCGACTGTTCGGCGTAGAACAGAACTCTTGGCTTGAAAAGAGTGGCGGGAGGCCAATTTAAACGAGACGAGCATAATTGTGTCCTTCATCGTGTCTCTGGCTTTTGGTCATCTTGGCGACAACCAGAATTTGCCACATCCATGAGGATGCTCGAATCAAAATATGTGAAAAAGGAAAGCGTGCGTGGGGGGGGGGGGGGGGGCGTTCAAATGGTCTCTACCTACTTGGATGGAGGGATGGTGGGAAAGAAACCGTACAAGACCGGTAGATCTCGAGTGCGGTAGTAAACGCACATTACGCCTCTGATTCCTGATAATCTGTACTTGGTCGTATGTGCATCTGCGCTGTCGTTTACTCTGCGTGTGTGTGTGGTGTGTCATCAGTATACCGTACGGAATCGATCCAGGAATCCTCTATTATAGAGAGGAATATTGTTGGGAACGATGCTTTTTTCAGTTTTGTACCGTAGAAGAAATTGTAGTGGTCGGATCCGAAGAGATCGAAGGAGAGTAGGGTCAAGAACGCAAGACACTACAAGTAGGTTCTCGCTGTTCTGAACTCAACGCTTTACAATTTTTCTTCGCCTTTTACACTCGCTGGCCTGATGTTGTGTGTGCAGCTGCGATGCGACTCCCCCGGAATTGGCATACTTGTTTTCATGTCCCGTTTTCCTGGGAAGACGCCGCACGACAAAAAGTCTTGCCGACTCTTCTAAGACTTTCAAGTAACAAATCTCATCCGAGATTTGTATAGAACAACGATGAGTTCATGGTTTTGAGGTCAGCCTGAAGGTTGGCGTCCAAAACTGTGAACGCCTGAATACAACTAAAATTTAAAATAAATAATGACGACAACTATAAGAGGAAATAATCCGCTTTCTTTTAACTTTAACCAGATTTTAGTCAAACCGGACTCTGGTCACCACGCTTTCCTCCGGATAGAAGAAGCGTGATGGTGAACACAATGGACTAGTCAACTAGTCTAGCCCGATCAAGGTTATGATTTCGCAGAGATCTGTGACCTAGAGGAAAAGACAGGCATATTGAGAAAAGTCCAAATTCGATAGCAGTCTGGGACTGAAACATCTCCAGCGAAATTTGACGGGAACTATATGAAATGGGCATTGCTCAGCAACCTATTCACCGAACTAGTGCACAACACAAAATTGTCGTACGCCGAGAAAATGCACTATCTTATTACTAGTCTCATCGGAGAAGCGGAATGCTTGATACGATATCTACCATACACAGAAATTAACTACGAATCTGCTGGGAATATATATTGACAATCAGGTACTCTAACAAATGTATCGCAGCAAATGTCACACTCGAAAGGTAGGTTGCACATTTAGTGATAATGCCAACGTATTCAAAGCGCTGCACGATGTCAAACAAGAATGCCTACATGCTTCCAAAACCCTCGACATATACACTAACTCGTGGCATGCAATCATAGTACACTCACGAGTAAACTGGACAGATTCATCCACTCACTGTGAGAGCAATATGTAAAATATCCATGGTCCTTACCATCTTTGAAATACTTAATGGACTTCCTCGAGTGAGGTTCCAAGTCCTAGAGTCTCTCGCGGGAAGGAACAAGGCATTCGTAGATACGCCAAAATGGAGCCCACAGGTCGCAGCTTTGGACAAATCGCAACTCTGCCCAAGATCCGAAGGGAGCTGCATATTACGGCGTTATCCCGAATTCATCTGATTAATCCTCAAGGAAAGGATGGACATGGTCAGAGGAATGACCTGTGCTTCAACTTCCTGCAGACCGGACACAGCTGGAATAAATGCTGGTCCTGTGCATGCGTCAAATACGATAGAATAACATACACTCTTCTACATGAACAACCGACAGTCAACCCACCGATGTCGACACCCCGTACAACAGCGATCGCCAATAAGGAAGCGGCTCTGAGCAGTTAAGAAGCTAGCCCAGGGATCATAACGTCAAAATCGTGGAGAAGACAATTTTACTTTGGATTAGCTCAACGAGTTCAGCGCGTGGCTGATGTTAATATCAACGAGCATAATCCTTATCCGGCACATGATGCAAACATTACAATGCCACGTGAGTGATCCATGGACACACGTCACTATCATATGTTTGCGGCATCATAAAATCCGGCGCCATAGCCGAGGATAGATCACACCTACCAACAACCACGACAAAGGACTGATGTTGAACCACAGACAATCATAAGTCACCAGCGAAGACTCATGAAAACCTCTGGTGTTTGAAGAGAAAGCAATCTCAGTAGCAAACAACCAGGAGTGCATAAAACGACCATACAAGGGAAAGTGTCTGCTTTCAACCCGGCGAAGGCCAGGACGATCCTTGTCCCTGTTCTATTCAAGTTGACATGCAGTCTCCACGTGACACCCCTGGATAGATACTTTGGCACCCGCCAAGTACTGAACCATGCATGCAGCGACATCCTGAGAAACGTTGGCGCAAGGCTAACAACCTTGCCCCGAAAAACCAATTATTATAGACAAACAATTTAACAAGTCTTGGGTATGGACAGGATATCGGTGGAGAGACTTGCTAAACAAGGCCAAAACCGGATCCCGGTTGTACTTACTGCATATTGAAAAATAATAGCCGTTAAGCATTTTGACTGTAGATTGATATGGAACTGCTGTTCGCGTTGTTTGCAGTCGAACGGTGGTTCAGAACACGTGTGTAATTACATGAAATACTCTCTCTATTCGTAAGTCGGCACTGGTTGGTTAGCGCAGAAGAAAACCACGTCCGATCCTGTTAAAATTGCTCACTCAACTTGTGGCGGTTCATTTGAACGCCACTGCTCACCTTCCCATTAACCATGCGAAAACTTCCAACACAGAACATCCAAAAACGATATAAAACAAGTATTGTGGCAGTTCCATTGACCGCCACTACTTACCTTACAACCTATGCTGAAGAAACAGTTTCCTAAAACACATAAAAACATGTACTTTCCTTCCATAGTTGTACCAGCTATCTTCAGAAATACTTTGAATCAATAATTATCGCTGATGTAAAATTCCATCAGCAATACTACGTATTTTTCCACAAGGGCATGGTAGCGTAAAGCGCATCTTGTGCCTTAAAAGCAATTTGGTTGCACCATCAAGCAACCAACATTATCCGAACCACATCGATGAAATATCTCCTGATGAGTCTGCCACACACGTGCAGGGGATAGTTCTTCTTTCCTTTTCTTTTACCTTTGCCCACATCGGTATAGTACGTGTCGGAGGCAGGCTTGCACGCTCGTCCTTATCCGAAGATCAACGTCAACCTATACTGTTGCCACCACAGCATCATATCACGAAATTGATCTTACAGGCGGAGCATATTAGGCTCAAGCACGCTGGCGTCCAAACTACCCTATATTCGGTGCGACAGCACTATTGGCCGATTAACGGCCGCAGCACAACTCGTCGGATCCTCCATAAGTGCATGCCCTGTTTTAAGGCCAAACCTATTCTCGCTGACTACCCTATGGGTACTCTACCCAAACATCGAATAACATCTGCTCGCCCTTTTCTACGTGTCGGAGTAGATTATTGCGGGCCTTTCTATGTAAAAGAAAGGCGCCATCGTAACAAAAATCGGTTAAAAGTCTATGTAGCGGTATACGTCTGTCTGTGCACAAAGGCAGTGCATCTTGAGTTAGTTGGTGGATTATCCACCAAGGACTTTATCGCAAGCCTGAAGCGCTTCTTTTCGAGACGGGGAGAATCAGTCGAAATCCATTCGGATAATGGAACTAACTTTGTCGGGGCAAAAAACGAGCTCCAAGGACTCCACAAACTTTTTAATTCAAAGGAGCATCAAAATGCTGTATCTGAATTTTGTGCTGATAAAGGGATCGATTGGCACTTCATACCGCCAAGAGCTCCTCATTTTGGAGGAATCTGGGAAGCTGCCGTTAAATCATTTAAACATCATTTGAATCGAACTGTAGGGAATGTCATCATCATCATCATCGGCACTACAACCGGGACCGGTCTTGGCCTTATTTAACAAGTGAGGCTTGTTAAATTTTCCATAACGATTTGTTTTTTTTTTTTCGTGCAAGTTCATTAGTCTTTCGCCAGAGTAGGGAATGTATTACTTACATTGAACAATTGGAAACATATGTTATCGAAGTAGAAGCAATTTTAAACTCCCGTCCTATATCTCCTATGTCCTCGGATCCCAATGATCTCGAACCATTAACTCCTGCTCATTTTCTAGTAGGTAGCCCTTTAACCTCCTTTCCACAAGTTGACTTCACAGATAGACCCGCAAATCGCCTAACCGCCTGGCATCACGCTCAGAAAATGAAGCAGCATTTTTGGAAGCGCTGGCATAAAGAATATTTGCACCAGCTCATACAATTCAGCCGCTCACACCGTCCCGAGGTCCAGCTAAAGGAAGGAGTATTAGTGCTCATCGCAGACGAAAACCTACCTACACTAAGATGGGCACTGGGTCGAGTCGTAGCTACACACCCCGGCAAGGATGGGATTGTACGAATAGTCACTCTCCGTACAAAAGGCGGCGTATATGATCGTTACGTCGAAAGACTCTGCCCTCTCCCTATCGACGAAACTGCAGGAGCCGCAAACACCACACCAGCTTTGAACCTGACGCTTCAAGGCGGGCGGCATGTCGCATCTCGCTTAATAAAATAGCATAGCCAACATTGACTGCCAACATCAATCGAAAGACGACGACCATCGAACATTTCAT
Source organism: Microdon myrmicae (assembly GCA_963931805.1). Classification (NCBI taxonomy): domain Eukaryota; kingdom Metazoa; phylum Arthropoda; class Insecta; order Diptera; family Syrphidae; genus Microdon; species Microdon myrmicae. The sequence goes on along the minus strand of OZ007500.1, from coordinate 117,512,491 downwards.
TGACACCCTAACTGTTATAAGTCGTACGTCACATCATCGTCCAGTTCGTCCAGTTATCGTTCTGCAATTTCTATTAATCAACCACGTGACCATGATGGCCCCGCCTAGTTCCGCCACACCAAGGGACGCTGTGGCGATTGTCCCGAACGCCATCACCCATCTTCCCATCATATGAGGTAAAAACCCCCATCTGGGACATACAACCTAAATGAAAAACAAGTATCGTGGCAGTTTCGTTGAACGCCACTACTAACCTTATAGGTGAAAAAGGGTAAGCGTGTCCTGGAATACCTCAGCATCTACTTACCTTCTGTGCTGTGCCTGCAGTATCGAAGAAATAACATGAAGCATTGGTTTACGTTAATCGGCAACAAATGGTAATGCAGCAAAACCTATTTGGTCGCACTACCGCAAAATAACATTGCCCAGTCGTCTCGGTTGCCGAACATCTGACCAAGCGATGTGCGGGCACCAGCGCAGCATGCCCTCGGTACGTCACGTACCCAAGCCACCGGTCGATCGTATCGATCGGCATTGGCAAACCGGGCAAGAGGACACCATCGTAGCCGGGCAAGTGCAGCATCAACGAGATGTTGTCTGGATGTTTGATAATATGAACATCCAACGTTCCCTCCATGCACCAATACCGCCCTGACGCAGCAGTTTCGGCAGGAATTCCTGGTCGAAGCTGTGAGCTGTCTGTGCATGTTTACTGCGGAACGGAACAGATACTGTGCCCCGCGGTATCAATGGACTGAACATCTCAACCCTTGTCCTTTATGAAGATACTCGCACCGGTTGCAAATGTTAAAGGGGATCTTTGCTGTGTCTGCAGCTTCGCGGACGCACACGATGGGTAGCGAAAACAATCATCGTGTGTACATTATAACCCCTTTTGCGAAGAATCTAAACGAAAAAGGAATGTCTTACCATATTTGGTCATGGAAGCGGTGATCAAATGTGCGGTTGGTAATAGCGTCGTGGACGAAGAAGCTTCTTGGGCTCAGTCGGAAATTGCGGTTGATAGGATTCAGTTGAAGAGCCAATAGTGCCTATTTGAACAGTGCACCGAGAGTGGATTAGTCTTTATATGTTTCAACGTTTAATTTAATTTTATCTGAACAGTGTGCCGAAAATGAATTAGTCCTTACATGTTGAACGTTTAATTTAATATTATCATAATAGTGCACAGAAAATGAATTAGTCTTTACATGTTTCAACGTTTAATTTAATATTATCAGAACAGTGCACCGAAAATGAATTAGTCTTTACATGTGTGAACGCTTAATTTAATATGATAAATAAAAATGAGAACAATAGGAAGCAGTCAGTGTTTTAATTCGAATAACCAGGATAAAAGAAGACGTTGGACAAGCGTGGTGAACCTGTGCCCCTGTGGCACCCGGTATTTCTGCCGTACCACGTAAACACCACAACGCTTTCGTTAAGTTGCAGCCATTAAGGATTTCAACGGTGAAGATCCCTTCACATTTCTTTCACTACTTCGTATAGCATCGTCCTCAAGAATAGCAGTTGATCTGCTAAATTCGATATTTTTTGTATGTCGTGTCGTATTACATATGTCAATTTGCATGTGCTTAATTAAACAATTTTCGTATATTTATCATTTTGTTCGTGTCGTTATTTCGAATTTCGCTTAGTTAAGAAGCGTTTGTTGTATATATTTTATTTAGTTGAATCGTCGTTCGTTTTTGTCGTTATTTCGAATTTATACGGTAAACGCACCGTAAAATACAGATACATTGCCCGCGGCGCCACATGTGCGACCAGCCAACAGAATAGGATCATGGAAGACGTTCGCTGTTTATTCCTATCATCTATGCAAACACGATATCCCGATGCCTTTGTTTAATTTTGCCTAGATTTAGGAGGGGAAAAAAGAGGTGTCACGTGACGATGTACAAACTTTGTCGAATATCTCCTGTACAAGAACAAGAATTTCGGCCTCATTACATCTGGTGAATGAAAAAAATGTAAAGATTATGTTGTTTCATCGGATATATTTTGTCGTGCCTTGGTTTATTACACGTAGGTACATTCAATGCCGTTCAGGCGTGGGAATATTTCCCAATCTATAGACCTCTCTTCGCGGTAACCTCAGCCATGGCACGTGGAATCGCTACAAGATGCTTGTTAACTCACAAAACACACGACAATAGCTTTGTTGTAGTCAATCCCTCCCTTGCCAGAATTTATTGAGCTTTAAGTTATGCTTCCTTTAAAATGCAAAGTGTTAAATATGACTTCTTGAATGGAGTCAACAAGAGTGGGAAAACAGAAGCAAAACCAGGCCAATCATTAGGGTGCCCTCGAAACTATGATGGCGTGGGGTTTTGTTGATGTTCGCAGTAGTGGGTGTGACAGTTGACTTCGGCCACTCAATCCCAGTGATGGTTTTTATCTTGTCGTGTGTGTCAAACGTTATATTTGTAAAATGTCGGTTTTAGTTTATTAAAGAACTATAACAAAAATGAGGTTATGGCTGTTAGCTAAGAAATTGAAATTAATCCGTGTCGTTTCATTTTGTTTTTGTGGGATGCGTTTCAACAATGAGTCGCTTTCCATCGGTTTATTAAATATTTTCACTCAGTTCATGAGGCTATAGCGTTTGAAATAATAGTGAAGAAGATCGTGTGATTCGAACTGACGCTATTACAGTTTGAATCACGAAAAAAATTGAACCTCAGCGTTACCCATCAGGGTACTCACCGTATTTAGAATTTGATTTTAAAATTCGATTATACTCCACTGATGTGAATTATTTTTGTTATTGCTTGGTTTCATTTTTCATTTTTACAACATTTTTTATTTTTCTTTTTATATTCTTAATTTCTAAATTAAAGGCTAGACAAAAAATGCTTAAATTCTAGCTTAATTATCTTATATAATAACTTACTGGTCCTTCGCAGACGCTCTAAGCTAAACATTACTTAACATTTGTATAATTTGCCTTTCGGCGACAGAACTTTGTGGCAGTACTGATATTTAGTTGAAATACAAAGAAAAATTTGAAAAACTTTGTCAATTTTTTGTTTTGTTTTTTTTTTCTTAAAATTTAACTTACTGAACTTACCTACCTTTTTTTTTTTTTTTTTTTTTTATGTACAAGCACTTAACCTAACTTAACTTAAATCTTATACTACCCTAATTCTAGAAAAGCTAAGCCTATGTAAGCTAGCTGATGATAGTATGATTTTTTACCGACTTTGGTACCCAGGTCTTTATATGCCATTCAACCACCAGAACTGTTGACGCTGTCTAATACTATCGTCCCGGTCTCTGCGGGAGATAGCCCTACTGAAGCGCAGGAGCTCTTCTTCGGTGCGCGCTACTTCCCGGTCGTAGCACAATCGCCCGTCTACAGTTGATCTACTTACATGATAGATCAGCGGAATTCCGGATCTATCCTGTATAATCCCTTTCATATCCAAGTCAAGGAACGCCTCTGGTGGAACAAAGCCGTTGCGACGCACGCTCTCATGGTACAAGGTGTTTGGATAATAAGCCCCGAAAATTAGGTCATTGGACGAGCTTATTGCTCTCGCAATATGTCCTCTGATTAATTTAATCATAAAATTATCCACCCTATTTATGTACGCTTCATTATATAAAGTCTCATTTGAGTAATACTTTTTATAGTCCGATTCCGGTGTTCGATATAATCTGAGACAACTTCTGAGACACTTTCTTTCGAACACCCGAATCTTTTCTATCAAATTTGGACCTATGTTGAACCATACTGGGCAACCATATATGAGCATTGGCCTGATTAGCGTCATGTAGCATATGACTTTTACCCTGCTGTCAAGTTGGCTACTATGAAATAGCCTCCTTGTCATAGCAAAAGTTTTCCTCGGTTTGAGCAAAGCAGCCTCTACATGTCTGTTGAAATACAGATATTGGTCTAGCCAGATGCCCAGGTATTTAACTAAACTCTTGGTTTCCAGTTTATCTCCATGCGGTCCCACGATAACTAGCTTTCGCCAGTTTTTCCTTGTGTCGTACGTGGCTTTATATAATGGAGTTCTAAATAGGATAGCTTCACATTTCTGGAAGTTGATCTTAAGTTTCCAGTCATCGCAATAGCGCTGCACTTTGTTGAAGTCTCGCTGTATTAACCTATTTATGATCGCAACTTTCGGAGCTGTTCTGTAAATTATGAGATCGTCTGCGTACGCAATAGCCTGCGGAAGTGCATCTAATAAGTCGCTAATGTAAATGTTAAAAAGAATCGGGGAGAGTACCGCGCCCTGTTGCAAGCCATTCTTGATATTATACGTTTTATTAGAGGTCACATTACCACTTTTGACCACGAACCTCCTGTCCTTTGACATATCGTAAAGTACATATAGTAAAGGCTTATGTATGCCATATCTGACCAGTTTGTAATACAACCCTTCGATCCAGACGGTATCAAGGGCTTTTTCCAAGTCGATCAGACAGGCACCTGTGCATTGGTTTCTACATTTATTCCATTGTATGTCGGAGGCAAGTTTAGCTGCGGCATGTGTGGTTTCATGACCCGCCCTAAATCCAAACTGGTTATTTGGAATAATGCTATTGTCGTCTACCCATTTTACCAGAGCTTTGTTAATGATTTTTTCAAATACTTTACTGATGCTTGGGAGTAAACTTATCGAACGCATGTTCATTGGGTTTGTACAGTCTTTGCCCTTTTTTGGGATGGGCTGAATGATTGCCGTTTTCCAACGCGCGGGATAATATGCATTATTCAACGCGTTGTTAAACAGGACCGTGTATATATCTATTGCCTTTGGGGGCAGGTTCTTGAGTCCGATGTTAGGTACTCCATCTATTCCCACTGACTTTTTGCTTCTTAATGAGTCGAAGATACTTTGGATTCCTTCCCTTGTGATTAAAAGGCTATTACCCCACCATTGGCATTAATGTCAATTGACAGATTATCGTCACTGAATTCCGTAAAACCAGGATTCTCCGATTGCCAATGTGAAATTTCATTCCGGAGGTGCAGGTGATTGAGTAGAACTCTGTCCTCCAGGTCGTGATTTCGGTGAATGCTTTCATTCACCTTGTACATTTCCTGAAAGACAGCTCCCACAGCGTTCGCCTTCTCCAAAGGATCTTCGATCACGAAGAGCTCACTATTGAGGATAGCGGTCTCTGTATCTATGCCATTGTTGGTTAGCAGCTGCTTGTTTACCTCGGTACGTGGAATTTGGAGACACTGAATCTCGTTTTGATTATTTCTCCTGAATATATTATTTATTTGTGGGAACATATTCGGGTTATTAGTTTTTATAGCTCGAATTCTGTTGTTCCAATACAAATTTGTTGCTAATCTATAATTAGCTTTAAGTAATTGTTGGAGGTTTTTTAATTGAGATTTCAGTGATATTATCTCCTGGTCTTGTCTGTCTGTAAACTGTCTGTGTAATTGTTTTAATTTCGATAGCAGTCTGCTCTTTTGCCTGTGGATTGCGTTTATTGTTGCGTTTCTGTACATGTTAGTGTGATCTGTAACTGTTGTTTTGGGAATTGTTTTGTCCATTGTTCGTTTTACGGTTTCGTCCATTTGTTGAATGTATTTGTCGATTTCGTCATTTGTCAGGTTTCTGTTTACTGGCAGATTAAAGTCATTCGAACAAAGTTCTCTTGTTAATGGTCTGGTGAACCGCGGCCATCGCATTGCCCTGTAGTTATAGGGTTGCGGGATCACGAATTCCTCCACTGCCGTGAATGCACAGTGGTCGCTGTCGTATTCAATTGTCCGTAAACAGTTTGTGTTTCGTCTGTTGGTGTTAAGTAATCTCAGTCGTGAGTCGATTAGCAAGATATCTAAGAACGATCTACCTCTGGGGAACGATGGATATTTCGTAGCTAGCAGGTCAGTTCTATATTCAATATGATACTGATCTAACCAACCAGCCAACTGATTTCCTCTGGCATTAGATATATAATTTCCCCAATTTCTATGCTTGGCGTTCATATCTCCCCCTAGGATAAAGTAATTTTTGTCCAGGTGCAATTGTAAGCATCGAAAGAGTGTCTCGAGCTCAGCTATAAATAGGTTTTGTTGGTGCTCCTCAGGTGCGTAGACCGCAATCGCATACAAACCCCTTCCTTGCTGAAGGGGTATGCGGACGATACAGGCTTCCAGCACCCGGAACCTGCGCACTTCTCCACTATATATTACTTTATGATTGATCCCTTTTCTAATAAAGATTGCGATAAAAAACGGCGTTGGCACCGGATAAAAAAATAAAACGGCAACGACGAAAAATAATTCAACGACATTCGACGTAAACCTCCGAAGAAGAAAAGTCAATACCGATTCAATATCTACGAGGCTAAATTTACGCTGGCGTTGATATTTGTGTGGCTCCTCGATAGTATAGTGGTTAGTATACCCGCCTGTCACGTGGGTGACCGGGGTTCTTTTCCCCGTCGGGGAGCCTGTGGGGTAGTTTTACCTTACGTCTGCACGGACGTGGGTTCGTAGAAACACCCACGGATGGCTCACTGGTAATTGTCCACCGACCGAGCAGTGGCAAAACTTAAAAACGAAGATCGATGCGATACACTGAAATCCCCAGCGGAAAATAAACACACGGTAGTTTTTAGTTAGACTATTACACTTCTTTATTTATGGGCGATAGTTCGTTTGGGACTACAAATGAATTTTTTTGCATTGTTCGAACACTTAAAATCACTATAACGATCTTTACTATTGGCATTTAAGTTATTGAGGCCGACTTTCACAAAGAGTTATTATGGATAAGCGACTACCACATCGACAAGAAACCTCCGACACGTATAAAGCCTCTAAATGGCAACTAACTACAAAAACTCCATCCACGACAAGCGACTCGACGGAAAACGGTTGTAATTGACAAGGTGACCGGTAGCGTGTGCACGTACTCCTCTGGCGATGAAATTTGACTCGTTATTGGATGTCTCTTTACAGACATCCAACGAAAACGAACCTAAAGGATTCGCCGCCAATGGCGAAGGTCCAAAAAAAAAAAAAGGAAACAGGGAAAAACTCATGTAGCAGATCGAATCCGCTTCTACATGTTGGGGCAAGATAAACTGCCGCCATACGCAAGGGATAGATTCTTTGATTGACGTGAGTCAAGCCGAAGGCAGGAATCTATTTTGGAAAAATGAATCAAACATTGGGTATGGCCGTTGTTAGATCATCTAAAATAAACAAATTTCGGTCGTATGATTCGATGCATGTTATCTTAGGGATATGTTAATCCCGTTGAAGGTACTGTCAGGCGAAAGTATCCGCTTGAGTGTTTACTTTGTGTAAACTAAAATTGGTGGCCATGACCGATGCTGGTGATCGTTCCAAGAAACGGCAACCGATCATACAATCGGTCATGCTGAGATCCAAGCAAATATGCGCGCCTGAAAGGCCAATGTTTACTTTGATCTTCTCTACTTTAGGAAAGATAGATCGTAGACATGCCGTTGGAAATCTGGCTTGCAGATGTGCAAGCAACCCGAAATAATGCTAGGTCAATGAATGGGTACGAAGATAACACACGGAAAGATCAGCGTGTGTTGGTGGGTATGTGCCATCCATTGTTCGGTTGCGGAAGCTCGGTTGATGAATTGATGTCGTGGCAAGATGATAATCTTGCCATGGATTATGCTTTCAGGAATGACCGTGGGGAAGAGGTTTGGAAAAGCCCCCAAAAAAGGTAAGCTGCCTAATATATATTTATGTCGGTTATCCTTGGGGATAACCGAATTAATTCCAGCGAATTGGTTGGCGGTTAATGCCGTAGCAAGGTTGTATAATCTTGCTGAAGATTCGACTTCAAGGTAAGTCGCATTGCTGGAAATGGTGGGGATCGAGCGATGCATGGCTCTTCGGGCCCTGAAAAGCCCCACAAGTCTCTGGCGCAAGACTAATGAACTTGCCCGGAAAAAACAAATCATTATGGAAAATTTAACAAGCCTCACGTCTTGCTAAATAAGGCCAAGACCAGTTCCCGGTTGTAGTGCCGATGATGGTGGTGTGGTTGATATCTGTGTGACAAATAATTTCAAGTAGTTGAGTCAACATATCGAAGTAGAGATAACGTGAGCAAGACGACGACGAGCTCGAAACCAATCTCTGAGATACCTAATAGAATCGAAGAATCTAAAAGCACAACTGAAGCTGAACAGGGGAGCACGGATCTCTACGCCCCCATGCAACCTGCCAGCAGTAGCTACAGCGTCCGCTCCACGGACGCCCAAGATAAAACCAAAGTAAGTCACTTACGTTACTGTTGCAGTACAGCAACAAGGCATAAAACATCAAGCAGCCTCAATGGCACTCGGAAATGCCAGACCGGCTTCCGGATCGTGATGTTAAAATGCCAGCAGTGGTTCTAAACTACAAATTGATATCAGACGCACTGCTCGGCACATTACCAATCAATTTCCCACAGTTTCTTTCAAGCATTAAGCGCCTGAGCTTATACCTCAATAAAAAATACAACGATGAGCTTACAACAGAAATTTCTGGTGGCAATGAATGCCACCAATTGCTGAATAAAGGAGAAGGAAAAAATGACTTCTCATTAACAGTTTTTATTGTTACTGTTTAAAACAGTTTTGTAACGTTTTCCCAAAAAGAAGATTTTTTATCTAGTCAATGTACAGTATGTTTTTTTAACGCAACGTCTTTCCAACAAAGAAGGTTTTTATTTGTTCTTTTTAGTTTCTCAGTCTGTTTTTAACTTGTATTTCATTAAGTCCATCGTAAAATAAAGGTTAAAATTTGTGTATTTTTGAATACGTTTTATTTCTGCCCAGTGCGGCAGTAGTTTTGCTGTGTCCGTGGCGACTCATAATGGATTTGCTGTTCTTGTCGAGGAGTTTTTGGCTATTCCCCGTTGGCGAACTAGATCCAACTAATGGAGTTGGATTCAATGGTCTCAGCTGCCGAAACAGTTACTGATAAGTACAGTTAATAAATATATACCTAATTAAATCAATATATTCAACTATATTAAATTTAAATATATTTACTATATTGTTAAACGGTGTGAAAACCATAACAATTTTTCATCAACCTTATAGGTAAAATAACTGTAAGCACAACTGTATATATATGTAGAAGTAATAAAATAGGCAAGTATCTATGAAGTAGAATATCGGAAGATTGTATCATCTAGACTTCGTAGAAAACCAGTTGCTTTACGAAAATAAATATCCAAAAATAACATAATACTGACATTTATATCAATACTTACTGATGTTTTTGCTTTTCCCGCTGCTCCTTTCTGTCATATCTGAATTAAAATGACACTTGTAAACAGCAAAAAGAAAATTGAAATTCCTTAATAGTCACCTTATAAAGAGGAACGTGTGGGTCCCCTTGCAATGGATCTAGAAAATCCCCAGCCCGGGCCATTTCAGGAAATTCTATCCGGGAATTTTTACGATATTTTCAAGACACCCAGGAGATATTCATTTCTCTTGCATGCCCTTAACAGTATAATCTCGTCTTATGGTTTGATATGACATCCGTACCCCTTCCGGTGGTCTAGTATTACTTAAAATTGAGAACAATATAAAGCATCTTGAAGACAGAACTATAGAGATGGGGTTACTGAAGCCGAAGTTGGAACCTGAGAAGTTAAAGACATGGAAGACCAACGAAAGTAGATACAACACGTCGTCCATAGCAAAAGTTTCATCATTCAAAAATGTACATACCTCGCTAATTTCAAAATCTGATTGTTTTGATTCACATGTTGTGTTTACTCGTTAATTGAACCCAAAATAAGATTCAGCTCTACGGTCTTCAGTAATTTTAAACGTTTTTCCGTGAGAATGTTATTACCCAGTAATATGTTAATTAGCCTTTTGCGCTCCTAAGATCAAGTAGTTGAAGATGTTCTACTACTACAGCCAGTGTCACTGCCTACAATTTATCATTGAGTTTTAATAAGCGATCGTTCACCAATGTCATCAGGTGTTTGAACGGTTATGCGTTCTTTGCACTTACTTTACCCCAATTGTGTGAACATGTACTTCTGACCGCCAGTGTTTCGCTATAGGTAATAGGGCGTGAACTATTCTTTCTGTTTTCTGGTATTATTTTAAATAACAATAATTTTCTTTTAAATAACAATAATTATCTGGGGAAAGTTTGATAATACCGAATCTAGCAGTGATGAGTGTTTGTGGTGGTTCCGCCAAATCCCACGGTTCGCTTTCCTAAAAAGCCCACATAACTTTCACCCAGTCTGCATAAGCTTTCGCTAATGCAATAGGATTAGCATCTTAAATGCTTCACGCATTAAAGATAACAAATTTGTAATCAAAAAAGCCCCTGGAAAAGAGAATTCTTACCTGCATGTATAACTTCGATTTAAAATCCCCTATAAGAGTTCTCTCCTAGCTTATCATAAATTCCCTGAAAGAAAATTCATCGGTTCATATATAATACAACCGCATAATCACGAAATCTTACATCATATGTATCATAAATCACCATACAAACACATTGGCTGGCGACCTACACCCAAGGGACCAAAACAAAAATACGCATCTCTTGGCAACAATTGAATCCTACAGCATAAGCAAATGCAAATAAGAATTCAATACTTACCCTTACCAGTGACGCCACAAACACCATTTCCCGGTAATCTAGCTAAAACCCATTAACACCATCTCTTCGATGCGTCGCGTCTATTTATTTAGCCGCGACGCACATCTCAAACAAAGATCCAATTAGCACCCGACGAGTTTCGGCTTTGTTTGCTTTACCGCATCCCATGCATGCACATTTTCCCTTTCTTTGTTTAGATTCTTTCCCATGGCTTTGATCCATAAAAGAACCAATGTACGCACATACATGTGTGTCGTGGCGATCTTCTGTATGAGATCTGTTTGGTTACCCCAAAGAGAGACTTTACGTCTCTCTTGGAACAGGAAATGCACCCTTAATGTAAGAGAGCCAGTTTAACTGGCTGAATTTTTTTCGACAACAATTGAATATCGTTGAGTCTTGTTCCATCCGCTGACCACAATGGTCATACCGCTCCCGCTGCCCGTAGCGCTGCGGACACGCGATAATACCCAGAGAGGTGAGAAGTATTTTGAACTTGTCGGTTTCCAATTGTTTGGCGAGTATGTGCCGCAGTTCGTTTGAGATAGTGAAAAAGAATTTATAAGTGAGAAAAGTAACTTTATAGTTTTAAAATAATATGAACTCTAAATTGCTGTTGATCGGTGCACTCACTGGTCGCCATCGTCGTTGCTGATGTCTCCACAAAATGTAATCCAATTAAAGAACCTTATTACAATACAAAAACATTAATTAATTAATCAATAAACCAGTGTTTTAATTTGCCGTGCTGCTGTTCCTGAGAGTGTTTTCCTCATTGTTCTTGGTGATCGTGCTTTCGGACAGTTGTGCTTCTCTCCGTGTGGTGTCCAACGAACCGATATTTATGATGGAAGACGAGGTAGAACTCTCACCCATGCTGCCGTCGCGATCTCGTCCCCACATGTTAATTCGATTTTCCAAAAGAAAATACTGAAAATGAATAAGTATCTTTAAATTCTAATGAGACGTGCTACGTTTATTAGTGCAGGATCTAGCAGCAGCTGTGAGGACAGGGATGAAGAATCTGTAAGGGACGATGATGAAATTGAAACTTAACTTTTACATTGGCAAAACGTGACGGATAATGATAATATACCAATCAGGTTCCACTACCCAGTAAAAATATGTGCCCACAAATTTAACACTACATTAATTACAACCAATAGATATTTTTCAATTGTCCTTTACCACTGGACCTATTCCCCATAGCTTCTGTCAAATATCTACCCGGAATTTCTCATTTAAAATTCCCGCGTAAGCCTATCGTCAAATTTCTTTCTGCCACTAAGTTGCCACTACTGTGAGTAACGACGTCGAGTTTAAGCGCTATCTGTCCATTATTTGGTTTACAGCTACTGATTTTATTGGTTTACCTCAGGTAAGTTTTTCGATTGTTAAGGCCTTATGCCACTGTAATTTTTTCAAATAATCAAATTTTTTATTGGCTTAATTTATGGATAAACTATTCAAAAGTCTAATAGAAATTGTTTTATATTAGGTGTACAACTTTGCTTCCGCCGTTTTTTTTTTCCGAAATTCGAGGCTTTATTGTAAAAAACTGGTTATACATTTATGTGTCGCTGCACTTTATATATCGCTGGCCACTACTTTCTCCCATCTTTCGGGCAGCATACGAATCCATTTCTTCATATTAAAGCAGAAAATTAAAACCTCCCGCAAATGACGAGAATATGGCTCGTAAGCTGACATGTTTAATCGAGGATAACCTTCTGACGCAGACACAAATCGACTAATATTTCGATGGCGTTATGTTTACAAATACCTAAGCTTATTGTATGACATCTATGATCTATTTATTTCAACTACCACTTACCGCTACAGCCATCTACTGCAAAACGGCGGAAGCAAAGTTGTACACCCATAGTTTAAAAAAAATGTTATCAATTCATTTAAACCATTTTATTGAAGATAGTCACGACGTATAACGTACGAGGGTGGGGTGAAGCGTTTCCGCCCTGACCTCTCAAATGTATACTAACAAAGCAATCGTCCTGAAAATTAATACACAAGCAAAAAATTAGACCTACTGGGGCCATCTGTAGGTCAGACCGGAAACTTTTCATCCCACCCTCGTGTGGTGATCCTAAATCACTACTCTCATCCAATTCCCTGTTAATAAACTTTTTCTTTCACCACACATACTTGACACCACATACACTTTAAATAAAACACGCTTTGAAATTGATGTTAATAAAACTTTATTTCACCACACACTTTGCACCCCACCCACACTTTAAATAAAACACGGTTTGGAATTGATTTCAGTCTGGTATTAAAATCTAAACCACCGAACTCCCATATATTATATTGCGTTTCTAATATAACTCTTGTCTTCACTTATTAATGTAAACTCTATTTACTCTGTTTTACAATTAGATTAATTCAAGGTTCCACAATTCAAACTGATTTCTCCACTTATTCAACCACACGAATTTCTCTTATAGTGAGTCACTGTTTTAAGTTGATTTCATTCTGCTATCAACATCTAAACCACCAATTAATTTAATGCTCTTTCTTTTTGTAGTTTTATTTTTTATGTGAACGAAGATAATTTCTACTGTGGACCACTATCTCCAATGACCGCCTCCATCAAGTCTCGAAAACCAACTCCTTCGTCCCTCGAAGGAAGACCCTGTTTTTTTCTTCCATCCTGCAGATCGAAGGAAATGTCGTTTTTTCTGCTTGGCCCGTTTTGCCAGCCGATATTTCCTTTCTTTATCTTTCCCGTTTTGGGATCAAAAGAGGAAACACAAAGGAAAAATCAACAGAGATCGTGCTAATTCACATCTATGATCCTCTATGTTGTTAGGTGCTAAAACAGGATGTTCCTTGTGGGAAATGGTTTGGGTAAACAAACCTTTGAAGGATCATAAGATTGCAGACGTGCAATTTGTGATTCTCAACAACTTTACTTGAAAGTTGCTCATCTGGTTCACAGATTTAGATCTAGGGGATTCTGTTTGTTGAACATATAGTTCGTTCTTTCGTCTTGGATTCAAATTAGATTCAATATGGCAAAATTGAACGTGTAGTTCAATTTTTTTGATATTGAATTGATATCGCGATATTTACTGTATGCGCGATTAATGATGGAGCTTAGTCCCAAAGAGGTAGGTATTCAGGGGTGGACGGTTTTGTGCGTAACACCCCATTATTATACAAAAAAAAAATATTTTACCCCTATCCATAATCCCTCTCATCATCCCCAATTGAATCATATGCGCGACAAATTAAACCGAAAGTCTATTTGTCGAACATTGTTTCAATTCTCTATAATCCTAACATCATGAAATGCATATTTCAATTCCATTCCATGATTTTACCTTCCGGGAATATGTTCAAACAAATTCCCATATCATTCCTGGAACCCCAATCCAATTGAAGCACACACATAATCTTGTTGCTTCTTGAAATTTTATACACATTTTTTAAGCAATTCTCTCTCCTTTAAGCAGAGTATAAAATGGCGGTGCAATTTGGATTCAGGGTGAGCCGGACGAACTGTATAAGTCGGCGATGTCATCCGCATATGCGAGCACTGCCCTGTGAGTAGGGCGTTAGAATATACTCACAGCTAGGCCAGCTTGTCGTAAAAGGCGACTAAAGGCCGAGTGGTAGCCGGGGTCCCAACGCCCTGTGCGCCCCGTGAAATACCACCCGATCAAGCTTTAGGCTCCGTGAAATGGTCGGGAGAAATCCCTGGCCATCTTTCGGAGCTTGGTTGGTTAGGTGGTAGTCGGTCCCAAGGTGAGATACCACCCCGTCACGCTGTACATTCCGCGATATCGCCGAGAGAAATCTTCGACAGTGTTTCGGATGTGTGGCTGAATGGCCCGGACTGACACGGGGATAAGTCATGATGGTGCCTTCTGATATAAAGAATTCCGGAGGTAAACTAGTCTCCCATTCGGATCTCCGGGGGGGGACTATGTCAGGGGGAGCATCATGCAGATATCATGATAAACAATGGAACTTTGAAAGGTTCGTCATCGGATAACCGCCCACGCTCCACTGGTGACGGCATTTTGTAACATCAGGGGCATCGGTTTCACCAATACGAATGAAAACGCCGTCCACCAATATTTGCAAACAACGAAACCTGATATCCTTACCCTAACTGAGACCCAGGTCGATTCGTCAACTGATTCGACATATCTTCGTTGCTCAGGATACGACTTGCATTCGAGATTCCGTTTTAACGTGGAGTCTGCGTTTTCGCGCGGTCCAATCTGGCTTGCCAGAGGATGGAGGCGTTGGAACTCAATAATATGGACATCATATGGTTGAGGGTCGTGCTGAGGAATTCCGTTAAATTTCTTTGTTGTCTTTACCGCTCCCCGAATGACGATCGACCGGCGACATTTTTCGAACACCTTTCACATACCGTCGACTGGATACAGATCAACCACCCAGCTTCTGAAATTGTTGTCCTTGGCGATTTTAATGTGCACAATTCCGACTGGTTGTTACATTCTAACAGAACCGACGAGGCTGGGAGGCTGGCGGAGATGTTTGCTGTAAGCCACAACTTGACTCAACTCGTGGGGGAGCCAACGCGAGTGCCGGATGCCCGAGGCGATTATGCGAACACCCTGGATCTGTTTTTGACATCCGAACCGAGTATTTATACCGTAGAGGTTTCTGCGCCACTGGGAAACTCAGATCACTGCTTGATATCTGTTCTTCGCATCCTTTCCATGGTCGCAGGTGTGCTGCGGAAACTCCGATGTTAACGCTTGCGCGGAGTCGGTATCAGAGATTATTCTTCTGGGGATGGAGATGTATATTCCACATTCCATCAAACGAAGTTCGTCTGATAAACCTTGGTTTGATAAGAAATGCGAGTGGATTACAGCGGCAAGAAATAGAGCTTTTAAGCAATGGCGCTCCAATCCCACCGACGTTAACAGAACGAATTTTGTTAGAATCCGAAACGCGTGCAACCAGGCGATTGATACCGCGAAGAAGGCTTACTACGACAGGGTGATCAATAAGCTCCTTCGGTGCCCAACTGGTAACAGACAGCGGGACATTAGTCACGAATCCAAAGGATAAAGCTTATGTCTTCGCGAATTTATTTTCGGCGAATTCAAACCTCGATCCCGGCCTTTTGGAGCCGCCTGTGATCTCGCCGGTACAGTCTTCCATGCGGGATGTGAGGTTTCGTTCGCGTACTATTCAACGCATTCTATGTGAACTGGATTGTAGGAAGGCAACCGGCCCGGACGGAATACCAGTGTAGCGATCCTAAATCGCTACTCCTATCCAAATCCCCAATATTATCAATTCCTAAATTTCCTAATCTCATATTGAATCATATGAGCAATAAATTAACCCAAAGTTAATTTATCGCTCATTGATTCAATTCCACATAAAAAACCCAAATCCCAAATTTTCCATTGCTCCATTTCAAATCCCATATTGAGTCACATGTACAACGAATTTAACCAAAAGTTAATTCATCGTACATTGACTCAATTCCTAAAAAATCATGAAATGCTAAATTCAAAACGCATTTCATGATTTCCCTTCCTAGAACCCATCCAACTAAAGCCTCTAACAAATTCCCAGAACACAACTCAAATTGAAACACAAACTCTTATGTGTGTTTCTGGGAATTTTGACCACAAAATAGTTGACAATTCTCAACTAAAAATTCTATAAAAGGGGAATGAATTTCAATTTCGTGATCAGTAGATCACAAGAGACCAAACCGCTGGCCGACTTATTCAAAAAATAAATAAATTAAACCCGGACATGCGTCGGCTTGTTTTCCCTTTTTAAATTGCCTTTTAAATAAATTTCACGGGTACTGATTCATTGGCCGCTGCAAAGCCAATTGGGAGATCATTGTCACCAAAAGGTAGGCCACCCCCCTCTAACATTCCTCCAAGGTGTACCTCAACATAAAATGGCGCAGCCGGTAGGATTTAGGTAAAGCCATAGAACGGACGGTTCTAATAAGAGCTACTAAACCCTAAATCCTACAAACCTACAAAAAACACTACAAGAAAAACCATGGATAAATAAGCATAACCAATCTACTGGCATACAAGGATTTTCACCTGACATCAGCAGCACAGATATTGCGGCAAAGAATATTTTCTCAGCACTTAAGGACATCAAATCAATCATCGCTTTAAAAAACCGTAAGACAAATAGCGTCGACTCCTTAATTCAGCAGAAGTTATATTTACTACCTAAAATATCGTACAAACATAATTCGCCATCGAATGTCTCAAGTATACTTCCAAAACAACGATATAATAGCAGCAGGATTCATATCTTAGCTAACAAGGAGAAAGTTAGATTCAGCATTCCAGAAGGAGGAAAAAGAAGAAAAAAAAAAACTAGCGACAAAACGAACGTTCGCTTCAATGATTTTAATTCATTAAGTAAAATTACATATAAAACATATATATATATACAATAAACGAGAAAATCCAGGAAAATAAACAAAAAAAAAACAATAACCTTGAACGAACGTACTGGGCAAGACACCCTTCCCCTTCCATCCGAGGCTGAGTCTGGCCCTGGAAGTACGATTCATAAACCAACAAAAGGGAAACTCCCACACACACACAAAAAAAAAACAAAACAACATCCAACAAAGCAGCCAATGGACTACAGCGGCAGCAAAAGCAGAACAACAGAGAGCAGCTAAAATAAGTGAGCATTTTTGTTTTTTCTCTTAATAACTTAGTTAGGACATTATTTAAGTGAATTCCTTTTTAAACAAAAACAGTTAACCTTTATTTCCTTTTTATTAATAATCTCATAAAGATACCTTTTTATAATCTATAATCTAAGCTCGCCCCAAAAATATTATTTTAAAAACTCAAACAAACCAGTCCTTAAAAATCGGTCCTGTCTATATTTGTGCATATTGTGTGATTTTCTATCTTTGGGAAGTACTTCCACTTTAACATTTTTATTTTAAAACACCTTTGGAATAGCGCTTGTCCTTGTCCCAAAACATTCCCTTGTTATTCCCCTATCCTTTTGCAACTACACTAACCCAATTTCCGGATCTGTAGACTGTATTTCAATTTCCATTTTAACTTAAATCAAGTCGGTTTTCTTAAAATATGGCCGTAAATTACACAAAGGTCGCGAAGCTGTCAGCACAGCTAATACCCATCTTCTCCGGGGAACCAAATCCGCACATAGGTAAAGAATTAGAAACATTTTTGGATTGCTGTAAGAGGGTCTTAAACTGCCTCAGGACCGAAGAACACGAGGCTTTTCTACAAATATTCCCTACTAGACTGAGGGGAGAAGCTTCTGCCCTCTTCGCGTCCACTCCGTTCGCAACCTTACAGGAAGCCGAGGACGTGTTGAGAAAAGTTTACTTACCGGTAGAAAATTACCAAGACCTGGTAAATAAACTTTTAGCCATTCGACAAAACCCGGCAGAAGCACTTATCCTATTTCAGCTACGACTGAAGAAGTCATTAAGAGAATGTAGGAAAGCCGCGGAATTAAAATACGGTCCCATACTGTCCGAGGCAGTAAAAACACAACTAGATGACTTCGCTAAAAGTATCTACATGAAGGGGTTGATAAACCCGTACCATCGGCAATTCTTAATATTAATGGGCGACGCACCGATGGAAACGTTAATGGAAAAAACATTGGAGTTGGAACAAATCCAACAACCTCAGCTGCCGTTAACTTTTGCGCAAATTCCACTTAATTCTCCTTCACCTTATTCACCAATAGCACCTCCAACTCCCTATAAACCGATTCTAGATACCCAAATGGATCAGCCTATGGCACAAATAAGGCCCAATACCCCAGATGTGGAAATAATACCGCACATACAACCTATTGCACAGGGAATTCCAAACCTAGAGGCGCAAATACCGCCAGCTGGCCAACCAAACCGGGAAACCAAAGGAATAATGGAAGCAGACCCCCTCAGCATACCCCTGACACATGCAAACTCTCTCAGCAGGATAACCTGCAGCTACTGCAACAAAAGGGGGCATGCCTATGAGGATTGTGTGAAAAGGAAGAACACACCCTTTTGCACACACTGCCAGCAATTAAATCACGATATCCGTGATTGCCGGCAATTAAGGGAAGTAAAAAGAGTTCTCCACGTAAGGCAGACTTGCGACTTCTGTGGCCAACAAGGTCACAATCTGGGATCCTGTCAGCAAAAGCTGAAATGGGAGTCGCAAGTTCAATGTCAACCTGCAGAGAAATCCTCTACTTCCAAACAAAGAAGGTCAAAACCCTCGGTGGAAAAAAGGAGCTACCACATCAGGACCCCACGCGCGCCGTTAACCAGCGCCCCAACTGTCCAACTACCTATAGATGTAGGTGTTAACAAGAACACAACGCTAGTAGTGGACACCGGCGCTGAAATCAGTCTGATCAACCAAAATTGCCTTAGCAAAACAGACTGCGAAATAAATCGCCAAGAAGCCTGCACCTTAGAGACGCCATTTGGAAGCATTAGGACCTTGGGAACCTGCAAAGTCAACTTCCAATTAAAAGGTAAGCCCAAACTCCCATGCACATTCCAAGTAGTGAGCAATATGCCCGATCTTCCAGAAGACGGTCTACTGGGAAATGACTTCCTGTCAAGGAATTGCAACGTGGAGGGCCCCAAACAACGCGTCACTTTTCCTCGCACGAAAAGAAACCCTACCGTATTTAGCGTGCCAATAAAATTCTCACACCTCGAGAAAAAGGCGCCTGAAAACAAATACGCCAAAGGAAAACAGGAGCAAGCCCAAGGTAAGCGCAAAATCCTCAGGTTAAAAAGGAACCCCAAGGAGCTAAGTGATAATACCAAGGGTAGTAATCAAATAACAAACACTTCATCAACAAATTTAACAAACTCGTGCCCCAGCTCCTCTCAGAATACAAACCTATTACAAATGCCCACAACGCCTGAAAAAATAATAAACCTCAATGAGATCGCGGAAATACTCAGGGTTTATCATAATTCCACTTCCGGTGAACATCTGAGCATCACCAAGTCGTATAATAAAATACACCAAAGATACTGGTGGCCGTCCATGCTCTCCGACATTCGGAAATATAGAAAGCAATGCGAAGAATGCCGTTCTTCAAAGGCAACCGCATGCCCCGGAATTAAAACAAAACCGCGATTGTTTCAAGTGGGAAAGATGGTATTGGTAAGGCACAAAACCCACAAGGGCAAAGAAACACCCATCTGGAAGGGCCCGTTCCTCATTACAGGAGTAACTGGGCCGAACAACACGACAATCGAAATTGGCCAAAAATCAGTAAAGATAAACAATAGGAAACTGAAACCATATTCCAAGACCAATTAGTTCTGATTCTTCACCCTAGTTCCAAACTCCCTCCCACTACTAACCCTAGACGTATGCTATCCCCAAGGTGTATCACAGTCCATCACTTAAAAACATTCCTAAATACACAATATGGACAGAAATAACAGACGACATAAAAATTGTCAAAAAATATATAAAAACTAATAAATATTATACAAAAGAATATTAAAACAAATGTAATATATAAACAAAACAAAAGACACATTAACCCTCAATGAGGAAGACAATTTATAAATAACAAACAAAATTGCAATTATTTCAAAAATGTATGTAAACCCTAATTAAAACCTAACTTAAAAATACGAAAAATATAAATATTAAGAAAAAACCAAAAAACAAACAAAACAAACATCAACCCTCAATAAGGAAGACAGTTTATAAACTAAATTGTAAAAAGAAGAAAGTATCTGAACAAAATTATTGGCAAATCCAAAATAATTTAGCCCACTATTGTTACCAACTTTTATATTAACACTAATTATTAATCTTAACTATTTAACATTAACAAACCTTACAATTATATGCACCTACTTTTAAACTCACAAAAAAAATAATAAAACACAAAAGGTACATATCAGATAAATAATACCCTTTACCATTATAAAATATGCCCTATATCCACCACTAGAATAAGACCTTATTAAAAATAAATACACATTTACCTATTAAGTTATTAATCTAGCGTTACGCCCAAATCAAAAAATTATAAATATCAACATCTTATACCCTTAAGCCTATGTTAGAAAAACAACACTGTAAAACACAAATTAACCCAAAACCTTTACTAATTTAAAATCCATCTACTTACCTTTATAACACATATGCCCATTCTTAAAATATACCTAAACCATGTTGATAAATACAACCAAGTAACGCAAGAAATGTAAAATTAAATTAAAACAAATGTAAACTATCGCGAAGTTGAAATGCCACCACCCTTTGATTTTCACCCATTCTAGAAAATTAACCTCTTCTAGATTAATTTTCTTTTCTAAAGGGGGGAGGGATGTAGCGATCCTAAATCGCTACTCCTATCCAAATCCCCAATATTATCAATTCCTAAATTTCCTAATCTCATATTGAATCATATGAGCAATAAATTAACCCAAAGTTAATTTATCGCTCATTGATTCAATTCCACATAAAAAACCCAAATCCCAAATTTTCCATTGCTCCATTTCAAATCCCATATTGAGTCACATGTACAACGAATTTAACCAAAAGTTAATTCATCGTACATTGACTCAATTCCTAAAAAATCATGAAATGCTAAATTCAAAACGCATTTCATGATTTCCCTTCCTAGAACCCATCCAACTAAAGCCTCTAACAAATTCCCAGAACACAACTCAAATTGAAACACAAACTCTTATGTGTGTTTCTGGGAATTTTGACCACAAAATAGTTGACAATTCTCAACTAAAAATTCTATAAAAGGGGAGTGAATTTCAATTTCGTGATCAGTAGATCACAAGAGACCAAACCGCTGGCCGACTTATTCAAAAAATAAATAAATTAAACCCGGACATGCGTCGGCTTGTTTTCCCTTTTTAAATTGCCTTTTAAATAAATTTCACGGGTACTGATTCATTGGCCGCTGCAAAGCCAATTGGGAGATCATTGTCACCAAAAGGTAGGCCACCCCCCTCTAACATTCCTCCAAGGTGTACCTCAACACCAGCAATAGTCATTAAGAACTGTGCTCCGGAACTATCGCCGTTTCTTGGCAGACTCTTCCGCTTATCTTATGCATGGAGAACCTTTCCTGCCTGCTGGAAAATCGCTCGAGTTCAGCCAATCCCAAAGACGGGAAAAAAGTGTCTCCCACAAAATTACCGTCCGATAGCATTACTGTCTATTTTATCTAAGGTGATGGAAAAAGTCATCAATACAGAGTTGGTTAAGTATTTGGAGTGCAACGAACTTCTGAATGATTGTTAATACGGATTCTATGGCAGGCGGTCCGCCTGCGACTTTATGGCCCTTATAACCGATATATGAACATTTACGATTGAGGACCATGGTAAGTCTAGAACACTCGCATTGGACATCTTCAAAGCTTTCGACCGCGTCTGGCACGGAGCATTGCTGAGCAAACTTCGTTCATATGGATTTTCCCAACAGCTTTGCGACTGGACGAGGATCTTCCTGGACAATCGATCGATCCGGGTTGTTGTGGACGGCGAGTGTTCGGATCTGTATCCTGTTAATTCGGGGGTGCCGCTAGGTTCTATTTTGGCTCCAACCTTGTTCTTGCTTCACATAAATGATTTGTTGCAGACAACGGATAACAAAGTGTTCAGTTTTGCGGATGATAGTACGCTTGTTTCGTCCTTTTCTAGTGTTCGGCCGATTGGTGCATCTACGTGGCACCAGCTGAGATGTAGACAGATTGACTCTCTGAATCAGGATCTAGATAAAGTCCTGCAGTGGGGAAAGGCCAATCTTGTCGACTTCAACGCAACGAAGACCCAGTATACAACATTCACAAAGAAAACTGGATCATCGGTTCCACAGCTGATGATGAATGGCCGGGGCCTCGAGGCTGGGGAAAGTTTGAAATTGCTCGGCGTCACGGTCTGTGGGAATGTATCATGGCATAAACACGTGTCGAGTATCGCCAGGTCAGCCTCAGGAAAACTGAGTTATATTTTCAGAGCCAAGAAATATTTTACTCCGGCCCAACTTCTTCTCCTATATAAATCCCAAATTAGACCCGCACTCGAATATTGCTCTCATGTTTGGAGCTCGGCTCCTAAACATACCCTCGATCTACTTGACAGCGTACAGAGACGAGCAATCCGCCTGATCGGGGACTCGGCGCTGACGTCGGGACTACAGTCGCTATCACATCGAAGGCGCGTAGCCGACCTCTGTCTGTTTTACAGATATTATCACGGGTGCTGTTCTTCGGAGATTCTTGGAATTTTTCCACGCAATTCGGCTTATATGGGCTCCACAAGACAATCCGACGGATCGCACCCGTTTGTGGTTCATCTCCCGACGGCGCAAACATCCCTGCATCAGAACTCGTTCCGTTACAGAGCGGGGAAGCTGTGGAACTCCCTTCCCACGCGAGTGTTCCCGGAGCAATTTTTTCGGGACTCCCTGGCCAACTACAATATGGTTTTTGCCTTGCGAGTGAGTCGTAGGCTTTTTTGATATATTAATCATATCAATGTATTTCTACTTCTTTTCAAGTAGTTGCCTTACTGTGAATATTTGGTCGCTCGTTAACCGATTCCTACAGAATCCGCACTGGTAGTCTTCCAGTATTTCTTCTGCGTAGGGTGTGATTCTCATCCGTATGACATTTGTTAGTATTTTGTATGTGGTTGGGAGCAATAATCTTCTCCTGTAGTTTTCACAGTCAGATCTGTTGCCTTTTTTGAAAGTGGGGACGACTATTGAGGTTTTCCATTCTTCCGGAGTGACTTCCTTATTCCATATTGTTTTGATTAGTTGGTGGATCCCTCGAGCGGTTGCCTCTCCTCCATGCTTCATAAGCTCTGCCGGTATGCAATCGACTCCGGGAGCCTTGTTGTTTTTCAATCGATTTATAGCGTCTATGATTTCGGTGAAAGAGGGCTCTGGGATCTGAGGCTCGGCCGTATATGCGTCAGGTGCATTTATTTGTGGTTGATGGCTGCGCACATTAGGTAGGTTTTCAAAATGCTGCTTCCATCTTGTGGCGATATTGTTTGTTTCTGTCCCAAGACACCCGTTTACGTCTCGAATTACTTTAGCTATCTCGGTAGCCGTTTCTAATTGACTTTATGCTGGTATACATGTCTCTGATGTTCTTTGGACTGGCATTTTCTAGGATTTTTTCGGTCAAAGTCTTCTCCTGAGTTAACGTCATGTATCCCCATCTGTTCACATGACTCATCATGATAGATAACATATCTCATCATCCTGCTCAACTAACATGGTTTATCATAATAGATCTCATCATCCTCTCATGACTCACACATAATGAGTATCGATAAGTTTATCTATAGTAATAACTATTGTATAAGGAAAAATATTAATATGAAAGGAAAAGGAAGGCGCGAAGGCAAGTCAGTATAGCTTCCGGAAGAGTGGTATTTTAGCCAATGATGACTTACGTTAGAGTGTTCCGCCGAACGCGGTTCACAGGTAACCACTACGGAGCGAAGAGACACTGTCACAAATAAAACACGGAACACTTGCTGTAAACTTTTATTTATTGTTTTCTACTTTGTTATTATCAATTACACTGCTAAAAGAAAATAGTTTTATCTATTGTCGTCCGCTCTCGTTTATTAGACCACTGCACGTATTAACAAAAATAAATTTCGAATTGATGTTCCGTTGAACTGTTCTCGTTTAAAAAGTGCACACTGAATTACGAAGCGGACACGCTTTTCGCAACGCGTGTACTTGTTAACTTCTTTACCGCTTCCTGTCGACCTCCTCGATTAGGGTTCTCTAACTCGACTCCCGAAAGTTTTCATCACCATTTCGAATTTTTCATCCCCTTATCCGTAAAAGAGAATTTTCATATCCATTTTCGTTCCCATCATCTTATCTGTAAAAACAATTTCCAACATGAACATTATTCTCGTTCTCTTATCTGTAAGAGAACTTTTCATCTGGATTTATGTTTCCATCTTCTTATCGGAATCTTCTTTCGGAGGATCAAGCGTACCGCCATTTCTTTCTCGGTCATTTCATGGGATTTGTTTGTGTTACACATCTGGCTTGCGACAACAAGAGTTTTCATGTCCTTCAGATTGTAGTGCTCTAGAAAGCCCTACCAATAATACCCTCTCCCCTCTAAATACATATCCTATAATTAATATTAAATTCATCAATAACCCTTTCCAAAATCATAAATCGAGCAACTACAGCAGCTGCTCAATATAACATCCAAAAATCCAAATGATTCTCCAAATCATAATTCGAGCGACTATAGCAACTGCTCAATATAACATCCAAAAATCCAAAGGATTCACCGAATCATTATTCGAGCAACTACAGCTGCTAAAATAACCCAAACAATTCTCCGAATCTTTAACTCATTTCACGAGCCAAATTCCTGGCAGGAGATCCAACACAATCATCAAAATCCGTTCGAGCAAACAATGACATCATGCCCAAACATGACTGGCCAAACCAACTTTCATGTGCTTCGAAGTCCAGGTACAAAGAGAGAGAGCGAATATGTTTTCAGGCTACCTTTTTCTCTTACCTTTTGCTCTTTTTCCCCTCTATTAAAAAATCATATACGATCATGAAGTCAGTATCAATCATACCCTCGTGAAGAGTGCAACGATCACTCCCAACCGATATTAACCTTTGTACTTTTGGATCTAAGTAAAATTAAAATTAACTGTTATTGTTTCAAAAAATCCTTCCGCCCTTTATTTATCACTCCCGACACTTCGCGCTCTTCTCCCGATTTGGGAAAGCACGGCCCGAAGTATAACAAGATGGGTAACAAAGGAACCGTGGGATTTGGTATCGGTTTCTAGATCGCATTTCCAAGTCATAAACATCTGGCGTGAAATAGGCGTTAAGATGTTTATGATTGCAAGAATTCTGTGCCGGCGGGCGAATCGCGACGCCTTTGTTTGCGCACGTGCGCTTCTTAGTTTTGGGATTTTGCGAGGAATTTAGGGTGCTAATTGCTATTAGCTACATGAGGAGATATGCGTTATTCTGTTTGTTTTCAGAAAATGCGTTTAATGGATGAATCGAATGGATGCATTGAATGGGGTATTGAATGGATGCATTGAATTCAATATTAGGAAACGTTAAGTTCGATTGGTTTTTACTATTGGATTCAATGTTGGGTATTTGGTATGTTGCCTTCGTTTCAGGCGGAAGGAAGGACTTTTGAGGAACGTGTCTGTGGGCACGAGTAATGGATATAGGTGAGTATGTTCCCTGGTGGAACGGCGATATCTCAACCTATAGTGGGCTGTGTGGTTCGTAGAACCGCCACAGTACAATAATATACTTTTTATATATTAAGTTAAGATTAAATAAAACGGTCATAGGCTAAAAAAGAGAAAAAAGTTTTTTTCTTTTTCCACTCAACATTTAACAAATCGTTAATTCCCGGCACTCATGGTCAAAGCAAGGTTTGGACTTGATTGTTTTCTTAAATCCAAATATTTTGGGCTGTTTTTTTGGTTACGTCTCTGATCGATGCCCATTTAGTGTCCAAATTATTGGTTTGCATTCCACGTAACATAATTTATACAGTTGAATGACATATCAGTTAACGTTAGAGTACAGAAACTGAGTTGCGTTAAATTGTTCTATCTTAGTTTTCCATGAGCCTAGTTTTGAATCATTTTTATAGTAAGACCATTAAGTTCTTCCATCTGGAATAGATCGTTGTTATCTATAAGTTTGTTGTTGCTGCGGCTGTTTGATGGCTCTTCAACTTGACTCTCCCAAGAATTGTTCTGGGGATGCTGAAGGTCATACCGGAGCCATACAGTGTTCGTGTATTTATGTTTCTCATTGCAATTTGAGAGCATCTCTGCTTTTGCACTCGGCTGCCCAAACATTTGACAGTTTCTACACTGAGAATTTGTTCTTTTGATAATTCCAGCTCACTTGTATATGGAAAATAGATCGTACATGTTTCAAAGAGGTTTACAGATTCACTTTCAAAAGAAGCAATGTATATTGTATCTGAATAATGCTTATATTTTGATCATTTTAGCGTCTTAACATTCGAGTCCGCGATGGATAACTCCGTTTTTAGGTTCAATGGCATCTACTTCACCCAAACCAAACAAAACTGTTTCAAAAGCTTTCTCTCGTTTAAGATCATGAGAAAAGGATTGACATTTTTCATCTTTTAACTTTTTAATCTCGGATTTGTATGCATTCGGTGACTCGCACATAATATTTATGCCAATCGAAATTTTCTTGATACAATAATCTAACACATTAGTTTTACATTAAACTATGCACGTAATCACTGGACTTTTGTAGAAGTTTTATTGGTGGTGGAAGACTAATTTTTTTATTCTGATTTTGTTTATCCGGTGACATAATCTCGTACTTTACTTCACTGTCATTATCACTATCGGGCAGACATTGGAGTGGGCTCCACTAATTTGCCCTTGAGTCTTTTCTTTGCATAACCATTTTGGGAGTTTTGGCTTTATCTCGGAGGACATATTGTTGTCCCCGGTATTTGGTGATCTGGACGGTATTTTGCAAGGTTTTGTAAGCCTCCAAACACCTACGCGGCACGACATGCGGTTACAAAAGCTATGGGTCAACTGTTCATTAAACTATTATTGATTTATGATTGGTTAATAAAAATGTGAAATCCTTAAAAAAATCGTATAATAAATCGCAAAATTAAGTATAATATAATAAATAACTCAGAAATCTAGAAAAAAATTGTCTTGGAAGTGACTGTATATAGCCAAATTGCGTGGAGTGCAAAGGTTAATATCAGCTGCACAGATAGGATCTATGTCATTGAGGAAGGGAATAGACAACATTTTGAGTCAAAAACTAAAACTCCCTCGTGGATATTTTTCGTCCAGTGACATAACTTACCCACGAAATTGCAGCGGTTCCGCCAAACCCTACGGCCTACTTACCTGAAAAAACCCCCATAACTACTACCCAACTCCCTTAAGTTTGCTAATGCAACAGTATTATTACGAAGCTTGCCTTTTATATTTCGGGATTAGAGAACAAAAACAAATATTGATCATCGAAAATCACTTTATTGTTTTTCAAAATATTCCCCATGAAGATCTATACACTTTTGCATGCGTTTGAACCAATTGTCGAAGCACTTTTGCCACTCTGATTGAGGTATCTCCAACACATGCCTTCTGAATGCAGCAACACTTCTTCAAGTGTCAAAAAACGTTGACCTCTCAGTTTGTTTTTTACGTACGGGAATAAAAAGAAGTCATTCGGTGCCAAGTCAGGACTATACGGCGGATGACCCATCAAATCGATGTTTTGGGTGCTCAAAAATGCAGTTGTCGCAGCCGATGTGTGAGAGCTTGCATTGTCGTGGTGAAGAGTGATCCGTCTTCGGCGGTTGGTTTTCCTGATTTCTTGGAAGACAACTGGCAAACAAATGGTTGTGTACCACTCAGAATTGACTGTTCTGCGTTGTTCTAGTGGTACGGTTGCGACATGTCCAGTTTTTCCGAAAAAACAGGCGACCATTTGCTTGGAACTGCTTCGTGCGCGAACAACTTCTGTTGGATTTGGCTCATCTTGAAACACCCAGACAGTCGACTGCTGTTTACTTTCGGGCTCATACGCGTAAATCCACGATTCATCACCTGTCACGATGTCATAGACGTGAAGCACCGCGACCGTATTTTTTGTGTATTTCTTTCGACCAATTGACACGAGCCTTTTTTTGGGCGATTGACAAATTGTGTGGGATCCAACGCGAACAAATTTTTTTGACAGTCAAATGTTTATGCAATATTGAATGTATGCTGGTCCCACTAACGCCTAAGGTTGTCTCAATCTCACGATAGGTCACATGACGATCTTCCAATATCAGTTCGCGCACAGCATCAATGGTGTTCGGAACAACAACTGATTTTGGACGACCTTCACGAAATTCATCTTGGAGTGAACTACGACCACGATTGAATTCACCATACCATCGATAAACACTGGTCCTTGATGGTGCTTCATCGCCAAAAATTGAATTAAGTTCATCCATGCACTGTTGCTGAGTTAATCCACGTCGAAAGTTGTAAAAAATAATCGCACGAAAATGTTGACGATTTAATTCCATTTTTGGGCCGAGATGAATCTTTTAAGTTACTGTAAACAGCACAAATAGCGCTCGTATGTCAAAACGTTCTGAGTGCGTATAACCTCAAAAATGTCCAACTTTACGACAGAGCTGTCAATTGCCGGATTGCAACACTAGGGTTGCCAAATCCCGAAACATAAGAGGCAACCCCTTGTACCTGTAAATGCTTCACGCATTATATAGATCACCATCTATAATCTTAAAATCCCTATAAAGAAAACTTACCTTTTCATGCATCCCTTCGCATACAATTTCCGTAAGATTTCTTTCTTTGCTTATCTGGTATTCTAAACCAATTCGGTACCAGACAAATTCCTGTAAACAAAATAATTCGGATTGCATTCATTGTAACCGTCATGACAGGGTGCACAAATATTGCGCCGTCTATTTTCCCAGCCGCGTCATGTACCTTTTCATACACATTGCCTGGCAACCTTTTTTGTTTGTCTTATCAATAAACAACCCAAGCAGCTGCATATAATTAGCGCAATAGACGCCGAAACCAAATTCTCCAGCATTTCCTAATGCAAATATGAACCCGGTTTCTACTGCAGCCAGAGATGCCATAAACATCCAATTTGCTTTTAGCACCTTTTTCTCCCAACGTCGAAAATAGCGACGAGGCATCGTCAATGACCCGCATTACCAACGGCGCATTTGGTCATTTTTCCCTATTGTCTTTGCCGCCTGCCTGTTTCGTTGTTCCACTGCACGTGTGAATAGCATCGATCTGAACGATCCCACAATAACCACCATGACCTTTATTACAAGATCTGGTTTCCTATACCATCAAGAGAGACTTTACGTTTCCCTGGTGGTAGGTAAAAACGATATCCTTATTGGAGAGGATATCGGTGAGTCCTTTTCCATCTGCCGACGACAATAGTCGTGTGGACTTCCGCTTCCGTTCCGCGGACGGGAGCGATAATAACTAGAGTCTAGTGCGTGGTAACGAAAGGAGTAATTAAACGAGTCCGTCGTGTGGGTGTTTAAATTAAATTCGAAAAATCAGTTCAATGTTAAAATATAAATCTAAGTGAAAGCAACCTCGTAACGATTAAAGAATTAACATTAACCAAATCAGTGCGTTTTATTCCGGAGACTACCATCGGTGCGTTTTGCTTCATTCTTTGGTGACAATTTCCTGCGGACAGTTTACGGCGGCGCAAAGTGCGACTGTAAGAGGATGTTGGCGGAGGAAGTGAACCAAGTACCCATGCTGGTACATACTTCCTCCCCACAAAATCATTTCCGGTTGCCATCTACGGAATGCCTCTCTGATAATTAAATACACAAAAATTTACTACACACTCATATTTATTTTATATTGTTTTTATAAACTATCTTAATACATCATTAGATTAAAGTTACCGTTCCACTTAAAGTGGGTTTAAACAATACACACAAAAATACAACAGATCACCCTATAATTCCTGCCACCCACTATCGACTCCACAAGCGTTCCGTCGGGTGATCATAGTCTACAACATGTACAGCTAAATTGTTGTAGTTGTAGATGGCCGCTAAGAAACTAGAATTGGATTAATGTAGAATTGGGTTGAACGGTTAGGGTTATCGCAGCAGGATTTGACGGGGTTTATTGGATACCGGTTGGATTGGACAGCGATTGGACTGTATTCGACAACCAGGGATTGGTTGGTGCAACCTTAACCGCGAGCATTGGATCGGATTAGGTTGTATTGGGTTGGATTGTGTAGATGGGTCGAACTCAGCTGAATTGAATTGAATTTACGTGGATTGAGTTGAATTGGGTTGGGTTAAATTGTGATGTGAATTCGATTAGGTTGGAATGGGTTGGGATTGGTCGGGCTGGAGTTGGATTGGGTTGGATTGGCTGGCTTGGGTTGAATTGGGTTGGATTGGGTTTAATTTGGTTGGATTTGGTTGGATTTGGTTGGATTGGGTGGGTTGGGTGGGTTGGGTTGAATTGCGTTGGGTTAAATTGTGAAGTGGATTCGATTGAGTTGGAATAGCTTGGGATTTGTCGGGTTGGAGTTGTGTTGGAATCTGTTGGATTATGTTGAATTATGTCGGATTGGATAGAATTAGGTTGAGTTGGGTTGAGTTAGTTTGGATTAGATGGAATTGTATTGGGTTGAGCTGGATTAGGTTGGATTGTGTTGGAAGTTGAGATCGTTTTTTTTTCGTTTTAATATAATTCTCTCAGGTGAGGTAAAGGTATAGCGCCGAGTTCTTAAAAAAAATTAATGCCCCCCCCCCCCCCCCCTCGGAAATCATTGATATGATTCGCGTCCTTAAAAATTCGATTTCTTGAATTACACATACTTGTATCCCTACATGAAATTACCATCATCCGTCATGCTGATCACCAACAGCAAAACATTGGCAGATGGCGCTGTTTCCATATATCGAAACAGTTTTCCCAAGCTAATTTTCCCCATATCGCAATGTACATCGTGATTTCTTTCCATATATAAAATAATTACCCAAGCCCCTAGAGGAAGCCACAATGTATATTCTTTGGTTTCGCTTTTCGTTGGAAGCGAAACTAAATCAACCCACTAATACAAGCTGCTCTCCTTAGCAATTTTCCGATTCTCTCTGGGTTCATTTATTGCTGAGTAAATTCTGGAGAGATTATTCGCAATTGGTGGGCATGGAAATGGTAAAATATGGATGAGTGTGCAATCGGGAATGGGCGATTGGTATAAAAGGGCGCGAATGGGCAAAAGAACCAGTGGTCGTCAGGTAAAACCAATTCGTGTCGTGTGGTACTGAAAGCGATGTGGTTTTCAATTAACGAATTAAACTAATAAAGAAAAGTCTTGAACCTAGTTAAAGCTATTTAACTCAATTAACAAAATAACCTAGTAAAGAAAACGTGTGCAACCTAGTTAAAAAATTATTAAACTCAATTAACAATATTACCTAATAAACAAAAGTGAATAGATATAAATACATACAATCGAGTTTTTATTACACAATATATTTTGGACAATTGTTTAAAACCCAAAAGGATCCCAACATTAGATGGAAAAAACAGCGGCCGTGAGTACCCTTTTAGCAGTAAATTATAAATTACTATAATAGAGGCAGCGCCATGAGATGCTACTAAATAACTGTTAGAGTTATTCTTGAACAGTTATAGAAACACTAGCGCGTCGAGGGAGTTCTGTAGTTTTCCCGTTCGGTAACGGAGCCAGTTTTGGTACAGAGATGAACGCAAAATGATGGTATACGGAGATGAACCGCAAATTGGTGGTACCCGTCGGATTATCTGGTGGCGCACAATCAAAACGAATTTCGCGGAATAATGCTATGAATCTGAGAGGACCAATTCCCGTAGAAATATCTGTAAAACGGACAAGAGTTTTGTACGCGTCCTCTATGTGATAGCGCCTGCAGTCTCGATGTCAACTCACCGTCTTCTACCAGGCGGATCGCCCGTTTCTGTAGGCTCTCAACTAGGTCGACGGAATGCTTAGGAGCAGTGTCCTAAACATGGAAGCAGTATTCACGTGCGGGTCTAATTTGAAATTTGTAAGAGAGAAGATGTTGGGCTGTGGTAAAATAATTATTGGGTCTAAAAAGAGTCATGAAGGAGACGAAGTTGGAGGGAAGTATTGTTTGGCTCTAAAAAGACAACTCAATTTGTTGAACCTGAACCTGACAATATTCGATACGTATTTGTGCGACGATACACTCCCACAGACCGTGACGGCGAACAAAGCCATGCTTTCTCTAGATTCTAGGGCCTAGCTATTTATCATCACTTGTGGAATCGTAGACACATTTTTCTTTATGAATGTTGAATATTGCGTCTTCGTTGCACTGAAGTCAACGAAACTGGCCTTTCGCAACTGTAGGACTCTATCCGGATCCCGATTGAGAGAGTCGATCTTACTACGTCTCAGCTGGTGCCACGGTGATGCATTAATCAGCAGATCATCAACTTTCTATGTATCAGACAAGCGAAAGAGTTTGCTATGCTAGAGCACAATTTTTAAGAACTGTGCCTTGTATACCATCCGAGCCGGTTGCTTTCTTACAGTCCAGTCTGCGGGCGATGCGTTTAACAGCACATGGAAACTTCACACCCGGCACCATCGTGATTGCCGGCGGTTCTGAAAGACCGGCATCGAGGGTTGAATTCACGGAAAAAAAAATCACCAAAACTTTGGCTCTACCTTTTGAATTCGTGACTAGTCCCCGCTAGTCGTCTTTTTTTTTTAATTTTTTTATTTTACTGCTGAGTCAGCGCCACCAGAAGCCACTTTTTTCTCAACCGGGTCTATCAGCCAAGCTCCGAAAGATGCTCACGGATTTCTTACAACCATTTCGCGAAGCCTATAGCTTAATGGGATGGTATTTTACCGGGCGACGGGGGTTTGAGGCCCTACCTACCGCTCAGTAACTATGCCGAATTGCACAATAGTAAGAGTCGTCAGTTGAATCTAGGTTTACAGAATCAAAACGTAAGACACAACCTCCTTACCCTAAAGCGGCCGGTCACTAACAGAGGAAAAAATGTTATTGTTGGCAGCCTTTGCTATTACCCAGAAGCAATGTGAGCCAGTTGGGCACTGAAGCTTATTTGTTGTTCACTTTGTCATTCTGAACCTTCTGATTCTGACAAATTTGATTCGATTGAACTTGAGTTGAATTGGGTTGAATTAGGTTGAATTGGGTTGAATTGGGTTGATTGGGTTGATTGGGTTGATTGGGTTGATTGGGTTGATTGGGTTGATTGGGTTGATTGGGTTGATTTGGTTGATTGGGTTGATTGGGTTGATTGGGTTGATTGCGTTGATTGGATTCATTGGGTTGATTGTGTTGATCGCGTTGATTGAGTTAATTGGGTTCAATTGAATTGGTTTGGACTAGATTAAGTTGGAATCGATTAAATTGGCTTAGATCGGATTACGTTGTAATGGATTGAGTTTCATTGGGTTGAATAGTGTTGGTTTGTGTTGGAATGGATTGAGTTAGATTATTTCGAATTAGCTTGATTAGGTTAGTTTGGGCTAGATTTCTTTGAAATGGATTAATTCGCATTGAGTTCAATTGGGTTGAATAGTCTTGAATTGGTTGGATTAGGTGGGTTGAGTTGATCGCGTTGATTGGGTTGATTGAGTTGATTGAGTTGATTGAGTTGATTGGGTTGATTGGGTTGATTGGGTGATTGTGTGGATTGGATTTATTGGATTGATTGGGTTGATTGGGTTGTTTGGGTTGATTGGGTTGATTGGGTTGATTGGGTTGATTGGGTTGATTGGGTTGATTGGGTTGATTGGGTTGATTGGGTTGATTGAGTTGATTGGCTTGATTGCGTTGATTGGGTTGATTGGCTTGAATATGTTCGTTGGGTTGAATGGCTTGATTGGGTCGAGAATTGTGTTGGATTGGATTAGGTTTGATTGAGTTGATTGGGATGGATTAGACTGTGTTGGATTTGGGTGTATTAGATTGAGTTCTTATCAATTTGATTCGATCGGTTTATGTTGTATCGGGTTGAATTATACTGGCTTAGTTTGGATGATATTGATATGGTTTGTGTTCCCTTAGACTCAGCTAGTATGATTTAGGTTGGTTATCCTAGGTTTAGGTTGGATTCGGTTGAATAATGCTGGCTTAGATTGGATGATATTGATATGATTTGTGTTCGCCTAGGCTCAGTTCGTATGAGTTGATTTGTATTACGATCAGTAGTAGATCGGAGTGGGTTAGGCTATGTTCTACTAAGAACAAAATGGCGAAATTCGATAGCATAGAGTATTTGTGTTGGTTGGTGTAATTTGAGTTGAATGCATTAAATTGATGCGTATTGAGTTAACTAACTTCAGTTATACAAAGTTAGGTCAGGGTATGCTTACTAAAGTGATTCGAGATGAGCTAGACTTGGTGCGACTGCGTTAAACCGGGTTGAAGATCATTTCGGGTAAAACAGAGTTTGATAATTATGATACATTAAGATTAAATTTTGTTAGAAAAGTTTG
This sequence comes from Microdon myrmicae, assembly GCA_963931805.1. Classification (NCBI taxonomy): domain Eukaryota; kingdom Metazoa; phylum Arthropoda; class Insecta; order Diptera; family Syrphidae; genus Microdon; species Microdon myrmicae. The sequence goes on along the minus strand of OZ007500.1, from coordinate 117,477,742 downwards.
AAAATTATTGATGGAGTAGAAAATGTGTACAAAATTCGGTTGTCTCGGATGGGATATTACAATAGTTGGCTGGGATTGGAATGGTTTTCGATGTATTGGAGTGAACTGAATAATTTTAGACTCAGTTATGCTTGATGAGGGTAATTTAACCTGAATTAGATTCGGAAAGGCCTCATTGCATTCAAATGAACTGTTTTAACTTGTGTCGGTCTGAATTATACTCAACAATAGGATGGGACATATGCACTAATTTCAGGTTCGATTCATTAATTTTTTTTTTTTTTTGACAGAGCAGGAAGTTTTTTATTTTGATTGTATAGTCTTCCAGAGAAAAGCAAAAAACGCAACTCTGACGGACTAGTGCTGGCTTTGAACACGTTTGGTTAGATGTGTTGGGTTTTAGTTGAGCCGAGCTGGATTGAGTAGGTTATCTTAGGGTCGAATTGATTTCGGTTATCTTAGATTCACTTAGGTTGAAACGGGTTTGGTTCGAAATTAGTTTAAGTCTTCAGATCTGGCCACAATTTACAAGGCGTGGGTTCGTCCAAAGATGAATTTCAATTTATAAATTTGCAATACCCGTGATTAATGGCGAACAAAAGCGGTTAATCAAAGTAGTAGGAGGTTGTTGCATGTTTTTTCTTTTTGGCAATAGAGCACAGGAAAAACTGTCTTCTCCTTCGGCATTTTTAACCACAATGATTGATCAAATGAACTCGATGGTTGCGTTCCACTGCCTAAATCTGCCCAGGAAACTCATACATCTGAGTATGCATATGTTTACATTTAGAAACGAATTTAAATTCACGAGTGGAGTTTATCGATTCCTTCCGACCCAGAAAAGCTCTACCCCTGTTCATTTGCAACTCGGAAGTGCTTCTATTTCCATTCGCACTGCGCTTCGACATTTGAGGCTGCTTCAAAATTTGTTCTAATTTCGTAGCCCATTTCGAATTAAAGAGTCAAACACAGAAAGACTTTCTGCAGCCGAATGACACACATTTGGTTAGTACCAAATATTGGCTATTTATGTTCGCTTAAGAATGTATTTTTAATTCAAAATGGTAATAAGTCACTTAGTGATTCTTATCAGCTGTATTCACTAAGAATAATGCCATGCAGGTGTAGTCGTTCTTCTTTGAAATGAGGGGATTTGTGTTGTTGTTGTTAATATTGGCACTTCCCCCAACAGCTGCAGTATTGTTGTGATCATCTTTACCAATTAACGATCGCATAAATTTATATTTAAATCGGTGGGTTTTTGCGATATTTTCTTCACTCGCTCGACACATATATGAAACGTGTTAATAGATAACAAATATTCTTTTTATGCGAATTTTCACTGATTTAGTAGTGATTACATTTTCTCCGTAAATATTTATTAAACCCGATTATTGAAAGTAGCTGAAATAGCTCCAACAACCGTTTAGAGAATATGTGATATTCCATATAATCTGCTTACTGATTCAATTATGGACGACTCGGTTAATAATTAACTACCATCGGCCCTCAATAATCTACTAAGTAATAATATCGTAAGGATAATGAAAGTCTGCTGATGACTTAGAATTTTAAGCATTGACACAACCGCTCACTTTCTATTCACTTCAAATGTACACACCTCGCAGAACCCGGTAGATTAATAATTTCGAAAAGTAGTTTTTACCTTATAAGCAACCGGTATCGTACTTTTGATTATGCCTTGCAGCTTGTACATCCTTATTCCTGTTTACAAGGCAGCATCCGTATGAGTCAGTCTAGCAGTTGTATTGTAAACATTACTCTATTTCCCTATGGAACGTTAAGAGTTTGTGGGAATCAATTGCGACGTATAGAGACAGGAATGTAAATGATGTGATATATGGTTAGCAGAATAGAGGGAAAGGACTGGGTGATACAGGATATACCTGTATCCTGGACTGGATGTAAATGTTGTTATTATTAATTATTTCTTAAGATACACACAAAATACGGAATGAATCCTATAAATCTAATGGATACTTCTGGTTGCTTTACTGGTTGAATGATTAGTTTCTTCTTAGCTGTGCCACATCAAATAACGGTAAATTGTGCAACAGGATTCCAATATATCCTAGTATTGTCAGAGTGCATGTACATAAAAAATTTTACTTGAGTCAGCTAGATAAATACATTGTATTCAGTTTACCATTTACCATTTAAGGAGCGATCCTTCGGTGGTGAGTGTTGGCATCTTCTGTCATCGCCTCTCCGTACTGATGATGCCTCAGCTGTCCAAAACACATCAGGAAGCTGATGACCCCGAGGAACACATGGAAAACTTTGTTTACTTGAATGCTGGAGTAGATCCTGTGATTACTGCTACTGCCGGATGTTATTGCTGATGCTGAGTATTCCCCTGTGGATATTTACAAGGATAGCAAAGCCGAAAGCGAACATAAAGGGTTGATTAGTAAAACTCTTGAGAACAGTTACAAATTTAAACCTAAGAATCATTTATATTCGAGTATATTTGTACGATAGCTGCAGCTACATGTGTTTGGCCATTTAAATTACAACAGATGCCCTTAAGGGTTAAATAATTTCAAATCGACAGAAACACCAAAGACGCTCGTATCTAAGTGTGCTAACAAATGATAAAATGAGATGTTTCAAGGGTCATTGAAGAGAAATTCAATTGAGTTGATTGGGATTAATATTTGGCATCGAATTTGTGTCTAGAACTTGGTTATGGCTATCGCTGAAGTGGATCTGGGCTTAAATTAAATAAACCAAACAACAGCAATACACACACGCATATAACCATCTAAGTAAAAGGGTCTGCACAAATAGCCAAACGTTTTTCGGAAAATTCATGTGAGATATCTCAGTGAAGGGGGACAAAATTAGTTGTTCAGAAACTTCGATCCCAAACATCCCAGGCATTACGAAGGGATAGACATTTTTAAATGACCCATAATGAATCGCAAGTAGATTTTGTCTAAATTTTAGGGTTCGTTACCGTACCCACAATAGCAAATAAAATATGTTGGAAATTAATGTGAACTCTCGATACGGCATCTATCCCAAATGACGACCACAGGGAAGAGATCGGCTAAAAGAATTAAAAATAATCCCATTAAATTAAATTGGATTACAGTATCGACATAGAAACTGTGGACATTATCACTGCTCTCGTTTCGCAATTCTATTGCATTAGGTTCATTTTAGCTTCAGAGATCCTGATTTCGAATACTGTTGTCAATGTACAATGAGGCAATTTTGATGGGATGGTCAGATTTTACGAACAAAAAATTGTTGCCAAAAAAATATATATTTTTTGGTTACTCTCCTTGTAGGTTGTGGAGTAAAAGGGTAACTATAGATTCTGCATGCATATATCAACGCAGAAATGCCTATATTTTGACGTAAAAGAGCCAAAAGAGCCTCAAGGTCGACCACACGTTTGCATTGATTATCCACTGAGAGTAAACGCGGCATTCATCTTGCCGAGTTTGTTCACAACCAACTTTTCGTGCATCTGTCTAGTGTGTAATGAAATGCTTTCTAAAAACAAACCTTTTTCAGTACTACGAGCACCATTGAGTGGATATCCTAAGGACTTATTGAACGACGCTCATATTAAGGAATTTCCTCGATCGACATGAAAATAAATGAATTTTTGGAGACGGTTAGGAGATTTAAGCTGCGTGGAAAATGTTGCCGAGAACTCAAATCAAGCAAAATTAGTCACAAAAAATATTGCAGATGTAGTAGAGTCTGGGTACAAATAAGGAATTCGATATATTTTCGAATTAAGGATTCACTCCAAACACTCAACTTGACTGAACATGTAAATTGTATTAGACTGCAGATATTGTCGACAATGGTCACTGACATCGACATTTTACGATTCCCCGACTTAGACTTAATAGTAAAACAGAAAAAATATGAATGGACAGTTAAAAAAGGACAAAAACGATGTTTTTGGCAACGATTGTGGTTTTTTTATGTGTGCACAATAGGGATTTTATGTTGCCCCCAAATGTCAATACTGTGGAATGACGAAAAATATGAGAAGGAAGTTTTGATTGTAGTTGGTCTTTAGTGTCTGTACAGGGTGACCACAGGTATTAACACATGACCACTCAGAGTTCACAGAGACCGAAGCTGCTTCTATAAACGACACTAGCAGTTCTGATTCTTAAATGATATCTCAAGACCTGTTTGTCGAAACAGGCAGAGAAACTAACATCTTCAACTAATCGTAGGCTTGTGGGGGATCTCCAGCCTTTCGCAAAGAACCACCCACAATTCCAACCCCAACTCCCTTGGCCAATCTGCAATTACCTGCAAACATTTCCTTCATCAAGGAGATTGAATGCAGCTAGTGCATTACCTAAAATTCCCTGCAAAGAATTCTTACCATTCATGCATCCAATGCATTTTCAAAATTTCCTGAAAAGAATTCTTTTGCATTCATAACCATTATTAGGAAAACTATTCGGCACCACTGTTTGCCAAGCAATTCTGCTGCACACGTGCACTCCACATTTTCCTGGCAATTCCATGGCCTCGGCAGCCTTTTATCCAGGCGACAAAAGCAAATACACTCATCTAGCGTCTAGTGGCCATAAACCGACTTCTTCAGCATACAAACATGCAAGCAAGGATCCGACCCTTGCCGCCAGCTAGATTCGGTGCACATCACCATCGAGTGCCAAAATCCCTTTTAGCACCATTTTCCTAATAGTGTAGCGATCCTAAATCGCTACTCCTATCCAAATCCCCAATAACATCAAATAATCCTATCCAAATCCCCAATGCTTCCCATTAATACATGATACACATCCAAATTCCATATTGAGTCAAATGAACAACGAATTAAACTAAAAGTAAATTCGTCGTACATTGACTCAATTCCCAAAATCCTAACATCATGAAATGCTTGATTCAAAACGCATTTCATGATTCCCCTTCCCAGAATCTATCCAACAAAATCCTCAAACGATTCTCAGAACAAAATTCCAATCGAAGCACGCAAAGTCATGCGTGTGCTTCTTGGAATTTTGACACTAAAATAATTTACAAAAGTCAACGGAAAAAACTATAAAAGGGCAGTGACTTTCGATTTCGTGATCAGTAGAAGTGCGGAGGCCGAACCGCTGGCCGTATGCACCAAAATGTCCACTTTTACCCTCATGTAAAACTATATCTGAACCTCTGATTCGAATGCCAATAAAACTAGCGTAATTTTTACATTAACCAAACCCTTTCGGTCTCTTTCATTTTACACACACAACACTTCACGCTCTTCTCTTGGGTTTACCGTTAAAGCACGGCGCGGAGTACTACAATAGCAATGCAGACATTTACGCAGCTGCACCATGTATCTATGCCATTTATGATCTCCTTTGTTCCTTCTACTTTTCAGTTTCGTTTCCCATGACATTCGTTGCATGAGCAAACAATGGATCTATTAGCACACTTGCTAAGATCACCACGGAGAGATCCTCTCCGATTCACCACCACAAAGAGAGACTTCACGTTTCTCTCATAGAAACGAAATCTCACCTTGAGCTAGGAGAGTATTCACAGTCAGTCGTAATCCAACCACCAACCAGCGCGAGTCGTCTTCCTCTCCCCGTAGCGGGCGCAGCGGGGTGTGCACACCCATGAGTGTGCCCGAGAGTTTAGTAACGAAGTGTTTTGTCGAGTTTGAGTTGGGTTTTTCTGAGCAAAACCATTTTGCAAACGGCAGACAAAAAGAGGCATTTTGCGATACAATTCGTGTGTTTTCTACAGTTCAGTGAATTTGCAATCGATATTAAGTTTAGAATGCCGTCAAACATAAACAATAAACCAATAAGCAGCGTCGTGCATATATCAAAGTTAACAATAGAGTACATCAAATAAAAGTTAAACTCAGTTAAATAGTGTACAATCCTTCTTAAACAGGATTATTAGAAACATGCTAGTGTCGTGCAATTAATTTTTAGATAATGTATCACCACTGTAAAATAATAAACCGGAACAATAAAGAAACCATTTACAACTAAACAGTGTGTTTTATTTTCGGTGCTGTGTCCGCTCGGTTGCGAAGATCAACCATCGTTTCATTGTCCCTTACGTTTGGTGAACAGTGTCCGGGTGAACAAATCGTTGGGGATAGGAGTGAAGCAGTTCCCGTGCCGGCACACCCACTTTTACCCCCACAGGCTTACATAGATTTTCTTAGATTGCGGTATAATTATGTGAGTTTTAGTAATAATAATAATAACACTAGACTAAGTTAGATTTAAGCAAGAAGGGGCAGAAAGTATTTAAATTATAAATGTTCTTGGTATTAGTAAGCAACTAACGATTGCGCTTAACTTGAAAAAAGAAATAAGACAAAAGGCAATTTTTCATTATATTAGTCACCTTATGTTTACCTTGAAGTGTCTACTGGGGACCAGAAAGTCAGGTTTTAATATATATCTGCTAGAGTTTAAGCATTTCTTGTCCCACAAATAAGATATGAATCCAATAGGAAAAAAAAAGTTTTTATAAAATGTAAGAAAAAGTTTCATTTTTGTGAAGGTCGTCTGAAGAATGATCACTGAATTTATTTGTTCGCCCACCAGATTGACAGCGAACGCTTGTAAAAAAGAAGGGCCACCTCTGAGTTTTTGACGGATTTTTGGTCTATGTCTTTGAAGTTGATGTGTTCCGCCGCACACTGTTCAACAAGATAACACAATGGAGCGAAAACAGCACCAATAAAACACGGAGTGAAATGTTCTGTTTAAAATGTTGTTTTATTTCTTTGGCTCTTTAGTAAAGTAAGCACTACGTCTAATTTACACTGTATGCGGTTCTTTTATTAAAGTGACACGGTTTACACAATTTTCTTGATTAGTCCCTAGAAAGGTAAACGCGAACTTCCACACTCGTTAAGGATTGGTCCACTTACCAAGATGTCATATATACTACGATACACACAAGAATTGCCTTTGGCAAAGTAATTGAAGATACGTAATAGCGACGCACGTTACGAACTGTTGTGGCACGACAATTGATCAAACTTCGGACGACACGCGTTAAGAAATGGCCTTCGATAAACCTCGTCGGTTAGCGTTCTCTCTGTAGACTGAGGTTATTTTCTCTGGGGGTGATCCTATTCACTCCATAATTCTCTTTTCCCTTTCGTTGAAGGTGACTTTTCTCCTTTCGCTTTCCCTGGGTGGTGACTTCCTCTCAATCGAGAATCACTCCACCAGGGAAGATCGCGCTCACATATACAGACGCGGAGGTTATTGTCTGCATGTTGTAGATCACTCTGTGATCAGAATTTCACACCTCTAATGGATTTCTTATGTAAATAATCGAGTGTGCGTTTTCTTTTAGTGGCGATGATGGCATAATGTAACTATCGTTGTTTACATAGCCCTATGGGAACAGCATTTTCGTTTATTGCTGTCGCCTCGCCCTGGCCTTTGTTTAGGCGACGTACATTGCGGCAGGGACAACGGTTTTGTCGACGGATTGGTTTTCCCGCAATTCGCTTATCGCCGGAGATGTGATGTTTGTCGACATCTGGCGCAGCTGTGCCAACCGTTTGTGTATATCCAGTTGATGGATCGATACACAATTTCTGTGCGGCGTCATGTCCTTCGAAAGCCGTGCAGGCGTAAGAAGCTTGTTCGGGACTTGTGGCCCACGTATCGACAGATAGTTGACTCCAGGATGAATGTTACCTTTTCTTCAGGTGGAAAGGAGAACTTTGGGGACACGTGTCTGCGGGCACGTGTAGTTGAGCTATAGGTGAGTATGTTCCTTGGTGGAACGACGATATCTCGACCTATAGTGGCTTGTGTGGTTCGTATAACCGCCACAAGTTCACTCGAGCAATGTTCGACATATTAGGGGGCGTCCATAAACCACGTAATGCCTCCAGGGCGGAAGGGGGATTGTGACCATAACACATGTCTAAGTAGAGTTTTATGAGAGAGATTGCGAAGCCACCTTGGACTCATTCAACGAAAAATATGCATCTCTTAATATTTTTATCGCCTATGCGTATGTGTGTAATGATCCTAGTGTATATTTAAACAGTTTTAAATATGTCTAACTTCCACAGCAATTGCGAAAATATAAAAATTTCATTAATTATAGACTGAAGCCGTGTTCCTAATATATTTAGTTTTTCCTTTTTTCTCAGCAATGTCGCAGCGATAAGTTTCACTGAAGAAATGTTAAGCCAAATTTAAACTGTAACGACGTTCGCGGTAATTAATGCTATCTAAGACAAACACCATTCGGCGTAAACATTATTCAATAAGTAATGCTGTCAAAGACAACCACCAGTGGGGAAAATATTATTCAATAAGTTATTCTATTCAAAACAAATACCTGCGGATTAAAACATTATTTATAGGTATAATGAATACTAACAGTTACTATAGAATTCTTGACAGAATGCCAGCGAGGAAGAAATCGGTGGGGATGGAAGAACAAAGTAAGCTGCGGCCTTGAGAAAATTGAAGCAGACGGCGAGGTTATGAAAGAAAATGCGCACAAAAGGGAACGGTGGCGTAGTCAAGTTAGTGAGGTCATGAATTTTCGGGTTCTTACACACCAATAAATATATTAAAATAATTTTTTACTTGTTTTATAATTCCCTGTATGAATGAATGAATGAATAGATGGCAGAACCCTCAGTTTATTTCCCGTAGTACAAGTCGTATAAACATATAAACTTATAAATAGACTTACGAACTACCTTAAAAACTAAGGCATGTGGTTTGGGGGTGGTGGACTAACTTTAAAGTAACTTAAAAAACGAATGTAGAACTAAACAAAGATGGACAGAATAATAGTCTAAGTGGTAGGACGGGGAAGGGCGAGGATACGCCGGATGCTAGGGTGTGAATATGAGTGTGGGAGAGTGTAGGCGGTGGGCGGTGGGCGGGAGAGGTGAGATTGAAGTCAAAGAACGCGGGGTGAGAGTTTGTCCAACCCTGCATTCGCGAAATAGGTTCATTAGAGTTGTAGGACGTGTGCTGGGCGGACAAATATAACTGACGAGCGTTACGAAGATTTCGGGGATTAGCGGAAAATGTGATGGACGATAGCAGGCTTGTGGTTTGGGGGTGGTGGACTAACTTTAAAGTAACTTAAAAAACGAATGGAGAACTAAACAAAGATGGATAGAACAATAGTCTAAGTGGTAGGACGGGGAAGGGCGAGGATACGCTGGATGCTAGGGTGTGAATATGAGTGTGGGAGAGTGTACGCGGTGGGCGGTGGGCGGGAGAGGTGAGATTGAAGTCAAAGAACGCGGGGTGAGAGTTTGTCCAACCCTGCATTCGCGAAATAGGTTCATTAGAGTTGTAAGACGTGTGCTGGGCGGACAAATATAAGAGACGAGGGTTACGAAGATTTCGGGGATTAGCGGAAAATGTGATGGACGATAGCAGGCTTGGGCAGTTGATTGAACCTGAGAGTAGCCGGTGGATGAAGAGGATGTCGGCATGAATTCACTCTTCAAGTGTGTTAAGGTTAATTAGGTGAAGACGGCTCGTGTATGGGGTTAGAATCAGAGGATTTTCCCAAATCAATCCTCGGAGGGCAAAACGCAAAAATGACGCTGCACGTTGCGAATTTGGGACGAGTAGTGAGGAGACCAAACCTGACTAGCATATTCAAGAAGGGGGCGAACAAAGGCTGTATAGAGCGATATGGAAACGTAGGGATAAGAGAATTCTTTTTGACCAGTTTCAGAACAGAGTTGGCCTTGAGAATAATGTCTTCAGTATGTGGGATGAAGTTAAGCTCCCTATCACATAAGATGCCAAGATCACGAATCATTTGTATATGTGTTATTTCTTGGTTGAGTAAGACATAGGGACGTAGCGGGGAGGGGGGTCGCTTGCGGGAGAAGGTTATTGAGTGAGATTTGGCAATATTTAGTTCGAGGCCGTTATTTTGGCACCAAGTTAAAAAGCTGTCGAGATCCATTTGGAGAAGTGAGGTCATTTTCAGATCTTGGTGATCTGTAAGCTGATGTAAAGTGTAATTTCATAATACTTTCCTCATGAAAGTATTGTGGAATGGAAATGACGGAGGTGAATTTGAGATAAACTTATAGTTTACAGTCGCGTCGTGACAATGTAGACAGGCCGAATTTTGATTAGTCTTATAGTTCACAGTCACATCGTGACAATGGACACAGGCCGAATTTTGATTAGTCTTATAATTCACAGTCAACCAGAGCAAGGCACTCTTGGTAGGCAGGTACATGTGAAAATAAAAAGACAGTTTGTTATTAATTGTCAGCTGAAACTAATAGTTACTTCTAAGATGAATCGCTAAAGTTCATATTTTTATACCACGAGAAACTCAATAAGCGATTTTTGCAATTGTTAGGGACGCATCACCATGGTGACTCAAATAACAGACCAAATCGCTCTCATCCTCGTACAAGGTTAACAGTGTAGGAAATATTGGTTAGCTATCGATTAATCTCCATGATGACGCGCGTACACAAGGTTGAAACATTGGTGCCAAGGACAAACGAGACCTATAAAAGGTGAGGCATTTTCTACATCATTTGATTTCTGCTACGGAAACTGAGGAGATCGTGGGACTTAATCTCACAGTTCTCGCGACCACAACAATCAATTAAATAAACATTGTAAAACAATCATTCTGCGTTGTAATATTAAGATTAGAGGAAAGAGAATGTTATTATGATTTTTCAAGATAACGGGTGCTCAAGTTTAGTGAAGTTGTCTTCCAAGTACTTGACCTGGCACTTAGGGGGAAGGCATTCTGATTCTGGCTTCAGTTGCTTCAAGAACACTTCCCCCTAATGGCTGTAAGGGGGGCTGAAGGTTAACTGTGTTATTTTCACATACAGAGACGTTTCACAGGAATAGAGATAAATAGGTAGAGAAGCCACCGATGCCGACGGTTTACCTAGTATTTTCTAACGCAATAGGCTAGCTAGAGAGAAAGCATTTTCATTTTCAGGTCTTATTGTTATTTATTTTCTTTTGTCACCTAAATTTCGTTCATATATACAATCTGCTGGAAAAGTTTGTTGGTATTAGAGTCACCGTCTGTCCAAAGTGGGTGGTAAAATCTTCTTTTGATATTGAATTCACTAAGGGAGGTATGGAATGTTAAAAGAGAGAGTAATTATTTCGTTCCGGGTCAGGACTACAATGTAGATACAACACAAGAACAAATCCCGGAGTTTCTGGTGACGTGTTTGAACTGATGTTATCATCTTGGTGGAAAACAACTCCTCTCCTGGTGTTGTCCACCTCTGGTCAATTGCCAGTTTCCATCAATCCAGTTGTTGAAGCCGAATTTAGTATTTGTACATACTGAAGTACCCTATAGTAGATGAAACTTTCCAGTCCCGCCAAAAAGCAGAGCCTTACTGCTGGTCGCCATTTGGCCTCCAATTGAACGCCTTAGCGCGCCTTGACCCCGACTTCTTTCTCACAATATTGTCATTAACATCGAAAATACCGGAACGGAATCGACGAAACCTAAATTGCGCATAATTAGCTGTGACAGTATAGAGACTATAAACACCATACACAATCTCAAGCACCTTACTTTTATTTTCACCTTTAACACAGCAAATTGAAAAAAGGTATCGAGTTTGGCTTTTTTAACTTCCGTATTTTATATTATATAACTAACAATGGAATCAAGCATTCTAAGAACTGTCAAGCATGTTTATTATTTTTATCAATCCCTTCCGATTTATATATCTATCTATATATATCTATATATATATATATATATATATATATATATATATATATATATATATATATATATATATATATATATATATCTATATATATATATAGATATATATATCTATATATATATATATCTATATATATATATATATCATCATCATCGGCACTACAACCGGGAACCGGTCTTGGCCTTGTTTAGCAAGTCCTGAGGCTTGTTAAATTTTCCATAATGATTTATTTTTTCTGGGCAAGGTCATTAGTCTTGCGCCAGGGGCTCCCCGACGGGGAATCGAACCCCGGTCTCCCGGGTGACAGGCGGGTATACTAATCACTATACTATCGAGGAGCCCTATATATATATATATATATATATATATATATATATATATATATATATATATATATATATATATATATATATATATAATTAAAATGATTGATTTATTTTTCCTGTACCTAATAAACTATACACTACCCTTCAACATTTTGTAAATGGCAACTTCTTTGATCTACATAATGTGGTAGGTGTGGATCACTCATATAAGCCCTATACGAATCGCAGGGTCAGGCCACCGCCACCCTTGTGGCGATAGCCCGCATGTACCCGATACCTGTCACCTATAGTGTCACGGACCAAAAGTATTTTTGTTGCCCCTTTACATACTGGCATATGATTCATTGTACATTTAAGGCAAATTCACTCACTTAGGGCTTTCGGTATATGATTTTAGATGAAGGTGTATTCAATTCTACCTAAGGCCCTGAATTATTGAGCGGAGTGTGAGCAGTTTGAGATAAAACATCTACTCAAATATTTTTCAATATGTTTCGACCTGGATGTGTTGGGGGCGAAGTCGTGGTGTCGGCGTACGGCACAGGGTTCTGCTCCCCTGTCCCCACAACTCTTCACTGTTCGAACGAACTCAACAAGCTGCAACAATCACCAGGAAACGAAAGTAAAATGAAACACCGATTTCAACTAATTAAAACTTTTATTAATATGTCCGCTATTGTTATAGTAATTTTACCATGGTGCCGACTATTACTATCTGAACACAAATGTCATTATGATTTGACCACACGCTCTCACGTTAAAAAAAGGAAACACAACTCGACAACTTCACTTAACAGGATAACAAGCACTTAGGAAACGCTAGTTTTAAAATATGTTCAGAAAATTAAACAACGATAGCTCGAACTCAACTCTGTGATGTGCGCATCCCCGTGATGGCTACGGGGGGCGGGAGCGACAATGACCGTGGTGGTCAGCGGATGGAGAACGAACAAAGGGTAAATGACCTAAGGCATCTTTCGGTAATAAGGGTCAGGTGTCTAAATAGCAGCCACTCATTAGATGCTAAAAGGGATTGCGATAGTTTATACAATAGAGATCGTATATCGTCTCTCTGCCGACTGGGAAAATCGGATTCTTTTGTTTGCATATGTTTATGCTATTGAATCCAACGCCAAAGCGTGACGTCGGTGATTGTTTGAAGATTCAAACAAAGAAACATTTCCACGAGAAGTACTTGCAACTGAATCAATAGGTGCAAGTCTTCGGAAAGTAATTTAGATGGATAAACAATGACGGCTGTGTATACCATCTGTGTCAATTATGCATGGCATCTATGGTAACGGCAGGATCGAACTATAGTGTGAATATCTACACTAATTGGAAATTCGGTTTTTGGGCCCCTAATGCAGAGATGTATTGATTAAATATGAATACCCATGTAGGAAAAGTTCTTTGCAGCATTTCCAGGTAATGGATTGAAAACATTAACTATCCTTGGGAATGGAATGTTTTCAGGTGCTAATACGGTTGCATTGGCGGGAAACAATGGGAGTTATGGGTTTTTTTTTAGGTAAGTGAACCGTGGGGTTTGGCGGACACGTCACAGTACCCCCCCCCCCCCGTAGTCACGAAAAAGAACGGTAGGGCTGCAGTGGTTTTCCAACGGGTGGTGCGGTGCTGGGAGGAGGACGGAACGCTTGAAAACAAGGTGGCCCTGTTTGCTTCGGGAAGCGCTGTAAATTTGTTAGGGGAACTGTCGTGATGACGAGTTCCTGGGTCGATACTTGTGTGGACTCGGTTGTTACCGTGTTGATGCTGTCAAGGCCAAGAGTGTGCGGCGTGGTCCATTGGCCTGTTGTGGGTCGCTTGGACCAACAGGTTTATCGTCCGAGTACGTTGGAACCTATCGGAAATCCGCTCGCATCGCAGTGACGAAGTGCGGTGTGCGGGGCGTGGGGGGGGGGGCTTATCCCGGGATAATTCGCATCCGCAGTGACGGGTTGCCGTGTGCGGGATGGAAAGGAGACCTGAGTCCAGAGCCGGTGTTTTTCGTTCATACGTTTGTATGGTGAATTGCTTGCCGCTGGGACTGGTAAGGGGGTGGGCACTCAGTTGTGCGGCTTACCGATCGAGGGAGGGCCGGTACATCGGCGCCAATGTAGCGGTAGCTGCGACCTCGATCGAACGGCAACTTGTGGTGAGGTGCCGGCCAGTCGCGCTTGGTTTAAGTTGGGCGACTTAACTTAGGGGGCTCCTGGCGTGTGTTTGATTGTGTCCAACCGCATGGCGCCCTAGGGTTATTAGATGAACGCTCCGAGGTATTGACGCACCTGAGATATGTGAGGCGGCGTAGAGGGGCGTGTATTGCCTTTGGTTGCCGCTTGAATTGAGCCGTGGTGGCTTAGGGGAGATTGAGAGTCCCTAGGTGGAAAGATCCCTACGTAGGAGTAAGGGAGGTAGAACTGGCGTCCTAACTAGTATTTGCTACGCGTAGTAGCTGTGGTTTAGTGAGGAGTCGGGATTTAGGGTGATGAAGGGTGTCGAGCAGAGGCAGGCAGAGTCGCGTGAAGTCCACGCTAGGCGGGCGTGTGCGTGAATATTTGTAAAAGGGCCTAAAAAAGTGGGTAGAGGCGAGTTTTGCCTGTATTTAAAGAAGACCAGGAAGGGGTTTAACATGAGCCATGTGAGGTTGGGTGGTGTCGGGCGTTGTGAAAGGGGTTAAAAAGTGAGTCGGGTGCGTCGAAATGGAGGCGTTATGTGCCAATATTTAAAGAAAAGCCAGGAAAGGAATCGAGGAGAGTCGAAAGTAGTCGATAGAGTTGAAAGTGTTACTGAAAAGAGGCGTGTGCTATTCTGTACCCAGAAGGGGTTTACAATGTTTACCATTTTTTCAGTAATGTAGTTTTAATAATTATTTTATTTTTATTTTCATATTAAAGAAAAACTCTACTATTGGAATAACTTGTTTGAATCCATGGATTATTGTTCCGTTTCATTTTCTTATTGGATACTAACATTTTACGGTAGCGCTGCGTGAAAGTTGTCAATAAAAACACAATCTTCGAAGACTGCAGCAAATATAATATTCGACATGGCGGTTGCAAACACTAACCGTCTTCCGCGCGTCTAAAACTGTATGACATTAAAACTCGACTTAGGGTATTCTCGCGTGTCTGCAGCGTTACAGATAGCGGGAGCGACATGACCATAATGGTCAGCGGATGGTATAGGACTCAACGATATTCGTTCGTTGTCAAAAGGAATTCGACCGGTGAAACTGGCTCTCTTAATTAAGGGGTGCAATTTCCTATTCCAAGAGAGGCGTAAAGTATCTCTTTGGGGTAACCAAACCGATCTCATAGCGAAGATCGTCACGGCACACACGTATGTGTGTACATTGATTCTTTCATGGATCAAGGGCATGGGAATAAATCTAAAACAAAGAAAGCAAAAAGGTATCGCGGAGATCTTTGTTTATGTGAGGATTTTACTGGCAAACGAATCCAGAACTATGTAGGATAAAAGAAATTTATGACCGGTGAGTTCAACTGAGTAAACAAGTTGCAACTCATTAGATGGTCGGTGCATTTGGGATACTAGAATGACTGAATTGTTTGTGTATCGCCAGAATGTCTGATGAAGGACAGCGGTCCTTTGTTTACTCATGGTGGGAGTTAGGGAAATAGTCTCAACGTGGGTGGTGCTAATTACATGGAGCTGGTGTTGGACTATTTATCGCTGGCTAAAAGGGTCGACAACCGATGTGTGTATAGATAGTTTTTATGTACACATATTGAGGCTGGGATTAGCCAACTCAAGTGTAAGATTCCCTGATATGCGGTCGTATGATATGCGAACCGATGAATTTTATTACAGGGAATTTATGATAAGGTAAGAAAGAACTCTTACAGGAATTGTATGAGAAGAGATGCAAGAAAAAGGTAAGAATTCTTTTACTGAAGCTCTTTAGATTATACCTTAGATAATCCTAGATGCGTAAAGCATATAAGGTGCTAATGCGATTGCATTAGCGAAATTATATGATTGGATAGAGTTATGGGTGTTTTTTAGGAAGGCGAACCGTGGGGTTTGGCGGAACCGCCACAGATGATCGAAGATACATCCTGTGTTACTATACACAAGTTCAACACTGTTATCCACAAATATTAAAGTTTTGTATGCAAATGAAACCTAAAGAAAAATACAGGTTTATGGCAGGAAAGGAA
This sequence comes from Microdon myrmicae, assembly GCA_963931805.1. Lineage (NCBI taxonomy): Eukaryota > Metazoa > Arthropoda > Insecta > Diptera > Syrphidae > Microdon > Microdon myrmicae. The sequence continues at coordinate 117,461,498 of OZ007500.1, read as the reverse complement.
GAAATTTGATTGGCGTTGTCAGTATGCAACGAATACCCAGTAGGATAATGAAATCATTTTGCCATAAATTCTACAAATTATTTTTTTTCCAATTTGCTGGAACAGTAATACAAACTAAGGGAATGAGGTACGATTTACCGATGGATACATTAGTGCAATTGCCACCTTTCACGCCATCCCCCATCATCGCATCACATGTTAAACAACTACATTTTAATTTTAGCATCAGGTAAATTCCACTCTACTCAGCTCTTCGATGTGGTGTTAATCCAATCAGCACCTCGATGAGGGAGATGAATAATAGTGGTTCACACTTGAAGGACAGTGACCGCTATACTGCGCTGCGGTCGCTACAGAACTCCCCTTCCTCCGACAGAGGGCATCAAATATTTAAACTTCGGAATAATTGATTTTGTTGTTGAGTTCGTGTTAACGAACTTATTGTTGTAACTTATTTTAATTTACGAATGCACCGCTAATGTAAGAAGGCACGTGCCATTTTATCAGATTTTATTTTTTAATTTTTTTAATTATTGAATTGAAAGGATTACTCTGATTACCCGGAAGTGAGCGGGCGTAGTGAACACTTACCACTGAGTACGTGGAGCACCATCGTTACTGGCCCACTATTGGAAGGGCTGCAAGTGTAGTTGCCCGAATCTCTCCTCCCAACCGACGGTATAATTAATGATGCAATCTGAAATTGAAATTGAAAGATACGCAACATTTAGGTCCTTGTTTCATTATGCTGCAAAATTATTTTCATTTATATGCTTGAAAGGACTCTCGGATGAGTGCAACACAAAAAAACATAGCAACACACACACGCATAATGCAAAACAAACAAAAAATAAGAATAACAATAGCGGAAAAGTAAAAAAGGATTTTTATGTAATTGCTTGGCGTACTCATGTACCACACGATGCATGAATATGCAGAGCAAGGGCAATGACGGAGGAATCTAGATCCACCTTTCAGCGGTTACTGGCAACTGCAACTGTAAAGGACATCGATTTCCACTCACCGTGAATTGAGCCTCGTTGGTGGCATTTTCATCGGCATCTCGTTCGATTTCAGTTCGCCAGCCCTTTCGGTTATGCAAATGAATTTGCTGATGATTGTGGTACCAATTAATATATAATGGTGGCTCCAAAGACTGGCTAATGACGCAATACAACTTGACCTGGCTGCCAGCCTTGACATGTCGAATTGGTTCGCCAATTAATTCCGTTTTTGGTTCTGAAACGACACAACCAGACAAATACACAATTTGAAGAGCCGACACTACTAAGGTGACATCCCACGGTGTGTACACTGCATGCGCCACCCGCCACAATATATCCTTGTGCCCAGTGGTGCATACAATGCCACATCGCGCGAGATGGAAAGGAAAGACAACAATCTCTGCCACTGATGTGGTAGACATCAATTACCAACTATGTTGAGACTGACGATTGCACTCGTTTTCGGTTCGGTGGACACTTGGCACTCATAGGTGCCAGCATCCTCAATTTGGACGTATTTGATCTGCAGCGACCATCGCTCCGGATTTGCCGTGTACACCGACTGGAATCGTTGATCAGCAATAAATGTTGTTTGATCGACAGTAAGGATGTGACCATCACGAACGCGCAGCCACGAAATCGGCTTCTTTACAAACTGTCGCACCTGAAATTGACAAAACCAATTAAATGTGCTTTAGTTCATGTGTCCGCCCAACCACACTTGACCACTAAATGTAATTGCCGCTAATCCTAATGCCCCAATCGATTGGTCCACCCAAGTTCCAATCTCTTTCTCTACCAGGTGCGAAGTTCACTCAATTTACACGATGGATTTTGTTAAACTTTAATTAGTTTGCAAATTCTTGGTTGGGCACGTGAAATTTGGTTGCACATCAAAAGGAAACGTTTATCTCCTCTGCGGAAGCCAGCAACGCACAAAGCAGCTTACCTAACTTGGTATTCACTTCGGTTAACGCAGCCAAGTACTTGGGCGAAGTATCCTGACCCTATATCAGACAGCTTATAACTTTTTAACTTCTCGCAGACGAAACACTTAATATTATTCCAATTGGAAAGCTCCAAAGTTTATTAGAACCAACCACCAGGAGTTTCTTGTGAACTTGTACCACTATGAACTATAACTAAGAAGAAGTGCTTAACACTTAAGTTTCAGCCGGTGGCACATTCCGGGTACATGCTGTCTATTGTGAGAAGAATAACTGCTATACATAAGTCGCTTACAAAGTTGTGATACAAAGAAATTAACCAGCTAACAATCAGTTTGTTTTTAAAACCTAGGTCGGTATCCAAAATAATTGACCTTTAGCGTGCTATAGAATAGTATGTGACCGAGAGTCTTAATGGGATGCCGAAAAACATAAATCTCTAATCGCCGCAGTCAGTGGTGCACTCATTCGTTAATGTTATGATTCTTCGGCATAAAGAATGTCGCGAAACCAGTTCTCCTAATATAACGAAACTGAGGATTTAGACATCTGCCCCAAGAAATAGTGGGGATTTATACATCTGTACTAGTTTATGGCGATTCCAAAAAATTACATACACGCCACCTTACTAAGGAACAGAATCAAAAGAGTGGGTTGAAAAATTTCCGAATTCGACGTGAAGATAGCAGCACTCGTCAATAAAAGCTAGTGAATATAGTTCTGGATATTTTGACAGTTACTCATGAAAATTTCAGCCATTGTGGATGCGTAGTTTTTATTTGACAGCCATTTGAGTGAGTCCATGTGAGTGTTTTTGTGAAAATGGACAAAATTGAGTATCGAGCTGTCATTAAATTTTTGTTTTTGAAAGGCAATTCGGCTACGCAAATCAAAGATGAGTTGGATGCTGTGTATGGGGACTATGAATCGCCATTTTCCACAGTGGAATTTTGGGCAGCTGAATTTAAACGTGGCCGTGAGAGCTTGGGAGACGATGAACGTTCGAGACGTCCAAAAAACGCCAACAGCTGACGATAACATCGCTAAAGTTCACCAAATTGTGCTAGACGACCGCCGAATTAAAGTGAGAGAGATAGCAGAGGCTATGAAAATGTTCAAGGAACGTGTTTGTCACATATTAAATCAAGATTTAGGCATGAGAAAGCTGTCCGCGTGTTGGGTGCCGCGTTTGCTCGCGTTAGACCAATAACGTGTTCGAATGAACATTTCCAACGCGCTATGTTGGCGCAGTTTAGGTGCAATAAATCCGAGTTTTGGTGCCGATTAATTACTGTCGATGAAACTTGGATACACCATTATACGCCTGAAACAAAAATATAGTCAAAAGAGTGGACTGCAAAGGGTGAATCGTCTCCAAAAAAAGCAAAAACTGTTTTTTTCGGTTGGAAAAGTGATGGCGACTGTTTTTTTGGAATAGTCATGGAGTTATCTTAATCGATTATCTTCAAAAGGAAAAAAAACCATTACAGGAGCACACTACGCATCATTACTTGACCAACTGAAGGCAGAAATTACGGAAAACGACCACATTTGCAGAAAAAGAAAATGCTGTTTCACGAAGACATACGACATACTTATCCTTTCATGCTAAATTCAAGTTGTAAGATTTTTTTATTTTTTACATATTTCATTTCTTTCAGGAGAAGCGAATCAATAGCGCCGAGTCGGCGCCCTGAGATGCTACCAAATAACTGTCGCAGTTGTTCTTGAACAGTTGCAGGTTCTAACGCTTTGCAAACACTCGCACGGGGAGGCAATTCTACAGCTTCCCGGCTCTGTAACCGAACGAGTTCTGATTCAGAGATGTACGAGCCGTTGGGAGATGAACCGCAAAGTGGTGCGACCCGTTGGATTGCTTTGTGGAGCGCATATGAACCGGATTGCGCAGAACATTACGACGAATCTCCGAAGAACAGTACCCATGATAATATCTGTAGACCAGACAGAGATCACCTACGCGACTTCGATCTAATAGCGACTGCAGTCCCGATATCAGCGTCGTGTCACCGATCAGGCGGATCGCTCGTCTGTATACGTTCTCAAGTACGACGGGGGTATGTTTAGGAGCAGAGCTCAAATTGTGGAAACAATATTCAAACGCGGGTCTAATTAGGAATTTATAAAGAAGAAAAAGTTGGACCGGAGTAAAATATTTCTTGGGTCTCAAAAGATAACTCCGTTTTCCAGAGGCATACCTGGCGATGTTCGACACGTTTTTATGTCAAGATCATCATCATCATCGGCACTGCAACCGGGAACTGGTCTTGGCCTTATTTAGCAAGACCTGAGGCTTGTTAAATTTTCCATGATAATCTGTTTTTCTGGGCAAGGTCATTAGTCTTACGCCAGAGGCTCCCCGACGGGGAATCGAACCCCGGTCTCCGCGTCACAGGCGGGTATACTAACCACTATACTATGTCACGATACACTCCTACAAATCGTGACTCCAAGAAAATTCAAGCTTTCCCCCAGATTTGAGGGCCTGGCGGTTCATCATCAGCTGTGGAGCCGATGAACCGCTTTTCTTCGTGAATGTTGTATACTGTGTCTTTGTTGAATGGATGTCGACAATATTGGCCTTTCCCCACTGCAGTACCTTATCCAGATCCCGATTCAGAGAGTTGATCTGTCTACATCTCGGCTGGTTCGGCGTTGGTACACTAATCGACCGATCACTCGGAAAAGAGGAAACAAGCGTATTATTATCCGCAAAACTGAACACTTTGTTATCCGTTGTTTCCGAAAAATCATGTATGTGAAGTGAAAACAAGGTTGGAGCCAAAATAGAACCCTGAGGCTCCACAGAATTAACAGGATACAGATCCGAACACTCGCCGTCCACAACAACCCGGATCCATCAATTTCCAAGGAAGTTATTCGTCCAGTCGCAAAGCTGCTGGGAAAGTCTGTATGAACGAAGCAATGCTCTGTGCAGACGAGGCCAAAAGCCCTGGAGATATCTAATGCGACCATTTTCAACCCACCATGCCCATATTTCGGTTATAAGGGTCAATGGGTCCGTGGGAAGTATCTTCGTCTTTGTGCCTGCATTGGCCCTGGTTCTACGAAGATTCCACCAATCCGTATAGTTCCGGTGAACACTTTACGAAAATGATGTATCACCAACAGAGGTATTTGAGTTTCTCACCTAAAATCACTTCTCTCTAACACTCGTATTATCCTTTTGTCTGCTTCATTCCAATCTCTGTTCAACAAATGAAACACTGCGGAATACCTCGGACAATCGTTCACCAACAAGAAATAAAAAGAACGGAAAATTGTTTACTGTATTTCTTTCTTTTATTTTAAAACAAATCGGGGTACTTTTAATTAGTTTACAGTTGCAATTACACAGACGACGAACGGATACACAAAAAGGGAAATATATGACAGTGTACACTACTTTTTAATTAATAACCCGATTACTCTACTCGACTCGACGGTATTATTTTTGCGTCTCCGTGCGCACCGGAGAGCGGAAGTCGGCAACGACCATGGCGGCCGGCGGATGGAAAAGGAGTCCCCGAGGATAGAATTCTGCCATGAAGTCCATCCTAGGTTAGGGTTAAGAAAACAAGAGAAGAGAAAGAAAAACTTTTCTCTTACGGGTGCGGCCGCCAAGGAAATGCACTCTTTCAGTGCAATGGTATGCGTAAGTAAATGTATCGCCATTAGGAAGAAGTGCTAATGGTTTTTCTATTTACACAATGGGAAATGTGTTCGCTGGTGATGCTAAAGGGATCAAATTGTATACATGATTACATGCGAAGAAATTCGTTTTATGACTCTAGGATAAGATGAGAGTATTTGCTTTTGTCCGATGGTCAAAGAGCTGCCGCTGCCGCGGCCGTGGAAATGCCAGGGACATGTGGTATACACATATACGGCGGAATTGCATTGGTGGAAGAAGGGTGCCTAATGGTCGGGAATCTATGGTGCATATGCACGTTAAAGAATTGTTTTTAGGAATTTCAGGGTCGATTGCGCTAATTGAATGCAGATGCTGGAATATTATTGCTGGGAGAAAAAGGTCGCCGGCCAATGTGTACGTCAAGAGATTTATCATACACATGGCGAAGCTGAAAAATAAACAGCGCAATGTTTATGGCCCCTGGTGAAGATTACATTGTATGTAATTCAAATCCTTTTGTATACAGGAATTCGTGTTGGGAGCGTTGCTCGGCACCGAAGGTGCGGACTTGGTTTGAAATTCCTGATAAAGTAAGAAAGAAATCTTACACGGAATAGTATGCGAAGAACTGCATAAATGGTAAGCTTTCTTCTACAGAAGCTTTGAAATAACTAAATTCGGTAAGCTTGATGCGTGCAGGATTTACAGGTGCTAATGCCATTGCATTAGCGAAGTTAAGAGGTTGAATGGGAGTTATGGGAGTTTTTTTTTTTTGGTAAGTGTACCGTGGGGTTTGGCGGAACCGCCACAGGTGTCCCGTGGACCGCCTGCCACGGAATCCATATTGACGATCATTCAGAAGTCCGTTGCAATCCAAATACTTAATTAAATTGCATTGATGACCTTTTCCACCACCTTAGATAACATAGACGGTAATGGTATCGGCCGGTAATATTGTGGAAAACACTTCTTCCCCTTCTTTGGGATAGGCTGAAGTCGAGCGATTTCCCAGATATGAAAGGTCCTCCGTGCACAAGATAAGCGAAAGAGTCTGCCAAGAATCGGCGATATTTCTGGAGCACAATTCTTAAGGGCTATTTCTGGTATTCCGTTCGGGCCCACCGCCTTCCTACAGTCCAGACCACATAGAATGCGTTGAATAGTACCTGGGCAAAACCGCACAATCCGCATTGAGGACCGTACCGGCGCGATCACAGGTGGCTCCAACCGACCGGCATCGAGGTTTGAATTCGCGGAAAATAAGTTGGCGAACACATTAGCTTTATCTTTTGAATTTACGACTAACGTCCCGCTGTCCGTCACTGACGGAGAAAAGAGGAGAAGCGAAGTTTTTGCTGGCAGCTCTTGTCATTGACCAGAAGGGACGCGAACCAGTTGCGCACTCAAAGAGTTTATTGGTCACTCAATCGTTGTAGACCTACTTCGCGGTATCAATCGCCTGGTTGCACGCGTTTTTTATTCTAACAAAATTCGTTCTGTTAACGTTGGTGGGATTGGAGCGCCATTGTTTAAAAGCTCTATTTTTTGCGGCTGTGTCTGCTCGCTGTTTTTATTAAACCAAAGTTCATCAGATGAATTTCTTTTGATGGAATGTAGAATGAAATCTCCATCCCGAGAAGAATAATCTCTGTGACTGACTCCGGGCAAGCGTGAACATCGGAGTCTCGAAAGTACACCTCCGACCGCGGAAAGAATGTGAAGAAATATCGCAAATCGTCCCAGTTAGCAGCCCCATACATCCATACTTGGCGAAGCTGCTTCGGTCAGTTATTCGCTTGAAATGTAAGCGGTTGCGTGACCGATGCCAAACAGTGATCCGAGTTTCCCAGTGGTGGAGCAACTTCCACGGTAAAAATGCTCGGCTCGATGTCAAAAGCAGATCCAGGATGTTCGCATAATCATCTCGGATATCCGGCACTCGCGTAGGTTCCTTCATAAGTTGAGTCAAATTGTGGCTAACAGCGAATATCTTCACTGACCTCCCAGTCATGTCGGTTCTGTTAGAATGCACCAACCAGCCGCAATTGTGTACATTAAAATCGGAAAGGACGACAAGCTCAAATTACTGTTTTAATTATTACAATATATGGTTTTTGATTCTGTGTTCTTCACCATGGCTGCTTGTTCATGCTGTGTATATTCCGCGTTGTATGGTGGGGTGTGTCGCGTGATGTATTCTGTGTTGTGATGGGTCTGTTGAAATCAAGTATGTTTCGCACTCCACGGCACACTGTTAGCGCGGCAGTGTTCAATTTATCAGATGATACCACAAGCTACGGTGCACCAAAGCCCAGGAAGGCATAACAAGCTACAGCGGGCCAATTCTTAAAAAAAGCCACGAGACGCATTGAGTCATTTCGATGGAAAATGCGATAAGTCACAGCGTCCCAATTTCTAGAAGATGAGCAAACCATAACTCGTCAATTCCAAGGAATTTCCGAATGTCGTTCGCATTGTGCGCATTAATGGTGTTGGTGCAAAAAAAAAAGAAGAAGGAAGTGCGCACAGCAACAGCATACGTATACGCCATTGGCGCCGGTGCCACAGATAGTTGAAAGAAGGATGATGTAACATGGTATATCATTTTTTCTTCTGGTGAGTCCCTCAAATTACTCACGGGCCACCATAGTGACGATCTGTGGCCGTTCTTTAAAGCCTTCCTAAAGAACCATCCATTAAAACAACATACTTTTCGCTCACTCCATAAACCACTATACTTACCTGCATTCGAGCAGTGTAAGCTTTCTTTCAAATAACTTTCACCTGAAAGTAAAACCCCAGCAAGCATGCACAGTAAACAAATTATTTCATTCATATTACATGAACCGTGCCAGACAATCGGCTCGGCTTATCAGCAATTATAAACGATAAACACTCGCTGGCCAGCGTAATTGTTGACACAGCTGTAGGCGATATTCTTACTACGGTTCATGGGTGTATATTGCTCCAATCCCAAGGTTCGCTACAGTTGCGATCAATTTCCTTTATCGGTTATCTACCGATCATGGGATTTGGGCACTAATATGATTGACGTTAGACAATCATACCCTAGATCATGCCTAAGGATGCTCCGGCCTGTTAAACAAACAAACACACAGCAGCATCACTGTGTTTATCCTATTAACCGACCGCTGGTCCATGGACACCCTGGGCGAGATGTACGCTTGCAAGGCCAATTCCTCGCCATTATACCCAAATTTTCGGCTGACCTATCGTCACCACAATGTATAGCCTACAACGGCATTATAGTGAACGCTTGAGTAAACACGAAGTGCATATCATCGTGACCCTTGAAATAGCGTTTTTGTGTACCTTAAAGCAAAAACCAATTTCGTTCTCAGGCGCAGGTCATCAAGGATTTATGGGCCTAGAAATAGCGTTTCTGTTTATTTAAGACACAGAAACCTATTTCTCCCTTCGGCGAACTTCGCTATCGCTCATCATAGTAATGCCTGCAGTCCCTTTGTAGATTCAGGTGTAGTATCCTTCGTGGTCGATGCTTCGAGCGAAAGCGGCATCATACTTGACCGTACGGTCGTACGGAAAGCCTCCCATTCGATCCTTTTGCGATCACCCATTGGCCGTCGCCAAGTTGAGCCTACTCGCTCCTCCCACACCGATGTAATCCACCACCGTTGAACCTGACGAACGTGGATTGGATCGGGGAGTCAGATTTTTATCGCCCAACCGCACACACGTGCACAAATGATCGCTTCGTCAGATTCGTGAGTGTATGTCGGTATTGAAATAACCGTGTCTGGAGAAAATCTCGTTTGTTACCAGTTCTCGTTAAATTGGTGTTAAGGCGGTGTCTGGTATGTCTTTGTGTGACTCTTGGTGTTTGTTTTGTGTTGTGCAACGATTTGATATTTTAAAAGATTAATAATTTGTAAAACTGTGGATCCTGTCGAGTTATCAAAAGAGTTCTTGTAATTGGAATAAACAATTATACAACAATAACCAACAACTCCAGCGTTTTATTTGTTGTAACTTCATTCGTGTATATTGGATATTTGTGAACGAGTTTTGGGAGTATACAGTGGAAGGTTAAGTGAACCCGTGTCATACTTGGCACTGTTACGTGCGGCTTCCGCCATCCCCATCGTTTGTTTGGTTTTGAAATATAATATAATATTAGATGGTAAGGTAGTGAAAAAACACACGATCCACATGTTGAATGTACGAACATACTTTGTTCGATTGTGGATCGTGTGGAAGCTGGATTCCTTTGCGGAGTGGGTGGAGATTGAGAGGAGAGAAAAGTTTAAGTGGACATAGCTGAGCAAAGAACAGCAATTTTGTTCCGTTTTTGAATCGTAAAGGTAAAATGAGATGATGGGTGGTGGTTCGTGTAAAAAACAGTTGGAAGAAAAAGCAGAGTCGAGTGTCCCGGTTATTGATTTTAAAAATTAAATTAAGAAAAAAAGTAATTGATTCGTAAACAGTAAAATAAGAGACAGTTTTGTTTGTTCTGTAAAAAAGGAAGTAAGGAAAGAAAATTCGAGTTTTGTTTAAGAAATTGTCTGGAAATAAAGACATAATTGTTGTGAGACCCAGTGAACGAGTTACAACGTTTTTGTCATGCTGTGAAAGTGATTCGATGTTTTTTGTGGCTTCTGCGACAGAACAAATCTCTGTGTCCACACCCTTAATCACGGCACTTGCATCATTCAATGATAACTTTTTCTTCGCACCCGAAGTTTACACTTCAATATGGAGCATTCAATGGGACTAAATCAATGAGAATTTAATACATGCTGCCAATTGGGAATTTTCGTTCGTAAAAGGATCTTCCCCCTGAACTCACTCAACACATATTCGGTCGATGGTGAAAGTTCTGATCGCGAAAGCGTCAGAGGAACAAGTGTAAACGGCGGCAACACCATTGTGCGGGAGGATCTTGTAATGGAGTCTGGACAAAGAAAGGAGACATAAAGAAGCTTCCGGCTCACAAAACTCATGCACGGTGGTTTTTCTCGTCATTGGGTGTGCACCGTCGTCTTGTGCTCTCTCCCGCGTGCCCTTGAATATTATATAGGATAAACGAGGAACAAAGGAAATTTTCTTCATTTCCCAATCAGTCCGGGACCAGGGAGCTAAGAAAGTTGCTGAAATAATCACCTTAACCACAGGTAACCCATTATATATATATAAATTTCTGTGGCGGAAATCGTTACAGCATCTACTTAACCTTTTACCCACAGACCACTGCAACAAAGGAGGATTGAAATAATAATCAGCGTCGTAAACCAGAGCATTAACTGGACATCTCAAATAGCGGATGGAAACATTCTGGTAAACACGCGGCCTTGATCTCATGTGTCGGTGTTTTAGTTTCAACATTTTCTAGCGCGGGTTCAAATCACCTTCTTCACTGCTTGGCAAAGCGAAATAAGCTCAGGGACATATCTTAAATTAGGATATATTAAAGAGATAGCTTTAGGACACGTATTTGAATTTTTCAATATATTTTGAGCTTATTTTTTTTTAAAACAATAAACAAAGAAAGTAAAGCCTTTCATTTGGCTATATAGCGTTGGATTTTTATATTTCACAGTCCATTAGAAGAGAGTTGCGGTCTTTCCGGCTTAGCTCATTGCAAGACGCCGTACATTCGCAACTGTAGAAAATATATAGGCAGGATGCGTTGCACCTATGTTGAAATGGTCGATTTGAATGACTTGAGTCAGAATCCCCAATGTGTTTCACTGTTCACTTGCATTATATAGAGCTATTGTATCATAATCAGCTTGAGCATTCCAAATTTGTGTACTCCGGCTGAAGAACGATTGTCTGTGTTTATCCATACGTCTGAAGTTAACTAATGCTTTAATTTTAGTTGAACTCCGACCGTGATAATAACTATAGAAAAGGGACAGTCAGTACCTTGCGCCTGTGATCTAACGGCGATATTGAAAAACGTACGTGTTGGCACCCAAAGAATGTCACTACTGGTTTTTATACCCTAGCGGTTGCAAAATCAGATAGGTAAACAGCAAGACTTTAATTTTTACTCAGTCTGTATAGTTCTGCCTGTAGCGTAACTTTCTTTCATGGTCCAAGACCAGGTTAAAAAATCAAGTAAGAAAGCAACAAGACTTTAATTTGATACTCAGTCTATAGAGTTCTGCGTGCAGTGTAACCGCTCTCCTCAAAAGGATACCAACTATTCCTTCGAGCTTTTACAGTTTATCAAAAACAACAGCATCTCAGAGCGTTGACTCATCGCTATACACTCGCCTTTGCCGAGAACACTATGCACGTAAAAATAAAAAACCTTACCACTAAAATTCAACACGGAAAACGTGACAAAATCAAGTTTTATGACAATGGCATTAAACAACTTCACTCGTTCTTAACACCTGAACTTCGTGAAACTTCAGAATGTTTTATCTGTCCTGGTTAATTGACTTTTAGTCCTTAATCATGTCTCCATACAAGTCAGTAACCCGCTTTAATCCCACCTTCGTCTATCTTGTAAATTGCTTGCTAGAAGGACGAGAATATGACGAAGACGATCTCGTATTTAGCCTTCGTATAATGACCACCAACAACATTTAATTGGTTTTCAGACCTAATTTTATTTCGCATTCAATGAACAAGGAAAATGCTAAAAAGAAAGGATCAAGTAACGTAAAAACATGACACTAAACGTTCCCACCTAGGAAAATTGCAGTTGACCTTGTGACGGTCGGTCGAGTGTGATTGCGACGTCAACTTCAGGTTCTTATCACAGAGTTGCTTGATAAACTTTATGAATAAATTAAGGTTTTTAGATATTGTCCTTGGGCTTAAGGGATTCCGGAACAGGCAATCTCAATAACGGCATGATGTGACGGATAAGACGGATGAGTCTACTGAATCGTGGGAGGCGGGCGGGATAACGTGAAGAGTGACAACTCGTTGAAGCTTAAGAAGTGTGATAAGTACTTTTGAAGAATTTTCAATAAGACCACTGTCTAAAATGTTTAATAACTTACATCTAGAAGATTGCGGGAGCAGGTATGCCTGGCAATTTGACAGTCTGCGTGGTACCCCATTCTTAGGCAGGTGTTAAAAAGAACGTGGGATGCTAGAAAAATGAATTATAAAGTTTTTAATACGTTTTAGGGAAAGTATTTAGGTGATTTTCATGGGAGAAGAAGTAGCAAGCTGCCAACGTTTACATTTTCCATTAGTGGACCTCACAAAAGTCTATCCTTAATGTGTTGCATAAAATGGGAATAACGTCACCAGCAGCGATTCTCTCGTTTATATGCATAGTTTGCAAGCATGTAAGGAATGCGAAATACTCTGGCACAGTACAGGTGAAAAATGAATGATTTCATGCACTCCGATGGGAATACCGATTGCTTTATCTTAAAAGTTAGGAGGACATGATGAATTAAAAAAAAGGTTAATTGTTGGAACCACTCATTTACTCAAATGCATTCGAGAGCTGATTTGAAACTATCACTCGTTATCAAGTGTTAATTAGTTACAAAACGTGCAATTATTTATGGTAACCTCGTAGTGGGAAAATAGGCGGACGATGCAGTGTGTACACGATAGAGTGCGAAGTCCTTATAGTTGATCACTCGTTCAAATTTGCGGCGATATGGTCTTCCAGAGTAATATTTTACCTCTATAATTATACAGCATGTTCTTTCCCAACAGATAAAAAGCAAACCAAAGAACAAAGGATCCTCATCAAAGATGATTCTACTTCTGCTAACAATCACAACGTAGTTAATAAACACCACTTCACTTGGTGCGAAAGAGGGAAAAATTCGCTTAACGGAAAATAAATTGAGTTATCACAAACTTAAGTAGGAGATAGACGTTACCTCAAGCAACATTGTATATGTCCCATAAATCAACCTGAGCTACCGTAATCTACTTCTTACTTACTTGTGACATTCTTAACTCTTGCTCTTAATATATATTCTTTACTTCTCTCCCCACACTATGGGATATTCGAATGTTGACAAATCCCTTCACTAGTTCTTGTAAACTTCACCCATTTGTAAACATTACAACGGCAGTGTCATGGCCAGACATGGATACCGAGAATTACGTAGCTAAACTTCTCAAGGACATAATTAAATTCACCCAAGTTACAAGATTAATTTAAAGATAAATAAATCTGGTTTCAAACTCTTGACTCCTTCGGATTTTGGACTACACACTTCTGGGACATAGTTCGCACACCTGATGTATCTGAAGGGTAAGGAATTTGTCAAGTGGCCAAAATTGGTGAGGTTTGTCACACCGTAGTTGAATTAATATAAAAAACATGGTTCAGATTCGGCTAAGGTTTCAATAATGTCAAACTCGACATAATGCACATTTTGAAATGATAAAAATGAGAACTGTCAACGTAATCCTTGCCATTATCTGGAGCATTCGATATTGTGAATTTTAATTGTAGTTAACCCTTGCACACTTCCGAGATGATCTCCCGAGAAGTATTCTTAATGTGGTGTTTGTCCCATTAAGGTCTTTTAAGATCTGCTGGCGACTCGGATTATCGCAACCGCTAAATGTCAAAGTTTTCTCTCTGTACGACACCACTTTTATAGTTTCTTAACAGCTTCTAAACTTTCATAAACCAATTGGGAAAGTGGAAAGAGAAAACAACAACATAGTTGTTTTTTCTTCTTCAACAGGATTACGCAGTGGATTTGAAAGCAAAAAGATGGCGAGCATTCAGTGGCGACAATATTTTATTTTGTTGCGGTATTATGACGCGAAGATTTAGAGGCACCAGGCTTTTAGCGAGAAAAAGCAACGACAGAAACATAATTAGAATTCTTAACGGGAGTGCAATATGAAAAATACCGTTGGGAAGACCGCGACAGAGTTGAGAGATCGGATCATAGCGTGAATCGTGGAAGGAAAGTGCACAGGACAGGGAACGACGGTGCAGCCGAGTCAATGAACTGACGTGTTCCTAGAGGCCAATAAATAGTAGTAGCAGTAGTCGTATACTATTGTGGAATGGCAATGACGGAGGTGAATTTGAGATAAAATTATAATTCACAGTCACGATGTGACAATGGAGACAAACTGAATTTAGGTTGGTCCTATAATTCACAGTCAATCAGAGCAGTACACTCGTGAAAGTAAGAGCACAGTCTGTTAGATGGGCAATTCGTGATACATGAGTGGTTGTCAGCTCAAATTAATAGCTAGATGAATAAATAAAGTAGATACCTCTATACTACATTGTGAATATTGTTTATACCACATTAAGAAGAATGAATAAAGCGAGTATTCCGCATTGTGAATATTTTATTTATACGACATCTGGGGCCTCAACAGGATAAAGACGGGTCCAGAGGAATAAAAACGACAACCGGGATCTGAAAGAATATACACGGCAATCGGGATCTGTAGGAATAAACACGACAACCGGGATTTAAAGGAATAAAGACGACAACTGGGATCTGAAGGAATAAATGTGACAACTGGGATCTGAAGGAATAAATGCGACAACCGGGATCCGAAGGAATAAAGCCGGCAACCGAGACCTGAAGGAATAAATACGACAACCGGGATCTGAAGGAATAAAGGCGAAAACCGGGATCTGAAGGAATAAAGGCGACTACTGTGATCTGAAGAAATAAAGGTGACAACCGGGATCTGAAGAAATAAAGGCGAAAACCGGGATCTGAAGGAATACAGGCGACAACTGTGATCTGAAGAAATAAAGGTGACAACCGGGATCTGATAGAATAAAGACGGCAACTGGGATTTGAAGGAATAAAGACGAAAACCGAGATCCGAAGGAATAAAGCCGACAACCGGGGTCTGAAGGAATAAGGGCGACAACTGGGATCTGAAAGAATAAAGACGACAACAGGGTTCTGAAGAAATAAAGACGACAACCGGGATTTAATGGAATAAAGACGACAACCGTGCAATTAAGGAATAAGGACAACAACCGGGATAATGGCTGATCTAAAGAAATAAAGACGACAACCGGGATCTGAAGGAACAAAGACGACAACCGGGATCTGAAGGAATAAAGGTGACAACTGGGATCCGAAGGAATAAAGGCGACAACTGTGATCTGAAGAAATAAAGGTGACAACCGGGATCTGAAGGAATAAAGACGGCAACTGGGATTTGAAGGAATAAAGACGAAAACCGAGATCCGAAGGAATAAAGGCGACAACCGGGGTCTGAAGGAATAAGGGCGACAACAGGGATCTGAAGGAATAAAGACGACAACCGCGAACTGAAGGAATAAAGACGACAACCGCAAACTGAAGGAATAAATACGACAACCGGGATCTGAATAAATAAATACGACAGCCGGGGTCTGACGGGATAAAGACGACAACAGGGATCTGAAGGAATCAAAACGACAACTGGGATCTAAACGAATAAAGACGACCAGCTGGATCTGAAAGAGTGAAGACGACAAGCGGGATCTAAAGGAATAAAAACAACAACCGGGATCTGAAAGAATAACGACCGCGACCAGGATCTGAAGGAATAAAGACGATAATCGGGATCTGAACGAATAAAGACGACAACCAGGATCTGGAGGAAAAAATACGACAACCGCGATAAAGACAGATCTAAAGGAATAAAGACGACAACCGGGATCCGAAGTAATAAGGGCGACAACCGGGATCTGAAAGAATAAAGACGACAACAGGGGCCTGAAAAAATAAAGACGACAACCGGGATTTAATGGAATAAAGACGACAACCGTGCACTTAAGGAATAAAGACAACAACTGCGAACTGAAGGCATTAAGACGACAACCGTGTTCTGAAGGAATAAAAACGACAGCCGGGATCTGAAGGAATCAAAACGACAACTGGGTTCTAAGGGAATAAAGACGACCAGCTGGATCTGAAGGAGTGATGGCGACAACCGGGATCTAAAGGAATAAAAACAACAACCGGGATCTGAAAGAATAACGACCGCGACCAGGATCTGAAGGAATAAAGACGACAACCGAGTTTTAAGGGAATAAATACGACAACCGGAATCTGTAGGAATAAATACGATAACCGGGATCTGAAGAAACAAAGGCGACAACCAGGATCTAAAGGAGTAAAGACGACAACCGGGGCCTGAAGGAATAAAGGCGACAACCGGGATCTGAAGGAATAAAGGCGAGAAGAGGGATCTGAAGGAATAAATACGACAACCGGAATAAAGATGGATCTAAAGAAATAAAGACGACAACCGGAATCTGAAAGAATAAAGTCGACAGCCGGGATCTGAACGAATAAAGACGACAACTGGGATCTGAAGGAATAAAGACGAAAACCGGGATCCGAAGGAATAAAGCCGACAACCGGGGTCTGAAAGAATAAGGGCGACAACCGGGATCTGAAGGAATAAAGGCGACAACTGTGATCTGAAGAAATAAAGGTCACAACCGGGATCTGAAGGAATAAAGACGGCAACTGGGATCTAAAGGAATAAAGACGAAAACCGGGATCCGAAGGAATAAAGCCGACAACCGGGGTCTGAAGGAATAAGGGCGACAACCGGGATCTGAAAGAATAAAGACGACAACAGGGGCCTGAAGAATTAAAGACGACAACCGGGATTTAATGGAATAAAGACGACAACCGTGCATTTAAGGAATAAGGACAACATCAGCGATAATGACGGATTTAAAGAAATAAAGACGACAACCGGGATCTGAAGGAATAAAGGTGACAACTGGGATCTGAAGGAATATATGCGACAACCGGGATCCGAAGGAATAAAGACGACAACTGCGAACTGAAGGCATTAAGACGACAACCGTGTTCTGAAGGAATAAAAACGACAACCGGGATCTGAAGGAATCAAGACGACAACTGGGATCTAAAGGAATAAAGACGACCAGCTGGATCTGAAGGAGTGATGGCGACAACCGGGATATAAAGGAATAAAAACAACAACCGGGATCTGAAAGAATAACGACTGCGACCAGGATCTAAAGGAATAAAGACGACAGCCGAGTTTTAAGGGAATAAAATCGACAACCGGAATCTGAAGGAATAAAGACGATAACCGGGGTCTGAAGAAACAAAGACGACAACCAGGATCTAAAGGAGTAAAGACGACAACCGGGGCCTGAAGGAATAAAGGCGACAACCGGAATCTGAAGGAATAAAGGCGAGAAGAGGAATCTGAAGGAATAAATACGACAACCGGAATAAAGATGGATCTAAAGGAATAAAGACGACAACCGGGATCTGAAGTAATAAAGACGGCAACGAAGGACGACAACGAACGACGGCAACGAAGGAATAAATACGATGACTAAGGACAAATTAACCATGCCTGAAGCGATCACAGCTAGTGAATTGCGACAAAAGGTTAAGATGTATGGATTAGCCATCGGCGGTAAGAAAGCCAAGATAATCTCCTGAGTGGTTGAATATGGTCGAACGGACACTTGAATGAGAATCACCAACGAGGAGGAGAACCAAGATATCGCTTCTGACGCAGGAAATAACGACGCAAAGGATCGCAGCCAAGAATCTCATTCCAGTGCACCACTAACAAACCGCGAAAGAAAACTGCATACGCGTGAAATGGAACTAATCAGCATGAACTCGAACTCGTTCGACGTGAAATTGCGATGTTGCGACAGGACGAGCACTTAGTCGCAAACGAGCCGGGAGCAAGTTTTTTTTCCCGCAATCAATCATGAGCATTAAGATGATTGCTGAATTAGTAAGTGAGTTCGACGGTACACCTGATAATTTCCATGTGTGGGAAAGCAAGGTCAAGTTAATGAACGAGACGTAGGAGCTAGCGGATGACACGACAAAAACGTTTGCCGGAATGAAACTCAGGAAAAAAGGGTTCGAGTGGTTCCATTAGAAGCGGAACAGGAAATGACCATTTAAGAGCTCACGAACGACTTGGGTCAGATGTATCGCCCGAAGCAAACCAGGATCGACTTACGCAAAAAGGTTGAAACACGAATATGACCCTTTTGAGAATACGCACACGATTGATTCAATATTGAAGATATGATAGATTATCTTATCGAGGGTATCCCTGACAGATTGTTATGCAATCAAGCTCGCTTGGTGTGTTTCCCTATAAACGAATCCTTAATCGACGCATTCAATAAGATAATCTTGTGGGAACAGTCGTCAGCAAACGCGATTAATAAAAACAAAACATCACATGAGAAACCCAACGCGAGAGGCGAAAAGGACAAAGCCACTGGCAACGAAGAAAGAATGTTGGGGGTTGGGTATGTCGGTGCGGTGGTGTGCCGGCACGGGCACGGGTTCACAAAGAACCCCACTCACGTTCGTTCGCAAACCGGATATCAACGATAAAGGAAACACTTTGCTTGTCTCTGATTTCGACACAACATTCACATTTATTGTTATTATTACTGCATGCAATTATTACTGTGTAAATTAAATATTATTGGTGGCAATTTCGATACAAAACGTCACTCAAAATAGGTGTCTAACTTAAACCCAAATTGTCTTTGACCTAAATGAAACATTATTTTCCTAACTGGAACAACGTTGGCTTTAATTTAAACGTAACATTGCTTTCTTAACTTGAACGAACGTAACATTATTTTCTTAACTTGAACACCAATTGTCTTAGGTTTGGACGAACTAGTTTCAACGGTTACACGCGACTCGGTGTAGGGGCACACTCACATATGACTCCTTTAAAACGTACCTTTGCGCGTTACCCTGATGCGCTGGCGACCGATCCTCGCTGTGGTTGAATTTCGACTCACTTTAAAATGACTCATGTAGAGTTAGCCATCCGCTAAGGGTAGGTTTTCTTTTTTTTTTTTGCGAGAAACATGAAGTTTCTCTTGCGGTGACCAATCAGAGAGGATCTCCCTGAATTGCTTACGACGAGGATGCGCGATTGCTCCTGTTGACAGGCAGTGGGGAAACAAAAACGAGACAAGCGGACTTGGTACTAGGGGCATCATAATGCTGTGCTTGCAGCTGCGCAAATAGGCGGCAAGCCGTTAGAGCAACTTGTGCCACTAGCAAATAGGATACTTGCACAACGATGATTGTCCGCCGTATCGATGCCGCTGGTCTATGTCGAATTCTTGTCTGCATGTTTACATGCTGAAGAGTTTGTTTATGGGCTGTTAGACGCGCGATGTGTGGACTGGTTTTTTCGGTTGGACAAAAGCTGGGGGTGACTGCAAATAAGTCAGGGAAATGTGCTGCGCACGTGTGTGGCCGGTAAGCCAGCCAACAAGGGGCGCCGATTGGTTTCCCGATATATGACGCATGTTGGTAATTCTTGTCAGGGAATTATGGTGATGCAACATATGAGCGAACGATATTTCGTTTTCGGGGAATTGGGATAATGCCCTATGGCGCATTATATGCAGTAAATGCATGAACGGGGTTTGCTTCCAGGGAGGTTCTGGAAATGTGTTGAATGCATGTTATGGAGGGTCCTGGGAAGGGGAAATATTTGCAGGTAACTGCAGGTAACGTAAGGAGTTGGGGCTGTCATTGCGGGTAGAATTGTGGGTGGACCCGTGTGCAGGAATTGTGGGTGAAATTGTGGTTAGGATTGTGGGTTGGTTCTCAGCGTGATATAGAGAACCCCCATAAGGACACATTGTTAAAGCTGCTTCAATTGTGGGGAAACAGGTCATGTAAGTCCAACATGTCCCTCGAAAGAGCTAGGCCCAAAATGTTTCCATTGCAACGAACACGGTCACATCGCAACAAAATACCGACAGAAGAAAGAGGCTTGCATTGCAACACACAGTCCACGGAAGACGTATATGAAGATGGTAACGATTCATGGCAAGAATATCGACGCACTCATCGATACCGGAAGGGGTCTGATTCTCACGCTCATAGACGAGTACGAGAGAATTGGATTCCCACTGCTTCAGCTGACAGAAATACAGTTCATAGGAATAGGCTCACCTGCTCATAAGACGCTAGGAGAATTCTAAACGGAAGTAACGATAGATGGACTCTGTTTTCGGACTCTCATACGTGCCATTTCAGATAATTTTTCTCATCAAAAATTATTGGCCGGAATCAACTTTTTAGGACCAAGAAACTTCCATGCAAAGAACGATACAATTTAGATCCATCCTGATGATGATGCTGAAGAATTATCGGAGGTTTTTCAGTTCAGCACGCTTGAAGAAGAGAATAGTATTAAGACTGATCTTTGTCACATCGAAGACAAGAACTCGAGGGAAAAAATACTAATGTACATAGAGGATTACATGCCCAATAAGACGTTGGAGTCAACAGTAAGTATGAGACTCACGTTAGAAGACAACGAACCAGTATATTAAAAGGCAAGGCAGCTTGCGCCCAACGAAAGAAACATAATCAACAACCAAATAGCCGAATGGCAGAACCAGGTTATCATTCGACCCTTATCATCTGACTATGCCTGCCGAATTGGGTTAGTCAAGAAGAAAGACGGAGCACACCGATTTTGCGTTGACTTTCGACTTTTGAATAAAAAGAATCATCCGGGACAGATATTCCCTGCCGGTAATCAAGGACCAGCTAGATAAACTGCAAGACGGGAAGATCTTCAGTACACCTGACTTGAATAATGGTTTCTTCCACGTACCGGACGATGACGAGGGTATTAAATATACCGCATTAATTATTCCAGACGGACTATTTAAGTTCCTCCGTGACCCTTTTGGCCTGTGTAATTCACCATTAGTTTTCCAGCGATATGTAAATGCCATACTTCGAGACGACATTAGGGATGGGCATGTCTTAACGTACATGGATGATCTGATTGTTCTTTCCAACAATCGCGAGGTCGGGCTGAAAAAATTAAAAGACGTATTCGAGACGGCAAAGAGGGCTGGGCTGAGAATCAGCTGGAAGGAGTGCTGCTTCCTGAGAAGACGTGTTGCATTTTTGGGCCACATCATCGAAGACGGAACTGTGGGGTACGAAGTAGATGTGCCAGACACGGGCACGCGGTTCACTTGAATCCCCATCAATGTTTCGATGAATATCCACTCCACAAAAATATCCACAAGAAGGCAATGAATAATGATGCACTGGTGTTCCGTGTTTAATTAGTTTTTAGTTGTTCTTTTCGTTTATACTTTGTTTATCTCTAATTATACACTTGTAACTTTTTGTTTATTTATCGTTCAATGATTCAATGTGCACAAATAAATTAATAGAAATCACAAGACAATTATGAAAGGCAACGCGTTTCTCTTTCTCGATTAACTAACACTTCTCTTTCACTTCGCGCGCGAGCGTGTGCACCCGCATGCACACGCTGCGGTCGTTTAGTAACGACTTACTCCGTTGAAGGTTGTAAATCGACTGTCTGGAAAAGAGATGAAGATGAGTAATTTAATTTTCGCCCTTGACAACCAACCGAGAACATACTTCTACTCTCTCATTGCCACGCCAGTCGATATGTGGTCAATTACATCGGTTAATTCGATAATCGACGAACATGGGAGAATGAGAGTACAGACGCACAAAGTCTATGATCTCGGAGTGGATTTGGTTGTGTGTGCATGAACCAATGCAGTTCTGAGCGTAACCCATTGACCCAATTCGGTGAATATGGTGATCTGGTGAGTACATTGATTTGTACGAAGACAGAACTGTGAAGGAGAGGAAAATTAACCTGTTGCTATTCACCTGCGAAAAGAGAGCATTGATCCCCAGCGAATGAAGTGTCTGGAGAAAGTGAAAAGGACGCCGACTTGGCTAGGGAAATCTGATCATGGGAACTAACTTAAATGCTTTGATAATTTCCCCAGCGGTCGCAAGATTAAGCAACCGCGTCGTTTGATCAGACTATGCCGTTGCTAACCGACATGATGCGATTTCCGGTGGAAATCTCATGGGTTAGCGAAATGGGGTTGGCGTTTGGCAAAAAGGTAGCTAAACTCAATTATGCATTATCTGCATAGGATAATGACTTTAGCTATGCGTCCGTTTAAGACGATTTACAGGTGGAATAGCTGATATGGGGAATGGGTAGAAATGACGCGCTGAAAGCGGTCGAAATAAGGTATGGTATTGTGGGTTGGTTCTCCATGTGGTATAGAGAACTCCACAGAACCGTTCAGCCAACGGAGCGGAAAACTCAAGCGGTTAGACTTTTGTCCGAGACTGAGAATATCCGATAAGTGCTAGCTTTTTTAGGATTGAATGGATGCTATTCCTGTGGATGAAGATATCCATGAAATATAGAAACAGACTTACTGACGGTTTTGAACGTCAGCCCAGAAAGTGAATTCCAGAAATGCTTCCAAGATTAAAACAAAAATGGGACTAAAGTGCGATATTACTGAAAGCGATTACTACTTTAACGGAGGCAACATTGATTTTGTATAAAATATTAAGATTCCTTAGGAAAATGTCTGTGATAGTTTTGTGACACCTCGTATAAGCATCAAAATGAGTCTCACTGCCAACGAGGGTAAATCTAATTTCCATGAGCCGTGGAATCAATGGCATATGTTGCTCGAACACTTACAGAGATGAAGCTCTAGACGAAATCAAATTAAAGTAACTAATTGGTATTCATCAAAAGGTTTTTTTAAATTGATTTCTCTTGGGGCTATTATTAAGGCTATTATTACTTGGATAACAATCTCAGGGACTAGCTCCTTTATTCGACAAACACCTAACCGTTTTTGTTTATTTAATGATTCGTACATATCAAAGGATCGGTTTTAAGTTATCTGTAGATATATTACCTTTGATCATATTAAATGTATTTCAGTTTGTTTGTTTTTAAGTGTACGTTCCGAAACAGGGTTTTTTGGTACTAGTAAATAGCCTCTTAAAGCATTTTGTGTAGAGTAGAATATGTATCCGTATGACATTTATTACAGCTGTCACGCAAAATACCATGTGCTCGGGGTAGGCTTTCTAGTCAGCCAAAAACTGAAGCCTGCCATCATCGGCTTTAATGCAATAAATGAAAGGCTCTGCACTCTTCGCGTGCGAGGCAAGTTTAAGAACATAAGCCTCATAAACGTTCACGGACCTACAGAGGAGTCCCCTGACGACGAAAAGGAAGAATTTTACGAGAACGTCGAACGGGCCCTCAATGCCTGCCCAAAATACGATGTGAAAGTCGTTCTTGGTGATTTGAATGCAAAAATAGGTCGGGAGCCGGTTTTCATGCACTACGCAGGTTCCCATAGTTTGCATGAGAACACTAATGACAATGGACTACGAGTCATCGAACTGGCAGCATCGAAAAACTTGGTCGTTGCGAGTATCAGGTTTCCGCGTAAAGTTATCCACAAAGCCACCTGGGTATCACCTGGTGGAGCCACTCGCAACCAAATTGACCACGTGTTGATAGATCGCCGCCACTCCTCGAGCGTGACGGTACGAACGTACCGAGGTGGCAACGTCGTCTCGGATCACTATCTTGTTGGTACAGTTTTCCGAGCGCGGATTGCGTTACGGAGACGTATTGCATCCGCGGTTCAGGTTCGAATCAACACGGCTGCTTTACGCAATGAGAATACCAGTAACACCTTTGGCCATGTGTTAAGACTCGCCCTCGAAGAGCTCGACGGTGGGAGAGTAGGTCCTGGGGCCAGAATGCCGGGCGTAGAAGAGAAATGGACACACCTTAGGAATACTGTTATTAGTACTGCCAACTCCATCTTAGACAGTAGTCGTAGAGATCGGAGCGACTGGTTTGATGATGAGTGCAAACTAGCGCCTGAACGTAAGAATGCTGCATACCAGGCAATGCAGCAGTCTCATAGGACGCGGGTGCGCGAGGAGAAATACAAAGAGCTCAGAAGATTTGAAAAAAGACTTCACAGACAAAAGAAAAGTGCCTGGGAAAGAAACCTTGTCTGTGAAATAGAGAAAAGTAGAGAGCGAGGTCCGCACCAGGCGCGGAAGTTCTCCCAAATAATCCACAGTATAACACGGTACACGCCACGCTGCACTCACTGCAAGGATAAAGAGGGTAATCTGATCACCAATCGGGAAGGCAATCTGAAGCGATGAGAAATGCACTTCAATGAATTGCTAAATGGTCAGCCCACAGAAGAGTTGGAGGCTCCATCAATGCAAGATCTAGATAAAATGCTGCCGACACCAAGCATTGAGGAAATGGCAAATGCCATAAGACAGATCAAATCAAATAAATCCCCTGGAGGTGATGGCATACCAGCTGAGCTGATCAAACAAGGAGGGACAGCGTTACATCACGCAATTCATGAGATCGTGGTGCACGTATGGGAGCAAGAGGAGATGCCGGAAGATTGGCGTCGCGGTATAATTTGCCCCATACATAAGAAAGGAGATATCACAGTGTGTAGAAACTATAGGGGTATAACATTGCTGAGTACCGCCTATAAGATACTCTCCACTATCCTACAAGACCGGATAGCCCCATACGCTAAAGCCATCATTGGTCAATATCAGTGTGGCTTTATCCCAGGCAAAAAATGTCAGGAATTTAAGATTCCATTATGGCCGCCTACGACAGCATAGCCAGGGTAGAACTATATAATGCCATGACAGAATTCGGCATTCCAAACAAATTGATACGAATTTGTAGGTTGAACATGACCAATGTAACTAGTCAAGTAAAAATAGCGGGATTGCTGCCCAAACCAATGAACATCTATAATGTACTCCGACAACGGGACGGTCTGGCCTGCCTCCTCTTCAACCTGGCGTTGGAGAAAGCAATAGGTGACTCTGGCGTTACAACAAGAGGACTATTGTCACCAAGTCCAGCCAGATACTTGCCTACGCAGATGACATCGACATCATCGGTAGAACCGAATCGGCGGTACAGGAATCCTTCACCCAGATCGAGCAGGCGGCACAAAAACTGGGACTGCACATTAATGAGGGAAAAACTAAGTACATGATGGCAACTTCTGCGAAGAGAAGACCTAACGTTGGTCAAACTATCAGGGTAGTGAAGCGCGAATTTGAAGTAGTGCAATCCTTTAACTACCTTGGGTCAATAGTATCCGCCGATAACAATATGGAAGAAGAAATACGTGAACGGCTGATTAAATCCAACAAAGCCTACTATGGTCTATCAAGGCTCTTTAAATCCCGAAATTTATCCAGAATATCCAAGCTACTACTGTACAAGACCATTGTCTTACCAGTACTCATGTATGGATCCGAGACCTGGGTGCTTAATAAAAGGCACTCTGAACTTTTGGCCGCGTTCGAGAGAAAGGACTTAAGGAGAATTGTTGGCCCCGTATGTGAGGGAGGACGATTCCGGAGACGCTGCAACCATGAGTTGTTCGCAATCTACCTTTAAGCTAATATTGTAAGAAAAATCAGGCTCGGTAGACTCCGGTGGGCGGGACACCTAGCTCGAATGAGCGAAGAGGAGCCTGCCCGAAAAGTCCCTTGTGGCAGGATGTATGGAAGGAGACAGCGCGGCAGACCTTGTCTGCGATGGAGGGATGGCGTAGATCAGGACGCCCAGAGCCTGGGAGTGGCAAACTGGATGACATCGGCTCGAAATCGGGACCGGTGGAGAGATTTGTTAAATAAGGCCAAGAGCGGATCCCGGTTGTAGTGCCGATGTCGATGATGAAATAACCTCTTAAAGCATTTGGTGTAGAGTAGAATATGTATCCGCTGTTGAAATCTAGTACCAACGATCTTTTGAAGATCCTAGTCCCGTAACAGTATCATCTTCCTATGAACCTTGTCATTACGAGGCAATACAAGATCTTAGTTGCACATCGTATAGTGCGACGAATCCCTTTTACCTTTTTATAAAAATGCCAACCGTAAAGTGGTTCAAAGCTGTGGAATGTTGGTTTTCTAGTTTGATGTTATGTTAGTCTCATTCACATAATAGCCTGCCGCCAACCCCTCTTCGAATTCTGATAACATTTTCCTCTGAGAGGAAATGAATTCCTTTATACCAAAGAGTCACAAACGCATAAAACCAATACTTTTACTGCCATGTTACCCAGAATCAATACCTGTTTTCCTCCATCATCGACCAATGTATCCACGACAACGTATTGCTCTTGCCATACATGTACAACGTTTCCTTTGGAGAAGTAATCCTTCAAGACTTTTCTTTGACAGTAATCATATTAAAATACCGAATACGGAAAAATTCGGGTTAATCGTATCAAAGTAAGCATCTACGGGTACAGGAAAGTCACAGGCATTGATTCAACCTCTTTGAAATGCGACAACGCAGGAAAGTAGACGTTTTACTTATCCTGCCGATAAGATGTTTGCCTCATCGAGAAACCCATTTTTTTTCTTCAGATCTTCAACAACGGACTTTGAAAGTCTTGAATTTGAATGAAAGATGTCCTCGATACAAGAGAATCCTTTTATGTTTTATATTATGAATGTACGCCGTTTCATGGAGACGAATTTCCCAAAGCATTTACTCAGGTCCGGACCCAAAAAGGGCAAATCTTGAAAAACGGAAATGAAAAGTCAAATCAGAATCCATCAACCCGTCCATCAGCCAATAGATGACACAAAGCCACCTATCCACTCTACACTTATACATGGAAACCAAACCTAATGTGTGGATCCTTATCAAAGTCGTGGCAGGAATGGCAAAGTACTGGGCGAAACGGGGATATTATCCTAATTTGGAATATATTACTCAGCAAGTATACAGTGGGTCCTGTTACCGGAAGTACTTACGTTGCACGGTAGATAGGCATGGGTGCCAAGCTGGGTGGTAATGTTAATATATCCATCTGATGGTGGAGCAACTGTAGACTCTGTCGTAGTGGACGTTGTGCTGGTGCTGCTTCGCATACTGAGACTTCGAAGAATATCAGGCGAAGGAAACGATGACAGTTGCGATGCCGCTGACAATGGGAAACCCAACGATGAAGATGAAGCCGGTGGAAAAAACGCCTGGAGTGGTACTCTTGAAAGTTCAGCGCGTCGCGACAGAAACTCGCCAGATTCTAAACCAGCATATCCCCAATTGAAACTATTACCAGGCAAGATTACACGTTTCGCCTTTCGAATGGATGATCGTCCTCCTTGTGGCCAATAGAGCTGGCCAGTGGATGTATATCCCGTTATCGATACAGGTCCTGTCCCAAGAGATTTCCTGTGATTATCTTTTCCCCCGTGACCCGTACTCGTGTCGTCAGATTCATTTAATACATTCCGCACACCTAACGTAGCTCGTCCTGTCGTTACGGTCGTTATAGTCGTCGTGCTCGTTGACGGCGCCAATTTATTCGTTGCCGGTGTAGTTTGCGTCAATTTAATTTTTAAGGGAGTCGATGGTAATGACAATGGAGGTGATGATGATGCCGGCAATGATGGCGCTGATGATACTGCCACCGATGGATCTGTAGTGGATATTAAATCTGAAGTATTTGTTGCAAAAGTAACGGGGTGTGACAATGGTGTGAACAAGGAAGATGAAAGCAATAATTTCGTCGTTTCTGTTGTTGATGTTATTGTTGGCCTTGCGCTCGCATTTACCGAGAAGCCTGGTTGTCTTGCCTCTTCAGCTCCCCTAGGTAGTTGCTCATCGATCCCAAAATGAGATTCTAATGTCAGCAGAGATGATGGGCTCTCGGTGAAGTTTAATATTGAACCTGAAAAACAAAGAAAATCAAGCTAAATGTGAATTTCATCAATTCTTCGGGTATAAATAGGGAAAAACAACGAAATACAACATGTAATGAAGATATAAACGAATCATTTCCACCCAGCGCCAGTCACGAAAAATTCCATGCTAATGTGGCCGTTCAGAGGTAAAGCTATTCGATAAGAGTACCATTGCGAACGTTTCGTTTCTATTAAATCGTCGGATTAACTGGCTTTGACTTAGGGTCGGTGAATACCTTCAAATTTTCTTCGCATCAAAATAATGCTGGCATTTTTCTGACTACTGTGTTGACATGGTGATTTTCTTCATTTTTTAAATGTTTGGATTGATTTCTATCGATGTAATAACCGTAGTGCTATCAAAACCACCCGCTAAGAGTTCTGTCACTCGATGTCAAATACATTAACCCCGCAAGTTAACCACTGCAAACGGTGATCACAATAAATGAATGTCTCTGCAGGTTGACACACATATTTTGCCTCAGATGCAGAGGCATCCAAACTAAAAAGGCAAAAATAGAAAGTTGTATAAATAGCTATAACACAATTATGCGGTTGACACTTTGATGCATATCCTACCTGTGCAATTAACACATACTTACCGTTGCTTACAAATCGATTTCATCCTCACCGGAAAGGTGTGCGTCATCATAATCACATGAAAATATTGTTCTTTCGATACGAAATTGCTTTGCACCCGCTCCCAAGGACACAATTCTTCAGGGTCGACCTACAGCGCAGTTTTTTTCTCGAACACTAAGAAGATCCATTAGATTTCTTCGAAAACAAACTAAATTGCGTCTTAAAAGATTCAAATACAGGCCCCTGCAATATATTTTGTTTTTCAAAAATTAATCATGCGGATTTTTCGTGAGATTACTTTGCTGGAGCATGTAATTGGTTTTCAGAGGAAGTAACATATGTAAATAACTCATATGGCAGATATTTGTAAGGGTACGACAGGGTGCAAACGAGACTTCGCGGACGGATGATGTACATTGTACAAGAACACAAAATTGATCCCACAGTCATGGCAGGTGTAGCACGAGAATAATCAGTCTCCTGATAAATATTCATTTCTTCCAATAGTAACATTCGAGGATTACTGGTGATAAACGAGAATGTTTCGCCAGTTTTATTTGCGCCACCCTGTTGTTTGTGAAATTCTTCTGTTCCCCACAATATACACGCTCCACATGAGTCCTTGATAGTCATTTCCACACTAAGAGAGGGTAACCTTAATGAGAGAGGGGAATAATAATAAATTAATTAACCTGGTAGGTAGATATAAATTCATACGG
Source organism: Microdon myrmicae (assembly GCA_963931805.1). Taxonomy (NCBI): domain Eukaryota; kingdom Metazoa; phylum Arthropoda; class Insecta; order Diptera; family Syrphidae; genus Microdon; species Microdon myrmicae. The sequence continues at coordinate 117,432,020 of OZ007500.1, read as the reverse complement.
ATGCTCTTGCCTTGTGAGCCAGGGAATTACTGTAGCCAGGGAAAAACGAATTTGTCATGTCGCCTGTGGCCTATGTTGCTAATCTAGTGATGGACTACCGGATTAGCAAGACGATTTGGACTAGACGATAAACGACCTGAATTTAACTAAGGGGGCAAATAATTTTGTACGCCTCTAGCGACGTGAGCCTTTTGACCAATGACGCTAGTAATGAGAAAGTCAATATCAAACAAAGACAAGTGGTGTTTTATGAATAATGTATACACTTATTTATTTTCTCATTTATCTATTTACATATTAATTGCAGAATTAATTAATTAAGATGTGTATGGATTTATCTATTATTTTTTAGGCAGTTTCAAACATTTATTTATTTATTTTTTTTTTTTTACTTCTCTCAGGAAAGGCCAACGTTACAGTTCTTCTTGACTAGGTGCAGGTTGTCATCATTATCATCATCATCGGCAGTACAACCAGGATCCGGTCTTGGGCTTATTTAGTAAGCCTCGACGCTTGTTAAATTTCCCTCCTCCGGAAAAACTCGCGCGGGGAGGGAATTCTACAGCTTCCCCGCTCTGTTACCGAAAGAGTTCTGACGCAGGGATATTCGCGCCGTCGGGAGATGAACGGCAAATTCGTGCGATCCGTCGGAATGTCTGGTGGAGCGCATATAAACCGAATTTCGCGGAACAATACCATGAATCTTCGAAAAACAGTACCCGTGATAATACGAGGGTTGCCTCTTATGTTTCGGGATTTGGCAACCCTAGCGTTGCGATCCGGCAATTGACAGCTCTGTCGTAAAGTTAGACATTTTTGAGGTTATACGCACTCAGAACGTTTTGACATACGAGCGCTATTTGTGTTGTTTACAGTAACTTAAAAGATTCATCTCGGCCCAAAAATGGAATTAAATCGTCAACATTTTCGTGCGATTATTTTTTACAACTTTCGGCGTGGATTAACTCAGCAACAGTGCATGGATGAACTTAATTCAATTTTTGGCGATGAAGCTCCATCAAGGACCAGTGTTTATCGATGGTATGGTGAATTCAATCGTGGTCGTAGTTCACTCCAAGATGTATTTCGTGAAGGTCGTCCAAAATCAGTTGTTGTTCCGAAAACCATTGATGCTGTGCGCGAACTGATATTGGCGTTAGTGGGGCCAGCATACATTCAATATTGCATAAACATTTGACTGTCAAAAAAATTTGTTCGCGTTGGATCCCACACAATTTGTCAATCGCCCAAAAAAAGGCTCATGTCAATTGGCCGAAAGAAATTCTCAAAAAATACGGTCGAGGTGTTTCGAAACACGTCTATGACATCGTGACAGGTGATGAATCGTGGATTTACGCGTATGAGCCCGAATGTAAACAGCAGTCGACTGTCTGGGTGTTTCAAGATGAGCCAAATCCAATAAAAGTTGTTCGCGCACGAAGCACTTCCAAGCAAATGGTCGCCTGTTTTTTCGGAAAAACTGGACATGTCGCAACCGTACCACTAGAACAACGCAGAACAGTCAATTCTGAGTGGTACACAACCATTTGTATGCCAGTTGTCTTCCAAGAAATCAGGAAAACCAACCGCCGAAGACAGATCACTCTTCACCACGACAATGCGAGCTCTCACACATCGGCTGCGACAACTGCATTTTTGAGCACCCAAAACATCGATTTGATGGGTCATCCGCCGTATAGTCCTGACTTGGCACCGAATGACTTCTTTTTATTCCCGTACGTAAAAAACAAACTGAGATGTCAACGTTTTTCGACACCTGAAGAAGCGGTTGCTGCATTCTGAATGCATGTGTTGGAGATACCTCAATCAGAGTGGCAAAAGTGCTTCGACAATTGGTTCAAACGCATGCAAAAGTGTATAGATCTTCATGGGGAATATTTTGAAAAAACAATAAAGTGATTTGTCCATTAGTGTGTAGAAAATCAAAGCTTAGCATCGAAAATAAAATTATAATATTTAAAACCATTTTTCAAGCTATACTCCTGTACGGGGCCCCTGTATGGTGTAATTGTGCTCGCACACACAAAATAAAATTGCAAAGGTGTCAAAATAAAATATTGAAAATGTTGCTGAATTTGCCATGGCATTATTCGACACATGAACTTCATGAAAACGCCAACGTTAAACCGGTAGAGTTCCTTATTGACAAAATCAATCGAAACTTCTTCGTCAATTGTTCCTTTTCTGACAATGTTCTCGTTTCCCGTCTTGCGTTATCCTAAGTCACTACATATGTACTCTGTCTATGAAAATTATATCGAGGTCATTACTACATAAAATAACCGGAAGCTCGTGCAATATTAGTCTTAAGATTCAAATAAGGGTTTTTTATTGTAGTTTTCCCTTAATTTATTATTTGTTATTCATTAAAATTGTGCTATTGTCGTTATATAGATTTAAGATTATAGTTGTAAAGGAATTGCTATCCTAAATCTCTTAAGTACTAGTTGTAAAATATACCATAAATGTAATTATCTACTAAATAAAAATTGAATTGAATTGAATAAAGTGATTTTCGATGATCAATATTTGTTTTTGTTCTCTAATCCCGAAATATAAAAGGCAACCGTCGTATCTGTAAAACAGACAGAGGTCGGCTACGCGTCTTCGACGTGATGACGACTGTAGTCCCGACATAAGCGCCGTGTTCCCGATCAGACGGATCGCTCGTCTCTGTATGCTGTCAAGTAGATCGAGGGTATTCTTAAGAGCAGAATTCCAACAATGGGAGCATATTCGACCGCCAGTCTAATTTGGGATTTATACAGGAGAATAAGTTGGACCGGAGTAAAAATGTTTCTTAGCTCTAAACAGATAACACCGTTTACCAGTGGTGGACCTGGCGATGTTTGATACGAGTTTATGCCACGATACATTCCCACGGCCCGTGAAGCCGAGCAATTTCAAGCTTTGCCCAGAATCATGTGGCTGGCCATTCATCATCAACTGTGGAACTGTGGGTGTTTTTACGTTGGCATCAGCAAGGATGCGAGTTTAGTAAAAACACCACAGATAGTTCACGAACAGCAGAAGATGAAAACTAACACCCAGAAACTCTAAACTCGTGGTGACGTGTAAGCCAACGGTCACTAAAATTAACACCGGCGGAAATGATGGTCACTTCAATCTCCGATGTTGTCGTTCCGCAGCAGCACACTGGTGAAAGATATCCGTACGTAAATAAAACACTACACAGTAGAATTCGGTTTAATTGTTATTCTTATTATCCGCACTGATGTACAAACTTTACATTATCTTAAATAATACACACTCGATAATACTAGGCGATGTTGTCGATTCCACTTAGACTTTTAACAGGGTAATTTGATTCTTTTTTACATTACAAGCACGCATTACAATCAAAAAAAAAGAACATCGACTAAGCTATTACAGTCGAACTCGATTACACTATTCTACCACGATCCAATCCGACTTGAAAGAAAGGTGCGTGTACCGCAATGGTTATTAACAGACTCCTCGTAGAAATCGTCCTCAACTTCCCTTGTAGTATCAGATATCTCTGGCGTACCAGGGAAATTCCAATACACATCTGGTCAATTAGAGGGGCGGAAATTTAGGCTGGCAGAAAATGCAGTCATAAATCATGAGAATGGTTTTCCCATGATGGTGATAAATATCGGCAAAAAACCCAAGGCTGTCTGAGAGCATGAATCTTTTTGACTACATTGTTTATGTAGGAAATTACCGCCTGGATGAAAACGTTTTCTTTTGTCTACGTCGGATAGACAGAAGTGTTTCGTGTAGCATAAGGGAACAATGCTGGCGGCGGCTATTAGGTCTTCTGTGATGTAACACAGAAGATCGCTCGCCATAGCAACTAGAAAAAAAGGCTAATTGATCTTTGGTTTATCCCGCTCATTATGTCCTATTGCAGTGCTATTAGGAATCTGGCTTGCAGATATGCAAGCCGGCCAATAGCCCAGCCAGTGTTTTGGAAGATAATGGACATTAAGACAGTGTTTGGGTACACATTGTTCTGATCATTAGAACACCCTATCGGTCGATGTGGTGACATGTGTGTTGTTGAAAATAACACAAGGTCATTTGCAGGAAACCTACGATGGCTACGCTGCATTAGAAAATAGAAAGATCGGCCGATGGATCTATGGCCAAAAAGGTAAACACATCCTGCCGAATCTGGGGAAAAGCTCCTCAGCTATCATGGAATATTTATATCGATTGTCCAGTGGTGACAACCGAATTGTTTTCAGCCATTTTAGGACAGTGGTGAATACTATGGCAAGGTTGTGTGATCTTGCCAGTGATTCAACTTAAGGGTAGATATGGGGTTTATAGGGTTTTTATGGGGTTGAAAATGATGCGAGGATCTTCGGGCCCTGAAAAGCCCCACGGAACCGACGACCCATTTTTCGTTGTGAATGTTATATATTGTGTTTGCGTGGCATTGAAGTCGACGAGGTTGGCCTTTCCCCACTGCAGGACCTTATCCGGATCCCGACACAGAGAGTTCGTCTGGCTACATTTCAGCTAGTGCGACTCGAAAAAGAGGAAACAAGCGTACTAACATCTGCAAAACTGAACATCTGGTTATCCGTTGACTCCAACAAATCATTTATGTGAAGTAAAAACAAGGTTGGAGCCAAAATAGAACCCTTAGGCACTCCGGAATTAACAGGATACAGATCCGAACACTCGCCGTCTACAACAATCCAGATCAATAAATTTTCGAGAAAGCTCTTGGTCCAGTTGCAAAGCAGCTGGGAAAGTCCGTATGAACGAAATTTGCTCAGTAATGCCCTATGCCAGACGCGGTCAAAAGTCTTGGAGATATCCAATGCGACCGCCCTTGACTCACTATGCCATTCAATCGCAGATATCCATATAACGGTTATAAGGGTCACAAGGTCTCCGTGGTCCGCCTGCCACGGAATCCATATCGACGATCATTCAGAAGTCCGTTGCACTCCAAATACTTCTTTAACACGGCATTAGATAACACAGATAGTAAAGGTATCAGCCGGTAATTTTGTAGGAGACTGTGGGGGCTCTCTATATCCCACGGAGAACCAACCCACAATTCTAACCAACCTCGACCGCTAACGGCGCGTCACCTTACCCTAACCTGTAAACATGCAAAAACAAATCCCAATCTGCAAGCGCATCCATTTCAAACTTGCAAGAATTCATCTCCCAATCTGCAATGAAAGGCATTTCCCAAAATTCCCAACAGAATACAATTCAATGGAATATATTCTAAATCATCTCTTACTTCACCCCACATATAATTTTTCCCAGAATTGCTTCGGTCAATTCTTTATCTAAACCATATTCCCTCCTTGCGACCAAGCAATCTTAATTTCCCCGAAATTCATATGCTGTAATGAAACGCATATTCAAATCCATAACGGAACATTAACCATCACCACCAACGATACCGAGCCGAATACGATTCCCCGAAATTACTTCGGTTAATATCTTATCTAAATGATGTTCCTTGCTTGCACCCAAGCAATCCCAATTTCCCCCGAAAACCATTTCGGTTCATTTCCTCCTTAAATCCTACTTCTCGTCCGCGACCAAGCGACGGCTAATTTCCCACGAAACAATCACAACGATCAAGACCATTGATCATACTTGGCTATGCCAATTTCCCCGTATACACAACCAACGAATCCAACTCAGCTTCTACGGCGAGGATTCGCTGGAACTGAATTCTTTTGCAAGCATCTCGAAATTCCTCGTAAGTGGCAGTGAGTTTATGACGCCACTGTCATGTCGCGATGAACTTTTGCTTTCATTAGTCAGTCGAGATACAACCACCGCAGAGCGCACATCGCTCCTTGAATCGAAAAAAGTCGCTAATCACCCACTCAAACGGTTCGGCATCATTGAAAATGCGCACTAAATCCACCGGTAGCAAAGGGTCCCACACTTATAATTAAAACTCGAGTCGGTTGAGCATGCCATAGTTCGGGCATTAATTTCAACGCGAATTTTCGATAACACGATGCGTCTCAACACCGGGTCCGGACTCTAATTCCGACGCAAACCCCTCGACAACCGTAAGTTCTATAAATCAGTGTTGAGCAAGGAGCTCCTCCGTCAACCCTGGAGTCGAGAACAAGTCTCTATAACACAAGCCTTTACCTAAGTCCCGAAGTGCAAAATAAGGTTACGCCAGCTCTGTAAACGAGTCACGTCCGATCGTACTCGACCCACTAAGTAATGTATGTTAAGGAACATCAGCGACGATTGAACTACGTGCATGTGTTGGACCCATGGTTTTTTTTTTCAATGAATCAATGTCGAGTATTTAGGTCCGTGCCTAATAATTGTAGTCTCTCGTCGATCATAAGTAAGTCCAGAAAGGAGTTTCCTCTTGGAAAAGATGGTGTACTTGTAGCGTACAATTCTGGTTTATATTCTGTTGCATTTGCTTCCCGCCAGTTGAATAGTGCATTACCTCTTGTGTTCGGTGTGATATCACCCCAAGCACTGTGTTTGGAGTTGAAATCTCCCGCCAGAACAAAATAATTGTTTTCCGAGTCTAACTTGAGATTACGAAAAAGGGTATCCAGTTCGCTGATAAATTGCGAACACTGAGGAGCTTCAGGTGCATACACTGATACTACTATATTGCAAGCTTCCAGCAGCTGAAATTTGTGTACAGCTGTGCTGTAAACGACCTTGTGGTGAAGGCCTTTCTTAATTAAGACAGCAACTCCACCTCCTTGTGTGGCGTGTGGGCGATCTCGTCTAATGACTTTATAGTTTTTGTAGCCCAATTTGTGCCTCTGGTTTAGCTTGTTTTCGCTAGCTAGAAGCACATCGGGGCGTTCGGCTTCAAGCAGGTTACCGAGATTATCCCTCCTTTCCACGTGGATTAGTGAATTCACATTCACAGCAATAATTTTTAGTGTTAAATTAGTTGGATAGTTCATTGTGGTATGTTCGGTTGTCTGAGAACAAGGACGAATAAATAATATCTAATCGGGCCGCTTGTTCAGTCAGTTTTTTTTTTTCTACTCCAGCGATCTGTCCTTGTATGGCTAACAGGATTGCTCTTATATCTGAATTTGCCTATGGAGCGGGCGCTTTTGTGACGTTGCGTGAAAGTTCCGCCGCCGTTGTATTAATTGGATTACTAGCCATTTGAGGAAATGATATGCTAGGTGTGGAAGATTTTGTGACATTACTTCCCTGTGCCTACGTCTTCTTTTTGCCGAGTCGGTGTTTTCTTGATGATTTTTTCCCTTATGGTAGTGTCGGCTCATCACACCTACGCCTACCGGGTTTTTCGTGGGATTGTTTTTTGTATATTGGTTATTCATTTTTGATCCCACGAGTCTTGGGGTTTCAAACAGTCCGCCACATCAGAGCCCCGTTTTGATATGGTAAGGTCTGCTTACTGCTCTGATTCGACCCGGTGTCAGAGGGCGTCGTTATAATACAGCCGGTATACCCCTGGCTGCAAACCATCCAATGGGGACGGAAAAAGCGGGATATACGCGTCGGCACGTGGATTATTCGAACGGTATATAAACCATGCGCGATACAGACGGTCGTAAAAAACGCGAAACAATATAAAATGGACATCGTCGCGCTTCAGGAAGTTCGCTCCCACATCAAGTAATCGAAACCAACGGGTTCACACTGGTGTGTGGAGGTACCGATACACATAACCTCGGAACTGGCTTCATCATAAGCAAGAAGATTACGCCCTATGTAAAAGATGTACAATTTATTAATGACCGAATGTCGGTGCTAAAAATACAGGGCCCATGGTACAATTATGTATTTATAAACATACATGCCCCAACAGAATCTACCGACGAAGAAACGAAGGACACATTCTACGAGATCCTAGAGGAAATATTTGATGGGATCTCATCATTCGATGTTAAAATCCTCCTCGGCGACCTCAATACGAAAATTGGAAAGGAAGATATCTTCCAACCAACAATAGGTGAAGAAAGCCTACATGACATTTGAAATGATAATGGTATTTGAATTATCACGTTCGCAGCGTCAAAAGATCTGGTAGTGAAAAGCACGATGTTCAAGCACAAGCAAATCCATAAAGCCACATGGATAGACCACTTCCTCATAGACAAAAGACACCACTCGAATCTCCTTGACGTAAGATCATATAGAGGAGCAGATTGCGACTCCGATCACCTTCTAGTGATGGGCAAAATTAGAAGTCGGCTTGCAGCAAACCCACGTGGACAGTCACGGGAGACGAGCAAAAAGTTCGAGATTGATAAACTAAAAGACCTACGTAAAAGGGCTGAATATCAAGACGAACTAACGAATAAATTTAGCATTCTAGAGAATGACAGTAGTGCGGAAGAGGAAGCCAATAGTGTGGACACGAAATGGGCATCGATCAGAGACACAATCAAACAAACAGCCCAAGAGGTATTAGGATTTAAGAAAACAACTAAGTCCAAACCTTGGTTTGACGATGAGTGCAGGGCGAAGATCGAACAACGTAAACGCCTCAGAATGATCCACTTAGAAGCATATGATGAAGTCAACACAGTAAGATACGCGACAATTCGGAAAGAAACAACGAGACTTTTCAAACGCAAAAAAGCGAATGGGAGAAGACTCGGATCGAAAAAATCATAGAAAATGCCAAGGCAAAGAACAGCAGAGGTATTTATGCCGGCATAAATTCAATTAGAAATGGCTACCGAGGGAGAGCCAAAATAATCCGAGACACAAACGGCTGTCTGGTGACAGAAACAAAAAATATCGTGACAAGATGGAAGCAGTACTTGGAAAACCTGCTCAATGTGCGCACCCATCAACCACAAATAAACGCACCAGACGTACATACAGCCGATCCCCAGATCCCAGAGCCCTCTTTCGACGAAGTTGTAGACGCGATAAATCGTCTGAAAAACAACAACGCTACGGGAATCGACTGCATACCGGCAGAGCTTGCGAAGGATGGAGGACGGGCAACCGCTCGAAAGATCCACCAAGTGGTTAAAATAATATGAGACAAGGAAGTCATTCCGGAAGAAAGGAAAACTTCAATAGTCATCCCCATTTTCAAAAAAGGCGACAGATCTGAATGCGAAAATTACAGACGAATATCATTGCTCCCAATCACATACAAAATATTAACAAATGTCATACTGGTGAGAATCACACCGTACGCAGAAGAAATACTGGGAGACTACCAGTGCGGATTCCGTCGGAACCGGTCAACAAGCGACCAGATGTTCACAATAACGCAACTGCTGGAAAAGAAGTGGGAATACGGAGAGACGGTTCACCAACTGTTCGTTGACTTCAAAAAGGCTACGACTCAGTCGCAAGGCAAAGACTCTACCTTATTGTGGTTGAGCTGGGGATCCCGAAAAAATATGCCGCCCCCATTTTTTTAAATTCCAACTTGGCTTTTAGTTGTTGGAATTTCGGACACCCTCTAAAGTTTGCTCCTATCCTGAACCTTTCTTCACCTTAGGGGCATTCTCCTACTGTATGATTGTTTTGGCACTTTACACATCTAAATTCCATACAGCAGTTAGATGCAACGTGGCCGAATCGTTGGCACCGCATGCACTGCAACACACGGTCAACTTTCCTTATTTTTTCCGAAATTATTGTTTGGTGGAATATAACTTTAATATTCATAAGTGCATCGACTTTGCTGTTGGGACTTAGGGAGACAATGAAGAACGGCAACTTGCGGTTGCGACTTCGGGAGAGAGAAGTGGAGAATGGCTTCACATCAGTAAATTTTAAACTGTCATTTTCGACAGTTTGTAGTTGCAAGAGGAGTTCTTCGGAGGAAAAAGAAGGATCAACTCCTTTAAGTAACATGGAGATAGTTTTCTCCGATTTAGGCGTGTACGTGAAGTACTTGTGGGGGTTTCTCTATTCTATATGAGAAACAACCCACAATTCCAACCACAATTCCTACCTAATTTCGACCGCCTTTCAGCGCGTCAAATCAACCCCATTTCCCCGTGCTTACCTGTTCACCTGCAAAGCATGTTACCACCAAGGACACATAGCTAAACTCATTGTTCCACGCAAACAATGCATAAATGAGTTTAGCTTCCCCTTTTTTGGCATACGGCAACTCGTGTCCATGTCGATTAGCGACAACCAAATCCAGCCGGACGAAGTTGTCGCATCATTGCTGAACCGCTGGGGAAATTTATCAAAACATTCGATTGAATCACGTGATAACATTTCCCTAGCGTTACTTCGGCTTTTCTCCAGACACTTCATTCGCTGGGGATCAATGCTCTCTTTTTGCAGGTGAATATCATCAGCTTAATTCTCCTCTCTTTCTCAGTTCTGTCTTCGTACAGATCAATGTACTCTGAACCCACCATACTACCGAATCAGGTCAATGGGTTCCGCTCAGAACTACATTGATTCATGCACATACAACCAAACCCACCCCAAGATAATCGTACAGCGTGTTTCTGTTCTCTCATTGTCCCGCTCTCTTCGATCATCAGTTTACCGATGTAACCTACCACACATCGAAGAACGTGGCAATGAGAGAGCAGAAGTATGTTCTTTTTTGGTTGTATCAAATTTCTTTCCTTTTCAGTGAGTCGATTACGTGATTATCAGAGAGAGGTTGTGTCGCTAACCGCCGCCGCGTGTGCATGCTTATGCACACGTTTGTCCGCGAAGATTAACTGTTTTTCGGGTAACAGGCTAACGCACCTCGAGTGCCTAAGAACGTTCTACCTAATAGAAATCAAAAAAACAGTTAAATAAAATTTCCAACAAAAACGGTGAAATTTTTCAACAAAATAAAAATACTAATCAATTAAAACTAGTTCGATTTCACAATTTCAAAATTCAACTCGGTTTCCTTTAGTCCAACCGTGTCGGATAAAAGCTATTCAAAATTAAGAAAAATAAACAAAACTGTTAACAGGTCAATGGAAAAGTCCCCGGCCTGACACATAGATGCCGACACTAGAATTAAATCCATATGATTTTTAGTTAGCCCTAACCTTCAAAAGACGCGTGTATTTTTTAATTTGACAGATGTCGGATCATTAGTTTGTGAATTATAGTATTTTGAGTGAAGCAACTTCTGTTATTGTGAAAAAAAATGTCTTTTATTGAAGATTAACGGAATCATCAGAGCAACATCGTTGGGGAGTTAGTGAATACATGCCATACGTTGGCATACATACTTCCTCACCCCCACATACTCACTATTTGCTTCCCTTAGAGCAGATTTAATTTTATGATAGTCATCTAAACTATCACATTATTATCATTATTTATTGGCCTGTAGGAACCCGGAAGTTCATGACCTCACCGACTCGGCTCCGCCATTGTTCCCTGTCCTGTGCGCTCTCCTTCGACGTTCGACCATCCGATCCGATCTCCGCGAGGTCCAATCTAACATTGTCCTCCCATCTCCGTCGTGGCCGTCCTGTCGGTCTCTTCCCCGTTAGTTTACCGTCAAGAATTCTATGCACGGTCCTATCATCGCCCATTCACGTTACGTGTCCGGCCCATCTTAATCTTCGCGACTTGATTACTCTCACTATTGTAGGTTTGCGGTATAGCTAATATAGAGCTATATCTCTAAACTATCACATAAAAAACTTATTTAATTGTTACTTACATTTTTCGTTTTGAAATTTCTGCATGTTAACTTACCCAATTTAATTAGGTCCTTAGCAGCCATAAAGCTAACTATGATGGGAGGCACTTTCTCCTTCTTATTGGCTGCTGCTTGTTGTTTTCCCAGCAGTTGTTGCTGTGGCTGATGCTGTTGCTGTTGCTTCTGCTGCTGTTGTTGTTTCTGCTCTTGCTGTTGAGTGTTGCTTTCCGATAGGGCTTCTTTAATTTGTCGCCCCAAATCGTTGTTTTTTTTTGGAGTTCTCCTCTTTTTTTTTTTGTATAACTCCGCAATAAATTGAGCCCGTTCGACATCTATGTCACTCATTTCTTTATTGCTGGTTTGGTGGTCTTCTGTTGCCAGTTCTTTGAATTCATTCCCTTCTCGGGAATAATGTGGCTTATCAGGAGTGGTCATTCCTTCTATGAAAGTTTTTATCTTAGGCTTGGCTTTATGTCGTTTGGCAAGGAGGTTTGGCTGGGCTTTGGGCCTCCTCTTTGAAATCACTTTTAGCACTGCTTTTCTTTTTTCCATAATTATTAGTTGCCTCCGTTAGATCTAAGGTTTTATTTGTGAAGCAACATGCAGGGACATCTGCTCTCACACACATACACACTAACACACACACACGTGTACGCGACAAGTATAAATGAACCGAAGTAAGTATGACACTGGAGATCAGTTTTGGATTTTGATTTTTTTTTTCGAACTTCACTGGACGTGAAAACAGTCAGTTTATTATATGTTTTGTTTATTTGATTTTCAGTTTCTTTGTTTTGACTGTCTTGTCTTTTTATTTATTTTTTATATTGGTCGACTAAATCAAATAATATATCTTCATTTTGCTTTGACTGTTCGATGGCATTTATTTATAAATAGCTTTTGTGTTTTAAACGCTACCGGACTCACAAAAACAACTTTTTAATTTCACTCAATAAGCGAATTGCAAACACGTCCGAACTCGGTCACTGTGTCACTCATGAGAAAAGCAATGCGTGCCGCACTTGACATGATCACTGAACGATCATGCAAGATCCCTCCATTGAAGATCATGCAAACAATATCGCAGCCGAAGATAATGACTCCACCTAACATCGTACTCAAGAACCTGCCCCCAAAGGCAATAGATATATACACGGTCCTGTTTAACAATGCGTTGAAAAACGGCAATCATTCAGCCCATCGCAAAAAGGGGCAAAGACTGTACAAACCCAATGAACATGCGTTCGATAAGTTTACTCCCAAGCATCAGTAAAGCATTTGAAAAAATCATTAACAAAGCTCTGCTAAAATGGGTAGACGACAATAGCATTATTCCAAATAACCAGTTTGGCTTTAGGGCGGGTCATGAAACCACACATGCCGCAGCTAAACTGGTCTCCGACATACAATGGAATAAATGTAGGAACCAATGCACAGGTGCCTGTCTGATCGACTTGGAAAAAGCCTTTGATACCGTCTGGATCGAAGGGTTGTATTACAAACTGGTCAGACATGGCATATATAAGCCTTTACTATATGTACTTTACGATATGTTAAAGGACAGGAGGTTCGTGTTCAAAAATGGTAATGTGACCTCTAATAAAACGTATAATATCAAGAATGGCTTGCAACAGGGTGCGGTACTCTCTCCGATTCTTTTTAACATTTACATTAGCGACTTATTAGATGCACTTCCGCAGGCTATTGCGTACGCAGACGATCTCATAATTTACAGAACAGCTCCGAAAGTTGAGATCATAAATAGGTTAATACAGCGAGACTTCAACAAAGTGCAGCGCTATTGCAATGACTGGAAACTTAAGATCAACTTCCAGAAATGTGAAGCCATCCTATTTAGAACGCCATTATATAAAGCCACGAACGACACAAGAAAAAACTGGCGTAAGCTAGTTATCGTGGGACCGCATGGAGATAAACTGGAAACCAAGAGTTTAGTTAAATACCTGGGCATCTGGCTAGATCAATATCTGTATTTCAACAGACATGTAGAGGCTGCTTTGGTCAAACCGAGGAAAACTTTTGCTATGACAAGGAGGCTATTTCACAGTAGCCAACTTGACAGCAGGGTTAAAGTTACATGCTACATCACGCTAATCAGGCCAATTCTCATATATGGTTGTCCATTATGGTTTAACATAGGTCCAAATTTGATGGAAAAGATTCGGGTGTTCGAAAGGAAATGTCTCAGAAGTTGTCTCAGATTATATCGGACACCGGAATCGGACTATAAAAAGTATTACTCAAATGAGACTTTATATAATGAAGCGTACATAAATAGGGTGGATAATTTTATGATTAAATTAATCAGAGGACATATTGCGAGAGCGATAAGCTCGTCCAATGACCTAATTTTCGGGGCCTATTATCCAAATACCCTGTACTATGAGAACGTGCGTCGCAAGGGTTTTGTTCCACCAGAGGCGTTCCTTGATTTGGACATGAAAGGGCTTATACAGGATAGATTCGGAATTCCGCTGATCTATCATGTAAGTAAATCATCTGTAGACGGGCGATTGTGCTACGACCGGGAAGTAGCGCGCACCGAAGAGGAGCTCCTGCGCTTCAGTAGGGCTATCTCCCACAGAGACCGGGACGATAGTATTAGACAGCGTCAACAGTTCTGGTGGTTGAATGGCATATACAGACCTGGGTACCAAAGTCGGTAAAGAATCATACTATCATCAGCTAGCTTACATAGACTTAGCTTTTCTAGAATTAGGGTAGTATAAGATTTAAGTTAAGTTAGGTTAAGTGCTTTTACATTAAAAAAAAAAAAAAAAAAAAAAAAGTAGGTAAGTTAAGTAAGTTAAATTTTAAGAAAAATAAACAAAAAAAAAAATTGACAAAGTTTTTCAAATTTTTCTTTTATTTCAACTAATTATCAGTACTGCCACAAAGTTCTGTCGCCGAAAGGCAAATTATACAAATGTTAAGTAATGTTTAGCTTAGAGCGTCTGCGAAGGACCAGTAAGTTATTATATAAGATAATTAAGCTAGAATTTAAGCATTTTTTGTCTAGCCTTTAATTTAGAAATTAAGAATATAAAAAGAAAAATAAAAAATGTTGTAAAAATGAAAATGAATGAAGATAATGACTCCGGTCGAGGTAATTACCAAGGATAAAAATCACATGTGGGCAATGTATTTTACCCGACATGTCACCAAATAACCATTGTTGAACAGTTGCAGGTTATAACACTCCGGAAACACTCGCGCGTGGAGGGAATTCCACCTCGGTAACAGAACTGCTGCAGACATGATCGCGCCATCGGGAGATGAACAACATATTGGTGCGATCCGTCGGATTGTCTTGTGGAGCGGATTTAAACCGAATTACGCGGAAGAATACCACGAATCTCTGAAGAACAGTACCCGTGATAATATATTTCTTGGATCTAAAAAGTTAACAGTTTTCCAGAGGCAGACCTGGCGATTTTCGACACGTGTTTATGCCATGATACATTCCCAAAGACCGTAACGCCCACCAATTTCATACTTTCCCCAAATACGAATGTCTGGCCGTTCATCATCAACTGGGGAACCGATGATCTACTTTTCTTTGTGAATGTTGTATATTGTGCCTTCGTTGCATTGAAATCGTCGAGATTGGCCTTTGCCCACTACAGTACCTTATCCAGATCCCGATTCAAAGAGTCGATCTGACTGCATCTCAGTTGATGCGACATTGGTGCACTAATCGGCCGATTGCTCGAAAAAGATGAAACAAGAGTACTATCATCCGCAAAACTGAACACTTTGTTATCCGTCCTCGCCAACAAATAAATTATGTGAAGTGAAAACAAGGTTGGAACCAAAATGAAACCTTGAGGTACCCTGGATTTAACAGGATACAGATCCGAAGACTCGCCGTTCACAACAACCCGGATCGAACGACCCTCGAGGAAGCTCTTTGCCCAGTCGCAAAGCTGTTGGGAAAGTCCATATGAACGAAGCTTGCTCAGCAATGCTCCGTGTCAGATGCGGTCAAAAGCCTTGGAGATATTTAATGCGACCGCTCTTGGCTCACCATGGCCCTCCCTCACCGATGTCCCTATATCGGTTATAATCTAAAAGAGATACCGCAAAAGCGTGCAAACCTTAATAATCCTTGGCGTATCTTCAGCCAAACGGACAGCAACCTTTGCGTCTCTGAGGGGAAACGCATCCGCGCATTACCCCTTCGAATGAGGTGGATACGAAGAGGAAGATAGTATGCAATCTCCTGGAAAATAGGAAGAGATAGGATTCCAGGGGATGAGGAAACCAAGCCCAAGTAAAATAGCCAAGAGTTGAGTTTCTTCTTACGGGAAGAGATAATATAGTTCAAAACAGACAGGCAACGAGGCGATAACGATGGCGAATCTATAGTCTCAAGAGGATAGCCGAAGAGAGAAATATCTAGTCGAGATTCAACGGTCTAAAAACTGGAAAATCAACGTATAACAAATGAGTCGTCAATTTCTGGTTGAAGTGCCCGAAGAAATGTCTGTTATAACACAATGATCCAGTGATAAAAAAAAGCAAATTCAAAGCAAAATACTACATTGAAGACTACTTTTATAGTAAAGTGTGTTCGACGGCAGCACACATATAAAACAGCCAAAGGGGCGTCTAGCAAGAACATGTACACAGCCATCAAAATGCACAGTATGCCCAGATGGCACCAAAGAATGCAATAAACACATCACCAGTAGTGTCAGATGTCCAGCATGCAGGTGCAGGAACTTAAGAAAACCAAGGATGCCTAAGTGCATCCAAATAAATCTTAATACAGGCTGGGTCGCACGAGTTAAGGCCCCAATTGTTCATATCTTTATAATACTATAGAATATATAGAATTATACAAAAATATGAATCACCCAAACAATAATCATTTATTGACACCTAAAAGGTGAATCGTCTAATCACATACAACATAACGAAAGTACATCACCATCCAAACTGCTAGATGTCGCCTCAGATAAACTTAACGAATCGACAGTCAAATAATAATGATAGAACGATTCCACTTCCTCTTTTCCTCGGTGAAGCTGATCGAGCAAGCACATATCATAGGTAGTAATTCTTCAACTTATTAATATTATTAATTAAGACGAATATATTTAATGTAAATTAACATTTAGTTAATTATTTCCGAAGTTCGAAATAGAACTATAAAAAATATGTAATCCTAGACTTATTATTTAATAAAATCAAATATATTATTTTGAAACAAGACATTCTAGCTCAAATGCTACTGGAATGCAAGGCCGACATTTTACAGGTGGGCAAACCAAATAGAGGTCTCTCCAATGTATATCGATTGAGAAAAGACGCAACAGGCAAAGCAGCATTCTGACTTACTGGGAAGTCTTTCTTCGAAGAAATAGTTACCGAAGAACATAGAGGGTTTGTCTGAACAAAAATACAAGTAGAACACTATGTAAGCTACCACACAGCCTAAGAATAGACGAATTTGAAGACCTAATGAGGCATCTTGTTCTAGGTGTAGTCGTAGCTTGGGAACGTCAACGCATGGACCAGCGAGTGGTTGAGAAAGCAAACGAATAGAAGCGGAAACATCCTTCTGGGCTCCTTCGTGGGCCTAAACCGAGTAATAAACCGAGATAATAAAGCCACGTTTAACAACGGAAGGGGCTCATCGATAATTGACCTCACTTTTGACAGCATGTCCCTGCCAAGCAGCTTTAAGGGGAGTGTGTCGGACGTCAATACACGTAGTGACCACTTCACAATCGTATTCCAAACAATAAGGAGACGCATCCCGAATCACATACACACAAATGTTCAGTGTAGGGCATGGAAACCCCCAATGCTTGATGAGGCCGTGCTCGACTTCATGACGGAGGCTATAAAAGTGCCACAATGTTCAGCCGAAGAGCAAGCAGATAACTGATTGAAAACCTGGCAGATGTGTACGATGCCACTATGTCAAGAAAGACACAAGAACACGATGAGTGCATTAAATTACGACGAAAAACACAACGTAAGAGAGGAGGATCTGATTACGAAACGCTCCGCAACCAATTTAGGAAAGCTAGAAGGCAGTTGGAGAAAGCCGTAAAATGGGGTGAAACTCTAGCTTTCAAGAAACTAACGGAGGAAGTCCATAATAACCTCTGGGGCGGTGACTACAAATTGGCCATGCATCCTCTCAAGGCATATCAATACGTTGCACCCAAAAGTCCTGAATTGAAAATACCATTGAGACCAACCTATTCGCTAGCGACGGAAATCTCCTTGTTCAGAATATGATAGTGTATCAGCAATCGGTGATAGAGTCAGTATCCACAAACGAAATAAAACAAGCCCGAAGGATCAAAGTATCAAAATCTACAGGACTGGATGTAGTGGAAAGTATTTTGCCGGTCGATCCAAAATATTCAGTACAATATACAAGAAGTGCCTAAGAGAAGAAGTTTTATCTAAATGCTGGAAACAATAGAAGCTAGTCCTGATACCAAAAGGTAACAAACCACCCAAAGAACCATCATCATACCGTCCCATCTGCCTGATGAACACAGCTGGGAAGATATTGGAAACCTGTGGCGTTCCGAACACACACAATGTACAATCAAATATTGAAGAATAACACTGAAATGAAAAATCAAAGCATATCTGTCAGAGCCGCATACGATAGCAATGCCATCAAACCCTCCCATCTGCCTGATGAACACAGCTGGGGAGGTATTGAAAACCTGTGGCGTTCCGAACACACACAATGTACAATCAAATATTGAAGAATAACACTGAAATGAAAAATCAAAGCATATCTGTTAGAGCCGCATACCATAGCAATGCACATAGCAATTCCACATCAGTTGAATGGAAGTGTGTAACGGTGCGTTATCATGCTACAGAACCTTTTTCGTCGCCTACGGGGCTGTTTTGTTTTTTATTTGGTCGTTAATTTTGTCCAATTACGCTGCATAATCATCATCATCATCGGCACTACAACCGGGATCTGGTCTTGGCCTTATTTAGCAAGTCTCTCCACCCGTATCCGGTACTTATACCCTGTGAGTAGGGCGTTAGAATATACTCACAGCTAGGCCGGCTTGTCGTAAGAGGCGACTAAAGGCCGAGTGGTAGCCGGGGTCCCAACGCCCTGTGCGCCCGGTGAAATACTACGCCATCAAGCTTTAGGCTCCGTGAAATGGTCGGGAGAAATCCCTGGCCATCTTTCGGAGCTTGGCTGATGGACCGGTTCGAGAAAAGGGTGGTTAGGTGGTAGTCGGTCCCAAGGTGAGGTACCACCCCGTCACCCTGTACATTCCGCGATATCGCCGAGAGAAATCTTCGACAGTGTTTCGGATGTGTGGGTGATGGCCCGGACTGACACGGGGATAAGTCATGATGGTACCTTCTGATATAAAGAATTCCGGAGATAAACTAGTCTCCCATTCGGATCTCCGGGGGGGGACTATGTCAGGGGGAACATCACGCAGATATCATGATAAATAATGGGACTTTGAGAGATTCGTCATTGCATAACCGGGCTCGCTCTCGACGCTCTGCCCACGCTGGACTGGTGACGGCATTTTGTAACATCAGGGGCATCGGTTTCACTAATACTAATGTAAACGCCGTTCACCAATATTTGCAAACAACGAAACCTGATATCCTTGCCCTAACTGAGAACCAGGTCGATTCGTCAACTGATTCGACATATCTTCGTTGCTCAGGATACGACTTACAATCGAGATTCCGTTTTAAGGTGGAGTCTGCGTCTTCGCGCGATCTAATCTGGCTTGCCAGAGGATGGAGGCGTTGGAACCCAATAATATGGACATCATATGGGGGTCGTGCTGAGGAATTCCGTTAAATTTCTTTGTTGTCTTTACCGCTCCCAGAATGACGATCGACCGGCGACTTTTTTCGAACATCTTTCATATACCGTCGACTGGATACAGATCTACCACCCAGCTTCTGAAATTGATGTCCTTGGCGATTTGAATGTGCACAATTCCGGCTGGTTGTTATATTCTAAGAGAATCGACGATGCTGGGAGGCTGGCGGAGATGTTTGCTGTAAGCCACAACTTGACTCAACTCATGGGGGAGCCAACGCGAGTGCCGGATGCCCGAGGTGATTATGCGAACACCCTGGATCTGTTTTTGACATCCAAACCGAGTATTTATACCGTAGAGGTTTCTGCGCCACTGGGAAACTAAGACCACTGCCTTATATCTGTCGCGCAAGCACTTGCATACCAAGCGAATAACCGGCCTAGGCAGCTTCGCCATGTATGGAAGTATGCGCCGCTAACTGAGACGATTTGCGAGATTTCTTCGCATCCTTTCCATGGTCGGAGGTGTGCTTCGGAAACTCCGATGTTAACGCTTGCGCGGAGTCGGTACCAGAGATTATTCTTCTGGGGATGGAGATGTATATTCCACATTCCATGAAACGAGGTTCGTCTGATAAACCTTGGTTTGACAAAAAATGCGAGCTAATTACAGCGGCAAAAAATAGAGCTTTTAAGCAAGCAATGGCGCTCCAATCCCACCGATGTTAACAGAACTAGTTTTGTTGGAATTAGAAACGCGTGCAACCAGGCGATTGATACCGCGAAGAAGGCTCACAACGACAAGGTGGTCAATAAACTCCTTCGGTGCCCAACTGGTTCACGCTCCTTCTGGTCAATGGCAAAGGCTGTCAGCGGTAACTTCGCATCCTCCTCTTTCCCTCCGTTGGTGACAGACAGCGGGACGTTAGTCACGAATCTAAAGGATAAAACTAAAGTGTTCGCGAATTTATTTTCGGCGAATTCAAACCTCGATACTGGCCTTTTGGAGCCACCTGTGATCTCACCGGTACGGTCTTCCATGCGGGATGTGAGATTTCGTCCGCGCACTATTCAACGCATTCTACGTGAACTGAATTGTAGGAAGGCAACCGGCCCGGACGGAATACCAGCAATAGTCCTTAAGAACTGTGCTCCAGAACCATCGCCGGTGCTTGGCAGACTCTTCCGCTTATCTTATGCACAGAGGACCTTTCCTGCCTGCTGGAAAATCGCTCGAGTTCAGCCAATCTCAAAGACGGGAAAAAAGTGTCTCCCACAAAATTACCGTCCGATAGAATTACTGTCTATTTGATTTAAGGTAATGGAAAAAGTCATCAATACAGAGTTAAGTATTTAGAATGGAACGGACTTCTGAATGATCGTCAATACGGATTCCGTGGCAGGCGGTTCACCTGCGACTTTTTGACCCTTATAACCGATATATGAACATTTACGATTGAGGACCATGGTAAGTCTAGAACACTCGCATTGGACATCTTCAAAGCTTTCGACCGCGTCTGGCACGGAGCATTGCTGAGCAAACTTCGTTCATATGGACTTTCCCAACAGCTTTGCGACTGGACGAGGATCTTCCTCGACAATCGATCAATCCGGGTTGTTGTGGACGGCGAGTCTTCGGATCTGTATCCTGTTAATTCTGGGGTGCCCCAGGGTTCTATTTTGGCTCCAACCTTGTTCTTTCTTCACATAAATGATTTGTTGGAGACAACAGATAACAAAGTGTTCGGTTTTGCGGATTCGCTTGTACGCTTGTTTCCTCCTTTTCGAGTGTTCGGCCGATTGGTGCATCTACGTGGCACCAGCTGAAATGTAGACAGATTGACTCTCTGAATCAGGATCTAGATAGGGTCCTGCAGTGGGGAAGGGCCAATCTCGCCGACTTCAATGCAACGAAGACGCAATATACAACATTCACAGAGAAAAGTGGATCATTGGTTCCACAGCTGATGATGAATGGCCGGGGCCTCGAGGCTGGGGAAAGTTTGAAATTGCTCGGCGTCACGGTCTGTGGGAATGTATCATGGCATAAACACGTGTCGAGTATCGCCAGGTCAGCCTCAGGAAAACTGAGTTATCTTTTCAGAGCCAAGAAATATTTTACTCCGGCCCAACTTCTTCTCCTATATAAATCCCAAATTAGACCCACACTCGAATATTGCTCTCATGTTTGGAGCTCGGCTCCTAAACATACCCTCGACCTACTTGAGAGCATACAGAGACGAGCGATCCGCCTGATCGGGGACTCGACGCACGTCGGGACTACAGTCGCTATCACATCGAAGGCGCGTAGCCGACCTCTGTCTGTTTTACCGATATTATCACGGGTGCTGTTCTTCGGAGATTCTTGGTATTGTTCCACGCAATTCGGCTTATATGCGCTCCACAAGACAATCCGACGGTCGCACCCGTTTGTGGTTCATCTCCCGACGGCGCAAACATCCCTGCATCAGAACTCGTTCCGTTACAGAGCGGGGAAGCTGTGGAACTCCCTTCCCACGCGAGTGTTCCCGGAGCGTTACAACCTGCAACTGTTCAAAAAGAACTGCAACTGTTATGTGATGGCATCTCGGGGCGCCCACTCGGCGCTAGAGGTTCGCCTCTCTATAAAACTTATCCGAGACTTGTTAAATTGTCCATAATAATTTGATTTTCCGGGAAAGGTTATTAGCCTTGCGCCAAAACGCTGCATAATACTCTCTTCTGATTTTTCTTCCCTTATGCAGGTAATTGATGAAGTCATGCCCACCCAAAAAAACGGAGGCCATAACACGGCCGAGCGTTGGTGTTTGGCCGCTTTGGTCGGCTTTCGTGGCTTTCCAGTCACTGTGTAGACTACCTATTGGATTCAGGCGTATGGTAATTGGTCTACGTTTCATCAATCGTCACAAAACGTTGAAAAAAGTCCACTGAATTACGCTGAAACAACGCTGTAGTGATTCTAACAGATACACACAATTCACAAGCAAAAATAGTGAAGAACACCGAACGAAAAAAAATCGAATAAGAAAAATACATCAGAACCGTATACCAAGCGATAAAATAAAAATAATTCATACCAGTGGAATATAGTCGAGTTTGGAAATCAAATTCAAAACACGGTCAGTAGTCTGATGCTTCACTGCTTCGCTTTTCAATCGTTTCATCGTGTGTTCAATTCACCTTCTTCACTATCCTTGCTTAACGCTATAACGCCAAAGCGGCTGTTGAATCATTAACACGCTGATGTTTTTGGTCGACGGTCGGCAAACGCGTCACCCATCGCGCCATTAGCTTTTTCATATCCAAAAGATCATGAAAAATGTATCCCGCCGGTTCTTTTGAGATGCCCACGTCCTCAACTAACCCGCGCAATTTCATTTTACGATCACAGAAAACAAATCGATGCACTTGCTTTACGATTTACGCATTCGTAGCCTCTTTTGCCCTTCCAGAGCGAGGTGCGTCTTCGGTGCATGTCCGACCCACTAAACCACCGATAAACTGTTGTTTTCGAAGGAGCGGGCATGGGATAACATTTCTGCATCCATCGCAATGATTGTGCACAAGTTTTTCCCATCAAAAAATAAAGTTTGATCAAAATGCGATACTCCTGTTTTTTTTTTCATTTTTTTTTTACGAAGGCGAAAGTAGCGTCACTCAAGCGACTGTAGCTTGTAAACGAATATACGAAATGTCGCGAAACTTCATACATAAACTAGTGACAGATGTCAAAAAATCCGGGACTTTTCAGTCCACATCACAACGCAATGAGTTTTAATTATTAATTAGATTGTTTCTTTATTGAGTCACAAAGACGATGACACCAGAGTCCTGGCTAATTTCGGCTTCCTCCATCCGTCGCCAAACTTCTCTGGATGTCTGATATACTTTCTGTTGGATGTAAAAAGTTTATCATTAAGAAAGGAATTGTTAGAAAAAACATTATCAACAAAATTGGAGGAGGAAACCGCCAGTCAAACTAAATCAAAATTCATATATTTTATATGATTATAAAATTACACCGCACTAATTGAATTGAGTGTTAATTGAACTGTTTAACATTTGTATTAAGTTAAGTGAAAAAATAGAAATATGGGCAAGATTGAAATTCGTTGGTATTATACTTATTTTACCATACAACCCTAATCAGTGATCCTGAAAGGATAACAGTGTTTGAGAGTTGAAACGAGGGCAAAAAAGCGTAAATATAATTTTAATGTTTGTCTATTATATAATTCGTATTTAATGAATTAACAGGCACTATATGAACCGCATGCAACAGTCGACCTTCGGCGGTTTAAAGCATCCGGAGATTAGCATCCAAGCAGAAAACACGGTTATCCCTACGCTTCATGGCAGTATACTCATCGCGGTTGGTACCTGGTAATTTGTTTTATTAAATAAGCAATGAACATGCTATTGTTGTTGTATTATTCCCCATGGAAAAGAAAAAAATAAACTGGGTGGATTCAGTGTTGCTGAACGATGTTCGCATAGAATGTTTTTACTTACGTGCCGAGGAAACCCATGGAATTTTAATATATTTTCCTTGGGAGGAATTGGGATCCGGGACGTCAGTTAGTGAGTTTTATCTTCAAACATTTCCTGTACTGCCTATATTCGATGTTAGTTCACGCACACGATTCACAGCCACACACGTGGGAAGGTATTTAGGATTTCAGAAAATTTAATGCACAAGTCAATGTATGGAAATAAGTATCCTTTTTCATTTACTTGGGACACCCACGCCGGATTACTGTGGAGAAATGCGATTTTTATAATGAACTTGTACGTACATCACTTGTGCAGAAAAGGGAATTTTTGACACCCGGAATAAGAGGAAGGAGACGGAGGTATCAATGCATACAGGTCTTAAATGATTGAAAATCTTTACTGCGAAAAAACACACAACCACCCAGAGCGTTCCATGATTCTCTGTGTGTTTCCAGATTCTGAAGTTAATTTGTAAGGCCGGTGTTCACTATCTAATAGACGGATATGACCGAAACGTATTTAGAGAGATAGAATGCATCCGGCATGTAAGAGAATTTATGGATGTTTAGGCGTGGGACGTCGTTCTCTGGAAAATATGAATAACACGTGGAGATAAACCTCTTACAGTGAGTCCTCACATTTTCCCTTGCTTACCATACCGAGCTTGTAGAGCTTCTTCACTCTCTCTTCGGTTGACGGGTATTGCGGAAAAACATTTGGATGTATTTGGAATGTATTTACCTAGTTCAGTTGACCAACGGCCGTGATAATACTTCAAGAAGAGAGTTGGCTAGGTTCGCACGTTATAGAAAACGACTCTGCTTCGCGTTTTAGTGAAAAAATTGATAAAATGAACTGGCAACAAAGTAGATGTAAGACTTAAAGTAAGTTTATTATAGTAAGTGAAGGATTGTATTAAGCTTAACAATAAATAATATGCAATTTGCCCCTCCACCTACACTAAGAAACTAAAAAGGCCAAAGTCCAACTAATATTCCCCGAGAAGCTCAGCGTCATCTTTACAGCTTGACAAATGGAAAATGGTTCGCAAAAGAGATCGTAGCGAACCGCCTGGACCAATGTTACAAAAAATTTCCAGTCGATTACTCCTTGTGCAAACCAATACTACGTTTGTACTTTTTCACAGATAATTAAGAAATATAAAATACTTAGTGTTGAAATGAAGTAGGTGGCAAACAAATTGGATACTTGTTAGGATTGACAGGAGGAATATCTTTTTCAAGTAAAAATAGTAAATCATTCCGTGTAAAACTTTCAAATACCTCAAATCAAGGAACGAAAAGAAAACTAACAAAAAAAAAAAAAAAAAAAAACAGTAAGTATAGCAAAAATAATAACTAAACGTATTAAGAAAAAAATATAATAAAAAGATAAATTGAGAACAAAAAATATACTGCCATATGACAATCAAATTAAATTAGAAAATCAAAACTACGAAAAAAAAATAGCTTAAAGACGAACAAGAATTACCTTTTTAAAAAATTAAAATTAAAGTAGAGTCAAACGAAAAGGAAGAGAACGAATTAAATTGCAGTAAACTAAATGAAAGATAAATAATTAAGTAAAACCAAAGGAAACTAGTATTGTGGCGGTTCTTTAAAGCATTCCCAAAGAACCATCCATTTCCTTAAATCAACCTGCTTTTCCTTCACTCCACAAACCATTATACCTACCTGCATTCGAGCAGCGTAAGCTGTCTTTCAACAGCTTTCACCCGAAAGTTAAACCTCACCGATGGCTTGCATAACATGGAATTTTTCTGAATGATATATGAACCATTCCTTACCCCCTATCGGCTCAGCTCGTCAGCAATTATAATCGACAAACACCGCTGGCCAGCGTAATTGTTGACACAGCTGCAGCCGATATTCAATTCAATTCAATTCAATTCAATTTTATTTGGTAGATAATTACATTTATGGTATATTGTACAACTAGTACTTAAGAGATTTAGGATAGCAATTCCTTTACAACTATAATTTTAAATCTATATAACGACAATAGCACAATTTTAATGAATAACAAATAATAAATTAAGGGAAAACTACAATAAAAAACCCTTATTTGAATCTTAAGACTAATATTGCACGGGCTTCCGGTTATTTTATATAGTAATGACCTCGATATAATTTTCATAGACAGAGTACATATGTAGTGATTTAGGATAACGCAAGACGGGAAACGAGAACATTGTCAGAAAAAGAACAATTAACAAAGAAGTTTCGATTGATTTTGTCAATAAGGAACTCTACCGGTTTAACGTTAGCGTTTTCATGTAGTTCATGTGTCGAATAATGCCATGGCAAATTCAGCAACATTTTCAATATTTTATTTTGACACCTTTGCAATTTTATTTTGTGTGTGCGAGCACAGTTACACCATACAGGAGTATAGCTTGAAAAATGGTTTTAAATATTATAATTTTATTTTCGATGCTAAGCTTTGACTTTCTACACACTAATGGATACATAACTCTTACGACTTTGTTTATTTTGTCAATTGTGGTAGTGATGTGTTTTTGAAAGATAAGTTTTTTATCTAGAATAATACCTAGATATCTACAGTCTTCGGACCAATCAATATCAACTGCACACATACTGACTTTAGTGCCATTTGGTAGGTAGCAGAGTTTCCTACATCTCGAAAACCAGACAGCTTGTGCTTTATTACCATTTATTTTTATTTTCCATTTCATGTAATATACTGCTAGTTTGTCAAGAGCTGCTTGCAAAGAGTTGTAGACATTAGTGAATACGGCACCCGACGAGAAAATGGCCGTATCATCGGCAAACAAGGCTACCTGAATGTTTTCACCTAGACATGGTAAATCTGCGACAAACAATGTGAATAATATGGGACCAAGGACCGAACCTTGGGCTACACCATAGTGGATTTGGTGAGTAGAGGATATGTCGGTTCCTATACTCACAACATATTTCCTCGAACGAAGAAAGCTCTGGATAATTTTGATAAGCGGTATTGGTAGCTTAAGTTTTAGTAGCTTATAAATCAAGGCATCGTGCCATACCATATCAAGGGCTTTTTCGATGTCTAGTAGAACCAGTCCCGTTGACTCCTTGTCGATGAATTTACCAGCTATGTGGTTTTTAATGCGCAAAACTTGGTGGATTGTGCTGTGACCACTACGGAAACCGAACTGAAAGTTTGGTAAGATGTTATTGTCTTCCACAAAACGATCAATCCTTTCCTTAATGATTTTTTCTAAGAGCTTACTTAGACAGCTAAGTAGTTTAGTTTAGTTTACTGAGGGCAGAACCCTCGTATATTCAGCTTAGTACAAGCGATAAAACTTAACAATTATCTTAAAACTATATATAAGAATATCAACTATGGTTAAAAGGAAAAAAAGCGGGGGGGGGGGGGGGGGGGGGTATGTTTAGCGGGTTGATTACTGGGTTAATCCATCAATTATCACTCATTCATTCACTCCGCTTAGTACAGGATGTAAGAGTGTAGACGGGATCGGGCGCGGTCAGGAGGGGGAAGAGAGGAGATGTAGTTTGAGAGCAGTAGAGGTAAAGTTGAAATCGAAGGAGGTAAGGTAGGAGTTTGCCCGCCGCAGCATTCGCGAAATGGGTTCATTAGAGCCATACGAAGTGTGGTGGGTGGGCTGATAGAAGAGATAAGGGTTTCGCAGGTTACGGGGGTTAGTGTGAAGTGGAATGATGGAGAGCAGACTTGGGCAGTTGATTGTGCCTGAAAGGAGACGGTGGATGAAAAGGATATCGGCATGAATTCTGCGCTCCTCAAGTGTGTTGAAGTTGATCAGATGGAGCCGGCTTGTGTATGGGGGGATTCGCCCAGTTCAGTCCGCGGAGGGCAAAGCGCAGATAACGACATTGCACGCTTTCGATTCTGCGTACATGGGACGAGTAGTGTCGAGACCAGACCTGACTGGCGTATTCAAGAAGGGGGCGGACGAAGGCTATGTAGAGAGAACGGGAAACGTAAGGTTTCGAGAATTCTTTAGACCACCGTTTCACAAACCCAAAGACAGAGTTGGCTTTAAGAATAATATCATCAATATGCGGGATGAAGCAAAGCTCCCTGTCAAATAAGATCCGTATCGAGGGTACGGATGATATCTACTGGTTTAGTAGGAAGTAGGGGCGTGGGGGAGCAGGGGGACGTTTGCGGGAGAAGGTGATGGAGTGACATTTGACAACGTTGAGTTCAAGGCAGTTATTACGGCACCAAGTTGAAAAGCTGTCGAGGTCTGTTTGGAGAAGTGGGGAGTCGAGAGGAGAGATGATCATTTTGTAGTTTGGCGTCGTCCGCATAGAGGGAGATGGATGAGTATTTAATAATGGAGTCAACATCATTGATGGTAAGGATAAATAGGAGGGGCCTAGATCGCTGCCTTGTGGAACCCCTGACGTGGGAAGAAAAGGATTGGACAGGGACGATCTGAATTTGACACGGTAGGATCGATCTTTCAGATAAGAAGATAACCACTTGATCAATAGGGGTTCGAAACCTAGGAAGGACAGCTTAAAAAGGATGAGATTATGGGAGATTTTATCAAAGGCCTTGCTGAAGTCGGTGGTGATTACATCGACTTCGATGCCACTTTTTAAGGCACGGAGAGTATTGGATGAGAACTCGACCAGATTCGTTGTGGTCGACCTACCCGAAAGGAAACCATGCTGGTTGGATGAGATGATGGATTTACAACGGGAAGATAACGCGTTGTAAAGAAGAAGAAGAAGAATAGACTAATAGGTCTGTTGCTTCCGGGGCTGTTCTTCGGTTTGCCGGGTTTCGGGACAGGTATTACTTTTGCTGTTTTCCAACAGTCCGGAAAATAACAATTCTTAAGACAGACTTGCAGCAGGTGGAAGTGCTTTGATTAATTTGTTGTTAATATTATCGAGACCCGCAGCCTTTTTTGATTTCGATTTTTTTATCGATTCCTTA
Source organism: Microdon myrmicae (assembly GCA_963931805.1). Lineage (NCBI taxonomy): Eukaryota > Metazoa > Arthropoda > Insecta > Diptera > Syrphidae > Microdon > Microdon myrmicae. The sequence continues at coordinate 117,403,149 of OZ007500.1, read as the reverse complement.
ACTTTGCTGATATTAGTTGCGTAAGTACTTTCAGCTGGTGTTTGAGAAAGTACATGGATAGTGTTAGCAACTTCAGCTTCAATATACGCGTCGCTTAGATGCATAGATATGGAGTGGTTCTTACTAAACGTGTTAGCAAGTAGGTTCGATTTCTCCACTGAAGAAATAAACAACTTGTCGTGAACTTTAAACGGAGGAATACTTGACCCTCTTTTTTTCATAATTTTTGGTATTTTCCAGAACGGTTTGCTTGCTTTGTCAAGAGAGGAAAGGTGTTTATTCCAACACTTGTTCCTATATGTTGAGATTTAGTTTTTAATGATATTATTTAAGACTTTAACATTAACTAGAAAACAATCGATTCTCTTCATTTTCTTCTTTCAGAGTTTCGAAGCCTAATCAGATGTAAGATATTTTCAGGAAGCGGTGCCTTATCAACTGGAGCAGTGGAACATTTAGGTATCGCTAGATCGGCCGCTCTATTGATAACAGAAACAAAATTGTTACATAGGATATCAATGTGCTCGCTGCAGGTTATAGAATTTAGGCTGGTATCACCTAGAACCAAGTTCGTGTTTATATATGATTTATAACAATTCCAGTTGGCGGCGGAATAGTTGTGGTATAAACTGGTACGATTTACAACTACTGTATGATTCACTGTGAGCCTGATCGGAAGGTGGTCTGAACTTAACGCGTTTAGAGTTAATGGTACTGTGCAGTAATTTGGAATATTAGTGATATATAGATCAAGAGTTGAGGGGTTCTTGTTAGCACTCGCTGGGATATAGGTGGGGAGAAGTGGATAAAGTATGAAAAAACTTGGGCTGGATTCAGTAACATCTGGTAAAATGTTACTCCAGCAGTTTGCCCTAAGACAATTCCACGACTGATGTCTGCAGTTTAGATCACCACCAATAATTACCTTGTTTCGAGTGTTGACTCTATACAATTTTTGCAGATCGCGCTTAAAGTAAGTAGATTTCTCAATGTTTCTATTTCCACCAGGGAAATAGACCGAAAAAAGACTCACCTTGGAGTTATCACTTAATATTATATCTATACTAATTTCCTCAATTAACTTAAGGTGCAATGGAGGACGCAAGGAATGCTCTATACATTTTTTCACAACAATGGCGACACCTCCACCACTAGCATGTACCCTGTCTAGGCGATAACATATGTAATTTTGGGTTTGATGGAGGCCAGAAGCCCAGGTGGATGAAGGAGGTGAAGGTTGACGCACAGATCGGGGTAGTGGAGGAAAATTATCAATGGATAATCGGTCGGGCAGTGGCTGCTGTTTGTCACTCGGAGGCTGTAGGAACGTTGTATTTCCTGTACCACGTCCACGTGGGGATAATTTGCGGCGAATGTCTATGTACTGCTTTCGGCTTATGCATTCTGGATCGGTGGATTTATGTGGCCCACTACAATTTGCACACTTGATGACCTCGTTCGTTTTGCAGTCGAATGTTTTATGGTTTCCCGCACAGATTGCACAGAAGCTATTTATGTGACAAAGCATCGAGCCGTGACCGTAAAGCTGGCAATTGTGACATTGTGTGACCTTACCTGGATTATGTTTTTTAAAGTCCCAGCGAACGATGGTTTTGAACAGGTGTTGTATTCCAGAATACTACCCTTTATTAAATTTAACACTGATTCTCCTTACACATCCTTAAAAACTTCCCTTAACATATATTACATTCTCACTTAATACATACCATTCATAAACATTCACAATATTGCCAGTTACAGCACATTTAATAACCTGCACCTTTTTATTCATTCAAAACATAGTAACTTTGATTTCCGTCCAAATTTTATTCATGTTAAAAGTCACAGAGACCTTGTTAAAAGTTGTTTTGTTCATGTTGTAATTTCCAGTAACTATGAACACAATGTTCTATAAGTATAGAGAAATTTATATTGTAAAATCAGAAAGAATCAGAAAAGAGAAAAAGTCAGTTGAATTTGAAAATTAATCAAGATTGACTTTTGAGTTCAGTTCAGATTGACTTTTGAGTTAGTTGAGTTTCAGTTGTGTTTGAGTTTATAAAAGCGAGTTATAAGTTTTGAGATAGCAGTAAAATAAATTTAAGTAAAGTTTTTTTGTGTTATCAGTTTAGAAGGAGTTTAAAATAATTACTAACTAATATCAAAGAGAAAGAATAGTTTTTTCTTTGACTATTGCGGTGCTTTTAATTCTCGACTGTTTGTCAAAACTAACTTTCGTTTTTCAAGATCTTCAACAAATAAAATAATAATAAAATAAAAGGAAAAATAAAAGGTCCCCACTCTTCCCTCAACCGAGGAAGCACGGCGGGACGTCAACACAGGGTAGAGTAGTTCCGTTTTAGTTCGTTTAATTTAACAGTACCGCGTTGAATGTAGACGATGTACAAGTAGTGTTTGTACAGGGCTTTTGTTGACGTATTTAATGTGATGGTTTTAACATCTAGGCACTTTATCCCGAGTGCAATTAGTTCATTTTTCACTACATCGTTGCTAATCAAGTCTAATCCTGATAACACTACCTTTAATGGACGATTTTCCTTACGCGAGTGGGTAAAAAACTCACATTTTAACCGTAAGAGTTCGGTTCTAATTTTGTTATATATGTCCATTGTTGGGGCACATATTTTTTGTCCAAGCGAAATGTTTTTAATTAAGTATTTGTCTATCTTAATGTTGCTCAAAATATCACGCACTTTAGCAGTAGTTGTTTTTAACACCACAATCGGCGGAACGGTTTCTTTAGGAATTTCTGCGCACTGTTCGTCATTGGTCGAATCCATTTCAGGAGAGTCGTCCATCAGACTTTGAAGTGGTTGAAAAAAGTTGGTGTTTGAACACATTTTAGATTTTTCTAGCACTTTATTGTTCACTTTTGGCAGTTTATGGGGAGGAGTTTGGCCTCCAATAACGGAGTCGTAACGCAATCGTTTGCGCTTAATTTTGTTTAACACACGTGGCCCAGGGGCCATAACTTAACGGTTTTAACACTTGTTCAAATTTTTGTATGCGGAAAACGAGGCAAAGAAAACAAGATAATGATAATTAAATTGTGATAATTATTGTGAAAATAACGGCTGATTAAGATAAATAGCACGAGCAAAACTGTGAGACAAGTTGTCTGTTTGAAAGTCAGCCAGGTACTGATGCAGCCGATATCCTTACTACGGTTCATAATTAAATATTGCTCCAATCCCGAGGTTCGCAACACTTGCGACAATTCCCTTTCATCGGTTATCAACCGATCATGGAATTTGGGCATGGAAATGATCATTGTTTAGACAATCTTACCCATGCCATGCCCTATAATGACCCGCAGCAAAGCAAAGCAAACACACAGTACCTCACTGCGTTTGTTTTGTTTACTTTCCGCTAGTCCATGGTTCCCCTGGGTGAGACGTTAGCCTGCACATCTGCAGATCAAATTCCTCACCACCATATCCATGTACCAGCATATCAACCTAAAAAAAGATAACATCCAACGTGACCCTTTGCCACCGTCGGCAAGATTTCTGTTGACTTAATGCTAACATTATTATTATTATTGTTATTATTATTTATTACAATGCAAGTAAATTACATGGTAACTTAAGACTAATAGCACTAGCGACTAAGGCTTACGGCTAGTAAAATAAATATTAAATATTGTTTACACTAGATTTTGTAGCTTAACTAAGGTTAGTAGTTTGTAGAGCTTATCGATATTAGATGATGATGGTTGGGATATGATGTTGATGATATCGTCATTGTAATGTTGGCGTACAAGGTCTTTTACCCCTGCACATTCAGATAGTATGTGTTTGGAGGATAGGTTGGAGTTGGATGTATAGATGTGGCAGTTAGGGGGATTACTCCTGTTGATGAGATGTTGGTTGGTGGTAAATGTGTGCCCAAGGCGCAGCCGGAGGAAGCACCTGATTTTATGTTTTGCGGCTGTTGGTGGATATGTGATGGGTTCTCTTCTGGGGTTTACTACTGTATACATATGCCTGTAGTCTGCCCAGTCCTTTTGTTCTAAATTGTGGAGCTCACTATTAAAGTATCTATGTAAGTCCTTGCTGTTTTCAACGAAAAAGGTTATTAGGGGTTCCTTGATGGCCACTATGGCTTGGCACCCAGAGAAGCTTTATTTTGTTTTGTTTATAGAATAAACTATGCTGGATCGAGTGAATGATTCGGTTTCCATTGTTTGGGTTTCTTATTGCTTGGATGGTTGATAGGCTGTCTGTACAAATAAGTGTCTTGTCCTTTTTTACTAACTTAATTGCTTCCAGTACAGCCGTTGCTTCGGACGAAAATATGGAACAGAATTCGGGTATAAGTCCCTTTCTGATTACTATTTTTGCGCTGTTGACTATCGCAAAAGATGTGCCGTCCTTTGTTTTGGATCCGTCGGTGAAAAGTAGGTTCCATTGGCGGTGTTGGTTTTTGATATGTCGATAATGTTGTTGGTATTCTAGGTGGTTTGTTCTATTTTTCGGGAGTAGACTTAAATCGGTTGGCGCAAGACTAATGCCCTTGCCCGGAAAAAACAAATCATTATGAAAAATTTAACAAGCCTCAGGACTAAATAAGGCCAAGACCGGTCCCCGGTTGTATTGCCGATGATGATGATGATGAGACTTAAATCGCTGTTGAATATCTTAGGTGATAATGACCATGGGGGGTGAATTGTCCTTGCCTTTTGTGGTTTAATGTCTATTCGGAATTGGTCCGCAAGTAATATTGCCTGTGGTAGGGCCGACAAGTACCTTTGGGTCCGTTTCCTCCTAAGGATGTGTTTAATATCCTCCACTATGGGTGTCTCCGGTGTGGCGGTAAGTTTGACAACTAGCTTGGCTGAATGGAACTTCATTCGGTTTTTAATCGTCGGGAGTCCACTTTCTGCTAAAATGTTTGTTATTGGTGTGGTTCTGAATACACCTGTACTTATTCGAGCTGCTGCGTGATAGGGGGATTTCACTAGTTGTAAATTAGTTTTGCTGCATTTCCCGTATATTGGTAGGCCGTAATCTATTTTCGATAATATAATTGCTCTGGTGATGTTTGTTAGTGTATTAGTATGAACAGAACTCTTTTTTGATCCTAAGTATTTAATGATATTTAACTTCAGATTTAAGTTTTTCTTAAGAGCTAGACATTGATTTTTGAAGTTGTATTTACTGTCAAATTGTAGACCTAGAAATTTTAGTGCATTACCATTGCTGATGGTGGAGTTTTCAAAGTTAACTGCTAACAATTTATTACAACTGTGTTTTTTACATATATGTAATATTTTGGTTTTCTTGTTTGAGATTTTGGCTCCGGAATAATAACCCTGTGGCGGTTTTAATAACGCCACCGCTCGTTTTTCCTAGGTACAACACCTAACTCCCCCTAGGGCATTACAGAAAGCATACAAACCTGGAAAGCATTTACTTACCTTTCTATGGTTAGTAACGCAATAGCTGAAATTCAGAAACCTATAATTTCCTCTGATGTAAAATACTTCAGCACCAACGGACATTCACCACAAGGGCATAGTCGTATGAAACGCACCATGTTCCTTAAAGGCAATCCGGTTGCACATACAGCAATCAATATTGCCCAACCGGTGTCATAGAAATACCTCCTAATGTGTCTGCCACATACCACAGGAGATATTTCTTCCTTTTTGTTGTCGCCTATACCCACATCGATCGACCACCCGATCGACAAGCGAATTTATTGGCACCAGTGAAATGTGCCTGAAATACAACTCGGTACAACATTACGTAGCCGACATAAATCCTTGACGTTGTCCATGCACACAAGAGGAATGAATTTTTCCCACACACGTGCATGGCAGTTCATATCAGAGGACGCCAGCAATGCGTACCCGATCAGCATGAATGTGCCACACAGTGCCGGTCGAATAAACATATCCTTTTATGGAAATGTAATGTACACGATCAGCAATAATGCTTTGCGCAGTCGTTGATCGTGTGAACATTTCAACCCCTTTTTCAGGATGACTTGCCCCAGCTGCGAATGCGTTTATTTTTATTTAATTTCAAGTCTATGATTCGCATGCTGGGCGACACATGCGATGAGCAGCAGAGAGGATCAGTGTGTGTGTGTTTCAACCCTTCTGCTAGTGGAACAAAATTCAGAAAGGGTAAATTACCAAATATGGTCATCGGGGCGATGGATCGAATTTTGGTATTCTGTCGCTTCGGTGGCAATAACTAATCGCGTTTCAGATTCCGTGGAGGCAAGTCGAGCCTCCACGTTAAATAAAAGTTGGAGTCGGTCGCGCTTGTGAAGGTGGTTGCGTCAAACATTAAGCATTTAAGTTCGTGTGAAAATCTAATTAACATTAAACATTTAAGTTCGTATGAAAATCTATTTTAAAGTTAAACCTTAAGCGTTCAAGTTCATGTAAATATCTATTCAATATTAAACATTAAACATTTAAGTTCATTTGTTTCTTTTTTATTCACTGTGCTGGATCCACTATACGAAGAACATATAGAGCCTTGACCAAGTGCGTGGCAAGTGCACTTATACAGTTTACAGAGGATGGGGTTAGAGGTGAGCCAGTGCAGTACGCCCGCACCCATTCTTACTACCCCATAACCCCACATTCTAATATCTGAGAGGATTTTTTCAAATGTTTGACTGATAAATTCTAAATTGTTGACATTACTGAATACAATGAGATCATCTGCGTAGATACAATATTTTACAACTTTATATTTTGCCAGTATAATACTTACATCTTCAAACGCTATTTTAAATAAAACTACTGAGAGTGGTGATCCTTGGGGGATACCGGTTTCTATATTGTGTACCCCGGAACAAACTCCGTTGGATTTTACCCTGAATTTCCTATTAGACAGGAAAGATCTGATAAAATTGAACATACGAGTATTACCTCCTATTTTCCATTTTTGAAGTTTGTTCAGTATGACGTGGGGGCCGATGCGGTCGAAGGCCTTTTCGTGGTTAAATAGATCTAGTACACGCTGTTTCATGATCGGGGGCTGTTTTTGACCATAGCATAATCTAATCTGTCGAAGCCCGGGGTTTTTCCTTTTGCAGAATGCAGACTGGATTCAAATTCTATTCCCGTTATGGGACTTTCTATGGCATTGAGATAGGAGTTCCCTAGGGTGGTGGCTATTTTTTGAGGACATGTAAGTATGCTAGTGCCGGTATTTATTGCCGTAATGTCAGGGGGATTATAATTGTCTGTGAGCGTTTTTATATCAGACCATATCTTTTTTGGGGTGGAATTGGGCGTTAATTTTGCCGTGAAGGATTGAAATGCTTTGGCCTTTTCAATTTTGGCAGTTCTCCGAAACTGGGCGTTAAGCCTTTTATATGTTATTAGATGCTGGTCCGTTGGATGTTTCTTGAAGATTTTCCAAGCTGATTGTTTTTCGGTCCGTAATCTTGCCAGTTCGGTATTCCACCATGGGACAACGGTTTTATGGAACCTTCTTGTTGTCTGCGGAATAGACATGTTGGCGGCCGCTCTAGTCATTTTTGTAATAATACCTGCTTCTTGGTTAATATTTTGTTTTGCGCTATGGGAGCTAAGGAATTGTGTGGTTAATGATTGAAATTTATCCCAATTGGCTCGGTCAGATTGGAACTTGGGGAGGAGTTTGATCTTTTTCTTATTGCCGTTGTCAGTCGAGACAAAGATTTTAATCGGGAAGTGATCGCTTCCATGCAGATTGTCTAATATTTCCCAGTTAGTTATGGGAGAAAGTTGGGCTGATATAATGGAAAGGTCTACGTTTATAAAGGTTTTCTGTGTGGAAAAGTGGGTTGGCTTGCCGTTATTCAGTATTGTCAAGTGGGATTGTAGCAAAAAACCTCTTTTGTTTGTTGTTCGTGATCCCCATATTGTACTCAATGCGTTGAAATCCCCCAGTAGGAGGATTGGTGTGTGAATGTTTTGAGTTATGTTATTCAGATCCGCTAGATTGAATGTTTGGTTGGGTGGGATGTAAATTGAGATAACAGTTAAACTTAATTTCCCTGTAAGTTCGATTGCGGTAACCGAGAAAGGGGAAGTAATGTTGGGGTGCCTATGGTTAAGGGCCCTATGTATTTGTATACCGGACCCTTGCTTAGAGGAGTTGTTTCCTGTGAGGTTGTTCAAGTAGGATTTATATTCCCGAGGCACTTTAGCATTTGAGGACTGGGGTAAGTGAGTTTCTTGCAATGCTATGATCGCTGGTTTTAGTTCCTTTATAAGGATCTGTAGTTCGTGATAGTTATTGTGGAACCCATTCAGCTTCCACTGAAGCATTAAAAGATCGTTTGGATTGTTGTTAGTGTTTGTTGTGGTGTTCAAAGTGGGGGAGTCAATATAACGGTGGTTGGTTATCTGACTCCGCGCCACACAGGTCGTTTCACTCAGTTGTCCAATCCGCTCGGATTGGTTTGAGTGAAAGTCGCCCTGTGCCGCGGAGTCAATGTGTTGGTGACAGAGCTTAGAATCATATCTTTCCATGATCAGGTTAAGGGAAATTTTCCGTTGAGTCTAAACGGGAGTTTTGCATTTCTGCTGGACTGTGTTTCGATTTGTTTGTGTGTGTTTGAGTTTGTGTGGGAGAAGCGTTTTGTGTTTTGTTTTTTACTGTGTTTTGTTGTACGATAGGGTGTTTTCTCTTTTCTATTTCCTTTAAGGTTGCGTAAGAGGTGGAGGGAAATATATGTGTTTCTTCGGTAGCAGTTTTGTTTGAGGGTATTGCATCTTCTATGTGGGTTGTTGGGACTGAATTGGTACCAGTTGGTGTTTTTAATGCGGTAGTGGTTTTCTTTATTTGTTCCGAATAGAGATCATTATTTGTTGTTTGTATGGGATTTTGTTCTCTGTATATGCGTTTAGCGTCGGATAGGGATGTTTTATTTTTTGTTTGTATTATTAAAGTTTGTTGACATTGCATATATTTTGGGCATGTGGAAGAAAATGCCGGGTGGGGGCTGTGACAGTTTGCACAGGTTGTTCTTGTGCATTGGGCTTCAGGGTGGGGTGGAAGATTGCATGTATTGCATGCCGTTGTATTTTTGCACCATTTTGCCGTGGGGCCGAGTAATTGGTATTGTCGGCAACGCATAGGTTTCGGAATGTATTCCTTGACCATGGTGTTGCACCAGCCGATTTCAATTGTTGTTGGTGGTTGAAGACGGTCAAATGAAAATAGCATTAGGCCCGTGGGCTTCCTTTCTCCATTCATCATTTTGGTGAATTTAAACACATCAACAATGCCTTGGGAACCCATTTCTGCTGTTATATAAGGTTCTGGGACGTTTATAAGACAGGGGGCGTAAGCAATTCCTTTAGAGATGTTTAGTTTGTGGTGTAGTCTTATGTCAACCGGACAGATTGATTCGAATCGTTTGGATTGGATGAATCTATCTGCTGTATCTTGGTCTTTGACTAGAATTAGTATGGAACCATCCCTAAGCAGGCTGATTCTTTCGTACTGTGTACTAATAGAATCAATTATTCTCTTCAGCACGAAGACGTTAACAGATGTTAGTGGCCTTGACGCATCGGTTGGGTGAATTTGAATAAGCCGAGGTGTTTTTGAAGTTGCTTTGTTCGGCAAAGCAGGGAAATCGAAAGACAATGGGCTGCCGGATTGTCTTTTCTTTTTTGTTGGCACATTGGTTGCAGAGCCTGAGAGTGAGCATTCTCCCAGTTCTAGGAACCTGTTGCCGGTGTGCTGGCTTGGCCCTAGGGCCATATTTTGAGTTTCTTACCTGATGTGTCCTTGTTGTCTTTTGTTTGTGAACTCTTGGGAGTTTTATCTGTTGTCAAAAACTCCTTTTGAAATACTTTTGCGTTTTAAATAGGTAGTCACTTCACTTTTTAACTGGCGCACTGTTAAACTGGTGTTCTCTGTAAGAGAGTTCGCGGGTGACTGAATGCTAACATTATTTATTCCATGGTAAAGAACCAGAGCCATACGCCTAAAACAAATAAACCGCAATCGTCGGTCGACCTATCGTCACCGAAGAATGTCTTGGCTACAACGGCATTACATAAACACAATGCATGCAGTTCATTATGCCCGTCCATGTTTATTCAGGTGCGGTTTCGTCATTGCCGATATGCAGGCTAAGGGGCATCGTACTTGTCCTATACGGACACATAGGCAACTACTCGCTCCTCCCACATCGATGTGATCCATCACCGTTGAATCTGACGGATGTGGATTGCATCGAAGAGTCAGATTTCTTTTCCCGAAGTGCGCACGCGCACCACGCGTCGGGAATAAAAATAGAAACACCGAGGCGTCCTGGAGTTCTTAACGTAGAGCCAAGCGCGTGGATGTTAATCAAAGTGGAGGTTCAAAACGTGTGCAGTTTGTCTTACCCTGTTTACCCTGATTCGAGTGCGAATTTATTCAATTAGTCAGTGTGGATACGGCGTGTACGATAATCAAAAAGACTTGCAGAAGTGATGTAAACTGTGAAACTTAATATACATATTTATCAAAAAAGGAAATCGCATACCATCGGTGCGCAGAACATAACTAAAATAAATATTATAACATAAGAGTGCCATTGTAGTATCACCTTCGGTAATTGTAAATTTGAGTACATAAACTATAAAAACAAAAAAAAAAATAACGGTGCGTTTTATTTCTTGTAAGTACCATCTGTGTATTTTGGAACTTTCTCTTGGTGAACTTTTTGCTGCGGTGTTCGGTGTGCGACCATTGGACGCTTGTGAACAACTTTCGGGAGAAGACTGTGGTGTTTTGCTCAACCTGCGTCCGTGCCGACGCCCCTAGCAAAACATACCTACAGTATCACAAAAAATAACAAAAATAAATAAATAAATAAAGAACAATGAGCGGAAAGGGAGAGGGGAACAACAAGAGAGGAACGCACACATAAGCAAACTTCAAGAATAAATACAAAAAACAGTAAATACTCGTATGAGAAAAAAAAACTAAAATTATAAATGAAAGAATTCAAGGAAGAAAATAAAAAACAAATATCGACATTAACATCAATATTAATGAATTAAATAACAAACACAATATTTTATTTCAATTCAATTCAATTTTTATTAGGTAGATAATACCTCTATATTTTACTAGTATTTAAGAGTTTTAGGACAGCAATTCCTTCACAAACTATAATCTTAAATTTATATAATGAAAATAGCACAATTTTAATGAATAATAAATAACAAAAATGTATAAGGGAAAACTACAAGATAAAACCCTTATTTGAATCTTAAGACTAATATTGCACCGGTTTCCGGTTATTTTATGTAAAAATGACCTCGATATAATTTTCATAGACAGCAATATTTTATTTTATTCTAATTGCCCCCCCCCCCCCCCCCGCGATCTAGAATTCCACTTTGTTTACAGCTTTGTTTACTAGCCCGCTCGAACTACGTTTGAAAAACAAAGGTGTGGTCTGTCTATAATCAATTCATTACCCGTTTTAGTCGGGTTAAAACCGCATGTCGGCCAGACACATATCATTCGTTCTTAACCACAAAAATTCCCTCGTTCGCCGTTTACAACAAGTGCTTATTCGGCGTTGTTTTAGAATAAACACGGATCGATGACGCCACCAGCCCAAAAACAACACCATACAGTGACTTTTTGGGAATGTATGGGTGTCCTAATGATCGTGTGGGGGGTGAAGTCGTGGTGCCGGCGTACGGCACGGGATTCTACTCCGTCCCCACAAACTATGCTATTAGTTCATCGGTTCCGCCATCAACCGATTACCGAGGAATAAGCCCAAAACGCAGCAAGACACACAGATGCCGGCCGAGAGAAATACAACACTATTTGTCCTTTAATTTCCCAACTTTAATTGATTTCTGTACTTTAATTGGAAACGCAACACAGAGCTCATTACGATGTTCAAATACAGGCGCACTACATAAAACACGATAGACTTCAACACTACTGACTCGTACTACACCTTGCGGACGCACTCGACTAGATTCGCGCCACCGTGCGCATCGGTGAGCGGGAGTTATGTGACCTGTTCCGTCGGTGGATGGAAAACGACTCAGCGCTATTAAGTCGCTGTCAAAGGAATTTTTGGATGCATCTCCGGATGTAACCGGATCTCATTAGAGGAGATCGTCATGGCACACATGTATAGGTGTACGTCGGTTCTTTTCAAGGATCAAAACCATTAGACGAACGTGGAACACAAAGAAGAGGCATAATGGGCATCCAAGAGATGTGTGTAAACAAATCGAATCTCGTCGGATGCTAATGGGTTTGCTTATGCATCGTTCGGTATTGAGGGTCGGCTAAATAAATAGCAGCCGCTCATTAAATGAAAAAAATGTTTTTCGGATACCAGAAACGATATGAATTGTTTATGGTATCGCAGGAAACCTATGTAGGACAGAGTTCTTTTGTTTGCACATTGCGTGCTAGGGAAATTAATTTCAGCGTATATTGCACTAATTATATGCAGCTGCTTGGGTTGTTTATTGATGGGAAAAAAGGTTAGCACCCAATGTGTATGAAAAGGGATTTGTTGTACACATGGCGCGGCTGGGAAAATAGACGGCGCAATATTTATGGTCCCTGTCATGACGGTTACATTGAATGCAAACCGAATCATTTGTTTACATGAATTCGTCTAGGGGAATTTGTCTGGCAACTTAGATACCGAGATTGGTTTGGAATTTCTGTTAAGCTAATAAAGAAATCTTACAGAGAATTGGTATGCGGAGAGAATGCATGAAAGGTAAGTTTTCTTTACAGGGACTTAAAGATCATAGATTTGATCTCTTTAATGCGTGAAGTATTTTCAGATGCCTAATGCGATTGCATTGGCCAAAACTTATGCGTCTTGGGATGAGGTAATGGGGGTTTTTAGGTAAGTGTACCGTGGGGTTTGGCGGCACCGCCACAATCGCTTTTGGATTTTTTTGGATTATCTGCTCAGGTGCGAAATTCCTGCTAGTTGACGAACTCATTGGGGTCGCAGTGAGCCTCATCGCCAAGGAAGGTTTTACGTGAAAAGCCATGACCATTCATTGGGGTCATCTCGTGCATCCGTTGAGTACTGGTGACTCTGCAAATAGTCAGCAGGCTTTAGTTTTTGATCTTGTACGAATACTGGTGTGGCGTTTCTAACAGATATACAAGCAAACAGTGAAGATCACTGAAAGAAAATCGTATAAGAGAAAACATCAGCCGTATACCAAGCAATAACATAGCAATTCCACGAATTCGATTTCGAAACTCAAGTACACTCGAGTTTAGAAATCGAATTCATACACCCGGCAGTGGCCTGAACTGGAAGATCTATATCGCAACGAACTGGAAGAGCTATACCGCAAACCTACAATAGTGAGAGTAATCAAGTCGCGAAGATTAAGATGGGCCGGACACGTGGGCCAACGGGAAAGAGACCGAGAGGACGGCTGCGACGGAGATTGGAGGACAATGTTAGGTTGTACCTCGAGGAGATCGGATCGGATGGTCGAACGTGGAAGGAGAACGAACGGGACAGGGAACAATGGCGGAGTCGAGTCGGTGAGGTCATGAACTTTCGGGTTCCTAAATGCCAATAAATAGTAAATAATAATAGGCAGTGGCCTGATATGTTGAGCATTGGTTCAATTTTTAGTGATTCTAACCGTCATAGTGTCAGTTTGAATAACACGTCAAATCCTTCTTCAACATTTTGAACAACGTGATCGGTGCAAGGTTGAATTCGTGAGCGCGATGACGAATCAATATGTCCGACTGGTCTTACTAACAGTGAAGCTCTCGATGAAATGAGCCGAATGAAGAAGTATTTTCAAGTTTCAGCACGGATGAAGGGTTTTTGAATTTCTGCACGATTTTCTAAATTGTGATCGGACAATGACGCTGGGGTGAAAAAACAACATATTGTGGGAACCATGTGTTTTTTAGAATATCAATTTTCGTAAAACAACGTTTGCACAACGCGTTGCTCGATTGTGTACCACTCCAGTGCTTTATTTGCCAATGCTTCAACTTCAGAAATGCCAAAAAAGTGAGCAGCTTTTGACACTTCGACATTGAATACGTCTAATGCGAACACGCTTTCGTTAACCCAGCCAGTTAAGAGAAATGACTGCGTAAACACATTGCAGCTGTCGCAAACACTACCACTTCCGATTGTTCTCAAAAGCTGGGAATACTCATTGGCCCAAATTCGGTTCCATGCACTTGTCAAATTGTCTTGTTTTCATTCGCTATAATCTTAGAACCGGTTATTTGTTTTTGCTTATAGATCGACAGCAAACAGACTACAAAATCAAACATCCACATTCCGGCATTGTTTTAGGCCCACCTGATACACTAACGCATAGTCAACCTCTCACCTTTACCAGATATCGTAATCCGAAAACGTCAGTCTTTCCAACTAAACACCCCCTGAATTTACATGCCAGTGTCTGTTCTGTCATCAGTTCGCCAATCGGAAGCATGTAATCGTCGCTTTGGCAATATTTGTCAAGAGGCAATTTGTCGCACACCCACAAAGCTTCAAATGCCACATAACGTATTAGTTACATAAACATTCGCTGTCGACAAGAGAGCCAAAGGGAAGGTTCAAATGCCCCCTCTGAATAGATGCAAGTGTCGTTGGCAAGTCGTAAACGTAATCCTCAATTTGTGTTGTTTTTAAACTCAAAAACAAACTAGAAAATTTACGAGAGCCCGTCATAACTTGCAAACATAAAGCGCTAAAACCATTGCCGGTATAAAAAGGATTCATTCGCTCTTTAAGTGCTAAAATTTCCGTCAATTAATTTAACTCTTGTCATTGTGGTAAGGACTCGAAATTAAACAACACTCGAATTATCATATTAATTCGTATCAAAGCAAAAATCTTCGAAATAATCTAGTGTCGGTTTGGAATGAAAACTTTTTAAATTATAACCCGACAACAAGCCAAACACGACCCCGAGGCCTATTCCATTTAGGATCTTTCTCCTCGTTTTCCATTCAGTTTCCATCTTCTCATCCTGTCGCTTTTCCTCCGCCCATTTCCCTTATCATTTCCCATGCCATCCCATATCCCTTTATCCGTTTTCCTAGGAATAAATACCCCCAACTCGTCGTCGAACTTTAATTAGGGATTTAGGAATTTGCAGATATTATACTTTGCTATGCCCGACCAAGGTCCCGAGATATGGATACAGATACAGTTAGAACTGTATCCAGTGAATGGTGTTTCTGTTCGCCCGTTTAAAACAGGTCGAGAATTCGTTTGTTTTCATTCTTTTCCTGAAAGAGCGAGACAAACAGCAGAGATGGACAACAAAATCCTTGTTTAATTGAATACCTAACCAAACTTTTACGTTCCATTAACTCAGATTTTTTTTTCCGTTTTCGGTTTTTAATTTATTGAAGGGAGGTAACCCAATTAGAGCACTGTCATAGGCAAGCTTACGAGGATCCATTGGTGCTTCAGCGATACTATGATATCACGAGATAATTTCGCCATATCAAAAGTTCAGTTTTAATTAAACAAATTCGAAACTTTAAAAATATGTTAACTACGTCCTTCCTGTCCGATTATTAGTTTCCCGTCTGCACTCTTTGCTAGTCCCTCTCTTGTCAATCGTTATTCACTATCAGGATTATCATGAACTTCAATTAATTTTCTAAACTCTCATTATCTCATTAGCGACCACAAATTTCCGGTGAAACAATTCGTTGCTTGGATCCTTTGATAATTATTTATTGGTTGGAAGTTAATCGACGGCAGTTTGTGAACGTCAGATGATCCTTTTCCCCATCCACAACCAGCCAGCCGCATTGACTCTCGATCTAATTAAGTTCAAGATTGCCCAAAAATTAAATTGCAGGATATTTGTCGAGCAAAATGCGAAATCAGGATAATAGCAATTTTCTCGTTTTTGAATAGAATATATTACGGATGGCTGGAGATTGTGCTGACGATAGCACACACAGGATGTCGTCGTACCGCCGGAGAAAAACTCTGTAGGAAAAGATGTCCTGGACTAGGCTAAATAATCCTGATGTTATTCGAATGTTCTCATTGGAATCAGATGCTGTGGATAGTAAGTGATGCTCGGGAAGGATGAACAGAGGCTTATCTAATATCTGGATAAAAAACAGTGGTGAAAATTATACCAGAAAGTAAATGCAATGAGCTGATGGTACAAGTTGTAAACAACATTAAAACTATGGTTGGTACACATCAAGGATCTAGATGGTTGGAGGTTGAAGAGTTTTTACAAACCCAATTACGTGACCTATCTACACACCATATCCTTAGCATAAAAGTATTTTCGTGCACACTCTTGTGAAGTGTAAACATATTTGGGGTATACAAACTCCTCTTTTATCCAAGAGACTTATGTAAATCGAATATCCGATTAGACTGATTATTGTGGCTCTGGACTAAAGTTATGAATTCAAAAGGGATAAAATCATTTCAAGGCGAACTCTGTGAAGAGTGGTTCATTCTTAGGAACAGGGTTATTTTCTTCTACAAAACACGCACAAAAGTTACTTTGAGATACAGCTAAATTGCAAGCACAATGCTAACAGAAGAAGAGGTAGAGGGTAAGGTACCGATGTAAAATGGGCTAAAATGCTTGTTTGTTTGTTTGCAGACGCATTTATTCACAAAGTCTTTTTTATGTTTTACAATTTTAGTCTAAATGCTAAACCTATCTTACGAGGGTTGCCTTTTATATTTCGGGATTAGAGAACAAAAACAAATATTGATCATCGAAAATCACTTTATTGTTTTTCAAAATATTCCCCATGAAGATCTATACACTTTTGCATGCGTTTGAACCAATTGTCGAAGCACTTTTGCCACTCTGATTGAGGTATCTCCAACACATGCATTCTGAATGCAGCAACCGCTTCTTCAGGTGTCGAAAAACGTTTACCTCTCAGTTTGTTTTTTACGTACGGGAATAAAAAGAAGTCATTCGGTGCCAAGTCAGGACTATACGGCGGATGACCCATCAAATCGATGTTTTGGGTGCTCAAAACTGCAGTTGTCGCAGCCGATGTGTGAGAGCTCGCATTTTCGTGGTGAAGAGTGATCCGTCTTCGGCGGTTGGTTTTCCTGATTTCTTGGAAGACAACTGGCAAACAAATGGTTGTGTACCACTCAGAATTGACTGTTCTGCGTTGTTCTAGTGGTACGGTTGCGACATGTCCAGTTTTTCCGAAAAAACAGGCGACCATTTGCTTGGAAGTGCTTCGTGCGCGAACAACTTTTGTTGGATTTGGCTCATCGTGAAACACCCAGACAGTCGACTGCTGTTTACTTTCGGGCTCATACGCGTAAATCCACGATTCATCACCTGTCACGATGTCATAGACGTGTTTCGAAGCACCGCGACCGTATTTTTTGAGGATTTCTTTCGACCAATTGACACGAGCCTTTTTTGGGCGATTGACAAATTGTGTGGGATCCAACGCGAACAAATTTTTTTGACAGTCAAATGTTTATGCAATATTGAATGTATGCTGGTCCCACTAACGCCTAAGGTTGTCTCAATCTCACGATAGGTTACATGACGATCTTCCAATATCAGTTCGCGCACAGCATCAATGGTTTTCGGAACAACAACTGATTTTGGACGACCTTCAAGAAATTCATCTTGGAGTGAACTACGACCACGATTGAATTCACCATACCATCGATAAACACTGGTCCTTGATGGAGCTTCATCGCTAAAAATTGAATTAAGTTCATCCATGCACTGTTGCTGAGTTAATCCACGCCGAAAGTTGTAAAAAATAATCGCACGAAAATGTTGACGATTTAATTCCATTTTTGGGCCGAGATGAATCTTTTAAGTTACTGTAAACAACACAAATAGCGCTCGTATGTCAAAACGTTCTGAGTGCGTGTAACCTCAAAAATGTCCAACTTTACGACAGAGCTGTCAATTGCCGGATTGCAACACTAGGGTTGCCAAATCCCGAAACATAAGAGGCAACCCTCGTAATAATTTTACTACATAATGTAATTTACTGGCTCTTCACAAGCACTCTAAATTATACAATATTATATGCTTAATTTATGCCTTTCAGCTTACATTTTCTTTTATTTATTCTTAATATAATACGCATACATTATAAAAAAAAATAAACTATTATCTTAGAGGTCTACTTCTTCTTCTTTTAGAGGCATTATGACAAAAAAAAATAAAGATTTTTTTTTTTTTGAGGATGCAAAAATTTTAAAAACAAAATAATAAGTGCTTAATGAAAACAAAAAAGATAAAATAACAGAAGTTAACGGGAAGGAGGGCAAAGGAAAAGGAAGGGAGGAAGCTGCGCCAGAGCTGAATATTATATCTGCGGACGTGAAGTCCTTTCTTCGTTTTGGAGCTACCACCAGTTGGGATTGGTTCGGTCTTTTATTGATTTATCTCTTTCACTGATCACCATACTGAATCGAAGTAGGTCTGGCCTATTAGAGATCTCGCTATTGTGGACAATTCGTTTATCCCTAGGACCGCGGAAAGTGTGGTATATAATAGGAATTCCACCCTCATTTTGGATTAGACTGTGGCGGTTTCACCTAACGCCCACACACGTGCCACACCATTGGGGGCGGAAACAACAAAAACCTGGTCGTCGAAAAGCATCAAATTCTATTGGGAATAAGAGCAAAATTTCCTGTAAGGAAGAATCGCTTGTTTGTGCGTAGCACAACATGAATACCCGATAGAATTTGCCCAACATGCAGCACCACCGGGGAAATTTCAACCGACGCCGACGGCCAACGGAAATATTCCAATTTTGGTTCCCGCCAACATGCACCCCTTCTCGAGTGGAGAAAACGGTCGCATCCTCAACCAACGGATCAATCGAGATATGCGGACAAGAATATCTTCGATCCAGCACCGTCACACACAAGCAACCTGCCCCCTTCTCATCACCGAAACACGGCAGGCATTCCGGTAGCAAAAACCAACCTACAGGCAAGTAATAGCATGCCTCCCTACAAGAGAAGCAAACACAATGAATAGCCACCTGCACCATTTGCACAACGATCGATATGCGATCTACGGCGATCCTGGGTGTGGTCGCGATCGTATAAACATTCGTCGTTCATATGTAAGATTCACCAAGCGAAATGTGCACGATCAGCAATAATGCTTTACGCAGTCGTGATCGTGTACACATTTCAACCCCTGTGCGAACTTGCAAACATGTAAATTCATGTCCCATGTCTGCATGCCAGGGGATACACACGTAAGCGACAGAAGCGATTATCGTGTGTATGTTTTCACCCTTTCTTTTTTTCTTGTGCTTAACCAAAGCTAAATCGCGCCATATATGGCCATCGAAGCGATGGATGGAATTTTGGTGTTCTGTCGTTTCGATGGCCGAGGTTAATCTCGATTCGGATTCCGTGAGGGCAAGTCGCGCCCTCACGTTAATTTCCATCCCTCTTGGGCCGTCCCAAGGGATTTATTAAACTCAGCCGTTGAGAAGATTTGAAAAGAGTCAGTAAGACCGTTCGGGCTAAGACTAAAGTGGTGCGCCAATTCAAATGTGTATATAATTGTTCCAATTCAAATGTGTATATGAAGAAAAGTCTATTAATTAAGACAGTTTATTTTCAATTCAAATGGGTATATAATTGTTCCAATTAAAATGTGTATATAATAGTCCCAATTCAAATGAGTATATGAAGAAAAGAAATATTAATTAAGACAGTTTATTTTCAATTCAAATGTGTATATGAAGAAAAGAAATATTAATTAAGACAGTTTATTTTCAATTCAAATGTGTATATAATTATTTCAATTCGAATGTGTATACAAAAAAAAAAGAAACATTTAATTTTTATCTACGGAGTATTTTGTTACCTAATAAAAAGTATAACGCTGCGGCAGAAGAAAATCAACGTCCTTGTTTTAATTATTGGAGTCGGATACGAACTGAACCAGTGGGGTTACGTGGTTAACCTATGTCCCTGTGGCACCCTGATTGACACGCCACGTAACACTAAACTCAAAGACCCATAAGACCTTTTCCGTCCAAGAAGAGGAACGCCTCTGGGGGAATGAACCTGTTCTGGAGGGTACTCTCCAGATACATATCGTTCGGATAATATGCTCCCGCGATAAGGTTATTTACACTGCACATTGCCCTTGCAATGTGGCCACGAATAATTTTTATAATGAAGTTGTCTATCCTAGTTAGTCCTGATTTATCATACAGGGTTTTATTAGGGTAAAATTTCTGGTATCGTGACTCTGGTGTTCTATTAAGTCCGAGGCAGGAACGCAAACACTGTCTTTCGAACACGCGAATCTTTTCCATGCAGAATGGGGATATATTGTACCATATTGGACAGCCATAGACCAACACTGGTCGGATGAATGCCGAATATGAAATTATTTTAACTTTTGGATTGAGAATGCTGCTTCGGAATAGACTTTTTGTGGCAACAAATGCGTTTCTTGCTGCAGAGAGAGTGGCTGCTATATGCTTGTCAAAGTATAAATACTGATCAAGCCAAATACCGAGATATCTGACTACAGTTTTCACTTGTAGTGGGAGATTATTATTCCCTACGACAGAGAAGTTTTTCCAATTGTACTTTGTATCCTGAGAGGCCCTGGAGAGAGGTATTCTGAAAAGGATAGTCTCGATTTTGTGGAAATTAATTTTTAGTTTCTAGTCATTACAAAAACGTTTTATTTTATTGAAGTCGTCCTGGAGAAGTCTATTGATGACATCTATTTTCTCTTCTGTTCTGTATACCACAATGTCGTCTGCGTATGCAATGGCATTGTTAAGCGTACCCACTAAATCACTGGTGTAAATATTAAACAGAATGGGAGAATTGACCGCCCCTTGTTGTAAACCGTTTGTAATTTTGAAGGTCTTGCTTGAGAACATATCTCCCCATTTTACCACAAACTGCTTGTCCGTTATCATTTCGTAAATGTTGTACGAGCGTTGCCTCTTATGTTTCGGGATTTGGCAACCCTAGTGTTGCAATCCGGCAATTGACAGCTCTGTCGTAAAGTTGGACATTTTTGAGGTTATACGCACTCAGAACGTTTTGACATACGAGCGCTATTTGTGTTGTTTACAGTAACTTAAAAGATTCATCTCGGCCCAAAAATGGAATTAAATCGTCAACATTTTCGTGCGATTATTTTTTACAACTATCGGCGTGGATTAACTCAGCAACAGTGCATGGATGAACTTAATTCAATTTTTGGCGATGAAGCTCCATCAAGGACCAGTGTTTATCGATGGTATGGTGAATTCAATCGTGGTCGTAGTTCACTCCAACATGAATTTCGTGAAGGTTGTCCAAAATCAGTTGTTGTTCCGAAAACCATTGATGCTGTGCGCGAACTGATATTGGAAGATCGTCATGTAACCTATCGTGAGATTGTGACAACCTTAGGCGTTAGTGGGACCAGCATACATTCAATATTGCATAAACATTTGACTGTCAAACAAATTTGTTCGCGTTGGATCCCACACAATTTGTCAATCGCCCAAAAAAGGCTCGTGTCAATTGGTCGAAAGAAATGCTCAAAAAATACGGTCGCGGTGCTTCGAAACACGTCTATGACATCGTGACAGGTGATGAATCGTGGATTTACGCGTATGAGCCCGAAAGTAAACAGCAGTCGACTGTCTGGGTGTTTCACGATGAGCCAAATCCAACAAAAGTTGTTCGCGCACGAAGCACTTCCAAGCAAATGGTCGCCTGTTTTTTCGGAAAAACTGGACATGTCGCAACCGTACCACTAGAACAACGCAGAACAGTCAATTCTGAGTGGTACACAACCATTTGTTTGCCAGTTGTCTTCCAAGAAATCAGGCAAACCAACCGCCGAAGACGGATCACTCTTCACCACGACAATGCGAGCTCTCACACATCGGCTACGACAACTGCATTTTTGAGCACCCAAAACATCGATTTGATGGGTCATCCGCCGTATAGCCCTGACTTACCACCGAATGACTTCTTTTTATTCTCGTACGTAAAAAACCAACTGAGAGGTCAACGTTTTTCGACACTTGAAGAAGCGGTTGCTGCATTCAGAATGCATGTGTTGGAGATACCTCAATCAGAGTGGCAAAAGTGCTTCGACAATTGGTTCAAACGCATGCAAAAGTGTATAGATCTTCATGGGGAATATTTTAAAAAACAATAAAGTGATTTTCGATGATCAATATTTGTTTTTGTTCTCTAATCCCGAAATATAAAAGGCAACCCTCGTATCTCCGCATTTTACCACAAACTGCTTGTCCGTTATCATTTCGTAAATGTTGTACAATAGATAATGAGGCATTCTCAGGTTTTCTAACTTATGAAGAAGTCCTACTAACCACACGGTGTCTAAAGCCTTTTCAAGGTCAACTAAGCAGGCACCTGTGCATTGGCGCTTTGTCTTGTTCCATTGTATGTCGGAAACAAGCGTTGACGCGGCATGCACCGTACTATGTCCCGCTTTAATGCCAAACTGGTTGTTGGGGATGATTTCATTTTCATCACACCAGTTCATCAGTGCTTTGTTTATGATCTTCTCGAAAACCTTGCTGATATTTGGCAGCAAGCTAATCGCGCGAAGGATGGTTGGATTGGTCCTGTCTCTGCCCTTTTTAGGGATGGGGTGGACTATTGCAGTTTTCCAGTGGGTTGGATAGTATGCCTTATTTAAGGCGTTGTTGAATAGCATAGTGTAGATTTTTACTGCTTCAGGAGGCAAATGTTTTAAAACTACATTTGGGATGCTATCTATCCCAGAAGACTTTTTGCTTTTGATTGACTTAAGGATGTTCGTAAGTTCATCCTTCATTTTCATTTCATTTTTAAAACATTTTTTATTTTTCTTTTTATATTCTTAATTTCTAAATTAAAGGCTAGACAAAAAATGCTTAAATTCTAGCTTAATTATCTTATATAATAACTTACTGGTCCTTCGCAGACGCTCTAAGCTAAACATTACTTAACATTTGTATAATTTGCCTTTCGGCGACAGAACTTTGTGGCAGTACTGATAATTAGTTGAAATACAAAGAAAAATTTGAAAAACTTTGTCAATTTTTTTTTTTGTTTTTTTTCTTAAAATTTAACTTACTTAACTTACCTACTTTTTTTTTTTTTTTTTTTTTTATGTAAAAGCACTTAACCTAACTTAACTTAAATCTTATACTACCCTAATTCTAGAAAAGCTAAGTCTATGTAAGCTAGCTGATGATAGTATGATTCTTTACCGACTTTGGTACCCAGGTCCTTATATATTCAACCACCAGAACTGTTGACGCTGTCTAATACTATCGTCCCGGTCTCTGTGGGAAATAGCCCTACTGAAGCGCAGGAGCTCTTCTTCGGTGCGCGCTACTTCCCGGTCGTAGCACAATCGCCCGTCTACAGATGATCTACTTACATGATAGATCAGCGGAATTCCGAATCTATCCTGTATAAGCCCTTTCATGTCCAAATCAAGGAACGCCTCTGGTGGAACAAAACCCTTGCGACGCACGTTCTCATAGTACAGGGTATTTGGATAATAGGCCCCGAAAATTAGGTCATTGGACGAGCTTATCGCTCTCGCAATATATTATCGCTCTCTGATTAATTTAATCATAAAATTATCCACCCTATTTATGTACGCTTCATTATATAAAGTCTCATTTGAATAATACTTTTTATAGTCCGATTCCGGTGTCCGATATAATCTGAGACAACTTCTGAGACATTTCCTTTCGAACACCCGAATCCTTTCCATCAAATTTGGACCTATGTTAAACCATACTGGACAACCATATATGAGCATTGGCCTGATTAGCGTCATGTAGCATGTAACTTTAACCCTGCTGTCAAGTTGGCTACTGTGAAATAGCCTCCTTGTCATAGCAAAAGTTTTCCTCGCTTTGACCAAAGCAGCCTCTACATGTCTGTTGAAATACAGATATTGATCTAGCCAGATGCCCAGGTATTTAACTAAACTCTTGGTTTCCAGTTTATCTCCATGCGGTCCCACGATAACTAGCTTTCGCCAGTTTTTCCTTGTGTCGTTCGTGGCTTTAAATAATGGAGTTCTAAATAGGATGGCTTCACATTTCTGGAAGTTGATCTTAAGTTTCCAGTCATTGCAATAGCGCTGCACTTTGTTGAAGTCTCGCTGTATTAACCTATTTATGATCTCAACTTTCGGAGCTGTTCTGTAAATTATGAGATCGTCTGCGTACGCAATAGCCTGCGGAAGTGCTTCTAATAAGTCGCTAATATAAATGTTAAAAAGAATCGGAGAGAGTACCCCGCCCTGTTGCAAGCCATTCTTGATATTATACGTTTTATTAGAGGTCACATTACCACTTTTGACCACGAACCTCCTGTCCTTTAACATATCGTAAAGTACATATAGTAAAGGCTTATGTATGCCATGTCTGACCAGTTTGTAATACAACCCTTCGATCCAGACGGTATCAAAGGCTTTTTTCAAGTCGATCAGACAGGCACCTGTGCATTGGTTCCTACATTTATTCCATTGTATGTCGGAGACCAGTTTAGCTGCGGCATGTGTGGTTTCATGACCCGCCCTAAAGCCAAACTGGTTATTTGGAATAATGCTATTGTCGTCTACCCATTTTAGCAGAGCTTTGTTAATGATTTTTTCAAATACTTTACTGATGCTTGGGAGTAAACTTATCGAACGCATGTTCCTTGGGTTTGTACAGTCTTTGCCCTTTTTTGGGATGGGCTGAATGATAGCCGTTTTCCAACGCGCGGGATAATATGCATTATTCAACGCGTTGTTAAACAGAACCGTGTATATATCTATTGCCATTGGGGGCAGGTTCTTGAGTACGATGTTAGGTACTCCATCTATTCCCACTGACTTTTTGCTTCTTATTGAGTCGAAGATACTCTGGATTCCTTCCGTTGTTATTAGAAGGCTATTAGCCACTACACCATTGGCATTAATGTCAATTGACAGATTATCTTCACTGAATTCGGTAAAACCCGGATTCTCCGATTGCCAAAGTGAAATTTCATTCCGGAGGTGCAGGTGATTGAGTAGAACTCTGTCCTCCAGGTCGTGATTTCGATGAATGCTTTCATTCACCTTGTACATTTCCTGAAAGACAGCTCCCAAAGCCTTCACCTTTTCCAAAGGATCTTCGATCACGACGAGCTCACCATTGAGGATAGCGTTCTCTGCATCTATGCCAATGTTGGTTAGCAGCTGCTTGTTTGCATCAGTACGTGGGATTTGGAGACACTGAATCTCATTTTGATTATTTCTCCTGAATATTTTATTTATTTGTGGGAACATATTCGGGTTATTAGTTTTTATAGCTCGAATTCTGTTGTTCCAATACAAATTTGTTGCTAATCTATAATTAGCTTTAAGTAATTGTTGGAGGTTTTTTAATTGAGATTTCAGTGATATTATCTCCTGGTCTTGTCTGTCTGTAAACTGTCTGTGAATTGTTTTAATTTCGATAGCAGTCTGCTCTTTTGCCTGTAGAGTGCGTTTATTGTTGCGTTTCTGTACATGTTAGTGTGATCTGTAACTGTTGTTTTGGGAATTGTTTTGTCCATTGTTCGTTTTACGGTTTCGTCCATTTGTTGAATGTATTTGTCGATTTCGACATTAGTCAGGTTTCTGTTTACTGGCAGATTAAAGTCATTCGAACGAAGTTCTCTTGTTAATGATCTGGTGAACCGCGGCCATCGCATTGCCCTGTAGTTATAGGGTTGCGGGATCACGAATTCCTCCAGATCTGCGAGCTCGTTCGGAAGCTCCATTACTGCCGTGAATGCACAGTGGTCACTATCGTATTCAGTTGTCCGTAAACAGTTTGTGTTTCGTCTATTGGTGTTAAGTATTCTCAGTCGTGAGTCGATTAGCAAGATATCTAAGAACGATCTACCTCTAGGTCGGTGGGTCTATGGCACTGTTACGAAGTTCTTTTTTTATTAATCGATCAAAGCGTGACCAGTGAGCTTTTCGAAAATTGAAAGAGTGGATCTGTTCGAACTGCTCTAGTGAATATTGTTCATTTGGGACTTCAATTAATGCTCCAAATCCGTAGTGATCGCTATCGTAATCGATTGTGCGAAGACAGTTTCGCGTAGTTAGATCTGTGCAAGTTTATTCGATCGTCTATCATGAGTAAATCCAGAAATGAACTTCCTTTAGGATAAGACGGTGTACTTGTGGCGTACAGTTCTAATCTGCGCTCGATAGCATTCATTTGCCACCAATCATATAAAGCATTGCCTCTTGGGTTCGTGGTTAAGTTACCCCAAGCACTGTGCTTGGCGTTGAAATCACCCGCTATTAGGAAATAGTTGTTTTCCGAGTCTAATTTCAGGTGTCGAAATAGCATATCAATTTCATTGATAAATTGCTTACACTGGATAGCTTGGGGGGCATAAATGGAGACCACATACAGGTGCTTTTGACTTCTCAACGGCATATCTATTATGCAGGCTTCCAGCACCTGAAATTTGTGTACTTCTGTACTATAAATTACCTTATGATAAAGACCTTTTTTAATTAAAACTGCAACCCCACCCCCTTGAGTAGAATGTGGCCTGTCACGTCTGATTATCTTATAGTTTTTATAGACAATTTTGTGCCTTTGGTTTAGCTTAGTTTCACTAGCCAAAAGTACATCAGGGGATTCGACTTCAAGCATGTTGCCTAGATTATCTCTTCTGTCTATGTGTATTAGTGAATTTACGTTCACCGAAATAATTTTTAGTTTTAGTTCAGTTAGAGGGTTGAAGATTTTGATGGAAGGAGTTATTTGAAAACACAGCCGAACAGAGCATATCTATTCGGGCCATTTGTTCCGTCAGTATTTTTTGAAAATTAGCAAATTGTGTTTGCATGACCGATATCATATTTAATATCTCAGGTTGTGCATCTACTGCCGGTATTCGCCCATTGGTATGTGAGGATTCCACGGGGACTCGTTGCATAGAATTGCCCGTGATTTGTGCATATGATACACGCGGGGCAACGAAATTATTATAGGAATGAGTTTTAATTTTTTTCTCTTCTGCCACTTGCTTTTGTTTTGATTCCCACTTTAACTTCATATGTTGAAATTTGGGACAACCTCTAAAATTTGCCGTGTGTCCTGTATTTTTACATAGGACACATGACAGTGTTACCCTATCCGTAAGCTGCTCCTTTCCCAGCGGACATTCGCCCATGTTATGGTCGGCGAGGCATTTTATGCATCTGAATTTCATATTGCAGTTTGATGCAACGTGTCCAAGTCTTTGACCTGGACTAAAATGCCTGAATATTATAATGCTAGGGAAACACATGTATAGGTGAAGCATTCCACATTCATGTGGTTCGTCTGAAAAATGATTCTCGAAACCTTACATCACATTAATATTTAAGATGGACTAAAGGGCATTTTTTTATTAGCGGGTATCGTGAAAAAATATTTAGAGGCGAGGAATGCATCTGTAGCAGCTGTTAATTACGTCGCCTTTAAACATTATACTTTTCCATCTGCACGATGCCACTTTCGAAGTTTCATAATAAGCGATTATGGGGAGCAAGTGTATTGTGCCAGGCATGGGCACTCGGTTCACCTTCCTCCTCCATCATAAAACCTTCGCCACGAAGCCGCCGAACGAAAACAGCACGTCACCGGTGATCAGGAAAACACATTAGAAACACTCAGGCACTGCAGCCGGAATATAAAAACACTGGTGATGTTTTTGAGGTAAATGTTCTTTTTATTGGTACCGTTTTGTTTAGTTTTGTTCTTTACATAAAAACCAAAACTTTAGTTAACAATATCGAACGTGATGCCAACCAATATTAACACAAACTTATATAACGTATTTCTTTTTGTACCGTTGATGAAATGTATACTTTAACAAATTTCTTCGGAATCAAATACCCGACAAACTACCGCTCAACTTAATGGTTGATGACTAAAATTTACTACGCCAACAACTCCGTATATTATCGCGTCCCCGTGCGCATCGGGGTAGCGGGAGCGGCACGACCAGCACGGTCGGTGGGTGTAATAGGACTCAATCGAGGGTTGGTATCTGGTTTTTGATTCACCCTCGATTCGGTGGTGGTTAATATCCTCTTGCTAAGGATATGTTTTACTTACCACAAGAGAGACGTAAAGTCTCTCTTTGTGGAACAGAAAACCAGATCTCGTAATGAAGATCATGGTGGTGTGTGTGTGATCGTTTAGATATGTGTTGTTTACCCATGCGCGAAGGCAATGGCAAAACAAAGCAGGCTGGCGGCAAGGACAAAGGGATCGAGAAGATCGTTGTCTATGAAGTGCATCGCGGCTAAATAAATAGACGACGATGCATCGAAGAGTATAGTGGTTATTATACCCGCCTGTCACGCGGGAGACCGGGGTTCGATTCCCCGTCGGGGAGCCTCTGACGCAAGACTAATGACCTTGCTCGAAAAAAAAAAAAAAAATTCATTATGGAAAATTTAACAAGCCTCAGGACTTGCTAAATAAGGCCAAGACCGGCGCCGGGTTGTAGTGCCGATGATGATGATGATGCATCGAAGAAATGTGGTAAAAGAAAAGATGAGACGAGGGCATGATAAAAGTATTAGATGAGTGATGCCGTTGTGTAAATATACGAATAGACATTGGGAAAGGTGCTAATGGTTGCGATACTTTATACAATGACAATTGTATATCGTATCTTGGGTCGGTGGCCGAAACGAATTTGCTTGCATTTGTATATGCTGGATAATTCGTTTGGTGGCTAAGCACGAAGTTGTGATTGGACAAAAGGCTGCCGAGGCCGTGGAATTGCCAGGGACATGCGGTGTGCATCGTGGGCAGCGGAATTGCTTGGCATACCAGAGTGCCAGATGGTTTAGGGATTCATGATTAGTTAGGAAAGAATTCTTATAGGGAATTTGTATGCGAAGAGTTGGGTGAAAGGTAAGGATTCTTTTACAGTGACTTTATAAATTTGATCTATTTGATGCGTGAAGCATTTACAGGTGCTTAATGCGATTGCATTACCAAAGACTTATGCAGATTGGGTTGTAGGGATGGGGGTTGTTTAGGTAAGTAGACAGTAGGGTTTAGCGGAGCCACCACCGTACTGCCCCCCAGTGACGTAGTCACTAAATAAAAGGTAGTGCTGAAGGGATGCCCGAATGGTAAGGATTCTTTTGCAGGGACTTTTAGATTATAAATTGGATCTATTTGATGCGTGAAGCATTTACAGGTGCTTAATACGATTGCATTACCAAAAACGTATGCAGATTGGGTTGTAGGGATAGGGGTTCTTCAGGTAAGTAGACAGTTGGGTTTGGCGGAACGCCACGGTACTCCCCCTAGTGACGTACTCACGAAATAAAAGGTAGGGCTGAAGAGATGATCGAATGGTAAGGATTCTTTTACAGGGAATTTTAGATTACAAATTTGATCTATTTGATGCGTGAAGCATTTACAGGTGCTTAATGCGATTGCATTAGCAAAAACGTATGCAGATTGGGTTGTAGGGGTGGTGGTTCTTCAGGTAAGTAGGCAGCGGTGTTTGGCGGAACCGCCACGGTACTCCCGCCGTGACGTAGTCACGAAATAAAAGGTAGGGCTGAAGGGATGCTCGAATGGTAAGGATTTTTTTACAGGGACTTTTAGATTATAAATTGGATCTATTTGATGTGTGAAGCATTTACAGGCGCTTAATGCGATTGCATTAGCAAAAACTTATGCAGATTGGGTTGTAGGGATGGGGGTTCTTCAGGTAAGTAGGCAGTGGGGTTTGGCGGGACTGCCACACGATCACACTTTCGTGGACGAACTTCTTAAGAATTAATTACATTTATAGCTTTCTACCAAATTCAGTAAGGTTGACCTTCGGGATTGTCCTTCTACTTTTCGTTAGTATGTTTTGGCCACTCACCCAGGATGATGCCCAGTTGTGTGGTGTTAATCAGTGATTTTCCTGTTACGTGTCGTGTAATTTGTTACGTAGTACAAAAAAAAAACAACAAAAAATAACAATATATCAAAACTTTCCGATCTGATTTTATTTTTGTGATTGCAATAATTACGACGTTCGTTAAACACTCATCAACTTCTTTTGAACAAGGAGCATGATTATAACTATAACAAAGAGACAGACAGGTTGCTTTGGATATATGTTTTAATGGTAGCATTAAAAGACTTGCGCCGGTATGCCCAGTGAATTCCAACCCTACATCGAACGGTTAAATGCTTCAAATGTGTGGTCATTTTATTAAAAATTAATTCGAGCGCCAAGAATTTAAAGTTCGTTGGCTGGAATGGATGGATGGATTCCATTCTACATGGAAGTACCATATATAATCACGTGCCATCATTGAAATCCACCTTTGACAACTAGAAGCAACACTATATATTTTATAGTCATTGAATTACACTCGATTAGATAATTCCCATTGGTACATCTAGTCGAAGCCGGAATTCAATGAGTTGAACAGAACTCGAGGTGTCAGATTCCAACCATTTCAGTTGAATATGATCGTCAACACTCGATATTGAGATTGAATTAGAATTCCTGAGAAAATTCTCCTTTGTATAACTTGGTGGTCAGAAGTGAATGAGTTGCACGTACCTCACTGCTTTCGAAGAAATTCGACGACCATGTTGGAATGAGTACCAGGAACTCAAGGTTCTGCCGTGAGCAAAAGAGTGAGGGAAAGGACACGTTGACAAGAAAAGACAAGTTAACAGGCAAAAGATTGTTTATAAAAATGAGAAATACAATGGGTGATAGTATGGGACCCCGAGAAATACTAGCATTAATTTCATGGTAGGCAGGTTTTACCACTGGATTGTGGGGCCAGAAAAATAAAGTCTTATCCATTGATTCAGTGTATCGTGGACTTTACAAAAAATACAATTCCCACATAAGGGACGAGTGCTAATATCAAAAACTATTGAACTGAATCTGCAAAGTGCCCCCCCCCCACCCCCCCCCCCCCCCCCCCCTTCTCACCAGGCTACTGACGAGTCGAACCTCCACGGTCCGAACTGCTCGATAAAATGATTGATATGGGTACTGATTTCATTGTGATGTAGTGGACTTTAAATAAATACGCCTGCTTCGCCCTAACCTTCGCTCTTAGGTGAAATCAGCAAAAAAGAACAAAATTATGATGTACTGATGTTCAAATAATTATATTTTATCCTCCTTAGAGTTTACGTTCGGTTTTTACTTGATACTCTTTAACAAAGGTTATTGAACTGAACCTTTTAAAAACGTTACGGCTCCTTCTTATATGCTATCTCGGAGAACGTTTTTCATTTTTAGCCCCTGCAACAAAGGATCTTGGCGACAAAAGAACCGTGCTATCGACCAGGAATTACTGTGATAACAACTGTCCCGCAGAATTACGACTTCGTCATTCGTCGTTGCCTGAGAGCACAGCTCATGTCGAGTGCATTGGAAAGCTGGCATAAACAACTCAGTCTTAGCAGCAACCTTGCTGCAGCCAGCTCTCCGTTGCATACCTTTTGGCGCTGATGACCTCGAATGTGCTTTTATTCGGGTTGGTGAGTCGAAGCTGCTTTAATGGTTGTATTAGTGGTGAATCGATTCCTTTTCGGTGGTTGTTTTGTTGCGCTGGAACAACACCCCTTATTTGGTTAATACCAGGACTTTATTTTATTATAAAAAATCAGTAATGTTACGTATAGTTAGATGTGGAGATAAGATGCGTACGCGGTTTGCTCATACTCTGACTAACTATTATACTATACGGCGTACAGCTCGAAATTAGCTCGTCGGCTTACTCTCATATATGATTACATATACATACTTATTGTTTACTAATAGTGTGACACCATAGAGTTACATATTATACACTTTCTGTCATTGTATATTCTTATTTTAGTATACACGCGCTCTTGCGCATTCGCATACAATGCACTCACTATAATGAAAGTTCTCATTAGCTCGTCGTTAGCCACCAAGCCGATGATATGGAGGCCATTCAATCCACACAACCTAAGTTTGGGATAAGTCACCGTGCCGCTTAACAACACCTCTTTACTGGCCGAGGTCGAATAACTACGTTATTCACGTACGATGCACTGATTTCCAATGTTCCTGTCCCGGCTGAGGAGCAACGCGCCTTGGTAGAAAATGGACTAGCGGACATTGTGCCCCGACCACTCCGTCCTCTAACGGTCATTGTCTAGGGACAACATGGAATTTGGCGGCTGGAATGAGAGGATGCCTAAATTAAGCAACAATATTCTTTCCGCTTTAACTATCATTGGCATCCTCAAAAACACTAATGATTCCTGGGTAGCTACCTTCTTCCAAAATAATTAAGTCAATAATATCTCAAATCCTAGCTCTAACTCAATTCGTTTCCACATCCTTTCTTCGTATGAATGGGTTTTCCCTCACATGGCTGGTGAGACACTCAATTTGGGTACATTTTCCATT
The DNA here is from genome assembly GCA_963931805.1 of Microdon myrmicae. Lineage (NCBI taxonomy): Eukaryota > Metazoa > Arthropoda > Insecta > Diptera > Syrphidae > Microdon > Microdon myrmicae. The sequence goes on along the minus strand of OZ007500.1, from coordinate 117,370,704 downwards.
CTCTAAAACGATATTAACATTAACATTTCCCTAAGCCACAGTAATAGTCCCACTGTTAACCGGCCCAACCTCTCTTACTTTAATTCAATCAAATCTTTCCCCCAATCCTTTTAACAACATAGCCTTTTGCCTCGTCCCAGCTGATCCTCTAGACCCTTTATCATACCCGATCTCAATCTCCTCTCAAAATCTTCCAACCGACCTATGCTTACCTGTAATACTACTGTAGCGTTTCCGCCAAACCCTACGGTCTACTTACCTGAAAAACCCCCATAACTACTACCCAACTCCCTTAAGTTTGCTAATGCAACGGTATTAGTACCTGTAAATGCTTCAATCCCTATAAAGAAAACTTACCTTCATGCATCCCTTCGCATACAATTTTCCGTAAGATTTCTTTGTTTGCTTATTTGGTATTCTGAACCAATTCGGTACCAGACAAATTCCTGTAAACAAAATAATTCGGATTGCATTCAATGTAACCGTCATGACAGGGACCATAAATATCGCGGCGTCTATTTTCCCAGCCGCGTCATATACCTTTTCATACACATTGCCTGGCAACCTTTTTTGTTTGTCTTACCAACAAACAACCCAAGCAGCTGCATATAATTACCGCAATAGACGCTGAAACCAAATTCTCCAGCATTTCCTAATGCAAATATGAACCCGGTTTCTATTGCCAGAGATGCCATAAACATCCAATTTGCTTTTAGCACCTTTTTCTCCTAACGTCGAAAATAGCGACGAGGCATCGTGTAAACAATGACCCGCATTACCAGCGGCGCATGTGGTCATTTTCCTCTATTGTCCTTGCCGCCTGCCTGTTTTCGAACACATGCAACAACATTGAATCTGTTCGAACGCGCACATATACCACTGCGCCACTAGTTACACCCTTAAGAGAAAAGTTTTTCTCTCTCTTCCTTTTTTTTTCCTTAGCGAAATCATCTCTGCATGAGATGACGATCGCTGAGTCAAATTCCATCCTTCGACCTGACCAGGTCGTGTCTCCATCGCTACCCTGGTGCGCACAGGGGAGCGATAATCAGCGATAAACCTCGGTGTCGAGTGCGTGCTAAGGTTTTAACGTCTTATTTTTAATCGGTTGTGTTGCAGTGCGCGGTGCCTTTAAAGTAAATAGGGAGTTATGATAGTTTCATTAAAATTAAATAATAGAAAAACAATAAAAACTATCACCACCAACAATCCCTTGCGTTTTGTTCTCCTGTGCTGCAGTTTCTTTTCGGTGTTTGACGGAACAGTTTTCGGAACAAATAGTGACAATTGGGATGGAGGAGGAAGTGAACCGAGTGTCCGTGTCTGGCACATACTTCCTCCCCACACTACCACACACATCGCGCTCCCCGCCCGAAACTTATGCAACCCCTGCACCTACCTAATCATGAAGACACAGAAGTGCCTTATAAACGTAAATCTGGACACGTGTCTCTTACCCTTAAAAAGGTGACTTCCATCAAACATTCTCCTAAGAGAGTTTCTTTTAATCCAGATCCCTAGGCTATGCATCCCAATTGCCTCAAATCCCATACTAGTAACACATTACGTTATTCATTTTCCAAGACGTTTTCCTCTCCTAGCTCTACTCAACCATCTGTCGTCCCAACTATTTCCAGCCACACACACCCTTCTCACCCCCCCCCCCCCCCCCCCTCCACGACATTATTTATTCTTACTCTCCGCCCATTTTAGACATACTCAGTAAAGATCATGCAGTAATCCTCTAAATCTCCAGATTGCCGTGACACAATGTCCAAACTGAGAGGTAGGAAAACATATTGAGTCTTCATTTTTATTTACACATTTCTTATTGTCTACTCAATAAAAAAGAATCAAAAATCATACATAACATTTTATTACTACGAGGCTGTAGTGCATGCCCCCAATGCAACGTTTTATTTATTTTATTTCCCAGCAGGACTTTAGATAAAAATACAAATGAAAATATTCGTATACTTGTGGCAGCAAATCAGATTCTATTTGCTACGAAGGTACAACCAAACCCAGTGAGACACTCTCTATTCAACAAGAAGGATTACTCACTGGCGTCCCCAGTCTCCACAAACTCTTTGTAAAATTCCACGAAATCTTCAACTTTTCTCCACCGACGCTCCCATTCTCCCAAATGTGTTCATGAAATTCACGAAAAGTTCAATTTATCTTCACAAGGAGTGTCGAATGACCTTGATGCATGTGGCCATGATGTTCACTGCAAATGGTTATCACATCTTCAACGTAGTAAGGTTGATCTCAACAATTATATAATTATATATAATTATTTTCGTTCCTGAACTTCTACTTGCCCTAGCCTCTACCAAAACCCACCGCAAAATACCCATTCCCTTCTACTATCAGAACGTAACAAGTCTTCGCTCAAAGGCCCAATCTATTCTGAAAATGCCCAAGCCTTACCTGCCGACATATTCTTAGTGAAACGAACTAAATCCTCAGCAATCTTCCGCGATGACGACGACCTCAATGACGATACTGACGATTCTTCATGCCGAGAGGTGCTCATTACTGCCCAAAACAGCCTTGATTTGCACTAATTGCTTTCTCTACCTCTTCCACGCTTGATTTGGTCTTAGTGAAAATCACTCTTCCTCGTAAATCAATCTTTGTCATTTGCTTCTATATCTTAACATCCCAGTCCATCGAAATGTACTAGCTCACTCTCAACCACTTACACGAGCTGAGTAATTGCCTGGACCACATCATCGTTTTTGAAGATTGCAACCTATCACAACTAAAATGGATTTTATCTGACGATCTTTACTTTATCTCACATCCCAACTCGGTCAAGGAATGCCTTTTTATTGATTAGCAACCGATTCTCGTCTCACTTTATCTCTCATCCGAACTCGGCCAAGGAATGTCTCTTCATTGATTAGCTAACCGATTGTTGCCTCTGTCAAGTCAGCAACGTTCGGAATTCCGTAGGTAGGCAGCTCGACTTCCTTTTAACAACAGACTCCACCAATACGTCAGTCTCACCCATCCACGTTGTCTTCTCGTCAATTAACAACCCCCCCCCCCCCCCACTCTCCCATGATATTCTTTCGGGACCTCTCGCCACCATATGCCCCCCACCTAGCAATTACTACGCCTATGATCTCCCTAAAGCTAACTTTCGCTTCATCAACGACTACCGAGGCAGTGTTTTGTTCAGCTATGATCACCGTCGAAAGTGCCAACATATTCTATTTCCCTATAGGTTCCTTACTCTAGACAAAGAACATCGACCTTTTCCCCTCCTTGGTACAGTCACGAGGTCGCTCCTTGCGTAACAAAAGGAAAAATGCATGGGCCCGTTCTCACGGGATCGAACTCTTCTCGACTATTCTAACTTCCTCGGCTTTTCTGAACTATACAACAGCCTTTACCGAAACTACGTAATCAAAACTCAAACCAACATAAATGACCCTAAATCTCTTTTTTCAGTTCATCAATTATAAACTTATATCCGGTGGTCACCACATCGCTTCTTATCAGCTCTCAAACCTCACTGATCCCCTTACTATTGCTAATCCCTTTGCCACCTATTCCCAACAGTCATTCACTAACGACTCTTTTGTTGCTGGCCCTCTTACTTCGATTATATATAAAACTTTTCCCGTGGGCCTATTCTTCCTCACTCCATTGATCCGCCTTTAATGGAATCTAAATTATTCGAACTCAAAAAATAGTTCGCTCCGGGCCATGATGGTATCCATGCAATTCTCCTCAAGAAATGTTCCTCCATTCTCTCTGCTCCCCTCTCGAGAATCTTCAAACTTTCCCTTTCTCAAGGTGTACTAACTCACATTTGGAAACCTCCTTCGTTGCCCCCATCCACAAGACTACCGCCCTATTACAAAACTTTGCCATTTACCCAATATTTTCGAAGGCATTCTATACGAATCTTTAAGTTTTCGCTGCAACTCCTTTATTTCACCAAGGCAACACGGTTTTTTTACTGACAAATCAACCACTACCAAGCTTGTCGAATCAATTTGCACTTTCAGCACTAGAGCACGGCAAAGATGTCGACATGGTCTCAATCGATCTCAATAAAGCCTTTGATTAAAATCTTCCACAATCTCATACTCTTAAAATTGCCCGCATTCGACTTCAAACCCGGACTGCTGAAATAGATTATTTCCTATCTTAAGAATCGTCTTTATTCTATTCGGTTAAGATCCGCTATATTCACCTCCTTCCAGACTGCCTTTGAAGTCCCCCAAAGAAGCCACTTGAGCCCTATCCTATTTATACTACCCACTAATGACATTGATGAGGTCATTCAGCATTCCTGCTTATCTCTATACGCAATAAGTTCTAAAGGTTATTGTGTCACCACCCGTGAGAGGTAGAAAGTCCTTAAGGAGGATAAAAAAGTTGTCAAAAACTTGCCTTGTTCGACTAGTTTGGAGATAACATCGAAAATGTGGAGAAAGTTGTACACGAACACCGTCATTCAAATTTAGGAGAGGTGGTGTGGCTTTTCTAACAGATACACACACGGTACACAGGCAAATTGTGAAGAACATCGAACGAAAATCGAATAAGAAAATGCATCAGAGTGGTATACCATAGCGATAACATAACAATTCCACATCAGTTGAGATATTTGAGTTTGGAAATCGAATTCGTACACACCGCAGTGGCCTGATGTGTTGCGCATTGGTTCCATTTTTTAGTGATTCTAACCGCCATAGCGTCAGTTCGAATCACACCTTCTTCACTATCGTCTCAAACGCTATAGTGGCACACTAACTTAATATGTCTCATCAGTCCGTTCGTTCGATTTGAATCAATAAGTTGGACACGAAATAATCTACCAGTAGCGCACGCATGCTTAAGAAATACGAACAAAAACAAGATAGCAATAAGTACAATTCCTAACGTTCGAGATCACATATTTATTTTTCAACATACTCACCGTTGAGGCAAATACATTTCTACCAACGAGTAACAAGTTTTTTTTATTCCGTCTCTGAAAAATTCCTTAGCCTTTTTTCAAATCCAAGACATGACAGCAGCCATCACCTTATCGTCCGAGGTGAAATGATTACCCTTGATGTCTCTCTTCAATAGAGGAATAAAAATTCGCATGGGGCGTGATCAGGGAAATAAAGAGGGTGTGGAATCGGTGCAAACTTCAGGTTTCGCAGAGCTTCTTCCGTTGCGCTCGGGGTGTGTGGACGAGCGTTGTCATGCCCCAAGATTATTGACGCCAGGCTGTCTCTAACCCGACAAAGTCGACGTCGAGGGTATTTCAGAGTCTATATGTACTGAGAATAATTTAAAGTTGCCGTTAAGTTTGCGATGATTGTCGTCAGCGGCAGTGATTGGACGTCCATTGCGTGTTCCATCAACAATTATGGCTTCTCCAGGCTCGCAACTACGAAATTTTATGTTTCGTCAATGCACAGTAGACGTATCAAGAGCATCGTCACCATAAAAAGGCTTTAAACGATAACGGATTTCAGTAGGACACACTTTTTCAGCAGCTAAAAATTCGATACCACCACACTGTTTAAATCGCGTTGACATGGCACTAGAATATGCCGCCATACTTCCCACACTCAAGAGACACTGTATAAATATTTCGACCTTGGGCCCACGCGTATGAACTGAGGGGGAATGTTACTTCCATTTGCCATCAGGTGCGCTTCCGAATGTCGTTTCATTCGCATTCTGCAAGAACGAGTGCATTACTTTTCAGCCAACCCCCTTAAAACCGAGTCTAGTTTGGAGTATGTCGTGATTTATCGGAGGAAAATGATGTGACAAATCCAACCTCTTCTACATATACGGGGTAAATGCGTTTGTGGATCGCGGTGGATCGCCCTGCTATATAACGCAAAGGACGATGAATGGTTGGGCCCATGTACAAAATGTATGAAGGCAGCTCCCTACGGAAACACATTCTCGTAAGCTCGGTAGTTCCGAAAGAAGCGTTCGTAGATAGATGGAGGCTTTTAAAGACTTCCAAAATCTCTGATGATATTTAGATGGCACAAACTTTGATAGATCTCTGGCGGTAGTTGGAGTTTAGAAACCTATGTAGACATCTGGTGATATTTTTATGATAGACACATTCGTAGACGTATTTTATTTTATACATTTCTCTCGGGAGAGGCGAACCTGTAGCGCCGAGTCGGCACCCCGAGATACCACCAAATAACTGTTGCAGTTCTTTTTGAACAGTTACAGGTTGGAACGCTCCGGGAACACCTCCGGGGAGGGATTTCCCCACCTTTCTCGCTCTGTAACGGAACGAGTTCTGACGCATAGATATTCGCGCCGTCGGGAGATAAACCGCAAATTGGTACGATCCGTCGAATTGCCTTGTGGAGCTTATATAAACAGAATTGTGCGGAACAACACCACGAATCTCTGAAGAACAATACCCGAGACAGTATCTGTAAAACAGACAGAGTTCAGCTGCGCGCCTTCGATGTGATAGCGACTTTGGTCCCGACGTCAGCGCCTTGTCTCCGATCAGACGAATCGCTCGCCTCTGTATGCTCTCAAGTTGCTTGAGGATATACTCAAGAGGGGAGTTCCAAATATGAGAGAGTGGCGGTGCCGCCAAACCCCACGGTACACATACCTGAAAAACCCCACTTATCGGCAACCCAACTCACATTGTCCCCAGCCAATGCAATCGCATGGGCACCTGGAAACATTTCCTTTTCCAAGGACAATTAATGCATACAAGCATTACCTAAAATTCCTGAAAAGAATTTTTTTTCTACAAGGGCATTCATACATGTATCAATGCGTTTTTGCATAAGCGACCAAAACCTGAATTCCCAATTAGTGTAGATTTTCACACTAGCGTTCGACACTTGCGTCGCCATAGATACCATGTTTCATTGACACAGATGGTATATACAAACCGTCATTGTATAACCATCTAATCTGCCTTGCAATGACTTGCCACTATCGATACAGATGCAACCACTTTACCCAGAATTGCTTCTTTGTTTGAATCTCTAAACAAGCATCGACTTCGCGCATAACCGCCGGATTGAATTCAAAGCATAAACAATGCAAATATAGAATCCGTTTCCCACAAACGAATTTCCCTGCATATACAAATGCAAGCAAGGGATTTGTTTCGTCCACCAACCCATTAGCACCTTTCCCAATTCGCATATTTATACAAGGGCATCACTCATCTGAGACTTTTATGATGCCCTCGTCTCGTCTTTTCTTTTACCACATTTCTTCGCGACGATACAGTCTATTTATTTAAACGCGATACACTCCATAGACGACGATCTTTTCGATCCCTTTGTCTTTACCGCCTGTCCGCTTCGTTTACCCATTGCCCTCGAGCACGTGTAAACCGCACAGATCTGATCGATCGCACACATACCACCATGACCTTCATTACAAGATCTGGTTTCCTATTCCGCCAAGAAAGACTTTACGTTTCTCTGGTGGTAGGTAAAAACGATATCCTTATTGGAGAGCATATCTACCACGACACCATAAACTCACCCCAATAAGCGAATCATCTCTGCACGAGATGATTATCGTTGAGTCTTTTTCCAAACACCAAGGAGGTCGGTCGCGTTGGCTTTTTCACCGTACCGCGCGCGCGGTGCGGTGCGATAATCGAGTTTATAAGTCGAATCGACTCGAATGAGTGCTACGTTACAATAAGTTAAAATTGAAAGATAAATATAAATCCTTTTTTTTACACCAAACAAAACGAATCAGAATGAACGAAATCGTGCGTTTTGTTGTTCCTGTGCTGCTCCTCGATAGGGTGTTAACTCTGATAAACAATACCACCTGTGTGTTATTCTGTGCTGTGTCCGATGGGAAACGAAGTACAATCATCGTTTCCTTATTCCTCTTGGCGAACTGATTTCTCGTGCTGCGGCGGAACAATCTTCAATTAAAGACCGTGAAAGTTTTGTGGGGACGAGGTAGAACTCTGCGCCCGTGCCAGTGCCACGACCCCAGAAGGGTATTTTCGGGCGCGGGACTAATTTGGGATTTGTACAGGAGTAGAAGTTGAGCCGGAGTAAAATATTTCTTGGCTCTAAAAAGATAACTCAGTTTTCCCGAGGCGGACCTGGCGATGTTCGACACGTGTTTATGCCACAATACATTCCTACAGACCGTGACGCCGAGCAATTCCAAGCTTTCCCCAGATTCGAGGATTTGGTCTTTCATCATCAGGTGTGAAGCCGATGATCCACTTTTCTTTGTGAATGTTGTATATTGTGTCTTCGTTGCATTGATGTCCACGAGATTGGCCTTTCCCCGCTGGAGGACCTTGTCCAGATCCCGATCCAGAGAGTCGATCTGGTAACATCTCAGCTGGTGAGACCTTGATGCACTAATCGGCCGATCACTCGAAAAAGAGGAAACCAGCGTACTATCATCCGAAAAACTGAACACCCTGTTATCCATTGACTCCAACAAATCATTTATGTGAAGCAAAAACAAGGTTGGAGCCAAAATAGAACCTTGAAGAATCCTAGAATTAACAGGATACAGATCGGAAGATTCGCCGTTCACAACAACCCGGATCGATCCTCGAAGAAGCTCTTGGTCCAGTCGCAAAGCTGCTGGGAAAGTCCGTATGAACGAAGATTGCTCAGCAATGTCCTGTGCCAGACGCGATTCAAAGCCTTGGAGACATCCAATACGATAGCTCTTGACTCACCCGCCCCTCAATCGCAGATGTCCATATATTGGTTATAATGGTCAAAAGATCTCCCGTGAACCGCCTGCCACGGAATCCGCATTGACGATCATTCAGAAGTCCGTTGCACTCCAAGTAATTACTTAACTCGGAATTGATGACCTTTTTCATCACCTTAAGTAACATAGACAGTAATGCTATTGCCCCCTAATTTTGTGGGATACACTTTTTTCTCCTCTTTGTGATTGACTGAACTCGAGCGATTTTCCAGCAGGTAGGAAATGTCCTCCGTGCATGAGATAAGCGAAAGAGTCTGCGAAGAACCGGCGACAGTTCTGGAGCACAATTCTTAAGGTAAATTGCTGGTATTCCGTCCGGGCCGATTGCCTTCCTATAATACAGACCACGTAGAATGCGTTCATTCCTTACGCCACGTATCGAAGACTGTACCAGTGCGATCACAGGTAGCTCCAAAAAACCGGCATCGAGGTTTGAATTCGCGTAAATCAAATTCGCGAACACCTTAGCTTTATCTTTTGAATTTATGACTAACGCTCCGCTGCCCGTCACTTACAGAAGCAAAGAGGAGGACATCAAGTTACTGCTGACAGTCCTTGTCATTGAACAGAAGGGACGCGAACCAGTTGTGCACTCAAGGAGTTTATTGGTCACTCTGTCGTTATAGGCTTTCTTCGTGGTATCAATTGCCCGGTAGTACGCGGTTTTTGATTCTAACAAAATTCATTCTGTTAACCTGCGTGTGAATGGAGCGCCATTGTTTAAAAGCTCTATTTTTTGCCGCTGTAATTTGCTCGCATTTTTATCAAACCAAGTTTTATCAGATGAACTTCGTTTGATGGAATGCGGTTTGATGTAGATCCCGAGAAGAATAATCTCAGTGACCGACTTCGCACATGCCTTATCAGCAGAGTCTCCAAAACACACTTCCGACGAGGGTGGGAAGAAATCTCACAAATCGTCCCAGTTGACAGCCTCATACCTCCAAACATGGCGAAGCTGCTTGGATCGGTTTACGTTTGAAATGCAAATGCTTGCACGACCGATACCAAGTAGTGATCCAAGTTTACCAGTGGTGCAGCAACTAACACGGTATAAATGCTCGGCTAAGATGTCGTAAACAGATCCAGGGTGTTCGCATTATCAACTCGGACATCCGCCACTCGCGTAGGTTCCTCCACGAGCTGAGTCAAATTGCGGCTAACAGCGAACATCTCCGCCAGCCTCGCAGCCTCGTCGGTTCTGTAAGAATAACAGCCGGAGTTGTGTACATTAAAATCGCCAAGGACGACAATTTCAGAAGTCAGGTGGTTGATCTGTATCCAGTCGACGGTTCGTGAAAGACGTTTGAAAAATGTCGCTTGTCGATCGTCAATCCGGGAGCGGTAAAGGCAACTAAGCATTTTAACGGATTTCCTCAACACGGGCTTGAACCACATGATGTCCATATTATTGGGTTCAAGCCATATCGGACCGCGTGAAGACGTAGACTCCATCCTTAAAACGGAATCTCGAATGCAGGTCGTATACTGAGCAACGAAGGTATGTAGAATCAGTTGAGGAATCGACCTGGGTCTCAGTTAGGGCAAGAATATCAGGTTTCGCGGCTTGCGGTGGACGGTGTTTACATTACATGGGTTTATATCCGGAATTCTCTATCTCATAAGGCACCATCATGACTTATCTCCGTGTCAGTCCGGGCCACCAGGCATACATCCGAAACATAGTTGAATATTTCTCCCGACGATATGGCGGAATATACAGCGTGACGCGATGGTATCTCACCTTGGGACCGGCTTACCACCTAAACCAACCTTTTCTTGAACCGGTCCATCAGCCAAGCTCCGAAAGATGGCTGGTGATTTCTGCCGACAATTGCACAGGTGGTATTTCCCCGGGCAACAGGGCGTTGGAACCCCACATACCGCTCGGCCTTTAGTCGCCTGTTACGACAACCCGGCCTAACTCTGAGTATATTCTAACGCCCTACTCACAGGGCTAGAATAGATGATTGGGCCTATGTCTGTCATATATTGGTAACACGGAACTATAATGGCAAAAGTGAGAATACGGAGAGACGGTTCACCATCCGTTTCTTGAGTTCAAAAAAGCCTACGACTCAGTCGCAAGGCAAAGACTTTACCATGTTGTAGTTGAGCTGAGAATCCCGAAAATATATGAATATATGATCATCGCTGAACGGGGTCACACAAGTGCTCGCATATGCGGATGACATCGCCGTTCTGGGCGATAATCTAGAAACTGTAAGTAAAAACTGTGAAATCATCATGCCAGCGGCAGAAGAGGCGGGCCTAGAAATAAATAAAGACCAAACAAAATACATGATTACGGCGCGAGCAGGTGGACCTCAGGGAACATACATAAACATCAGGAGCAAGATATTTGGAAAAGTTACAAAATTTAAATATCTGGGAACAATACTGGCGGCCAGTAACGAAATGTCGAATGAAATTAACAAAAGATTGCACTCCGGCAACGCTAGTTGGCACGCAGTGTGTAAACTGCTGAAATCCACTGCGATTATATAATATAAAGCTCCGTGTCTATAGAACCATAATCATGACGATTGTTCTATACGTATGCGAAACATGGGTTCTCACAAAACGGGAAGAAAATAAATTCAGCGTATTCGAGAATAAAGTTTTAAGGGGTTTTTTTTGGAGGTAAATATGACGAGGAGGCAGGACGATGGAGGAAACACCACAACCACGAACTAGAAGAACTATACCGCAAACCTACAACAGTGAGAGTAATCAAGCCGTAAAGATTATATGGGTCGGACATGTGGCGCGAATGGGAAGCGAAAAGACCGTGCGTAGGATTCTTGACGGCAGACCAACGGGAAAGAGACCGACAGGACGGCCGCGACGGAGATGGGAGAACAATATTAGGTTTGACCTTGAGGAGATCGGATCGGCTGGTCAAGCGTAGAAGGAGAGTCCACAGCACAGCGAACGGTGGCGGAGTCGAGTCGGTGAGGTCATGAACTTCCGGGTTCCTACAGGCCAATAAATAGTAGTAGTAAAATATGATGGCAAAAGAATCCCCGGAACGCTAGGTATTGTGCACGAAGGAATGGGCAGAAGACTCGCGAAATCGAATAAAAAGTCAATTGATGGGACTGTCTTCTACCAGCGATGGGTGGTAGAACGATGAAGAATCACGCTTGCCGACAAAAAGGAACATTCGTGAAGAGTAGAGCGTGGGGTTAGTCATAGGTCATGAGTGGGGCCAAAAGAAATGAGGTACGCGAAACCGACCTTTATCGGAGATGCGGCACAAGAAGTAACTCGAGCGGGCGCCACGGAGTCATCTGAGTGTTCTGCTCGGAAAGGGCTTACAATTTCCTTTCATATTTTATTTTTAAGGAGTATCTTTGGCGGTAAGTATGAGAAAAAGCAGGACAACGCTGGAGACTCCACAACCGCGAAGGGCAATACCCGAAACCTACAATAGTGAGAATAATCAGTTCGCAAAAATTAAGATGCGCCGGGCATGTAGCGAGAATGGGCAACAATAGCATCCTGCGTAGAACTTTTGACGGGAGACCAACGGGAAAGAGACCGTTGGGAAGACCGCGACGGAGATGGGAGGACAGTGTAAGGCGCGACCTTGAGGATATCGGATCAGAGGGCTCACAGTACTAGGAACGATGGCGCAGCCGAGTGATTGAGGCCACGGACTCCTGGGTTCCTACAGGCCTATACATGGTAGTGATAGTAGTAGTAGTATTTTAGTTATTAATTTATTGCTATACATGCGGAGCTCAGTTAATTAATTCGGTGGAGTTAAGAAGGAGTTTGTGGGAGGAAAGTTGGGTGCCGGTACGACACAGATTCACTTACACCCACCAACGATGTTACTCCAAACATGAGTTCACTAAAATATCCGATAATCCAAGAGAAGAGATGGAATAAAGCGAAACACACTGAGGTCGTTTTTTTTTTTTTTTTTTTGGTTAACATTTTTCTTTTATTTTCTCGTTTTTTATTAATTTTGTTTACAGCATAGGATTTCAATGTTTTACTTTTATTTACTCCTGTTCTATTCATTTGTTTACAACTTAAGATTGCAATTTTACGTTTGTAATTTTGGTTCCAGCACTGGTGATTCGTTTTGTAAATTCTTGTTAACACACATGAGACCTTAAGATACTGTCCTCTTTTCAGTTCATTTGGAATTTTCTAATTTATCGATAAGAATTTAAGAAACAACAATTTAATCGCGACTCAAACTTTAAAGATTTGTATGCACGCACCTCTGTTCGCCGGTGGTTAAATTTCCACTTTTTGTAAGAAGGATCTCTCTAGACTCTTGGGAACGCTTAAGTGGTTGCAATACGACTATGTGCACGCGATGGTGGATGGAAATCGATTCACCCCAATCAGGGATAAAAATTCACTTTAGCCACACGGTCAACCAATCTCGATTGCACTCTCATTCGTACTCTCTCATTTACCCCGCCCATCGAGGTGAATAACAGTTGGGCATTCATTCAACAGTCGGTGGACCTAGGACGAATGGGAGAATCGGAAAAGAGAGTGCGACGACCTCATGGATGATTTGGTGATGACCGAATGACCTAGTTAGGATATTCTGGTGATCTCAAAAATATGAAATAGGACGAGATATATTTTTGTGCTATTCACCTGACTGAGGAGATTATTGATCCCCAGCGAATAGCGAGTCTGGGCGAAGTCGAAGGGACGCTTGTGGGGAAGAATGGTCTGTGCGTCGGCATGGACGCTGATTCTACCATCCACCCACTTCATCACTAACACGACCATTAACTATACCGCCGAATATCGCTGCAAATGCGAACACCAAAATTGTCCACGAACGGAAAAGGATGATGGATAAACACCCGGAAGAAAGAAAAACAAATGGAACACTGTTTTAGTATTATTAGTTCTTTTATTTCCACTTTACTATTGTTTGCACAAACTATGTTTTTTTTTTTTTTAGGTTATTTTTATTTTTTATCTTGTACGTTAAACTATGTGGGGCGTAAGTACGTACCTTGCCTTTGTACGTTCACGGCTGTATATATATTTATTTTTTGTGTTTGTCTATGTCTTAGGCACTTGAATTACCGCACATAACGCGTCACGCCAACACAACATTATTGGGGTGTAATACCTGCAACTGTTCAAAAAGAACTACAACAGTTATTTGATGGCATCTCGGGGCGCCCACTCGACGCTATAGATTCGCCTCTCCCGAGAGAAGTCTAAAAAAAAAAATAAAAAAAAATACTATGTACTAAGTGACAAGTTCGAAACACCTCTCACGACTCCGGGTATGTTTCTACGCGTCTCCGCTGCCGGCGGAGAGTGGGAGTGACGCGTGACCGTGGCGGTCAGCGGATGGAATAAGACTCAGATATTTTGCTCGTGCAGAGCTCACTCGCTATGGTGATCATGGTGGTATGTGTGCATGGTTCTTTCATGGATGAGAACGAACCTAGAACAAAGAAAGGGCATAAAGTGCATTCATGGGATACGATTTGTTGGAACATGTGCATCGCGGCTAAACAAAGAGACAACGATGCGATGTGGAAATGTGCTAATTGGTTTTAGCTAGGCTACTGGGAAATGGTGTTTATGGCATCGCTAGTAAGGGTAGGTATTGAATTCCTATTTGCATTTGTTTGTGCTGTAGGATTCAATTGATGCCAAGAGACGCGGAATGCGTTTTTGCTTTGGTCCCTTGAGTGTAAGTCGCCAGCCAATGTGTATATATGGAACATTGTTGTTCACATGGCGCGGCTGGGAAAATAAACGGCGCAATATTTATGGTCCCTGTCATGACGGTTACATTGTATGCAAACCGAATCATTTTGTTTACAGGAATTTGTCTGGTACCGAAGGTGACGAATTGGCTTGGAATTCCAGATAAGTAAAGCAAGAAATCTTACGGAAAATTGTATGCGAAGCGATGCATGAAAAGGTAAGTTTTCTTCAAAGGGACTTTAAGATTATAGATTTGATCTATATAATGCGTGAAGCATTTGCAGGTGCTAATGCTGTTGCATTAGCGAAGTTAGGAAATTGGCTGAATGTTATGGGGGTTTTACGGTAGGTAGACAGTGGGGTTTGGCGGAACCGCCACACGCTGCAATAGCTTGGAAATTATGAGCGTGAGAACCAAACTCGAAGAATTTGAAAATTACCCCAGCGGCTTTGCGATGATGCAACCGCATCGTTTGGTTAGACTTTGCGTTGCTAACCAAATCTGGAATTATGATTTCCGGTGGAAAACTCACATGGCTGTGGTATGGTGTTGCCGTATGGCAAGAAAGGGTTTGAATTCAATCATACATCATTTGTATAAATAATGAATTCGGTTATGCGTCCTTTTGGGATATATCTTTTTTCAGGTGAAAAAGCCGACCGAAGGAATTGGGGTTGAGGTGGGAGCGATTTGCGGACGAAATTGGGTTAAAATTGTGGGTTGGTTCTCCGTGTAATGTAGAGAACCCCCACAAGATCATCTCTTAAAAAATGTGCTGCTCGTAAAGACCTCTAAAATAAGAAGAAGAGAAAAAAGCATTCTGTGCTTGCTACGGAGGTGTGTGCTGGTGTTGTTGCTGTGGTTGGAGATATTGTCGTCACTCACGGCTCTGGTATCTACTTAAGTATCTAACTAACAGTTTCGCATGCCAAGTTGGTATAAACCGACATCTGTTAGCTTGCTTGACATGCAACGACTTCAATTTCTGTCTCGACTTCTCAAAGAGTTGTAGACGAGGATTCGTCAAGCAAGAGAATTGGAATTCAATTGTTATTAGCGGTCATTCCAATTTTTGACGGCTGAAGAACGCCATATTTGCAATTTTCTGGCTATTTTGATATTCACACATATATCACACGCATCGTACATTTGTAAAACTTCATTGACACAAATGGGATTCAATGGTAGACTAAAAATGATAGATTGGAACAACCGGCGTTATAGCTATCCGACCTTAATGAAATCTATTTTTCTCCGCTATAGAGCAGTAAGGACTACTGTTATGAAACAGAGATGACTCTTGACAAGATCCTAAAAGACAATTGCCTACTGAAGCTAAGGATCCAATGGTTGGCAGGTGTGGGTGAGCGGCCTGGAACTTTTAAAAGATGCCAGAAGCCGTATATCCCAACGGGTTCGATCATAATGTACAATTGAAAATTAATTGACATTCATTGCCAACAGTTGCTCAGAAGCTTCACAACCAGTACGACCAGTGTGCAAAAATAGAACATTGAAGCTCGGAAGAGATTTTAGCCCTCTACGTTCAATTACGCCATTGAGCGGAACGTGTCACATATAAATGACAATGTTACGTTTGTTACCGCAAACGTTGCCCCAGTGTTGTGGTCTTCTCACGACAATCATCCAACGAAGAACTCATAGGGATTCACACATAATGTCAATTTTACGTGGACAGATAAACACAGCTGAACATTCTTCAGTTGAACTACACGAGCATGGGACGCTCTGTGCAATAGTGTGCGCCTCTTGGTCACAATTTCCAGGTGTTCAAGGTCATCGTGCATTGGTACCTTTTTTCTAAATATTTATCATCATCTGTCACCAACGTCGTACAATGACTTTTAAATAGACAAACAAAAATCATTTGTCCACATGTTTATTGTAGAAAAGTGAATAGAGTTGTCAAAACTATTTAACTTCTGTGCATTCCACTTCAGCTAATTTTGGTGCATTGCCTTTAAAATCGATACCCAACCACCTACTGCGTGTTGGAATCATAGCAGTCAGGGGAGTGTCAAATTACTGGCGTGCACCATTCACCGTGAATAACGACGCATTACTTTCTCGATTTTACATCACCGCCCGGAAGACTAATAAAGCTACAGGAACTTGGCAATTCACAATTCATTACGCTTATTAAATGTATGTGTGCGCTGTGCCTTTTACGGCCACCAATACTAACTTCTTTTCCCCCCAATTAATACGCCTTTTGACTTCTGTCGAGCTTCGCTACTGAAACATGATACTTTTTTTTGATGTTGGTTATTGGGAAAATTATTCCCTCCATTAAATTTGACACCATAATTTGTAATGGAATTTTAATGCTAATTTGCTGGCAGATGGAGCCTATCTTGTAGGAGGGTAACATGTCCTTGTGTATACCCTATTCGGTATCCGACATGAGCATCCCGTCGAAGGATGCCGAGCAGGAGCCATGTTAGGACTAAAAGCAATAAATTCATGTGATAATGCTGTTCATATGCATGCGACCAATTCAATTAACATATCTCGCATTTGCTTGAATAGAAACGTACTAAATAAAAATTCTAACTTTTACGTTTCCTTCAGAGTAATGAAGCGTATCAAATATATTTGTTTGTTGCTTTTATGATTATTTAATACGACACATTTAAATCCACTGAATGGGAACTACTGCCCCAAGCATTTTATAAGTGTGTTCTATTGGAGAAATAGTCTAGCACATTTGTTTGTCTTCTAAGTTTGTTTTTCTTGCTGAAATATTGTGTGATGGATGAAATGGTGGACTCTTTTAATGGATTGTTCAGAAATTCTAATCGAAATTCGTAAACACTGCACGTAACCCTACGATGTCAAAAAAAAGGTTTTTGTAGAACCAAAACCTCCTGAAATTATTTCAAGTAAGATAGTTTATCGGTAATTAAAGGAAATAAATAACACCACTAATTACCACGACCACATGCATGTGGCAACTATGGTATCAACTTATCCACTAAAAAAAAAAAATTTTTTTTTAGAGAGACACATGTAGCTGTGTTGCATATGCCAACATTCGAGTCTGTCGCAGAATCAAGCTTCCCTAGTTTATAAAGA
This sequence comes from Microdon myrmicae, assembly GCA_963931805.1. Lineage (NCBI taxonomy): Eukaryota > Metazoa > Arthropoda > Insecta > Diptera > Syrphidae > Microdon > Microdon myrmicae. The sequence continues at coordinate 117,353,162 of OZ007500.1, read as the reverse complement.
GAATATTCGATAGAAACATTTCATACGCAGACAGGAACCCAACGGCTATAGCTAAAGTTAAAGGGAAGAATCCTAAACTGTTTTACAGGCATATATATTATAGCTATGACGCTTGTTCACCAGATTACTTGGTACATTAATGAAACAATCATCAACGTCGCGCCATCCACCGCATGATTGTCATTTGGCAGCAGAAATACGAAATGGAATACCAAGTGCCACAACCAAAGACGAAACAAAAAAAACCAGATCGTGGATTTATAGTCGTACGAAATTTTTATAGCTATTAGATCTTTTTACACCCCGCAGATGTAACTTTCAGCTCATTTTCAATCCCTCTGAACAAGTAGGATTAAGCACATTACTATATTACGAATAGAATAGTGCGGCTGAAAGACCATAATGGACTCCAAACATTGCCATCCACAGAAACACATATCAACATATAGCAATAACTTTTCCCTGAATGTCAAACGGCAGGACCAACGGAATACGTATCATTGCGTCATTGGCTCAAATGCCAGACGTGGTAAGTATCCAGAAAATATAGGATAAGGAATTGTGGTTCACGTTCTTGTAGTTCGGCTGAAGAAGGATTACATGTACTATAACTTGCACCTAAAATTAATTGATAACGAATATCCCTGTCTAATTGAGTGGTGAATATTAGGAATCTGTTCGCAAAGTTCCCATCGATAGCATCTATAGTAGGCTGTGGAAAAAAGCAGAAGATATAGCCCTTATGTTCCAATGGCGGTCTTGAAAAATGTTCGTTTTAGACGTCTCTGAGTTTCGTGGTTTTTTTTGCTTTTTGTTGTTGTCAAGGGTGATCAGAGCTACCCTTGATGAAGATGATTAAATACTGGATTTGAAGTCTATGCTTTAGATAAATCTGCGTACTATAAAATATTATTTAAATTTTCTGTTTAACTAACAGTCATTTCCCCCGCTTGCTAGAAGCCTTGATGTGTTGCGAGAGCTTAAACTACTACATAATCACTCAGGCTATACTGACGGAAGCACATGCTTCCAGTAGGGTCACCCATGTCAGACAGGCTAGTGAGGAGTAACAGATCTGCCATCCCTAATCCAAGGTGCTACGCGTCACCATGCCCATTGGATGGTTTGCAGCCAGGGGTATACCAGCTACATTATAACGGCGCCTCTCTGACATGGGGTCGAATCAGAGCAGTAAGCAGACCTTACTCTTTCAAAACGCGGCTCTGATATGGCAACTTCGGACCAAGGCCCACAATTCGAGGAAACGATATGCAGGCAGCTAACAAACCTCCTAGGCTGCCAAAGAAGTCGTACCACCGCCTACCACCCCGAATCCAACGGGATGATAGAGCGCTGGCACAGATCCCTCAAGGCCTCACTCATGTGTCACAACGACACGCAATGGTACGACGCCCTTCCCACTGTCCTCCTCGGCCTGAGAACAAGTATTAAGGAGGACCTAGGAGCTTCGGCAGCAGAGCTCACCTACGGCACCAACCTCCTTCTGCCAGGAGACCTTTTCCTGGACGGCGAAACACCGCGTGAACAACTCCATGAAGTGGGACATCTCCGTGACCTGCTACGTAAGGTTAGGGCAACCCCAGTAGCCAGACACGGCTCCAAAAAACTCTTCGTCCACCTTGAACTGCGCAGCTGCACGCACGTCTTTGTCAGGGTGGATAATGTCAAAAAACCCTCAACCCCCCCCTTATGATGGCCAATTCCAAGTCGTCCGATGCATCAGCAACCGCGTCTTCGAGATCGATATTAGAGACAAGCGATCCACGGTCAGCGTTGAGAGACTTAAGCCCTGCTTTCTGGAAGCTTCAGCTCCAGAACAGCCCCTTCAACAGGACACAACAGCCACCCGATCTGCACAACCTCCCCGCACCCGCGCTCATACGCGCGCTCAAAGACAACTACTCCCCCTCAACCTTCCTTACCTGTCACGAAACAGGTAAGGAAGGTTGAGGTTGTCGTTGCCGATATGCACTGAGGGGGGGGTGAAGTGGCGGTTCTTTAAAGTCTTCTCAAAGAACCATCCATTTCCTACCGAATTACCTCCCTCCTGCCTACCTGCAATCGAGCAGCGTATGCTACCTTTCATTCGCTTTCACCTGAAAGTAAAGCCCTAGCAAGCATGCACGTGAAACAAATTATTTCGTTCATATTACATGAACCGTATCAACCCAATCGACTCAGCTTGTCAACAATTATAATCGATAAACACTCACTGGCCAGCGTAATTGTTGACACAGCTGTAGCCGATATTCTTGCTACGGTTCATGATTGAATATTTCTCCAATCCCAAGGTTCGCTACACTTGCGACCAATTCCCTTTATCGGCTATCTACCGAACATGGAATTTGGGCACGAAATTGATTGACGTTAGACAATCATACCCTAGGTCATGCCTAACGATGCTCCGGTCTGTAAAACAAACAAACACACATGTAACATCACCTAAATCACAAATAATATGCATCGCATGGTTTGAACCTTGAAATATCGTTTCTGTTTATTTAGGACACAGAAACCTATTTCTTCCTGCGGCGATCTTCGCTATCGCCTATCAATAACGCCTGCAGTTCATTACACCAGCCCATGTTTATTCAGGTGCATTTTTGTCGTTGCCGATATGCAGGCCGAAGAGCATCGTACTTGTCCTATACGGACACATATAGAATCCTCCCACACCGATGTAAGCCTCCACCGTTGAATCTGACGGATATGGATTGCATCGGCGAGTCAGATTTTAACCGCCGAACCTCACACACGTGCCACGGCCGCCGTGATCAAAGTAGAGTTTTTGTCTTAAAGTGTTTGAGTCGTGTACAGTCGTGTTGTTCTTTTCTGTTATGTAGTCCCACTTACATGCGTGCGTATATACCGAACCGATAAAAGAAAAAAAAAAGGAAAAAAACAAATCGTAATAAACAATTTCCGCGAGTTTAATTCATAAGCAATTGCTGTAAACTTAATTTGTAAACAATTATAAGTACATTAAATAAAAACAGCATATTGAAGAACATCACCACAACAGCGAATTTTTATTTTTACACCTTTTCTACGGATTCCCGGATATTTGGTGGATCGTGCTCGGCGGAACAATTTTCAGCGCAACTTCGTTGGGTGTGTTGTTAGTTCAGTGAAATCGTTGGTGGGTGATAGCGAACCTATGTCGTACGCCGACAAAAATTCTCGCCCCCACAGAAGTATTTGATGGGATCTTGTGGGGGTGAAGTATTTTCGTCGTGAGGTCGTAAACTAATCTAATTAGACAATGAAATCACGCGTGCACGACCGATGTAATGAACCGACGACTTTGTATGACAAAACTATTACTCACGCGACTCGCGGTTGACTTTCGCATCCCCGTGCGCACCGGGGAGCGGGAGCAAAACGACCGGCTCGGTCGGTGGATGGCAAAGGACTCATCGATAAACAGCTCGTGCAGAGCCGACTCGCTAATGGGGTGAGTTTCCCCGAGAGAGAAAGTGTTTCTCTCCACTAAGGATACGTTTTATCTACCACAAGAGGGACGTAAAGTCTCTCTTTATGGAACAGAAAACCAGATTTCGTAATGGAGATCATGGTAGTATGTGTGCATGGGTGATCGTGAGGATCATAATATTCGACACACGCGCGAAGGCGATGGATAAACGAAGCAGACATGCGGTAAGGACAAAGGGACCGTGAATATCGTTGGTAGTACACATGCATGAGTGTACATTGGTTCTTTCATGGGACAAACCATGAGAACGAACCTGAAACGACGAAAAGGGCATAGGGTGTATTCATGAGATGCGAGTTCGGTAAAGCAAACAAACCGAATCTCCTTGGATGATAATTGGTTTTTGTTTGCTCATACCGCTGCTGATGAGAAGCAGATCCCGAAATATGAGAAGACAAAGGGAACGTTTGGGTCTTTGTCTGAGATGTGCATTGCGGCTAAATAAATAGGCGGCAATGCAATGTGGAAATGTGCTATTGGGTGTTAGCTAGATTACCGGGAAATGGTGTTTATGGCATCGCTGGTAAGGGTAGGTATTGAATTCCTATTTGCATTTGCTTATGCTGTAGGATTTAATTGTAGGTCGCCACCCAATGTGTATGTATGGTGGTTTATGATACACTTGGTGAGGATGGGAAATAGGCGACGCAATGTTTATGATCCCTATTATGATGGTTACATTGTATGTAAATCAAATCATTTGTTTTCAGGAATTCGTCTAGCGGGATTTGCCTGGCACCGAAAGTGCCGAATTGATTTTGGGATTCCTCATAAGTTAGGAAAGAATTCTTACAGGAATTTGTATGCGAAGAGATGCATGCAAGATAAGGATTCTTTAACAGGGACTTTTATATTATAAATTTGATAACCTAGATGCGTAAAGTATTTAAGGTGCTAATGCGATTGCATTAGCGAAAACTTATGCAGACTGGGATGAAGTTATGGGGATATTTCAGGTAAGTGGGCCGTGCGGTTTGGCGGAACCGCCACAGCCCTACTAAACTACTCTTCAGAATGAAAAAGCTTATATTTAATCGTTTATTTTTTATCTTTCATTCTCCAAATTTTTTTCTTCAGTTTTAATCTTTTATCTTTCTGTCTTTTATCGTTCACCTCTCATGGATTTGCTCGTTTCCTTGTTTCATGTTCCATGTTTCATCTCTTATTTTTAACACTAAACCTACCAGAGCGGTCAAATGACCGCTTTTGAGAGCCCGAAAAATTAATGTTTTATAATTATTATATGAGAATTATTTTGTGCTTATTGTTTATGCTAAATTCTGCATTAATTACAATCAACTGGAAAAGACTATAATGTTTATTTCAAAAGCGGTCATTTGACCGCCATCGGTAGAAATAAGTATATATAATACGTCGTTAGGTTTAGTGTTAATTGTTCTTGTTTCATCTGTTACCTTTTTCTTTTTACTTTTCGTCTATCACCCTTTCTCTTTCATATTTTATATTTTGCTCTTCTTCTTGTGTCCTTTACCTGTCAATTTTTATCTTTCATGTTTTATCTTGCGTCTTTCATATATCATCTTTTATGTTTTATGTTTTAACTTAACTCTTTCATCGTGCTTCTGAGATTACTTTTTATCTACATGTTATATTTTATCATTACGCTTTTATCTATCGTCTTTCGTATTTTGCCTTCTATATATCATATTTTATCACCTCTCATCTGTCATCTTTTATCTTTCATTTTTCATTTGTCAACCTTCGTACTTCACCTTTCTTCTTTTATGCTTTATGTTTCATCTTAAGTCTTTCATTTTTCATCTGACACCTTTCATCCTTTATCTTTAGTCTTTTATCTTTGTTCTTTTATATTTCACCGTGCATCTTTTATCTTACGTCTTTCATAAATTAGCTTGTATCTACCACATTCCATCCTTCATCTCTCATCTTTTGGGTTTCATTTTTCATCTCTTAAGCTTTATCTTTCATCCTCTATCCGTCACCCGTCATCTTTCGTGTTTTATCTTTCATCCTTCATTCGTTTTTTTCCTCACCTTCCACTTATTACCTTTTGCCTTTCACCTTCTACATTCCGTCTTATACTTTCCACTTTCCACTTTACAGCTGTGGGGGTTCTCTATATCACATGGAGAACCAACCCACAATTCCAACCAATTTGGACCGCTAACAGCGCGCCACCAAATCTGCAATAGCACACATTCGCAAATATGCAAAGAACACACTTCCCATCTGCAACAGCACCCATTCACAAATCTGCAATCGCATACACCCCCAAACTTGCAAAGACTCCATTTCCCAATCTGTAATAAAATGCATTTTCAAAACTTACAACAAAATATAAATCATCTCCCTCATCTACATCAAACCGCATACATTTTTCCCAAAAACCACTTCGGTTAATTTCCTACTTAAACTATATTTCTTGCTTGCAACCAAGCAGCATTAATTTCCCCTGAAAATCATTCTGGCTCACTTCCTGCTTAAATCATTTCCCTCGCTTGTAACCAAGCAAAATTTAGTTTCCCCGAATACCATTTCGGCTCCCATCCTACCTAAACCATCTGAAATAATACCAATTCTCCATACTGGTAGGTCATCAGCACGATGCGTTGCATTTCCACGAAACAACCATCGCAACGACCAAGACCCATATTCCTTTGTCCAACCGACAACTCATCCCCATACTTGGTGATGCCTCCAAAACTGATATCTCCGTACACATAGCTACCGAGGAATCTAACCCAGCCTGTACGCCAGGAATTCCCCGAAACAAATTCTCTATGCACACATAGCAACCCTTTTCAAGTTCCTAGTAAGTGGCAGTGAGTTTTACTTAGCGATGACTCCACTGCCACGACACCATGAATGGATTCTTGCCCTTTTTCTCAGTCAGTCGAAGTTCATTAACAGCGGGGGACGGTCACGCCGCGCCACCAGCCGAGTCGCACCAGTCGAGTCACACCAGTCGAATTTGGTACGCTGCGGAGCACGCACACCCCGCGTCGAGCTTTCAGTCATGTGAGCGCGCACACTCGAGGACGGGAGTTAGTTTGTTTTAAATCATTTGCGCAACCGAAAATTTTTCCTTGACGAAAGTTTTGCGAAATATAATTTCCTCTTATTGTTTTTCTTTAAACCCGTTTTATAAAAATAAATAACAACTAATGCATCATCTGCATTGTGAACTCATCAGCTCGCACTGTGAAATTTGTATAGCCAAAAGGATCTTAAGTAACTCTGTAGCGTTCTAACAGATACACACACAATACACAAGCAAATAGTGAAAAACACCGAACGAAAATCGAATAAGAGAATGCATCAGAGTCGTATACCATAGCGATAACATAACAATTCACATCAGTGGAATATACTTGAGTTTAAAAATCAAATTCTAAACACGGCCAGTAGCCTGATGGGTTGCGCTTTGGTTCAATTTTTGGTGATTCTAACTGCCATAGCGTCAGTTCCAATCACACGTTCTTCACTATCAATCGGAAACGCTATAAGTCTATCAATTTAGTGTCGGAAATCAGTATTGTAAACATTACTAGTTTAAGAAGTTTAAATGAAGAGAAAAAAAAACATCAATCACAATAACAATATATGAGTGTTTACTCTTTCGATTCTGTGTCAGATTATTTTCTCTTGGATATTTTTACGAACAATTCTCGACGGAACATCGTTGGGAATAAGGTGAACCACGTGCCGTACGTCGGCACCCAAACTTAAACCCCGACAAACCTTCCACATTCCACCTTCCACTTTCCATCTTCCACTTAACACCTTCCACTTCCCACCTCCCACATTCCACTTCCCACTTCCCACCTTCCAGTTTCCACCTTCCACCTTCAACATCCATCATCCTTCTACCATTTCGCTTGCGTTCTCCATTTCACATATTCCGGAGCACACCGCCATCCTATTATCTTCCATCCGACTGATACTTAACGCGTTTTATTCAAAATGTCCCAACACCACCAAATGGCTCATACATACATCGTGGTTAGGCATTTCACTTCATGACACAGAACCTGACTATGCGGCAAATTGTCGCATTCAACGCTTCTCCCGTTTTTTGCGATACGTTTTTCGCCCCCATCATTCGTATTCATTTTTCCACCCCACGTGTTATATCTGGTGTGCGAAGCAATGACAAACGTCGATACTTCAATAAATACTTGCCATAACAGGCGCCTCCCTTAAGTTTTAAAACAATAATTTTGCGGTCCACTGTCCTTGTTCTTTCTAAACTTTCGATTACTTATCAGCCCCCTCCAGTCATTTGGAAAAACTACCAGCAGCATAAGTAAAATATGAGGGGCGATTAATGGAGTTAGTTGAAAACTTGTGCCATGGAATTCGTCCTGAAAAGCTGCCAACTTTTGTGTAGAATTATTGCAGTTAACTTGTCCTTGGAATAGTTTTAGGTTTGCGTCGTTCCTTACTTAAGAAGTGTCATACATCACCAACTATCCGAAGTTGGATGGCTCCTGCTCCAAAACATCTCCATCGAATCCTTAAACGTTCACTAAATTTGGTTTTATCATGCCCCAAGGGAAACAAAACGATATCGAATAGGAAAAAGAACTCCAAACACTAAGGGAATTCGATAATCGATGAACATGAGAAGTGTTCAATAATTAGCTGGACAAATTACCACAGGAATAAGGTGACTGCATATTATATAATGAAACTCCATGAGAGTCAACTTAGCAATTCTGGAGGTTGGTTCAATTAACGCAACAATCACAACCCTGAACTCTTTTGTTTCTTTCCTAAAGCCGACTTGGGTAGAAACGAATAGCGCTTGAATTGGTCAGATGGTGTGAAGTATGTTCGAAAATTATATGTATATTCAGAAACATCCATATTACACTCTAACTTTCCACTCTCCGATGTTCTGATAATTAATTGCCCTTGACCACAATAACGGTTGGTATATAAATAACAATGTCATGAATATCTAATTATAATGAACTGAATCAGTTATCTGGACAAAATTAATTACTATGCGCTTTATATCTGCTAAACAAATAGCAAAGCAACAAAAACATCCAGAAATTTTGATTGGATCATTCTGTATCACATTAAACTTAAATGGCAATAGTCTCCTGAGTTTCGACTTTGTTTTATGAATTATTTGCAATCCGTCAATACGTTGTTAATGTTAACATACTAATGGGAAGCTATCTATAAGTGGTATACATTCAACGTTGTTAAAAATAATAAACTCTCTATAATACGCTGTTTCTCAATTGCGTGTGACCATGAAAACGCCTGAAAATACCTCACCTATCAAAGTAAACTAATTTCAGAAAGTTAAAGAACGACCATCAAAACGAAACGAAACCGTTGTAATCAATGTCCTGAGGAAAAGGAAGTGCATTAAGACGAGAAGCTATTACCCTTCACAAGCGGCACCAACATTGAAGAAAGCGAAGCTCTGCGAATAGTTAACCGCATTTCCGCAACATTATTGAATTTAACTTAACAAATTCTTTATAAGTTGTGTATAAAAGTTTTCTTTTGATTACGAAAGTGTCTAACAGAGAACGAAGTAACAAGTTAATATGTACCGACAAGCATCTTAGGGATGGAAAATTTGTATGGCAATCAAAGCCATGAATTCGACTCTCGTGTAACTTGGTGAATAAATTTTCCTTTTTGTGTTCTGGATAGGATCCTGCCATGTGTGGGTTTATAATTTGGTTGGGAAGGCAACACCAGCCCAAGCGTTCTTGTGGAACTTACTTATAGAATTTTATTACACAGGCATACACCTCTGACCTGTAGTATCGAAAACTACACGGGATGACTATCTTCGGTTTTATTCAACTCTGCCGGCGGCGAGAGCCTTCCAAGTGTTTCCTATTGTTATAATTCGCAAAGTTTCACACGACATTGTAAGATTTTTTTTTTTTTTTTTTTTTTTATACAACGCCGTCTTTATTGACCATTATAAGTTTAGTTACATAAGTTGACAGCTAACTTAACTAAGTTGTGACAATTTTGCTTACAATGTCTAGAACATTTTTTCAAGTAGTATTTAATTTGAGGTCTTACGTCTAAAGAGATTTGTTCCAGATGCATTTTACTAGTAGGACTCCTGGAAAGGTCATGAAAACCAGGATGGATTACCTATGTTTAGAATAAATATTCTTAAAACTACTTACCTCTACTTAAATCTAGCTTATATCTATGGTAGTTTAATAAATTCACATTTAGCCATGTAGAACAATTTAGCCTAGTCTTAAGCTTAAGTCGTGATTTCATACTCTACATAACCTAAGGAGGGAAGGGAGCGGCAGAGGGAGGTCTCTCCACCGACTGCTCGTTAAAGGAAAGAACCCGAGAAAAGGGTTGAATGTTTGAGTATTTGAAGTGGTTAAGATCTGTTACCCTGTTATGGTAGATGATTTCGTTCGCATCATTTACTAATCTTTTTGCGTAGAAGAGAGCTTTTAAATGGAGTGCATGAAGATAGGGATTTGATGCATTGTGGCTGAGGAGGCTAAGGGATTTGATGAGAGGGGGCATTGTAAGAAGATACGAGTGACGACTATGCCAGTAAAACAACAATAACGTGAATTTTCCTCCTAATTGTAGCGAAACCTGGAATTTACAAATGATGGTTCTTTCCTACGTAACTAATGCTGAACATTAATTTTTTATTGTCCTCGAACTTATTCTTAGAGTCTACTCTGTCAGTTCGTGGTTTAATTGAAATTTTCAATGGGTTGAAACGTATTCTCGACCCGTGTTCAGAGATGGTAGTTTGTAAAAATCCTAAAAGAAAATGGACATTTTCTGATAAAAAATCTATGTTTGAGCCGTGCAATGTTATAAATCGTTTCCATTCTCTCCAAATAGATCGAACAATTCCCACTCCATTTATACATAAACAGTGTTCACTTGACGTTCGAACGGCACAGACGTTTTATGTCGCGCTCCACGTCACACATTGAATACATACTGAAAATAAATAAACGCGTACGTGGGTTCTCTATCAAAAGTGCTAAGTGAATTGTGTAAACCCCAAAAAAAAACGTGTAAAAAACAACAGCGAAAAACGTGTAAAATAATACATAATAATAATAATGGATACTACATCATTCAACCAACAAAATATCCAGCTAAGTAATACGAATAACGGCAACATCATGACGTATGAACAGCTAGCAGCAGCATACCAACAACAAGCAGCTATGTGCCAACAACAACAAGCAATGATAAATCAAATGCTTCACAAAATCAACACAATGGAAAACCAAATTCAATCGCAGGTGTGTGCCACTATCCCTTTGCCAACAGAATACCATACAGACGAAGAAGAGCTGGAAAGGGAAACCTCTGCAGTTTATAAGAAAAGAAAAACTGATAACAGTCATAAACAAAATACAATACCGACTGTAAACAATATGACGTCAGTTCGTGAATCAACAAATGAGATTACCAAAGAAAGGAAAATTCCCCTGCCACCACCAATCAATGTAAAGAATATAAGGGATTTTAATGCATTTAGAAATGCCATTTTGTCTGTAGTGAAAGACAAAATTCAATTCAAAGCATTATCTAATAATGACATAAAAATAACATGCGAAACAGAAAATGCATACAGAGCAGTTAAAGAGAAATTACAATCCCTTAAGACGGATGCAAGAACCCAAGTCTTAGAGTATCATACCTACCAACTAAAAAGTGAGAGACTATTTAGATTCGTAATCAGAGGACTTCCAGCTTCAATGTCCATAGATATGATTGCAAATGAATTATGCCCACTAAATTATAAAGTGGTAAAGGTAACAAACATCAGAAAAAGCACCACGTCAAATAATGGAGAAAAAATCTTTAAAGCCTTTCCATTGTTTTATGTCGATATAGTTCAAAAAGAAAATAACAAATCAGTTTATGAAATCCAAGAATTAATGTGGTGCAAAGTATCGATTGAACCGCTCAAAAAGGTCAGATCGGTACCTCAATGTAATAATTGCCAACAGCTTGGTCATACAAAAAATGTCTGCAACTATAATTCAAGATGTGTTAAGTGTGCTGGACCTCACCACACAACCCAATGCTCGAAACATCGCAACAGCATAGCAACATGTGCGCTTTGCCACGAGAATGGCCATCCAGCTAGTTACAAGGGATTTTTTTTTTTTTTTTTATTAGACTTCTCTCGGGAGAGGCGAACCTATAGCGTCGAATTGGGCGCCCCGAGATGCCATCAAATAACTGTTGCAGTTCTTTTTGAACAGTTGCAGGTTGTAATGCTCCGGAAACACCTGCGTGGGAAGGCAGTTCCACAGCTTCCCCGCTCTGTAACGGAACGAATTCTGATACAGGGATGTTCGCGCTGTCGGTAGATGAACCACAAACCGGTGCGATCCGTCGGATTGTCTTGTGGAGCGCATTGCGTGGAACAATGCCAAGAATCTCCGAAGAACAGCACCCGTGATAATATCTGTAAAACAGACAGAGGTCGGCCACGCGTCTTCGATGTGATAGCGACTGTAGTCCCGATGTCAGCGCCGAGTCCCCGATCAGGCGGATCGCTCGTCTCTGTACGCTCTCAAGTAGGTCGAGGGTATATTTAGGAGCCGAGCTCCAAACATGAGAGCAATATTCGAGCGCGGGTCTAATTTGAGATTTATATAGGAGAAGAAGTTGGGCCGGAGTAAAGTATTTCTTGGCTCTAAAAAGATAACTCAGTTTTCCTGAGGCTGATCTGGCGATACCCGATACGTGTTAATGCCACGATACATTCCCACAGACCGTGACGCCGAGCAATTTCAAACTTTCCCCAGCCTCGAGGGCCCGGCCACTCATCATCAGCTGTGGAACCGATGATCCACTTTTCTTTGTGAATGTTGTATACTGGGTCTTCGTCTCGTTGAACTCGACAAGATTGGCCTTTCCCCACTGCAGAACCCTATCTAGATCCTGGTTCAGAGAGTCAATCTGTCTACATCTCAGCTGGTGCGACGTTGATGCACTAATCGGCCGATCACTCGAAAAGGAGGAAACAAGCGTACTATCATCCGCAAAACTGAACACTTTGTTATCCGTTGTCTCCAACAAATGCTCAGTGTATCAACAAAAAAACTAAAAGCACAGCATCCAAAGAAAACTACAGTCACTCAAAGACTGCAATCAAAAAATACAGAGCGAGCGGAGCCAACCACAACCGGTACTAACACCACACAAATGAACAACAAACCAAATGAGAAAGCAGATAATAAAAGCAGACAACAACCTGTCAATACCGAGGCTACCATCATGGATATGATGAAGATGGTCAGTGTATTCCAGGACGATATCAAAAAAAGCATCAACCAGTTAACAGAAAGGGTAGGTAAACTTGAACATTTTCAAAAACTACCGACCAAGAAATCCAAGAAATAAAGACAATGAGTATTCGTCTCCTACGAATAATCACTTGGAACGCAAATGGGCTCAAGAATTAGAAATATTTATAAGAGAGCACAACATAGATATTGCGTTGATATCAGAAACACACTTTTCTCATATGAGCTTCATAAAAATCAGGTGTTATATGGCCTATTGGACTACGCACCCCAGCGACCGTGCCGTGGAGGTACAGCTCTGATAATAAAACAAAATATACCTCACTTCCAACAAGAAGAAATACAAGGAACTTTTATTCAAGCCTCCATTGTTACTATCAACCTTAATGTAGCCGATTTAAATGTAGGTGCTGTATATTGCCCACCTAGACACACAATCTCAAAACAACAATTCACGGATATCTTCAAGAAGCTCGGACAAAGGTTTATAATTGGTGGAGATTTCAATGTCAAGCACACTGCTTGGGGGTCAAGGTTGATTACTCCAGGCAAGGGAAAAGAACTGCTTACAGCCATCAAAGAAGCAAAGTGCGAATTTCATTCGTCTTGTTCACCAACATACTGGCCTACTGATAGCAACAAAACTCCTGACCTGATCGATTTCTTTATTTCGAAAGGAGTGTCATCGAATTATATTGAAACGGATAGTTTAGTTGACTTAACGTCTGACCACACTCCAGTACTACTAAAACTGAATGCAGCTGTTCCCAGAAAGAACAGAAAACTAAATCTTACAAACAAATATACAGATTGGGTAAAATTCCGAACAGAGCTTGACAATCAGATTGAATTAAACGCTAAACTTCAAGATTGTGAAGAATTGGAACAACAAGTACAACCATTTATAGAAACATTGAAAAGCGCAGCCGCAACAGCAACTCCGGTGCCAAGTGATAAACCAGAACCAGCAACCACATACCCTATTGAGATTAGAAACCTAATCAAAGACAGGCGCAAAGCTAGACGAACCTGGCACAGATCCAGACACCCTAACGATAAAAAAGTATTCAACAAGGTGAGCAATCTAGTTAACAAATTAATTAAAGACCATAAACAGAGTTGTATAGATGAGTATCTAAGTGAACTAAGTCCGTCAGCGGATACGGATTACTCTCTCTGGAAGGCAACATGTAAATTTAAACGTCCCCTTATCCAAGTGCCACCTATAAAAGATACGCGGGGACTGTGGGTACGCAGAATTGAAGATAAAGTTGAAATATTTCCACAACACCTGGCTTCAGTGTTCAAACAACACAACATCCACAATAGTATTGATCCTTCACCCAGGTATCAAACTGAGCAAACAATCAAACCAGAGACCACAATGGAGATTGCCTAAGAAATCGACAAAAGTTTGAACCACAAAAAAGCACCAGGCATCGATGAAATATCACCTGGCGTGTACAAGGAATTACCTCGAAAAGCTGTCATTATGCTAACATATATGTTTAATGCTTGCTTTCGACTAAGATACATTCCAAATTCATTCAAAACAGCCCAGATAATAATGCTCAAGAAACCAGAGAAACCAACAGAAGAAGTAACGTCCCATAGGCCCATATCACTGTTACCATCCATTTCAAAACTGTTTGAGAAAATACTCCTCAACCGACTCAAGCCACTCATCAATATTCCAGACTTTCAAATTGGCTTTAGGAATAAACACTCAACTATTGAACAGGTTCACCGTGTGACCACGGCAATAGAAAAGGCTTTCGAAGAAAAGAAATATTGCCCAGCTGTCTTTCTTGATGTCTCCCAAGCATTCGACAGAGTATGGCATGAAGGACTTATATATAAAATGAGTAAGCTGTTTCCAGCAAACTATCGCCATCTACTCGAATCGTACATGTCTGATAGAACGTTCAAAGTAACACACGAAGGAGCTCACTCTTAGTTTCTATCCAATAGAAGCAGGCGTGCCACAAGGAAGTGTCCTGGACTATACACAGCAGATATCCCAACAACCAAGAACACATTCATAGGCACCTTTGCAGATGATATAGTTATAATATCAGCTGACGATAATCAAAAAAAAAGCTACACAACAATTGCAACAGGCACTCAACGAAATTAGCCAATGGACCAGTGATTGGAAAATTAAACTCAACGAGATGAAATCTATTCACGTAATATTTACATTGCGGCGATCAGATAACAATATTTCTACATATCTCAACGGAATTCCAGTTCCCAAAGCAGATTCAGCGAAATATCTCGGTATACATTTGGATAGCAGACTGAACTGGAGACATCATGTGAAACAAAAAGCTGAACAAATAAAGCTGAAACGTAGACAGATGTATTGGTTAATCGGGAATCACTCTCAACTGAATCTCTATTGTAAAAGATTGATCTATCAATCTATCATCAAGCCGATCTGGATATATGGAATCCAATTATCGGGCTGTACAAAGCAATCCAATAGAGATGTAATTCAACGAAGCCAGAATAAATTCCTTCGCATTATCACGAATGCCTACCGTTTTGTGACAAATCAGGAAATTCATGATGACCTAGAGATCAAATGGATTTATAAAGTTATCCAAGAATATGCTGTCAAACACGAAAGACGCCTACATAACCATACCAACGTAGAAGCTATTCAGCTCTTGGATATTACCCATGAATTGAGACGACTAAAACGGACGAAACTCATGAATTAATATGTTAAATTCGAACATACTAAAATCGAGCTGGGAGCTGAACACTGGTTCAGTAAACCCTTACACGTTTTACTTAAACTGATAGTATGGTGGTTAGTATACCCGCCTGTCACATGGGAGACCGGGGTTCGATTCCCCGCCGGGGAGCCTCTGGCGCAAGACTAATGACCTCGTCCGGAAAAAAAAAAACAAATCATTATGGAAAATTTAACAAGCCTCAGGACTTGCTAAATAAGGCCAAGACCGGTTCCCGGTTGTAGTGCCGATGATGATGATGATAAAAATTAAGTGCAATTTAAACCTAGTATTAAATTTAATTGTTAAGATTGTACTATTCATAGGAGGCAGGACAATGGAGGAAACACCATAACCACGAAATGGAAGAGCTATATCGCAAACAAACAAACAAACAAAATCTACAATAGTGAGAGTAATCAAGTCGCGAAGATTAAGATGCGCCGGACACGTGGCGCGTATGGGGAACGATAGGACCGTGCATAGAATTCTTGACGGTAGACCAACGGGAAAGAGACCGATAGGACGGCCACGGCGGAGATGGGAGGACAATGTTAGGTTTGACCTTGAGGAGATCGGATCGAATGGTCAAGCGTGGAAGGAGAGTGCCCAGGACAGGGAAAGATGGCGAAGCCGAGTCGGTGAGGTCATGAACTTCCGGGTTCCTACAGGCCAATAAATAATAAATAATAAAGTACTATTCATATCCAATAAAGGATGTTATTTAAAAAAAAAAATGTATACATAAACTAGCCCACGTTTCTTCATCTGACCTTTATATCTCCTGCAACCCTTCTCGCAAATTTCTTCAAAAAATCGTTTCAGACCAAACGATCGTTCATGACACCGGTTTCCAATAAACTGATAACAAACATCTTTCGAAACAATGTCTACGAGATAGCTAGTATAACCTTAAAAATACCTCAAGAATAACGAACCGGAACGGGGCTGGTTGTGTATATCGAACAATAGCAAGTAAAACCGCAGAAGATTCATAAAGTCTAAAATTAACTGTCATACACATATTCAATGCGGAAAGTTCTGACAAGCCCAGAAAGTAGGACAGAATAAATTACGCTCGCCAAGGTGTAATAGATATTCTGGGCATTTATGAAGAATGTCAGAAACGCCTATCTCCTCATGCATTCCTTTCCCTATAATAAACACACAGCCTACTCATTAACGCAATAGAGAAAGCGAATCGACTTGGCGTACATTTTGCATCCAATTCAATGCTGCCTGATACCACATCACAGTCTCTACGGGCTCATAAGCAGTACATTTTAGGCCACATTTGCGTTTGAACTCGAACTTAACTCAACTTGTTGATTGCCTTTAACCTCTCCAACCATACTGCAATGATACGTGTCAAACAGAGAGTTCGCATTAGTTCAGGTTGAAAGTTAACTTAAGTAACAAATAAGCACAGTGTTTCTCCAGCCGAACCACACGAAAGTGGAAGTCTCGGTCTGCTCACGTATTTCCTCCTCATCGTACTAGGAACTCGAGACCAATTTACGATGTTCAATAGACTGCTTGCCTTATAGTCCAGATCTAGCGCCCAATGACTTTTTTTATATCCCAACTCAAAGGTCACTGTCCATCCAGTGCAAGCGCGGCAGCAAACGCATTAGAAGACTATCGATTGATGCTCCTCAAAGGAGTTGATCCTTCCTTCACTCCCGAAGAGGTGCTTGAAGAACTAAAAAGCTTTGAAAACGATAGCTAAGACTTACAGGTGTGAAACCGTTTTCCATCGCCAATTCTAGAAATCGCAACCGTAAGTTGCCTTTCTTCATTGTGTCTCTAAGTCCTAATAGTAAAATTGATGGACTTAGGTATATTAAATATATTAGTCACCAAACAATACGTTGGGAGAAAATAAAGAAGCCCGACCGCGTATTGCAATGTATGCGCTGTCAACGCTTTGGTCATATTACGTCGAGCTGCAATATGCAGTTTGGATATGTCCAATGTCAAAACAAGCATATCGTTGGGGAATGTCCATTGGCCAAAGAACAGCTCCCGGATAAGAATAAGTTATCCTGCGTCCTCTGTAAAAATACAGATCACCCGGGTAATTTTAGAGGTCGCCCTATATACCATCAGCTGAAAGTAAAGTTGGAAGCCAGAAAGAAACAAGTTGAAGAATAAAAACGAATGAAAACTAGTTCTTGCAACAACTTCGTGGCACCTAGCGTGTCACACGCTCAAATGACAGGTGGTGTAAGGAATGCACCAAACGTGGAACAACCACGGAAAAACATAAAATTGTCGGCTGGAGAGGCACAAACAGATATAATAGTAATTTTACTGTCCATGCAAGCACAGTATTCCGGGTTAAAAAACAAAACCGACAGAACAGACGCCCCGAGTGGAGGCTGTCTATTCGAGACTGTTTCCAGATAACTCCACACCATCGAAACAATGTGCTATGACGGTTAGTGAACCAATGCTCAACACATCAGGCCACTGCCGCATGTACGAATTCGAATTCTAAACTCAAGTATACTCAACTGATGTGGAATTGCTATGTTATTGCTTGGTATACGGCTGGTGATTTTTCTTAATCGATTTTATTTTCGGTGTTCTTCACTATTTGCTTGTGTATTGTATGTGTATCTGTAAGAAACGCCACACTATTCGCTCCTCAGTAACATTGTTACGATCAACTTCATGTGTGAACGACGGAGCGAGGAACGAGCGAGCGAGAGAACGTCGAACCAGGCGATTGAGCCCATGCTCTGTGCAGAAGGCGGGAAGGTAGTAGTAAAATCCTGTTTACCTATGGGAGATTGTGTGCTGTTTCATGTTGATCACGTCGGGGTCACCTATTATAGCGTTAAGCAAGGATAGTGAAAGTGATGAATTGAATTGATGTGCTTTTGATTGATTGATTTGTATCTGTTAGAAACGCTACACTACTCCCTCCTCAGTAACTTTGTTACGATCAACTTTGTGTGCGAACCACGGAGTGAGGAGCGAACGAGCGAGAAAACGTCGGAGCAGGTGAGTGTGCCGGTGCTCTTATGGGGTATTTAGGTGCGTACCACATGTGTTGTTTGTTGTTCACCCAAGCTCATGAATACATCATTTCGGTTAAAACAAAGTCGGTTTATTTGCTTCAGCCGCAGCGTTATAATTTTAATTAACGTAAAAGAAAATAATCAGTAGTTCACAATAATGTTTTCGATAAAAATCCAATGTGATTTATTCTTGATACAAACAATATACGATTAAAATAGAATTGACTTATAACTCGCACTTAATATTAATTCATTAAAATCCAACGCAAACTGTTCTCTATATACACACTTTAGATTGAAATAGAATTGGCTTATGGCTCGTACTTAGTATTAATTAATTAAATCCAACGTAAACTGTTTTCTCTATACACAATTTAGATTGAAATAGAATTGGCTTATGGCTCGTACTTAGTATTAATTAATTAAATCCAACGTAAACTGTTTTCTCTATACACACTTTAGATTGAAATAGAATTGGTTTATGGCTCGTACTTAGTATTAATTAATTAAATCAACGTAAACTGTTTTCTATATACACTCTTTATATCGAAATAGAATTGGCTTATGGCTCGTACTTAGTATTAATTAATTAAATCCAACGTAAACTGTTTTCTCTATACACACTTTAGATTGAAATAGAATTGGTTTATGGCTCGTACTTAGTATTAATTAATTAAATCAACGTAAACTGTTTTCTACATACACTCTTTAAATCGAAATAGAATTGGCTTATGGCTCGTACTTAGTATTAATTAATAAAATCCAACGTAAACTGTTTTTCTTCCTTCGTTCACACGCAATATACTTAGCTCAATATCACGGCAACTCACGGTTTACCAGACTATTATGGTGATTATCGTACTATCTTGATTCCGCCCAACACACGCGCTATTCAAACGACAATTCAGACTGCATGTAAAGTTAACGATCCCTTGGGACGGCCCAAGAGGGATGTAAATTAACGTGAGGGCGCGACCTGCCCTCACGGAATCCGAACCGATATTAAATTATTTCATCGAAGCGATAGGATACCAAAATCCTATCGTCGCTTCGAAGACCAAATTTAGTAATATGTCCCTTTTGCGTTTGGTTCAACACAAAAGGGGTGGAAATACACACACGATGATTGCTTCCGCTGCTTATCGTGTGCGTCCGCAAGTATGTAGACATTGCATAAGTCCCCTTTAAAGTTCGCAGCAGGTGCGAGTATCTCAACGGCAAAAGGGTTAAAATGTTTACACGATCAACGACTGCGTAAAGCATTATTGCTGATCGTGTACGTTTCGCTGTATATTCTTGTAATCGAACTCTGATGGTAATTGTCCTTTTGCGAATTCGACCGCCGGGGCGCCAGCCGGATGCCCTCATGTATCGGTCGCTCGATGTGGGCATGCTGTGCCAAGGCAAGATACCTTTTTCTGCTGGTGTGCAGCTGGCGCGCAAAAGGATATCATGTAGATATTGCACAGGCAATATTGGTTGTTTGGTTGTTAAACCAAATTGCCTTGAAGATATTGTATTTGTTGCCGCTGGAATTTTATATCAGCGAGAATTTATGTTTCATGGTTTTCCTTCGGTTTTGCAGGTACAGCATGGAAGGTAAGTGCAGGCTTTTAGTGTATTACAGGAATCTGTTACCTTTTGTACCTGTAAGGTAAATAGTGGCGTTCAATGGACCTGCCACGGTACTTGTTTCTCTTTTTGATTGTATGCCCTATTTGGGGGTTTTTACTTAGATTATGGGAAGATGTTGGTGGCGTTCGAGGGAATCGCCACACTCTATGCGGATGTCGTGATCTTAATAATCAAGTTCTGTTTACTATGGGAAAGTATGTGCTCTGTATACGGATTCGATTTAAAACCGCCAACGAGACAGCACGTGCGCTTCTGCCTCGTGATCCGTACCATCGGATCAATTGTGCAATCCGTTTTGGTAATCTTAGATACACATAAGATACCCAATTGCACTATCGGTTCGGGCGCGAAGTCTTACTGTGGGATCCTAAACAAACAAACGGATCTTCACACATGCGTCTTCATCATCATCATCATCGCCACTACATCCGGGAGCCGGTCTTCGCCTTATTTAGCAAGTCCTGAGGCTTGTGTAATCCCGTTAGAACTATAGGTATTACCACGGTCGTTGCTCAACTGAACTTGCTGAATGTGTTCCGCCCCTTCAGTCATTTTCCCGCGGTACCCGTCAATCTGTAAATGCGCATCCGTTCACTTTGAAAGTGGACTTTAGGCGCACAAATAAACATAGAGGGTCATTCTTTAGGCGACCCACACGAATGTGGAATGTTCTGCCTGATCATGTGTTTCCTGGCCGTTCTGATGTCCAGACATTCAAGACCAATATACATCGACACCTCCTTTCCTTATCGACTTGCCCTCCATCCGCTCGCACTGTGCTCTGACATTTAAAATCCCCTTTGTGCGCGCGTTAGTGTAAAAAAAAAAAGATCACGTCAGATTGTCGCGTTAAGCAAGGATAGTGAAAACGGGGATTTGAACATACGATGGAATGGGTGAAAAGCGAAGCCATGACGCATCAGGGTACTGCCGCTTGTACGAATTCGATTTCTAAACTCAAGTACATTTGACTGATCTGGAATTACTATGTTATTGCTTGGTATATGGCTGTTGCATTTACTTATTCGAATTTCCTTTCGGTGTTCTTTACTGTTTGATTGTGTATTGTGTGTGTATCTGTTAGAAACGCCACAAAGGTTTACACTATTTTGTTCAGCAATGCACAATATCCAAACCGTTGGAAAACTGCATTAATCCATCCCATCCCCAATAAGGGCACAGGCACGAGCAATCCCGCCAATCTTCACGCGAGTAGTTTGCTTCCAAACATCAGCAAAGTTCGAGAAAATTATAAATAAAGCATTGATAAACTGGTGTGACGAAAATTGTATCATTCCTAACAACCAGTTTGGTTTTAGGCCGCAACACGATACAGTTCACGCTGCGACGAAACTTGTTTCAGACAAGCAGTGGAACAAGGCAGAACGACAATACACTGGGGCCTGCTTGGTTGACTTTGAAAAGGATTGCGACACCGTATGATTAGAAGGTCTTATATATAAGTTATCAAATCTAGGTATGCCAGAATCTTCGTTATACATTAACTACGATATGGTAATGGGTAAATAATTTGTGGTAAAATGTGGAGATATAATCTCTAACAAGACCTTTCACACAAAAAGCGGCTGACAGCAAGGAGCAGTGAATGCCTCCATTTTGTTTACCATTTACACTAGTGATTTAGTGGGTTCTATCAACCATGCAATAGCATACCTCGACGACATTGTGGTGTATAAATATGAAGAAAAGATTGATGCCATCAACAGACAAGATGACTTCAATAGAATCAAACGTTTTTGCGACGATTGGAAATTAAAGCTCAATTTCCAAAAAACAGAAACTATCCTTTTCAGAACAGCCTTGTCGAGAGCATCGAGGGATACAAAACGGAAGTGGACGAAATTCTTCATTGTGGGGAGTAATAATCTTCGCCCACAAGTAAAATCTGTAGTTAGATACCTGGGCATCTGGCTTCACCAGTATCATTACTTGGATAAGCATATATCAGCTGCACTTTCCGCAGCTAACAGCGCATATGCAATGACAAGAAGTCAACTCTGTAGTAGTCTTCTAGACTCTAAAGTCGAAATAATCTCATACTCGGTATTCATCCGACCAGTGTTGGTGTATTGCTGCCCGGTATGGTATAACATATCCCCATTCTACATGGAGCATTTTCGTGTGTTCGAGAAGTTTCGGCAGTGTTTGCGTTCCTGCCTTGGAATGTATAGAGCACCTGAATCTCAACATAAGAAGTTCTATCCCAATAAAGTTCTGTACGACAAATCAGGACTAAACAGGATAGATAATTTCATAATTAAAATTATCAGTGGCCACACTGCAAGGGCAATGTGCAATGAAAATAATCTTATCTCGGGAGCATTCTATCCCAATGACATGTATCTGGAGAGCACTCTCCAGAATGGGTTTATTCCCCTAGTAGCATTTTCCTTCTTGGATAGAAAAGGTCTTATCCAAGACAATCTAAGAAAAGACAAAAGAGTGCGTATTATTTACCACGCTTTCGGTGGTGCCAGTGATAAACGAATTTTCCATGATAATGATAGCTCTAATGTTCCAGATCGCCTACGTTTCAGTTTATTTCCGACGTGATTATCTTTGTTCTTAGCCGTTATTACATATGTTAGTGTTTTTATACTTCACTTAGAACTTATTATTTCACATAAAACTAATCTTTACAAATTTTAAACACGGTGAAACACTTCTTTCACGACTCGACTTCTGTGTATATACGCTTCTCTGCCGCGCGATGGAGAGCGGGAGCGACAACGGCCGTGCTGGTCTGCGGATGTAATTTGACTCAGCGATAAAACCTTAGTTTGGGGTGAGTTTGTGGTGTGGTGGTAGATATCCTCTCCACTAAGGATATATATTTACTTACCACCAGAGAAAGGTAAAGTTGGTGGAATACGAAACCAGATCTCGTAATGAAAATCATGGTGGTATGCGTGTGATCGTTCAGATCTGTGTTGTTTACTCATGCGCGGAGGCAATGGCAAAACAAAGCAGGCGGGCGGCAAGGACAAAGGGATCGAGAAGATCGTTGTCTATGAAGTGCATCGCGTCTAAATAAATAGACGACGATACTTCGAAGAAATGTGGTAAGAGAAAAGATAAGGCGAGGGCATCATAAAAGTCTTAGATGAGTGATGCCCTTGTGTAAATATACGAATAGCCATTCGAAAGAGGTGCTAAAGTATTACAATACTTTATACAATGAGAATTGTATATCGTATCTTGGGTCGGTGGCCAAAACGAATCCCTTGCTTGCATTTGTATATGCACGGAAATTCGTTGCGGCACAGAAAGGAATTGGAGATTGTTTGTTAGTGGGAAAACAAATCATTGGATGGATATTATGCATGTTTACATGCGTAGGAATTCGGTTTTATGGCACTAGACGCTAGACGCGCATATTGCTTTTGTCCCTTGGACAAAGGGTCTGCAAGAAACGTGCATGTGGGAAGATAAGGGTGCACATGAGGAACAAAATTGCTTGGCAAACAATGGTGCCGGAATAGTTTTCCTACTTATAATACATGTTTGCCAATGAATTATTTTCCAGCGAATTCCAATGATGCATTATATGTGTGAACAGAACCTTTCGGGAATTTTCATGTAATGCGTTGAAAGCATTAATGTCCTTGTAGTAGAAAATGTTTACGATGGGTGGAGATTGCGGTGCAGGTGTGGGAAAGTTGGACTTTGCCTGGCAACCGAAGGTACCGAATAGGTTTTGGGAGTCCTGAAAAGGTAGAAAACCAATCTTACAGGGTATTGTGCGCGAAGAGATGCATGAAAGGTAAGGTTTCTTTTCCAGGGACTTTTAGATTAAAGATTTGATCTCTTTAATGCGTGAAGCATTTAAGGTGCTAATGCGATTGCATTAGTGAAGTTCCGAGATTGGGTGGAAGTTATGGGGGTTTTTCAGGTAAATGAATCGTGGGGTTTGGCGGAACCGCCACAGGTGTGACGAAGAAAGGATTTTACGTCCCCAAACAGAATATGCGTATCAAGAATAACGCTTTCCTTCCACATAATCATCATCATCATCATCGGCACTACAACCGGGATCCGGTCTTGGCTCTATTTAACAAGTCTGAGGCTTGTTCAATTTTTCATAATAATTTGTTTTTCCGGGCAATGTTATTAGCCTCGATCCTTCCCCATCCCACATTCCTAGTTATTTTTTATGTTTATTTATTTATTGTTTATGTTTGTACGTTTTGTTTGATTTTTTAATTTTTTCCAGAAAAAAAAATCGAAAATTTATATATCGCAAAAAAAACAAATTTAAAGAAGAATTTCATATAGATTACGATCATTTGTTGTAAAAAACTAAAAAAACTTCTACTCCAGACGTTTTCATCACTGCAAAACTTCCTTTATGTTGAAAAATTGTTATTAAGAGAAAATTGTTGAGTTTTCTGTGAATAGGCAACAGGCTTCCATCAGAGAAGCATTCAATAGTCACTTTTAAAATGACAAGAAACTAGAGAATAAAACGAAGCGTCATCATCATCATCATCGGCACTACAACCGGGAGCCGGTCTTGGCCTTATTTAGCAAGTCCTGAGTGTTGTTAAATGTTCCATAATGATTTTTTTTTTTCGGGCAAGGTTATTAGTCTTGCGCCAGAAAACGAAGCGTATTTGACCAAAATCGGACAATCCGAATCGTGGTAAATAAAGTCCTGAACTAAACCTAAAAATAATGAATTTATTTTTCCCCAAAGCCATATAATATTAAAAAAATAATATTCCAAACTGCATTGGAATACTTGACAAATATTTCCACAAAACTCTCATTTTCCTTTTCAGAGTGCATATTTGACCAATATCGGACAAATGTCTTGAAATCAACTTATTAATAAGGGATTTCTTTTCCCCAAAACTAATATAATTCAGCGTTTTCGATTTGGTCTTGTGCAAGCCAATTATTATATATGATTTCAATATGCATAATTTACATTGCCTAGGTGATTTCTGACAGACAACGCGTATTACGTTCCGTAGGTCGTGGAGTTAAAAATACTTTAAACCAGCTCGAAAATGGGCCAACATCAATTCCAGGCATATATGATCGACTCGCTAACATCTAGCCACAGAGGATATGTTGAACAGCACATGGGCGAAGCTTCAGATCCAACATTGGATATTGTACGAGTACTTGCGCAATCAGTCACACGCAAAAACTGCCACCTCCAAATAATTACCCGTTGGAGCCGCACTCCACAGTAGTGCGATTCACTTAACGTGAACTTTCACCGAGTTGTTTGTATTTATTCAATACACCAAATAATTTATAATAACGTGTGTGAATGCGTAAAACCTAGAATGCGTGAAATGAAATCATAGAGTTCAGAATACTACATCTGGAAAAGCTCAATGATGATACTAAAAATAAAGTACAAAATGGAAACGATGTGCTGCAAATGTAGGCATAAACCAACGACTTAACGTAACCCCACATAGTGAAACATAATGCCGTGAGCGAACCATCCATTCTACCGAACCTTATCTCGAGATTATACGATTATCTACATTCCCCTTCAATATATCAATTGTTTGACCAACTGTGTAGCATGTGGCCCCACCTCGTTGGAAGCACATATCACTAATTTCAAGTGCATCCAATTGTGGCCAAGAATTGCGTCCCAACAAGGCACCATAGCAAACTTCATTGGCCGTAACATAGCGATCATCTTCATCCACGGAAAAATACGGTCCAATCACACCTTCGGAATGAAATCCACACCACAGTGTCACTTTTGTGAAATATAATCCCTTGAAGCAGATATGGGTTTATTGCTTTCCATAAAAAGCATATTTTGTTTATTGACAAACCCTTAGGCTCAAAAAGAGCTTCATCGTTCGAGATGATTTTAAAGGATCTTCTTCAAGCTTTTGTAAAGCCCAGTCGGAGAGGTTTCAGCACTTCAAACGATCAAGAGTCTTCGGTTCTTGAGTTAATTTGATCTTTAAGGGTATCGGCCTGGGCTGTAGGCAAAGCTAGCCATAACGTTGCTTGAGAGATTCCAAATTCCTGTGAACAGTGTGAATCGACAAACCTGGCTCAGTGTGAACTGAAACATTTAAGGCTGCGACATTTGCAATGCGTTGTCTCACTGGCACAGGAATATCCAAATTAATAAAATGTTTGACTCAGATTTATCCGCTATGACACGTCCAGCTTGTCCGGTAGCGCAAGTATTAAGACCGCGGTATGAAATACGCCCTCTGAGAGTTGCGGCCACCAATTCAGAATTTCGGTAGCAATTTTTAGGAAATCCCAAACGTCGTTCACGATAAGAATGTTAAACTTGATAGACGTTTTGACATTGACAAATCCAAAAAGTTTAACGATGCGATTTTATTAAGATACAAAATTGTTATGTACCTTTTGAAAAACCATTTACGATAGTTGTATGGTAAGTACCTGGCTTCGGTCAGAGATGGTGCTGCTATTTTTTTAAAAAGTAACTTTTTTTTTAAACGGTGTTTCTTAACTTTGCTGTCGGGCGGTCAAGTAACTGAATGGTATAATTTGCGAATTACAGTCCTTCATACAGATTAACTTTTGAGATTTTGAGGAGTTAAAGCTAAGTAATTATCGTGCAAATAGAATATACAGCAGAAAGTATATAGGGCATCCAGAGAAGTTTTGTGACGCCTGGTGCTATCGTCTTTGTGACTCTGTGGGGGTTCTTTAAAACATTCCCAAGGAACCACCCATTTCCTTAAATCAACCTGCCTTTCCCTCGCTCCATAAGCCACTTTGCTTACCTGTGATCGAGCAGCGTAAGCCACCTTTCATTCGGTTTCACCTGAAAGTAAAACCCCAGCAAGCTTGCACATCATCAAATCATTTCGTTCATATTACATGAACCATACCAACCCAACCGGCTCAGCTTGTCAGCAATTATAATCGACAAACACACGCTGGTCAGCGGATTTTTCCGACCATTGATCGCCCAAGCTTGGCGCAAGACTAATGACCTTGCCCGCAAAAAACAAATCATTATGGAAAAATTTAACAAGCCTCAGGACTTGCTAAATAAGGCCAAGACCGGTTCCCGGTTGTAGCGCCGATGATGATGATGATTATCGCCCAAGCGACACCCGATCATCGAATAGGACATGTCCGCGATAGTTGTTCAAATAATCATCCTAACGATCATGTCCTATGATACAGTTTTCCGAAAACTAACATCCATTGAATCGGACACGATCATGATTGCTATTTAAACAAGCATGCGAATGATCGTGTCCCACGTATAGTTTTCTTAACCAAACAATAGCCACCCTAGCCTTTGCCATAGGCGAACAAATCTTCGGTTGGCTTATCGTCACAGAGAAATATATTGCATGCAACGGTATGATTCTGGGCGATTATGTAAACAGCCGACGTTTCCATGTAACATTGGTTAAACCAAACAAATACGCATCTCAGTGTATGACCCTCCGAAATAGCGTTTCTATTTACAGAACACACAGAAACCTCTTTCTTCCTACGGCGATTTTCGCTATCGCTTATCTCAACGATACTAGCAACCCCTAACGCTTGTTCCTTTGTTTGAACAAGTGCAGGATCGATCGATGTCCGCATTTCTAGCAAAGGGTATTGTACCTGACCACCACGGCATAGAAAATTCCATCACGATGACCGCTAGCGGATGTGCAGTGAAACGGTCATCAGAGAGTCAGATTTTATCCCTCGCGGTGTACGCATGCCCAACGAATAAGTCAAATGAAAAGACCAATTTCAATTATTTAAGTGCGCGCGCTGAGTGCGGAGGCAACGTGGTGTAAGGATAATCAGTGTAATTAAATTACTTGTGGTTTCGTAAAATCAGTTACCTAGAGTCGCTTTAAAGTCGGTGGTGAGATAAGAATGTGCGATTAGTCAATCAGATTTGGGAACACTAAAAGAACCCACTAATTTATGTGAAAGTTAATAATAGAATTTTAGAACTATAAAGAAACCTCCATAATTAACGTTTAATTAACCGATAGAATTGTGAACAATTGACCTTCAAAAATAAAGAAAACTTTAACAATAAAATACATCTGTGCCTTTTAATCATCCTTTCTTTCGATGTCGGATTCTTGGTGGCATTTCTTGTACATTAGTGAACTTCAAGTGTTGGTGAGGGTTGAAGTGAATCCGGTGCCATGCCAAGTAGAATTTGCATAAAGTAGTTTATGCAAATTAGCTACTTGACGATTTTTCTTCCCCTTACATGCAGAGAGGGGAAATTTGTGGGAATTAGTGGGTGTCGGGCGAGGACATGGACGCGAGGTCCGATTCCGGAAGACCCTCTGCCGGCAAAATGAATCCAGGTTGCGGAAAAGATGGTAGTCCGTTGGGGAAATGTACAGTGGATGTCAGGAATACGGTGTATGCGGAAGAATCCCAACTGCAACAGTTTTTGCACCGTTACTTGTGAGGTATGGGGTCTAGCATTGTCATGCATAAGGATCGGCCCGTGCCCATTTACCAACGCAGGTTGCTTTTCAGCCAATTTGGTATGCAATATGTCGATTTCCTCACGATACTTGACAGCGTTTATCGTTACTCCTGGTTAAAGAAATGAAAAGTGGATTGGTCCTTTCGATGTCCACCAAATTGTCACCATAAGCTTTTTGGGTGAAGATCGGGCTTGGGGGTGTGTTTTGGTTGTTCACCAGCATCCAACCACTACCCAGGTCTTTAACGGTTATCAGACAGAATCCACTTTTCATTACAGGTGACTATCCAGTTCAAAAACGGTTCAGTTTGATTTCTTAATCTAAACGATGTGCAGATTTTCAGGCGCCGTCGTTTTTGGGACTCGTTCAGTTCATGGGGTACCCACTTATCGAGTTTCTTTACCTACGAGAGAAAGGTGTCGACTTATTGTCATTGAGGATACTCCCATGGTTTATGCAACCACCTGCATCGATTTCGTTAGGTCCGCATCCACCGTTACTCTTAAAGCGTCGTCGTCCGCTAATGTTTCCGGCTTCCTACGTGGTTCATTTTCGAGATTGAAAACTGCCGAACGGAACTTTCCAAACCAACGTCGTTTAGTGCGTTCGTTCACCGCAACATCCTTAAATGTGTCATTAATGTTTTTCATTGCCAATGACGCATTATGTCCCATTTTAAATTCATAAAAGAAGAGGGTTCGTATTTGAACTGATGACAGCATGGTAAACAATTCCTAGAAAAAAAAACTATACTTGTAACGAACACTAAAGTTGTCACAAGTCAAGCACACATACCACCCTACTCTATAAAAAAAAGAAAACTTAACGTTCTGGCACAGATGTTAACGCGAGAACTTCTTATTTCCGACTGAGCAAAAATCTGACATTTTATGTGGTACAACCCAATAGAAACTATACTACTATTTATTGGCCTGTAGGAAAGCGAAAGTTCATGACCTCACCGACTCGACTCCGCCATTGTTCCCTGTCCCGTGCGCTCTCCTTCCACGTTCGACCATCCCATCCGATCTCCTCGAGGTCCAACCTAATATTGTCCTCCCATCTCCGTCGCGGCCGCCCTGTCGGTCTCTTTCCCGTTGGCTTACCGTCATTACACCTACGCCTACCCGGCAGGCGTAGGTGTGATGAGCCGACCCTACCATAAGGGAACAAATCATCAAGAAAACACCGACTCGGCAACCCAATAGAAACAATCTAATTAATTATTAAAACTCATTTTATTAACTTATATGGGCTGAAAAGTCCCGGGATTTTTTTAAAAGGTTGCGCCACTATAAAGTGAAAATGACTCACTTCGAGATGCGTATCTGTCACTAGTGTATGTATGAAGTGACATTTCCTCTATTCATTTACAAGCTACAGTCGATTGAGTGACGCTACTTTTGCCATCGTAAAAACACGGAAAAACAGATATATCGCATCTTGATCGAACACTATTTTTCAATGGAAAAAACTTCAGCATAATCATTTCAATGGATCCAGAAAAGTTATGCCGCATCTGCTCCTTCGAGAACAACAGCTAACCGGGGGTTTAATGAATTTAAAATGGGTCGTACGTGCACCGAAAACGCACCTCGCTCTGATGTAATATATAGAGCTCTGGTGCACCACCATGCTTACGGCTTTCCGGTAAGAGTGGGCTACCGTTGTCGTTTTTAGTTTTAAGACTCAAAGATCCTGTGATTTTCTCAGTTTGTTTTATTTATTTAATATTTTAACTTTACATAGACAGAACTGAAACCTTTTGAATTACAAAACACTGTTAGTTTGAAGTATCGACTCGCTCCTTTTTAATCTTTCCTTTTAGATTTAAACTTTTAACATCCAAATCGCGATACAAATAAAGAAAAAACGGCCCCATATGGCGAAGAAAAAAGTTCGGTACCATCATGATAACGCACCGTCACACACGTCCTTGGAAGCGATGACCAAATTGGACCAGTTACGATTTGAATTTTTTTTATTAGACTTCGCTCGGGAGAGGCGAACTTATAGCGTCGAGTGGGCGCCCCGAGATGCCATCAAATAACTGTTGCAGTTCTTTTTGAACAGTTGCAGGTTGTAACGCTCCGGGAACACTCGCGTGGGAAGGCAGTTCCACAGCTTCCCCGCTCTGTAACGGAACGAGTTCTGATACAGGGATGTTCGCGCCGTCGGGAGATGAACCACAAACGGGTGCGATCCGTTGGATTGTCTTGTGGAGCGCATATAAGCCGAATTGCGTGGAACAATATCAAGAATCTCCGAAGAACAGTACCCGTGATAATATCTGTAAAACAGACAGAGGTCGGCTAAGCGCCTTCGATGTGATAGCGGCTATAGTTCCGACGTCAGCGCTGAGTCCCCGATCAGGCGGATCGCTCGTCTCTGTATACTCTCAAGTAGGTCGAGGGTATGCTTAGGAGCCGAGCTCCAAACATGAGAGAGGGATTTATATAGGAGATTTCTTGGCTCTTAAAAGATAGCTCAATTTTCCTGAGGCTGACCTGGCGATGCTCGACACGTGTTTATGCCATGATACATTCCCACAGACCGTGACGCCGAGCAATTTCAACTTACCCCGGCCTCGAGGGCCCGGCCATTCATCAACAGCTGTGGAACCGATGATCCACTTTTCTCTGTGAATGTTGTATATTGCGTCTTCGTTGCATTGAAGTCGACGAGATTGGCCCTTCCCCACTGCAGGACCCTATCTAGATCCTGATTCAGAGAGTCAATCTGTTTACATCTCAGCTGGTGCCACGTAGGTGCACCAATCGGCCGAACACTCGTAAAGGAGGAAACAAGCGTACTATCATCCGCAAAACCGGGCACGTTGTTACCCGTTGTCTCCAACAAATCATTTATGTGAAGCAAGACCAGGGTTGGAGCCAAAATAGAACCTTGGGGCCCCGCGAATTACCAGAACACTCGCCGCCCACAACAACCCGGATCGATCGATTCTCGAGGAAGCTCCTCGCCCAGTCGCAGAACTGTTGGGAAAGTCCATATGAACCGAGCTTGTTAAGCAATGCGTCGTGCCAGACGCGGTCAAAAGCCTTGGAGATATCCAATGCGACTGCCCTTGATTCACCATGATGTTCAATCGCAGATGTCCATATATCGGTTATAAGTGTCAAAAGGTCTCCCGTGGACCGCCTGGCACGGAATCCGTATTGACGGTCACTCAGAAGTCCGTGCACTCCAAATACTTAACTAACTCTGTACTGATGACTTTTTCTATCACATTAGATAAAATAGACAGTAATGCTATCGGACGGTAATTTTGTGGGAGACACCTTTTTCCCGTCTTTGGGATTGGCTTAACTCGAGCGATTTTCCAGCAGCCAAGAAAAGTCCTCCGTGCTTAAGATAAGCGGAAGAGTCTGCCAAGCACCGGCGATAATTCTGGAGCACAGTTCTTAAGGACTATTGCTGGTATTCCGTCCGGGCCGGCTGCCTTCCTACAATCCAGTTCACGTAGAATACCTTGAATAGTGCGAGCACGAAATCTCACATCCCGCATGGAAGACCGTACCGGCGCAATCACAGGTGGCTCCAAAAGGCCAGGATCGCGGTTTGAATTGGTGGAAAATAAATTCGCGAACACATTAGCTTTATCCTTTGAATTCGTGACTAACGTTCCGCTGTCTGTCACCAGCGGAGGGGAGGGGGAGGATGCGAAGTTGCTGCTGACAGCTCTTGCCATTGACCAGACGGAGCGCGAACCAGTTGGGCACCGAAGGAGTTTATTGGTCACTCAGTCGTTGTGAGCCTTCTTCGCGGTATCAATCGCCTGGTTGCACACGTTTCTGATTCTAACAAAATTCGTTCTGTTAATATCGGTGGGATTGGAGCGCCATTGTTTAAAAGCTCTGTTTTTTGCCGCTGTAATCTGCTCGCATTGTTTATCAAACCAAGATTTATCAGACGAACTTCGTTTGATGGAATGTGGAATATACATCTCCATCCCCAGAAGAATAATCTCTGGTACCGACTCCGCGCAAGCGTTAACATCGGAGTCTCCGAAGCACACCTCTGACCATGGAAAGGATGCGAAGAAATCTTGCAAATCGTCCTAGTTAGCAGCCCTATACTTCTATACACGGCGAAGCTGCCTAGGCCGGTTATTCGCTTGATATGCAAGTGCTTGCGCGACAGACACCAGGCAGTGATCTGAGTTTCCTAGTGGCGCAGAAACCTCGACGGTATAAACACTCGGTTCGGATCTCAAACAGATCCTCCGGCATCCGGCACTCGAGTTGGCCCCTCCACGAGTTGAGTCAAGTTGTGGCTTACAGCAAACATCTCCGCCAGCCTCCCAGTCTCGTCGGTTCTGTTGGAATGTAGCAATCAGCCGGAATTGTGCACATTAAAATCACCAAGGACATCAATTTCAGAAGTTGGGTGGTTGATCTGTATCCAGTCGACGGTATGTGAAAGATGTTCGAAAAATGTCGCCGGTCGATTGTCATTCGGGGAGCGGTAAAGACAACAAAGAAATTTAACGGAATTCCTCAGCACGACCGTCAACCATATGATGTCCAAGTTATTGGGTTCCAACGCCTCCATCCTCTGGCAAGCCAGATTGAACCGCGCGAAGACGCAGACTCCGCCCTTAAAACGGAATCTCGAATGTAAGTCGTATCCTGAGCAACGAAGATATGTCGAATCAGTTGACGAATCGACCTGGTTCTCAGTTAGGGCAAGGATATCAGGTTTCGTTGTTTGCAAATATTGGTGAACGGCGTTTACATTAGTATTAGTGAAACCGATGCCCCTGATGTTACAAAATGCCGTCACCAGTCCAGCGTGGGCAGAGCGTCGAGAGCGAGCCCGGTTATGCAATGACGAATCTCTCAAAGTCCCATTATTTATCATGATATCTGCATGATGTTCCCCCTGACATAGTCCCCCGGAGATCCGAATGGGAGACTAGTTTACCTCCGGAATTCTTTATATCAGAAGGCACCATCATGACTTATCCCCGTGTCAGTCCGGGCCATCAGCCACACATCCGAAAGACCATCGAAGGTTTCTCTCGGCGATATCGCGAAATGCACAGCTGACGGGGTGGTATCTCACCTTGGGACCGACTACCACATAACCAACCTTTTCTCGAACCGGTCCATCAGCCAAGTTCCGAAAGATGGCCAGGGATTTTTCCCGACCATTTCACGGAGCCTAAAGCTTGATGGGGTGGTATTTCACCGGGCGCACAGGGCGTTGGGACCCCGGCTACCACTCGGCCTTTAGTCGTCTCTTACGACAAGCCGGCCTAGCTGTGAGTATATTCTAACGCCCTACTCACAGAGACGCGGAATGCGTATTTGCTTTGGTTTGCACATTGTGCGAGTCAGAGAATTTTATTGCTGGGAGAAAAGGGTCGCCGGCCAATGTGTACGTAAAGAAATTTATCGTACACATGGCGAAGTTGGAAAATAGACGGCGCAATATTTATGATCCCTGGTGAAGGTTACAAAGTATGTAATTCAAATCCTTTTCTTTTCAGGAATTCATCTAGGGAGATTTGCTTGGCAACGTAGATGCCGAAATTGGTTTGGAATTCCCGATAAGCTAATCAAGGAATCTTACAGAGAATTAGTATGCAAAGAGAATGCATGAAAGGTAAGTTTTCTTTACAGAGACTTAAAGATCATAGATTTGATCTCTTTAATGCGTGAAGCATTTTCAGGTGCCTAATGCGATTGCATTTGGGAAAACTTGTGCGTATTGGGATGAGGTAATGTGGGTTTTTAGGTAAGTGTACCGTGTGGTTTGGTGGCACCGCCACAGTACCATCATGATAACGCACCGTCACACACGTCCTTGGAAGCGATGACCAAATTGGACCAGTTACGATTTGAATTGGTTGTTCACCCACCGTTTTCTCCAGACTTGGCCCCCAGCGATTATTATCTGTTCCTAAACCTTAAGCGGTGGCTTCAGGGAAAGAGAGTCAAATCGAAAAGGAAGTCCTTGTGGAAACCGAGGGATACTTCGAGGGCTTACCGGTTCGAACTACAAAAAGGTTATCGAAGTGTTGGAAATCTCTATATCATGTGTATCGCAATCAAAGGCAACTATGTTGAGGAATAAATATAACTTTGCCCAAAAAACACTTGTTTTCATTAAAAATCCCGGGACTTTTCAGCCTATGTAGTACGTGAGCAAGAATTTTTGCGTCACATCGTATAGTAATCATTAGGTACGTACCTATGTTTGTGCTATTGTGCTATGCGAGGATATCAACTTAATAGTTCTAAAATTTGAATGCTGCACGGAATATCTGAGTTCACGTTTCTTTTATTAGCTTCATAATAAGATTGTGTTGTAAGTTCATCTATGCGAGGATATCAACTTCATAGTTCTAAAATTTGAATGGCGCACCGAATATCTGAATTGACCTTTCCTTTATTAGCTTCATACTAAGATTGTGTTGTAAGTTCAATAATACTAACAAACCGCACTCCATGCAGTTGAGTGATAAAGAAGTACATTTGCAATTGAGGAACTCTTATGCCTGACTAACGCGGAAGGACATGACAAAAAGGCATCACTTTTATGAAGAACATGGAATTAAATGTTCTCCTCCAAAGAGACAGAATGGGAACTGTTGGCGTACAAAATAAAGGAATTCATTACCTTTATCAGACATAAAAAGCAGCAACAAAGTGAGATAAATGTAGAATTCGTTTGTGGAAATTAATTAGCGAATATTATGAGACCGGTGATGGGCTCCTTTAAATCTTCCGTTGTCTTTGCAGCTAAGATAGTAGTGAAAATTCATTTAAAATTGATATACCAGTTGATGATAGAAACCGAACCTAATAAAGTATTTATTATTCTGTAGTCTTAGGGAATAACTAAGCTAAATACACATTATCCATCAGGTAACGTACAAGCAGACGAAAGGGCCATCTTCACGATGGCCTAACTATAATAACGTTCAAATTTCTCCCTGACGACAAATTGCACCTTTACGATTTAGGTGATCGAATTTCCATTGGAAATTCGAGAGAATCATTAATGTTTGCCATAATCGAGGTGAAACTTAATGACATTTGATCATTTTACTACAAGTGACATTTGATGACACATCGACTATCTTTAATGTCCCTGAGATACCGACGAATAAAACCCTAAACCTTTATGAAGGTGGAAATAACTGAATAATAAAATATATCGTCCGCACTAAAATATCCGAAAATAAACAAAATGCTAGTAATAGAAATAATGGGAGTTGTAAGCCTTATTAAAGCAAAGGCTGAACAAAACTGTCAAGTAGGATATTTGAAAATCTCTATAATCTACTTACCAGGAACATATAGGAAAATAATAAATAAAGTCATCCAAAGAAGGGATAACATCCTTCTGGATTTATTCAATAGCTTCTTCTTTATGTCCCTGTAAAGGACCAAACTAATCTATTTGTTAAGTGGCCCTTAGTACGTCGTTCGACAAACCGTTCGAAAATGTAAAGATGTCCCTCAATAATTGGACCTTCGTTATTTTGGGAACAGAGAAAATATCACTACGAGCCCGTGCTTCATTCGTTTAGCACACTATTTAACCAGCACTTCACAGTCTTCCAAAAAGGAATAATCCTTATTATAATCTCTTTCTTTGTTCCGTTCAGTTCAAACTGTTAAAAAGGGATGTTGTTGAAGTCGCATAAAACTCTTTTCCGATATAATATTTGACCACACAATGCGAGTTGCTTAAGTTTAATACGATAAAAAAACTCTGGTAACAAAAAATTATAGCAGAATACTATTCACACAAAAGTCCTTGTAACGATGTCTATATATCATTTAAATTCTGACCATCAATCAAAAAGCCGCAATGGGGTCCATAACATATTTTAAAGAACTGTCTATGGCCAAATGTTTTGGCAGCGAACATTGTCTTTTTTTATCGTCTTTGGTTTTTTTTTTAAATTACTTTTTATGCATATATATATATCTATATTCTTTTAAGTTATCCGACGAACCAGTAACATATTACGTCTTCGATACAAGGTCAATACAACACATTATCTCGTACGATCCCAGTTACATTACGATACACCGGCGAAATCAGAACTGAACTAAGGATGATTATACAGCTTTGGAGTCTAGTCGTGCGAAACTACACCTCCGACGTCGCGACAGAATGACTATAAACACAAAACAGTGAACTAAACAGGGCCATGGTTGCTATTGCGGATATTGATGGTACGAAACTCTCCGGGATGCTGAAGAACGTAGTGAGGCGGAAGTTGAAACAAACGAAAAGGGTGAACTGCACTTGAAGGGAACAAGGACGGATACCATCATTGTGGCCCTAGCATAGAGACCATGGCAA
Source organism: Microdon myrmicae (assembly GCA_963931805.1). Taxonomy (NCBI): domain Eukaryota; kingdom Metazoa; phylum Arthropoda; class Insecta; order Diptera; family Syrphidae; genus Microdon; species Microdon myrmicae. The sequence continues at coordinate 117,316,160 of OZ007500.1, read as the reverse complement.
CACCGGAACATATTTGATAAAGCCTACGAGAGAATTAGTGTCATGCGCATTACTTGATGTAAAACAGGACGAAGAACTGGATTGGTGTGGAGCTCTTCTTGTTTGTACTCATTCTCTCAGTTTATCAAAGACAAGCCATAGACGCAGGGTGATTGCAAGTCTGAACACATTTTATAGTAGCCCGCCAGGACTAGGTGAATGCAGCAGTTAATCACCCCAATTGTTCAGCTCGATGTCATGCGGTTTTCCAATATTGGGTCAAACGAATAAATTAGGATTAATCGTCCTTATCTCCTGTTCATTCGCTTCTATTCTCGTTCCCTAGTTTTTGTTTCGTTTTCCATTTTATTATATTCCCACACGCTATCGTCTTTTTTCCCCTTTAAAATTTGTACAAACTGCACGGAGTAGGTTATACAAATAGATATTGCTACGGCTATAGGGCCTGATGAGTCCTTATCTAGAATGTGGGTTAGGTGAGACTTTGCCTAACAAGAGTAGCAACGCATAGTTACGGGACTTTGCTCCCGTTTATGGTCTCGGCATCTCTCCGGCATTGCCGAGCTTCAGGCAAATGTATGCGGACTTACTTCCAGGTCCAGGTATATGATCTTGTTCCAATTCCCTATATTAATTGTACAGAGTTAAATTCTATCTAGTGTGCGGTTGGTCGTTAGAAGGGTGTGCTGCTATCTGATTATTGTCGTATGAGGATTTGGTAGCTAAGATGACAGCCTCTTGGATCGAGGTTCTGGCAGCAACAGCACTTCCTTATAGTGTTCACTGGCTTACGAATGCCTTTCTCACTGTTGGGTACGATATGTGGAAGGGATATGGTACTCAAAGTGATGGGGACATGTGCGTTTATATCGACAAATTCATTTCGTTTGAGTTGAGGAGGCATTAGTCTCGTTTTGTGCATAACGTAACAACTAATTGGATACGAGTGTGGTACATTTTTATACTTTGTATGCTTAAATTGAAAGAAGAAGACGAACGAGACATCTATTCCTTAAGACCAGTGAAAGTTAATTAGATTATACCAATCAAATGATGCTTTTACTTTTTCTTTTGTTCTGCTTTTATCCTATTATTTTGCCTTGATTCTCGCCTCTTCCAAATCGTATTATAACGAAATTAGATTTTGCGAAACGGCTTCTGTCTATAAAATGCCAATTAGGATATCTTAAGGAAAAGTTAAGCATCTGTAGATTGTATACAGATAGGGCATTTCTTTTATTTCCATTTTTCCAAGAACAACAAGAAAAATGCTTAATTAAAATTCGTTCGACGACGATGGCAATCTGTTATCAATAAACGCAAACTTCAATAGGAAAAATATAAATTAGATATATACATACACAAAAAAAAGGAGGAACATCCACCGACATTTCCATGAACTCTAGATTACCGCATTTGTTCGCGAAACTTTCTGTTGACTTATAATTGTCCTTGGGTATCGAGGATGAGTACCAAATAATTCTCCCGAATGTCGGGATCATAACCTTAATACAATTTACATGATTTAATAATCAACTTGGCGGAAAGTCAAATATATACCTAAACAATGGCAAGCAGAGCGGGAAGATATAAGAAATCTGATAACCAAGGCAATGGTCTATGAGCTTTGCCCACAACCACCTGTTATTGAAGTTACAAACTTCCAGACAGTGGCGCATGGGACGGAGAATTCGCAACGGAAATTCCTCGAATGAAAGTCAATGAAGCAGTGATCTGTAGGGAGGTCGAGTTCGAAAGGAAGAAATGAAATTTAGGATAAACAAGGTAGTTTAAATTCAGAACAAGCAAATATGGAAGAAGGCTGTTTGTAACAGGAAAAATGAATAAAACGATGTCCTGGTAAATTTTAAAACTTCTTAGGCACTGAAAGGTCTTTGATTCCCCCTATAATGTGATCAGGAGTGACTGATGTGATGCAAACCTTAGAGAAAAATTACATAAGAAACACTTTAAGGGGTTATATCTATCGACATTTTTTTTCATTTCTTTTTTAGCTTTAATTTCGTATAAACATCCCAAAAATGATATACAAAAGGAATTTAATGTGGGAATTTTTTTCTTCTATATTTTTAAAGCCGATTTCCGCAACAACTTTAAAGGCTCCGAAACGGTCGAAAAAGCCACTTCGCTTTTAGCAGCGTTTTGGAGTATCATAATTCGGTCGATAATTTTTATTTAGTACAGGTGAGTCACACTTTCATAAAATACGTATAGATGGCGTTATAAAACTTTCACTTTAGAGATAGATAGCTGAAATGACCGTTAGACTATAGCTGCCTATAGCTAAACGTACAGTACGTGTTTTTCGTTGACGAACTAGCCTCATAAAATAAAAATTAGTGAAAAAGTGTATCAAGGCGAAAAAGGAAGTCATCAATTGCTATCTCGTGCGTCACGAAGTCAGATATCGCATCGCAAACCGCCGCATCGTCACGAATTTGAAAACGACTTTGTGAATGTCTCTCGGCTCGCTAAAAAAAATTAAAACATCGGCCTCGGAGGATGAGCATCTTTCATCAATAACTTTGTATCTGCAAGTGTGGCGACAACGTTACATTTTCGGAAACAAGTAAGCGTGGCCTTGGTTTCAAAATTGTTGTGACGTGCAGTGAATGCGGAGACACTTTGATTGACTCTTTCCCAGTGATTATTCGAAATGCCAATGATGTCAACAGGCGTCTTATTTTTGCCATGGGATTACTTTGTGTTGGACTGAAGGATATAAAAAAATTCTGTGCGTTTATGGGTTTTCTGAAACCACTTTTCCAGAGTACATACGATCAACGCAGCCACCGATGCCGTTAAATCTAACTCATTGCGAATTGCTGCTGGCGAAGAAAAAATAATATCGGAAGAAAACGGCCAGGCCAAATGACTTACCGTGCTGGGAGACGGTTCATGGTGAAAAAGAGGCCGTTCGTCTGTTTTTGGATGTGTTAGTCTGATCGGGTGATTTACTGGAAAAGTTATAGACATTTGCACAAGATCAAAGTACTGCAAAGAGTGTGAGTATTGAGAAAAACTAAGTGACACAGTTGAGTACGAAGAGTGGAAAGTTGGACACGAGGGACAATGTGTTGCAAAACATTGTGGTAGTGCTGGAAAAATGGAGCCTGATGGGATCGTTGAGATGTTTTGTCGATCCAAAATTTTACACAATGTCAAGTATGCGCACTACGTCTGAGACGTAGACAGCAAAACGTATAAGTGTCTTGTGGGGAAGAAGTATGTACCAGCATGGGTACTTGGTTCACTCCTTCCACCATCATAAAATACTAATTGGCCCGTCGTCACAACAAGAGAAAACACAAAAGTTCCGAGGAAAACGCTCAAAAACTGCAACACAACGTCCACAGAAACAGGAAAGAAAAAAGGAAACACTGGTTACTGTTATTAGTGAAAGATTTTTTATTTTAAATTTGGTTGTTAATTAAGGTTCACAGTTTGTGGTTCATCTCCCGACAGCGCGAACATCCCTGTATCAGAACTCGTTCCGTTACAGAGCGGGGAAGCTGTGGAACTCCCTTCCCACGTGAGTGTTCCCGGAGCGTTACAACCTGCAACTGTTCAAAAAGAACTGCAACAGCCCACTCGACGCTATAGGTTCGCCTCTCCCGAGAGAAGTCTAATAAAAAAAAAACAAAAACAAAAAAAAAGATAGTTGTTTGGCACTTAATAATTTTCAATAAATTGGGACGAAAACACTCTTATATAATGTTATTATCGCCCGGCAGTCCAAAGTAAATGACGTCACCATTATGAAATGTACACAGCTCGTACTCACGGGGACAATAACTCATATGATAACGACAGAACTTATAAACACACACTCGAATACGCTTCCCTGTGCTCGGAACGGGAGCGGAAGTCGGCACGACCAGTGACGGTCGGCGGATGAAATTAGACTTATGGGGCTTTTCAGGGCCCGAAGAGCCACGCATCGCTCGATCCCCACCATTATCAACAAATACAACTTACCTTAAAGTTGAATTTTCGGCAATCTTGCTATGGCATTAACTGCCAACCAATTTGCTGGAATCAATTCGGTTATCCCCACGGATAACCGACATAAATACCCTATAGACAGCTTACCTTTTTAAGGGCTGTTCCAAGCCCTTTTCGAGCGGTCATACCTGGAAACATAATTCATGACAAGATTATCATCTTGCCATGACATTAATCCAGCATCAACCGAGCTTCCGCGACCGAACAATGGATGGCACATGTCCACCAACACACGCTTATCTTTCCGTGTGTTATCTTGGTACCCATCCATTGTCCTGGAAGTCATTTCGGGTTGTTTGCACATCTGCAAGCCAGATTTTCAACGGCATGTTCTATGATCTATCTTTCCAAAAGAAGAGAAGATCAAATTAAACATTGGCCTTTCAGGCGCGCATATTTGTTTGGTTATCATCATGACCGATTTTACGATCCGTTGCCGTATCTAGGAACGATCACCAGCATCGGCCATGACCAAGAATATTTACTTAAGCAACGAGTAGCCACCATTCTCACGCTGGCTATCGAAGCTGCTTTCGTTTACACAAAGTAAACACCCAAGCAGATACTTTCGCCTGACGGTACCACCAACGGGATTAACATACCCTAAAACAACATGCACCCATGCATCGAATTGAACATGACCGAAATATGTTTACTTTAAACGAACTAGCAACGGTCATACCCAATGTTTGGTTCATTATCCCAAAATAGATTCCTGCCTTCGGCAAGAGTTTTATTGACTCACGTCAATCAAGGAATCTATCCCTTGCGGATGGCGGCAGTATATCTTGCCTATACATGGAGCAGGAGATTTAACCTGCGACATGCGTTTTTCCTGTTTTCCTTTCTTATTACCTTCACCATTGGCTACCCTTCGGTGGGGAATCCATTAGGTTCGGTTTTGTTGGATGTCTGTAAAGAGACATCCAGCAGTCAGATATTATTCTTCAAAGCATACGCTCTCGCAGGAGTCGGAGTCAGATGTTAATCTTTATAGAGGACAGTCGCGCCCTTTTAATGTTAATTTTTATCGCTTACTGCGTTTCAATAGTCAGATTTTTACCGTCTATCGGAGCAATCACTTTTTAGAGTCGTGCACATTTATAAAAATCGAGTCATTCTATCCACGGAGAGGAGTATTTTGAGTTCGCTGTGACATCCGGCTAATTACTTTTATTGATCTTTTCGCGTGTACTCTAAGTGTCAATCGCCAAAGTACTGTGTGCGTTTATTTATATTAAGTAACCATATGAATTAAACGACTCTTGTGAGTACGGAAATAAACCTCATGATTCAAGTAAATAAAATATCGGAGTGTACCACTGTGTGAAACATTGAACAATAAAAAGCCAACGTCAAACAACAAGATAACCCGGCCAGTTTTTATTTTCCTGGTCCTTATCGGTCGTTGTATCCATTTCCAGATAACATCGGTGGAGTTTTTATTAACCTTGCATCCTTGCCGACGCCATGATAGTGTTGAACGTCCGTAGCCGTGCTTCCTCGGTTGAGGGAAGAGCGGGGACCTTTTATTTTTTATTTATTAAGATTAATTTAAACTCAGGATTGCGAATTTATTCACTGTTCTTTTATTTATTTCTATTCTAATAACTAATTATTCCTTTTCTTAACTTTTCCGAACTTAACTTCACTTCTCTGATTCTCAACTCAAACTTTTTTTCTATTTTTATTTTCTCTCTCTGATACTCAACTCGTTCGGAACTGAAATTTTTCTATTTCTATTTTTTTTCTTGTGTGACTTTTCACATGAATCAATTTGGACGAAAATCCAAGTTGCTATGTTTTGAATAAATAAAAAGGTGCAGGTTATTAAGTGTGCTGTAACTGGTAATATTGTGAATGTTTATGAATGGTATGTATTAAGTGAGAATGTAATATATGTTAAGTGAAGTTTTTAAGGATGTGTTAGGAGATTCAGTGTTAAATTTAATAAGGGTAGTATTCTGGAATACAACAATAGAACACCCACAGACTCAGCGAGGATAGAACCCTGACATGAATTCCATCCTAGGTTAGGGTTCAGAAAAGGGAAGAGAGACAAAAACGTTTCTCTTAAGGGTGTGGTCGTCACAGAAATGCACTCTTTCAGTGCAGTGGTGTGTGTGCACGAGCCAACAGATCGATGTTATTTACATGGGTTCGAAGGCAGCCGAACAACGAAACAGGCAGGCGACAAAGGCAAAGGAGATTCATGATCTATGTCTATGCTGTGCAACGTCGCTATGAAAGACGTTAGGAAAAAAAAGGTGTTAATGGGATGCGATCGTTTATACAATGGAAACTGTATATCGTATCTTGGGTCGGTGGCAGAAACGACTCCCTTACATGCCTTTGTATGTGTCGGGTAATTCATTTTGTGGCGACGATCAAATATTGAAGATTGTTTGCCAATAGGGAAATGCTATGAATACGATTATAGTTTGCCGTATCGTCAGATGCCTGCCAAAGGACAGCGTTTCTTTGTTTGCACTTAGTGCATTGCTAAGGCATTAGTCTCAATGTGAATGGTGCTAAGTACATGCATCTGCGTTGGACTATTTATCGCTGGCTAAAGGAGTCGCCAGCCGATGTGTGTGTAAATAGATTTTTGTACACATATTGAGGCTGGGATTAGCCAACTCATGGTAACGAAAACGAACGAGATCAAGCACATGTAGCAATCCTGGAAGTGTTACACAGCATAAGAGTGCTAAACTTGGAGCTCCCGAAGGCCATTCAGAACCGTTGATTCCAGAGGTGTGCACACTATATCGAAATTTCAGCTACAAGCGTCCATAGGTGCATAAAGACGAACAAACCAGGTCTTTAGTTTGTTGCTTACATCCAAGCAACCGATGGTATTCTGTTCCACTTCCCTGGTATTGTTGTTAGTTGTTTACATTGTTGCTGATGTTACTGATCTTTCGTTGGTGATCATCATTGTCTTAGACACGCTCGTCTTCATTGATTTCGTTGTAGTTGTCGTAAATAATTGCTGTTGTTCGCCGATCGTGTCAGTCGACAGTTGGCTCAATGTTTGCGCAGTTGAAGCCATAATTTTGATTAACTCTACACTCGATAACCCACCTACCGGAGGCAAAGCACTAACAAAATTCCACCACTTCAAGGGCACCATTTAAAATCCCTGCCCAAAGTAGGACAAAGTAATTCACTCTCTTATGACTGTTTACATCAAGAACGCGTGCAATTACAGACCTCACCAAACTCACTAGATCCCAACCCGAAGCAAGAATATCCAACAATTACTTAACTTGGATATAATAAATAATAGGCATCAATTTGCAATACCAACAATGAAACTATTTAACGGTTCACCGTCAAAATTCGAGTTCATCTCTGAACAACTTCATACGACGGACTGGTCGTAACAAAAACACTCCTCTTCAAACGGAGATGTAACTGTAGAGAGAGCTCGTCCCACCACGTTAAGGAAACTTCCCATATCTGAAAAAAGACAACAATGCACTGGGATTCGAAAGTTCGCAGGTGTTCAGAAGTCGTAAGATCACGCGACCAGTTGATAAGGGTCGCATTCGGGCGCCAATATTGCGTAGTTAATAAAGCTGGCATTTGAGGTATTTCATTTTTGCAATATTTTTTTTATTTTCTTTTTATATTCTTTGTTTTTAAATTATATGCTAGACAAAAAATGCTTAAATCTTAGCTTAATTATCTTATATTGTAACTTACTGGTCCTATGCAGGCGCTCTAAGCTTAACATTACATGACTATTGTATAATTTGCCTTTCGGCGACAGAACTTTGTTTGTGGCTGTATTTATGACTATTTGTATGACAAAGAAAAATTAGGAAAACGTCGAATTTTTGTTTGTTTTTGTTGTTTTTTTTTACATATATAGGGGGGTTGACAAGCAAAAATTAAACAAAATATAAAAAAAAACGTAATTAAAAAAACAAATAAAAATTAAAAAATAAAAAATAAAATAAAATTAAAAATAAAAGAAAAATAAATAAAAAAAAATTATTGGGAATTCGGGATAGGGGAAGGAAAGCGGTGCGCCTGAGAGGCATATTATGTATAGCCCTTTTTTCATCACTGATCCACCACCACTTGGGATGGGGTCGACCTTTTATTGATTTATCTCTTTCACCGATCACCATACTAAAACGCAGGCGATCTGGAATATTAGAGATATCGTTATTATGGAGAATTCGTTTATCCCTGGCACCACGGAAAGCGTGGTAAATAATAGGGACTCCACGTTTGTCTTGGATAAGTCCTTTTCTATCCAAGAAGTTGAACGCTTCTAGGGGAATGAACCCATTCTGAAGAGTATTCTCCATATACATATCACTGGGATAGAATGCTCATTCTGATCATTTTCACTGCACATAGCCCTAGTTGTGTGGCCACGGATAATCTTGATAATGAAGTTATCTATTCTGTTTAATCCTGATTTGTCATGCAAGACTATATTGGGATAATATTTCTTGTATTGCCACTCTGGGGTTCTGTACATTCCGAGCCAGAAACGCAAAACACTGCCTCCCGAACACCCGAAACTTCTCCATGTAGAATGGGGATATGTTATACCATACCGGGCAGTCACACACTAATATTGGTCGGATGAATACTGAGTATGAAACTTGGGGTCCAGAAAACTAGTACGAAGGAGACTTCGTGTCATTGCATATGCGTTTTTAGATGCTGTAAAAGCAGCTTCTGTATGCTTATCAAATTAAAGATACTGATCAAGTCATATACCAAGGAATCTGACTACAGTTTTTACTTGTAGGGGAAGATTGTTACCTCCCGCAATGGAATATTTTGTCCAATTCCGTTTTGTATCCCTTAATGAACTGGACAGGGGCGTTCTGAAAAGGATGGTCCCTGTTTTTTTTAATTTATTTTTTAATTTCCAGTCGTCGTAAAAATGTTTGATTTTGTTGAAATCATTTTGCAGAAGCTTGTTGATGAACTTAGTACTACCTCCAGATCTATATACCACAATGTCGTCGGCGTACACAATTGCATGGTTGAGAGAACCCACTAGATCACTAGTATAAATGTGAAATAAAATGGGAGAATTCACTGCTCCCTGTTGTAGGCCGGTTTTGATGTGGAAGGTCTTGTTAGAGATTATATCTCCACATTTCACTACAAATTGTTTACCCATTATCATATCGTAGATAATGTATAATAAATATTCGGGCATACCTAGATTTGATAACTTATATACAAGCCCTTCTAACCATACCGTGTCGAAAGCCTTTTCAAAGTCAACCAAAGAGGCCCCTGTGCATTGTCGCTTCGCCTTCTTCTACTGTATGTCGGAAACAAGTTTTGTCGCAGCATGAACTGTGTCATGTTGCGATCGGAAACCAAACTGGTTGTTCGGAATAATACCATTTTCCTCACACCAGTTAGTCAATGCTATATTTATAATTTTCTCGAATACCTTGCTGATGTTCGGAAGCAAACTAATCGAACGAAGATTGGCTGGATTGCTCCTGTCCTTGCCCTTTTTGGGGATGGGATAGACTACTGCAGATTTCCATTGGGTTGGATAATATGCATTATTTAGAGCGTTATTGAACAAAATAATGTAAATCTTCACTACTTCCAGAGGTAAACGCTTTAGAATAATGTTTGGAATACTATCTTTTCCAGAACATTTTTTTGTTCTTAATGGATCTAAGAATGTCCGCCAGTTCATCCGTGTGTACAAATATACTAGTGTTTAGGTTTCTAAGCGGGGAATCCGCTCTATTATTTTCACTAAAGATAGTGAAACTTCGACTTAAGAGACGCCAATTGTTAAGTTCATTGCGTAGCGAAATATGTTTTTGGAGAGCCCTATTTTCCAGGTCAAGGTTAGGATGAGCCGATTCGTTCAATCTATACACTACTTCGAAACGAGCACCAATTGAGCTCGCTTTTTTTGTGGATCCTCGGCTATTATGAACTCTTCGTTAGAGTTAATGTGTTCTAGGGTAAATCCTGCGTTCAGCAGAGTTTGACAATTCTCGGGAGTCCGCGGAACTCGCAGACATGGAATATCATTATAATATTTCCTTTGAAAGACTTTATGTATTTGTGGGAACATATTCGGTCCACTAGCTTTGATGGCTTGAATTCTGTTGTTGCAGTCTTCATTAATTACTGATATATAGTTGTCATGGATCAGTTTTTGAAGATTTTTAATTAGTGACTTAATTATTTTTATTTCCTGGCTATTTGGATCGCTCAACTGTCTGTAGAGCAGTTTTAACTTAGAGAGCAGAATACTCTTTTGCCTATACAGCTCGTCGATCGTTGCGTTTCTGGATCAGTTTGTATGGCTCTCGGAGTGGGACACTTTTGGGATAGAACGACTCATTGTATTAGTAACAGTGTTGTTCATCGTCGAAAGATAATGATCAAGTTCGTCATTATGAAGATTTTTGTCAGTTGGTGGATCTATGCCATTGGAGCGTAATTCTTTTTTTATTCTCCGATCAAAGCGCGACCAGTGGGCTTTTCCGAAATTAAAAGAATGTATCTGTTTATACTGCTCAAGTAGTGAGTGTTTGTTTGTGACATGTATTACGGCACCAAGTCCATAATGATCGCTGATCGATTGTATGAAGACAAATATATAATAATATATTTAAGAAAGAAATAAAGAAATAAATATTTTCCGAGTCTAACTTGAGACATTGGAAAAGGGTATCAAGTTCATTGATAAACTGTATACACTGTGGAGCTTCGGGAGCATAATCAGAGACCACAGATAGATGCCTTTGACCTTTCAAAGGAATATCTATAATGCAGGCTTCTAGCACCTGGAACTTGTATACATGTCTACTGTAAACGACTTTGAGTTGTAGACCTTTTTTTTGGATTTGGACGATCTTGTCTAATTAGTTTATATTTTGGGTAGCCCAATTTATGCGTTTGGTTTAGCTTAGTTTCGCTAGCCAAAAGCACATATGGGCGTTCAGCTTCCAGCACATTGCTGAGATTATCCCTGCTTTCCATGTGGATTGGTGAATTAACATTCACTGCAATAATTTTTAGAGTTAATTCAACAGCAGTGAACGTTATGATTAACATGTGGGGGTTATCTGGAAATATGGTCGAATAGATAATGTCAGTGCGAGCCACTTGTTCCGTCAGTTTTTTTTCGATCATTTCGAAATGATCTGGAGCAGGCGTTTTAATGATATTAGGTGATTGTTCAAAGATTGGTGCATTTTTTACTTCACGTGCCATTTGGGTGTATGACACACTTGGTGCCATGAAGTTGTTGTAAGAGCGAGTTTTCATCCGTTTCTCTTCTTCAAGTTGCTTTTTTCTGGCTTCCAACTTTGATTTTAGTTGTTGGTACTTAGAGCAACCTCTAAAGTTAGCAGGGTGACCTGTGTTGTTACAGAGGACACAGGATAGTTTATTTATATCCGGGAGCTGTTCTTTGCCAATGGACATTCTTGTTACGTGAGTGATCTTTGTGCCGTGTTTTTTCGGCCAACTCAGCTGCATTGAAATTAAAGTATAAATAGTAATTAAATAAAAATTAAAATGAAATTAAAGACTGATTTGATGCGGCTGGGTTGGAATCGAGTTTGAGTGGGGTGTAAACCCAGTTTCTTTTCGGCGATGGTGAACTTCGCTAGTTTCCAAGTCGACCGTCGTCGAAATTGAATTGATGTAGAGGAGAGAAAGAGAGAGTCTTGTAGAGTGCGTCAAGAGGTAATGTCGACGACCGGTTGCGTGTTAAGTAAAGAGAAAAAGTAGAAAATAAATTAAAAAACGAAAGAAAAGAAGGGGTACGGAAAAGTTTTGCCTGAAAAGTAAAGAAAAAGAAAAGTAGTAAAAAGTTAAGACAAACTAAGAAATAAAAATGAATGTTTCGTGTAAAAGGTGAGGGTGTTTTAAATTCATTGTTCATCTTGGCTCGACAGCAATTTTACCTGGCGGTGTAGCGGTGCATCCTATGGGAGTAAACGGTAACAATCTAACTTTCCTTCGCAGGCAAACAGGATATCGAGTGACCGTTGAGTGTGAATGTCGACCGGACGCAAGAACGGTTTCGGACAGCAACCTCAACTCATATGAGTGTACTCCCCAAATCTAAGCATATTAATTAGAGAAGGAAAAGAAACTAACAAGGATTTTCTGAGTAGCGGCCAACGAAAATTCCGTACGATACAAACAATAGCAACAACTTTTATCTTACCATCTACCTAACATTGCAATATCTTGTACGACACAAACAATAGCAACAACTTTATCTTACCATCTACCTTACGTTGCAATATATTCTACGGCACAAACATTACTTATCTTACGTTACCAGGTTCACAAAGATTAATATCACACAAGTTCAAGAAACATTATATCACAGATTATTGAATCAAAAATATCACAAATCATACATTATATCACAAATTATTAAATCAATTATAGTACGAGGGTTGCCTCTTATGTTTCGGGATTTGGCAACCCTAGTGTTGCAATCCGGCAATTGACAGCTCTGTCGTAAAGTTGGACATTTTTGAGGTTATACGCACTCAGAACGTTTTGACATACGAGCGCTATTTGTGTTGTTTACAGTAACTTAAAAGATTCATCTCGGCCCAAAAATGGAATTAAATCGTCAACATTTTCGTGCGATTATTTTTTACAACTTTCGGCGTGGATTAACTCAGCAACAGTGCATGGATGAACTTAATTCAATTTTTGGCGATGAAGCTCCATCAAGGACCAGTGTTTATCGATGGTATGGTGAATTTAATCGTGGTCGTAGTTCACTCCAAGATGAATTTCGTGAAGGTCGTCCAAAATCAGTTGTTGTTCCGAAACCCATTGATACTGTGCGCGAACTGATATTGGAAGATCGTCATGTGACCTATCGTGAGATTGAGACAACCTTAGGCGTTAGTGGGACCAGCATACATTCAATATTGCATAAACATTTGACTGTCAAAAAAATTTGTTCGCATTGGATCCCACACAATATGTCAATCGCCCAAAAAAAGGCTCGTGTCAATTGGTCGAAAGAAATGCTCAAAAAATACGGTCGCGGTGCTTCGAAACACGTCTATGACATCGTGACAGGTGATGAATCGTGGATTTATGCGTATGAGCCCGAAAGTAAACAGCAGTAGACTGTCTGGGTGTTTCAAGATGAGCCAAATCCAACAAAAGTTGTTCGCGCACGAAGCACTTCCAAGCAAATGGTCGCCTGTTTTTTCGGAAAAACTGGACATGTCGCAACCGTACCACTAGAACAACGCAGAACAGTCAATTCTGAGTGGTACACAACCATTTGTTTGCCAGTTGTCTTCCAAGAAATCAGGCAAACCAACCGCCGAAGACGGATCACTCTTCACCACGACAATGCGAGCTCTCACACATCGGCTGCGACAACTGCATTATTGAGCACCCAAAACATCGATTTGATGGGTCATCCGCCGTATAGTCCTGACTTGGCACCGAATGACTTCTTTTTATTCCCGTACGTAAAAACCAAACTGAGAGGTCAACGTTTTTCGACACCTGAAGAAGCGGTTGCTGCATTCAGAATGCATGTGTTGGAGATACCTCAATCAGAGTGGCAAAAGTGCTTCGACAATTGCTGAGATCAATATTTGTGTTTGTTCTCTAATCCCGAAATATAAAAGGCAACCCTCGTACAAGACCATGGCCTTACCAGTACTCATGTATGGATCCGAGACCTGGGTGCTCAATAAAAGGCACTCTGAACTCTTAACCGCGTTCGAGAGGAAGGTCCTAAGGAGAATCGTTCGCCCCGTATGTGAGGGAGGACGATTCCGGACACGCTACAATCCTGAGTTGTACGCGATCTACCTTGCAGCTGATGTTGGAAGAAAAATCAAGCTCGGTAGACTCCGGTGGGCGGTGTCACGTACGTCGGCCACCACCATCATTTGAAAATTTGTATTTAATATAATTTTGTTTTAAGATAGTATGATGGTAAGGTGGTGGAGGAATTGCACGATCCAGACGTGAGTTTTTGAACACGCCCCGATTCGGGAGTGGATCGTGCAGTTCTTCGAATTCGAATTCGGTTTTCGAAGTGGACGTGAATGGAGAGCGAAATGAGGGGGACAGGAGGATGTTAAAATTCGGTTTGTTATGGTTCCGTTGTTGACGGTTGTCGATGAGAGAACGTTGGTTAACGGAGAAGCAGGAAGGAACAGAGAAATTGTCCCGTGTTAATTTTTTGGTTTTGTCGGATCAGCATCGTGTTAATTTTTGGAAAAGAAAAAGTCTTAAATTAATAAACAAATTGAAAACCCTTTTGTTGAAAGTACTAAGATGTGTTAACTCTTTGTCGGACTGTAAATTGTTTCATGTAAAGATCATTGTTAATAAATTGAAATACGTTGGAAGTGTTATCTCTATTTACTGTTCCTGCTGAGTTACCCAAGCATTGGAGCCGCAAGCTGATGAATCTTGGCCCGGCAGCAGTTTTACCAGGCGATGCAGCTGTACCCAGGTAAACGGTGAATATCTAACGTTCCAATCACAGGAAATAAAGGGCTACTCGGTGACTGTTGGGTGCTGATTGGCGGCCGTTAAGAAAGAACGTCGGCTCGACGCCACTACGGTGCCTCACAACAACGTTACAAGTGATTGACAACCGGTTACCGGAATATTTTCACGAGCTAAGGGACTATAGAAGTCCCCAAATTCGATCTTCTACACGGTTAAACATGAGTTGAGTACAGAAACTGGCGAATGCAAGAACCCAACAGGCATTGTTTCCGAGATTGTGATGTTGAATGCTGATAGATGTCCCGACGGATTATGAAGAAAGTGAGTCTTAATTCAAACTAGTAATTACCCACACACAAAAAAAAAAAAAAAAAAAAACACAAATACAACAACTGGCGCTGCGGACAAACCTTCCGGAGGAACCACGGCAGGTTTGATTATTTGATATTTTTTGTCAACGAGGCGATTGAGGTTATTCAGCGGCACCAAATAGTCAATACCGGTGCCCCATCGTACTTTGGATGAAGGTGTAGAGTGGCAGGCATCGAAGAAATTTATATATGTATTTTTTTTTTCTTTTCTTCTTCTTTTACTTTATATTTGTAAATTAATGGATACTGTTCTTTAATTATTTTTATTTATTTATTTATTTCTAATGTTAAGTGCGAATTGTGTTAAAATTGCAGTAGAAGTGTTTTGATATTGGCTTTAAGTTAGTGCTAATTTGATTATTGAGTGTTTGCGTTGAGTCGCCTATGTTGATGGGAGATTTTCTTTTTTTTTCTTGCTTTTCTTTCTCATGAGAATAGTGTAATATTGATTGATTTTTTTTTCGAGTTGTGATTTTGTCTTCCTCCCTTACTGACTGCGCGTTGAGTTCGTGGTTCGATTATTTTCCTTTCTTCCCCCTTTCTCTCTCTCTCTCTTCTCGTATGGTGTAGTGGTCATTTGTGTTGTGCGGTCTTTCGCGCGGTCTGCAGTTTTGCGGCTGCGAGTAGAGTGGTTGTCCCCCTTTGGGAGTGTTTGTTTGCCTGTTCTAGAAATCGTATTCCTTGTTGTTTTTCGCGCCCCCTCGACTCGTGTGCGATCTTTAGCAGTCGGAAAATTTCGAAATAGAACGTTGTTCGGAACAGACATTTTGGGTTTGTGTCCGATATACGGCCGGCTCGTGTACGGATTGGTTCTGCCGCGTTCGGGGTGGATCTCTGTTTGGATCCCGAGCGTTGTGTTTGTTGCTGTGTTTCTGTCGCGTTTGTGGTGTTTGTTGCTGTATTTCTTGTTGGATCTCGGGGTTGGACCGTTGTTTTTCCCGGTGTTACTGTTGGCCATAGGGCTTGTCGGGGTTCCGGGTTTGGTGGAGAGAAATTTTGAGTGTGGTTAGAGGGCCGGCAGATGCAGACAAGGCAACGTCAGAGAGATGTCCGAGAGGGCACTCCTGCCCGGGCACGACCCGAGGCATTTCCCGAGCCGCCGGTTGACGAGGTGGATCCGGAGGCGTTCCATGATTCGAGGGACGAATTTGTGGACGACCGATCGCCAATACGCCCCCCTCCCACCGTCGTTAAACAGCCTGTCGGGAGCATGGAGGACACGCCGATGCCCTCGTATTTTAAACTGGGCCCACAACCATGTCCTGTACGGACCATGCTGGGCACAGATAGGGTTTTCGACCTTGTGTCGAAGGCGGTCCCCATGTTTTCGGGACAGGAAGGCCCGGATACGGCCGAGAGACTCTCTTCGTTTCTCAAGGGCTGTAGAAGGACCTTGGATGGGCTGGCGGTGGAGGAGGAACATACCTTCCTCCGGTGGCTGCCCTCTAGGCTGAGCGGCGAGGCCTATCGGATGTTCGAGGAGAGACCACCCACGACATTCCTTGAAGCGGAACAGCGTCTTAGAGAGGCCTACGAGCCCCGGGTGTCGTATGAGGAGTTGTGTGCGCAACTTTCCAAAATGCGACAACTTCCTTCCGAGGATGCCACAGGTTTCGTTTCCCGAGTGAAGCGGGCCGTGGTACGGTGCGAGGAGGCAGCTGAGCGCTTTTATGGTCGCCAGGGTAGGCCCGTCTTCGCCAGCCAGCTTGAGGGCATGGCCAAACCGGTGTTGGTAAGGGGTCTGAGGGAAGAAGGACTAAAGCACTTCCTTCTCACGTTGGGTAATGTCCCTTTTCGTAGCCTGGTGGACTACCTGACCGGGTTTGAGCGAGCTCGAAAGGAAATGTTGAGGCAGGACGACCTGTTTGTAGATGCGCGGCCCGGAATCGCCGAGCGAGCGTCGGAGACATTGGAGTTGGGACCGGGAAGTTGCTCGACCCTTTTAGAAAACACATCCCCCACTTTTAGGGATTGCACCGCGGCGCCGGCGCCGGTGTTATCGAATTTAAATCCCCGGGCGGTGTCATTCGTGTTGCCGGCCGAAGAGCCTGATAGTCGTCGACGGGGGAGGATGGTTTCGTTCGGGAGCAGTCGTGCGGGCCTCTCAATTATCGACGGGATGCTGGGGCCTATGCTCCGGCCTCCTCTGGCGAGGGAGCGTGGTCAAATACCGTGTCTTCCTCGAGTCGGAGTGAAGGGTCGCAGGGTTTGGCTCAAGGGGCGTATGTGCCTGGAGATCGATCGGGTCGGAACAATCCGGTCCGGGATTCAGTTGATCGATCGGCTCGCCCCCTGGAATCCCAGACAACATGCAGCTTCTGCAAGGTGAGGGGTCACGTATACGACGAGTGTCTACAAAGACGAAACACTCCCTTCTGTCGCGAGTGTTGGCGGTATGGCCACGACATAGTGGACTGCCCGGATCGTCCGACGAGGACGCGCGGTCCCCGGACTGCATACGGGGGTAGAGGTCAGCAGGGCGGTTTCGCACGGCAAGAACCGCCTTACCAGCGACCACAGTATCAGCGGAGAGCCCTACCAGAGCCGCAGCCCCCGTCTACGGGCGGCGGACCAGCGACATCAGGCCCCAGAGTATTCAGCGTCCGGTGCTGTTGCGAGTTTTGTGGCCGACAAGGTCATAGCTTGCACGGGTGCGAATACAGGCAAAGGTGGGAACAACAACAGAATTCCCAGGGTTCTCCCCATAGGCGGCACGCCGGAACAGCACCTGTTACGAGCCGAGAGCAAGACACCCGTGTGGAGACTGGGGCAAGCGCGAGAAATAGGCGCAGAGGGCGTCGGAGGCAGCGTCGGCGAAATCGAAGCGCCGGTAATGGTAGCGCGGAAAGTAGGGATTCCCGGAAAGCAGGCGGAGATGATGGGCGACGATTGTCCGTGTCGAGCGGTGGCGATAAGCGACCCGACTCCATGGACTCGAAATCCTCAAAAACGGATGCGAGACATGACGCTGCATCAGGTAGCGCGGGGAGCCGGGAATGGCAGCCCCGGCGCATTGGGCCCAAAGTGGGCAGAAAGAATAGCTCCAGTTCCGCTAGTTCGGAGTCCAGTGGGACTCCCGAGCGGAATATTCCTGAACGGGGGAGCGGAACATTGTGCGAGTTTTGCGGTCGACACACTCACAAGGCGGCAGAGTGTCGACATAAGGCAAAATGGGAGAGTTCGGGAAACTCCCCAAGGTCGGGTCGGCAAGATCCTACCCGACCGCACTAAAAACGAAACCCAGCTCCAGCTGTTCTCAGTTTTCGCCGACTCAGGTCCCGATTGTCGCTCTCCCTTTAGACATTGGCCGTAGGAACCCTACGCGCCTAATCGTGGACACCGGCGCTGAGATCAGCCTGTTGAAGCTGAAGGCACTCCATCCTAGATATGGCATGGATGTGTATAAATCTACAACGCTCCAAGCGCTGTTTGTCAAAGGCAAGTCGAGGGGATGCTGCACTGGGAATTTCAAGTTGCACCATGAGATTCCCTGCAGTTTCCAAATAGTAGACTCCTTGCCGGGTTTGGAGGAAGACGGATTGTTGGGGTACGACTTCCTGTCTCGGAATTGTAAGGTAGACGGGCCGGGTGGTTGTTTGGTTTTTCCCCGAACGACCGTAAATCCCGTGCCATTCTCCATTCAATTTATCAACTATGGGACGGGAAGGGTTGAGCGTGTGGCAGCCAAACGGGGAGACGTGCCAAAGGGACCTGTTAAGGTCGATACTGCGGCAGGTACTCGCCCGGTGACCCTACCCATACAGGGGAGGGCTGCGAAAAGCTGTTCAACCACGTGCTACCCACGTAGTCATGCGGATGAACCCCAAACAGTGGACGTTAATAACATATAGTTATAGACAACGTTTTTTATAAAAGAACAATTACGGAAAGGTTAAGCCTTCCGGTAACTTGGAGACCCTGATCCTAGCTGGCCAGACTCTGGTTACCCTCCGGAATCTTCGTCCTTGTAAAGGACCTTCGTCGAGGGATACCAACTTGAGAGTCTGACGAAAAGTCTTTAAGGCCAGGCCTAATGCTGCAGGCGCAGTCCCAGCGCAGACTGCAGAGGCAAACCCCAGTGCTGGGGGTTGGATCGCAAATATGAAAGTGCGAAAGCGCACTATAATGTCGGGTGATGGTAGGTTTTGCCGCCGAAACGGGACAAACCCATGGACTAGGGCAAGTACCGAGTCCAAAAGAGGAGGATTAAATTAAATATATAGGAGCGGGACGCTTTCGCCGGCCGGGTGACATTTTGGAGTGGTTGAACGAGAGGGGATCACCTCGCCTTAGCGGGGGAGTCCTAACCGGATCGTGTGGGCGGTCGAGCTTTCGGTCGGACCATCGTTTCAGTGTCGGGCCCGCCGCGATAGATGGGAATCTGTGTAGTTAGTGTTCCCCTATTAAATGTTATTTATTTATTTATTTATTGTTACTAACCCTAGTATATAGGTAGCCTAAAATCCTTACTAACATTAACACTTAAGCATGTCGACTAATTTATTTATTTATTTATTTGTTGATTGGTTTGCTGATTGTTTGTTTGTTTGCTCTCCGCCGTCCACTCTCCGGCGTGACATTGCTCTCCTAAGAATGCCACGCAGTCTTGTGGGGGGGGGGAGGTGTGTCACGTACGTCGGCCACCACCATCATTTGATAATTTGTATTTAATATAATTTTGTTTTAAGATAGTATGATGGTAAGGTGGTGGAGGAATTGCACGATCCAGACGTGAGTTTTTGAACACGCCCCGATTCGGGAGTGGATCGTGCAGTTCTTCGAGTTCGAATTCGGTTTTCGAAGTGGACGTGAATGGAGAGCGAAATGAGGGGGACAGGAGGATGTTAAAATTCGGTTTGTTATGGTTCCGTTGTTGACGGTTGTCGATGAGAGAACGTTGGTTAACGGAGAAGCAGGAAGGAACAGAGAAATTGTCCCGTGTTAATTTTTTGGTTTTGTCGGATCAGCATCGTGTTAATTTTTGGAAAAGAAAAAGTCTTAAATTAATAAACAAATTGAAAACCCTTTTGTTGAAAGTACTAAGATGTGTTAACTCTTTGTCGGACTGTAAATTGTTTCATGTAAAGATCATTGTTAATAAATTGAAATACGTTGGAAGTGTTATCTCTATTTACTGTTCCTGCTGAGTTACCCAAGCATTGGAGCCGCAAGCTGATGAATCTTGGCCCGGCAGCAGTTTTACCAGGCGATGCAGCTGTACCCAGGTAAACGGTGAATATCTAACGTTCCAATCACAGGAAATAAAGGGCTACTCGGTGACTGTTGGGTGCTGATTGGCGGCCGTTAAGAAAGAACGTCGGCTCGACGCCACTACGGTGCCTCACAACAACGTTACAAGTGATTGACAACCGGTTACCGGAATATTTTCACGAGCTAAGGGACTATAGAAGTCCCCAAATTCGATCTTCTACACGGTTAAACATGAGTTGAGTACAGAAACTGGCGAATGCAAGAACCCAACAGGCATTGTTTCCGAGATTGTGATGTTGAATGCTGATAGATGTCCCGACGGATTATGAAGAAAGTGAGTCTTAATTCAAACTAGTAATTACCCACACACAAAAAAAAAAAAAACACAAATACAACAGCGGGACGCCTAGCTCGAATGAGCGAAGAGGAGCCTACCCGGAAAGTCCTTTGTGGAAGGATGTATGGAAGGAGACAGCGCGGCAGACCTTGTCTGCGATGGAGTGATGGCGTAGACCAGGACGCCCAGAGTCTGGGAGTGCCAAACTGGATGACATCAGCTCGAAATCGGGATCGGTGGAGAGATTTGTTAAATAAGGCCAAGACCGGACCCCAGTTGTAGCGCCGATGATGATAATGATGATGATGATAGCCTTCTAAATCTTCGCATGTCAAACTTATCTTAAAATTATTTATACGTTTTGTTTTAAAAGTTTTACATGTCAACTCACCCAATTTTATGAGATCCTTTGTCTCTATGTAACTGATGTAGGTAGGAGTTACTTTCTCCTTTTTTTTTTGACTGACACCTGCTGAGATGGTTCCCGCCTATAATTTGGTTCCTGCTGTTGAAGTGGTTCCTGCTCTTAATGTGGTTCCTGCTCTTAATGTGATTCCTGCTGTTGATGTGATTCCTGCTGTTGAGTTTCCTTACCCTGTCGTGTTTTCTTTGTCTTCGTGGGTTGCTGTTGTCTTTGTTCTTGCTGTTGTTGTTGTACCATTTTCGTTTTTCGCTCAGTCTGGCTCAGGTTGTTTTTTAGTTTAACAACCTGCTCAATTTGTTGATCCAGTTGTCGTTTTTTAAGACTAATCTTATGGATGAACCGGTTGAGGACCTCGATCTGATTGCTAGCGTCTGCATTTGTTTCGCTGACAGCTAGTTCTTTGAATTGGTTTCCAGCACCTGAGCACTGGACTCCATGGCTGTTGTCTTCGTCGTCGCTGTTGACAATCAACGTGTCTGTATCCTTATTTTCATTAGTTCTAAGGCGTTTAGCCTTTAGATTTAGATCCGTATTTTGCCTTTTCCGATTTACCATTTTGGCATCCATTTGTTTTACGTCCATATTGTGGTGTGTTCTCACTTCTTATTTTATTGTTTTTGGATCTACCCCCGTATTATGGAAAGTATTTTTTTGATTGCGTTACGCACTTACAATGTTCACGCACTCACACTTAAACACCGTTAACGTGTTACTCACACACTTTTTGTATTAAACTGTGTTCTTTGTTTTGAATGTCACAACACGTGACTTCGTTCTCTTTTATTTGATTATATTTATATATGTTAACTTTGTTTTGACTGTTTTTATCACTGGAATTTATTTATTTATAAATAGTCTTTATATTTCAACCACTCGTGACTCATAAAAGCAACTTTTTTCATGTAACTCGATCGCAGAGTTGGAAACACGTCCGCACTCGGTCACTGTGTATGGTTGTGTGTAGCCGGCATTTGTTTATTATAGTAGATCCTCTTACCACAATCCCAATCAACTTGTGTTTATATCTGCGTCTATTCATTGTCAGCGGTGCCAAAGATATTGGATCTGATTGGTATTGTTGCCACGTAATTTCTTATTATACCTGAATAAGTTACACTTCTTGTATTTTTATTTACTTCGTGTTTTTTTTATAATTTAAGTGTGGTATCCGGATGCTTTACGCAGTTTTTGGGTTGCAGCCCAAGAGCAGGGACGTCTTCATAAAAACAAAATAATATTTTTACTTTTACCCCGAAAAATAATAAAGAAAGAAAACTCCCCAGCTAGGTGATTCCTTTATCCTTGACCTCGACTAGGGTCGCCGCTCTACAATAGAAAGCACGACGGTGACCGCAACGATGTCGCTGAATAGTTCCAAATTGTTCTTTTAAGGCAATTATAAAGTTTCAAAGGTCAAGCAAAGTATGGAAGACACAGTAAAACACCCTAAGCCAGTGGTGTTGCACTCATCGATGCGAAACTCTCGCAATAATGCAACGGCCCTGCACAAAAGATCAATAACATCTTGTTCCCTATTGTAAATTTGTAGTTACAAAATTATAAGATACTACGTTCGTGTAAACTTCATTTCAAAAAGAGGACGAACATAATAATGTTACTTGAAAAACATGAAACTGTGGAAGCCGAAAGGTCTATCGGTTACTAAACCCCGACGACTCCAACCACTGGTGTTAGGGCCAAAATCTAATTTCAAGTTCCTTAAATTGTTATAGTTTCACAAAAACAAATAATAACTTCATTGCTCAATGGCCAAAATAGCAAGAGCCGTTGCTTACACATGCGTTATTATGGTTGTACACATTTTCTTACCAACTCTGTGCCTCCACCAGGATGAATTCATAATTAATTGTTTTCAAATGAGAAAATATCGTAAATCCTGCAATCAGTAATAGAAGTTCGTACCGCAACATAGGATTTTAACGTTACTGTACTGACTAACACACATCATGCAACGATGGCTATTTAAAGGATACAATGCTTGGTGATTGCTCCTATAAATATATTAATAGAATAAAAGTAAACCTGAATCTTAATACTACGTAAATTGCTTTAATGGCGGACGATTTTTCTTCTCTTAAGGGTCTCCATTTTTTCAGAAATGCGTCCTTAAACGTTTGGGTAAAGTACCAGAATTTAAATGCCGCGACACAATGGTATTACTCAATGGTCTCAATGGAATCGTGTAAAGCTTTAAACATCAACGTATACTCGTATATAACGATTTGCGGGTTAAGGATGGTGCACTTGTGGACGTTCTTTTCCACCGACTACCTTAAACGATTTAGAATTGACATCCGACTTATGTTCGCCGTTTGAGGTTATGCTACTACTCCTAAATTGACTATCTGAAGCCTTAACGACTTAAGGATATTTATGAAAATGGCACTGAAAAGAATTTTATGCTGATATGCGTATTAAACCTGGTTAAACGCAAAATACCACACGAACCATGTAATCCGACACGTCTCCTTGGAGCTCATCCACCGTCGGCAATAAATTTAACTTAGCGACCGCCTCTTTGGTGCTCAAAACAAATTTATAACAAGCAAATCTACACATACCGCGCTGTTATGCGGTGGATTTGTGTCCATTCCCCTACACATCTAAGCGACTAACTTATGCGAAATTGATGCGCCCTCATACCTAGGACGTTACGCACGTGAGTTCCCATTCACAGAACAATAAATAACAGACATTATAGGTAAAACACAGACAAACAGTTATATGCATTTAACTTTTGGAACACTCCTCCGCCCATCCCCTCGAGCACTGATATACAAACCTTTCCTGAAGTAGCTCAAGTTGGGAATGAGGTATGTGAAAAAATGTATTAATTGTAAAAAGGTGCACTATATAATAATTTAATGTATACTACAAAATAAATAAAATTTTAACTATAATGTTGGTTTTAAAATAATGTTTATGTAACTTACTTTAAATTGTGTATATAATTTAATTCAAATCACTTCGACATTATTAACGTATAATATTATTTTTTACTGATTCCTTGGGCGAAAAGTATATGGCTGTTTGAACGTACCAAAACTAAATAAATAAAGTTACATTGGGAAAAGGCCCTTAAAAAAGGGAAAAAAGCACTTTGCAAGTCATAAAGCAGTTTGATGTTTTATAATATGTTGAAACTATGCAGTAATATTTGGGCGGGCTAGGAGCGAACATACAGGGCAAAGTCTCTGCTTTCAACCCGGCGAAGGCCAGGACGATCCTTGTCCCTGTTCAATCCAAGTTGACATGTAGTCTTCACGGGCCACCCCTAGATAGCTACTCTGGCACCCGCCAAGTAGTGAACCAATGCATGCAGCGACATCCCGAGAAAGGTTGGCGCAAGGCTAATAACCTTGCCCGAAAAAACAAATTATTATAGACAATTTAACAAGTCTCGGATATGGACCGGATACCGGTGGAGAGACCTGCTAACTAAGACCAAGACCGGTTGTAGTGCCGATGACGATGTGGATGATGCACACAACGCCAAATAGGAGTTCTCGAACACACTCTTTTTATTTAATGTTTGATAGGCGTATGCGATTGAAGTACCCAAAAATGCACGAGCTGTTAGAGGAAGAATGGATCAATTCGTTCACCCATAACCGCGTTCTCGAGAGGATAAAATCTTCGACAAAATCCAGAAAGTTCTAAAGGAATAGATTTTAGGAAGCACTTCAACAAATAAAGATACGATGCGGTCAAATCTTAGAAGTCGATCTGGATGTTATTAAAAGAACACAGTTCGTCCTGAGACAAGCATTCGCGGAGATATCTCTGGGACCCCACAAAATTACCCGAGTACTGTGGTGTATCATTTTTGGGGGTTGTGTGGGGGTTCTCTATACCACATGGAGAACCAACCCACAATTCTAACCAACCCTGGCCGCTAACAGCGCGTCACCTTAAGCCAACTCCCCATGCAAAATCTGCATTTGTATACACCCCATACTTACCAGGAACCCATTTCCCAAGCTGAAATAAATGCGTATTCCAATTTACAACGGAATATTAATCATTTCCCTTAATTACATCACCCCACATACGTTTTCCCAAAATTGCTTCGGTCAACTTCCTACTTAAGTTATATTTTCTCTTTGTGACCAAGCAATCTTAATTTCCCCGAAATCCATACGCCATAACAAACGCATATCCAAATCCTCAGCGGAACATTACCAACTAACTAAGCCGCGCAAATTTCCCCGAAATTATTTCGGTTAACATTTCTATCTAAACGATATCCCTTGCTTGCACCCAAGCAATTTCAATTTCCCGGTATACACAACCAACGAATCCAACTTAGCTTATACGGCAAGGATTCGCTGGAACTAAATTCCTATGCAGGCATAGCAACTCTTCCACTAGATTCTTAGGAAGTGGCAATGAGTTTACGACGCCACTACCACAACGCAAAGGATTTTCAATTTCATGAGTGAGTCGCAGTTTATCCACCGTGGCGTCCGCAACAAAGGGTCGCAATCCAACTACCATAGAGTGCATACAGTCGCGCGTTACCTTTGCCCGAGTCGAGTCGATCGAGAGTCCGCGTTCGTTCTGAATCCTCGGGCTGTGTAGATATACAATCGGAGGGTCGGTTCGCACCGTTGGTTTAAACCGCTTTTGAGTAATAAAAAGAAATTGACTAAGTGAAAAGTGTCACGCACTGAAGCAAAATAACTAATCATTTGAATTATCCATTAAGTGCTTCTAGTATCTAGAGTGTGGAGAGAATAAGATCTTATGACATAGCCAAGTGGTGGTAATTAAGTAGATTCGAGTTGACAAGGTTGCGATATTTACGATTAAGTGCGCGAAAGACGAACGCATTCCGCGTGAATTAATTGTATCAAGTTAAGCAGAACTGTGCGGGAGCAGAATAAAGAACACATTAAAAGGAACGTCAACAAATAAAACAAGTGTTTTCATTTCCCTTGGCACCACGAATTTCCAACGACGGTTGCGACGAACTCGTAAGTAGGGCGGTAGTGAACTAGTGCCATACGTTGGCGCCCAGAAAAACCACCCACTACAGTTGGTTATTGTGCCGTCTGGTGCACGGGTTCACCAAGCCTTCCCAGCTCTCTGGTAAGGGATCACTGGAGCTGAAACTAGGACGCCGAGGATGGTCCCTGCCCAGATCATCAAGACACACACGAACACATGAAAAATGACTCCACTTCCTTTTTGTTTTAGTTCAAAACTCCGTACATATACGAAGTAGATATTTAGGTGTTTACACGATCGGCAACTGCGTACAGCATTTATGCTGATCGTGTACATCTTGGCGACATCCCCAAGTAGTCGAATTCTCGCTGGTAAATTTCCATTTAGGAGAAATCGACTTCCTTGGGCGGTCAGCCGAATGCCATTATGTATTTGTCGATCGGATGACCGACCGCAGTGGGCATTGGTAAAGCTAAAGGAAAAGAAGAAATATCTCCTGCACGTGTGTGGCAGATTCTTTAGGAGATATTCATCGATATGGTTCAGGTAATGTTGGTCGCTTGATGGGGCAACCAAATTGCTTTTCCTTGTGGAAAATAATTATTGTTGCTAATGGGATTTTACGTCAGCCAGAATGATTGATTTAAAGCATTTCATATGATAGTTTGTACAACTATGGGAAGGTAAGTACATGTTTTCCAGGGTTTAATTGTTTTAGGAAACTGTTTCCTCACCTTAGGTTGTAAGGTTAGTAGCGGCGTTCAATGGAACTGCCACAATACTTGTTTTATATCGTTTTTGGATGCTCTAGGTTGGAAGTTTTCAAATGGTTAATGGGAAGGTGAGTAGAGACGTTCAAGGGAACCGCCACAGTACTATGTTAAAAAATGAGAGGTATGTGGTTTTGAAAACCAGAAAGCATAAGAGCAGCAAACGTCATCACCGGGTGATCATATGAAACCATGGTCCCATGGATCAGACGACGAGCACCTTGAAGAAAAAAAAATTGATTGTTTAACACCTGATGTCCGAATTTTTCACAGGATTGTCGAATGGAGCATCGAGAATAACGACGGGCAGTTGGCTGCCGCATGGTTGTGGTGCTAGGTAACATACACAGTTTTATGACGTATTATTAAGTATGATGTACAGTTGTGTGTCACACGGTTTTGATATTAATTATATGTACGAATGGATTTACGCACCCATATACATGTTGTTCGAGCGTAGCTGCCTGAGCGATAGCATGTGAGAAGATCCGTGAATGGATTCAGGTTGGATAAATGTTTTTATATTACTTTACTTCTACTTCTTTTACAATCGTTACGACTCAGAGGAGGCCGCTCCTCCAATCACTTCGAATTCGTACACCACAATACCTTTTTCAGACTGAAGAAAATACCTATCGCAATGACATTCCCCCCATAGTATAGGATTCCTAGACCCATCCCCACGGGATCTACTCTTAACTTACCACACATACACATGCACTGAACAAGACAACACTCATGGAGCAAAGAGTGAATTAGCTGACACCAAAAATCTTAAATCCTTAAACAAGATAGCCACCTAACACGAGGTTAACGGCAATCTTGAGGTCTGGGAGATGAATTCTTACACATTCACGTGTACTGAACCCTACGACCATTTTGTTGAAAATAATCGCTGCCTGCTGGCTATCATCATTGCCATTGAGGAAACTTTTGCTAACCTAAAATTTACTGACGTTAGATAGTCTCTCCCCCACAATGGTTTGTGGAGGTCAGACCGGAAAAATACAGGAAAGTTAATGTATGGGAGTTTCACCTTGCCCCAGGGACCGACGTTAACTCCATAATAAGGACAAATTTGTTTCCAATCTTGCATCAACAAGTTGACTTCGAGGAATTTTATACCAGGGAAATTCCTCAATGCAGACACTGTTAACGTTTCGGACCCGACTCCAAAAACTGCAACATAAGCCACCCTTGCGTCTGTTGCGGGAATTTGCACGAGGTTGTCAAGTGGGAATTGCTGCCAGCAAAATATGATCCCATAGCAAATGTGCAGTAAAGAAACGGTCCCAAATACAAAGAGATAATCTAACGATTAATAGAGTGGCGAGGTGAAAAAATATCCCGGTCAGATTTCGGTAAACTGGCAACACAAAGCTTTATCCATCTTCGCAGACAATCACAAAGGGATGCGCACAAATAATATAAAAAGTCTCGCTACACCTCTCACCCAAAAACATGCTCAAATCCCAAAGCAATTTGTTGTGTAATCCACCACAACGCCATGAATCTAAACGGCGGTACAAAAGCCACCAAAAGAACAATCCTCGATGGTCGAGAAACTGCTTAGTTTTTATAACACATTCAACACCGTGCTTCCTCGCGACCGATAGAAGAGCGTTGAGCGCGGAGTTTAGGAAAAGAAAAGGCTATATGTACTTAAATCAACTTATTTATTTTGTACACATACAGGGGTAGTCCCAGAATCAATCGGTGGTATTTATTAAAATATAATAGAAACATTAAGTTTCAAGTTTGAACATACTACATTGTTTATTACAATTCGGAAAGGACAATGAGACTTTTTAAATGCAAAAAATGCGAATGGGAGAAGACTCGGATCGAAAAAATCCTAGAAAACTCCAGAGCAAAGAACATCAGAGGTATGTATGCCGGCACAAATTCAATTAGAAATAGCTACCGGGAGAGATACAAAATAATTCGAGACACAAACGGCTGTCTGGTCACAGAAAAAACAATTCGTGAGAAAATGCAAGCAGTACTTTGAAAACCTGCTCAATGTACGCGCCCATCAACCACAAATAAACGCACTGGACGCAAATACAGCCGAGCCTCAGATCCCAGAGCCCTCTTTCAACGAAATTGTAGACGCAATAAATCGATTGACAAACAACAACGCTTCCGGAGTCGACTGCATACCGCCAAAGCTTGTGAAGCATGGAGGAGAGGCAACCGCTCGAAAGATCCACCAACTCATCAAAAAAATATGAGATAAGGAAGTCACTCCGGAAGAATGGAAAATCTCAATAGTCGTCCCATTTTCAAAAAAGGCGACAGATCTGACTGTGAAACAGAAGAATATCACTGCTCCCAACCACATACAAAATACTATCAAATGTCATACTGGGGAGAATCACACCGTACGCAGAAGAAATACTGGGAGACTACCAATGCGGAGTCCGTAGGAACCGGTCAACAAGGGACCAAATGTTCACAATGAGGCATCTGCTGAAAAAGAAGTGGGAATACGGAGAGACGGTTCACAAACTGTTCGTTGACTTCAAAAAAGTCTACGACTCAGTCGCAAGGCAAAGACTCTACCATACTGTAGTTGAGCTGGGAATCCCGAAAAAATATACCGCCCTCATTCAAATTTGCATGAACGAAAACAAAAGGGGAGTTAGAATAGAAAACCACCTCTCAGAACCATTTGACTAAAACACTAAGACTAAGACTAAAACAGCGGGATGGCCTCTCACCATGCCTTTTTAACCTTGTGCTCGAGTAGGTCCCTGAACGGCGTCACAAAACTGCTCGCATATGCGGATGACATCGCCATTTTGGGCGATAATCTAGAAACTGTAAGTAAAGACTGTGAAATCATCATGCAAGTGGCAGAAGAGATGGGCCTAGAAATAAATGAAGACAAAACAAAATACTTGATTACGGCGACAGCAGGTGGACTCCAGGGAACACATATAAACGTCAGAGGCAAGATATTTGGAGAAGTTAAAGAATTTAAATTTCTGGGAACGATACTGATGGCCAGTAACGAAATGTCGAAGGAAATTAACAAAAGACTACACTCCGTCAACGCTAGTTGGTACGCAGTCAGTAAACTACTGAAATCCAAACTGTTATCACGTAACATAAAGCTCCGTGTATAGAGAACCATAATCATGCCGATTGTTCTATACGGATGCGAAACATGGGCTGTCACAAAACGGGAAGAAAACAAATTCCGCGTATTCGAGAATAAAGTTTTAAAGGGTATCTTTGGTGGTAAATATAACGAGGAGGCAGGACCACGAACTGGAAGAGCTATACGGTAAACCTACAATAGTGAGAGTAATCAAGTCGCAAAGATTAAGGTGGGTCGGACATGTGGCGCGAATGGGTAACAATAGGACCGTGCGTAGAATTCTTGACGGTAGACAAAACGCGAAAGAGACCGGTAGGACGACCGCGACGGATATGGGAGGACAATGTTAGATTTGACCTTGAGGAGATCGGATCGGCTGGTCAAGCGTGGAAGGAGAGTGCATAGGACAGGGAACGATGGCGGAGTCGAGGCGGTGAGGTAATGAACTTTCGGGATCCTACAGGCCAATAAATAAAAACAATATGTATAGAATAAATATAAAAAAAAAATTATTTAGGAGTTCAGTTGCATAGGGATAGTTTCTAACTAAAGATGCATTTTAAAAAAAATATAAAATTTCGTTTCGCATTTAACTTATATGTTCATGTTCCCTCTCCCATGAAATAAAATGATGGTGCACCGCCGTGTTGCAGATCAATCAGAGGATCGGCGTCCGACTGTTCCGGAGGCTAGTCAAATACCAATATATTAGTAAAAGAGGTCAGTCATTGGATTGCCGTCCTTGTGTTGAGGACGCCAATCACATATTAATATTTGTAACATATTGGGTTGTACTACATGAAATGTCCGGTTTTATAGTAAACATTTTATAGCCAATATAATTTTTCCGTACATTTTTATTTAATAAAAATAGGATCCGTTGGCATCTATGCCATTCTTCCAACGTGACACAGGGTACAATATTCCTTTTTCGTAGAAGTGCTGACTTTTTGAGGAAATGAAATCTTCAAAGGTTTTTATGATCTGCTCGGTTCCGGAAGATCTTCTGCCGGCAAAATGAATCCAGATTCCGGAAAAGATGGTAGTCCGTTGGGGAAATGTCAGGAGAGTACAGTGGATGCGGAAGAATTTCAAATCCCAACTGCCACAGTGTTTGCACCATTACTGTGACGTATGGGGTCTACCATTGTCATTCAAAATCATCGGGCCGTGTCTATTGACCAACGCAGGTTGCTTTTCAGCTAATTTGGCATGCAATATATCCATTTCCTCACAATATTTGCTAGCGTTTATTGTTTCTCCTGTTTGAAGAATGAAAAG
The DNA here is from genome assembly GCA_963931805.1 of Microdon myrmicae. Taxonomy (NCBI): domain Eukaryota; kingdom Metazoa; phylum Arthropoda; class Insecta; order Diptera; family Syrphidae; genus Microdon; species Microdon myrmicae. Next base: position 117,285,178 of record OZ007500.1, on the reverse strand, counting down.
TAGATTGGCCCTTTCGATGTCCACCAAATTGTCACCATAAGCTTTTTGGGTGAAGATCGGGCTTGGGGTGTGTTTTGGTTGTTCACCAGCATCCAACCACTACCCAGGTCTTTTACGGTTATCAGACAGAATCCACTTTTCATTACAGGTTCAAAAACGGTTCAGTTTGATTTCTTAATCTAAGCGATGTGCAGATTTTCAGGCACCGTCGTTTTTGGGACTCGTTCAGTTCATGGAGTACCCACTTATCGAGTTTCTTTACCTATGAGAGAAAGGTGTCGACTTATTGTCATTGGGGATACTCCCATGGTTTATGCACCAAAATGTCACCATAACACTTTTTGTGTGAAGATCGGCTTTTTCACCTGCATCCAACCACTGCCCAGGTCTTTTACGGTTATCATACAGAAACCACTTTTCATCACAGGTGACTATCCGGTGCAAAAACGGTTCAGTTTGATTTCTTAATCTAAGCGATGCGCAGATTTTCAGTCGCCGTAGTTTTTAGGGCTCGTTCAGTTCATGGGGTACCGATTTTTCGATGCCCAGAAGGGGCTTACTACGCGAATTTGTTGCTGTGTACGTTTGTACAATTCAGTTACAAAAATTTTAAATTCGCTTACTACTTAATACTAATCTTTAAATAAAACAGAAGAAAAAAGATACTGGTGTTTTTGGTGGCTCTGAAGGAGCTCGCCGAATACATAAGCAGAGGAAAAATTTAGGTCACCTGGAGTCCAACGTTGGGAATCTGGTTTCGTCAGGTGTCGTTGTTAGCTGCCGTTAATTGCACTATGTTGGGGATAGTGCTCCAATATGACTCCAGATCAGAAGGTTGCGTGTTCATATCACGTCGGGGTCACCAATTATGGGTATCTTGGGCTTGGTAGGGGTGCCGGTCCGACACAGGTTCACCAAGACGTCCCAAACTCAGTATCGTTTGTCTAAGCTTGCCCGCTAACGTCTTCCAGTTCAGAGAAAACAATCGGTCTCCTCGTTAATGTTTTATTTCGACTAAAACTTAATCTATATTGTACAAAGTACTTTTTTATTCTTGAGCGAAACTTAGTTATTACTAAACGTAGTATCTTAATTCGGAAGTAAAAATGTTTTATATTGTATACAGTATTTTATTGTCTATTGTATTTCTAATTCTTAAATGAAAATGTTTTAAATTGTATACAGTATTTTATTGTGTATTGTATTTCTAATTCTTAAGTGAAAATGTTTTATATTGTATACAGTATTTTATCGTGTATAGTATTTCTAATCCTTAAATGAAAATGTTTTATATTGTATACAGGATTTTATTGTGTATTGTATTTCTAATTCTTAAGTAACAATTGTCTTATATTGTATACAGAATTTTATTGTGTATTGTATTTCTAATTCTTAAGTAAAAATGTTTTATATTGTATACAGTATTTTATTGTGTATTGTATTTCTAATTCTTAAGTGAAAATGTTTTATATTGTATACAGTATTTTATCGTGTATAGTATTTCTAATCCTTAAATGAAAATGTTTTATATTGTATACAGTATTTTATCGTGTATAGTATTTCTAATCCTTAAATGAAAATGTTTTATATTGTATACAGGATTTTATTGTGTATTGTATTTCTAATTCTTAAGTAAAAATGTTTTATATTGTATACAGTATTTTATTGTGTATTGTATTTCTAATTCTTAAGTGAAAATGTTTTATATTGTATACAGTATTTTATCGTGTATAGTATTTCTAATCCTTAAATGAAAATGTTTTATATTGTATACAGTATTTTATCGTGTATAGTATTTCTAATCCTTAAATGAAAATGTTTTATATTGTATACAGGATTTTATTGTGTATTGTATTTCTAATTCTTAAGTAACAATTGTCTTATATTGTATACAGAATTTTATTGTGTATTGTATTTCTAATTCTTAAGTAACAATTGTCTTATATTGTATACAGAATTTTATTGTGTATTGTATTTCTAATTCTTAAGTGAAAATGTTTTATATTGTATACAGTATTTTATCGTGTATAGTATTTCTAATCCTTAAATGAAAATGTTTTATATTGTATACAGTATTTTATCGTGTATAGTTTTTCTAATCCTTAAATGAAAATGTTTTATATTGTATACAGGATTTTATTGTGTATTGTATTTCTAATTCTTAAGTAACAATTGTCTTATATTGTATACAGAATTTTATTGTGTATTGTATTTCTAATTCTTAAGTAAAAATGTTTTATATTGTATACAGTATTTTATTGTGTATTGTATTTCTAATTCTTAAGTGAAAATGTTTTATATTGTATACAGTATTTTATCGTGTATAGTATTTCTAATCCTTAAATGAAAATGTTTTATATTGTATACAGTATTTTATCGTGTATAGTATTTCTAATCCTTAAATGAAAATGTTTTATATTGTATACAGGATTTTATTGTGTATTGTATTTCTAATTCTTAAGTAACAATTGTCTTATATTGTATACAGAATTTTATTGTGTATTGTATTTCTAATTCTTAAGTAAAAATGTTTTATATTGTATACAGTATTTTATTGTGTATTGTATTTCTAATTCTTAAGTGAAAATGTTTTATATTGTATACAGTATTTTATCGTGTATAGTATTTCTAATCCTTAAATGAAAATGTTTTATATTGAATACAGTATTTTATCGTGTATAGTATTTCTAATCCTTAAGTAACAATTGTCTTATATTGTATACAGAATTTTATTGTGTATTGTATTTCTAATTCTTAAGTAAAAATGTTTTATATTGTATACAGTATTTTATTGTGTATTGTACTTCTAATTCTTAAGTGAAAATGTTTTATATTGTATACAGTATTTTATCGTGAATAGTATTTCTAATCCTTAAATAAAAATGTTTTATATTGTATACAGTATTTTATCGTGTATAGTATTTCTAATCCTTAAATGAAAATGTTTTATATTGTATACAGGATTTTATTGTGTATTGTATTTCTAATTCTTAAGTAACAATTGTCTTAAATTGTATACAGAATTTTATTGTGTATTGTATTTCTAATTCTTAAGTAAAAATGTTTTATATTGTATACAGTATTTTATTGTGTATTGTATTTCTAATTCTTAAGTGAAAATGTTTTATATTGTATACAGTATTTTATCGTGTATAGTATTTCTAATCCTTAAATGAAAATGTTTTATATTGTATACAGGATTTTATTGTGTATTGTATTTCTAATTCTTAAGTAACAATTGTTTTATATTGTATACAGTATTTTATGGTGTATTGTATTTCTGATTCTTAAGTAAAAATATTTTATATTGTATACTGCATTAATCTACTCTCTAACTTACGTGAGGTTGCACAGGTATCTACGGTTGAACGTTTTTCGTAACCGTGTGGCTCACTTATCACAATCAAACCAAAAACTGTCCCAGCGTAAAAAGTACCATAGCACTGTGGTAAGCACTAGCTTGCTTTTTGTGACCGAAGTAAGTATTTTGCACGTGCACTATCGTAATATTTACTTCGTGTAGTTCGAACTGCGAAATGATCACCGCTTAAAAGGCAGTATTGCACTGATGGTAAGCATTAGCTTGTTTTTGTGTGACCGAAGTAAGTATTTCATACGTGCACTACCGTAACGTTTACTTCGTGTAGTTCGAACTGCGAAATGATCACCGCTTAAAAGACACTATTGCACTGATGGTAATCGCTATCTAACTGACTTGCTGCTCGCTGGGTGCGCTCTTGTACCTTAGGGGTTGATTTAGCACACACAAACACAGCAACAGCTATCTCTCCGCAGGCCAGTTCATGCGGAGATCATTCTTTGTGTCTCACACAACCAAAGACGATCGCACTGTAGCCCTCTGTCGTGTAAGTCGTCGCCGGGGCGACACATCGTGCTGCCAGTGGTGTTGGTCACCTCATCGTACCCCTGCCTGTGTGCACTTTGCACATTTGGTTTACAGTGGTGGGCACTCTGTATGTGGCTTTCTCGTCATAGATACTTATTCATATCAAAGGTCGCCCGTATTGCTCATACGTGCGACTTGATGTATCTTTACACGGGCATGCGTTATATCTCTCGTATTTGTATTAAATTAGAGATGTGCCTGTGGGGCAGTACTAGGTCGATGTGCCGGCGTACGACACGGTGTTCTACCTCGTCCCACTACTAATTTCGCCGAAGTTCTTAGGCAAAAGTTAATCACCGTTGCACTAAAGAACGATCACCACGAAGACGAAGTGCCGCTGACAGATATATCGCCATGGCACCGGAAATTGTCACCAAGTAAACTGTTCGCACCGGAGTAAGGAAAAACACTGTCCACTGAATCTTCCTCTGAAAATCGTTCACTCCGCTAACAAGCTGTATACACGTATTGAAACGCACTGATGTATTTTATTGCTCCAAGCTTTCTTTATTTATATTGTTCATTTAATGGTTCGATTAAGGTAGATGGAAAAACAAATAGGACTCTGAATTGCGCACTCAACTTCGGATTCTGAACTAAAATAATTTACTTTTTGGTTTTCTTAATAATGCCTAACACTTTGCACAAATAAAAAGATTAGCGACCTGCGATTGAAATTTGACTGTTATGACTCGACACACTCAGGGGTGTAGACAGATATGCGACTACAGGATGGATGCGTCCCCGCGAGGTCGCGGGGAGCAGGAGAAAAAAAAAAACACAACCGACGTGTCTGGTGGTTAGAATACGACTCAAACGATATCCTCTCCAATAAGGATATCGTTTTTTACCTACCACCAGGGAAACGTAAAGTCTCTCTTGGTGGTATAGGAAACCAGATCTTGTAATAAAGGTCATGGTGGTATGTGTGGGATCGTTGAGATCAATGCTATTCACACGTGCAGTGGAAGAACGAAACAGGCAGGCGGCAAGGACAAAAGAAAAGGCGACCAAATGGTTCGCTCTTTAATGAGGGTCATGTTTATACGATGCCTCGTCGCTATTTTCGACGTTAGGAGAAAAAGGTGCTAAAAGCAAATTGGATGTTTATGGCATCTCTGGCTGCAATAGAAACCGGGTTCATATTTGCATTAGGACATGCTGGAGAATTTGGTTTCAGCGTCTATTGCGCTAATTATATGCAGCTGCTTGGGTTGTTTGTTGGTAAGACAAACAAAAAAAAGGTTGGCAGGCAATGTGTATGAAAAGGTATATGACGCGGCTGGGAAAATAGACGGCGCGATATTTATGGTCCCTATCATGACGGTTACATTGAATGCAATCCGAATTATTTTGTTTACTGGAATTTGTCTGGTACCGAATTGGTTCAGAATACCAAATAAGCAAACAAAGAAATCTTACGGAAAATTGTATGCGAAGGGATGCATGAAGGTAAGTTTTCTTTATAGGGATTTTATGATTACAGATGGTGATCTATATAATGCGTGAAGCATTTACAGGTACTAATACCGTTGCATTAGCAAACTTAAGGGAGTTGGGTAGTAGTTATGGGGGTTTTTCAGGTAAGTAGACCGTAGGGTTTGGCGGAAACGCTACATGCCCTTTTAAGGGCATGCGTTGTAGCACTCGTTTTTGCGCGCCTGCTTGGTAATTCTAGGAATTTGTCGCAGGCTTGTGCAACCGCATAATATGTTCGATGGTTATTCTGCTATATCAGATCGTTGGTTGTTGTTTTTACCAGATCAATGTGCAGATGTCCCGCGCTTGCTTATGGTATGGAGTTTCATACGTTTGTAACTACGTTGCCGCTTGAAATCGATGTCTAGTTTTTGAATTAATGATGTCGCCTGCATTATTATATGTGGGTGAGTTTTCCTTTTTTAATAGGTTTATAATTACTTGTCCGGAAAACTGTGCCGGACGACCATGGTGATGTTTCGTTGCACGTGCCGTTTATGTGACTTTTGCACAGGTTAGGTGTGTGCCCCCTTAGGTTACACCTAAGTATTGGTCCCTGTCTTTAGGTAACTTATTTTTTCTTTTTGTGGAGGTGCTGAGGCGTAGGGTCACTCGGTAGGGTTCGATGGGAACGCCACACGTCATTAATGTTTTTCATTGCCAGTGACGCATTATGTCCCATTTTAAATTTATAAAGAAAGTTGGTTCGAATTTGAACTGCTGACAGCATGGTAAACAATTCCTAGAAAAAAAACTGTACTTGTAACGAACCCTAAAATTATCACACGTCAAGCACACGTACCACCTTATTTTATAAAAAAAAGAAAATGTTTCCTTCAGACCGTCTTGTAGAACTATATTGTTCTTTTGGGGTTTATTTTCGTTAGCGTTGCTGTTAGTTAGAGCAAATTTAGCTGACGCGACACAGTGGTCTGAAGTGCCAAAGGGCGAAAAAACTTTAATTCTGCATTTATTCGGGTGGGAAGTGAGAAACAGGTCTAGGGTGTTGGCGGAATAACCATCTATTGGGTTGGCAACTAAGTAATTGCAGATTTTTTTTCAAATATGTGTATGACTTTTTCTTGCTGTGACAGTATTTTCAAATGGGAAAGTTAAATATCCGAGGGTGGGCGTTTAATTTATCGTGCAGTTTATGGGAGGCTTTTTATGATATAGCCATAAAGCTTAGTATGTTTGCAGGAAACTCTTCTCTATGGCAAGTGTAGGTGTTGCGGCTTCAACTGAGGGTGACAAGAATATATTTGTTGAATTTGACAAAAAAGCCGCCTGCGCACCTATTATAAATTATTAAATTGAAATTCTTGTGCTTTTCTGCAGTTGTTGTTGTTGTTGTTGATCGTCAATTACTTTCCTCCCAATCTATATTTTTTGTATTAGGCGGTATCCACGCCCCATTGTTAGCTCATTATAACTTTACAAATTAATTCTTACTACCTGACGAAACTTTACTGTGAATTGAACAGATTGAGTTGATCAAAAGCTCATTGCGTTTTTTATTTGATTGTCAAATCAAATTATGTAATATACATTCTGTGAAGGAAGTTTTTTCTCTAATTCAAATTTTTCTTTTACTGTATTTTGAAAAACAAATTCTGAAAGTAACTTAGAAAATAGATGTAACTTGCAACATACGCAAATATAATACCGACACACCGAACCAGGAAGAAAGTGTGACCAGACTGACTTCCTATCATTTTTTGTTGACCCGAGAGCCAAAAGGAATAGTTCGACAATCGTAACCAAGAAACCAGGACAATATAGCCGAAGGAGATACCGACATAATGGCAATAATTAATACTCCCATGTTGCTGCCATCAGAATAGAAATCATTGAACGCAGATTGTCTCGAAACCACAAAGGGACCATCTTGATTTTGCCCTTTCGATTTTGTGGCAGTTTTAGTCCATCTGTGAAAATTCGAAATAAACTCGGACAAACTAAACTGGAATCTACTCGAAGGTTATAACAAAAAATGGTTAGCCAACAAAAAATGGTAAACCAACTTGGATCGCACCATACATGGTCTTTTGCATCGTTGTGAATATTCATCCTATTTTTGCACAAATCACATCCTTTCCATGGCATTCCCCATAGTGAATATTCCGGACAATCTACCACTCCGTTGGATAGCCTTTCGAAATGTTTTCTTTGTACACAATTATTTTATTTAGAATAAAGCTCTGCCAGAAAATGTGATTTTACAAATTGATTATTTAAAAATCTTTAACTCAAATTTCTTAAGTAATGAGTTAAACTCAAATTTCTTTTCGTCCTTTTTTCTCTGTCCGATTGTCCTTCATCATGACGTGGAATTTGAACGCGATCTGTCACGTGGTTTGTTTACAATGCTCGATTTTATCAGTTCATCTCAATTGTGTTTTATGATTTTTCCAGAATTTTCTCCAAAAACTCCAAAGAAACACGTGGAGGTCGCTGAATACATGCTACAACGAGTCATTTCCGACCCAACATTCATAAAACATATTATAACTGGTGATGAGACATAGTTTACGTGTTTGTCATGCAAATTAATGAACACGCTTTAGAATGGCGCCTTCCACCTGAGGCGAAACCGAAAAAACCACCTCAAGGTCGATTGAATTTTGACAATTCCTTTAAGCGGACTTTTTAAATGTTCCCGCTAATTTTTTGACAATATGATCATTCTGATGCATTGACTGGTACAGGCCCACAGTTATATACCATAAGTCGTATTGGTTTCAGAACTTGTCGATGCAGTAGTATTGTGGTGGTTCTACGAACCACACAATCCACTATAGGTCGAGATATAGTCGTTCCACCAAGGAACATACTCACCTATATCCAAATTACACGTGCCCACAGACACGTGTTCTCAAAAGTCCTTTCCACCTGAAACAAAAGGTAACATTCATCCTGGAGTCAACAATCCACAGATACGTGGGCCACAAGTCCTGAATAATTTTTCTACGCCTGTACGGCGATCGAAGAACATGACTCACCAACAGAAATCGTGTAACGATCCATTAACTGGATATACACAAACGGTTGGCACAGCTGCGACAAACATCACATCACCGGCGATAAGCGAATTACCGGAAAGCCAATCTGCCGACAAAACCTTTGTCCCTGCCGCGATATACTTCGTCTAAACAAACACCATTGCGATGCAACAGCGATAAACGAAAACGCTGTTGCCACAGGGCAAAGTAAACACGATCCCAAGATCGATTACAGTAAATCACACGTCCGATTGTTTACGTAAGCAATTCATCAGAGATGTGAAAATGTTGACGATCACAGGATGATCTACAGCATGTAGCAATAGCCACCGCGTCTGTATGTGTGAGCACGATCTTTACTGGTGGAAAGATTCTCGATTGAGAGAAAGTCACCACACAGGAAAATCAAAAGGGAAAAAAAAATTATGGGGTGAATGGAATCATCCCCAGAGAAGTTACCAGAGTCGATATAGAGAAACCCTCCGAGGAGGTCGGTCCGCGCACGTAATATAATTAATTTTTTAAAAAAACGTCAATATTCGACGTGCACACGATGCAACTCAACGCGCTCAGCCCTATGATCCTCACTAGAGACATTTTTGAAACGTGTGTATCGGGCGATTAAATTGTTCTGTAAAATAATTAAGGAAGGCGGACAGTAAATACTGAGGCGGTTACACTTTCGTGGTATCATAACGTGTGTGAATGATTATGTGCGATAAAGCGGAATAAATAAGAGTATTGTCAATTATTAATGCGATTAAGGTCGAAGTGGAAGTTGTTGTTCTTGTGTTAATCTACTACCCGAATTACTAGTATAAGCAAAAATCAAAAGTGTGTTCTAGACGTAAGTGGAGACCGAACTCTAAGACAAAAATAAAAATAAACGACATTAAAACAAAGCAAAAGTACAGAGTTTCATTTGCGGCAGTATTCGCTTCGTCGGTCTTCCCTTTTGTGACGTGTTCTCCGTGTTCTAGGTTGTTTAGGTTCATGGACAGTGTTCGGCGGAACACATTGACATTCGACTCACAAAAATCCGCCAAAGTATCTTGTAAGCCGACAAGACGGAGTGTCTTCTCAATAACCAGGACATCTTTCTGTACCTTAGCTTTAATTATTCTTCTTCTTCTTGAGAGTTGGTTTTCACCTGAGTTTATCAACAAGAGTCATTCCAAGATTTTTAGCTGTGTTCGTGTACAAAATTTTCACCTGCATCCAACCACTGCCCAGGTCTTTTACGGTTATCATACAGAATCCATTTTTCATCACAGGTGACTATCTGGTACAAAAACGGTTGTTTGATTTCTAAATCTAAACGATACGCAGATTTCCAGGCGCCGTAGTTTCTGAGACTGGTCCAGTTCATGGTGTAGCCACTTATCGAGTTTCTTTACCTTTTCTATGCGAGAAAGATGTCGAGTTATTGTCATTGGAGATATTCCCATGCTTTGTGCAATCTCACCCACCGATTTTGTTGGGTCCATATCCACGGTTGCTCTTAAAACATCGTCGTCAACTAAGGTCTCCGGCTTCCCACGTGGTTCATTGTCGAGGCTGAAATCTCCCGAACTGAACTTTCCAAACCAACGCTGTATAGTGGGTTCGTTTACCGCTACATCCTCAAATGCGTCATTAATGTTTTTCATTGCCAATGACGCATTATGTCCCATTTTAAATTCATAAAGGAAGAGGGTTCGAATTTGAATTGCTGACAGCATGGTAAACAATTCCTAGAAAAAAAAAAGAACTGTAGTTGTAACGAACCTTAAATTTCTCACACTTCAAGCACACGTACAACTTTACTTTATACAAACAGAAAATTCACCGTTCTGGCACAGATGTTCACTCGAGAACTTCTTATTTCCGACTGAGCAAAAGTCGGACATTTCATGTAGTACAACCCAATATGTATTGCTTGTCTCACTCTCTGGTCATGTAAGAATTTTGCGCGTTGATTATCTGCATTGCAGTCATTTGTTTTTCCCGTTTTCGTCTGTATTTTTTGATTTATACAACCGCAAGCTCAAGTCTTTGGCCTTAATGGCTTCTCTGCACCGGGATTCGAACCGCATCTTTCTCTAGGGTTGGATACTCTTTACCCTGTGTGGAATAAAGGTTTGCATGCCAAGTAAAATCGTGTCTGTCGATGTGTATAATAATTGATACTCTTTACTCTGTGTGGAATAAAGATTCCGCTACCAAGTAGAGTCCTGTCTGTCGATGTGACCGCTATAAAGTCAACATCGTTATTGAGGAAAAATAACAACCAATTTAACGTCCCAGAAAAGTGGTTCAGACCGTCTTGTAGAACTATACTGTTGTTTGGGAGTTTTATCGTTAAGGTTGCTATTAGTTACAGCAAATTTAGCTGACACGACACATTGGTCTGAAATGCCCAAGGACGAAGAAACTTCAATTGTGCATTTACTCCGGTGGGTGTGCGTTTTTGCAGTTGATCGTCAATTACTTTCCTCCCAATCTATTATTTGTGTATTTGGCGGTATCGACGCCCCACTTTTAGCTCATTACAACTCTACAAATATTTTTTATTACCTGACAAAACTTTACTTTAAATTGAACAGATTGAGTTGATCAAAAGCTCATTGCGTTTTTTATTTGATTGTCAAATCAAATTATTTAATATATATTCTGCGAAGGAAGTTTTCTCTCTAATTTAAATTTTTCGCTTACGGTATTTTGAAAAACAAATTGTGGAAATAGTTGAGAAAATAAATGTAACTTGCAACATTTGCGCGAGGTTTTCAGTTACATATGCAAATATAATACCGGCACACCGAACCAGCAAGAAATTGTGACCAGACTGATTTCCTATCAATTTTCGTTGACCCGAGAGCCAAAGGAATAGTTCGACAATCGTAACCAAGAAATAAAAGTTGGACCAGGAAAATATAGCCGAACGAAGGACCGACATAATGGCAATAATTAATACTCTCCATGTTGCTGCCATCAGAATAGAAATCATTGCACGCAGATTGTCTCGAAACCACAAAGGGACCATCTTGATTTTGCCCTTTCGATTTTGTGGCAGTTTTAGTCCATCTGTGAAAATTCGAAATAAACTCGGACAAACTAAACTGGAATCTACTCGAAGGTTATAACAAAAAATGGTTAGCCAACAAAAAATGGTAAACCAACTTGGATCGCACCAGACATGGTCTTTTGCATCGTTGTGAATATTCATCCTATTTTTGCACAAATCACATCCTTTCCATGGCATTCCCCATAGTGAATATTCCGGACAATCTACCACTCCGTTGGATAGCCTTTCGAAATGTTTTCTTTGTACACAATTATTTTATTTAGAATAAAGCTCTGCCAGAAAATGTGATTTTACAAATTGATTATTTAAAAATCTTTAACTCAAATTTCTTAAGTAATGAGTTAAACTCAAATTTCTTTTCGTCCTTTTTTCTCTGTCCGATTGTCCTTCATCATGACGTGGAATTTGAACGCGATCTGTCACATGGTTTGTTTACAATGCTCGATTTTATCAGTTCATCTCAATTGTGTTTTACGATTTTTCCAGAACTTTCTCCAAAAACTCCAAAGAAACACGCGGAGGTCGCTGAATACATGCTATAACGAGTCATTTCCGACCCAACATTCATAAAACATATTATAACTGGTGATGAGACATAGTTTACGTGTTTGACATGCAAATTAATGAACAGGCTTTAGAATGGCGCCTTCCACATGAGGCGAAACCGGAAAAATCACCTCAAGGTCGATTGAATTTTGGCAATCCTTTTAAGCGGTATTTTTAACTGATTCCGCTAATTTTTTGACAATGTGTGATCATTCTGATACATTGACTTGTACAGGCCCACAGTTATATACCATAAGTCCTATTGGTTTCAGAGCTTGTTGATGCAGTAGTATCTTGTTGTACGTCGCCAAGGCGGAGTGTCTTCCCAATAACCAGGACATCTTTCTGTACCTTAGCTTTAATTCTTCTTGTTTCTTCTTGACAGCTGGTTTCTACCTGAGTTTATCAACAAGAGTCATTCCAAGATTTTTAGCTGTGTTCGTGTACAAAATTTTCAACTGCATCCAACCACTGTCCAGGTCTTTTACGGTTATCATACAGAATCCATTTTTCATCACAGGGGACTATCTGGTACAAAAACGGTTGTTTGATTTCTAAATCTAAACGATACGCAGATTTCCAGGCGCCATAGTTTCTGAGACTGGTCCAGTTCATGGTGTAGCCACTTATCGAGTTTCTTTACCTTTTCTATGCGAGAAAGATGTCGAGTTATTGTCATTGGAGATATTCCCATACTTTGTGCAGTCTCACGCACCGATTTTGTTGGGTCCATATCCACGGTTGCTCTTAAAACATCGTCGTCAACTAAGGTCTCCGGCTTCCCACGTGGTTCATTGTCGAGGCTGAAATCTCCCGAACTGAACTTTCCAAACCAACGCTGTATAGTGTGTTCGTTTACCGCTACATCCTCAAATGCGTCATTAATGTTTTCCATTGCCAATGACGCATTATGTCCCATTTTAAATTCATAAAGGAAGAGGGTTCGAATTTGAATTGCTGACAGCATGGTAAACAATTCCTAGAAAAAAAAAGAACTGTAGTTGTAACGAACCTTAAATTTCTCACACTTCAAGCACACGTACAACTTTACTTTATACAAACAGAAAATTCACCGTTCTGGCACAGATGTTCACTCGAGAACTTATTATTTCCGACAGCGAAAGTCGGACGTTTAATGTGGTTCAACCCAATATTTTAACGGTTTTTTGGGTTGGCGCCTAATAAGGCGCCAAAGAAATATTTAAAACATAGTAAAATATTATCGGGCTCCTGGATAGTATAGTGGTTAGTATACCCGCCTGTCACCCGGGAGACCGGGTTTCGATTTCCCGGCGGGGAGCCCCTGGCGCAAGACTAATGACCTTGCCCAGAAAAAATAAATCATTATGGAAAATTTAACAAGCCTCAAGACTTGCTAAATAACGCCAAGGCCGGTTCCCGGTTGTAGTGCCGATGGTGATGAAAATATTAAAATGTAAGTAGAAATTAAAGTTTTTGCTCAACGCACCAACGGTCACCATCTGCCCGGAAACCCCGGAAGCACGGTGGCACTGTGACGGTTCCACTAACGCCACTACTTGCCTTTTCAATTACCCCCTAGCTTCCTGTCCGGATGCTCCTAAGACCCCATGGCCTCCCGCTAATGCATTAGCATCCACAAAAGCTTCAAGCATCAAGGTTATCTAATGCATAACCTTGATGGTTCCTGTAAAGGCGTTCTTACCTTCGTGCATCAATTGCATTCAAAATACCTGAAAAGAATCCCTTGTATTTTTCAGGCATCCTGAAGTCAAATTATTCGGCACCCATTGTATGCCAAGCAATCCTGCTACATATGTGTACAACACATTTCCATCACCAAGACCATCATCATGCCTTGCATCAACGCATCAGTGCATCTCTGCACTAGCGACCAAGAACCGAATTCCCGATTAGTGTAAATATTCACACTAGAATTCGACTCTTGAGTCACCATAGATGCCATTTACAATAGACATGGATGCTATACACAACCATCATTGTGTAATCATCTAAATAGCATCGTAATGACTCGCAACTGTTGACTCAGCTGCAAGCACTTCTCCCAGAAATGCTCCTTTGTTTGAATCTCCAAACAATCACCAACTTCATGCTTAGCCGTCGGATTCTAATTCAATAGCATAAACAAATGCAAATAAAGAATCCGTTTCTTACAACGACCAATGATACGATATACAAATTGTATGATGTATCCCAAACCTATTAGCACCTAATGAGCGGCAGCGTATTTATTTAACTGAACCCTCGTTACAGAACGATGCCTTAGGTCGCTTCGCCCTTTGTTCTTTTTCCCTTGTTTTAGGTTTCGTTTATCCTTTGCCGAAATGCATCGATAAACACTGTGATCACACATACACATACATCACCAAGTCCATCTACCTTGTTTTCACCACGAGAGAAACACTTTCACCAGGCGCGAAGTGGCTCTGCATCTAGCATAGCAACGGGGCGTCTTATTTCAACCACCGACGATCGCATATCGCTGGTTCGCGTTTCCCCCTTAGTAGAGTGAGCATAGGGTACGTACCGGAGTGCACCCCAGAGTCGAAGTCGGACGCAGACAATTACGTAATTCTTGAAACTGTGCAACTTAATTTAACAATAGTTTTGTGAAAACCAATAAACTATTTGCAAATTGCATTAACCGTTCGAGTGTCAAAATTTAGTAGTAAATCAAAATAAACAACATTCATGCGAAACAATACCACCGTGCCAAAGCCGGCACATGACGAAGACATTTCCTACAGTACTACCTATTATAACACGCGGTCAGATGTACAAATAGTGGTAGATATTTCGATTCAAAAAAACATGTCCATTGTAATAGATATACAGAAGTATTCGATGAGTTTTCTATCAGCTCTAACTATGTAACATCATGGAAAGTTGGGAAAAGCACTGATCAAAATATTTCTACAGAAAATCATTGGGTGGAAGTATTTAAATGTTTATAAAGCCGTCTTTCAAGTTATTAATAAAAATGTATCTCTTGCCTGTGCGACGCGCCGATCAAACGCCTATTATCCTAGATAAACAAGTTGTGATCGCAAGAGAGAACGTAATTACGGGTTTCCGTACTCAAGGTCATATTAATTATTGAGGTTTAAAATGTTGCCAACCGTGTTACCCATATTTGAAATTGTCACCTGGAACTTTGGAAAAAGGACAAATGTTCAATGCTTAATTTCTAGATGGTTTAAACTTTACCTTGCGGATAAATAAGTAACAACTATTAATACATACCTTTTATTGCTTGTGCTCAAAAATTAGGAAAGGTCAAAAAGAGCTAAGTTCACTCATCCAAGGTCGCAGCGCACACTACACTACTTCACATCAGACGCTGCGAATACTCACATATTTGACCCAAATCGGTCAATCCGCATCATGTTGAATAAGCTCTTGAAATAAACCTAAAAATAAAAGATTTCTTTTACCCCAAACTGGTATGATAATAGCCAAATGAGTCTCAACACTTTTCACAGATCGTACTTATGATACCTCAAAGTCGCTAAGGGCGACTATTAGCCTATAATACATACCATACATAAAATATGTTCCTTGCGTGTAGATTGAAAATCTCTTCCTTATCGTCCTATTCGATTGACTTGTGTATATTTATTAACCTTGTACAGTAGGGCAGGCATCCACAAGACGGACTGTAGCAATCGAGAAGGTTTGTTCACGTACAACTTGAATCACTCATACAAGATACTTATGGCAGATTCGCCCATTATCACTCAGTTGGGTGACACTATCGTGAGGATATGTTTTTGTGTTTATTATGCAGCCTCGGGTAAAAGCTACCTGTGTGGAGTTGACGGTTTCCGGTGGATTCTCTATAAGTGTTGAGAAGTGTCCTGTGCTTACGATGGTTGGCCGCACAGGTATTTGTTTCTCAAAACGTATTATATTCTCAAGTACTTAGGAAACGTTTGATCGAATAGCAACAATCTGCTTGTGACACCGGACACACATATATATATGAAGTTCTCCAATTTAAAAGCCATATATCATGTTCTGGAGGAACATGTGTTTGACGGTTCAGGTGCATAAAGAATGTTCCTTTATGATCCTTTATATATAGTTAAGTGGTCGATTGAGTTGTTTATATTACCACTTCCACAATATATCCTTATGCAAATATTTTCTAGCTTGCCATTGAATGTTGTCTTTTATTATGGTGTTACATTGAGTGGTCCATTCTTTACGTGAATCGCACAACTATGCCCACGAAGATGCCATGTTTGTCACTTAGAAAAAGAATTTTCGAAAAATAGAAATGGCCTGAATTGCTTTTTACGACTGAGTCACATAGCAAACATTGAATTATATCGTCAACAAAGTACGTGACTCTTCTTAAGAGTTCCTCTCGTTCTTTTTGAGTCTATACTGTCGATGATAGTACTGCCGTCTTATCAGTGTTATAGCGACTCTTGCAATGTAATGAGTGTTTACCTGTTTGGGTTCTTTATGTTATAGGATATACAGAAAATGTATTTTATGTGTTTCTCATTGTGCTATTTCAATGAAATGGTTTTATACACAGATGTTTCATCTTAATTTTTCTATAACACAGCGTTTTCAACGGCATGATTCACTCAAATAGAAGAGCTTTCCTAATAGTAATCAAACAACAACATCCGTTCAATGGTTTCTGTCAATTTTCTCCTACATATTCAACTTTTCCATTATACGAGGGTGGCCTTTTATGTTTCGGGATTTGGCAACCCTAGTGTTGTAATCCGGCAATTGACAGCTCTGCCGTAAAGTTTGACATTTTTGAGGTTATACGCACTCAGAACGTTTTGACATACGAGCGCTATTTGTGTTGTTTACAGTAACTTAAAAGATTCATCTCGGCCCAAAAATGGAATTAAATCGTCAACATTTTCGTGCGATTATTACAACTTTCGGCGTGGATTAACTCAGCAACAGTGCATGGATGAACTTAATTCAATTTTTGGCGATGAAGCTCCATCAAGGACCAGTGTTTATCGATGGTATGGTGAATTCAATCGTGGTCGTAGTTCACTCCAAGATGAATTTCGTGAAGGTCGTCCAAAATCAGTTGTTGTTCCGAAAACCATTGATGCTGTGCGTGAACTGATATTGGAAGTTCGTCATGTGACCTATCGTGAGATTGAGACAACCTTAGGCGTTAGTGGGACCAGCATACATTCAATATTGCATAAACATTTGACTGTCAAAAAGATTTGTTCGCGTTGGATCCCACACAATTTGTCAATCGCCCAAAAAAGGCTCGTGTCAATTGGTCGAAAGAAATGCTCAAAAAATACGGTCGCGGTGCTTCGAAACACGTCTATGACATCGTGACAGGTGATGAATCGTGGACTTACGCGTATGAGCCCGAAAGTAAACAGCAGTCGACTGCCTGGGTGTTTCAAGATGAGCCAAATCCAACAAAAGTTGTTCGCGCACGAAGCACTTCCAAGCAATGGTCGCCTGTTTTTTCGGAAAAACTGGACATGTCGCAACCGTACCACTAGAACAACGCAGAACAGTCAATTCTGAGTGGTACACAACCATTTATTTGCCAGTTGTCTTCCAAGAAATCAGGAAAACCAACCGCAGAAGACGGATCACTCTTCACCACGACAATGCGAGCTCTCACACATCGGCTGCGACAACTGCATTTTTGAGCACCCAAAACACCGATTTGATGGGTCCGCCGTATAGTCCTGACTTGGCACCGAATGACTTCTTTTCATTCCCGTACGTAAAAAACAAACTGAGAGGTCAACGTTTTTCGAGACCTGAAGAAGCGGTTGCTGCATTCAGAATGCATGTGTTGGAGATACCTCAATCAGAGTGGCAAAAGTGCTTCGACAATTGGTTCAAACGCATGCAAAAGTGTATAGATCTTCATGGGGAATATTTTGAAAAACAATAAAGTGATTTTCGATGATCAATATTTGTTTTTGTTCTCTAATCCCGAAATATAAAAGGCACCCTCGTAGACGGTAGAAAAAGGACTGGAGCAAAGATAAAATCGTGGGATGCCCCGGAATTAATAAAGTCGAGATCCGAAGACACCCAGATCGATTTTCGAAGAAACTTTTCAGCCAATCACAATATTGTTGGAAAAGTCCGTATGAACGAAGCTTACGTAGTAAAGGTTTGTGCCAAAAGCGGTCAAAAGCCTTGAAAATATCCAATACGACTGCCCCTGGTTCACCATCTTTCTCAATTGCAGATGACCAAACGTCAGTTCAAAAGTTAAATGATCTCCCATGGAATTCATCTTGGCGACTAATTAGAAATCCTCGGCATTGATGATCTTTTCCATCACTTTGGATAACATAACTAGTAATGCTATCGGCTGGTAATTTTGCGGTAGACACTTTTATTCTATACTTAGGAATGGGTGAATGCGAGCGGTTTTCCAGCAGCTGAGATATGTTCTCTATGCATAAGACAGGCTAAAGAGTTTACTAGGAACCGGCGACAGTTCTGGAGCGCAGTTGTTGAGAAGTATTGCTGGTATTCCACCCGGGCCGGTTATTTTCTTACAGTCCCCGCCTCATCATGTAGTGTGACGTTTCTAACAGATACATACACAATACATAAGCAATTAGTGAAGAAAAGATCGAATATGCCGTATCGTCATCATCATCGGCACTACAACCGGGATCCGGTCTTGGCCTTATTTAACAAGTCTCTCCACCGGTATCCGGTCCTTACCCGAGACTTGTTAAATTTTCCATAATCATTTGTTTTTCCGGGCAAGGTTATTAGCCTTGCGCAAGAATAAGCCGTATACCATACCGAAAATATAGTAATTGTAAATATATATACTTGTCGACCGAAAATTGTGCCACTAGCTATTTGAATCCAATGCTTGTGGGTCGGACCGTATTTCTTGCTGCTTGGTCCCATCGGGTGCACGTCAATGCGTTACGCATGAAACGCTTGAATTCCACGTTGCACAGCGGGAGACGTTGTGTTGTAGATTCGGCAGCTGCTGTTTTTCCTCGGTGACTCGATCTGGCTCGAAGGACCACTTTTTAAATTGGTTTTAATTTAAATGCTGTGAATAAGTGAATAAATTGGTTTATTCGTTTCCTTATAAATATTGATGGAGCAAGCCCTTTCAAATTAGTCAATATCTCGTCTTTGTTGTTGAGTTTACGTGTATTGCCTGTGACTGCTTAAATTGTACTCTGCTCAACTCCCCAACTGCGGCCGCTTATGTGCCCCCGTTCGTATGTTCATCAAAGGAACAAAGAGAACAATCTGTATAAATAGCGGCTCCTTAGTCCGCCAGCCGGCAGTTGTGTTCTGCTCCGTCTCCAACACACAATTTTAGTTACATCGATTCCATTCCGATAATTTTGATGTCAATGATTCACCACGCCCTGGAAAGCCAATTGTTGAAAATGTTGATATCGTGGAAATCGCCGACTCCGGCCATCGTGTCAGCACTGTTTCAAATGTCTAGGAGCTAGACATTGCACAAAAAACCGTTTGGAACCATTTGACTAAGGATGGATACAATAAGAAACTCAATGTGTGGGTGCCACGCGAGTTGTTACATAATTAACAATTATAATCCCCCCCCCCCCTCCATTTACATATATTTAATTACGCAAATTCTCGTCCTTATCCCCCAATTACACACCTCTATCATGCACAAAAACATCATTTCCCACGCCTCATAATCACATTTTTCCTTTCAAAATGTATTTCCTAACAAAAGATAGTTTCATCCTAAATAGCCGACTCAAGGCCAAACTTTTCATTGCACACAAGACGTACAGTATTCAATTGTGAATAGTCACAATTTAAAAGGAAAGTGTGCACTCAAACATTTTCCACCTCTTCATCCCCTATCTCGCAATTCTCATAATCCTTACACTAAAACAATTACAAAATTCTTTAAACGAATGCCCCACTCTTCCCAGCAAATTTACTGTTACCGTACCATTATATACTTATGCACCTGGCAATTCTCTGAAAGGGGTTCACGGTCGCGAAAGCCGAAACCAATTTCAATGAATCGGTAAACGGTAAGGTGAGGGTAAATTTGTATTCCCGATATAAAAGGACGTGAATGAATTTAGACGCTCATGGATTTAAAACCGTTGTGCGTGGTGCGACGCATGTGATAGAGTACAGAACGGAAAATTAACTGAAAATTAAATTTAAAAAAATAACATTTGAATTTGTCTGGTGTTATTTAAAAATTGATTTGTGTAGAATAACGAAGGGAAAATAAAATACTTTATAACAAAAAAAGAAAAAAGAAAAGACAATAGCAAACGAAATCCCCAGCAAGGGGATTTCTTATTAAGAAATAAGAACCAATAGAGAAACCTTACAAACATAAAAGGACGACCATATTGAAAAAAGCCAATGATCGACATTAATAGTTATTATAAAAACAAAACAAATTAATTCAAATAAATAAGTAAATGG
Source organism: Microdon myrmicae (assembly GCA_963931805.1). Taxonomy (NCBI): domain Eukaryota; kingdom Metazoa; phylum Arthropoda; class Insecta; order Diptera; family Syrphidae; genus Microdon; species Microdon myrmicae. The sequence goes on along the minus strand of OZ007500.1, from coordinate 117,264,744 downwards.
TAAACTAATTAGAAGAAATTAAAACAACAATCAATAGCAGCAATTCAAAACGAATGCGATTTGTGTCAAGCGAATCTTTATATATCGATTGTTAAAACTGACGAAGAAAACTTGTTCTGTCTACAACAAGCCTTAAAAAGTCTGAATAAAGGCAAAATTGAACCAAGAAGGATAATCTAATTAAAACACTTGCTCAAAAGCGAATTACAATTTAAAAAAATTAAAGTTGTATTCGCCCAAAACTCGAAGGCGAGTTAAAAGAAAGCTCAATTAACAAAAGTATTTACATCAGAAGAAGGGTCGGGCATTCCCAACCCGGCCGAATTAAACTCGCAATCCAATAAAAGCTGTTCTCAATTACCGCCGAGAAAAGTCCCAGTTGTCCAATTCCCTCTGGACATTGCCCGTAATACAACTACGCACCTAATTGTGGACACTGGCGCTGAGATCAGCCTCATAAAGGTAAAAGCACGGCAGCGAAAGTATACAGTGGATGCCCAGACGACAACTACTCTCCAAACGCGTTTTGGGAAAGGAAAGTCTAGAGGTTGCTGCCAGGGGAAATTCAAACTACATCAAGAAATCCCCGGTAGCTTGCAGGTAGTAGACTCCTTGCCGGGGTTGTCGGAAGACGGCATGTTGGGTAACAACTTTCTGTTGCACAATTGCAAGGTTAATAGCCCAGAGGTTGTTTGAAATTTCCCCAAAACAATCATTAATTCCGAAAGTTTTTCGATTAACTTTGCAAATAATAGCACAGGAAGGTTTTGACATAAGGCAGCTGAACGGAAAACCATACCAATGAGACCTCAGAAAGTACAGACCGCGGTCGCAGTTACCCGAAGACCCAACTCCAGAGGGGAAGGCGTCTGGCGACAGTTACCCCAACAACAAGGCAAGATCCCAAAAGCCAAAAGGCGCTTAAACAAGAGAAAGCTTCTGTCGAACGTCTACCAACAAACCCTTCGAAGGTAGACATATTTCTGAGTAGACCGGTCATACTACCAGGGCGCTCACGAAAGATAATTGGGCTGCCAATAAAAATCCAGGAGGAGTACAACCAGGGATTTTACACCTTAATTGTATTTTAAAAAAGGCGAAGAGTGCCCAATTTGAGGCACTCAATATCTTCGATTACCCCCAGACTATCGACCGGATTAAGGTGGATTGCTCAAACAAAGGAATATTCGATTCTATGGAAAGCCGGGAGAATATACATACCCGTAAGCGAGTAGATGGGGGGATGGGAGCGAACGTACAGGCAAAGTCATTGCCTTGCTTGATTGCTTCCAACCCGGCGAAGGAAAAAAGCCACCTGGGTATCACCTCATGGAGCCAGTCGCAACCGAATTGACCACGTGTTGATAGATCACCACCACTCCTCGAGCCTGATGATGGTACGGACGTACCGAGGTGCCAACGTCGACTCATCGACTTGTTGGTATAGTTTTCCGAGCGCGGATTGCCTTACGGAGACGTATTGGCACCGCGGGTTAGGTTCGGATCAACACGGCAGCCTTACGCAATGAGAACACCAGCAACACCTTTGGTCATGCGTTAAGACTCGCCCTCGAAGAGCTTGACGGAGGGAGAGTAAGTCCTGGGGCCAGAACGCCGGGCGTATAAGAGAAATGGACACGCCTTAAGAATACTGTCATTAGCACTGCCAACTACATCTTAGGCAGTAGTCGTAGAGATCGGAGGGACTGGTTTGATAATTAGTCCAAACTCGGGACTGAACGTAAGAATGCTGGATACCGGGCAATGCAGCAGTCTTATAGGACGCGGGTACGCGAGGTGAAATACAAAGAACTCAGATTTGAAAAAAGATCACAGACAAGAGAAAAGTGCCTGGGAAAGAAACCTTGTCCGTGAAATAGAGAAAAGTAGAGAGCGAGGTCCGCACCAGGCGCGGAAGTTCTCCCAAATAATCCACAGTATAACACGGTACACGCCGCGCTGCACTCACTGCAAGGATGAAGAGGGTAATCTGATCACCAATCGGGAAGGCAATTTGAAGCGATGAGAAATGCACTTCAATGAATTGCTAAATGGTCAGCTCACAGAAGAGTTGGAGGCTCCATCAATGCAAGATCAAGATAAAATGCTGCCGACACCAAGAAACAGTAAAAGCCATAAGACAGATCAAATCAAATAAACCCCCCCGGAGCTGATGGCATACCACTTGAGTTGATCGAACAAGGAGGGACAGCGTTACATCACGCAATTCATTAGATCGTGGTGCATGTATGGGAGCAAGAGGAGATGCCGGAAGATTGGCACCGCGGAATAATTTACCCCATACATAAGAAGGGAGATATCACAGTGTGTAGCAACTATAGGGGTATAAAATTTCTGAGTACCGCCTCTAAAATACTCTCAAGATCGGATAACCCCATACGCTGAAGTCATCATTGGTCAATATCAGTGTGGCTTCATCTCAGGCAAACCAGCGATTGATCAGATATTCACCCTTAGCGAGGCGATGGAAGAATGTCTGGAATTTAAGATCCCATTGTATCATCTATTTATAGACTTTAAGGCCGCCTACGACAGCATAGAACTATATAATCCCCGGAGAGAGTTCGACATCCCAATCAAATTGATACAACTTTGTAGATTGAGCCTGACTAACGTAACTAGTCAAGTAAAAATAGCGGGATTGGTGTCCAAACGAATAAACATCGATGGCGTTCGCTACGATAATGAAGAACGTGTGATTCGAACTGACGCTATGACGGTTAGAATCACTAAAAGATTGAACCAATGCTCAACACATCAGGCCACTACCTTGTGTACGAATTCGATTTCTAAACTCAAGTACACTCAACTGATGTGGAATTGCTATGTTATTGTTTGGTATATGGCTGATGCATTTTCTTATTCGATTTTCTTTCGCTCTTCTTCACTATTTGCATGTGTATTGTGTGTGTATCTGTTTGAAACAGCACAGACCTTTAATGCACTCCGACAAGAGGACGGTCTGGCCTGCCCCTTCTTCAACATGGCGTTGGAGAAAGCAATCCGTGACTCTGGCGTTACAACTAGAGGGACTATTGTCACCAACTCCTGCCAGAAACTTGCCTACGCAGATGAGATCGACATCACCGGTAGATCCGATTCGGCTGTACACGACTCCTTCATCCAGATCGAACAGGCAGCACAAAATCTGGGACTGCACTTTAATGAGGGAAAAACTAAGTACATGGTGGTAACTTCTGCGAAGAGATGACCTAACATTGCTCAAACTATCAGGGTAGTGGAGCACGAATTTGAAGTAATGCAATCCTTTAACTACCTTGCGTCAATAGTATCAGCCGATAACAATATGGAAGAAGAAATACGTGAACGGCTGATCAATCCAACAAAGCCTACTATGGTCTATCAATGCTCTTTAAATCCCCAAATTTGTTCAGAACATGCAAGCTGCTACTGTACAAGACCATGGTTTTACCAGTACTTATGTATGGATCTGAGACCTGGGTGCTCAATAAAAGGCACTCTGAACTCTTAGCCACGTTCGAGAGGAAGGTCTTAAGGAGAATGGTTGGCCCCGTATGTGAGGGAGGACAATTCCGGAGACGCTATAACCATGAATTGCATGCGATCTGCCTTGAAACTAACGTTGTAAGTAAAATCAAGCTCGGTAGACTCCGGTGGGCGGGGCACCTAGCTCGAATGTGCGAAGAGGAACCTGCCCGGAAAGACTTTTGTGAGAGGATGTGTGGAAGGCAACAGCGCGGCAGACCTTGTCTGCGATAGAGGGATGGTGTAGACCAGGACCCCCAGAGCCTGGGAGTGCCAAACTGGATGACATCGACTCGAAATCGGGACCGGTGGAGAGACTTGCTAAATAAGGCCTGTGGCGGTTTCCCCTATGGCCACTGCCCCGCCTCACCATTTGTTCAGGGGCACCTCATAAAAAAGGCAGGAACCCAGGTGACGGTGCATTGTCCGAATTTATCGGGCGTGCGGTTGATGCGCTTTGGAGCGTGGTTTTCATGCCACCACTATGGGGGCGGAAACAACCAAAAACCTGGTTGTCGCATGGCATCAAATTCTATTGGGGACAAGAGTAAAATTGTCCTGTAAGGACGAATCGTTTGTTTGTGCGTGGCACAACATGTATTCTCGAGAGAGTTTGCCCAACATGCAGCACGCACCGGGGAAATTCAACCGGCGCCGACGGCCAACGGAAATATTCCAACTTTGGTTCCCGCCAACATGCACCTCCTTCTCGAGTGGAGAAAACGGTCGCATCCTTAACCAACAGATGAAATCGAGACATCATCACCATCATCGGCACTACAACCGGGAACCGGTCTTGTCCTTATTTAGCAAGTCCTGAGGCTTGTTAAATTTTCCATAATGATTTATTTTGTTTGGGCAAGGTCATTAGTCTTGCGCCAGGGGCTCCCCGACGGGGAATCGAACCCCGGTCTCCCGGGTGACAGGCGGGTATACTAACCACTATACTATCGAGGAGCCCAAATCGAGACATACGGACAAGAATATCTTCGATCCAGCACCGTCACACACAGGCAGGCTGCGCCCTTTTATCAGTTAAAGACGGCAAGCATTTCTGTAGTAAAACCAACCTTCAGGCAAGTAATGACATGCTTGCCTACAAGAGAAGCAAATCAATGCATCGCCACCTTTTGCCCAACGACCGATATGCGATCTACGGCGATGCTGGGTGCGGTCGCCGATCGTATAAACATTCATCGACCCCGTGGAGGGTATACCAGGCAGAACCACAGGCAAAAAGCACGAACCAAGCAAATCACCAAGCACATACGATGTACGCTGCGCATAATATAAACATTGATGTCCCTTTAGAGGACATGCGCAGCAACAACCCCTAGCGAGAGTCACTGTGTGTTTGCATAGTGGTCTACGGTTGTCCGATCTTGGAGCTCCGACAAGAATGGTACTCGACAACAGGGACACCTGCGGTTGTGGGTATCGTCCAAGAGGCAAACAATGGTGCAAAAGGAGAACACCAAATATGGTGTTCTTCGGTTCACCACGGGAGATGTTGTTTTGGGTGTCGAGCCGCGCGTGTTACGTCAAAGAATCCTTGACGACACAAAAACCTATCAACCAAAATGTGTAACCTAATTACACATTTTGTCTAGACAGAAATATTATTAAGAACAAAACTCAAAGGGTTACTAACTACAAAAATTCAAAGCAACGTAAAATATGAAATAACCAAGTTAGAATATAATGTATATCACAACATATGTTACCTAATTGCACATTTCATCCAGATGAACAAACTCAAAGATAATTAGCAAGAACTCGTGGAAACACGAAAATCAATATTACACAAATGTAATAACTAATTGCAATATAATATCCATTGTGATAAAGATATTATATTGCAACGTAGAGAAACAAACCTAGATATAAGATTTTATGTTAGAGTAAGTTTAGTTTACAAAACGGCACTCTGAAGAGCAGACGTTTGTTAAATTCGAAATTGAATAAAATATAAATTTTATTTAACAGTGTTTTCCTTCATTTCATTCAAGTGGAGTTTAAGATAACATAATTCGCACGCATGTGTGCATGCCCTGGTAGGGTTTGTGTATTTGCTTTTATTCTTGCGGATGCGAACGGGTAAAATTTCGATTTGGTTGGTTGGCAGAGTTAGTTCGAAAGTAACAAATATAGAGTGCAGAGGTAGAAAGTGTGTCGGTTTTAGCGAGCTTTGTGGATCCCAAAACGTACTTACGGTCGCTTAAATTCGTGTCAAATAAACAATAAATACCTAAGTGAATATACAATTTCAAATATAGATTTTACGCGGCATGAATATAAGCCGGCACTTGTTTTAGTGTTAACTTAGAATGTAAATGAAATGTAACTTACAATAAACAATAAATTCATAACGTATATAAAATATATATGTCAATAAAGCGAACACTTTAGTTGGACAGACAGCGTTTACTTTCGTTGAGAAATTTGGAGTCAGAAAACATTTATAAAGACCATAGGCCAAGACTGGATCCCGGTTTTAGTGCCGATGATGACGATGATGATGAAGAGGGTAGATACGTCAACGGGAATTAACACTTCGGAGGTAGAACACATCCAGTTCATTCAACATCGTTTCTCGGAGGGTGAATTGGCTCAAGAATCAACAAAAGATTCAAGGTTGGCACAATTACATGAGGAACTCCACCCAGGAAGAAACCTGAGTCTTCAAGAGTGCCAATCTATAGTGGAAGTATGTGGGAAGTTCTACAACATTTTCCACCTCGAAGGCGACTACCTGACGTTTAGAATTGCGATATCGCATGAATTACATTTGGTACAGGACCAAGCGCCCATTAACCAAAGTATGTACTCTCCGCCTGAGTACAACGAATAGGTAATAAACAAGGAAGTTCGGGAAATCCTAGAGAATGATATCATACAACCTAGCAGAAGTCCGTGGAACGCACTCCTTTTTTTTTTTTTTTTTTTTTTTGTTATTAGACTTCTCTCGGGAGAGGCGACCCTATAGCGCCGAATGGGCGCCCCGAGATGCCAACAAATAACTGTAACTGTTGCAGTTCTTTTTGAACAGTTGCAGGTTGTAACGCTCCGGGCCCACTCGCGTGGGAAGGGAGTTCCACAACTTCGAACGAGTTCTGATGCTGGGATGTTCGCGCCGTCGGGAGTTGAACCACAAACGGGTGCAATCCGTCGGATTGTCTTGTGGAGCGATATAAGCCGAATTGCGTGGAACAATACCAAGAATCTCCGAAGAACAGTACCCGTGATAATATCTGTAAAACAGACAGAGGTCGGGTACGCGCCTACTCGTAGTTCCCAAGAAAGCGGGCTCCGATGGAAAAGCCCGGTGGAGAGTTGTGGTCGATTTCAGGAAACTGAACGGCAAAACCAGATCGGATATGCGTATTCTCTCCCTCGAATAGAGGACATTTTACACCAACTCGGCCACTCATGCTATTTTTCTAAGCTCGATTTAGCCAGCGACTACCACCAAGTCTTAGTGGATCAAAAGGATCGGGATAAGACAGCTTTCAGCACAGACTACGGGCGTTATGAGTTCAGCCGTATGCCATTCGGCCCAAAGTGAACACCGGCTACGTTCCAGCGACTCATGAACTATGTCCCAACTGGGTTGCAAGGTATTAAATGCAAAAAAAACCTCATGGACCGAATTTTCATCTGCGAATCGCTGCTGAATTTCAACAAAATCGACCCATTTCTGATGCGGATGGTGGCAGGTGATGAAAGGTTAGTCACGTCGGCAAACGGTCGTATTCGAACCGCGGCGAACCGGCGCGAACGGTAGCCAAGCCAGGATTGGCGGTCGTGAAATTTTTGCTGGTTCCAATGCCTGTTTCGTTTGGGAGGCTAATCTGGTGAAGTTGCACACTTCACCTTTCAAATAAAGTTTATCAATTGACGACACAACCTGGGCATCGGTTAGAGCCAGGATATCAGGTTTCGCTGTTTGTAAATATTCGTGAACGGCGTGGACCGCGTTTACAATCGTATTGGTAAAGCCGATGCCCCTTAATGTTACAAAGTTGAATATTGACAGAATTTCATAGGCGGACCCGATTATTCGCGGATGAGTTGCTTACAATTCGGTTTTCTATCAAAATATTCTTTGACCGTTTTTTGATTGCTCAATTCAGTCAGCTATAAGTTGTAACAAGTAGAGGTTATTAAAAAAAATGTATGTACATTTGAATAAATTGTGCTAAAAATGTCTGAATAATGAGTTTGTCGACATTTAAATAATCGCAAAACACGCTTGAGATGAACTGACAAAAAAGAGCACTGTTAACAAATTAATTTACAGATTGCTCTCAAAGGATCTTGTCAGGGGTAGAAGTCGGTGGTGCCAGAACATGGGCACTAGATTCACCTCTTTCCCACAAAAATTGTCTGCGTTCATATAGAGGCGTACGATTCTTGAGAAGATTAAAAGAAATGTATGTGAATGCTCCCGTAGTTGAATATTGACTCTTAAGTGCGAACTCCCGACGTAAGGAGTGTACGTGGTGACGAATGACAAGTGACTCCTGATTGAAACGACACGAAATAACATTTTCCAGAGCGGCCGCGGCTGTGACTGTGTAACGACTGATCCCAATTAGGGATGAAATTTTAATTTTGCATTCACACGGCTATTAGCCAATCATCATCGCGCTCTTCTCATCAATACTTCATTTGCATGTCTCAGCGAGGTGAATATCGTTCGACAGTCACTGGGGATGCGAAGGATGAAAAGAGCAAAAGAGAGAGCGCAATAACTTCGGATTGGCTTAGCTTGTGTGCTTGTATCAAATCCAGCCTCTGAGGATGACCTACTGCCCTAGTGCGATGGCTGTGGTGATCTCAGAGTGCATTGAACTGTAGGGATACAGAATTGTGTAGGAGAGGAAAATGTAGCTGGTGCTATTCACCTGTGAAAAGAGATCATTGATCCCCAGCGAATGGAGTGTCTGGAGAAAGTGAATAGGACGGCGAATTGGCTAGGGAAATCTAATCATGAGAACTAAATTAAATGCTTTGATAATTTCCCCAGCGGTTGCATAATTATGCAACCGCGTCGTTTGATCATACTATGCCGTTGCTAACCGACATGATGCGATTTCCGGTGGAAATCTCATGGGTTAACGAAATGGGGTTGCCGTATAGCTAAATTCAATTATGCATTATCTGCATAGGATAATGAGTTTAGCTATGTGTCCTTTTGGGAAACATGTTTTGCGGGTGGAATAGCTTGTAAGGGGAATACGGGTAGAAATGACGCGCTGAAAGCCCTCGAAATAAGGTATGAAATTGTGGGTTGGTTCTCCATGTGGTATAGAGAACCCCCACAATCTCACGCCAGGATAGAACACACTTTTGCCAACTCAGAGACAAGACGAATTTTGACAATCCCTGTAAGCGGGCTTTTTAAATTACCAATTCCCGGTACTTTTCTGACAGAATGTGTATCCTGAGAAAAATGAGATATCTTTTCAAATTTTTAATTTAAGTAACAATTTCCATATACGGGTCCAAATGACGCGCTCCATACCTCAAAAGTCTTTCTTATACCAGTTAGTGCTACATCCATCAACCTTTTCTCGAGAATTTGTTTTGGAAATTGCTTTTTAAATCACTGCATTAAGATTTCATTAAACATGTTTCGAATTAAGATATAAATGCAAATTGTTTGATAAAATCAAAAATACACTTATTTCTTAATGCAGATTTATAATACCAAAGTATTCTAAAAATGTTATTAGTCAAATGTTTTATTTTTATTAATCAGTTTGATTTAAAGTTAACATTTTTTGTTTAGGCTTAGTACAATGGCAGACGGCATTACTTTTGAATCCTTCATTTGTTCTTCCCCCAGCATAGTATGATTGCTCTTCTTTATTATGTCAAGATATATATATATATATATATATATATATATATATATATATATATATATATATATATATATGTGTATATATATATATATATATATATATATATATATATATATATATATATATATATATATATATATATATATATTGTGACGCATATGACAATCGGTACTGGAATCTTCGAGAAAGTCCGAAACAAAGTACTAGATTATTTTAGGAAGTACTGGAAAACTGGAATAGAACATTCAAGACTATGGAACGAACGGAAACGATACACCAAATCAGAATGAGGAAAAACGGTATAAATACGTCGCACGCGGATCGGGAGTTGAGTTATAAGTAAGACAGTGAAGCAAGCGAGAGTCTCGAGTGAGAAGTAAGAAGTAAAAGACGCGATAAGTACGGAAGCGATAAGTAAAGAAATCGTTAAGTGTACGGTATAAGTAACGGTTGTATTACTGACTAGTAAAGTGTTATATTAATTCAAAATCGATTTAACGGCTCTTATTTATTTACTAAAAATAATTAATCCAGCGAACCCTAAGCTCGCTACAATTGGTGTCAGAAGTGGGATTAATTATTGTTTAAGTGAATAAGTGTATGAAAGTGTGTTGTGACGATGTCAGATCGACACTTGGAGGATCTTCGCGCTCCTGAGTTGAAGAAGGAACTTGAGGATCGTAATCTGGATAGCAGAGGACAGAAGCCAATTCTTCGACAGCGTCTACAAGCAGCAATGGAGGAAGAGGGTATTGATGTTGACACATATGTTTTTGCGATTGCGCCAGACTGTCCGGGTGGAGAAGAAACACCGATTCAAGATGGTGTCAATGTAACGGAGAAGAGTTCGCCACAGTTGGACATTTCGGAGATGCTCAGGATGATGATGATAAAATTGGACGCGCAAGCTGCAGATGTTAACGCAAAATTCGGCACCGTAAATTCAAAATTCGACGCCCAAAATTCAAAATTGGACGCGCAAGCTGCAGATGTTAATGCAAAGTTGGATGCCCAAACGCAGTGGATGAAATGTAATTTTCCACACTTTAAGGACGAAATTCGAAACCAAGTAGAAAATCTAGATCTAAAAAACGAAGCTGAATTCAAGAAAGTCACCGATGAAATTACACGAATCGAAGAGAGACTTTAGTGTGTTGAGAGAAATAAGACATCGCCTAGCAATCAACATGAATACAAAGATACAAGGATGCAACCGCCAACCTTCGATGGAACGGGACCCTTCTCCGTATTTGTACGTCAGTTTGACGCCGCGGCCAATTATAATAAGTGGTCGGATGAGCAAAAGTCAACATCACTAATCTTGTCACTCCGCGGGGCGGCTGCAGAATTGCTACAAACCATACCAGCAGAGAAGCAAACAGATTTCCAAGCGGTAAGAGACGGCCTTGAAGCTAGGTATGGAGACAACCGCATGCAGCAGGTCTACCGCATGCAACTACGGAGCAGAATGCAGAAACCTGGAGAAAATCTCCAACAGTTGCAGGCAGACATTGAGCGATTGGCAAACTTGGCTTATACAAATATGACTAAAGAATTTCTGACCGAGGTAGCAATGCATGCATTTATAAACGCACTCCAAGATCGGGACTTGCAACAAGCCGTTCGTTTGGCAGGAAAGAAGACGACTAATGAAATACTGGCGTTCGCATTGGCATATGAATCTGCTAAACTGGCTACCAGGAGTACATATAGAGTTCGAGAAACGTCCGTCCAAGAATGTTCCTGCCAAAGAATCGGGCATGTACAACGGAGAACCCCGAGAACTGACATGAAGTGTTGGACATGCGGCGAAGTCGGCCACATCTCTGTTGACTGTAGGAAACGTCGACGAACGAATGAAACATCAAGTGAGAATTGTCGTTCATGCGCTAATTATAAGAGGAGACTATCAACGGACCAACCTGAGATCAATAGCTCGGGAAACTTGTAAGGGCAGACTTTACGGGGCGAAAGTCGCCTGGTGGAATTTGCAGCCCCAGCATCGTAACTGTATCACAACTCCAACGGGATAACCAAAGTTTGGTTATAACTACGATTGTTAATGGAAGGACAACAACAGTGACAATCGACACTGGAGTAACGAGATCCATAATTCGGCCGGATGTCGTGGGCCAAATTGCCCTTAATAAAAATAGAAGATAGGCTTTGAGGACTGCCACAGGAGAATGTTCTACAGTCTACGGAGAAGTGGAGAGCATAATAGTGCTGGGCAATATTTCCATCTCCCACAAATTTTTGGTTGCCGATATTACGGACGAATGTATTCTTGGAATGGATTTCATGAAGGAGCACCAAGTTGTTCTAGATATCGGGCAAAGAACACTGCGAATTGGTAATTTGGAGGTTGCTATTACACTGCAGGACGAACAATTGCGAAGGCTGAAATGTTATGTGCGTGAGAAGGATGAGATCCCAGCTCGTTCAGACTCGCTAATTTGGACCAGTCTCAAGAGTGATCCCGGTGACAATCGGTTTTACATCACCGAAGCTGTACAAAATCAGCGCAAGGGGAACATCCTTGTTGGGAAAGCCCTTATCGATGCGAAGAAGCACATCGTACCCGTCAGAGTACTAAACGCGTCAAAGGAGCCGATCGCAATAAGAAAAGGAGAGGTAATCGCAGAATGTGCAGCCGTGTCAATGACAAACTCAATTCAGACAAGGGGAGAGGACCATTCAATTCAACAGCCCTCTGGTGCATCCTCTGCGGTTAATAAGTTGATGTCCCAGGAAATCGGATTAACAGACACAGAAAAGGCAAGCGTTAAATCACTCCTGAACGATTTTTCTGATAATTTTGTGACAGGACATGATAAATTCGGACGCACCGGTATAGTTAAACATCGCATTGACACGGGTGAGTCAAGACCTATAAGACAGCCACCTCGTCGACTACCGTTGGCCAAACAATCAGAAGTAGGCAACATGATTCGAGAGATGGAAGAGCAAGGAGTCATCGAGAAATCATCGAGCCCATGGGCTTCGCCGGTAGTGCTCGTCAAGAAGAAGGATGGGACAATTAGATTTTGTGTCGACTACCGCCGGTTAAACGACGTTACGAAGAAAGACAGTTACCCACTTCCTCGAATCGACGACACACTAGATACCCTTTCTGGAGCTCAGTGGTTCTCAACATTGGACCTAAAAAGCGGTTACTGGCAAGTGGAAGTGAAGGAGAAGACAGCGTTTACTACCGGAAACGGACTTTATCAATTCAACGTGATGCCTATTGGATTGTGTAATGCCCCAGCAACGTTCGAACGATTAATGGAAAGTGTTCTACGGGGACTTACATGGAAGGCGTGTCTTGTGTACTTGGACGATATCATCGTTGTTGGAAGGAATTTACCAGAACACATCATTATACTGCGCTCCGTCTTCGAACGACTAAGACAGGCCAACTTAAAGCTCAATTCGAAGAAATGTGAACTCTTCCAAAGGAGAGTAAAATTTCTGGGACACATCGTTTCATCTGCAGGAGTTCAAACGGATCCTGATAAGATAGCAGCCGTCCGAAAGTGGCCTACCCCAGAAGACAAGCAGCAGTTGAGAAGATTTATGGGATTAGCCACATATTACCGACGGTTTGTTAAAGGTTTTGCCAACGTGGCTAGAACCCTACACGAACTAACGGGTAAAGACAAGAAATTCAATTGGACAGAAAAGTGTGAGGCAGCATTCAACACATTGAAGGCCGAGTTATGTAAGACACCAACATTGGCATTCCCAAGAGCGGATTGCCCATTTATATTGGATACTGATGGAAGTAACACAGGAATCGGAGCAGTGTTATCACAGGAAGTCGATGGTAACGAGAGAGTTGTCGCATATTATAGTCGAGTTCTATCTAAGCCAGAGAGAAATTACTGCGCAACAAGAAAGGAACTGCTGGCTGTCGTAGAAGCCGTTAAGAATTTCCATAAATACCTCTACGGACGTCGATTCCACCTTCGGACGGATCATGCCGCCCTGAAATGGTTGCTAAAATTTAAGGATCCGGAAGGACAAATAGCTCGATGGATCGAACGACTTCAAACGTACGATTTCCAAATTTCCCACCGTCAAGGGAAGGTGCATAATAACGCTGATGCTCTATCAAGAAGACCATGTAAGCCAGATTGTAAACATTGTCATAGAGCGGAAGAGAAAGAAGAGGCGTACGACCTGCGAAATGTACAAGTAGAAGTACTAGATGGGTGGACGGGTGATGCTATACGCGCAGCTCAACTTCAGGATGAAGATATGTCTCTAATTCTGGAATACAAAGAAAAGAACGAGCGGCCAACTTGGAACAATATTTCCGACAAGAGTGGAACATTTAAGGCATATTGGGCACAATGGAATTCCTTGCTGGTGGAAGATGGTATTCTTAAGCGTAAATGGGAAGCCGCGGACGGAAAATCCCATCGAATGCAGATTCTAGTCCCATCATCAAGAGTGAAAGATGTTCTAACAGAAATGCACGACGGGGCCTCCGGTGGACATTTGGGAGTTAATAAGACACTCAAAATTACGATCTCGTTTTTACTGGCTTCACATGAGAGATGACGTCGAGTCTTGGTGCAGGAAGTGCACAACTTGCACTGCGACCAAAGGACCAACGGCAAAACCAAGGAGCGCTATGAAGCAGTACAACGTGGGTGCCCCTTTCGAGCGAATTGCGATTGCTATTTCAGGACCATTCCCAAAAACAAACGACAACAACAAATACATGTTAGTTATCATGGATTACTTCAGCAAGTGGGTAGAAGTCCTTCCAATTCCAAACCAAGAAGCAACAACCGTCATTGAGCAGCTAATCGATAATTGGATCAGCAGATATGGAGTTCCCTGTGAGCTTCATTCCGATCAAGGCCGAAATTTCGAATCACAGATATATCAAGGCATCTGTGCGGCACTGGGCGTAAGGAAAACCAGGACCACACCCTTACATCCGCAGTCAGACGGAATGGTCGAAAGGTTCAACCGAACAATGAAAGAGTACTTATCGAAGGTCGTTAGTGATCACCAAAGAGATTGGGACAAATATGTACAAACCTTTCTCATGAGCTATAGATCGGCTAATCACGATACGACGGGCCATTCTCCAGCAAAAATTATATTTGGACGGGAGATACGATTACCAGCCGATCTGTGATTCGGAATACCTCCAGACGCCATAGACAAGACCGAAGACTACGTAGCTGAATGGAGAAATCGCCTCGATGAGATTCATCATTTGGTTCGAAAGCAAATCAAGGTATCCAGTGACAGGATGAAAACAAGGTACGACCTTCGAGCCAACGCATCCGGATTTAATGCAGGCGATAACGTATGGCTTTATAACCCTCATCGGAAAAAAGGGAGGTCTCCGAAGTTGCAGCAACATTGGGAAGGACCATATAAGATTCTCACAAGAATTAACGACGTTGTCTATAGGATTCAGCGAAGACCGAACGCCATGATGAAAGTGGTACATCATGACCGACTGGCGACTTTTGTTAACCCAGGAGATCAGTGAACTTAGTTCGGGACGAACTAATCTAGGCGGAGGGTAGTGTGACGCATATGACAATCAGTACTGGAATCTTCGAGAAAGTCCGAAACAAAGTACTAGATTATTTTAGGAAGTACTGGAAAACTGGAATAGAACATTCAAGACTATGGAACGAACGGAAACGATACACCAAATCAGAATGAGGAAAAACGGTATAAATACGTCGCACGCGGATCGCGAGTTGAGTTATAAGTAAGACAGTGAAGCAAGCGAGAGTCTCGAGTGAGAAGTAAGAAGTAAAAGACGCGATAAGTACGGAAGCGATAAGTAAAGAAATCATTAAGTGTACGGTATAAGTAACGGTTGTATTACGGACTAATAAAGTGTTATATTAATTCAAAATCTATTTAACGGCTCTTATTTATTTACTAAAAATAATTAATCCAGCGAACCCTAAGCTCGCTACAATATATATATATATATATATATATATATATATATATATATATATATATATATATATATATATATATATATATATGTAAGTTGCTAGAAGAAAGAAAACGACATTCGTCTTCGAAGTCCTTAAGTAACACAGGTTAAAGGTATATTATGAATGTGCATTTGGTGGATACAAACAAGCTTTAAGGATCGTCCTTTGACTGCGAAATTGATCTGCAATTATTTTTAGACCACAGCCAGTGATTGCATATCCTGAACTAACAATGTCATATACACCTTTACTCAGTTCTGGTACATCATTGTGCAACTAGTCACAAGGTGAACTACGTATCGAGTGCCACAACTTTTACAACTTTAATAACCATGCAGATGTTTTGTGCGAATGTTTTGTATGACATTCTGCTCTCCGGTAATAAGAAATTGAAAACTATGGAAACTATGTCTAAGTTTCGACGGAAACAGAATGTGAAAACTTGCTGAAAATCATGAGGAAAGTTTATCGTATGTTAACAAAATTAATACCACACTTCAAAACTATCTCTCTGTGCGTAGCAGACAATACTGTCTCTTACTTGATTAACCATTAATTAAAATAGTGACGTATGACATTTGGGAGATGGTTGATGTTTATGAGGGAAGACTTGCGGTTTTTGTAAGTGTAAAATTAATGTGACAAGAGTTGAACCGTATTCCGCACTACACTGACTTTTATAATGAATGCCAACTAGAAATTTGAATTAGACATTGATGGAAATATTATTGACTTTAAATTCGTTGTTTCATTATCTACTATTCATTGACGTTTTTCTTACCTTCTTTGTTGTCAAATTAAATATTACAATTTGCCTGAATTTTTTTACATAGAAAGAGTAGAACAATGTCTTGAACAACTAGAAAATATTAGGAGCAAACTTGGCCTAATATTATGGCTTAACTAAGTACCAGCATTCCCAAAAGATAGTGTGGGGAAGAAGTATGGTGCCTGACATGGGCACTTGGTTCCGTTCTTCCTCCAGCATTTACTCCACTGTTCAACAAGGTACCGCCAAGCTCTTGATGATTAACCGCAGCAGGAAAGGAAACACCAGCGTCGAACAATTGTCACAGAACATGCCATTACACCAAGTGAAAATAAAAAACTCATAATTTCTTTTGTTTGTTTTTATTTATCTCACGGTAGCACTGCGTGAAAGTTACAATGTGAAGTCAATAAAAAAACACAATCTTCGAAGACAGCAGCGAATATAATATTCGACACGGCGGCTGCAAACACTACACAGTACGTGAGAAATGCGAGTAATGTCTATGAGGCACATGATTTTTACTTATTTTATTGCTCTTTTTTGTTTCAAAATTATTACACACACACACGACTCGGTGATTTTTGCGTCTCCGTGCGCACCGGAGAGCGGAAGTCGGCAAAGACCATGGCGGTCGGCGGATGTAAAACGACTCAGCGATAACCATCTCGTGCAGAGATGATTCGCTTTGGGGTGAGTTTGTTGTGTCGTGGTGGATATCCTCTCCACTAAAGATATCATTTTTACCTACCACCAGAGAAACGTAAAGACTCTCTTGGTAGAATAGGAAATCAGATCTTGTAATGAAGATCATGGTGGTGTGTGTGCGATCGTTCAGATCTGTGTGGTTTACACGTGCTCGAGGGCAATGGGTAAACGAAGCAGACAGGTGGTAAAGACAAAAGGATCGAAAAGATCGTTGCCTATGGAGTGCATCGCGTCTAAATAAATAGACGACGATACAGCGAAGAAAAGTGGTAAAAGAAAATACGAGACGAGGGCATCATAAAAGTCTTAGATGAGTGATGCCCTTGTGTAAATATACGAATAGACATTGGGAAAGGTGCTAATGGGTTGGTGGACGAAACAAATCCCTTGCTTGCATTTGTATATGCAGGGAAATTCGTTTGTGGGAAACGGATTCTATACTTGCATTGTTTATGCTTTGAATTCCATCCGGCAGCTATGCGCGAAGTCGATGCTTGTTTGGAGATTCAAACAAAGAAGCAATTCTGGGTAAAGTGCTTGCATCTGTATCGATAGTTGCAAGTCATTGCAAGGCAGATTAGAGGGTTATACAATGACGGTTTGTATATACCATCTGTGTCAATGGAACATGGTATCTATGGCGACGCAAGTGTCGAACGCTAATGTGAAAATCTACACTAATTCGAAATTCGGTTTTTGGTAGCTTATGCAAAGACGCATTGATACGTGTACGAATGCCCTTGTAGAAAAAAATTCTTTTTAGGAATTTTACGTAATGCTTGTAGGCATTAATTGGCCTTGGAAAAGGAAATATTTTCAGGTGCCCATGCGATTGCTTTGGCGGGGGACAATGGGAGTTGGGTTGCGGAACGGCCACAATAGCGTTACTCATCAGACATTAACAGAAGTTGTAAAATTAGAAGGTAGTTTCAAAATGTTTTTTTAGTTTTATTACACTTCTCTCGGGAGAGGCGAACCTATAGCGCCGAGTCGGCGACCAGAAATGCCACCAAATAACTGTTGCAGTTCTTTTTGAACAGTTATAGGTTGTAACGCTCCGGGAACACTCTCGCGGAGAGGGATTTCCACAACCTTCCTGCTCTGTAACAGAATGAGTTGTGACGCAGAGATGTTCGCGCTGTCGGGAGAAGACCCCCAAATTGGTGCGTTCCGTCGGATTATTTTGTGGACCGCATATAAACCGGATTGCGTGGAACAATATTACCAATCTCCGAAGAAAAGTACCCGTGATAATATCTGTATAACAGAGAGAGGTCAGCTACGCGCCTTCAAGGTGATAGGGACTATAGTCCCGACGTCATAGCCATGAGGCGGACCTGGCGATGCTCGACATGTGTTTATGCCACGATACATTCCCACAGACCGTGACGCCGAGCAATTTCAAGCTTTTCCCAGATTCGAGGCCCGACCATTCGTCGTCGGATGTGGAACCGATGATCTACTTACCTTTGTGAATGTTGTATACTGAGTCTTCGTTGCATTGAAGTCGACGAGATTGGCCTTTCCTCACTGGAGGACCTTATGCAGATCCCGATTCAGATAGTCGATCTAGTTACATCTCAACTGGTGCGACGTTGATGCACTAATCGGCTGATCACTCGAAAAAGAGGAAACAAGCGTACTGTCATCCGCAAAACCAAATATTATGTAACATACATTCAACATATTGACTCCATCAAGTCATTTATGTGAAGCAAAAACAAGGTTGGAGCCCAAATAGAACCATGAGGCACCCCGAAATTAAGAGTATACAGATCCGAACACTCCCCATCTACGACAACCGGGATCGATTCTCAAGGAAGGTCTTCGTCCAGTCGTAGTTGCTGGGGAAGTTAGCATGAACAAAGTTTGCCCAGCAATGCCCCGTGCCAGACGCGGTGAAATGCCTTGAAGATATCCAATGCGACCGCTCTTGAGCCGCTATGGCCTTCAATCGCAGACATATGAACGTCGATCAAAATGTCTCCCGCGGACCGCCTGCCACGAAATTCGTATTGACGACCATTCAGAAGTCCGTTACACTCCAAATACTTAATTAACTCGGCATTGATGATATTTACCAACACCTTAGATAACGTAGGCAGTAATGCTATTGGTCGATAATTTTGTGAGAAACACTTTTTCCCCACTTTGGGATTGACTGCACTCGAGCCACCTTCCAGCAGGTAGGAAATGTCCCCTGTGCATAAGATAATGGCGGAATAGCATTCCAAGAGTCGGCGACAGTTCTGGAGCACAGTTCTTAAGGACTATTGTTGGTATTTCGTCCGGGCCGGTGCCTCCTTACAGTCCAGTCCACGTAGAATCCGGTGAATAGTACGCGGGTGGAACCGCACATCATACGTCAAAGACCATGCCGTCGCGATCACAGGTGGTTCCAAACGACCGCCATCGAGGTTTGAGTTCACGGAAAATAAATTCGCAAACACATTACCTTTATCTTTTGAATTTGTGACTAGCGGTCCGCTGTCCGTCACTAATGGGGGAAAATAGAAGGAAGCGAAGCTACTGCTAAAAGTCTTAGCCATTTACCCGAAGGAACGCGGACTAGTTGGATACTCAAGCAGTTTGTTGGTCAGTGTCATGGTAAACTTTCTTCGTGGTATGAATCGCCTGGTTGCACGCGTTTCTGATTCTGACAAAATTGGTTCTGTTGACCTCCGGTGGATTAGAGCGTCATTGTTTAAAAACTCTACTTTTTATCGCTGTTATTTGCTCGGGCAAAATGCATCCGGGTACGTTCCTCTGTGTAGTTTCTAACAGATACACACACAATACACAAGTAAATAGTGATGACCACCGAACGAAAATCGAATAAGAAAATACATCAGAGCCGTATACCATAGCGATAACATAACAAATCCACATCAGTCGAATGTACTTGAATTTAGAAATCGAATTCGTATGTGGGTAGTTTTTATGTTGGCATCACCAAGGATTCATAAAAACAACCACCGCGGAAAACAAAGGAACAACAAGCAACACACTGGAACTGTTCGACAACGAAGAATGTAACGAATAAACAAAATAAAACACTTAATCTTGGATGTAGTTGGTATATTATGTTGCTTTTCTGTACTATTATTCGTTTGCTTACGATAAGTTTTAATTATTCATTTGCACAATATTCTATTTCACGTACAGTTCGATGAGTTATTAAAAAAAACATGAAACAATGCGAAATAAACGATGTGGATGTTTGAATTAACGTTAACTAAGCGACGATTTTCTCTCAACTCTGCTTTTGCTATAGTGATTCCCTTGTCGACACTCGGGTAGGCACATTAATTACCGAACGATCGATTGGCGGTAATATTTTACAACTTCCATCAAATAACTCGCACTTTAACAGGGAATAGTTCCGCATCCGACTCTTGATAAAATCTGACTACGAATTGAACCGTGCTAACGACTCGCGACACGTGTATACGGTTCGGCTGTTAAAATCTGGCTCCCCGATGCAATTCACATCCATCAGCGTCGATGGCCGCGAAGTGGCTCGATAGGGGAGGATTGTATATGTGTCCGTATAGGACAAGTACAATGCCCTGCGATGAAAACGATGATCGGTGGACACCTGATTAAACAGACGTACGATCATCAGGGGGCGATGTACCCATACATCGCTGATGATGTATACCAGAGATCGAAATAGATTTTTGTTCCAAAGTAAACAAAAACTCTATTTCACAGATCAAATGGTGGCACACATGATGTAAATGATGTACCTATGATACAAGGGGTCGTCATGGTATTTGCCTAAGATTCCTTGGAAACACCGATGTAGGCAATATCCAACCTAGCCGTATGGCTCCGGTGCACAATGAGGCAAATTATTTTGTTGACATAAGTCAGCAGAAACCTCGTCGACGGCGGCAAAGGGTCAGGCTGGATGGATGTATGTTTGATTAATATGCGGGTAAGTAAAACGCACACATTGAGATACTGTATATTTACTTTAGTTTTTCAGGCAGGTCATCATAGGCATGGCATGGGTAAGGTTACCTAAACAACCTTCATATCCATGCCAAAATTCATGATCGGTTGTTAGCAGATAAAGGAAAATGGTCGCAAGTGTTGCGAACCTCGGGACTGGGGCAATAAATGGTTATGAACCGTAGCAAAACCCATCGGCTACGACTGTGTCAACAATTACGCTGGCCAGCAAGTATTTATCTATTATAATTGCTGATAAGCCGAGCCGATGGAGATATGGTACGGTTCATAAATGGAAAAATTCAATGCGATGCATACCTTGATGAGGTTTAACTTTCAGGTGTGATGCTGCAGGGGAGCTTACGCTGCACCTAATTGCAGATAAGTACTATGGGTTTGGAAGGCGGTTAATTTAAGAGGATGGGCGATTCTTTGGAAATGTATTAAAGAACCGCCACACGTACACGCGGCGGTGGCCTAATGGGTTGCGCTTTGGTTCAATTTTTGGTGATTCTAACTGTCATAGCGTCAGTTCGAATCACACGTTCTTCACTATCATCGCAAACGCTATACCTCCATGAGTTTAGTCGAACCAACAGCGAACGCGTGACTCAACCTCCCAGATTCGTCGGTTCTGTTAGAATCTAAGAATCTCCGTGCATGATTTAACATCAGAGTCTTCAAAGCACACCTCCGACCACGGAAATGATGTGAAGAAATCTCGCAAATCGTCCCAGTTGGCAGCTCTACATCTCCATACATGGCGAAGTTGCTTAAATCGGTTATTCGCGTGAAATGCAAGTGGTTGCGCCACTGTTGCCAAGTAGTGATCTGAGTTTCCCAGTGGCCCCGCAACCTCCACGGCATGAATACTCGGCTGGGATGTCAAAAACAGATCCAGGGTGTTCGCATAATCACCTCGGGCATCTGGCACTCGCGTAGGTTCCTCCACGTGTTGAGTCAAATTGCGGCTAACAGCGAACATCTCCACTAAATTAAAAAGCTAAATCTATGTAAGATTTAAGATGTTACTTACTATGCCAATTTCGTCTAACAGGTATTTAGTTGCCCTTCAACCACCATTACTGCTGCCGTTGTTTCTTAACTACTCCTTGATCTCTGTGAAATATCGCCCTACTGTATCGCAGGCAAAATAATGCCATGGCTCAGTGGAAGATCGAAAATAATTTTTTTTTATGCAGAGAGTGACTATGTCTACTCGTGCATTCTGGCTTTATCCGGGAAAATAAAACTTACGGTATATATAGTTCGACCTATAAAGAACAAAGAGAATGGTTCAAAAAAGGAAAAATAATAAAATGGGTGGCGAGAGGCCGACTTTGGCGAGACAAGGACAGATATGTCTGTGGCGGTTTCGTCAAACCCCACGGTTCACTTAACTAGAAAAACTCCCATAACTCCCATTCAATCACGTAATTAGTTCTTTCTTACCTTACCATAAATTCCCTGTAATAAAATTCATCGGTTCGCATATCATACGACCGCATATCAGGGAATCTTACCCTTGAGTTGGCTAATCCCAGCCTCAATATGTGTACATAAAAACTTCCTATGCACACATCGGCGGCCGACCCTTTTAGCCAGCGATAAATAGTCCTACACCAGCTGCATGTAATTAGCACCATCCATGTTGAGACTATTTCCCCAACTCACACTATGAATAAACAAAAGACCGCTGTCCTTCATAACGCATTCTAGCTATACGCAACTAATTCAATCATCCTAGTATCCCAAATGCACCTACCATCTAATGTTTACCCAATTGAACTCTCAGGCCATAAATTCCTTTATCCTACATAGTTCTGGACTCGTTTCCCAGTAACGTCTCACATAAACAGAGCACTCCACGACCCCCTTTTCCTTTCTTTGTTTCAGGTTCATTCCCATGGCCTTGTGTATGAAAAAAACCAAGTGATGTTCACTCACACATACACATACATTGCCAAGTCTTTCTTCCTTGTTCCCACCACGAGAGAAACACTTTCTCTCTCGAGAATACTCACCCCAAAACGATTGAATATCGTGGAGTCGTATTCTAACCACCAGACACGTCGGTTGTGTCTTGTCCTGCTCCCCGCGGCGCCGCGGGGACGCATCCATCCTGTAGTCTCGTATCTGTCTACACCCCTGAGTGTGTCGAGTCTTAACAGTCAAATTTCAATCGCGGGTCGCTAATCTTTTTATTTGTGCAAGTGTTACGCATTATTAGGAAAACAAAAAAGTAAATTATGTTAGTTCAGAATCCGAAGTTAAGTGCGCATTCAGAGTCCTATTTGTTTTTCCATCGACCTTAATCGAACCATTAAATGCACAATATAAATGAATAAATCTTTTCAACATGTACCGGCAATCAGTGTATTTCATCTCTTCATCTCTTCTCCTGTGCTGCAGTTCCTGAGCGTGTTTCTGTGTTACATTTGGGGACATAGTGTTGTGGAGTCCCTTTTTGGATTTTTTTCTAGAGGCCTTCGGCAGATCTTTCGTTGATGGTGGAAGAAAGGAATCTCGTGCCTTTGTTAGATACATACTTCTTCCCCACATGTCCTTCATCTTGTCTCTGGCTTCTGGTCATCTTGCGATAACCAGAATCACCCATATCCGTGAAGTTGTTGGGCTCGGTCTTGAGATATCTGAAAAAGGAAAAAGGGGAGAGGTATCTAAGGATGGTGTGGACAGGGTTAGTTCAGGTGTTCTCTAATTACTTGGATGGAGGGATGGCGGGAAAGAAATCGTACAAGACCGGTAGGTCTTGAGTGCGGTAGTTTAACGCAGATCACGTCGTTGGCGTCTGATGATCTGCGTTTTAAAAGAGAATGGTTCAAGACTGACTTGGGTTATTTATCATCATCATCGGCACTACAACCGGGGACCGGTCTTGGCCTTATTTAGCAAGTCCTAAGGCTTGTTAAATTTTCCATAATGATTTATTTTTTCTGGGCAAGGTCATTAGTCTTGTGCCAGAGGCTACCCGACGGGGAATCGAACCCCGGTCTCCCGGGTGACAGGCGGGTATACTAACCACTATACTATCGAGGAGCCCTCAATTGGGTTATTTATACTAATATGTTATCGCTATGATTGGTGGGGATTCTGATTGTGGTGTCTGTTCCTAAGCCATGACAGCATTCTTTGTTCGTTGTGCGTCGCATGCTTTATCGCTATGTGCGACGCGCTATTTATTTTTAGATCAGGGACCGAAAGTTGCCTTAAGTGGCACTCTTTTTCTCTGTATGCGACTTCCCGTCCATAATCTATCCCCAAGTAACTATGACACGATCACATTGGGCGAAGCGACAGAGCGGACAAAAACCGGGTTCACTATAGAAGAGTGTTTTGTTTAGTAGAGATCACGTCGAAGTCACCAATTAAAGCGGTTGACAAGACAGATTTCTGGCAAACAATTAAGAATGTTATTTGAGGTCATCTTCGAAAATGAATGGCACTTGTAGCGTCATAATAAATTGTTGACATTCAAATGCATTCGAATCTAAATTTGAAAGACCGCACACATATTGGAAGCTGCGTTAAATCCAGGAGATGCGCGATTGTTCTTAAGAAATGTTGACCATACTTCAATCTATCCAACCAGGCCACAATTTACAACAATTATCAATTTATAACACTTATGATGCCATGGACATCTCAAAAGAACGGACGAGATACATTTTGTACGATCTTTTGGAGATAAAAAATATATTGGCGCGATGGGTGCCGCGTTTGTTGACAGTCGACCAAAACCAGCAGCGCGTTGATGATTCAACGCCGGTTTGGCGTTTGTTACAGCGTAATCAAGCGGATTTGTTTCGATCCTTTGTGACGATGAATGAAACGTGGGTCCATTACCATACGCCTGAGTCCATTAGGCAGTTTGCCGTGTGACTGTAAAGCTACGTGTTTTACGCAAAACTCCTAGCCCTTAATACTTACCTCCTTGGAGCCAGCCCCCACGGTTAATCGAGGTACACCCAGAACCATTCTTTTAAAGGATGCAACGCTCTGCCAGCCCCAACACCCCCCCCCCCCCCTTCTCATATATTTTGCATCTTCCATAACATATCCCCGAAACCAACATCAAACAAAATAAACCCCATGTTCATTTCATCGCCCAACAACATCGAGGATCAAAAATACTCATCCGCTAGATCCTTTGTAGAGTGTTCCTTTTTTGTTTTCCCTCATGTGATCCCAGTTCGGGAGAAAATAAAGAAAAATGAATGGCGAGTGGAAAAAGGGATAATTCAAAGAAAACAATGTCTCCTTCGATCAGCACTATCGAAGGACAAAGTTTTCGTTCGAGCAGATGCACATAAAAACAAGCGAGTTGTGTTCTAGGACTTGGCCAGGACGGTCTCTGAGAGAGGAGTGTGGGCGTTGTATTTGTGGTTTTAAATTCAAGTTTCAGTTGTGACTGTCTAAAGTAAAACGAAATAAACACAAGATTCGCTTCATTTTCATGCTGGCAACATTTTTTATTTCGTTTTATATTCTTAGTTTCCAATTTATATGCTAGACGAAAATGCTTAAATTCTAGGTTAATTATCTTATATTATAACTCACTGGTCCTACGCAGACGCTCTAAGCGAAACATAATAAGACTATTGTGTAATTTTCCTTTCGGCGATCGGACTTTATTTGTGGCTTTAGTTGTTTAGAAAAATTCGAAAAATTTTGTGCCAAATTTTTTTTCTGTTTTTACTTAAAATTTAACTTAGTTCTATTTTTTTTTTATTTATTTACTTAAAATAACTTAACTTAGAACTTATACTATCCTAATTCTAGAAAAGCAAAGTCGGTGTCAGCTGCCTGATAATGCAGTGATTCTATCGACCTTGGTAATCATATCTTTAATTGCCATTCAACCACCAGAACTGTTGATGCTGTTTAATATTAGGTGTACAACTTTGCTTCCGCCGTTTTTTTTTCCGAAATTCGAGGCTTTATTGTAAATACTAATACAAGTCCTTCCATTTAAATCTAGTGATAATTTATTGTAATGTAAAATAAAAGAAACCATTATGTTAACAAATAAAGAAAAAAAAACCGAACAACTCTTAGGCGTACAACTTTGCTTCCGCCGTTTTTCTTCCGAAATTCGAGGCTTTATTGTAAAAAAATTAGCGTTCTTGAAGCGTTGAAACCGCTCTCGGCACGTTCTTTCACTAATAGCGGCCTCACCATAGGTATTTGAGAGCATTCGATGGGCCTCAGCCGCAGATTTCTTCATATTAAAGCAGAAAATTAAAACCTCCCGTAAATGACGAGAGTTTGGCTCGTAAGCTGACATATTTAATCGAGAATACATTCCCTTTCCAACCGTCGTCGAGTTTAGATCGTCGCGAATCGTGTTCAGTACGTGTAACATCAGTCCTACGTTGCAAAATTATATTACATCCCCTTTGTGTAATAGTGCAGTGAAAAAAAACAAAAAAACAAAAAAAAAAACAGACCAGACCCTTGTGCAGTGTGCTGTGTTTATAAAACAAAAGAGTAGTGTAAAACAATTGCAACGAAATGGCCTGCGGGCCAAATGTGAATAGTAACCGGTTTAGCGATCTTACAGAAGATACAAATAGTGATATCGACCAAACAAAATGAAAAGGACACATGAAAACAGAGGAATGTTTTCCTAGCTTACCAACAATGAACAATACAAAAGATCCAAAATTTCTAATTATATCATCCAAGGAGAATGGTAAGCCTATTTCATCTCTAAGCCCATTTTTAATTAAAAAAGTGATAGATGATGTTAGCAAAGAATATGAACAAATCACGGTTCTACGAGACGGACAATTATTAGTAAAAGCTAATTCTCAAAAAATCGCAGACCGTTTTCTTAAAATAACAAACTTTGGCAACGTGTGTCCCGTTTCTATAAAATTGCACGAAAAATTAAATGAATGCAAAGGCATAGGTACGCCCCTTGTCTCATAAACATCTCGGAAGGGGAAATAATAGCCGAAATGGGTCAACAAAAAGTCACAGATGTGTACAAATTTACCAAAGTAGATGACTGTTAAGTGCGAAGACCCTCCGGACTTATGTTATTTACTTTTAACCTATTCCAACCACCGAAGTCGGTTGACATCGGTTTTTATAAAGCTAAGGTCAACGAATATATCCCCAACCCCATGAGATGCCGCAACTGCCAACGACTCGGCCATACCACAAAACGCTGCACCAATACCACAATGTGCGAAAAGTGTAATCTGCCACTTCATAGCCCCGTAAATTGCAGTCGCACTATGTGCGCAAACTGCTCGCTCCCTCACTCGGCCGCGGATAAAACTTGTCCCTTGTATATCCAAGCGAAAGAAGTTTTAACAATAAAAACCACAAACAAATGTTCAATGGGCGAAGTCAAACGAATTTATAAGGAAAAAAATATCCACAAACCTGATCAACTTTCAGGAAGCTTTGCAGATACACTAAAATCGAGCCAATTACAAGGACCCTAAAGAGAACAAAACAAACAAATAACTACACCCAAGGAATCCCTCCCAACCAGCTCCTCCTCATCTGCTACAATGAACAGTATTCAAATTGCATTGCCCCACAAGCCAAAAAAGTCAATAACACATAACCCAACCAAACCAATTTCGTCTATAACACCACTAATCCAACGAACACCATCAATTCAATTAACGCCATCAACTCAACAAACATCATCAACTCAACTAACCACATTCGAACCCGCACAACTACAAACAAGTTCGCCAACAAACAACCAAACTGAAACCATTCCACAAACCACGACAAGCTGCTCTGCTAATAGCCATTCGCAACGCATCCCTTCACCCAAATCAAAGGTAAAAAGTAAACCGTCTCTCACTAATATAAAAATTAATAAAAATGTACACATCTTAGTAGATGATGATATTACAATGTAACTATAAAACAAACAACCAAGGCCCTGACTCTGCTGTTCCTGAGGTTGGACACTTGAACTCAATCCAGAGTCCAAGTGCCCAACATCCGGAACAGCGGAGTCTTGATCCTAACAACATACATCCCGCCCACCATACCTTCCAACACCTTAATACATTTAAGAATATACAATCCCATCCCTCTGCAAAATCAAAACCTAAGCACACTAGCAGGGCTGAACGCCCAAAACTCACTCCAAAACAAAAACCTATCACCATTCTACAACGGAACATGAACGGTTATACCAATAACTTTGACGAACTAAACATTCTGATTAAAGACTATAACCCACATATAATATCACTGCAAGAAACACATTGTCCAGTCAACACCACACCATTCATCCCTAAATCCTATGTAGGCTACTTCTACAATTCACCTGCAAACACATCACACAAGCAAGGAGTAGGATTACTAATCAAGAAAGGTACTTCCCACAAAATCCTTCCCATCATTACAAATATCCAAACTCTCTTTGTAGAAATACAACACCCTTTAAATTTTACCTACATTACCTTATATCTCCCCCCAAATCAGCCATTAAATAAAAATGATCTTCAGGCTATACTCAACCAAACCAATGAGCCCAGAATACTTGGAGGCGACATAAATACTTGGAGTACACTCTGGGGTTCACCTTCCACAAACAAAAGAGGGGAAGTAATTGAAGACCTCCTGCTCACCTCCAATCTGATCCTACTGAATGACGGTTCGCCTACTCACCTTTCTACCCACAATACCCTCACTCATATAGACATCACGTGTTGCTCCTCAGAATTGGTTCCGAAAACTTCATGGCAAGTTCTAAACGACCTCTACAATAGTGACCATTTCCCCGTTTTAAGCATAATAAATAATCAGCAACCGATAACCCATCACAACAGATCTCCAAAATACAAAACCGATTCCGCCAACTGGGCACTTTTTGAAAGAAAAGTTGACGAATTTCTTTCAAGCAATTCCCCACACCTGACACGAATCACGAAGCTGCGCTAATCAGTAAAGCAATTAGATCCGCTGCCAATCTGTCAATGCCCCAAACAAATATCACAACCAAATCAGAAACCAGGCAACATGTACCTTGGTGGAACTCCGACCTAACGCTTCTCAGAAAAAGCAAAATGTCAGCCCTCTCTGAATTTAAAAAAAGACCAACGCAGGTTAATTTTGTTGCATACAAAAAAGCGAATGCACAATTTCGTAGGAAGATGAAAGAAAGCAAAGCAAAAAGCTTTCTTCAATTCACTTTCTCAATCAATCCAACATCCTCCACAACCACAATATGGCGTAAAATACGCAGCTTAAGTGGTAATCACAATCCGACAATTATCTCATCCCTTAATTCCGAAAATACTACAATCTCAGACACAGTGGAAATAAGCCAACTCTTCGCCAAAACCTGGTCGCAATTCTCAAGCAATAATAATTTTCACCCCGAATTCAATCGTAAAAGAATTGAATCCGTTAACAATCCACTATCTTTGCAAACTCCTAACTCTGCAGCTCTACGCATAGAACAACCCATCTCATTTATCGAATTCGAGTCAGCCCTTAGTATAGCTAAGGGCAAAACTCCAGGGAGAGATCGAATATCTTACCCAATGTTAAAAAACCTTTCGCATTATGCAAAACAAAGAATTATAAAGTTATACAATAAAATACTTGAAACATCACACATTCCACAAATATGGAAAACCACGGTCTTAATACCTATTCCCAAACCGAACAAAGATAAAGATACGGTGGATGGCTACCGCCCCATATCATTAATTCCTTGTCCCGCAAAGGTATTAGAAAAAATCGTAGCCAAACGTCTACTCTGGTTTATGGAAATAAAGAAATTGACATCGATCAACCAAGTAGCTTTCAAATCCAACAGAGGTTGCACAGGCGCCTTACTCCACATTGACCACTACACCTCAAAGGCACTATCCGCCAAAAATCACGTCACAATACTCTCTCTTGATTTTGAGAAAGCATTCGACAGAATAGGCGCTCACACCGTACTTAATAAATTGTTAAAATGGACAATTGGCAACAATATATATAGGTACGTTAAATCATTTCTAAGCAATAGAAAATTCCAATGTAAAGCCAGCCACGTTTACTCCAATACATTTCCATTACACAGCGGAATCCCTCAGGGATCCCCACTGTCAGTTGTACTATTTATGATCGCCTTTGACGACATAAGTACAATAATACACAAACACAAACATCTAGATCATTGCATTTACGCCGATGATATATACATCTTAAGTAAATCCAGTGATCTAACTTTCTGCAAAAACATTTTAACTGAAACAGTGAAAGATATCTTAGAAGGGTCAAATTCTTCAGGTGCCAGACTCTCAGTAGATAAATGTAAATTATTTCATGTGTGCCGACGACGACTTTGTCCCCAAATACACCTCAACATAAACAACAAAACAATCCAAAATGTCCCCAACCTCAAAATCCTAGTGTTGTGTTTCTTGTAGGGGTTTTTATTTTCCGGAAGCGTGTCTCCTTGTCCTTAAAAGGACAAGGCGATCTCTCAAAATTTTGACCGCTCCTGAAAATTTGTCCTACAAAAGGGGTCGTTGCCGTGCTTCCTCTGAGTTCAAAGGGAAGAGCAACGTCCTTTGATTCGGCCTTCGTCCTGATGTCTTCACTTGGTCTTCCGTGGGGGCCAGGTGATATTTAGATATCCGTGGAAATTAAAAGTTATCTAGTTTCCTTTTCGAATATGATTTTATTATATTATTCAGGATTTTCCTGGGGCACTTCCTCCAGGGACTGTGAATTTAGACTGCGGCCCGGAGATCACTATACTATTCCTTTATAAAGGAAAAGGAATCGAAAATTGTATCCCAAAGATACACATTTTCGTGCAACAATCTCGATTTTCAATACATTTCGTGCGATGCTCAATGTTTGTTTTAGATAAGATTCAGTTTTCTGAATCTTCATCAATCTATTTGCATGTGAGGATTTGAAATGGTATTTGGGTATTGTTTGCTTGTGGCAAATTCGAACATCTGGTGTGATTTGCCATGGATTTGGTTTGTTTAATTTTCTAGGGAAATTACCAGATTGAAATGTATTTCTGGATTTTGAATTGAGATTATGCCGTGGGGCAAATGCAAAACTATAAACGAATATTTGATTCGTTTATTGCGAATTTTGATTTTTGTTTAGGTTTTTTTGATTAAATTATGCCATGGGGGCAAATGCAAAGCGATAAACGAATATTTTGATTCGTTTATTGCGAATTTTGGATCGTGTTTGGGTTATTGTGGGTTTTGATGGGTTTATACGTTTTAGCGTATTATTGCTGGGATTTTGGATTAGGAATGGGGGGAAAAGGTGGTAGGGCTTTTTGGAGCACTACACTAGGAATAACATTTAACAATAAGTATACCTGGAAACGACATTGTTCAGAACTCAAAGTATCATTAGCAGCGAGGCTCAATATTATTAAATACTTAAGCAACATGAAAAGTAATGTACACATTAACACTCTATGTACAATTACTAAAGCTCTAATTTTAAGTAAAATATACTACGGGATCTATATCTATGGCAATAGTCCAAAAACGACTCTAAATATAATAAAACCCACATATCACCAAGCCGCTAGAAGAAGCACCTCTGCATTCAGAACAACACTAATAAAAAATATACTGGCTGAAGCTGGGCTCCCAACAATCGAAGACCGGATGGAAATCATATCATTAAAACTAATAGCTAAATTTGCGTTTTCGCGAAATTCCATAATTGACAAAGACATCAAAATAACAATAGGATACAAAAACACTAACCGAATCCCATCTGCAATCAGCCGCATTTTAGATAAAGCCAAGCAATTGGAATTGGATATTAAACAAACTTTCAAATACTCCGCAACTTACCCGCCATGGCTTCTAAATAATAATAATATCATTACAACTTTCTCAACATTTAAAAAACCAAACACAAACAAGGAAATATACGGTGCACTATTCTGGTCAGTCGCCTCAAAATATAAATCCAACGGATGGCGCTCTCTGTACACAGATGGATCCAAAACAACCAACTATACTTCCTTTGCGGTCACATCCGAAGAAGGTGCAGTAAAGAAAATCGGACTTGTTACGTGCGAATGCCGCCACCGCCATCATTCGATAATTTGTAATTTTAATATAATTTGTTTTAAAGTGGTATGATGGTAAGGTGGTGGAGGAGTTGCACGATCCACAAGTGAGTTTTCGAACACGCCCCGATTCGGGTGTGGATCGTGCAGCTCTTCGAGTTCGAATTCGGTTTTCGAAGTGGACATTGATGGGGAGCGAGAGAGAGAACAGGTAAATGTTTTTGATATACGGTTTTGAAATTCCGTTTTGGGTGTCGATTGAAAAAGAGCAACAAAAAATACGGTTGTTCCTCGTCCCGGTGGTGAATTTTAGAGGAAAGAAAGGAGAGAGGCCCGTGCTTTTTTTGGTTTAAAATTGAAAAGTAAATCTAGAAAATTAAAAAAGTAAAAAGAGTGTTTTCACAAATACACTAGATTCCCAAAAGTGTTAACATTGTTTGAAGAATTTTAAATATATCTTATAATTAATTAAAGTTCTCAGTGTCAGATTCTTTCAAATGATTCGGTTGCCAAAATGTACCCTTCATATAAATCCTAACTCAGATATGACCCGAGTGTGAACGTGCAAAAACAATAAACTATAATTTTTTGTACAGTGTCACGAACATCTATTTGCAATTAAATGCTGATCACTGACCTGGAGAGCTGTTTCTAAAATACGAAATTGTTTCAATGGTGCCCATGGAAATAGAGGAGCTTCAATATATGATCTATGGATTCTAACTAAATCATTCACCATTGAAAGGACTAATCTGGCCGAGAGCGGGAACACTGTACATTCCTGACCATTCCTGACACCAAGATTACAGCTAAAATTAAATTAGAATTGATTTTCTGTGGCAGAGACCAAAACTGTCACAGACTATTACCCGAATTTTGCTCCATTTTCACGGCGAAAGCCTTCGCGATCTTACAAGCCGTAACAATCGCCACCAACCACAGAGAAAAATATGTCATCTGCACCGACAGCCTGTCGGTACTCAACTCAATAAGAAACACCAACAACACTGATGATATCATTTCCAATATTCGGAATAATATCATTAAATACTGCAATAAAATAAAACTAATGTGGACTCCCAGTCACGTCGCCATCAGCGGTAACGAGAATGCAGACGCCGCAGCCAACTCAGTCAAAAGAGCTCCAGTCCATAAATTCAACACCTACACAAGAGCCGATCTACTGTTAATTATCAGCAATCAACAAACACAAATAAACCAAACAAACTGGGATACTCACCACCATGCCTATAAAATGGTAAACCCTTTCAAAACTCACCCTTCTTACCCAACTAACTTGTCCAAATCCAAAATCACAAACTTTGTGGGGCTGCGATTAGGCCATACAGCTGCTACCCACCTCCACCTGCTCCACCGAGCTACAGCCCCAATCTGTCCAAAATCCAACACAACACTTACAATCACTCACATTTTGAAAGACTGTCCTCACCTAAAACCCTTGAAAGACAAACTATTTCGCAATACAGATATTTATACAATTCTGGCAGATCGCACTACCGACAACATAGAAATTGTAAATAAATTTGTAAATAGCATTAAGATTAAATTGTAAATTAGAAATACAGAGCCAATAGTCCCCGCTGCTAGGCTCATTAGGTTAAGTTATTTTACATTACTAATTGATAATAAATAACTTAAATAAATTAATCGAGAATAACTTTATGATGCAGACACAAATCGACTATATTGCAAAACGGAAGCAAAGTTGTACACCTATTACTATCGTCCCGATCTCTTTGGGAGACACAAGATTCGCTCCTAAAGAGAAGGTGTGGTTTTAAATTCAAGTTGTGCCTATGGACATACATCCCCCTCTGTTGCCAACCGGCTAATTGGAATTTGGAAGATCAGTTTTCGACCACGATATACATGGGGATAATCATCTGTAGCCAACAACAAGGGCGGACCGCGCTATACCTCAGATCAGGTAATATTTACAGTTAAATATATAATAAACAGAAAGGAAACATAACTTTACCTAAATATAGCTTTACACACGAAAGCTGACCAAAGCGGTCAAAATACCAACGTTCGGACGGAAGGGTTATGGCCTCCATTTCTTCGGACATGCATCTTCATCGATTTCCTGCAGAATGGAAGAAAACTCACAGGAGAGTAATATGCAGCGTTGTTGGACAAACTCAACGACGAAATAAAAACAACGACCCCATATGGCGAAGAAAAAAGTTCTGTATCATCACGATAATGCACCGTCACTCACATCTTTGAAAGCGATGGATTAATTGGACCAATTACGATTTGAATTGGTTGCTCACCCATCGTATTCTCCAGACTTGCCCTCCAGTGACTATATCTGTTCAAAAAACCTCAAGCGGTGGCTCCAGGGAAAAAGATTCAGATTGAATGAGGAAGTTATTGCGGAAACGAAGGTGTATTTCGAAATCTTGAACGTTTCGTACTACAGAAAGGTTATCGAAATGTTGGAAAATCACTATACCAAGTGTATCGGCCACGAATGCACTATCTTGAGGAATAAATATAACTTTGCCAAAAAAAAAAAACAAAAAAAAAAACGTTTGTTTTCATTAAAAATCCTGGGACTTTAAAGCCTACGTAATATTATAGCTTATCTATTTGTTATATATGATTAATTTAACCCCTCTCCGGATATTTTCTGGCTGTACATGTCCACCAAAGAGTGGGCATCAGTTAAAGTTATCTTCAAAGCATAGATAAACATCGGCAATCGTTCTTTAGCCGAACCACACGAATGTGAAATGCTCTGGTTGGCCATTGTTTCTTATTCACTATAATACCCAGGTAGTCAAGACCAATGTATATTAGTATATTCCTTCGTTATCCCTCCCTTTTTCTTCCGCTCATACTATACCTTGACATTTAAGGGCACCTCAAAAGTCTACTTTTTCAGACTGAATTATTCTGTATATCTGGTTCCCCTTTTCAAATCCTTACCGAGGATAATTGCCTTACCTTTGCTTGGTATTCTGGTTGCTAGAACCATTGTAAAATATTATGCAGCAGTTGTTACGCACAAAAGTTGTGCTACTTTCTTTGCAACATTGATATTGCCAATGCTCCCTGCGCATCCTACCAAACTATCTGAAAGCTATCCCTGTAATTTGTCATATGTTTTGAGATAAAACATCTCCTCACATTCTGGCTTTTGGAAGCTACCCAAGCAACCTATTCGAGTGTCAATGGCTGACACTGCTTGTATACCTGTTTCTGTGGAGCCGCAAAACATAGCCCCTACAAGGCCATTACGTGTACAAGTGCATTTCACTTGTCGGCCCGCCGGTGGTCGAAAACATTTGCATAGAAACCAATTAACATATCCTCTCGAAAATTGCACTGGACTGCGGGTATCCTCTGCTGCCGACGAACAAAAAGGGAATCCATTAAAGGCAACTCGTTCATTTTTCATTGAAGTCCTTGGATATCCATTTGGGACTGGAAAGAAATGCCCCATTCGGTCAAAGGTCGGCCGGCCACCCGATCGACTTTCGCTAGTCCAACAATAAATTTTCATCTGTCGTGGACTGAGAGGTTGTATTTGGAGTTAGGGCTGAGATTGGTTTCAGCGACACCCTGCACAGGAATCAGCTTTCATCGAAAGATACTTGCGTTTGTCTTCCGGTGTACTTTTCCCTAGATATCGGTATAAGTCGCTGTTGTTGATGAGTTTTTCATTTTTTACTTATATCCGCATGTTCTATGGAGCTTAGATTTTCTTACGTTTTATCTTTCGTTTTCGTTTGCGAGCAGGTTTTTGTCAAGGCCTTGTCTCATCTGGTTGGTTCGGTGGGTGATAGAGAAATTTATAGCTTTCAGAAAGTTTTACGTATCCTTTGCATCCCTTGGCACCCTATCGCTGAACATTGCCTCCTTCGTCAATAGATCCTGCTCTCCAATGCATCTCTTTGTATAGTCTATTTCAATCTTGTTGGTGGATTATTTGTAGTCCTTTTTCCTAGCTGGGGTCGTGTTTCGAAAGGTTCGATTCAGTTGGCTTTGCCAGGATCTGGAGTTTTTAAACACCCGCATTACTTGGGAACATGGCCGGGAGGTTACTGGTTAATAGTATCCTTCTTAAAAAGTAAATATATGGAAATACGTATGTGATGGACACACAAAAGAAAAGAAGAAGGGAAGCAAACAAAATAAAAGGAACTCTTCGGCTTCATATATTTTAAGGCCTGTCATGTCCAAACGAACGAAGGAAGAAATCCATGGAACGGATAAGTTTCGTGGATGTTTGTTTGTTTAGGGATTTCTTTGGTTGTATATCAGCTTGTCGCAACCCACGCACTTTTCACATGATTACCTCGGCTACACCCGGGTTTTTCGCTGGATTACAATGTTGCCCCGACCGGTGGGTGGTGCAACAGAGATGAATGCTGATGCTACTTTTGGTGTTTGGTCTGTGATTTATGTTATTTGTCTAAATGCATCATGACTCAGGACATTTGGGGATTTTTTCTTGGCCATTGAATGAATTTAACGACAGGATAAGGAGTTTTTGCTAAAAACATGAAGGAACGAAGAGTTTCACAGGTTTGGCATCTTTGAAGGATATGACAGATTTTACATGTCTGCTTATATACTGAGGTCTTTATTATATCTGCTCTTTTCACATTGGGGATGAAGAAATCCATCCCTTAGAAATCCACGCATCGAGCATCATTTGAAACCACTCCTGGGCGATAGTGTGGCTGCTAACATCTCTACTTAGATCGACATTTTCTACGACGGGCCCACTTGTACACGATGCATCATTGGGATTGGATGTAACACTGTGGGGGTTTAAGTTAGTGTGCCGAACTTACCTAAACTTATCTACTTTTTTTTTTTTTTTTTTTTTTTTTTTATTTTATGTAAAATCACTTAGCTTAACTTAACTTAAATCTTATACTACCCTAATTCTAGAAAAGCTAAGTCTATGTAAGCTAGCTGATGATAGTGTGATTCTATACCGACTTTGGTATCCAGGTCTTTATATGCCATTCAACCACCAGAACTGTTGACGCTGTCTAATACTATCGTCCCGGTCTCTGTGGGAGATAGCCCTACTGAAGCGCAGTAGCTCTTCTTCGGTGCGCGTTACTTCCCGGTCGTAGCACAATCGCCCGTCTACGGATGATCTACTTACATGATAGATCAGCGGAATTCCGGATCTATCCTGTATAAGCCCTTTCATGTCCAAATCAAGGCACGCCTCTGGTGGAACAAAACCGTTGCGACGCACGTTCTCATAGTACAGGGTATTTGGATAATAAGCCCCGAAAATTAGGTCATTGGACGAGCATATTGCTCTCGCAATATGTCCTCTGATTAATTTAATCATAAAATTATCCACCCTATTTATGCAGGCTTCATTATATAAAGTCTCATTTGAGTAGTACTTTTTGTATTCCGATTCCGGTGTTCGATATAATCTGAGACAACTTCTGAGACATTTCCTTTCGAACACCCGAATCTTTTCCATCAAATTTGGACCTATGTTAAACCATACTGGACAGCCATATATGAGCATTGGCCTGATTAGCGTCATGTAGGATATGACTTTTACCCTGCTGTCAAGTTGGCTACTGTGAAATAGCCTCCTTGTCATAGCAAAAGTTTTCCTCGCTTTGAGCAAAGCAGCCTCTACATGTCTGTTGAAATACAGATATTGGTCTAGCCAGATGCCCATGTATTTAACTAAACTCTTGGTTTCCAGTTTATCTCCATGCGGTCCCACGATAACTAGCTTTCGCCAGTTTTTCCTTGTGTCGTACGTGGCTTTATATAATGGCGTTCTAAATAGGATGGCTTCACATTTCTGGAAGTTGATCTTAAGTTTCCAGTCATCGCAATAGCGCTGCACTTTGTTGAAGTCTCGCTGTATTAACCTATTTATGATCGCAACTTTCGGGGCTGTTCTGTAAATTATGAGATCGTCTGCGTACGCAATAGCCTGCGGAAGTGCATCTAATAAGTCGCTAATGTAAATGTTAAAAAGAATCGGAGAGAGTACCGCGCCCTGTTGCAAGCCATTCTTGATATTATACGTTTTATTAGAGGTCACATTACCACTTTTGACCACGAACCTCCTGTCCTTTAACATATCGTAAAGTACATATAGTAAAGGCTTATGTATGCCATGTCTGACCAGTTTGTAATACAACCCTTCGATCCAGACGGTATCGAAGGCTTTTTCCAAGTTGATCAGACAGGCACCTGTGCATTGGCTCCTACATTTATTCCATTGTATGTCGGAGACCAGTTTAGCTGCGGCATGTGTGGTTTCATGACCCGCCCTAAAGCCAAACTGGTTATTTGGAATAATGCTATTGTCGTCTACCCATTTTAGCAGAGCTTTGTTAATGATTTTTTCAAATACTTTACTGATGCTTGGGAGTAAACTTATCGAACGCATGTTCATTGGGTTTGTACAGTCTTTGCCCTTTTTTGGGATGGGCTGAATGATAGCCGTTTTCCAACGCGCGGGATAATATGCATTATTCAACGCGTTGTTAAACAGGACCGTGTATATATCTATTGCCTTTGGGGGCAGGTTCTTGAGTACGATGTTAGGTACTCCATCTATTCCCACTGACTTTTTGCTTCTTAATGAGTCGAAGATACTCTGGATTCCTTCCCTTGTGATTAAAAGGCTATTAGCCCCACCATTGGCATTAATGTCAATTGACAGATTATCGTCACTGAATTCCGTAAAACCAGGATTCTCCGATTGCCAATGTGAAATTTCATTCCGGAGGTGCAGGTGATTCAGTCGAATTCTGTCCTCCAGGTCGTGATTTCGGTGAATGCTTTCATTCACCTTGTACATTTCCTGAAAGACAGCTCCCACAGCGTTCGCCTTCTCCAAAGGATCTTCGATCACGAAGAGCTCACTATTGAGGATAGCGTTCTCTGTATCTATGCCAATATTGGTTAGCAGCTGCTTGTTTACCTCGGTACGTGGAATTTGGGTTAGTGTGCCGAACATGGGCACTGATTTACTATATCCCCAGCACTATTCACTTGTCACTCGTAGGTTGTTCCGCTGCAGCAAACTGTTCACAAAATATCCAGGGAGTAAATAAAAAGAAGCACTGCGTTGTTTTTTTTTTGTTTGATTGTTTCCTTTTTATTGGTTCACAAGTTCACAGATTATTGGTTCACAAGTTCACAGATGTACAACTTTGCTTCCGCCGTTTTTTTTCCGACATTCGAGGCTTTATTGTAAACAATGAATGAAATGGCTTGTTGCGTCACTCCCAATGATCCTGCCAATTCTTGTTGCGTTTAACACGAGTCTTGATCAAGTAATGCCTCCAATTCTGCATCTTCGAAAACCTTCTCTCTTCCACCGCCATGGGTCTTGGATGTTAAAATCGCCGTTCTTGAAGCGTTGAAACCGCTCTCGGCACGTTCTTTCACTAATAACGGTCTCACCATAGGTATTTGAGAGCATTCTATGGGCCTCAGCCGCAGATTTCTTCATATTAAAGCAGAAAATTAAAACCTCCCGCAAATGACGAGAATTTGGCTCGTAAGCTGACATGTTTAATCGAGAATAACTTTATGATGCAGACACAAATCGACTAATATTTCGATGGCGTTATGTTTACAAATACCTAAGCTTATTGTATGACATCTATGATCTATTTATGTCAACTACCACTTAAAGCTACAGCCATCTATTGCAAAACGGCGGAAGCAAAGTTGTACACCTAATAACATTCGTAGAACATATTTATTTTAAATATATAGACTCACATAAACAAAGATTGAGTAAAATTTTTGGTGCCAGAACTACGGCAATGTCATTAAAATCACAAGTATCCAAATACAACACAAACACTTTGTAAAACAGAATTAAAGCTGCCTTCACCCTTCTTGATCGTGGTGATTGTTTCGCGTTGGAATATAACACATCCAAGGTTAAGTCTTCGTAGGGTGAATTTACAAAATAAATAATTTAAAACCAATTAAGTATTCACGTGATAATGAACTATCTACACACTGCCACGGTACAGAACACTCGATCTTTGCGTACTCTCAGACGGATCATTATCGACTTCAGACACGTGTGTGTCGTTTGAGGAATGAAACATGACTTCTTGCGGCGTGACCGCCCGCGGTGGTGATTGTAAAACGACTGACTGGAATTAGGGATGAAACTTTTATTTCGCACGACGATCAGCCAATGATAATCGCGCTCTCCTGTGCATTCTTCAATTCTCTACGCTCATCGAGGTGAATAAATACTTGTGTATTCGTTCGATGGTCGATGGGCATAGAAACGAAGGTAACAACTCCACGTGCCCACAGACACGTGGGTCACAAGACCGACCAATCGTCCTACGCCTGCACGGCGATAGAAGGACACAACAAACTGGCAAACATTACCTTACCAAGGACATTTAACGCATCGTTCTAAATTCCTGAAAATAATTCTATACATCATACAGGCATCGTAAATTCGAAAACCTGACCGGGGCCCCTGTTAGCCGGCGTTTCATGCAAACGTGCAAATATAATCCGAGCTTTGCCGCCAGCTAAGATACGGGACACAATTACCATTTTATACCGAAATCCCTTATAGCATCATTGTCCTAATTGCGTTGCAGGCTATTAAGTAGCTACACAATGATCCTATGACGCCCCTTTGTTCCTTACCCGTTTCTCAATTCCATTTTGACATGACCTTCGCCGCATGAGAAAACAATAGATCTATTAGCACACGTGCTAAGATCAACCAGAGAGAACATTCGACATACGGAATCCGCGCAGCGCAACCTTTGCGATAGACAGTCGTCAATTAACAGCCGTCACAGAGAACCTGAAGGAGGAGGTGTGCAAGAAGAGGCAAGGGCGGTAATCAATTCGCGATTGTTAGATGCCGATAAGTTTGTGACGGTCGAGTGTGCGCTTTGTAAATCGCGATGTGTAATTTAGGAACGGGAATAATTTAACAGAACACCAGAACTAAAAGTAAATCTTCGTGTGCCTTTTCGATATTACTTGATAACACAACATACACAAAAACAAAAGTTGTTTTTAAAGCCGATGTAATTGATTTGCTATAAACAAAGAAGGAAAATAATAAAAAGACGTTTGTAAAAACAACTTCTCAGTGTTTCATTGGTGTCCGTGTTCCAGTGTGATTCTTTCCTTCGTGTGGACAGTGTACGGCGGAACACTCCACCAACATTCAACTCGCTAAAATCCGCCAAAGTACCATAAAGACTTACCTCCATTTCAGTCTGGACCTCCCAACGATATCGCCGAATGAACAGTGTAAAGGGGTGGTATTTCTCGACCACTTCACGGAGCCTAAAGCTGAATGGGGTGGTATTTCACCGGGCGGCATGGCGTTCTAATCTCACCAACCACTCGCCCTTTTACGACACGCTGGCCCAGCGGTGAGTATATTCTGACGCCCTACTTACAGGGCTAGTATATGAGATGGTAATGGGAAAGCAATTCATTGTATGTATATATAGGGTGGCGCAAAATGAATCACCCTATCGGAAGATGTTACAATTTCTGCAAATGGCGTCCTACGTCAATCATATTTGACACTTGTGAACTAGACAGCTGTAGTCATCTCTTAACTTAACAGAAAAAATTGTAAGGGCCCAAATAAACATTTCCATTACTCAAAATTATTTTTTTTTATTTAATAAAAGAGTAATTCAAAGACAAAATGGATGATTAATTTTGCGCCACCCTACATATCAATGTGCTGGTGGGGGGATGGGAGGGGCGAACATACAGGGCAAAGTCTCTGCTTTCTATCCGAAGAAGGCCAGGACAATCTGTGTCCTTGTTCAATCCAAGTTGACAAGCAGTCTCCGCGTGACACCCCTGGATAGTTACTTTGGCGCCCGCCAAGTAGTGAACCTTCCCCGGAAAAACAAATTATTATGGGCAATTTAACAAGTCTCGGATAAGGACCGGATTCCGGTGGAGAGACTTGCTAAATAAGGCCAAGACCGGATCCCGGTTCTAGTGCTGATGATGATGATGATGATATATCAATGTGGAGTCAGTAAATTACATCAAAATCGATTTTGTTAAAATTGGCTTAGTATATAGTCTGATATTGTAAAACCCTTATCAATATTTGTTTGCAAATAAATGCGTTTTTGGCGGATTATTTGTCTGTCTATAATTGATGATGCTGTGTTCCGCCGAACACTGTTCGCAGAAAAACAAAACGACACCAGAGCGAATGATGGGCTCTGCCAGCACTGTCCACGAAAACAACAAAAGACACCGGAGCGAATGCTGTCACTAATTAAACACAGAGATAGTAGTTTTTGAATTTTTATTTTTATTTTTATTGTGTATCATTAACTGCTGTTACAAAAAATGTGTTGACTAATATCACACTTAACTAATTCGCGGGACACATATTAATCTCGACACACGCGACGTACTGTCGTTTCCTTTTTCGCTTTACCGTGCTGCGCGGACTAACCTCCTCGTTCGGGTTTCTCAATGTCGACTGTAATGCTCGGAGTAGACTGAGGTAACTTCTCTGGGGATGAGTCCATTCACCCCATAGTTTTCCTTTCCCTTTCGCTGGTGGTGACTTTCTCTCAATCGAGAATCTCTCCACCAGAGACGATCGTGGTCCACACATACAGGCACGGAGTTTATTGCTTGCTTGATGTGGATCATTCTGTGATCAGAATTTCACACTTCTGATGCATCGGTTATGCACACAATCGAATGTGTGATTTACATTAGGCGATCGTGGGATAATGTTTACTTTGCCCTATGAGAACAGCATTTTCGTTTATTGCTGTTGCTCCGCAATGGCCTTTGTTTAGGTGACGTACATTGCGGCAGGAACAAAGGTTTTGTCGACGGATTGGCTTCCGACAATTCGCTTATCGCCGGAGATGTGATGTCTGTCGCCATCTGGCGCAGTTGTGCCAACCGTTTGTGTATATCCAGTTGATGGATTGGTACACCATTTCTATGCTGGGTCGTGTCTTTCGATCGCCGTGCAGGCGTAGGACAATTGTCTTGTGATGGAGTTGTTGACTCCCAGGTGCATGTTGCCTTTAATTTCAGGTGGAAAGGAGGACTTTTGAAGACACGTGTGTGGCGGTTCATTAATACATTCCCAAAGAACCGCCCATCCTCTTAAATTAACCACCTTCCAAGCCCATAGTACTTACCTGCAATTAGGGGCAGCGTAAGCTCCCCTGCAGCATCACACCTGAAAGTTAAGCCTTATCAGCATGCACATCAAACAAACCATTTCATTCATTCATACATGGACCGTGCCAGACAATCGGCTCAGCTTGTCAGCAATTATAAAAGATAAATACTCGCTGGCCAGCGTAATTGTTGACATAGCTGTAGCCGGTATTCTTGCTACGGTTCATGTGTGTATATAGCCCCAATCCCAAGGTTCGCAACACTTGCGACCAATTTCCCTTATCGGTTATCTACCGATCATGGGATTTGGGCACACAATCATATATGATTGACGTTAGACAATCATACCCCAGATCATGCCTAACGATGCTCCGGCCTGTTAAATAACAAACACGATGTGCATATCATCGTGATCCTTGAAATAGCGTTTTTGTGTATCTCAAAAGCAAAAACCTATTTCGTTCTCAAGCGTAGGTCATCAAAGATTTATGGCCCTCGAAATAGCGTTTATGTTTATTTAGGACACAACCTATTTCTTCCTTCGGCGATTTTTCGCCATCGCTTATCTCAACGACGCCTGCAGACCCTAATACCAATTCATGGCATGGGCATGGATATGATCATTGTTTAGACAATCTTACCCATGCCATGCACTATGATGACCAACAAGCACATCAAAGCAAACACCAGACATTGACCTGAAGGGATATAGGAAGAATCCATCTTTATGGCGGCTGGTGGAGGTTAATCTCGACGAATATAGTTGAGTCAGATTTAATTCACGTAAGTGGGCATACCTAAAACGAAGAACGTCTCTGCGCGGGTATCTCAGTTAATTTTACAATTGTCGTTTTGTATATGCGTTCTTAGTTAATTTTACCATTATCGTTTTGTGTATGCGTTCCCTGATCGGTGTTGAGAAAGTCGCCACCAAAGTGAAGTGAAAAATAATTCCTTCCTGGATTCGTTCGCGGAAATTAATAACGATAAATTCACCGTATGCAAATGGGACACATGTTAACCGATAGAAAACATTTATATTAAAATAACGAAGTGATATTTTGGTCAAAAATAAAAAGGCTCCAGTGTGTTTCATTTCCCTTTACCGGACATCGGAGTTTTGTGAACAATTGTCTACGTGAAAGAACGGTGGGTTATTAAGTGAACCAGCGCCGTACGCCGGCGCACACGACGTGGGCACGTGTAATTTGGATATGGTTGAGTATGTTCCTTGGTGGAACGACGACATCTTGACCTATAATGGGTTGTGTTGTTCGTAGAACCGCCACACGTTTACAATACAATACAATACAATCCGATTGTAGCGAACTCTGTACCCAGTTGCTCGATTGCATTTTTCCTACATACATAGAGCAGTTCTCCCATTTTCGCGAATGTCTTCACAGATCTGCGTGTGATAAATCT
Organism: Microdon myrmicae; assembly: GCA_963931805.1. NCBI lineage: Eukaryota > Metazoa > Arthropoda > Insecta > Diptera > Syrphidae > Microdon > Microdon myrmicae. The sequence goes on along the minus strand of OZ007500.1, from coordinate 117,220,269 downwards.
CACAGGCGATAGTATATTCTACACCACGGCTTGATGGTCACTGTGAGTGTCGGTGTGTTATTGTGCTGAGAACAGAAAGGCCAGTTTTGGACTGACCTCTTTTGATTATAAACATTCCTCATAGCGTCATTTAATAATATTACAACTTGAACTGTGAGGGCTTCGGGAAGTATACTATTGTCCATTTAGGATTTCTTGTGAAAAATAGCAGAACAGTAATATAAACATGTTTCTTTTCACTGATGGTAAACCCTTCAAGATGATTATTATTTCTTTGGCAACCTTAATGCTGTACTTTGTAATGAAAAACAAAAGGTTTTGTGTGTTTAAGATTTAGAAGCACCATATATCCCATGGGTTAAGGAGCACCCTGTCTCCCAGTAAAAGTTTTGACATCTGCTGTCAGTTGAGAATGTGCCATTTTTACTCAATACAATTATTGAAATTCTTCAAGAGTTCTTTCTCTTGGTGCACATACGTGCTTTTCTCTTTTCTTCTACCCCTATTTGTACTACCCTATTTTTAAATAAAAATATAAGTAGAAGTAACGTAAAAATAAATATCGAATCCTAAACATTGTGTTTATGAAATTATTAACACAAATCTAATGAATTAGCGAAAAAGAAAAAAGGTACGCAACACCAGACGAACAACGACACGCACTCCATCAGGAGCCGAAGCTAACTGACAATATTCGTCGGAAAACCAATCTATGACCGTCGTTGGTGCTATTTTAAAATTTGCTCGGTAATTCGAGAGTTGATTCGAAATCATCAGAAGGACGTAACGTGTTATCAAGTGTTAATTATTATGAAGAAATAATTATTTATAGGGTGCTCGTAGGATAGCCACAGTCATGGGATAAAATCTCCAGAAATCGTTGCTGGGTGTAAATTACTGTCATCACCATTACTGGATCACATGCGTTCGAACTGTGCGTGATATTCGTTTGCTTGTGCCTTTTTTCTTCGCCCTTCAGACAAATGCCCAAGCGGTCTTGTGGCGGTTCTACGAACCACACAGCCCACTATAGGTTGAGATATCGTCGTTCCACAAGGAACATACTCACTAATATCCATTACACGTGCCCACAGACACGTTCCTCAAAGTCCTTCCCTCCGCCTGAAACAAAGGTAACATACCAAATTCAATAATAAAAATCAATCGAACTTAACGTTCACAATTTCCTAATATTGAATTCAACGCATCCATCCAATGCATCCATTCGATTCATCCATTAAACGCATTTCTCTGAACACAAACAGAATAATCTCCTCCTGTAGCTAATAGCAATTAGCACCCTAAATTCCTCGCAAGATTCCAAACCGACAAGCGCACGTGCGCAAACAAAGGCCAAGCGATTCGCCCGCCGACCAACAATTCTTGCAATCATGAACATCGTAACGCCTATCCCGCGCTAGATGTTTATGACTGGGAAATGCGATCTGCAAACCAAATCTCACAGTTCCTTTGTTACCCATCTGAAGCACACAAAAACTCTTGTTGTCGTAAGCCAGATGGGTAACGCAAACAAAGCCCATGATAGAATCGAGAAAGAAGTGGCGGTACGCTTGATCCCTCGAAACAAGATTCCGATAAGAAGTTGGAATTGAAAACCAAAATGGAAATTTTCTCTTGAAGATAAGATACAGATAGGATGGATAGGAAAAATAAGATAGAACAGTCGAAATCGAGAACTAGACGAGGAAGATTAATTGCGCGTACGGTAGTGTCAAGACCAAGTCCCGAAAAGTATCGATAGTGTTGTTGGATTTTTATTTTGGTGTCGTTTCGAAGAGTAACCTCGAGTGTCGAACAACTTGTTTTCGGTCGAAGGGATCTGAAAGAGTTTAATTGTGTTTCCTCTTGCTTCACAAGTAATTGACAGAGAAAAACTTTGTAGACTATCGGCGGATGTTTTAGGGTATTCAATCCCCAGTTGTGTAACGAACTAAATGTGACAATAAAATTAAATTAAAATAAATCGAAATATCTCTGCGTTTCATGTGTGTGCTGAAATTCTTTGGGGTTTGTTCGTGTTAAGTATTGGACAGTGTTCGGCGGAACACTTCTTGCGACGTAAAGACACGAAAATCCGCCAAAGTCTGTTGTACAATTTTGTCACATGTCTTTAGCAATTTTCGATGTAAAATCGGTTCACAGAAATTCTTTATTCTTTAGTACTAAAATTTACAATTTTCCCATTTGCGTCAGGATCGGAAATTTCGTACTCCAAAAATGACAAGAAAATAGAAGCACCGACGACGACACTCAACTCAGCCTGTTGATTCTCAGTAGCGAATAACGACGCTATTCGCAATGGCGGATTAGACGACAGTGGAACGTTGCTCGTGCTCTTTTTCGAAGTTCGCTTCGGCCAGTTCGAGGACTTGTTTGAAACTTGAACAGGAGCGCAGCGGAACTTTAAATAATTCCGTCTTATTCCCAGCATCTGCGAGTCTTCTTGTAACCTATAACTTACCCACCCCAAGAAGTCTACACCTATTAAATTCGTATAACCTTTCTAGACTAGATGAAACAGTATATATCTGTGTTAGACATTAATATGTATTCAATTGTTCTGCTTGTTAAAACCACTTCCTTTCCGTCAGGAATCATCAAATCTTCTCCACGACTGGTGCTGACAACGTTCGCGAACTTTCGAAAAATTTGACAATTTTCCGTGTGTATCTACTTACATAAGTGGATGTCCAGATTGAATATCAAACGAAAAAGAAACTCATGTATAGATGTCGCACACTACCCTTGGTAAGTACTGAAGAAACTCTTACGAGAACAGTGTCATTCGGCTGCAGAACGTCCCAATCCAAATAGGGTTAATTGAGTCTTATGTGGACCGATAAATGTCTCGTGACTTTCAACTGTACCTGGTAAAACTACAGCCACAGCAATGAAATTGATTATTGTCCTTGAGCTGTTCTTGTGGTTATCCTGACGAAATGTACCATTGCTGCTTCAAAGTTAATATTGTAAGCCACGCCATTCGTTTGTGCTATCATCAACGGATATTATACCTTTCAGAGGTCATGTAAATATCTGACATTTCGTACCAATTAATGATCATCCTTCAGCGCGGCAGGGTAAATGTAATTTAATCTATTCATATCCATCACTGAAGGACACATCTCCATGCAAGGCGTTCTCTGTACTAACACCACAGGTGTCTGTTGCGACAGGTTGTGCATAATGGCCCACTGTTCGCACAACTGAAAACAAAAGTAATAAAGGACTACTGTCAGATGACAGTTCGTCGTGGAATTGCGCCCGTTTTACAAATATCCGACTGTCGACTTCCCAGTATACTTTAATTCGGTTAAGGGTTGAAGGTAAACTACCATAGGGCACGCGGCGATACCCGGGAAAGTCGGTTACAAACTCACATCGAATGATTCAGTAAGGTAGTGTTGGCGGTGTACAGTTTCCCTCTCAGAACCTAATCTAGCCGGTGTGCCGCAGGATGTTCTGCCTGCTTGAGTGATAGCGTTTCATCGGGGCCATAGAAGAGACGTTGAGGAATCATTCGCAGAGTTATTAATACCGGCAGTGGTGTTTTATTGTTATCTAGTATATTTGCGGTTTGCCGATCATTCCGGCGATTTCGCCACGGAATGAAGCACACTGAATGGCATGGATATGGTTGAGAAGTGACGTTAATGATTTTCTGAAATGAACTTCTATGAATGATTCAAATTACTCAGGAATGAATGTTAGAGTACTTGTAGTGGATAAGTTGGGCCTGGTAGCGGCTTTATATCTGGGAGATGTTGGCGGCGTTGGCGAAGGTAGTGATGATGGCTTTGGTCGCGGTGGGCTTTGGCCGACATCATTTCAGTGGAGAGTTTATTAACACGAAACTCGCTGCAGGGGTTTTATTTTTTTGAAGGTATACGATGAATATTACTTTGTGGTTGGTTTCCAAGTGAAGGATTAAAACAGTAATTGAAAGGACGCGCTACAGCTCACTGATACGGCCACCCGTGCAGAAGTATACTTTCGGGGGGTTTGTGCTTAGTCTGAAAATGCATCCAATCATATAGGAAGGTAGCGAGTGGGTGTTTTACCGCAGGAAACTAGGGCCTTTCATACAACGATGGTTATAATGGAACGAGTACGAGTAAAAACTTTCATGGCGATGCTGCGGGTGTAATACACCTGGTTCCGAACTAGGTCTTGTATCATTACGTTGAGTTTAGTGTCTCCGTGACCTAGTGACGGTCTAATCACTTCTAATACAATTGTATAGGATGTCTCTTTAGTAATATTGGGCTGTCCATTGTTAGCACGTTAAGGCTTTTGACATCAAACAGAATTTCATTGGTCCAGAAATTCATCGGTTGTCCATCATGTGTATGATTACAGTGGTGTATTTATTGAAGTCATGCCAATGTGTTATCTCAAGTGGAAAACCACTGCAGCTATTATTCCTTGCCACAGACCAAAACATAGACAATGGGCTAGTAAAGTACCTAATTAATTGAACACACCCAATCAACAAAGATACGCACATATGCAGCCGTTGGTATACCGATCTGAATGGTTTCTATATTTTACCCATACTTAACATTCTCTTTTCCCCGTTGACTTCGGTAGGCAGCCAGGGACTTATAAGGTAGCAAGAAACAGTTAAGCAAGCGTAAATATTACACAAACTCACAGACTCACAGGCTCACAAGCTGTCGGAAGGACGCCAAGCCGTGAAATACAAATTGCAGGCAATATCACTTGGTTTTTACGATGCACCCCATAAAGGGTGGTAACCATCCGGAATTTATCTTCTATTAAATGATGTGTCTTCTATCTACTCTGCGGGGACCCAGTTTCGTTTAGGTAGGGAATGCCGAGATGGTAGGCAGAGACATGTAAGGGGACTGGTCTTGAGCGTTGGGATATTATAGCTACATTGGCGTCATCGGTTATACCTGATGTGTTTTCCGGTATTTGGCAGATGGGCAAGATGCTACTAGTGCAACAACGGGAGCACGTTTGGTAAGCGTCATATTTGGTTCTTGTACTGGGATAACGACCCGAAAGGCGGACGATACGATGGGTATACAGCAGCAGCGAGTATGGTATGCAAATATTTGCCAGTAAATGAAATTGATGTGAGAGCAATGATGCTCGCTAACCAGGAAACCAGGAAACCAAGCACTAAGGACGAAGGACCAAGAAACAGCAGCGTACCGCACTGTATGCTTGTAAAATCTATTCAATTTGAATGACTGTTTGGTGTGTTATGGTGGTGGCAATAGCGGGATCCTGATGCTATTTGTAGTACAAAGGAGAGAGTAGTGAGATGTTAGAAAACTGGCCTTAACCATGATGTTGCTGCGTTGAAGTCGATGGACGCGTTCATGTCGTTGGCAATATAGTTAAATGATATGAAATGGGATTCTCTGTCGGTTATGGGCTGATTTTGGCGTTCAAGAAAGCGATGAAAAGTCGTTTTCCGCTTCATTGAAGGAAGCGTATTTATGTGTGGATATATATGTACGCGCGCATGTGTGTATGGGTCTTCAAGGGAAGGCAGGCGGTTGAGCAAAATAGCTTCCGGTCTCAATTTGGGTCGTTGAAAGGATTCATGGATACCCCTAAATGCAGATGTGATTATGTTTGTGGTTAAGTATGGTATTACATAAGGATGGATAATATGATTGCGATTCCATTGGTTTTTGAATGCAATCTCATGGCTATGGTAAGCGATTTGGAAGTAATGCTGCTAAAATGAAAGGCATTTTTAAGTCATAATGTGGTTGGGCTTACCGATATACACAACAAAGGTTTCTTCGTTGTTTTGTTTTCTAATTACTTTAATCTGCGCGTTTTGTTTATATATTATCTAGGTAGAAAAAATTCTAGTTGTAATTGTTTTGTTGAGGTTTATCACGATATTAACCTTTCAGTGGGGTTTCACTCAATTGGATCACAAATGTTGTCGTTCAATCATAAACTATCAATTAGTACATGACAAAAAAAGTGTTTGCCCATGTATAGTATTAACTTTGCAAGACATAGTCAATTTCAAGTCTCTGTAGCTCTGGTTGTACCCAACGGCATAAACTTCAAAGGGGCAACAAAACGTTGATTGATACGTTTACCTTTTAAAGGGTTGACGGGGAAGTTCTCATCAGGACCGATTTTTTTTCATTTCTTTGTAATAAATTATATGTAGAATATATTCCTTAAACCGTTTGTTTGATTATAATTTAATTTTAGTTATGGAACAAAAACGAGAACCATATTTTTAGTCGAAAATTGAAATCGAGCTGTAGTTCGAGCAGAGCGTACTTTGTAGTAGTAGATGTTACTACTGGCCTCGCTCCCAGGTAGCGTGTCTCCTTGTCCTGAAAAGGATGAGGGAACTCTTTAAGACCGCTCCTGAGGGGACCCGTTGCGGTCGCCGCCGTGCTTCCTCAAACCATGAGGGAAGAGCAACAACCGATCGTTCGTGGGACGTCACTTTGAGAATAGCGTCCCTGCACCGTGCAACCTGGTACCTTCTGTTGATGTCCGTAATCGTGGACGCTGTAAGGGTTAAAACTTTGGGCTTGCCACCACTCTACTCACCGGTTCCTTTTCCTATTTTGCGGAGTCGTCCTGCTACTCAAAGAAACAGCCAACATTTTGTGACGACGCACAATTCCAAAATAATAAAATGCGTTTGTTTTAATTACAGTTCAGGTTTATTAAATGTTGATTCTCCTGGGGGCGATGCCTCCAAGGCAAGAGGGATATTCCGATACTACTGCTCTCGGATACAGATGCAGATATAAATTTGATTTTAAAACAGTGTACTACTGCTCCTGGATACAGATGCAGATATAAATTTGATTTTAAAACAGTGTATTACTGCTCCTGGATACAGATGCAGATATAAATTTGATTTTAAAACAGTGTACTACTGCTCCTGGATACAGATGCAGATATAAATTTGATTTTAAAACAGTGTATTACTGCTCCTGGATACAGATGCAGATATAAATTTGATTTTAAGATAGTGTACTACTGCTCTTCCGCACGAGGATTAAGATACTGCGGCCTGGAGATCACTTTACCGTTTCTTTATAAAGGGAAACAAATCGAAATTTGTATCTCGAAAATGCACAATTTCATACAAAAATCCCGATTTTGGTATCCCGAGTGAGATGCTCAGTGTTTATTTAAGATAAGAATTCACTTTCCTGAATTCTTATGAAACTATTGTGCAGATGTGGATGTGTAGAGGGATTCGGGTTTTTGTTTGTTCAACTTATTAGGAATTTTTCCAGATTGAGATAACGTATCTCCGGATTTTGAAGTTTGATGATGCCGTGGGGCAAATGTAAAACGATAAAAGAATATTTCATTCGTTTATTGTGAATTGTGATTTTAATTAGGTTTTTTGATTAAATTACGCCGTGGGGGCAAATGCTAAGCGATAAACGGATGTTTGATTCGTTTATTGCGAATTTTGGATTTAGTTTAGGGTTTTTAGGGTTTTGATTAGATTTAAGGTTTTGGTGTAGGATAACTGGAATTAGGATGTATGAATGGAGGGAAAAGGTGGTAGGGCTTTTTAGAGCACTACAATTTTACAGCGCGTCCATACATCCATAGTATGGTAAGTAGATTACCAAAAGTACCTTCAGACGTCCCATGTATGCTATGACTCCGAAAAAATTCGAGGCTACGACTCTATACACAGTATATTATTTTTAAGTTAACACAGAAAAATCGTTAATAAAATCTTTAATCGCGTTTCCTGAAAAATCCTGTTTTTCAAACTGTTGGCCAAGATTTCTCAAAAACTACTGCACGGGTCGCCTTTTTTATTTTTTTTTTTTATTTTAAAGAAGATTTGAGTCATTGAAGCCTCTACTACAATCAAGATGATATAAGCATAATTTTTTTACAGTACTTTAAAAAGAGAAACAATTGTGAAAAAACGTAATTAAAAACTCAAATGTCTCTCATTTTGTAAATTTCGAGTTTCGTGGATGTCGCATGACATTTATGAAAATTCTTCGATTATTGATTTTTGTTAATTTTTGCAGGTGCCAGAGTAGTCAATAGTAAGGTACCTTTTTATGAGACGGTCCCATTACAAGGCATGTCAACAATTATTGTCACTATATTTTTTTATAAAAACAAAAAATGTGTTTGTGCTTTTGAACATATTATCATCATCATCATCATCGGCACTACAACCGGGATCCGGTCTTGGCCATATTCAGCAAGTCTCTCCACCCGTCCCGATTTCGGGTCGATATCGGAGGCTTGAAAAATTTGCCGTAATAGTTTGTTTTTCCGGACAAGGTTATTAGCATAACATATTATACAAGTGACATATTATACAAGTGACAACAAGTTTGAGTTCTTTATTGTTTTCCTTCTATGAGAAAAAAAAATTAATAGAAAATGACCTTTTTCTAAGGCGCTCAGGTGAGAGCCTCAACTTAATACCAACATCGATTTTATGGTGTTTCTTTAATATGATGGAAAACTCTTGAACTTTTTATTGATTCTTATAGTTCTATTAAAAACTTATTGAGTCTTATAGTTCTATTAAAAACCCTGATGCTCACCACCGGAAGAAAAAAACCGAGTGCCCGCCATGCGCTCTTTTTATACTGCGTACTCAACGAACAGTGAAGTTAGCGTTCGCTCAGTGCCCGAGAACACTAGTAGACGTCAGCCGCACCAGAGTCGAGGTGTTGTCTCCCCAACATTTTTTATTTCCGTTTTTGTCTTAGATTCCAAATTATATGCTAGACGAAAAATGCTTAAATTTTAGCTTAATTATCTTATAATATAACTTACTGGTCCCCACCAAACGCTCTAAGCTAGACATTATAAGACTCTGGGGGTTCTTTATACCACATGGAACCAACCCACAATTCTAACCAACCTTGACCGCTAACATCGCGTCACCTTAACCCAAGTCACCATGCAAAATCCGCAATAGCATATATCCCAAACTTTGCAATAAACACACTGCAATACCCGCAACAGAATACAATTCAACAGAATATGTTCTAAATCATCCTCGCATACATTTTCCCAAAATTGCTTCGGTCAATTCTTCATCTAAACCATATCCCTTGCTTGCGACCAAGCAATTCTAATTTCCCCCGCAAACCACATCCCGTGATGAACGCATATTCCAATTTACAACGGAATATTAACCACCTCCCTCAATTACATCACCCCACATATATTTTCCCAAAATCGCTTCGGTCAGTTCCTTACTTAAGTTATATTCCTTCCTTGCGACCAAGCAATCTCAATTTCACCGAAATTATGTAATAAAACACATATTCAAATCCACAACGGAACATTAACCATCACCACCAACTATACCGAGTCGCGTACATTTCCCCGAAACTAGTTCGGTTAACATCTTATCTAAATGATATTCCTTGCTTGCACGCAAGCAATTCCAATTTCCCCCGAAAACCCATGCCCATACTTGCTGGTGTTCCCAAAACCGATTTCTCGGTACACACAGCAACCGAGGAATCTAGCCCAGCCAGTACGGCAGGAATTCCCGGAAACAAACTCCCTATGCAAGCATAGCAACCCTTCTCGAAATTCCTAGCAAGTGGCAGTGATTTTATTTCTGCTATGACTCAACCGCCACGACGCGATGAATGGATTCTTTCCATTCATTAGTCAGTCATCTTTCAGCAACCGCCACGCGCACATTGGAAGTCCCCAGACAACCGCCGCGACCAAACAACTTTAAAAGAACCTCAGTAAACTATAATTTCAATAAAAAATATCATTCGAACGTTAACCCAGTGTGTTTAATTTTCCGGCTGCAGTTCCTGGGTGTTTTTAATGTGTTTTACTTCCTTTTCGTTTTCTCCTGGTGAACAGTTCCCTTTTGTTGCTGCGGGGGAACAATCGGAGTGTAAACGAAAAGTTGTGGGACGAAGTAGAACTCGCACCCATACCGGTGCCACGACTTCGTCCCCTACGAGCTCTTCTTCGCTGCGCGTGACTTCCCGGTCGTAGTACAATCGACCGTGTACGGACGATCTTCTTACATGATAGATCAGCTGAATACCGGATCCATCCTGTATAAGCCCTTTCATGTCCAAGTCAAGGAACGCCTCTGGTGGAACAAAACCCTTGCGACGCACGCTCCCATAGTACAGAGTATTTGGGTAATAAGTCCCTAAAAATTAGGTCATTGGACGAGCTTATTGCTTATTGTGTCCTCTGATTAATTTTATCATGAAATTATCCACCCTATTTATGTATGTTTAATTATATAAAGTCTCATTTGAATAATACTTTGTATAATCCGATTCCGGTGTCCGATATAATCTGAGACAAGTTTTGAGACACTTTCTTTCGAACACCCGAATCCTTTCCATCAAATTTCGACCTATGTTGAACCATACTGGACAACCATATATGAACATTGGCCTAATTAGCGTCATGTAGCATATAACTTTAACCCTGCTGTTAAGTTGGCTACTGTGAAATAGCCTCCCTGTCATAGTAAAAGTGTTCCTCGCTTTGACCAAAGCAGCCTCTACATGTCTGTTGAAATACAGATATTGATCTAGCCAGATGCCAAGGTATTCAACTACACTCTTGGTTTCCAGTTTGCCTCCATGTGGTCCTACGATAACTATCTCTCGTAAGTTTGTCTTTCCGTCGTTCGTGGCTCTATATGCTGGGGTTCTAAATATGCTGGCTTCACATTTCTGGAAGTTAATCTTAAGTTTCCAGTCGTCGCAATAGCGCTGCACTTTGTTGAAGTTTTGCTGTAGTAAACTATTTATGATCTCAACTTTCGGAGCTGTTCTGTAAATTATGAGATCGTCAGCGTACGCAATAGCCTTCGGAAGTGCATCTAATAAGTCGCTAATGTAAATTTTAAAAAGAATCGGAGAAAGTACCGCTCCCTGATCCAGCCATTCTTGACAGGGACCTGCAAATTGGTTCTTACATTTATTCCACTGTATGTCGGAGAGCAGTTTAGCTTCGGCATGTGTGGTTTCATGACACGTGGTAAAGACAAACTGGTTATTCGGAATAATGTTGTTGTCGTCTACCCATTTTAGCAAAGTTTTTTTAATGGTCTTTTCGAACGCTCTACTGATGCTTGGGAGTAAACGTATCGAATGCATGTTCATTGGGTTTGTACAGTCTTTGCCCGTTTTGGAATGGGCTGAATGATAGCCGTTTTCCAAAGCGCGTGAAAGTATGCATTATTTAACGCAATGTTAAAGAGGACTGTATTTACATCTATTGCCATACGGGGAGGGAGAAAGAAGATTAAATTGATACCACGGCACATCGCGCCGGAGGCAATACGGTAGAATCACGTTTGGGAGCAAAGCGAATGCGTTTCTCTGCTACATTTTTGGGTGCTGGCGGGTTTCTTTTATTTACAGTTATCCTTGACCAGCTGGCGCAGGAAATTGAAAATACAGTCCACTACATCAACGATTGTTTGGTCCATTCGAGCCGGATCAACAGTTTACATTTGGTCCTTCGAGCCGGGTCAACGACAACTTGGTCAATTTGAACCGGAGCGACAATTACAGCTAGTAACGTGCTTATTCCATTCTTTGGAGCCATCTGAGCATCCGACGCGTTTTGGTGGCTGTGAGCATATTATTTCTAGATGGCCTTTTTCGCCACACCTCAAGCATGTTCCCACTCGGTTGATCTCGTTTTCGCAATACCTTGCTTCAAACTCCTGAAGTATCGTGTTGGGCTTAACTGCGGTCTTAACCTGCATATAACCCACCCCACTTTGACCCTACCTGCTGCCAGGAGCACACAGGCACTTTTCGTAGAATGGAACAAAAGGCCATTTGGACGATTCCGAAGCAGCTGACGCACTATTGATCAAATTTCAAACCTAACATTGACAACCGTCGAAAATGTCTTTTTTTTTGTTGCGAGGAAAACTAACGACTTTTGGTTATCGGCATGTGACAAATTAATGCAAATGTTGAAAAAATGGAAATAAAATATGAAAAAATAATAAAGTAATTTTCCGTTAATTGCGAAGTGAAAACGAGTCATTAAAATAAGGACTGGGAGCATTACCTTTAATCGATCGTAAGCAACCCACTACAAGTCACAGATGCAAGCTATTAAAAACTGCTGCCACTTACATGTACTTCCTCCCCTTCCCAAAGTTTCTCTGCTTGGTATCATACGAACAATTTTTTTTCTTTATATAAATGTGAATTTTAAACAATAATTAGAACCGGAAGCTAAGTACTTCAAGTGTTAACTCAACTCATTTAATAATACGAAAAACCAAACAGAAGCAGTAACCTGTAAATTGAATCGCAAGGTAATATCCGCATACCAACTCTCTCATGCAAACACTCTCCATACAATCCGTTGAACTCCTCTCCGACTTAATATGAATACTTGCTTACACAAAATGCCAGCAGCAGGTCCTACGCCCGGAAGTAATTAATGGGAGGAATTCCGTCTTAGAAGGGGTTCCCGTCCTTTTTTTTATCGTAGGGAGCGTTGCTCTTGCAACCCTCTGTGTACGGCTTGTAAAGTGGTAGTCACACGATTGACGTTCTAAAGTACTGTGCGTGCATGAGTTAGATTTGATTATAATTTAAGGACGTTGGTTCTTTGATAAATGCGCGGGTCTAGTAACGTGTTTATGACCGTCTTCATAACCGATGAATACTGGCAGACTACCGAGGCGGTGAGGACCCCATTCGGGTGTTTGAGAAAAGTGTCGTGTACTTGGGGGTGGGCTCGTAGACAACAGTTTTAAATAGTTAACTCAAGACCTCTTCCGCAGATATATCCCTTAGACTAAAGTCAATTGAAAGGAGTTTATTTACTCCTTGGAAGCACTGCAATAAATATCCTTTGAGTAATTTATGAGTCGGCATCTGCATGCGACTAGTCGCAGAAAGTGTTGCGTACAAAGGTACGTCTTTTATGGAAATTTTTTTAATGAGAATGTCGCTGGCAGTAACACTTTTAGGAGTTTAATTATATCTCTGGATGCAACATTTAATTTAGAGTTGCCGAAGCAAAAAAGAGCCAACTCTTGCCCTGTTCTTTTCTATTGGAAAAACTCAGAAGATGATGATAATAAAATCTTTTAGATATCCTGGCAGGAAATTGATTTTGAAATCAGGAATGTAAATTGATATCCTTAGTGAAAGGGTTGCCAACTACCAATTCTTTTTTAGATTGCAGTTTATAGTTTCTGATGTTCTCATTATACTGATTTCAATACACATACCGCTTTCGTAGTTTCTCATTAATTTATGATGATATTCCATTACAACCATAAATTGGAAAGGCAAATCATTGTATTGAGCGAATATAAAGACGGAAGAATGTAAACGTAAATCTCTAGTCTAAATAGTAGCAAAAGGAATCGATGGATTACTAGACTACACAGAGTGACTCAAAAGTTTCCGAACTGCAATAGTTAACTATAAATCGTCATTAGACTCTCTCGTTTAAACACCCGAATACAAAAAAAAAAAAAAAACATTGCGTGTTCGGTAAAGACAGCTCTGTTTGCCGTTCTGCGCACGAGGGTTCCGCCAGAGGAGGTTCTCCATACATTAATGACTGAAGTGGAGCATGTCATAAATTCACGCCCGCTTACTCCCATAAGTGCTGATCCGGAGCAAGAAGAGAGTCTGACACCCAACCATTTCTTGCTGGGGAGATCCTGCGGAGCACCATCGCCTGGCGAATTCAATGACTGCGAGCTAGTGGGAAAAGCGAACTGGGGGACTGCCCAGGGGTTGGCGGATCATTTTTGGAATAGGTGGATCAAGGAATATCTACCTACTTTGATGTCGAAGAGGATTTTCGGACGATCCTCTGCGCACCCACAGGTCGGAGACATAGTCCTGGCGGTGGATGCGTCACTACCACGAAACACTTGGCCTCGAGGGGAGGTCCAAACCGTGTATCCGGGACCAGATGGGAGAATTAGGATCCTGTATGTGAGGACGACATTACGAAGACCAACCCGCCGGATCGTCGTTTTGGTTCCCGTGAGCGTCACCTCAACAGGATGAAGTGCCTTGCACTGTGGGGGAGGCTGTTGGCGATGTAACATACGAAGCCGAGAACGGAGCAGCACACTACTGCTGACTGGCAGACTGGGGATCGGCAATTTATACCAATCGCTCTGTGGTTCTTGTGACAAGATGCAAACAAGGGAACGAGGACAAAAAGAGAATAAAAGCAGCGGCAGTTGGAGAGTACAACCAGTAAAACTCAAGCAACGGGCAAGACAATAACACCCGTAATCCAGAGCAGAGTCCGGCCTGGACGTGAAATAATTAAGCAAAGAGTGTAACAGATTAAATTGTATCATAAATAAAGATAGTACGGTTGTAAAGTAAAATAAAATACAGTCCACTTATAAAATAAGGCGATCCATACTCGCGATATAATCGAGACTGCGCCTTGCAGTAACACCGACCCTTACGTTACTCCATCCGTCCACTGCTTGAATATGCTAGCCACATGTGAGCCACAAGATCCATGTCTGTAGAATCTGTTACATGCATTTATGCGTCCAGTGGTATTGCCCCACGCAACAAACATTTCATGTTGTACACATATTGTACAATGAACTCCAGAAGGTTGCCACCTGAGGGTGAATGGCGTCAGAACTGCAACGTTGCAGTTCCCATCGTCGTTGTTATGACCTTCGACTGGGGCTTGCATCGGGTGACTCTCTGAAGGTGAGCGATGAGTCGTGGGAAAGTATGCGAATTTCGTTTTGGATTTTTAGGTATAAAAAGGGAGCTTCCTTCCTTCTTAACTTGTCCTGGTTACCTTGGGTAAGCCTAGTTAAGATAGTTCTTAAGCTCTCTAGTTTGTAACTTATGTACACTTTAGTTCTCAGTAATAATAAATGGAGTGCTAGCCCCACTAAACTAAACCACTTGACGACAAGCATCGGCGAACAACCACTCACTACTCTCACTCCTGACTGATACTCTCTTGTTCTCTGTCCATTCGCGTCCCTTTTATCACTTTTGCAATTTTCCTCCACCTATCCATTTACCAACCCCTTGAACATTTTGTTTGTTTGTTCAAACCCCTACTGAAGGACCCGCAGTTGTTATGGAAAACCAAACGAAAGCCTGCCGGTAAAGGTTTTGCGTTTGAAAAAAATGTGTGATAGGATGTGTTTGACATGCTGTCGTAGCTTAGGAAACATAAGGATGGGCATTCGTGGGAAAAAGTGTGTGAAAAGTGGTTTTTGATTAGCTGCCGCACCATCTGTGTAAAGGGCGCGAATTACCATATCATTCAGGGGAGGCTTTATTACGTAAAAATCCCCCTCCTTTTATTTCTTAAAGGAGTTTAATTCTTTAGAGAGGAACAAGCGACGTTATTTTTGGACAGTTTATAACCTTATTCCAAACCATTATTTTTTTGACCTACGATTATTGGTATGGTACTTGAAATACTGAGTCGATTAAAAAAATGGTGTTGTCATCGTTTAAAGGTTTCTATACGAATGATAATTTGTATACAATTGTTTGCGTTCATGTTCGCTTTTAGTCTGGCTCTTTTTAGTTATTTGTTGTATTTATTAGTTCTTTATATGGTACTACAAATATAATTGATATATTTTCCATCTATTTAAACACCTAAAATTATGTCTTATTTACTTTCATTTTAGTTTGTAATTAATTTTTTAATGTGGTTTTAAGGTCATTTTAAGCTTATTTTTATGATAGAGTCCTTACTGTCTGTGTGTTTATATCTTTAGATCAAATATGACCGTTGAATAAAAAAGATAACAATTCATTTATACGTATTACTATTGTATCCCCTTAAGGATTAAAAAGAAACGAAATAAAGAATAGTGAACGAAATACTAGGTTTTTAAAAGTTAATGTAAGGAATAATCAAAATATTGTCCTTTTGCTCTAAATCGGTGTTAAGTTTATTTATATATATATATATATATATATATATATATATATATATATATATATATATATATACATACATATATATATATATATATCTTATTTTTATTTTTCACGGTTTATATACCTATTTTATATATATGAATTAATTTGAATTACTAATCTACTTGCATATGTTCTACAGTTTAGTGTGTTTTTTATTTTATATTATATTTATGTGAATGTATTCTTATATATTAATAATAAGATGTTTAATATATTACAATAGATATATTTACAACTTATGAACTAATTAAATTTGGAAAAAGTTATATATATATATATATATATATATATATATTTTTTTTTTTTTTGTTATATATATTGCTTTAAGGAAAACTGTTTAGGTTACGGTCTTGTTTTGTTTTTGTTGTGTTTTTGCACATGTTGTTTTCTTTTTCAAACATTTCTATATGGTTTACAATATATATATTTTCCATATTGATATTTTACTAACATAATTTTTCTTTTTTTTTTTTGTTTAGTAGTTTGTGTTATATTTGCGGCTTGTCTACTCATTGAAATTCTACTTTATTCATTTATATATAGAAATTTATTGCTTATAATTTTGTTTTAGTTTTTTTTATTAATACTTTTTCTTAGTAATATTTCATTTTGTCTTCACTCATTTTTAGAACAAAGAAGAGAAAGGAAAGCAGTACACTCTTTAGAATAATTTTTTATTTTGGCATATATATATACATATCATCATCATTATCATCGGCACTACAACCGGGATCCAGTCTTGGCTTTATTTAACAAATCTCTCCATCGGTCCAGATTTCGAGCCGATATCATCTAGTTTGGCACTCCCACGTTCTGGGCGTCCTGGTCTTCGCCATCCCTCCACTCTTTTTCCTTCCATACATCCTGTCACAAAGGACTTTCCGGGCAGGCTCCTATTCGCTCATTCGAGCTAGGTATGCCGCCCACCGGAGTCTATCGAGCTTGATTTTTCGTACAACATTAGTACAAGGTAGATCGCGTACAACTCATGGTTGTAACGTCTCCGAAATCGTCCTCCCTTACATGCCGGGCCAACAATTCTCCTTAAGACCTTCTCCTCGAACGCGGCTAAGAGTTCAGACTGCCTTTTATTGGGCATCCAGATCTCGGATCCATACAAGAGTACTGGTAAAACCATGGTTTTGTACAGTAGTAGCTTGGATGTTCTGGATAAATTTCGGGATTTAAACAGCCTTGATATACCATAGTAGGCTTTGTTGGATTTGATCAGCCGTTCGCGTATTTCTTCCTCCATATTGTTATCGGCTGATACTACTGACCCATGGTAGTTAAAGGATTGAACTACTTCAAATTCATGCTCCACTACCCTGATAGTTTGGCCAACGTTAGGTCTTCTCTTCGCAGAAGTTGCCCCCATGTACTTAGTTTTTCCCTCATAATGTGCAGTCCCAGTTTTTGTGCCGCCTGTTCGATCTGGGTGAAGGAGTCCTGTACAGCCGAATCGGATCTACCGACGATGTCGATGTCATCTGCGTAGGCAAGTATCTGCCTGGACTTGGTGACAATATATATCGCCTTATAAATATATTAATCCCCTTATAAATTCAAAATTCCTGGCAGTTCCCATTTTTCGCAATAAAGTTTCAACCTGTTATTATGAACTACCACATTCCTCTTTCGCATTCTGATGACAGAATTAACAGAGGCTCTACCCTCCACCACATTATAAGGTTGTGGCGGTTCCGGCAAACCCCGCGGTTCGCTTACCTGAAAACCCCCCATAGCTTCCACCCAATCTCATAACTTCAGTAATGCAATCCCATTACCATCTTATACGCTTCACGCATTAAATAGATCAAATATTTAACTTAAATGTACCTGTAAAAGAAAACTTACCTTTCATGCATCTCTTCGCATACAATTCCCCGTAAGATTTCTTTCTTAACTTATCAGGAATCCCAAACCAATTTGGCCAAGTAAATCTGCCTAGACGAATTCCTGAAAACAAGATGATTTGGTTTACATACAATGTAACCATCATAACAGGGACCATACACATTGCGTCGCCTATTTCCCGTCCTCACCAAGTGTATCATAAATCACCATACATACACATTGGCTGGCGATCTACACCCGAGGGACCAAAACAAATATACGCATATCGCATCTCTTGGCACCAATTAAATCCTACAGCAAAAGCAAATGCAAATAGGAATTCAATACCTACCCTTACCAGCGATGCCATAAAAACCATTTCCGGGTAATCTAGCTAATACCCATTAGCTCATTTCCACATTGCATTGCCGCCTATTTATTTAGCCGCAATTCACATCTCAGACAAAGACCCAAACGTTCCCTTTGTCTTTTCACATTTCGGGATCTGCTTCTCATCAGCAGCGGCATGAGCAAACAAAATCCATTAGCGTCCAAGGAGATTCGGTTTTGTTTGCTTTACCGAACTCGCATCTCATGAATGCACTTATGCCCTTCCTTTGTTGTTGATTCGTTCCCATGGCTTTGATCCATAAAAGAACCAATGTACACACATACATGTGTACCGTGACGATCTTCTCTATGAGATCTGTTTGGTTACCCCAAAGACAGACTTTACGTCTCTCTTGGAATAGGAAAATGCGCCCCTTAATCCACTGGCCGAATTCCCTTGTCAGCAAGTGAATAACGTTGAGTCTTTTAACATCCGCAGACCAGCAGGGTCGTTGCGGCTCCCGCTCCTCGTCGCGCGCCGAGGACGCAAAAATACCTGGAGTCGTGTGTGTAGTAAAATAAAATTAATAAAAATCAAATTAATTTCATAATAAGTTTAAGTGAAGTATCAAAACACTAACATATTTGATAATGGCGGAGAACAAAGTGATTTTTATTTAGAGACTAAAGCGTAACAAATAAAGAATTAACATTGATTAAATCTGTGCGTTATTTTCTGTGTTGTCCGCTCCGTATTTTGGCGTTAGGAGGTGGAACTTTAGTGACAGTCGGATGGGGATAGGAGTGAAAAGAGTGTCCGTGTTTGGCACAATACTCCTTATGCCCACAAGGTCCCCTACATATGGGAGCTAATTTTGCCTGCTTTTGTACGTTGCGTATCAGAACCTTGTCCGCCACATGCAACGTGACAGGACATTCTGTCATGCCATAATACGTTTTGGATCTCTGTTTAGAGTTCAATAAATTACCCAATTACGCATAGCAATCTATATACTTAGACAAATTGTCTTGGAACGTGAGTATATACTGATTGCTTGTTGCAGTGCAGTCAAGAGAGCCTACAATGTCTAAATAGACTTTTTCAAACGGCCTCTTGGTAATTTCGGTAATTACCATTGGCATACGCAGGTTCGACCAAGATTTTATCCGCTGATATGTTTTGCATACTTTAATGTATTGCCTAATGTCTGGCAGCACGTTCCTCCACCTATAGATCCTAAGTATTTTGTCGTACGTTTTCGCCATCCCGTGGTGTCCACCCAAGGGATGGTCGTGGTAATCCCAAAGTGTCATCTGGATTTCCTCGGGGTCATTTATCTCCATTCCCTTTTCCGTTCAGAAGGAAATGGGATCCTTGGACGGAGGTGACTCATTGTCACTAGGACGGCCTGGGTTCCGTCGCTTGCCCATTGTTTTTTAGCCTGGGCGCCTGTTACGATATTGCATCGTTGTAGTGAAGAGGTTTCATCACCATTTCGCGGGATGCGGCTTAGGTCATCCACACAATGGGTAGTAACTCCTTCTCAATAGTGGAGTAATTTCTTTTCGCCTTATACAAGGTCCGACTGGAGTAGGATATAGACTGATATTTGCCTATTTCGCCTCGGGGTAGCACAGCTCCGAGTGCCGTGGTCAAGTTGAAGGGTTTTGTAAAGTCACGATAGACCAACACTGGCGGTGAGACCAACATTCCCTTTATTTTCTCAAATGCTGGTATTTGTCTGACCACGTAAATTGCACGTCCTTCCTTAACAAGTTTGTTAAGGGGCGCACTATTCTGGAAAAGTTTGGCACAAATTTCCCGTAGTTGTTCACATAACCTAGAAATTATTGGACGTGTCGTACCGTCTTGAGAGTGGGGAAGTCCCTGACACTAGCATTCGTGGCAAAGCCCCTTTCTCCGAACAAACATGTCCCAGGTAGACGACTTCCTTTGGCAGGAATCTACACTTTTCTGGTTGCAGTTTTTGGTTGTGGTATATCAGTTGTTCGAATACCTTCCGGAGCTTGTCATTACAGTTGACTAGGTTCTTACCATATATGATGAAGTCATCCAGCTAGGGTCGGTGGTTCTTTCAGACCGAATGGCATACGTCTGAACCCATAATGCCCGTAGCTAGTGCTGAAAGCTGTCTTATATTGATCCTTAGGATCTTCCATGACTTGGTGATAGCCACTGGCTAAATTAAGTGTGGAGAAGTAACGTGAGTGACCTAGCTGGTCAAGTATGTCCTAAATTAGAGGGATAGGGTACTCATCATCGATGATTTTTTCGTTCAGTTTCCTGAAATCGGCCACAAGTCTCTATCAGGCTTCTCCACTACCAATAAGGATGAGTTCCACGGACTTTTTCTGAGTTGAATGATGTCATTCTCCAGCATTTCCCCAATCTACTCGTTAATCACCTGCTGCTTGCACTCGGGCAGACCGTACATCCTTTGGTTAATGGGTGCTTGGTCCTGCACCAAAGGTATTTCATGCGAAATCGTGCTAGTACACGACGGTAGTCGCCTTTCAAATGGAAAATATCGTTGAACTCCTGAGATTTTTCCATCATCGATTGGTACTCTTGAGGACTTCGATTTTCTCCTAAGTGAAATTCCTCGTATAGTTGTGCCAACCTCAATTCTGGCGTTGACTCAACAGGCGACTCAACATCCAAGAACAGGTGTCTAGTATTTGGAGGTGTTGTTTCCCGGAAGTTTTGTCCTCGGGCACGGCCTCACTCGATTCGTCGTCAGAGTTAAGTCCCGTCGACGTGTTTACTCGCATCTCCAGGGGAATAATTGAATACTTCCTGGTTGGGTGCAACTCCACCTTTACCCGGTCGATGGTCTGCGGGCAATCTATGATACTGTGCACTTTTTGCCCTTTTTAAAATACAACTAGAAAGTAAAATCCCTGCTCGTAGTTCTTTGGGCACCAGGATCACATCTTCCCGGATTTTATTGGGAGCCCAACTATCTTTCTTGAGCGCCCCGGTACTATTGCCGGTCTGCTCAAGATTTCGACCTCAGAGGGATTTTTTGGTGAGCGTTCTAGAACCTCTTTCCCCTCTTCATCGCCTTCTGGTTTTGGCGGTTTTGCCTGGTTGGAGCAACTGGGGTTCGACAATTTTTCGCAGCCGTTTCCCTATGTGGGTAGAGTTTTCGGGTGATTGTGTTATGATTATTTTTAGAATTCAATAATATATTTGAAATATTAATATATATAATATATTTGAATTTATTTTGTTTATTTAGTAAGGTTTACTTAGATTTAGTTGACCGTTGAGCGGTCGCTGCAACTGCTGGTGGTGGTATTGCTGTTGTTACTACCGATGCCGCTATTACTGTTAATATAATTGATTCTACTGTTGATATCGTTGTTTTGTTGGTGTTATAGCGTTTGAAATAACAGTGAAGAAGATCGTGTGATTCGAACTGACGCTATGACAGTTTGAATCACGAAAAAAATTGAACCTAAGCGTTACCCATCAGGCTACTGACCGTGTTTAGAATTTGATTTCTAAACTCGACTATACTCCACTGATGTGAATTATTTTTGTTATCGCTTGGTATACGGTTCTGATGTATTTTTCTTATTCGATTTTTCGTTCGCTGCTCTTCACTATTTTGCTTGTGAATTGTGTGTGTATCTGTTAGAGTCGCCACACCACTCCCTCCGCAGTAACTTCGTTACGATCAGATTCGTATGCGAAGAACGGACGAACGAGAGAACGAGAAAACGTCGGAGGCTGGGCTCTATGCGGAAGTCGTGACCGTGTGTGAAGTTCTGCTTACTATGGGAAAGTGTATGCTGTGTGTACAGATCACGTCGGGGTCACCAATTATAGTGTTTGAAATAATAGTGAAGAAGATCGTGTGATTCGAACTGACGCTATGACAGTTTGAATCACGAAAAAAATTGAACCTAAGCGTTACCCATCAGGCTACTGACCGTGTTTAGAATTTGATTTCTAAACTCGACTATACTCCACTGATGTGAATTATTTTTGTTATCGCTTGGTATACGGTTCTGATGTATTTTTCTTATTCGATTTTTCGTTCGCTGCGCTTCACTATTTTGCCTGTGAATTGTGTGTGTATCTGTTAGAGTCGCCACAATGTTACCGTTGTTAATTGATGGCGACGTTCCAGACGTGTCTTGAGTTTGTGTATTAGTACGATGATGATGGCTGCCAGTAGATGAATCTTACTCATCTGGTCCGAATCCAGAGCCGGAATAATCAGGATATTTCTCTAGATCATCATGTATCTCGCCACGGCCGCCAGAGCCTTCGATACTTTCGTCATCGATATAAATTTCATCACTGGATGTTCCACTCGATGAGACTATGAACGTTGAGGGTGTTGATGGCGGTTTAATAACAGTCTTTATATATGGCTTGCTATAACTTTGAAGTCTCAATTACGTGTGCCTAGTTCGATGGTTTACGTCGAATGAATGTTTATTTTCGCCGTTGACGTTTATTTATAATTCGGCTCCAACGCCGATTTTTATTATTTTCTCTACCAAGTAGGATTTGCACAAAGTAGTTTATGCAAATTAACTACTTGGCGAGTTGTTCTCCGTTTAGAGGTAAAGAGGGGGGACCAACGAAAGGGGCTTCGTAGGGGGGGGGGGGGGGGGGGGGCTGGACTCAAGGTCGGTCCGTAACAATACCTTCCCCTGTCTGACGGTCGTAGTACTCTTTCGACTTCTTCTTGGAAGTTAACAGGTTACGCCTTGCTATTTCGTACGTATGTTGAAGTTTGTACTTCAATAGCTTATGGTACAGTTACCATGGTTATATACCGGTTCCGGAGATTGCTTTATGCTCTTTGGTATCTCCGGGGTGAACCCAAATAGACAGTTCATTGGCGTAAGTTTAGTACCTTCGTGTACATTGGTGTTGTATACGAATGTTGCCATCCTCAGGTACTGGCCCCATGATTGGGAATTTCCATCCACAATGCTTCGCAGGTAATCTACGAGTGGGCGATGGGCTCGTTCTAAGGCTCCATTCGATTGTGGGTGGTACGCTGAGGTTTGTAGTTTTTAATACGGAGCAGTTTGCACACGCCTTTAAACAAACTGCTTAGGAAATTGCTTCCTTGATCGGTGACCAATTGCTTCGGAACACCATACCGAGCAATTATTTGGTCGTAAAAGACTGTGGCCACCGTTTCTGCCTCCGCATCTGGGGGAGCATAGCAATCTATATACTTCGACAAGTTGTCTTGGAATGTAAGTATATATTGATTGCCGGTTGGATTGCGATCAAGACGACCTACTATATCCAAGTATACTTTGTCGAAAGGCCTCTGTGCAATGTCGGTTATTACCATGGGCATACGTATGTTCGGTGAAGATTTCATGGTTTGACATGTTTTACATACTTTGATGTATTGTTTAATGTCACGCATCATGTTCTTCCACCAAAAGTTTCTACGTATTTTGCGGTACGTTTTACTCACTCCTTGGTGTCCACCCAACGGAGGATCATGTTATTCCCGGAGTAGGAACTGAATGTCTTCAGGATTGGTTATCTCCATTCGTTTTTCCGTGCAGACCAGAATGGGATTCTCGTTAAGAGAGGACTTATCGTCATTTGGACTATCCTGGGTTCCTTCGCTTGCCCTTAACTTTTTAGCTTGGGCGCGTGTTAGTACATTGCACCTTAGTAGTGTGGGTGTCTTGTGGCGGTTCCGCCAAACCCCACGGTACGCCTTCCTTAAAAACCCCCATAACACCCATCTTCCCATATAATTTCGCCGATGCAATCGCATTCGGCACACAAAAACGCTGAACGAATGTATGAGATCAAACCCATGCTCTTAAATTCCCTGTTAAGAAAACTTACCTTCATGCATCCCTTCGCATACAATATTCTGTAAGAATTCTCCATGACCTTTTTAGGAATTCCATTACTCCCATTGTTTCCCGCCAATGCATTTGCATTTGTACCAGAAAACATTTCCTTTTCCGAGGACATGTGATGCTTTCAAGCATTATCTGAAATTCCTAAAAATAGTTCCTCAACGTGCATATGCACCATAAATACACAACATTCGGCCCCCATTGTTATCTATTGAAATGTAACGTCGGGCGGCTTGTTTTTACAGCTACAGCAAGCCGACCGGCGATTCATCATCAATAGACAAACAATCTTCAATTTTGTTCGTCGCCACAAAACGAATGACCCAGCATATACAAATGCAAGCAAGGGATTTGTTTCGTCTCCCAACCAATTAGCACATTTTCACATCGGATCGTCGTCTCTTTGTTTAGCCGCGAATGTTCCAACAAAGATTCCATTGGCATCCGACGATTTCGGTTTTATTTGCTTTACCAGGTGAATTTGACGTCCTTCCTTAACAAATTTGTTAAGGGGCGTACTATCTTCGAAAAATTTTGAACAAATTTTCGATAGTAGTTCGCCAAGCTTAGAAAAGATTGGACGTGCTTTACCGTTTTGGGAATGGGGAAATCTCTGACACTAGCTGTCGTGTCTGGATTTGGCATTGCCCCCTTTTCGGAACAAACATGTCCCAGGTATACTTCTTCCTTCTGGAGGCATTTCTCCGGTTGCAACTTGAGGTTGTGGTATCTAATTTGATCCAATTCTTTCCAGAGTTTGTCATTATGGTGTTCTAGGTTTTTCCCATATATGACAACGTCGTCCAGATAAACAAAGCATTCGATTCCTTGCAACCCGGTTAGGATATGGTTCATGAGTCTCTGAAACGTAGCTGGTGCTCCCTTCAGCCCAAATGACATACGTTTGAACTCATAGTGCCCGTAATTTGTGCTGAACGCTGTCTTACTTCGATCCTTCTGATCTACTAAGACTTGGTGGTAGCCGCTGGCTAAATCGAGCGTGGAAAAATAGCGTGAGTGACCGAGCTGGTCTAATACGTCCTCTATTCGAGGGAGAGGGTACGTATCTCCGATGGTTTTGTCGTTGAGTTTTCTGAAATCGACCACTACGCTCCATCGGGTTTTTCCATCGGGGCCCGCTTTCTTAGCAACTACCAAGAGAGGTGAGTTCCACGGACTTTTTCATTTTTTTTTTTTTCATTTTTAAAACATTTTTTATTTTTCTTTTTATATTCTTAATTTCTAAATTAAAGGCTAGACAAAAAATGCTTAAATTCTAGCTTAATTATCTTATATAATAACTTACTGGTCCTTCGCAGACGCTCTAAGCTAAACATTACTTAACATTTGTATAATTTGCCTTTCGGCGACAGAACTTTGTGGCAGTACTGATAATTAGTTGAAATACAAAGAAAAATTTGAAAAACTTTGTCAATTTTTTTGTTTTTTTTTCTTAAAATTTAACTTACTTAACTTACCTAATATATACATATTTTTTTTTTTTTATTTATTTTTTTTTATTTTTTTTTTATTTTTTTTTTTTTTATTTTTTTTTTTTTTATTTTTATGTAAAAGTACTTAACCTAACTTAACTTAAATCTTATACTACCCTAATTCTAGAAAAGCTAAGTCTATGTAAGCTAGCTGATGATAGTATGATTCTATACCGACTTTGGTATCCAGGTCTTTATATGCCATTCAACCACCAGAACTGTTGACGCTGTCTAATACTATCGTCCCGGTCTCTGTGGGAGATAGCCCTACTGAAGCGCAGAAGCTCTTCTTCGGTGCGCGCTACTTCCCGGTCGTAGCACAATCGCCCGTCTACAGATGATCTACTTACATGATAGATCAGCGGAATTCCGGATCTATCCTGTATAAGCCCTTTCATATCCAAGTCAAGGAACGCCTCTGGTGGAACAAAGCCGTTGCGACGCATGCTCTCATAGTACAAGGTGTTTGGATAATAGGCCCCGAAAATTAGGTCATTGGATGAGCTTATTGCTCTCGCAATATGTCCTCTGATTAATTTAATCATAAAATTATCCACCCTATTTATGTACGCTTCATTATATAAAGTCTCATTTGAGTAATACTTTTTATAGTCCGATTCCGGTGTCCGATATAATCTGAGACAACTTCTGAGACACTTTCTTTCGAACACCCGAATCTTTTCCATCAAATTTGGACCTATGTTGAACCATACTGGGCAACCATATATGAGCATTGGCCTGATTAGCGTCATGTAGCATATGACTTTTACCTTGCTGTCAAGTTGGCTACTGTGAAATAGCCTCCTTGTCATAGCAAAAGTTTTCCTCGCTTTGAGCAAAGCAGCCTCTACATGTCTGTTGAAATACAGATATTGATCTAGCCAGATGCCCAGGTATTTAACTAAACTCTTGGTTTCCAGTTTATCTCCATGCGGTCCCACGATAACTAGCTTTCGCCAGTTTTTCCTTGTGTCGTACGTGGCTTTATATAATGGAGTTCTGAATAGGATGGCTTCACATTTCTGGAAGTTGATCTTAAGTTTCCAGTCATTGCAATAGCGCTGCACTTTGTTGAAGTCTCGCTGTATTAACCTATTTATAATCGCAACTTTCGGAGCTGTTCTGTAAATTATGAGATCGTCTGCGTACGCAATAGCCTGCGGAAGTGCTTCTAATAAGTCGCTAATATAAATGTTAAAAAGAATCGGAGAGAGTACCGCGCCCTGTTGCAAGCCATTCTTGATATTATACGTTTTATTAGAGGTCACATTACCACTTTGGACCACGAACCTCCTGTCCTTTAACATATCGTAAAGTACATATAGTAAAGGCTTATGTATGCCATGTCTGACCAGTTTGTAATACAACCCTTCGATCCGGACGGTATCAAAGGCTTTCTCCAAGTCGATCAGACAGGCACCTGTGCATTGGTTCCTACATTTATTCCATTGTATGTCGGAGACCAGTTTAGCTGCGGCATGTGTGGTTTCATGACCCGCCCTAAAGCCAAACTGGTTATTTGGAATAATGCTATTGTCGTCTACCCATTTTAGCAGAGCTTTGTTAATGATTTTTTCAAATACTTTACTGATGCTTGGGAGTAAACTTATCGAACGCATGTTCATTGGGTTTGTACAGTCTTTGCCCTTTTTTGGGATGGGCTGAATGATAGTCGTTTTCCAACGCGCGGGATAATATGCATTATTCAACGCGTTGTTAAACAGGACCGTGTATATATCTATTGCCATTGGGGGCAGGTTCTTGAGTACGATGTTAGGTACTCCATCTATTCCCACTGACTTTTTGCTTCTTAATGAGTCGAAGATACTCTGGATTCCTTCCCTTGTTATTAGAAGGCTATTAGCCACTACCCCATTGGCATTAATGTCAATTGACAGATTATCTTCACTGAATTCGGTAAAACCCGGATTCTCCGATTGCCAAAGTGAAATTTCATTCCGGAGGTGCAGGTGATTGAGTAGAACTCTGTCCTCCAGGTCGTGATTTCGATGAATGCTTTCATTCACCTTGTACATTTCCTGAAAGACAGCTCCCAAAGCGTTCACCTTTTCCAAAGGATCTTCGATCACGAAGAGCTCACCATTGAGGATAGCGTTCTCTGCATCTATGCCAATGTTGGTTAGCAGCTGCTTGTTTACCTGAGTACGTGGGATTTGGAGACACTGAATCTCATTTTGATTATTTCTCCTGAATATTTTATTTATTTGTGGGAACATATTCGGGTTATTAGTTTTTATAGCTCGAATTCTGTTGTTCCAATACAAATTTGTTGCTAATCTATAATTAGCTTTAAGTAATTGTTGGAGGTTTTTTAATCGGGATTTCAGTGATATTATCTCCTGGTCTTGTCTGTCTGTAAACTGTCTGTGTAATTGTTTTAATTTCGATAGCAGTCTGCTCTTTTGCCTGTGGAGTGCGTTTATTGTTGCGTTTCTGTACATGTTAGTGTGATCTGTAACTGTTGTTTTGGGAATTGTTTTGTCCATTGTTCGTTTTACGGTTTCGTCCATTTGTTGAATGTATTTGTCGATTTCGACATTAGTCAGGTTTCTGTTTACTGGCAGGTTAAAGTCATTCGAACGAAGTTCTCTTGTTAATGATCTGGTGAACCGCGACCATCGCATTGCCCCGTAGTTATAGGGTTGCGGGATCACGAATTCCTCCAGATCTGCGAGCTCGTTCGGAAGCTCCATTACTGCCGTGAATGCACAGTGGTCACTATCGTATTCAATTGTCCGTAAACAGTTTGTGTTTCGTCTATTGGTGTTAAGTATTCTCAGTCGTGAGTCGATTAGCAAGATATCTAAGAACGATCTACCTCTAGGGAACGATGGATATTCGGTAGCTAGCAGGTCAGTTCTATATTCAATATGAAACTGATCTAACCAGCCAGCCAACTGATTTCCTCTGGCATTAGATATATAATTTCCCCAATTTCTATGCTTGGCGTTCATATCTCCCCCTAGAATAAAGTAATTTTTGCCCAGGTGCAATTGTAAGCGTCGGAAGAGAGTCTCGAGCTCTGCTATAAATAGATTATGTTGGTGCTCCTCAGGTGCGTAGACCGCAATCGCATACAAACCCCTTCCTTGCTGAAGGGGTATGCGTACGATACAGGCTTCCAGCACCCGGAACCTGCGCACTTCTCCACTATATATAACTTTATGAGGGATCCCTTTTCTAATAAAGATTGCGACACCCCCCCCTTGAGAGGAGTTAGGTCGGTCTCTTCGTATAATATCGTAGTTTTTATGCCATATCTTGTGTCTCTGGTTTAACTTTGTTTCCCCCGCCAGAAGTACATCAGGCCGTTCAACTTGCAACAGGTTGAAAAGATTGGCTCTTCTCTCAGTTCTTATTAGTGAATTTACATTCACGACAAGAGCTTTTATTGATGTTGTGGTTAGAGGGTTTATATTGACTTTTTGTTTAGATTGGGCAAGTACGAGTAGATCTCGTTTATTTGGTTTTGCAGCTGTGTCATCTGTCTCTGCAGATTAAGCAGAACCGTGACCACGTCCGCTTGCGATGTTGTTTCAGTCTGTGTGGGAGTATTTGTGGCTACCAATGTTGTAGCCTGGTTTGATGGTCTCCCACCCGACGCAACTTGTGCGTACGATCGCTGCGATGTTACGGGCATTGTTGTAGTACGAGCTGGCTCTGTGATTTTTTGCCGGGTCACACTTCTTGCCATTATTTCTCGGAATTTAGGACATCCTCGATAATTAGCGGGGTGTCCCTCATTCCGGCACACTGCGCACTTTAGAAGGGCTTTGTCTTCTACCCTTTCTTTTCCCAGAGGGCACTCTTCTGCCTTATGGTCTTTTCCGCATTTCACGCAACGGTGCTGCATTTCACAGTTCGCCGCCGCGTGACCAAACCTTTGGCAGCGGACACATTGCAGGATGTCTCTGCCTTTTTTTAACTTGTCCCATGTGACACTTTGATGATCCAAGACTGTAATCTTTCTTAGACCACCAATTCTGCTGCTGGGCGTTAGTTGAACCAAAAAGTAGGGTAGCTTGCGGTTTTCCCTTCTTGCCTTGGTTGTAGTGAACGGTTTTACGGAGATAAACTCGAGATCGTCGTGCCTCAACTTTTGAAGCATCTCGAGCAGAGCCTCCGGTTCCACCTCAGGGTCGACACCCTTTAATAGAACCGTTTCCCTCTTTGTTTGCTTCGGCGTGAACGAGTAGAATTCCGCGGTGGCCCTTTTTAAGACCTCTTTAATTTTTTCGTGGTCTGCCACCGCATAGGTTTGAATGGCATGCCTATTACCAGCCAGTCTTTTAACTACAAAATTGTTACCTATCGCTAGCTTACAAAGACTTACCAATTCCTTACACTCAATATCTATAGTGTTGATCGATATTTTTTGGTTGTTATTGTTGCTTTGCCGCTGTTGTGTTGCTTGCTGTGGTCGATTTTGTGTTGATTGTTGCTGTTGATGTTGCTGTTGGTGTTGCTGTTGCTGTTGCTGTTGCTGTTGCTGTTGCTGTTGCTGTTGCTGTTGCTGTTGCTGTTGCTGTTGCTGTTGGCCGACTTTTGAGTTCCACGGACTTTTGCATGGTTGAATGATATCATTCTCCAGCATATCCCGTACTTGCTTGTTGATCACCTCTTTCTTGCTCTCAGGCAGACGGTACATTCTTTGATTTATCGGTGCTTGATCCTGTATCACCGGTATCTCTTGCGTTATTGCACTGGTATATGTGAAGAGGTCACCTTTAAGGTGGAAAATATCGTTGAACTCCTCACATATTTCCACTATGGATTGACACTCTTGAGGACCTAGGTTTTTCCCTAAGTGGAGTTCCTCGTGTAATTGTGTCAACCTTGGATCTTTTGGTAATTCCTCCTCTGGGAATAGATGTCGGATATACTGGAGGTTGTCTCCCTCCGAAGGTTTTTCATCCGCATTGTATTCCGTAGAACGGTTGTCCTCATTTTCCCCCGGAAAGGTGGAAAATTCCTTCATTGGATATAACTCCACCATGATTCGGTCTATGGTTTGGAGGTAGCTTGCGATATTGAGTACCTCTACTTGGGCACTCTTCTCTTTCCCTAGAATACAATTGGATATGAAAATCCCTGATTGTATTGGTTTAGGTAGTAGAATTACCTCTTCCCGAATTTCTATGGGAAGTCTCAGCATTTTTCGTGAACGTGCGGGTATTATTGCCGGTTTGTTCTGAAAAATTTCTACCTCCGAAGCGTTTGGCAGTGAGTGTTCCACCACTGTTACTTCTTTGTTAGCTTTCTTTGGTTTGTCAGCTATTAAAGTGGGGTTGGGATGCTTAGAGCCTGACAAATTGTCGCCCCCTTTCCGCGGTCTGAACCTTCACAGCTCCCCTTCCTGCGGCTTCCCGTTCGGCTGCCTTTGTCAAAACTTTCCTATATTATTATTTACAAAGTCATCAGAAAAACTTTCGGGATTTATGTTTGTGTTAAACAAATTAAAAAACTGAATTCAAATTGTACGCACTCAAAGCTAAACTATCACACTCATGAAAACACTCACTCTTCTCATTGCATTCAGGCCCTTAAGGCACACAACTGTCATCCACACCAAGAAACGCCAAACTCACATTTTCCAACTTTCACTTCCTTCTTCTTAGCATCCAGCTTTCGTGCCGTTCGGACGTGTACCCTCATAAAATATATATCCTCAATTTAAACAACAATCCCGTTTTGTTTTTATTGTTCACCCTGCCTGCTCAATAGTTTGTCTGGGGAAATTACAAACAAATTTTTCGACAGGAAGTCGTTACCCAACAGCCCATCTTCCGACACCCTCGGCAATGAGTCCATTATTTGCAAGCTACAAGGAATCTCCTGGTGTAACCTGAAATTTCCATAACAGCATCCTCTGGTATTCCCTTTGCCAAAAAGTGTCTGGAGTGCATAATTCGGGTGGAGTGCCTTCAGCTTTAAGAGGCTCATCTCAGCGCCGGTGTCCACTATTAGGCGCGTGGTGTTGCTACGGCAATTGTCCAAAGGGAGTTGGACTATCGGGACTTTGGTCGGTACAAGCTGAGAACAGCTTTGGCTGAGTTCCGAGTTTAGTTCGGTCGGGTTGGGATTTCGAGTTTTCTGATTTCTCCCACTTTGCTATTTGCGGACATTCCGCCACCATGTGGTTGCTTCGACCGCAAAATCTGCACAATTTACCGCTTTTATTGGGAAAGCATTCTTCCTTGGAGCCTCTGTAGACTCGGAGCTAGCAGAGCTAGAACGGCTGCGGCCTGCCCTGGGCCGACGGTGCTGGGGTCGGTGTTTTCCAGTTGTTGAGCCCGTAGTACGTAACCATACCTTTCCCATTGCTTACAACCCAACTCACTCATTTGCTAATGCTTATGACCTTGTGTTTCTCTAACTTCTTTTATGTACTTCTCCCAGGAAAGGCGAACCTATAACACTAGTTCAATGCCCTGAAATTGTATTAGATAGCTTTTGAAACTGCTTTTGAACAGGTGAAAATGGCAACGCTAGGAGTTCCACAGTTTTCCCCTTCCGTAGTGAAATGAATTTCAGGATAGAGATGTATGCGCTGTTGAAATATGAATCCCGTATTGAAGGGACCTGTTGTATTCCAGAATACTACCCTTATTAAATTTAACACTGAATCTCCTAACACATCCTTAAAAACTTCACTTAACATATATTACATTCTCACTTAATACATACCATTCATAAACATTCACAATATTACCAGTTACAGCACACTTAATAACCTGCACCTTTTTATTTATTGAAAACATAGCAACTTGGATTTTCGTCCGAATTGAATGTGAAAAGTCACAGAAGAAAAAACAGATAGAAAAAAAATTCAGTTCAAAAAGTTCAGTTGAGATTGGAAGTTAGTAGAGTTTAGTTCTGGCTGTTGGAAGAAGAAGTTTAGTTTGAGAGTTCTAGTTGGAGATTACAGTGGAAGAATTGTTTGAGTTAGCAATTGAATTGTAAGTTTTAGTGTGAGTTTTGTTATAAAAAAAAAAGGAGAAGCTGTAATAAAAATAAACAAAGTAACACACAATAAAAGAAAAGAAACTATAGAAACCGCCCACATAATCAAACGATTTTTCAATTCAAAAACGGACAACTTTATATCAAGAATTGAAATCAAACAAAACATGAATTGATGAAAGAAGATTAAATAAAGGAATACTAAAAGGTCCCCGCTCTTCCCTCAACCGAGGAAGCACGGCGCCGGACTTCAACACTGGTGGCAGCGGTGGGATACAACCAAAGGATCCCAAATAAAAAGAAGAAAATAAGAAGAAAAAAAAAACAAGAAAAAAAAATTTTTTAAACAAAACAAAATTTAAAACAACAAAAAAAAATGTTTATAAGAAGAAGAAAAAAGTAAACATAAAACAACGAAAAACAAAGTAAACAAAAAAATTTAAAACAAAAAAAAAAAAATTTTAGTGAACACAAGAGAAATAACCAAATAAGAAGAAGAAAAAAAAATTTTTCAAGAAAAAAAAAAAACCCGACAAAACTACGAAAAAAAAAAAAACATAAAACAACGAAGAAAAAAAACATAAAACAACGAAAAAAAAAATCCAGCAAAAGACCAGGATATTCAACTTCTAGGGCGTGAAGTCTGCCTGGCAAGAATAACAAAATAATATAAAATAAAGAAAGGAACACAAAGAGGAACTCTACGACACAACAAAGAAGAAAAAAAAGGGACAACAATAAGAAATTCAACAAGACTTCTATCAACATCTAGAGTAGTAAGAAATTTTTTCAATATTTTGTTTTTTCTCTCTAAATTTTTTAGGAATATTTTCTACTTGGAAGCTTTCCTTTTTACTAACATACATTTTTTTCGATAGAAATTTCTATCTATATTCTTTGAAAATTCTCTTTTCAGTTTTTTTTCGACGACATTTCCGTTTCTTTTCCTTCTCGTCGAAAATTTTCTTTCTTTTCAGTTTTGGGTCCAAACCATATCGTTTCCATATATATATATTGAATAATAACATAAAGGCCATTTTTTCATAAACCATATTTTTAAGAATTGATAACAAATTTTCGCCATACTTTAATTCAAATTTTCAATATTACGAGCCCATATTACACGAGACAGGCGGCTAGGCAGGGGGAAGAACAATTCCACTATCAACAGATACTCAGTAAAACCCCTGAAATGGCTCTTTCTGTCGGAATTTCTGATGTTTTCAGAATCGTCCCTACCTTTGACGGGAAACCCTGCGACTTAGGTAAATTTATTTCCGGGGGAGACGTTTTATTTAGATCCATAAAGAAGGCAGACCCGGATATATACGAGACGTTTTTAGAGCTAGTCAAAAATAGACTAGAGGGTCATGCTTACGATCTGATTAGGTATAGCCAAATCGCTAAGTGGGAGGATTTAAAAGATAAACTCGAATCGGAATATAAAGAGGAGCAATCTCGGTCGACGGCACACAATGAGTTGATTTCTCTGAAACAACGCTACAGAGAAACCGTCCGGGAATACGGCGATAGAGTCGCGAATGCTCTAAGGACTCTAAACTCTGCCACGTGTGAAATAACAGCAGACGCGGTGGTTAGGGAATTCTTAATGGAAGAAAACAAAAAATTGGCCGTACAAACATTTGAAGATGGACTAATGAACGAACAGCTAAAGATACTAGCTAAAGTCCATGGGGGAAATAATTTAAAACAGTCGATTGCACATGTAGTATCACATGGTGCTCGAATGGACAACTCTCCCAGGTCATATCAATATAACGAAAAACCTACATTCAATCGCATAGTCTGCCAAACCTGTGGTAAGTCAGGGCATACACAGGACACATGTTATCAAAACATGCAGTCCACTTTTCCGAATAGACAACCCATAAAAAAGGAATATAACATATTATGCAATTTCTGTGGTCGGAATAATCACACAGAGAATGAGTGTAGATACAAGATATCTAGGAATGGATCGTCTTCAACAAATTACCAACATGGTACAACAACGCGTAACCCATTCCGAAATAATCCTACAAACTCTGAAAATCGTTTTGGTGAAAATTCTAGGACCACCAATAGACAAAACGATCTGCAAAATGTTCACTTTTCTCGGGTGCAAGAGTCGGAAAACGAGGCCTGACGCCAACCAAAATTGATGGAAGACAGACCAAAGTTTTCTATTTACAGCATTAGATCTTTGGAAATAGATAACGACCATTTTAATGAAGCTCCTAGCCAAATTTACCCTGAGCCCACATACTCCTATAAACCAAGCCATATAAACGAAGATAACCCTGTCCCTAATATAAAGACTCCGATTCATACTCCCATTCTGGAAAACAATTCAGCAACACAGACTGAAAATCCGAAATTTTCAGCAGTATTAAAGACTGAAATCGCTAATATCTCAGATATCCCTATTGACAACGCAGACACTTCAGCAACCAAGACTGAAAACTCAGCAGTATTAAAGACTGAAAATTCGGATCCTGCAGAAAATATACAAACAGAAACCGCTAATATTCCGGCTATCCCAATAGACAACCCCGACACTTCAGCAACAAAGACTGAAGACCCAATAGTTGCAATAAAATGCGAAACCCAAGTCAGTTCAGCAGCTAATACTGATGAACAAATCTTTTCAGCAGCAAAGACTGACGGATTAAATGTTTCTACAGCAGATATAACTGAAGAAATAGTTCAAACAGCAAATAGGACTGGGAACCAAGATGTTCTAACAGCTAATAAGTCTGAAGAACTATTCGAATCAGTAAATGAGACTGAGAAACTAAACGATCCATCAGCAGTGAGTAAGACTGAAAAGGTAGACGTTCCGACAGCAGTTAAAGCTATGGACAATGACAACACTAAGCCGAAAACAATAAATATTTTAAACAACGAAAACAAACACAAACACTTACTCAAACACGAAATAATAAAAAATGAAAATAATAATTTAACTAAAATAGGTATTGTAAAGAGTAACTATATAAATACATTACAAGTCTTTTTTTTCAACAATAAAAATTTATTCCAATGCAAAATACAAAAAAATAAAAGGTTACACCGTCATTTAAATTATTTAAGATCATTTTTCAAGAAGATTTTTGGTAATAATCATCTTTATTCAATCATCATAGTAATAGGCCCAGAAAGGTTTTGGAAACTTTTCCATAAATTTAAGGAAAAGATAAACACATAACCAATGGCCTTTGTTTTATTATTCAATATATATGAAATAATCTAACAATTGTAGGAAATGACGGAAATGAAAAAAAAAAAAAAAAAAAAAAAAAAAAAAAAAAAGTTAATGAGGGGGACGAAAGAAAGAAAATTTTAGAGGTAATATATTGGAAATTTTAGAATTAATATATATTCGAACGGAAAAGGAAAGAAAGGAAATTTTATTGGTAATATATATATTAGAAATTTTGGAATTAATATATATACGGAAATGAGAATTTTGAAACAATAATATTAATATTATATATTTAATATAATAAGTAATAATGATTTTTAGATAAGAAAAGAAAAGGTTCCAAGGAGAAATATTTAAATTTAGTTAATATATAATGTAAATAGACTATTTTGGACTATTTTTCTAGTGTTAAGAACTTTTTGAGTATTGGAAAAATTTAGTTAATATATAATGTAAGTAGATTAATTTTCTAGTATTAAGAACTTTTTGATTATTGTAACCTTTGATGAAAGATTAATTTTGAAAACCTTTGTAATGTAATTGAACGAAAATCCAAGTTTTTAATTAATCTTAATTTAATATATAGTTAATAGAAAATTATTCTCTTCAAGGATAATTTTCTTTCTCGAAGAAGGGTGGGATGTTGTATTCCAGAATACTACCCTTATTAAATTTAACACTGAATCTCCTAACACATCCTTAAAAACTTCACTTAACATATATTACATTCTCACTTAATACATACCATTCATAAACATTCACAATATTACCAGTTACAGCACACTTAATAACCTGCACCTTTTTATTTATTGAAAACATAGCAACTTGGATTTTCGTCCGAATTGAATGTGAAAAGTCACAGAAGAAAAAACAGATAGAAAAAAAATTCAGTTCAAAAAGTTCAGTTGAGATTGGAAGTTAGTAGAGTTTAGTTCTGGCTGTTGGAAGAAGAAGTTTAGTTTGAGAGTTCTAGTTGGAGATTACAGTGGAAGAATTGTTTGAGTTAGCAATTGAATTGTAAGTTTTAGTGTGAGTTTTGTTATAAAAAAAAAAGGAGAAGCTGTAATAAAAATAAACAAAGTAACACACAATAAAAGAAAAGAAACTATAGAAACCGCCCACATAATCAAACGATTTTTCAATTCAAAAACGGACAACTTTATATCAAGAATTGAAATCAAACAAAACATGAATTGATGAAAGAAGATTAAATAAAGGAATACTAAAAGGTCCCCGCTCTTCCCTCAACCGAGGAAGCACGGCGCCGGACTTCAACAGACCCTTGCACTGCCTTGTCCAACAAGGCAAACAACCTTAATTTCTTGCAGTTATGTTCCGAATGTCTGAGGAACAGTCCCTCTGATAGTACGTGTAAAAATAGCGAAGGCCCCACACGTCTCCTCAATATAACAGTGGTGGTAGCCTTGATGTACGTGAGGCGTTTTCAATTAGGAGGGTGGCTCGTCTCTGAATGATATCAAGTAGATCAAAGGTTGTTTTTTTATACTAACGCGCGCACAAAAGGTGATTGTGGAGTACCGTTAAATGTCGGAACTCAGTGCAAACGGACGATGAGGAAGTGGATAAGGAAAGGAAATTGTGGTGGGCGAGTATTGGTGCCAGCGTATGGCACTGGGTTCACTAACACCCCGACCTTGTTCCCACGAAAGGAAAATTGTTCGCCTGAGGATAATGGTTAAGTAAAACGCACTGTTTCACAGAATTTAGACTTTTATTCTCTTTGTGGGCTCCGCGATAGTATAGTGGTTAGTATACCCGCCTGTCACGTGGGAGACCGGGGTTCGATTCCCCGTCGGGGAGCCTCTGGCGCAAGACTAATGACCTTGCCCGGAAAAAAGAAATCATTATGGAAAATTTAACAAGCCTCAGGACTTGCTAAATAAGGCCAAGATCGGTTCCTGGTTGTAGTGCCGATGATGATGATGATTCTATTTGTATTTTTATTCTAGTTTATCCCGCAGAGTTTATTTTATCACATTTGTAAGGAGCAGTCTATTCGTATTTTGTACATCAACGACACTGTTTATTATTCATGTTGGGCGGCACTTATAGATTAATAATTGTTGCAAATTCACCGAACTATAGGATTGTATCGGAAAATGCCCCGGTATTTTCCTTTGCCTGCCGTTGCTAAAATTGATTTGGTTTAGGCAAAATAATGAACGCGGCTCCAACTCGACGCGACATTCTGTTAATTTCTTGTGAAACGTTCGAACACACTGCGGTGGATGAAAATCGATTTATAACGCGGCGTGACTTTCCGCTGTTATGGTTGGGTGAAGACTGCTTAAGCAGCGGCGTGACCGGCCGCGGTGATGATTTGTAACGACTTGGTGATGCGCACCGTTCGGCGGATGAATCTCGACTGACCAATGAATGAAAAGAATCCATTCATCGCGTCGTGGCGGTTGAGTCATAGCAGAAATAAAATCACTGCCACTTGCTAGGAATTTCGAGAAGAGTTGCTATGCTTGTATAGGGAGTTTGTTTCCGGGAATTCCTGCCGTACTGGCTGGGCTAGATTACTCGGTTGCTATGTGTACCCAGAAATCGGTTTTGGGAACACGAGCAAGTATGGGCATGAGTTTTCGGGAGAAATTGGAATTACTTGGGTGCAAGCGAGGAATATCATTTAGATAAGATATTAACCGAAGTAATTTCGGGGAAATGTATGCGGCTCGCTATAGTTGGTGGTGATGGTTAATGTTCGTTGTAGGTTTGAAAATGCGTTTTATTACAGCATATGAATTTCGGGGAAATTAAGATTGCTTGGTCGCCAGGAAGGAATATGGTTTAGATAAAGAATTGACCGAAGCAATTTTGGGAATATGTATGCGGGGATGATTTAGAATATATTCTGTTGGGAGTTTTGGGGTGTGTTTATTGCAAAGTTAGGAATGTATGCTATTGCGGATTTTACATGGGGAGTTGGGTTAAGGTGAGGCGCTGTTAGCGGTCAAGGTTGGTTAGAATTGTGGGTTGGTTCTCCGTGTGATATAGAGAGCACCCACGAAATACCGATAAACATTAGTCTTAAATGCCTGGACATACCAACGATGAGGAAACACATGATCTGTGCTTAGGGAAAGAACTCCAGCATGTGAGCATGTGTCGTTTCAAACAGATGCACACACAATACACGTCGAAGAACACTAAAAGAAAATCGAATAAGAAAAAAAAGCATCAGCCGTATACCAAGCAATAACATAGCAATTCCACATCAGTCGGATGTAGTTGAGTTTCGAAATCGAATTCGTACACGCGCCAGTGGCCTGATGTGTTGAGCATTGATTCAATCTTTTAGTGATTTTAATCGTCATAGCGTCGGCTCAAATCACACGTTCTTCACTATCGTCGCAAACACTATAAACACATCCAAGCGCTGATCTAACTTGAGATGTATAGAGAATGAGAAGTTGTGCCCAAGAAAAACGTATTTTGGTTCTGCAAAGTCTCAGTTTCTTTGGCGTTGACGATACCCAAATCATGCTCACATTTCGCATGTAAATTGTATTATGGGGAACGAAGATTTATCGAGTCAGTGGACGACTAAACCTTAGTTTCGGTTCAGGCTATAATATCGGGTTTGTTAATTGCCCCCCCCCCCCCCCCCCCGCTCCCCCACCACCAAATATAAATCTGGTTATAAATTCGGAGGAATCCTTTTCAACATCCGTCTTTACTCTGATTTATTTACGCTAGGAAATCGTGTTTGTCTTTCCGAACAAGTTCACGTATCTATAATTAAAACCTTCAACATCATTATCTTTGGTGGGCTTGTGGGGAGGAAGTATTGCGCCAATACACGGGCACTTCGTTCACTTCCTCCTCCATCATAAATTGTTCATCCGCGAAGGTTCATCCTTTTTTCCGCCGACACAAAAGGAAAAGCCAAACACCAACACGAGACAAGTAAAACTAAAACACACTTTTCTTCTATTGTTAAGGGTTCTTTTATTGTTGTTTCATTTTCTTATTGGATACTAACATTTTACGGTAGCACTGCGTGAAAGTTACAATGTGGAGTTAATAAAAACACAAACTTCGAAGACTGCCGCAAATATAATATTCGACATGGAGGTTGCAAACACTTCGACACGACCCCGAGGTCGTCGGAGGGCGGACGATTGCGTGACCACGATGGTCAGCGGATGGAAAACGACTCCTAGAGAACCCACCGGTACGGTGGATGGCGAGCGACCCGGCCGGTTGGAAGATTGAATTGCGATTCAGCGATATCTTGCTCGTGCAGAGCTCACTCGCTAATCGTGATCATGGTGGTATGTGTACATGGTTCTTTCATGGATGAGAACGAACCTAGAACAAAGAAAGGGCATAAAGTGCATTCATGGGATACGATTTCGGTAAAGCAAATAAAACCGAACTGGTCGGATGGTAATGGGATCTTTGTTGGAAATGTGCGTTGCGGCTAAACAAATAGACGACGATGCGATGTGGAAATGTGCTAATTGGTTTTAGCTAGGTTGCTGGGAAATGGTGTTTATGGCATCGCTAGTAAGGGTAGGTATTGAATTCCTATTTGCATTTGTTTATGCTGTAGGATTTAATTGATGCCAACAGACGCGGAATGCGTATTTGCTTTGGTCCCTTGGGTGTAAGTCGCCAGCCAATGTGTATGTAGGAAACATTGTTGTACACATGGCGCGGCTGGGAAAATAGACGGCGCAATATTTATGGTCCCTGTCATGACGGTTACATTGAATGCAAACCGAATCATTTTGTTTACAGGAATTTGTCTGGTACCGAAGGTGACGAATTGGTTTGGAATTCCAGATAAGTAAAACAAGAAATCTTACGGAAAATTGTATGCGAAGAGATGCATGAAAAGGTAAGTTTTCTTTACAGGGACTTTAAGATTATAGATTTGATCTATATAATGCGTGAAGCATTTACAGGTGCTAATGCTGTTGCATTAGCAGAAACTGGTGTAGATTGGGTTGTAATAATGGGGGTTCTGCCTGATAAGGTGAAGAAAGAAATCTTACGGGAAATTGTATGCGAAGAGAATGCATGAAAGGTAAGTTTTCCTTGACAGGGACTTTTTAAGTTCATAGATTTGATCTATATGATGCGTGAAGCATTTTCAGGTACTAATGCGATTGCATTAGTGAAGTTAGGAAATTGGGTTTTTACGGTAAGTAGACGGTGGGGTTTGGCGGAACCGCCACAGGCTCTGCGAATTCTTCCCTAGAATTGAGTGTTTCGTCAGCAAACCTGACTCCGGGAATTCGTATTTTGTTTCCGCGTTATAATCTCTTCGGGAGATCTGATTGGGGACCTATTTTGTCTATATAAGTTTTGATCACAGGAGGTAACAATTTTTTCCTCATCAATTCCATATTCTTGAAAAAATAGAAAACCAATTCACAGTTTACTACAACGCACGACCGGCAATTGAGCTAACTCATCAGCGTCTCGGATATAAATGCCATACATATTACCATACAACGTTTAGGGGCTTGTGGAGATTCCAACAGATTACACACATGCAACCTTGGGAAACAACACAGAACCAAACCATTTATATAGCAATCACGGCTTACGTATAGAGTTGCGACATTCTTGCATGCACGGGGTCATGCATGCATCCCTTTTTAACGTGGGTTCGAATCACGATCTTTCCTATCATCGTAAAACGCTATAGATTTAACCTTGAGCAATCATTGAAATTCAGACCATGGATTAAACAGTGTTGCAGAGGTTCAACTTATACCTGTAGCACTGGACCATATAAGGGTCGTATAACCCAATTACGGTTTTCTCCTTCTAAATCGTGAGGAGTCGGGAAAACTGAAAATAATTTCAAAGACTAAATACCTATGATTACCAATGAGTGAACACCTACCATTCATTTTTGCCTATTGGAAAATTGTGTTAGGAAAACCTATTTTCTAGATTAAGCATGGACGATGGACGGCAAAGGAGAATTATTTATAACTGACGAATATCTCAGTTGTTTTTCCAGCATGAATGCGTATGGCACTGAAAAGTATTGCAGAGATAGACGAAGCACACGATTCTCCCATCTAATGCAACGACTAAAAAAATAGAGAGATCAAATTCGCAAAAAAAGAAACAAATTCAATTCAAGGGGAAAAACTTTATAAAATTTCTTCCTACACAATCGGATCGAATTTCTCAATTAGAAATCAAACAAATTGATCGTATACCCAAGTACTCGGATTCATTATGCAACAGGCACATATCCTAATGAATTTGCCACCTTCGTTCAATTAAGAAACAAACGCATTAAGGGGGAAATTAAGAGAACAACCTACGAGCTGTGAACCGCCCGCGAAATACACACCTAATGTGAAGGACAAAAGTGTTCACTTTTGCTCTGAGTGTCCTTTTTTATAATATATAAATACGTATATATTTATATATATATATATATATATATATATATATATATATATATATATATATATATATATCGTGCCTTTTAGACCTAGTGCCTCGCTTTTTGCGCTTTCACAGGATAATACCATTTTAATGTTTTTATGCTCCGCGTAAACATGGCCGAGAGCGTTGTGTTGTCATGTGAAAAATGGAAGAGAAAGTACCTCTGTCCTCGATGGCGAAGGATCATGTATACATGCATGTTTGTGGGTGTCGGTTGAGCCCCTGTTTTCAGCTTTTAGTTCTCATTGTGCATTTGCTCACCACTTTAATCTTCAGAACATGTTAAATGTGATAAGTGCACGAATACACGGGAGTAGATTCGCGTGACGTTTTTAGGTTTTCAGTTTTGCCGTCGCGATTCCTTTTTATATTTTGTAATTTTTTTTTCAATTTTTTTCCTTAGCTTTTTTTTTTTGTAATTCCCCAAAAGAAAAAAAACGATATATGGTTATACTTTGTTGACAAAGCTCACGAACAGGACAACATTACAGTTTTCGTGTTCTGTGTAAACCAGAGATATGTGAGTAGTTACAAATAAAAGCATAAAGTGATGAGCTGTCTGTTTTTTCATTTAAACAAAATTCTTGCTGTGATTTTCAGATGATCTGGTTAAGATGACTGATCGGAGTAGTAAAAAAAATTGTTGGTTTTGTGGTCTCTGGTTTCAGCTATATTATTAACGTTATGAGGTCGTCCTGAAAATACTTATCCAAAAACATTTTCGTAAGTGCGAGCGCACAGAGCTATTTCACTCAAAATCGCCACCTGGTTGTTTTTATGAAATTCTCACAAAATATTATATAATATATTTAATTATATATGGTTACATAATTGATAAAATTACATTATATAGGTATTATTCAGACACAATCTTTACATCTTTAGCCCTGTGACTAGGGCAGTAGAATATATTCACAGCTAGGCCGGCTTGTGGTAAGAGGCGATTAAAGGCCAAGTGGTAGGTGGCTCCCAACGCCCTGTCGTCTGGTGAAATACCACCCCATGAAGCTATTGGCTCTGTGAAATTGTCCCGAGAATTCCCTGGCCGTGTTTCGGAACTTGGCTGATGGACCGGTTCGAGAAAAGGTTGGTTTATGTGGTAGTCGGACCCAAGGTGAGATACCACCCCGTCACGCTGTACATTCCACCATAACGTCGGGAGAAATGATCG
The DNA here is from genome assembly GCA_963931805.1 of Microdon myrmicae. Lineage (NCBI taxonomy): Eukaryota > Metazoa > Arthropoda > Insecta > Diptera > Syrphidae > Microdon > Microdon myrmicae. The sequence continues at coordinate 117,176,949 of OZ007500.1, read as the reverse complement.
ACTATGTTTCGGATGTATGATGAATAGCCCGGACTGTCTCCGAGATAAGTCATGATGGTGCCTTCTGAGATAAAGAATTCCGGAGGTAAACTAGTTTCCCATTCGGATCTCCGGGGGACTTCTCAGGGGGAATATCATGCATGAACTTTAAGAAATTCGTCACCGCGTAATCGGGCTCGTTCTCGAGGCTCCGTCGACGTGTGGGGAGCGAAGCACTGTGCAGCGACGTACGGCGCTGATTCTCTTCGCATCCCCATCATTCACTAAGATAAAGTTCCGCCAACCGAATCGTCACTAAATGTTCCAGCGAGAGTTAATCGCCAAACGAATGAACGAAACGCCGCCACGTTTGTAAACAACCAACAAAACGAACACCAAAACACGGAACGAACAACACACCATCCACTAGAAGTGGTTAATTGAAAGACACTGTTTAATGATTAATTAAATCTTTATTGTTTTCGGTTACATGTTGAACAGGTTTATGCATTTATATTTGAGTCAATTTATTCAATTATTAAAAGAAAAGTTCGCTTGCAGTTAATTTAATTCCGAACACTTTAGTCTTCACTACCGCTTTAAATGTGAGACGAGCTATCAAGTCAACCAGCACTTCACAATCGACCCGTTTATAAACGCATCTCCGCAGCCGGCGGAGAGCGGGAGTGAACCGACCGTGGCGAACGGTGGTTGTACGAGGGTTGCCTTTTATATTTCGGGATTAGACAACAAAAACAAATATTGACCATCGAAAATTACTTTATTGTTTTTCAAAATATTCCCCAGAAAGATCTATACACTTATGCATGCATTTGAACCAATTGTCGAAGCACTTTTGCCACTCTGATTGAGGTATCTCCAACACATGCATTCTGAATGCAGCAACCGCTTCTTCAGGTGTCGAAAAACGTTGACCTCTCAGTTTGTTTTTTACGTACGGGAATAAAAAGAAATCATTCGGTGCCAAGTCAGGACTATACGGCGGATGACCCATCAAATCGATGTTTTGGGTGCTCAAAAATGCAGTTGTCGCAGCCGATGTGTGAGAGCTCGCATTGTCGTGGTGAAGAGTGATCCGTCTTCGGCGGTTGGTTTTCCTGATTTCTTGGAAGACAACTGGCAAACAAATGGTTGTGTACCACTCAGAATTGACTGTTCTGCGTTGTTCTAGTGGTACGGTTGCGACATGTCCAGTTTTTCCGAAAAAACAGGCGGCCATTTGCTTGGAAGTGCTGCGTGCGCGAACAACTTTTGTTGGATTTGGCTCATCTTGAAACACCCAGACAGTGGACTGCTGTTTACTTTCGGGCTCATACGCGTAAATCCACGATTCATCACCAGTCACGATGTCATAGACGTGTTTCGAAGCACCGCGACCGTATTTTTTGAGCATTTCTTTCGACCAATTGACACGAGCCTTTTTTGGGCGATTGACAAATTGTGTGGAATCCAACGCGAACAAATTTTTTTGACGGTCAAATGTTTATGCAATATTGAATGTATGCTGGTCCGACTAACGCCTAAGGTTGTCTCAATCTCACGATAGGTCACATGACGATCTTCCAATATCAGTTCGCGCACAGCATCAATGGTTTTCGGAACAACAACTGATTTTGGACGACCTTCACGAAATTCATCTTGGAGTGCACTACGACCACAATTGAATTCACCATACCATCGATAAACACTGGTCCTTGATGGAGCTTCATCGCCAAAAATTGAATTAAGTTCATCCATGCACTGTTGCTGATTTAATCCACGCCGAAAGTTGTAAAAAATAATCGCACGAAAATGTTGACCATTTAATTCCAGTTTTGGGCCGAGATGAATGTTTTAAATTACTGTAAACAACACAAATAGCGCTCGTATGTCAAAACGTTCTGAGTGCGTATAACCTCAAAAATGTCCAATTTTACGACAGAGCTGTCAATTGCCGGATTGCAACACTAGGGTTGCCAAATCCCGAAACATAAGAGGCAACCCTCGTAATAGGACTCCCCGAGGATGGAACTCTGACATGAATTCCATCCTTAAGGGTGCGGCCACTGTATGAAATGCACTCTTTCAGTGCAATGGTGTGTCCATGGTTCTTTCATGGATGAGAACAAACCTAGAACAAAGAAAGGACATAAGTGCATTCATAGGATACGATTTCGGTAAAGCAAATAAAACCGAAACCGTCGGATGCTAACGGGATCTTTGTTGGAACATGTGCGTCGCGGCTAAACAAAGAGACGACGATACGATGTGGAAATGTGCTAATTGGTTTTAGCTAGGTTACTGGGAAATGGAGTTAATGGCATCGCTAGTAAGGGTAGGTATTGAATTATTTGCGTATCGCCAGAATGCCTGATGAAGGACAGCGGTATTTTGTTTACTCATGGTGTGAGTTAGGGAAATAGGCTTCAGCGTCGATTGCGCTAATTAAATGCAGCCGCTGGTATATTATTTCTGGGAGAAAAAGGTCGCCGGTCTATGTGTACGTTAAGAGATTTATCATACATATGACGAAGCTGAAAAATAGACAGCGCAATGTTTATTGGCCTTGGTGAAGGTTACATTATATGTAATTCAAATCCTTTTGTTTACAGGAATTCGTCTAGGGAGATTTGCTTGACACCGAAGGTGCCGAATTAGTTTGAGATTCCTGATAAGGTAAGAAAGAAATCTTACAGGAATTGTATGCGAAGAGATGCATGAAGGGTAAGTTTTATTTTCCAGGGACTTTTATGTTATAGATTTGATCTATATAATGCGTGAAGCATTTACAGGTGCTAATGCTGGTGCATTCGCGCAGTTAGGAGATTGGCTTAATGTTATGGGGGTTTTATGGTAAGTAGACAGTGGGGTTTGGCGGAACCGCCACAGACGTTCTACTGATAACGGCATTTTATAAAATCAGGGGCACGGTTTCACTAATACGAATATAAACACCGTCCACCTATATTTGCAAACAGTTAAACCTGATGTCCTTGCCCTAACTGAGACTCAGGTCGATTTATCAAGTGATTCTACATATCTTCGTTGCTCCGGATACAACTTACATTGGAGATTCCGTTTTGAGGGCGGAGTCTGCGTCTTCACGCGGTCCGATCTGGCTTGCCAGCGGATGAATGCGTTGGAGGCCAATAACATGGATATCATATGGTTGAGGGTCGTGCTGAGGAGTTCTGTTAAATTTCAGTGTTGTCTTTGCCCCTTCCCGAATGACGATCGAACGGCGACACTTTTAAACATCTTTCATGCACCGTCGATTGGATACAGATCAACCACCCGACTTGTCGTCCTTGGTGATTTTAATGTACACAATTCGGGCTGGTTGGTGCATTCTAACAGAACCGACGAGGCTGGGGGGCTCGTGAAGATGTTCGCTGTTAGCCGTAATTCGACACAACTCGTGGAGGAACCTACACGAATGCCGGAAGCCTGAGGTGATTACAGTAACACCCTCGATCTGTTGTTGACATTTGAGCCGAGCAGTTATACCATGGAAGTTGCTGCGCCACTGGGAAACTCTGATGACTGCTTGATTGCTGTTGTGCAGCCACTTGCTTTTCAGTCGAATAACCGGCGTAAGCAGCCTCGCCATGTATGGAGATATGGAGCTGCAAACTTGGACGATTTGCGAGAATTCTTCGTGTAGTACGGTTCGCCTACGTGCTTCTCGATTAAACGAGGAAGAGAAGCGAACGATGATCCTGTATGAATGCTTGTTGTTTGTTGTTGAGTTCTGGTCCTGTTATGTTCTGTAGGGGTTCAGTTTTAGGAAGCGAGTCTCCTTATCCTGAAAAGGATGTGGGATCTCTTAAAATAGACCGCTCCTGAAAAAACCGTCCTACAAAGGGGTCGTCGCCGTGCTTCCTCTGATCTAAATGGAAGAGCAACGTCCTTGATTTGGCCTCAGTCCTTGTCTCCTAATCTGCCATTTTTATCTTTGTGGGGGTACCACTGCTCTACTCACCAGTTGTTAGCCAGAAAATGAAAACAAGGCTTGCAGGATAATACCACTATAGGCGGGAGTGTCAAAGCACACACGTGACGAGAGTTTTTCAAAACCCGAAAACAAGCAAATCACAATACATTGGAAATGCACTATTTTCCAACACAACTTCGCAAGAAACTCTGTCCACACTTTATTCTTCGCCCTACACTTCCTTCGCGAAGCGAAGATTGCCGGCATTGTGTGTCGGCGGATCAAATGGACATGGGTTTGATTGGAGACGTGTTTGATTGTACGTACAAGGCATGAGAAAATATGCATTGTGATGTTTGGATTTTTGGAATTGAATTCAATGTTCAACAATTGAATTGAACTCAATGTTTGAACGTTTGGTTCAATTTGCTTAAAGTTGATTGCAACGTAGATTCGGCGATATAAATATATGATATTGGATGGGAATTCGATTTGTATCCATTATGGATGTGGGGCAAAAGGAAACATGAAAAAAAATATTTTTACAACATCTGAAAACTGTCATTCCTGTTTTGGATTGTGCCCAAATGCGAAAAGCATGTCCTTCGGAGAGTAACATAAAGCCAATATCGTACAAAAGCGTTTTTTTCAAAGTCTCTTTGTCTCGTCACACACGTGACGAGAGTTTTTCAAAACCCGAAAACAAGCAAATCACAATACATTGGAAATGCACTATTTTCCAACACAACTTCGCAAGAAACTCTGTCCACACTTTATTCTTCGCCCTACACTTCCTTCGCGAAGCGAAGATTGCCGGCATTGTGTGTCGGCGGATCAAATGGACATGGGTTTGATTGGAGACGTGTTTGATTGTACGTACAAGGCATGTGAAAATATGCATTGTGATGTTTGGATTTTTGGAATTGAATTCAATGTTCAACAATTGAATTGAACTCAATGTTTGAACGTTTGGTTCAATTTGCTTAAAGCTGATTGCAACGTAGATTCGGCGATATAAATATATGATATTGGATGGGAATTCGATTTGTATCCATTATGGATGTGGGGCAAAAGGAAACATGAAAAAAAAATATTTTTACAACATCTGAAAACTGTCATTCCTGTTTTCGATTGTGCCCAAATGCGAAAAGCATGTCCTTCGGAGAGTAACATAAAGCCAATATCGTACAAAAGCGTTTTTTTCAAAGTCTATATGCGAATGGCTGTTAGAATCCTAGAACTTCTCACTAACTCTTCGACAAGTTAAAGGAATTCGAAAATCAAAATAAATTAGCGTCAACCGTTCTAGAAGCACTCTTCCATTTAGGCGCGACTGTGCGAATCTCATTTTCCAATTTATTCCGTCGGCAAACGATTCAATTTGTTGTTTCAAATTTAATAAAGTCTTGCAAAGCTTAGCAAACTCGAATAGTGAATGCATTTTAATAGTTTCAGATGAGATAAAATCTCTTCAGAACGTGCTGCAACAAATGCAGCACACTATACTGTTGATCCTGTCCAAGTACAAAGGATAACGACAAAAGAAAGGGCAAAATGTAATAAATGCAATTTCCATCTATTGCTCGACATCACTGTGACTTCGTATGCCAACTTACCAAGATCCACTTGTATGGAGAGCATCCTCCATGAAAATCTCAAACTCCATTACGAAACCAATTACAGGGATGTCTTTGGTATTTACAAACCTACAGAACGGGCTTCTGCTTGTGATATATCCTGTGAAACGTTTCGGTTTCACCTGAGATATCCCCATTGTATGGGGTATTATATGTTGTTGTTTTTTTACCGTCGCCCTTGTTTCTATCTCCCGAAGCAATACACTTCCCAACAGAAAGTTTTTACGAGTCATAGATAATTCGTAGTTAAAAGGTTACGGGGAATGGGACATTTACACAGACCAAACGCATTGAGAGAAGCTATTTTTCCAGCGGGTTTGTCAGCACGTGTATCAATTACGTACCTTCGATTACACTAGTTGTCCTCTGGTTGAGGGAGAGCAGTGGATACAATCTCAATCCACTGATTACCCATGAGGTCTGTGATACAGTTTTCATTGGCTAATGGAGTGTCGACACAACGAAGCGTCAGTTCTTTTTCTGATAATAATTTCTTTGAAAGCTTTTCAAATTGAAATGATACCGAGCTACTCAGTCGTCCCCCAGGCTGTCAATGTATTATATACGTGCAGGCACGTCACTCCCGGTTCAATGGTGCTTCTCTAACGACCAATTTCATGTCGTCGCTGCATTTGCGAAGACCCTTAATTATTTAAATTGAAATTTGAGGGGAAAACCCTTATGGTATAAAAAGGTGTAAACTTTCGAGAATTTTCCATCCAATGACACTTCTTCGGAGTTTGACTGCCTTTAGTTGATATGACAAACCATACTTGGCTTGACTTCTCATAACAGTCAAATTGGACAGATTGTTTCATAACTTGCGTTTCGTTTTAGATTAAAAATGGTTTTATTTTATTTTATCAATTTCTTGGCAACGTCATAAGTTTTGGATATAAATTTATTAGCTTAGATAGCATTTCACCCTAAACGAAAGTAGAGACGTGCGATAAAGTTTAGTAAACTACCACGCTTATCTATAATCAGTATTTCTTTCAAGCGTACGGACACATCTTTGTATGTCGCTGTATAATAAGCCATAAATTGTTATATTTTCTTTACAATGTACACATCCCATAATATGTTTATAGTGTCCAAATATACATTCCAGGCATGATAGTGAAGAACGAACAGAAAAAAGAAAGTGTGTGCCATAATGATTGGTACCACCCATTGCGAAGGGAAATAGTTTACTCGTAAGCCCACCAGAACAACAGGTAACTCCAGTAACCTATGACAACCCCCGCTTGGTAGAAACCTTGACGTGGTGCGGGGGCTTAAACTACAATGAATCACTCAAGCTATGCTGACGGAAGCATACGCTTCCAGTAGGACTGTGGGGCTTTTCAGGGCCCGAAGAGCCACGCATCGCTCGATCCCCACCATTACCAGCAATACAACTTGCCTTAAAGTTGAAATTTCGGCATTATTGTACAATCTTGCTAGGGCATTAACCGCCACCCAATTAGCTGGAATCAATTCGGTTATCCATACGGATAACCGATATAAATACATATTAGCCAGCTTACCTTTTTTTTGGGGGGCTGTTCCAAGCCTCTTCTCCACGGTCATTCCTGAAAACATAATTCATGGCAAGATTATCATCTTGCCATGACATCAATTCATCAACCGAGCTTCCGCGACCGAACAATGGAGGGCACATATCCACCAACACACGCTAATCTTTCCGTGTGTTATCTTTGTACCCATCCATTGTCCTAGAAGTCATTTCGGGTTGCTTGCACATCTGCAAGCCAGATTTTCGACGGCATGTTCTATGATCTATCTTTCCTAAAGTAGAGAAGATCAAATTAAACATTGGCCTTTCAGGCGCGCATATTTGCTTGGTTATCAGCATGACCGATTTTATGATCCGTTGCCGTTTCTTGGAACGATCACCAGCATCGGTCATGACCACCAATTTTAGTTTACACAAAGTAAACACTCAAGCGGATAATTTCGCCTGACAGTACCTTCAACGGGATTAACATATCCCTAAGACAACATGCATCGAATCATACATGACCGAAATATGTTTATTTTAAATGATCTAGCAACACCATACTAGACATACCCAATGCTGGATTCATTATCCCAAAATAGATTCCTGCCTTCGGCAAGGGTTTTATTGACTCACGTCAATCAAGAATCTATCCCCTGCAGCTGGCGGCAGTTTATCTTTCCCAAACATGTAGCAGCGGATTTGACCTGCTACATGAGTTTTCCTGTTTCCCTTTTTTTCTTTTTGACTTTCTCCATTGGCTGGCCTTCGGCGGCGAATCCCTTAGGTTCGTTTTTGTTGGATGTCTGTAAAGAAACATCCAATAGTGAGTCAGATGTCAATCTTCGTAGAGGACGGTCGCTCCTCACACTTTAACCTTCACCTCTAGCCGCGTTATGTAAAGAGTCAGATTTGAAACATTGAAGGAGTTCCTCGGGTCGGAGTCGTCGTGTGCCTTCTTTTAATACTTGCAGAACTTTAATGTAGATTAAAAACATTGTGTCGGTCACCATATATGTTTGTGCCGAAATCAATAGTATCAAGTGTGTCTCCTTTTGATAATTGTGAAACCGAAAAATAGATTAAGAACATAGTGTCACTTGCCTATATGTTAATGCTGAAATCAATAGTACTAAAAATAAAGGTACTCCAGCTTGTGAAGAGCACCAATAAAACTTGTTAAACCGAAAAAAAGGAACATTTAAATCCGTGTGTTTTATTTCATTCTTTTTTTTTTGTGTGAAGAGCGGCGTTCGGTCGAGCAATCCTCCGCGAATAATCGTTTGGGTTTATTAGTGAACCGGTGCCGTACGACGGCATATGAACTTTTATCCCACAGGGCCACTCATGTCAGACAGGCTAGCGAGGAGTAACACACTACGATCTACCACTCCTAATCCAGGGTGTTATACGTCACCGTGGCCATTGGATAGTTTGCAGCCAGGGGTTTACCGGCTGTATTATAACGGCGCCTCTCTGACACCGGGTCGAATCAGAGCAGTAAGCAGACCTTACCATATCACAGAGGGGCTCTGATGGGGCGGACTATTTGAAACCCCACGACTCGTGGGAACAAAAATGAATAACCAATATACAAAAAACAGTCTCACGAAAAACCCGGTAGGCATATGTGTGATGAGCCGACACTATCATAAGGAAACAAATCATCAAGAAAACACCTACTCGGCAAAAAGAAGACGTAGGGAAAAACGGAAAAAGCGGGATATACGCGTCGGGACGTGGAATGTTCGAACGTTATATAAACCAAGCGCGACACAGACGGTCGTAGAAAACGCGAAACAATATAAAATGGACATCTTCGCGCTGCAGGAAGTCCGACTCCCACATCAAGTAATCGAAACCAACGGGTTTACACTGGCGTGTGGAGGTACCGATACACATAACCTCGGGACTGGCTTCATCATAAGCAAGAAGATTACGCCCCATGTAAAAGATGTGCAATTTATTAATGACCGAATCTCGGTGCTAAAAATACAGTGACCATGGTACAATTGTGTATTTATAAACGTACACGCCCCAACAGAATCTACGGACGAAGAAACGAAGGAGACATTCTACGAGACCCTAGAGGAAGTATTTGATGGGATCTCATCATTCGATGTTAAAATCCTTCTCGGGGGACCTCAATGCGAAAATTGGAAAGGAAGACATCTTCCAACCAACTATAGGTAAAGACAGCCTACACGACGTTTCAAATGATAATGGAATTCGAATTATCACGTTCGCAGCGTCCAAAGATCTGATAGTGAAAAGCACCATGTTCAAGCACAAGCAAATCCATCAAGCCACATGGATATCACCCGACGGCGTAACGCGTAACCAAATAGACCACTTCCTCATAGACAAAAGACACCAGTCGAATGTCCTTGACGTAAGATCATATAGAGCAGCAGATTGCGACTACGATCACCTTCTAGTGATGGGCAAAATGAGAAGTCGGCTCGCAGTAAACCCACATGGGCTATCACGGGAGACAAGTAAAAAGTTTGACATTGATAAACTAAAAGACCTACGCAAAAGGGCTGAATATCAAGAGGAACTAACGAATAGATTTAGCATCCTAGAGAATGGGAGTAGTGAGGAAGAGGAAACCAATCATCTGGGCACTAAATGGGCATCGATCAGAGACACAATCAAACAAACAGCCCAAAAGGTATTAGGATTTAAGAAAACAATTAAGTCCAAATCTTGGTTTGACGATGAGTGCAAGGCGAAGATCGAAGAACGTAAACGCATCAGGGTGATCAATTTAGAAAGATATGATGAACTGGACGCAGAAAGATACGCGAGAATTCGGAAAGAGACAACGAGACTTTTCAAATGCAAAAAACGCGAATGGGAGAAGACTAGGATCGAAAAAGTACTTGAAAATGACAGACAAAAGAATATCAGAGGTATGTATGCCGGAATAAATTCAATTAGAAATAGCTACCGAGGGATAGCCAAAATAATCCGAGACACAAACGGCTGTCTGGTGACAGAAACAAAAAATATCGTGACAAGATGGAAGCAGTACTTTGAAAACCTGCTCAATGTGCGCACTCATCAACCACAAATAAACGCACCAGACGTACATACAGCCGAGCCTCAGATCCCAGAGCCCTCTTTCGACGAAGTTGTAGATGCAATAAACCAATTTAAAAACAACAAGGCTCCCGGAGTCGAATGCATACCGGCAGAGCTTGTGAAGCGTAGAGGAGAGGCAACCGCTCGAAATATCCTCCAACTGATTAAAACAATATGGGATAAGGAAGTCATTCCGGAAGAATGGAAATCCTCAATAGTCATCCCCATTTTCAAAAAAGGCCACAGATCAGACTGCGAAAACTACAGAGGAATATAACTGCTCCCAACCACGTACAAAATATTAACAAATGTCATACGGGTGAGAACCACACCGTACGCAGAAGACATATTGGGAGACTGCCAATGCGGATTCCGTAGGAACCGGTCAACAAGCGACCAAACGTTCATAGTAAGGTAACTACTGGAAAAGAAGCGGGAATACGGAGAGACGGTTCACCAACTGTTCGTTGACTTCAAAAAAGCCGATGACTCAGTCACAAGGCAAAGACTCTACCATATTGTAGTTGAGCTGGGAATCCCGAAAAAATATGCCGCACTCATTCAAATCTGCATGAATGAAAATAAAGGGCGAGTTAGAATAGAAAACCACTTCTCAGAACCATTTGAAATCCGGGACGGACTAAAACAGGGGGATGTTCTCTCACCATGTTTTTGTTTTTTATGCAAGCCGGTCCTACCTTATCGAATATTGTTTCACGGCAACCTCTCATCATTTCTTTTTAACCTTGTGGTTGAATATGTCCTCAGAAAGGCATAGAACGACAAGATCGCCGGATCACACAACTCCTCGCATATGTGGTTGATTTCGCTGTTCTGGGCGATAATCAATAAACTGTAAGTAAAAGCAGTGAATTCATTATGCAAGCGGCAGAAGATGTGGGCCTTGAAATCAAAGAAGACAAGAGAAAATGTATGATTACGCAGGTGAACCTCAGGGAACGCACATAGGAATCAAAGAAAGATATTTCAGAGCGCTAAAGAGTTTAAAAACCTGGGAACAATACTGATTGGCAGTAATGAAATGTCACAGGAAGTTATCAAAAGACACTATTTGCTACGCATACAGCAAACTGTTAAAATTGAAACAGTTGTCACGTAAAATAACGATCCGTGTTTATAGAACCATAAACATGCCGATTGTTCCATACGGTTGTAAGACATGGACGCTCACAAAACGATAAGAGAACAGAATTCGTGTATTCGAAAATAAAGTTTCGTCGAGCGTCGACAGGGCGAGGCCGATTACGTGATGACGGATTTCTTAAATTTCGGTTATTTATCAAAATATTTGCATGGTGTTCTCCCTGATATAGTCCCCCGCGTAGATCCGAATGGCAAACTATTTTACCTCCAGAATTCCCTTATCTCAGAAGGTACCGTCATAACTTATTTCCGTGTAAGTCCTGGCCATCAGCCATACATCCGAAACATAGTCGGAAATTTCTCCCAGCGATATCGCGGAATGTACAGCGTGACGGGCTCGTATCTCACCCTAGGAGCGACTACAACCTATACCAACCTTTTCTCGAACCGGTCCATCAGCCTCCGAAAGATGATCAGGGATTTTACCCGACCATTTCACGGAGCCTATAGTTTGATGGTGTGGTATTTCACCGGGCGACAGGGCGCTGGGACTCCACCTACCACTCGGCTTTTAGTTATGGAAATATTAGAAACAAACCATCAACGGATCAAACCACGGCCGTGCGGGCACGCGAGTGCCTCAACTCGCTACATAAGCAGTGATTGCTACGTTAATACTCTGATATATTTCTTAGTTTTTAAACCACATTTATTTTCCTAATTCTTTTTACATGTATAATATTAGGGGTAAATGTTGAACCCGTTTCTACAATCGCAGTCCTTAAATTAACTTACTGGCTCTATGCGAGCTCTCTAAAGTACACATTACAACTTGATTTTTATATATGCCTTTCGGCGTACATCTTTTTTGTTTTGTTTCTTATATATATATATAGTATACCCGCCTGTCACCCGGGAGACCGGGGTTCGATTCCCCGTCGGGGAGCCCCTGGCCCAAGAGTAATGACCTTGCCCAGACAAAATAAATCATTATGGAAAATTTAACAAGCCTCAGGACTTGCTAAATAAGGCCAAGACCGGTTCCCGGTTGTAGTGCCGATGATGATGATGATGATATATATATATATATATATATATATATATATATATATATATATATATAAGAAATATGTCATATATTAGAGGGACTCCTCGTTTACATCTATATGTATACATTATTATTACAATTTTTTTTTTTTTTAAATAACAAACAAAATCTTCAAAACGAAACGAATAAAAAATAAAATAAGAAATAAAAAATAAAATAGAATAGCTACAAAAAAGTAATGGGGAAAGGTGGACAGGAGGAGGGGGACAAGAGGGAGGAGAGCGTTGCTCTTGAGAGGCATACTATATCTGAGGAAGTGAAGTCCTCTCCTCGTTGAGAAGCCACCACCATTTGGGAGATGTTCGATCTTTGGCTGATTTATCTCTTTCACTGATCGCCGTGCTAAAACGCATGCGGTGGGGGGCATTGGAGATATCAATATCATGGAGAATTCGTTAGTCCCTGGCACCACGGAGAGCGTGGTAAATAATCGGGACTCCATGCACGTCTTGGATAAGGCCTTTTTGATCCAAGAAAGGGAACGCTTCTGGGGGAATAAACCCATTCTGGAGGGTATTCTCCAGATACATATCGTTGGGATAGAATGCTCCCGAGATAAGATTATTGTCACTGCACATTGCTCTTGCTGTGTGTCCACAAATAATTTTAATTATGGAATTGTCTATCCTATTTAACCCTGATTTGTTATACAGGATTTTTTTGGGATAGCATTTTTTGTGTTGCGACTCTGGTGTTCTATAAAGTCCGAGGCAGGAACGCAAACACTGCCGTTCGAACACACGAAACTTCTCCATATAAAGTGGAGATATATTATACCATACTGGGCAGCCATAAACCAAAACTGGTCGGATGAATGCCGAGTACGAAATTGTTTAGACTCTGGGGTCAAGAGTCTACTCCGGAATAGACTTCTTGTCATCGAATATGCGCTTTTAGCTGCGGAGAGGGACGCTGCTATGTGCTTTCCAAAATATATATAAACTACAGTTTTCACTTGCAGTGGAAGGTTATTGTTACCTACAATAGAAAATTATTATTAGCCAATTCCGCCGCTGCCTAGAAATAACTATCGTGTAAGCGGAACGAAAAAGGATATGTGGCGAAAGACACGAGATTGCTTCCTGCTTGTGGTTCTAACAGTCGACGCGTACGGTTCATCTGCGAAAAGAATATATAAAGGAAGAAAAATATAACAAGAATCGTGTGTGTGTGCGGTTTTACTAAGTCCATTCTTGAAATTATTATAGATATGTCGTTTAAATTTAATTACGATACTTAAGATTTAACGCAATGTGGTTACCAAGAGTGCGGTTGTAATTATAAAAGCGTGTAAAAATATATAATTGAAGTGTAATTATAAAAGTTTGTAAAAATAAATGAAGAAAAATATAACACGTTGATTTGAATGAATAACTTATACGAGGGTTGCCTTTTATATTTCGGGATTAGAGAACAAAAACAAATATTGATCATCGAAAATCACTTTATTGTTTTTCAAAATATTCCCCATGAAGATCTATACACTTTTGCATGCGTTTGAACCAATTGTCGAAGCACTTTTGCCACTCTGATTGAGGTATCTCCAACACATGCATTCTGAATGCAGCAACCGCTCCTTCAGGTATCGAAAAACGTTGACCTCTCAGTTTGTTTTTTACGTACGTGAATAAAATGAAGTCATTCGGTGCCCAGTCAGGACTATACGGCGGATGACCCATCAAATCGATGTTTTGGGTGCTCAAAAATGCAGTTGTCGCAGCCGATGTGTGAGAGCTCGCATTGTCGTGGTGAAGAGTGATCCGTCTTCGGCGGTTGGTTTTCCTGATTTCTTGGAAGACAACTGACAAACAAATGGTTGTGTACCACTCAGAATTGACTGTTCTGCGTTGTTCTAGTGGTACGGTTGCGACATGTCCAGTTTTTCCGAAAAAACAGGCGACCATTTGCTTGGAAGTGCTTCGTGCGCGAACAACTTTTGTTGGATCTGGCTCATCTTGAAACACCCAAACAGTCGACTGCTGTTTACTTTCGGGCTCATACGCGTAAATCCACGATTCATCACCTGCCACGATATCATAGAAGTGTTTCGAAGCACTGCGAACGTATTTTTTGAGCATTCCTTTCGACCAATTGACACGAGCCTTTTTTGGGCGATTGACAAATTGTGTGGGATCCAACGCGAACAAATTTTTTTGACAGTCAAATGTTTATGCAATATTGAATGTATGCTGGTCCCACTAACGCCTAAGGTTGTCTCAATCTCACGATAGGTCACATGACGATCTTCCAATATCAGTTCGTGCACAGCATCAATGGTTTTCGGAGCAACAACTGATTTTGGACGACCTTCACGAAATTCATCTTGGAGTGAACTACGACCACGATTGAATTCATCGATAAAAACTGGTGCTTGATGGAGCTTCATCGCCAAAAATTGAATTAAGTTCATCCATGCACTGTTGCTGAGTTAATCGACGCCGAAAGTTGTAAAAAATAATCGCACGAAAATGTTGACGATTTAATTCCATTTTTGGGCCGAGATGAATCTTTTAAGTTACTATAAACAACACAAATAGCGCTCGTATGTCAAAACGTTCTGAGTGCGTATAACCTCAAAAATGTCCAACTTTACGACAGAGCTGTCAATTGCCGGATTGCAACACTAGGGTTGCCAAATCCCGAAACATAAGAGGCAACTCTCGTACAAGAGATTCCAGTCCTGTACGCAGCTGATCAACTCAAGACAAACTCAAGGTAAGCCTGAAAATTGGTTACTAAACTTAATATAATCTTAATATAATAATTGTTAAAATATACATTAACAATGGGAGAATTCACAGCTCCCTGCTGTCAGCCATTTTTAATTTGGAAGATCTTGTTGGATAGTATGTCCCCGCATTTCACCACAAAATGTTTGTCCAAAATCATATCATAAATGATGTGTGGGGTTTCTCTATATTGCATGGAGAACCAACCCACAATTCCAACCCCAATGTCCGCTTTATTTCGGCCGCTAACAGCGCGTCATCCCGATCCCAATTCCTACCGTCAGCTATTTCACCTGCAATAGATAAATCCATAAAAGAAGACTGGCCGGAAGTCATTAATCTATTCGGTTAATGCACAATTGCATTCAGTGTTTTCTTGCCATACGGCAACACTATTGTATTAACCCATGAAATTTCCACCGGAAATTTCAAAGTCATTTCGGGTAGCAACAACAAGTCGAAGCAAACGACGCCGTCGCATCATAGCGAAACCGCTGGGGAATTTATCAAAATATCTAATTAGTTGTCATGATAAATTACCCTAGCCAATTTGGCGTCACTTCGACTTTTCCCAGATCACCCATTCGCTTGGGATCAATGATCTCTTTTTGCAGGTGAATAACATCAGCTAGGTCCTCCTCTCCTTCGCAGTTCTGTCTTTCCACGGTTCAATGCACTCTGACTACACCATAGCCGTACCACTGGGTCAGTAGGTCATGTCAGTAGCTGCATTTGATACCAACACACACAATCAAAGCTACCACGAGATCACAGCACATCATGTTTCTGTTCTCTCATTCTCCATGTCCGTCAATTACCCAATTGACTGAAGTTACCACACTTCAACGAGCGACGCTGAGAGAGCATAGGCGTAGTCTCGTTTGGTTGTCCTGTGTGTACAGTGAAATACAGAATTTCACCTTTAATTCATCAGTCATTACTCAACCACAACCGCGGCAGGTCACACCGCTCAGAGGAAAATTTAATTTCGCGATCTTTAAAGCCAGTCAGATCAAAGTCACGCCGCAGTACATAAAAGTCGAGTCGCTACGGTTGTGTTGTTCGGTTTTTTTATATAATACTTTTCATATATACATAAGGAGGAAAGTGCTTTAAGTCCTAGTAATGGTGAAATTTTCAAGCCATACGTTGTTTCCGTACTTAATGAAGCAGAACGTGAGATAGAATTTGCATGATAAAAAATAAACGAATAGATACGAGAAAAACTCATGTACTAAAGGAGAATGAACTTTTGTAAATAAATGTGGATAGTTATAAAACAAATAAAAAACGAATTAACACCAACCAACATAGTGCCTTTTTAATTGGATATACCAGTGAACAATCTTCTGCGAATCATCGTTGGGAAAAGTGATAACTTGCCATACGTTGGCATACAAACTTTTTACCCCCACAGATGTATAACAGATATTGCGGCATACCCAGGTTTGTTAACTTATAGACAAGTCCTTCTAACCATACAGTGTCGAAAGGCTTTTCAAAGTCAACCAAGCAGGCGCCTGTACATTGTCGGTTTGCCTTGTTCCACTGTATATCGGAAATAAGTTTCGTCGCTGCATGAACTGTATCATGTCCCGCTCGAAAGCCAAACTGGTTGTTGGGGATGATATCGTTTTCATCACACCAACCTATCAGTGCTTTGTTTATAATTTTTTCGAATACCTTGCTGATGTTGGGAAGCAGGCTGATCGAGCGCAGATTAGCTGGATTGCTCTTATCCTTACCCTTTTTGGGGATAGGGTGGACTACTGCATTCTTCCAATGGGTTGGATAGTGTGCAATGTTTAGAGCGTTGTTAAACAAAGTAGTGTATATGTTCACTGCTTCGCGAGGCAAGTGCCTTAGAACCACATTTGGGATGCTATCTATTCCAGATGATTTCTTATTTTTTATTGAGCTAAGTATGTTTCTGAGTTCATACTTGCGCACAAACATATTTGTATTTTCATTTCTGACGGGAGAATCCGCCCTATCATTTTCGCCGAATGTGATGAAGCTACGGTTTTCGGATCGCCAGTTGTGAAGTTGATTGCGCAGCGAGCAATGTCTTTGCCGGGGATTGCTTTCAATTTCAGTTTTAGCATGAACTGATTCGTTAACTTTGTACACAGCTTCGAAACAGGCTCCAATTGAATTCGCTTTCTTTTGCGGATCTTCGGCTGATATTACTTCATCATTGGAGTTGATGTGCTCTAGGGTGAGTGCTGCGTTCAGCATTACCTGACAATTCTCGGGAGTCTGTGGAATTCGAAGACAGGGAATGTCATTGTGATCTTTCCTTCGACATATTTTCCTGATTTGTGAGAACATGTTCGGTCCGTTTGCTTGAACAGCTCGAATTCTGTTGCTCCACTCCTCATTTATTACTGCTCGGTAATTATCCCGGATCAGTTTTTGAAGATTTTTAATCAAGGACTTGATTGTTTTGATTTCAGTGCTATTTGGGTCACTGAACTACCTATAGCAGAATTTCAGCTTTGAGAGCAGGGTGCTCTTTTGCCTGTACAAAGCAGCGATAGTTGTATTTCCGTATCGGTGGGTATAGCCATCCATATGATCTACTTTGGGGATGGAACGATTCATTGTGTTAGTAACAATATCGTTCATAGTTAGGAGGTAATGATCGAGTTCATCATTACGGAGGTTTCTATTAGTCGGTGGATCTATGCCAATGTTGCGTATTTCTCTTTTTACTATGCGATCGAAACGCGACCAATGTGCTTTTCGGAAATCGAAAGAGTGTACCTGGTCGTACTGCTCAAGTAGATGGTACTCGTTTGGCACGTGTATTACGGGTCGAAGTCCGTAATGATCGCCATCGTACTCAATTGCGCGAAGTCAATTTCGAGTAGTTACCTCGGTATCTTGTAACTGAATTCGATCATCTGTCATAAGTAAATCCAGGAAGGAGTTACCTCTTGGATAAGACGGTGTACTTGTAGCGTACAATTCTAGTTTATGCTCGATCACATTTGTTTGCCACCAATCAAACAAGGCATTGCGTCTGGTGTTCGAGGTCAGATTGCCCCAGGCACTGTGCTTGGCGTTAAAATCACCTGCCATTAAAAAGTTGTTGTTTTCTGAATCTAGCTTGAGACTTCGTAAAAGCGTATCGATTTCACTGATAAATTGGGTACCTTGAACAGATTCAGGAGCGTAAACAGCGTCTATATATAGATGCCTTTAACTTTTTAGAGGAATATCTATAATGCATGCCTCTAGCACCTGGAATTTGTGTACTTCCGTGCTGTAAACGACCTTATGGTGAAGACCTTTCTTAACTAAGATAGGGACCCCACCCTCTAGAGTAGAGTGTGGTCGATCTCGTCTAATTATGTTATAATTTTTGTAGCCCATTTTGTGGCTTTGGTTTAACTTAGTTTCGCTAGCCAAGAGCACATCTGGGCATTCGACTTGGAGCAGATTGCCTAAATTATCCCTTCTTTCGATGTGGATTAGTGAATTTACATTCACAGCTATAATTTTTAGGTTAAGTTCAGACGGAGGGTTGAAGATTTTGATGTGGAGAGTTATTTGAGAACAGGGTTGAATAGAGAGTATCTATTCGTGCTCTTTGTTCAGTCAGTGTTCTTTGAAATTCGGCAAATTGTCCTTGCATGGTTAATAACATTGTTATTATTTCTGAATGTGCCTCTAGCGCAGGCATTCTTCCATTACTATATGTATGTTCCATGGATGCTGGTTGCTTAGGAGCACCGGCCATTTGTGCATATGACACATAAGGAGCCACGAAATTGTTTAACGAACGAGTTTTCATATTTTTCTCTTCTTCAACTTGTTTCTTTTTGGATTCCAATTTTAATTTCATCTGTTGAAATTTAGGACATCCTCTAAAATTTGCAGTGTGACCTGTATTTTTACAGAGAACACAGGACAGTGTTTTCCTATCTGGAAGCTGTTCCTTGCCCAAGGGGCATTCACCAATGATATGGTCGGAGAGGCACTTTACGCGCCTGAATTGCATGTGGCAGTTTGATGCCGCGTGCCCGAAGGGTTGACAACGCATGCAGTGCGTTACGCGGTCGATTTTTCTTATTTTTTCCCAACTTATTGTTTGGTGGTTGAGGTGTTTGATGTATCGGAGAGCATCAACTTTACTGTTGGGACTCAGTGATACAATAAAGAAAGGCACTTTGCAATTGCGTTTTCTGGAGTTGGCGGTAGAGAAGGGTTTCACACCTGTAAATTTTAAATTGTCGGTTTCGACATTTTTTAATTCCCCGAATACCTCGTCAGGGGAAAAACATGGGTCAACTCCTTTTAGGAGCATGGAGATTATTTTCTCCGATTTCGGGGCGTACGTGTAGTACTCGCTTTTTGTCCTACCCAAAGCAGTCATTACTTTGCGATAACCTTCAATATTTTAATTTTAGAGTTATTAATTTTTTTCGTTTTGAAATGTTTGCAAGTTAACTCACCTAATTTTATAACGTCCTTTGTTTCCATATACGTAAGTATTATAGGCGGCGCCTTTTCCTTTTTGTTGGTTACGGTGTGCTGGTTCTTTTGCTGCTTCTGCATCTCCTTTGTTTGCTTCCTGATGTTGTTGTTCCTGATTTTTCCGTTGTGCTGTTGTATTTTCTTGGCTTTGTTGTTGCTGCACCAGGTCTTTTAATTTGAGGATTGCTTCTCTTTGTTTATTGAGTTCCTCTTTTTTTGTGTCGATATCCGCAAGGAGTTTTTCTAGTTCCGCCGGATCTGTTGAAGTACCTGTGATATTGTTGTCTTCATCAGCAGGTTATTCGATTTCACTTGGGTCAAGGTCAACCAATTCGTTGAATAGGTTGCCTGCTCCTGTATATTCGTTTTTCTTTCCTTTTGCATTTTTTTCGTCGTCCGTATTTGGCTTGTGCCGCTTTGTTATAATACTCGGCTGTCGCTCGAGTCGGCTCCGTGTCATCGTTTTCAGGTCTGCCTGGTCCCTTTTCATGAAATGTGACGAGCTCTTTAGCACTTTGTTTGTTTCCACAATTTTTTTGTTAAACAACCACTCTCAGTGGCGGCCACACTGTGTAAACCAGACTTGCACACTTACACTCGCGCGACGAATTTTTTTTTCTTTTCTTTTGCTTTCTCCTGTTGCCAGATATACGTCCTTTCTCTTTAACGTGCCGGTGACGACTGTAATACTCTGATATATGCCGCCCATTATTCCTTGAGTCCCCTTCTGGCGCTGTGTTCTGTTGTGTGTGTGTTGGTTTTTGATAAAAATAGGAGAACGCTGTTCTTTGCAACAATTTATATGGAAAACTGTATGAGACATTTTCCATCGTCGTTACTTAATGGTGTTTGCCAGCATTGTTTGTGATTGATTGTTATTGTTATGGTCATTTTTGATGAGCTAACCAGAATGCTATTTCTCCGCGCAATTGCTAGAACAAAGCATTATGACACTCATTTTTTGTCTTTCTTTCATTTGTGTCTACTCTTTTTATTTTCTTTATTTCTGGTAATAAGTCCTTTCTGACTTAAATGCTCGTCATATTTTATGATACTATAAGGGTATTAATAGTCCCTTAGAGTTGTGCATGTAAAACAACTAATCTGAACACCAACCACGCCATTCAGCAATAGGAAAAAGGGGAAACTGGTTTTCAAACCCTACCTACCCGGAAATTTCTCGTAGCGTGGGTACGCACTTTTGTCTAATATAACTTATAATTGGAGATGGCGTCTCGAATAACATATCCATACGATTTTTAGTTATGCTACCACTAAAAAGGAATTACTAAAAGTGATTGCTACAGTTGATGTGTCTGAAGTTTCAGCTTGGGAAATTTCTCTACCTTGCTAACATCCCTCAAGTAAAGTTCTGCTTAAGTGCAAGGCCCGAAACACGTTCGCGACAATTAAAGTGGTCCTAATGTGCCCATCGGTCATATTTGAATCAGAAAATTATACAGCTAATTCTTCGTCCGGTTGATATTCCTCACAACCTCATTGTGACCGGTTCATCTGTTCCCGATACTTTTCACTGCACTCGTTATTCCTGTTATCCCAGTCTCACTTTACGCCTAATAGCAGTCTAACAGAGATAAAATCAACATATTAATAAAGGCAAAAGTTATCTTAT
Source organism: Microdon myrmicae (assembly GCA_963931805.1). Classification (NCBI taxonomy): domain Eukaryota; kingdom Metazoa; phylum Arthropoda; class Insecta; order Diptera; family Syrphidae; genus Microdon; species Microdon myrmicae. The sequence goes on along the minus strand of OZ007500.1, from coordinate 117,155,755 downwards.
TGATCATGCTTTGCTTGTCATATTAAATATACCTTCGAAGCTTCGCAAAAGTCCTTTTCAAGAGGATTCCCTATTTATTCTAATACGTGACTTCATTATAAAGCGCACCTATTTACTAATCGTCCACGAGTGTAATGGGATTATTCTCATGCGGTTTCTCCTGACTGTTTAGTAGGAGCTTCCGTTATCATCTACACCAACATTAGGCTCAAATTCGTTGTCCTCATCCCAGGATATTACCCAAGAAGAAAATTCCGTCAAATAACTGGAAAATATTATTAAGGATACGGACGCAATCCTAGTTATTCGTTCACTAGAATTTAAACTTAAATTAATTTAAAGCAAAGCCTAATTCTATAGCAAATGCTATATAAAACTTTTGCCTTTGCGTGTAAGATTTTTTTTTTTCTAATAACACCAACATTCAGGACATACACCCATTCGGAGGAGTATTGCATATTGGCCAGGGGAATAATCACAAAAAGCCTTGACTGTTTGTGATAGAAGCGGCAAACAGAATCCGCAATTTCCGAAAAAGATGCGAATTTACCAAGAACAGAAAAAGAACAGAAAACAAGCTTCCACCGAAAAGTTTCGATCGTCTTTTTCCTGATCTTACGACCGTGGAAAGGAAACTATTATCCACGGAGAAGACAAAAAATAAAAACAAACAAACAAAAGGAATATAAATGCCTTACCTGATAAAAGTTTTCCAAGTCGTAATTAAATGTGAGCCCTGGCAGATTCGTCGTTACCTTGTGCGACAATGTCACCTCCGGTTGCAATGCTCTTTTGTGCGCTCCTTTTTTGCACGCTGCCTGTTTCGGTGCTTCGTGGCAGGAGGAGTGCTTTCTCATTGCCTTTCTTGGATGTAGTTGCTTTCAGTTTAGTCGCCGTCGTCTTTTTCTGTTTGCGTATACTCAAGCAGTTCTCCTTGGTACATTTCGAATGTCAATGCAGGACTTTCATGTCACGGTTTGCTCTGTTTTTTTCAATCAGGACTTCCGCTCTGGAAGCAGGTTTTTTTCCTGTATTTTTTTTCTCTCTCTCTCTGTCTTACTTTATTTAAAGTCTTTATAGCGTCTTACTGACTTGATGGCTCTGATGCGCTGCAGGTCTCCTGCAGCAGTAATTCAAAAGCCAGAGGAACGAAAGGGCGAATAAGCCACTTCAAGAAAGTGGAACGGTAAACCGACTTAATTAAAGTCCTTATTTGTAAATTAAATTCAAAGTGAACCGTCGTCGTCGTACTACATTCATCATCCCATTTTTGGTTGTTTCTCTTTTTGTGGTTCACCTTGTGTCTGTTACGGGCACAAGTTGGGGCCGGATCGCTACTCCCTTAGTGGGACTTAGCGACTTTGCAGCTGCTATTGTCACATCTTCCTGGAGTAGTTTTTGTAATGCGCCTTTTTTCATGGAGAAAACCTTCGCATGGCAGTTTTGTGTGAAAAGTGTGAGGACATTAAGGCGGTTAGAAACAGAGGTAGAACTATATTTGGAAGTATACACACTTCTAGGGGTTAGTTGAGCGACTGTGTATGATAATGTGTTTGGAAGATATTGTATCGAATTTAATTGCAGTCCGAGAACGTAGATTGTGCGAAATGCGCAAAAGCAGCGGTTCTGCAAATTGGTGCGGATCACCTTGGAAGCTGAAATATAAGAAGATATAAAAGCATTCTAATGGAACAGTATTTTTATTTTGCGTTTGTGTGATTTCGGCTACAACTTAGGTGACTCTATGTTATTTCAACACGGCGGAAACTTTTGGAGAACTAAAGCACGTTCATTGTCTTAGCATGAAAAAAATAATGGTATGAAAAAGTGTTAGAAACTCTGTTAGTTAAGACCATATTACGGGAGAAATGCCATTGCGGAATTTTGAAAAAAAAAAGATTTTTTTTTTATTACCTTAAAATATGCTATGAACCTTGTAAAATAAGAGCAACATAATGGTACGAGGGTTGCCTCTTATGTTTCGGGATTTGGCAACCCTAGTGTTGCAATCCGGCAATTGACAGCTCTGTCGTAAAATTGGACATTTTTGAGGTTATACGCACTCAGAACGTTTTGACATACGAGCGCTATTTGTGTTGTTTACAGTAATTTAAAACATTCATCTCGGCCCAAAACTGGAATTAAATGGTCAACATTTTCGTGCGATTATTTTTTACAACTTTCGGCGTGGATTAACTCAGCAACAGTGCATGGATGTGTGGGGGCCCTCTACATCACACAGAACCAACCCACAACCCTAACCTGCAAACATGCAAAAACCAAATCTGCAATAGCATATATTCCCAAATACGCAATAAAATATTCCCCCAAACCTCCAAGAGAATATAATTCAACCGAATATATTCTAATCACCACCACATGCATTTTCCCAAAATTGCGTTACTCAATTATCCATATTTCCTCAACGCAACCAAACAATCCACATTTCCCCGAAACTCGTATGCCATAGCAAACGCATATTCAATCCTCAACGGAACATCAGCAAGCATGCCCAGCCGCACACATTTCTCCGAAGTTCATATGCCTTAACAAAGCATATACCCAATCCTCAACGGAACACTACCAACCAAATAAACCGCGCACATTTCCCCGAAATTATTTCAGTTAACATTTCTACCTAAACGATATCCCTTGCTTGCACCCAAGCCATCCCAATTTCCCCCGAAAACACATCCCCATGCTCGCTCGCGTCGCCAAGCCAATTCCCGGTACACCCAACCAACGAGGTCAACCCAGCCTGTACGGCCAGAATTCGTTGGAACTGAATTCCTATGCGAGCATAGCAACTCGTCCACAATTCCCCGTGATCGGCAGCGGGCCTGGCTCTGCCGTGACGCACCGCCGCGGCGCAATGAATGAAATATATTCATCCATGAGTCAGTCACGTAATAACCATCCCAGAGGACAGACGTGCCTTCCTACCGCCTGAGTGTATCTGTTGTCGGAATCGGTCGTATCACTGCCAACGCGCACTAAACGCACCAGTCACGAATAATCTCGTACTTATAGTTAAAAGTCGGTCGAGCTATACGCAGTGCTAAGTTTTAACACAGTTCTGACATTAATTTCGATGTAAATTTCCAATAACAATAAGTTCCGTAAATCTGTGTCAAGCAACGAGTCCCTTCCGTTAACCTTGGAGTCAAGGATAAGTTTCAATAACAACGAGTTGCCAATAGTGATGTGTTTTAAGTTTTAACGCAAGTCCTGACGTTAATCTCGGTGTGAATTTCCAATAACAATAAGTTCTGTAAATCTATGTTAAACAGCAAGTCCCTTCCGTTAACCTTGGGGTCAAGGATAAGCTTCAATAACAACGAGTTGCCGATAGTGATGTGTTTTAAGTTTTAACGCAAGTCCTGACGTTAATCTCGGTGTGAATTTCCAATAACAATAAGTTCTGTAAATCTATGTTAAACAGCAAGTCCCTTCCGTTAACCTTGGGGTCAAGGATAAGCTTCAATAACAACGAGTTGCCAATAGTGATGTGTTTTAAGTTTTAACGCAAGTCCTGACATTAATCTCGATGTGAATTTCCAATAACAATAAGTTCTGTAAATCTATGTTAAACAGCAAGTCCCCTCCCGTTAACCTTGGGGTCGAGGATAAGTTTCAATAACAACAAGTTGCCAATAGCGACGTGTTTTGAGTTTTAACACAGGTCCCGACATTAATTTCGATGTACATTTCCAATAACAATGAGTTCTGTAAATCCGTGTTAAACAATAAGTCCCTTCCGTTAACCTTGTAGTCAACATAAGTTTCAATAACCCAAGTCTGTACTTAAATTTTAAGGTGAAAAATAAACGGACATTAATTCAAACAGCATCCCAGTGCTCGACTTTTGCTGCTTTCTAAGGCCTGTCGGTGAACTTCGTGCCTTTCGCTCTAGGCGGAACAAGTAGGTGGGAGTGCCGACGAACCCGGGTCCTTGCCGATCCACCGCGGACCCCCCCCACACTGGTGACCCCAATAAAAAACATACTCCTTCCAAACAGCAAAAAAAAAAAAAAAAAAAAAAAAAAAAAAAAAAAAAACCAAAAGACACTAAACGGTTGCAGCGACCCCAATACAAGAACCACGCAACCTCCAACCAAAACTAAATCAGTGACAGCGCCCAAAATTTAAAAAATAAAAAAAAAAAAAAAAAAAAAAAAAAAAAAAAAAAAAAAAAAAAAAAAAAAAAAAAAAAACCAAAAGACATTGAAAGGGCAACCAGAGCCCCAACGATTTCTAAACCAACCAACAATCCAGCGACGCAACGGAGCCACCTCAGCATCATCGAACCAGGAACGACCCGAACAACACCAGCAAACATCTCACCAGGACCCCCTAGTTTTCGTAAGCCCTCCAATTAATTATTTGGCTTAGTTGTGCAACCGTGTCCAATTAAATTAAGTGCACATCAAATAAACTATAACAGATTCGAAGAATTTACTTGCAATAATTTCTCTTCCACCCTTGAACCAAGCAGTATAGATTGAATTATCCTTAATTTTGCGCCCGTAACTAATACCCCATTATTGTGTCATATAATAAATTGAGTCCGTTTCTAGGTTGTATATGTAAGCAAAATATTTGACCAAACCAATATAGAAGAGAAGGAAACACTGAATGTATGCTTATCGATACCTAAATAGAACTTAAGTTTAACGCATTCAACTAAACCGACCGGCAATATATTATAACAAACAAATTTATACAATTAACTTAAAAACTGTACAGATAAAACTTTTCATTTTCCCTAACCATAACACAAACGGCACAATCCCGAAATCTGCCAAGAAAAATTGTAAGTTTATTGAAAAAAAAATATACATAAAGAATGCAACACCACCAATAGAATTAATAAACAATTGTAAACCCCTTCTGGGTACACACTCGTGTCGAGCCCGCGCACACACACCCTTATTTTTAAATATTCAACCCAATAAGCTTTACTTTGCATCAACAAAATAACAGAAATTAAGAAATTAACGCACACAACTAAGCCGCATCTCAAATAGCAATTCATTTAGTTTCGCCTCTGCAACCAGAGACCAACTCACGGTTTTCTCCTGAATTCCTCTTAGTTTCTTCCTATTTTTTTTACCCAAAACATGTATTCAACCTTAATTAACATTTAAACCACGGCAATACCAAAGAACAAAAATAATCAATCTTAATTTTAATACACGAAAGATTACCAAAAAGAGCAACTGAATTAAAATTTATAAGAAGAAACAACCACCATTGATTATAAGGCAGAGGAAAACTAAATAATTAGTAAACAATACCACCCCCAAAAATTAAAATTACATACCGTAATAATTAATTAATTACATACATTACCGTAAGCCCCTTCTGGGCACAATCCACGCACAGCACCTTATTTACAGCACTCGCGACAGCACTCGACTCCACTCAAGCCCCTCGACCCCCCGCGTCCACAAGCGACTCCTTTGACAATACCGAAACTTGCTCGACACCTTCGCGGACCCCCTCGACTCACGTGTCCTCTTCACGCTTCTCCTCTACGCTCATAGACACCCCCCGTCTCCCCTCAATTCCTCGATCCCGTCTACCCCCACGACTTCGGCACCACTATGCCCACCACACGAGCCGGTACTACCCAGCAGGAACAACCGCGATCCAACTCCCCCGCGTTCCAGGACGCTTCCGGCGTCGAATTCTCACCCCTTACCCAAAATATAAAGCTCCCCCCGTTCGACGAGGAGGATCCAGAGCTTTGGTTCGCTACAGCCGAACGTTTTTTCCGGTTCGCCAACATCCACGATGAAGAACATCGTGCTATAGAATTGCTGCGGGTGCTGGATGGGACACAGCGGACGCATATCGCGCACGCAATCAGGTCACCAGGCCCCAACCCATACAGCAACATGCGGGAGACGCTCCTCAACGCCTTGGACCAACCCATCAGCATCAAACAGCAACGCCTGGCGAATGAGACCAATTTCTCGGGTATTAGACCATCCCTTTTCCTGACCCATTTACGCTCAATAGCGGGGACCAGGATCTCGGATGACCTAATTAGGCCACATTTTCTGAGGAATTTACCTCAACACGCCCGCTCGGCACTATTGGCCCAACCTAACCAAAGTTTGGCCTATTTATCAAAGGTGGCTGATTCAATTATGGAAACCTTGGACCCACAGTCTGAGCTACCACCATATCAAGTCGCGGCGGTTAGTCAACACGCCGCACTGCCTACACGGCACCCTCAGCCGTCTCAAACTGCACCTCGAACCGCCCTGGTAGCGTCGACTCAGCTACCCCCCTCATCCTCTAGAAGGCACACTGGCCTTAACACGAATTCAACCCAACAAACCCTCGACCATATTACCGGCGACCCCCAGCCAGACAACCCCCCTACTCAGGTCACTACGGCCGACCTACTCGCGCTCCAGGCCTCATTCCGCCGCGAACTGGATCAAGTTTGTGCGAGGTTCCAAAACACACAACGAAGCGTCCAGAACCGCCCAACGAACCGGCGGCAACCTCCACAAAATACATCCCAGCGGACTTCTTTTCGCCGCCCACCCCCACGGCCCCCTCGTGACGAACCCGCCAACACGCAAAATCCGCCCAACAATACCGTCACACGCGCCTGGTGCGCCAACCACCAACGATACGGGGATCGTACAATCAATTGTAGGGCACCCTGCGGGTGGACTCGACCACCCAACAACCCGCCCCAGCCTTTAAACTAATTCTGCCGACCGACACCCCCGCGCAACCGGCCGGCACCGCATCCATAAGACGCCTCACAATCAGGGACCCGAAACTAAATATCAATTTTACCATCGACACCGGCGCTGATATCTCGGTCCTTCCGCGCTCGTTCGCCCCACCCAACCGCGTGCCCACCGCCTTACAATTGTCAGCAGCAAACAATTCTCCGATACGCACGTACGGAAGGAAAAAGCTGACACTCCACCTGGGTCTCCGACATCCAATCACACACCAGTTTGTGATAGCTGATGTTAACGAACCCCTAATAGGTTCCGACCTATTAGGAAAACACAATCTGTTGGTCGATTCGACACACAACAAGCTAGTAGCCCACACCGCACCTCCCTCGCCCTTGTCGGCACCTCCAGCGGTAATACCCAGGGCCACACCGTGTACAGACCCCATCCAAGCTATGGTACAGGAATTTGTCAATACGACAATTCCTCTACCTAACCAGCGACGACATAAGGCAAATGTGTTTCATCACATCGAGACACGGGGCCCTCCAGTAAGCCAACGCGCACGTCGCCTGGCCCCAGAAAAACTACGCGCGGCACGCGCCGAGTTTGACGAAATGATAGCACAAGGTATCTGCCAACCATCAGACAGTCCTTGGGCAAGCCCACTCCATTTAGTTAAGAAACGTTCCGGGGAGTGGCGCCCATGCGGGGATTACAGACTGCTGAACGCAGCAACAGTCCCCGACAGATACCCCATTGCACACCTATATGATTATTCATATAAATTACGAGGGTGCAAAGTCTTCACCACCCTGGACCTCACCAGGGCTTACCACCAAATCCCGGTGGCACCCGAAGACATCCCAAAAACGGCAGTCATTACTCCCTTCGGACTCTTCGAGTTCAAAGTAATGACTTTCGGTCTCAGAAATGCCGCGCAGACATTTCAGAGATACATCGACTCGGCTTTACGAGGCCTCAATTGCTGTCATGCTTACCTCGATGACATTCTCATCGCCTCACGAGACCACGTGGAACACAAGCGCCATTTACGACAGGTCCTCGAGCGCCTCCGCGAATTCGGTCTCGTCATCAACCCAGATAAGTGTCAATATGCCAAAGAGCAAATCACATATCTGGGCTACATTGTTGACGACCGGGGCATTCGCCCACTTCCAGACCGCGTAGAGGCCCTCATCCAATATCCACGTCCAACCAACATAAGCGAGCTCCGACGTTTCCTCGGCATGCTCAATTTTTACAGACCCACCCTTAAAGACGCCGCCCAAACCCAGGCTCCTCTGACTGAATTTCTAAAAGGAGCGAAGCGCAACGACAAGCGCCCAATTCCATGGACAGAAGCTTCGGACCGTGCGTTCCAACTGTCCAAGCAGCAACTGGCCAACGCCACACTACTCCGATATCCCTTAGAGGGAGCGGTTTTGTCTATCCAATGCGATGCATCGGACTCCGCAATCGGAGCAGTCCTCCAACAAGACTTTGAAGGCCAACCGGAACCGCTCGGTTTCTTTTCCAGGAAACTGAGCCCCACAGAGCGGCGATACAGCGCCTATGACCGGGAATTACTGGCGATCTATAGCGCCATTAAATATTTCCGTCACATGGTAGAGGGTCGCCCGCTCTCCGTGTATACAGACCACAAACCCCTGGTCTTCGCGTTCCGGAAAAAGTCGGGAAACGCTTCCCCCCGACAAGAACGTCAACTCGACCTCATCGGTCAATACACGACCGAAATTAAACACATCCCCGGTCCACAGAACATCTCGGCGGACGCCTTTTCTCGAATCGATACGATTCATTTGCGCGCCACTCTGAACAACGTCGACCTAGCCCTGGCCCAACAGGAGGACAGCCAGCTCGAATCTCTCCTAACTGCCGATACAGCACTCGAGCTACGCAAAATCACCCTCCGCGATCCTTTGGGCGAAATCTGGTGCGACGTTTCAACTGGAACCGCCAGGCCCTATATCCCTGAGAAGCTTCGTAGGGGCGTGTTCCAGGTCTACCATGATCCAGCCCACCCCAGCGGCCGCGCAACCGCTGCCGCCGTCCGTAAGAAATTCATTTGGCCCCGAATGAGCAAAGACCTCACCACCTGGGCCCGCGCTTGCCTCCAATGCCAGCGCTGCAAAGTAGCGCGGCATAATGTATTAGAACCTGCACAATTTAAGCTACCCACGGCACGCTTCGCCCATGTCCATATCGACATAGTGGGACCGCTTACTCCATCAAGAGGATTTTCCTACATCCTCACCATGATGGACCGCTTCACGCGATGGCCAGAGGCGACCCCCCTCAGAGCAGTTACTGCCGAATCTGTCGCCAAAGCCTTCTACTCAACCTGGGTCACACGTTTTGGCGTGCCCGCTACCATTACCTCCGACCGAGGACCGCAATTCGAAGCAACAATCTTCAGACAGCTGACAGACCTCCTCGGCTGCCAACGAAGCCGTACGACGGCCTACCATCCCCAATCCAACGGCATGATCGAACGCTGGCACAGGTCTCTGAAGGCCTCCCTCATGCGTCATAACGACACCAAATGGTTTGACGCTCTACCTACCGTACTCCTCGGTCTGAGGACTAGTTTTAAGGAGGACCTAGGCGCGTCCGCTGCGGAACTCACCTATGGCACCAACCTCCTACTACCAGGCGAACTGTTCGTGGATGGTGATACGCCACACAACCAGTCGCAGGGTGTGGGCCACCTCCGCGACCTTCTTCGTAAGGTTAGAGCATCGCCCGTGACCAGGCATGGTTCTAAAAAACTGTTCGTTCACCCTGAACTGCACAGCTGCACGCACGTCTTTGTCAGGGTGGATAAGGTCAAAAAACCCTTGGACCCCCCATACGACGGCCCCTTCAGAGTCTCCAACCGCATGAGCGACTGTGTCTTCGAGATCGACATCCGAGGCAAACGATCCACGGTCAGTGTCGAGAGACTCAAACCTTGTTTCCTGGAGGCTTCAGCCCCAGACCCTCAACCCGCACCAATACCCGATCCCACCAGCAACCACCAGCCGCCCCAACCACCACGTACCCGTAGCCAAGCGCGCCCCCCTGGACAAACCAAACCCACCGGACCCCTAGCTACCTAACACCCCTCCCGCCACACACCAACCTACTCCCTTCGCCCTACCCTTATTTCGCGACTACGTCACTGGGCGGGGAGTGCTGTGGGGGCCCTCTACATCACACAGAACCAACCCACAACCCTAACCTGCAAACATGCAAAAACCAAATCTGCAATAGCATATATTCCCAAATACGCAATAAAATATTCCCCCAAACCTCCAAGAGAATATAATTCAACCGAATATATTCTAATCACCACCACATGCATTTTCCCAAAATTGCGTTACTCAATTATCCATATTTCCTCAACGCAACCAAACAATCCACATTTCCCCGAAACTCGTATGCCATAGCAAACGCATATTCAATCCTCAACGGAACATCAGCAAGCATGCCCAGCCGCACACATTTCTCCGAAGTTCATATGCCTTAACAAAGCATATACCCAATCCTCAACGGAACACTACCAACCAAATAAACCGCGCACATTTCCCCGAAATTATTTCAGTTAACATTTCTACCTAAACGATATCCCTTGCTTGCACCCAAGCCATCCCAATTTCCCCCGAAAACACATCCCCATGCTCGCTCGCGTCGCCAAGCCAATTCCCGGTACACCCAACCAACGAGGTCAACCCAGCCTGTACGGCCAGAATTCGTTGGAACTGAATTCCTATGCGAGCATAGCAACTCGTCCACAATTCCCCGTGATCGGCAGCGGGCCTGGCTCTGCCGTGACGCACCGCCGCGGCGCAATGAATGAAATATATTCATCCATGAGTCAGTCACGTAATAACCATCCCAGAGGACAGACGTGCCTTCCTACCGCCTGAGTGTATCTGTTGTCGGAATCGGTCGTATCACTGCCAACGCGCACTAAACGCACCAGTCACGAATAATCTCGTACTTATAGTTAAAAGTCGGTCGAGCTATACGCAGTGCTAAGTTTTAACACAGTTCTGACATTAATTTCGATGTAAATTTCCAATAACAATAAGTTCCGTAAATCTGTGTCAAGCAACGAGTCCCTTCCGTTAACCTTGGAGTCAAGGATAAGTTTCAATAACAACGAGTTGCCAATAGTGATGTGTTTTAAGTTTTAACGCAAGTCCTGACGTTAATCTCGGTGTGAATTTCCAATAACAATAAGTTCTGTAAATCTATGTTAAACAGCAAGTCCCTTCCGTTAACCTTGGGGTCAAGGATAAGCTTCAATAACAACGAGTTGCCAATAGTGATGTGTTTTAAGTTTTAACGCAAGTCCTGACGTTAATCTCGGTGTGAATTTCCAATAACAATAAGTTCTGTAAATCTATGTTAAACAGCAAGTCCCTTCCGTTAACCTTGGGGTCAAGGATAAGCTTCAATAACAACGAGTTGCCAATAGTGATGTGTTTTAAGTTTTAACGCAAGTCCTGACATTAATCTCGATGTGAATTTCCAATAACAATAAGTTCTGTAAATCTATGTTAAACAGCAAGTCCCCTCCCGTTAACCTTGGGGTCGAGGATAAGTTTCAATAACAACAAGTTGCCAATAGCGACGTGTTTTGAGTTTTAACACAGGTCCCGACATTAATTTCGATGTACATTTCCAATAACAATGAGTTCTGTAAATCCGTGTTAAACAATAAGTCCCTTCCGTTAACCTTGTAGTCAACATAAGTTTCAATAACCCAAGTCTGTACTTAAATTTTAAGGTGAAAAATAAACGGACATTAATTCAAACAGCATCCCAGTGCTCGACTTTTGCTGCTTTCTAAGGCCTGTCGGTGAACTTCGTGCCTTTCGCTCTAGGCGGAACAAGTAGGTGGGAGTGCCGACGAACCCGGGTCCTTGCCGATCCACCGCGGACCTCCCCCACAGATGAACTTAATTCAATTTTTGGCGATGAAGCTCCATCAAGCACCAGTTTTTATCGATGAATTCAATCGTGGTCGTAGTTCACTCCAAGATGAATTTCGTGAAGGTCGTCCAAAATCAGTTGTTGCTCCGAAAACCATTGATGCTGTGCGCGAACTGATATTGGAAGATCGTCATGTGACCTATCGTGAGATTGAGACAACCTTAGGCGTTAGTGGGACCAGCATACATTCAATATTGCAAATACATTTGACCGTCAACAAAATTTGTTCGCGTTGGATCCCACACAATTTGTCAATCGCCCAAAAAAAGGCTCGTGTCAATTGGTCGAAAGAAATGCTCAAAAAATACGGTCGCGGTGCTTCGAAACACGTCTATGACATCGTGATAGGTGATGAATCGTGGATTTACGCGTATGAGCCCGAAAGTAAACAGCAGTCGACTGTCTGGGCGTTTCAAGATGAGCCAAATCCAACAAAAGTTGTTCGCGCACGAAGCACTTCCAAGCAAATGGTCGCCTGTTTTTTCGGAAAAACTGGACATGTCGCAACCGTACCACTAGAACAACGCAGAACAGTCAATTCTGAGTGGTACACAACCATTTGTTTGTCAGTTGTCTTCCAAGAAATCAGGAAAACCAACCGCCGAAGATGGATCACTCTTCACCACGGCAATGCGAGCTCTCACACATCGGCTGCGACAACTGCATTTTTGAGCACCCAAAACATCGATTTGATGGGTCATCCGCCGTACAGTCCTGACTTGGCACCGAATGACTTCTTTTTATTCCCGTACGTAAAAAACAAACTGAGAGGTCAACGTTTTTCGACACCTGAAGAACCGGTTGCTGCATTCAGAATGCATGTGTTGGAGATACCTCAATCAGAGTGGCAAAAGTGCTTCGACAATTGGTTCAAACGCATGCAAAAGTGTATAGATCTTCATGGGGAATATTTTGAAAAACAATAAAGTGATTTTCGATGATCAATATTTGTTTTTGTTCTCTAATCCGGAAATATAAAAGGCAACCCTCGTATGCTTGCAAGATTTTTTTCCCAGTGAAATCAAGGACTGTTTCAAGTGCGTCGCCCAGTTCCGAGAAAACACAATAGCCTATTTAATGATGCTTATCTTCTCTAATGCATTAACAGAAGATATGGAAGGCATCGCATGTAATGTATCTTGAGGAAATTTTTATATTTTAAAGAATGCTTGTATCTTAAAGAATGTTTATATTGCATCCGAAGATAGTGTGGCAATTACAGCGCTTAGCCAAGCAAGGAAACTTCGGGCCTGGGCTATGAAAAGTTTACAATCACAGCACCTACACATCACATCACGGCCGTGTGTTTGCGAAAACGTCTCAACTCCTTGCTTGAGCTGTGTGATGCTGGCAACACCGCTACAAACTTGCCGAGCTCCTGCTCTCCTCAGGTATCAACGTAAGTGACAGTAGTTGTATTTGAATAGCCGAAGTGCATGGACATGAAATAAAATAAATATGTACAATATAATGTGCAAAGTGAGCGTCTTTTATATATTAAACAGCTAATACAACAGGACGCAGCCAGTTTGAGAAGTGCGAAAAAATTAATAAAGGAATAAATAGAATAAAACAATTTGGCGGGAACAATGAGTGAAATGTGTTACCATTTTCCTCGCTTGTAACCAAGCAGCATTTAGTTTCTCCGAAACCATTTCGTCTCCCATCCTACCTAAACCATTTGGAATAATACCACTTCTCCTTACTGGTAAGTCCCCAGCACGATGCGTTGCATTTCCACGAAACAACCATCGTAACGATCTAGACCCATGTTCCTTTGTCTAACCGACAACCCATGCCCATACTTGGTTATGCCTCCGAAACCGATTTCTCCGTATACACAGTAAGAGAGCAATCTAATTCAGCCTGGACGGCAGAAATTCCCTGAAACAAAATTGTCTATGTAGGCATAGCAGCCCTTCTCCATGTTCCTAGTAAATGGCATTTAGCGATGACTTCACTGCCACGACACCCTGAATGGATTCCTGCCTTTACTTAGTCAGTCGAGATCCGTCCGCCGAACGGTGCACATTAGTCAGATTACATTCCCCCAACGTGGCACACGGAGTCGAGATTTAACCGCCACCGGGGCCGGTCAATATAGTCGATAATCAATCCTCAATCGGTGCACTCGTTTCCGTGTCAAAGTTCATTCCCGCGGCGTCCACACACGTTACCAGAGACATTTTTGTCATTCGGGTCGATTGTTTCCTAACCAAGTGAAATTCAACTGCCTGCGCTGCGCTACGCACCAATGCCAAGTTAACGCCCGATGTCCAACTTATTTCACCTCGGTTCAAAATAAACCAAAAAACAGTTTGACTTCAGTCAGTTGCACAAGAAAATTACGAACTCTCAAGACTTTGTGTATTATTGAGGGCATTAACTATCAAATGAATGTATTGTGTATTATTGTCCAAGTGCCCGTAATTAAGTTTATAAATTCAACGATATTATAACAATAATAGGAAAACCAATCACCAACGAAGTAAATTGTGTTTGATTTTACCATTTTTGAGAACAATTTTCGGCTGACCAACGTCGGGGGTGATAGTGAACCCGTACCGTGCGCCGGCATACACCCCTATACCCCAACAGGGCCTCTTAGCTTCAGATTCTTTGGTTAATCGTTCCAAAAAAAAAAAAAAAAAAACGTTTGAATTCTTCTATTTCCCACCTTGTTGTGGGCAGAACCCATTTGTTGATTAAATAAAAGTGGACATGCTCTGTATCGCCGAATGCCAAGAAGCAGCAAAAGTCCCAGGTAATAATCGCCGAAAGGCAAATTATACAATTGTTATGTAATGTTTAGCTTAGAGCGTCTGCGAAGGACCAGTAAGTTATAATATAAGATAATTAAGCTAGAATTTAACCATTTTTTGTCTAGCATATAATTTAGAAACTAAGAAGATAAAAAGAAAATAAAAAAATGTTTTAAAAATGAAAAATGAAAAAAATCCCAGGTAATAATAGTTCGGCCAAAAACGAAACGAACCTGCCAACAACGTTTGGGTTATCGAGAGAAACTATCCTAATAGGGGCAGTACACCAACACGCAGTCCTTAACAAGGGAATACACAACCCACGCTGGATATTTTTTCATGGAAAATCAAGCAAACTTTATCGCATCCGAATATATCGATGGAGATTCCATGGCTGAATTGGAGAAACAGAGTGAATACCCGGAAATCGAGTATCTAGTCGAACTAACATATCCGAATTAACGCCAAAAATATTCTTCCGTGTATGGTTAAACTTGAATCTCTAATAGCTCGAAAACCAGAGATAACCCATAGAAGTGACCAGCACTACTGGATTCAGTATATGCGCATTAAGTTTCCCCCCGCATGCGCTGCTTGACGAGTGTGTCTGTGCTTAAAACTAACACGTCGTACTCAGTCCAGTAAACAATCTTGGTTTCGACTAAATGTATTTATTCTCACTTTAACAAACTAACAGCAGGCAAAGTGCTGTATATTCTGTGTAAAATCGACCGCTATATTACGTTCTTATCAGATAAATTGTTAATTAGATTTCAAAACTTCAACAAGGATATCAATAACAAGAATTGTTAGCCTCTACAAGGAGAAACACCACTAAATACCCCCTATTCCTCAACTGTACATTTTTCTCCCACTTTCAGTAAATCATTCCAGTGCCCTGTAATGTATCACTCTGCTTCAGATATGGAATACACGTAAACAACAATCCAAAAGTTTTGAAAGTTAAGAGATGCCTAACTAAACCACCAAACTTATTCTACCCTAAAAGCATCTTCTGTTGTTTACCCACTCAAAATCTCGTCCCTGTATTGCTAGTCTCGTAAAATTACACACAAACCCTGTCCAAACCAAATGTCAGACAGCTATACTAACGATCCATCAGAGATCAATTTCAAAGCGGTAACTGCTTCCATTAAGGATGTTGATTCAAAACAAAATAAAAATTCCTCCTTCCAGATACGTAAAAGGATCTCTAACCGACTGCTCAATTTTCCCACCGACAACAACAACTATCTAAAAGAGGACAACAACAACTATCTAAAAGAGGACACAAACAACAGGAAGAGAACAAAACGAAGAAGAAAACGAATGAAATGAAAACGAATAAAAGCTTAAAAAGAGAATTTTTAATAAAAAAAAAAAAAAAGAAAGCAAAATGGGAAAAGGACGTCTTCGAGAACAAGCAGATTGCCGGTGCATTTCGCAAAGTTTCAACGACAGAAGTTGTGACAACGACGTCCTCCATATAATGTGATGCGACACTCTAGTAAGGTCCTCAATTCAACCGACCCACAACAGAAACTGTGAAGAACTCATCTAGGCTCACGACGAACCAAGTGCATAATAAACTTTTCCACTTTGACTTGGGTGAAGTAGAAATAACTCGTCTGACGATGGATACCTAAAACTGTTCTACTTTCTATAAACCACCCGCCACCCCAGCTACAGGTATAGATTGCATACCAACAATCAACTCGTTTTAACATCCTGACGACAAAACTTCATCTTGTTACACGTTCGTCATGAAAATGTAGTTACGAGTACGATAACTCACCTCAATGCCGACTCGAGCATTATTTCCCCAGTATGCTTCTGATTCAAATAAACATCGCACCCTTGTGCGATACGATATTAACAGAACCGACGAAACACAAGACAAAAGAATTAGATTTAAGGAAAAGTTCACAGGTAACTGCACAAGGGATTGTCGACACAGTATAAATAAAAAAACGGGCAAAAAGGTACCGTGGACGAGGTGCATTCGTCTGTCACATCATGAACGATGGAACTAGCTACATCTGCCGCCATCCACAGGTAAGCCAATTTCTTTCCAAGATAAGATAACCAATGTTGTGTCATGTCCTCTGAGTGTGTCGGCACCAAACTTTCCAAATAAATTTCCCATCGCTCCATGACAAACAACGACCGAACTCGGGGTATAGTCAACGAACAGGAGAGTAAAGAAAAAGAATCAATCTACTAGTCGGCTCTATTATTGCGTGCAACATACTCAGGGATTACCAGTCTTGTGTGGATAACTAGCTTATGCAGCTCAGCAAATTGAATAATGTCTTAAAGATGAAACTTTCCAGCAAGCCGAAATTTCATGCCGATATGTGAAGACCTGAGCACACTGGGAACCGTGTGTGACAGCCATCAATGGATGTCGAAAGGCTTTGCTAGGACCTCTTCCATACTTTAGCGCCATGCTACATGGAGCAAGTTTACATTCCAGCAAAATTTGCGATGCAAATGTGTAGGAGATTGCTCCTGAGGCTATGAGTGGTATCCTAAAACTTTTTCCATCATATACAATTTTAATCCTAAAACTTGTGGACACCAGTAAATCTAGGCGACGGTAACAATCTGTTTTTTTGCATACCTAAGGTGATGTCTTATTTCGTTACTTACTTGCTTATTTCAAAGGTATGTGATGCAACTTCAAGCCCCAACTTATATAGGATGATTCATTTGGAGGCAGTGTTTCAAGTAGAGATTTTATGGCAGATCAAGTTATCAAATATTGTATGACATTTCATGTTGGAAAAGTCGACCACGGCACAACAAGTGAATTCATGCTTTCCCTACAGTTAATAACCTGGCCATCGATTATGGATCGACGTTTCATATTTTCTTGTAACTGCGTCTTCAAAGTCGAGGAGATGGGCCTGTGGCGGTTCCGCCAAATCCCACGGTTTACCTTCTTGAAAAACCCCCATAATCATCACCCAAGACGCTCAAGTCCTCGCCAATGCATTCGCATTCGGCACCTAAAAATGCTGCATGCATTTAAGAGATCAAATCTATGATCTTTAAGTCCCTGTAAAGAAAACTTACCTTCATGCATTCTCTTCGCATACCACTGCTCCTTAAGATTTCTTAATTAGCTTACCAGGAATTTCCAATCAATTTCGGCATCTACGTCGCCAGTCACATTTCCTTAGATGAATTCCGGTAAACAAAATAATTAGATTTACATACATTGTAACCTTCATGACAGGGATCATAAATACTGCGCCGTCTATTTTTCCCAGCCGCGCCATGTGTACAACAATGTTCCCTATATATACATTGGCTGGCGACTTACACCCTAGGGACCAAAGCAAATACGCATTGCGCGTCTCTTGCATCAATTAAATCCTACAGCATATTCAAATGCAAATAGGAACTCAATACCTACCCTTACTAGCGATGCCATTAACACATTTCCCATTGTGTAAATAGAAAAACCATTAGCGCTTCTTCCTAATGGCGATACATTTACCTACGCATCCACACCACAGCATAGACACAGGTCATAAATCTCTTTTATCCTACACAGTTCTGGACCCGTTTCCCAGTAACCTTCTCACATAAACAAACACCTCTACGATTCTTTCCCTTTCTTTGTGTTTCAGGTTATTCACCATATCGTTGAGCCATGAAAAGAACCGGCGTTCATACACACTTGTGTATCGTGAAGATCTCCTCTATGAGATCGGTTTGGTTACTCAAAAGAGGGACTTTACGTCTCTCTTGGAACAGGAAATGCACCCTTAATTTAAGAGAACCAATTTCACAGTTGAATTTCCTTTAACAACCATTGAATATCGTTGAGTCCTTTACCATCCTTCGACCCGAGCAGGTCGAGGCTCCATCGCTACCCTAGTGCGCACAGGGAAGCGATAATGAAATATAGTCGTTAGTGTCGTTGTCTCCGCGAGTCAATACGAATTTTCTCCTTAATTAAATACACAAGTTTCAATTATTTTACCGTTTGTACTTTGCAACAATTAAAACATCCGTTCAACACAAGCTATTCATTTCATATTGATCCCAAAATCAGCGTGTAAACTAAAATTAAAGAATTAAAAGTGAACTAAATAAACTAACCTAAATCCTGTGTTTAATTCTACCGCGTTGTCTTGGCGAACAGGTTATTCCTCCAGTTGTTGTTCTTCTCTCGGTTTAGTTTACGGCGGCGCAATGGACGACAGTAATCGGAAGTGATGGGGAAGAAGTGAACCGTGTGCCCGTGTCTGGCACTATACTTCTCCTCCCCACAGGCCTTTCCCCATTATAGGATTTTATCCAGATCTTTTTTCAGAGCGTCGATCTAGTTTAATTTCTGCTGGTGCGAGCTTGATGCCGTAATCGACGTATCATTCGAAAATGGGGAAATCAGTGAACCATCATCTGCAAAACTGAATTTTTTGTTACCCATTGACAATAATAAATCATTTATATGAAACAGAAATAGCGTAGGAGCCAAGATAGAACTCTGAGACCCTCAGAATTAGTAGAATAGAGATCCGAAAACAATTCCTCTACAACAAACCGAATCGATTCTTTATCCAGTCGCAAAATTGTTGAGAAAGTCTGTATGAATGAAGCTTACGTAGCCGTATGAATTAAGCTTACCTAGAAATGCTCGCATTCGAAAGCCTTGAAGATATCCGATGCGACCTCCCTTGATTCACCATGTTTTTTTATTGCAGACGTCCAGATGTCAGTCCAAAAGGTATCCTGTGGAATGCATGCTACGAAATTCGTGATAGCGATCATTTGAGAGTCTGTGTGGTTCCAAATATTTTATCAACTCGGTATTGATGACCTTTTCCATCACCTTGGACAACATAGATAATAGGGCTATCGCGAGGTAATTTTGTGGAAAAAACTTTCTCCTTCTCTTTGGAAAAAGGTTTTATATCGTATAAAAGTTATACGAAAGGGTTTAATAAAAACCGGTGACAATTCTGAAACACAATTTTTGAGGTCTATTTTTGGTATTTCCAATTGGGTCGGTGGCTTTTATACAGTCCACTCTTCACCGTTAAAAAGTATTCACATTTGGAGGAACTTCATATCGGGTATTGAGAGCTGTACCAGCGCGACCCCAGGTGGTTCTAAATGACCAGCATCCAAGGTTGAATTCGCAGAAAATAAATTCGAGAAAATATACGCTTTATCTTTTGAGTTCGCGGCTTCTGTCACTAATTGACCGAACGAAGAGGAACTGAAGTGATTGCCAATTATCTTTACCATAACCCAGAAGGCACTCAAATAGTTTCCTGGTTACTTTGTCGCTGTGAATCTTCTTCGCGGTTTCAACCGTCTGGCTGCAGGCGTTTCTTAATCTAACACACTCCGTTCTGCTGACCCTCATTGGTGTAAAGCCAAATGCCAAAGCTCGAAAGCTCTAATTTGCCCTGCTGTAGTGATCCGAAATCACTACTCTCACCCAATTCCCATTAAGCTTAAAAAAAAAGTAGTTTTTCCCCAAAAGACACGCCACGGTACGAACCCTATGTTCATACTGTGCGTTAAGCAATTCCACCGAATGACATCATGAAATGCGTATCTTCAAATGCATTTCATGGTTGTGCTTCCGGGAAGTTACGCAAACCAAAACCCCAATCATATTCCCGAAGTGAATCACATGCGCCACAAATTAAACCAAAAATCTATTTGTCGCACATTGATTCAATTCGTATTAATCCTAACATCATGAAATGCCTAACTCCAAATGCATTTCATGATCTTACCTCCTGGCAATTTCTTTGAACAAATTCGTTTGACTTCCCAGAATCCCATTCCAATTGAAGCACACAAAATCCTTAAGTATAATTTTGTGACAAGTCTCTGTTGCCACAGAGGATAAAAGCTGCAAGCACTTTACCACGAAATGCCCCTTTGTTTGAATCTCCAAACAATCATCAACTCCGCGCATAGCCGCCGGATTGAATTCAATAGCATCAACAAATGCAAATAAAGATTCCGTTCCCTTACAACGACCAAATATACAATATGCAAATTGTATGATGTATCCCAAATGCATTTCACACCTAATGAGTTGCAGCTTATTTATTTAGCCAACCCTCATTACAGGCCGATGCCTTAGGTCGCTTCTCCCTTTGTTTTTTCCCGTCGTTTCAGGTTTCGTTTATCCTTTGCTCAAATGCATCGATAAACACTGTGATCTGTACGATCACCCATACATGCGTACACAATGACCTTCATTACGAGATCTGGTTTTCCATTCCACAAAGAGAGACTTTACGTTTCTCTTGTGGTAGGTAAACATATCCTTGCCCGAGAGGATATTCACCACCACCGAATCGAGGGTGAATCAGGATCCAGATTCCAACCCTCGATTGAGTCCTATTACATCCGCCGACCGAGCAGGTCGTGCCACTCCCGCTCCCCGGTGCGCACGGGGACGCGAATATATCCCGGGACGTTGTTATTCCAAGTCGGGTCGAGTAAGCGCGAAGTTAATTTAAAAAGTAATTTTTCTTGTGCCTCATCCTAATATGTTTGTACGTCAGTTCATCATAAATACCGAAAAATATGTCGTGGATAAAAGTAATCATTTAAGTCACAAACTAACTCGAGTGTTTTTCATTTAACTGTCTTGTGGCGGAGTTTAACTCCTTGTATTGGTGAACAGTTTGCGGTGAACTCAATTTCTTTTGGTGCACGGAGAACCCCAATTAATGATGGAGGAAAGAGGAGAATCAGCGCCGTACGCTGATGCACAATGCTTCTTCCCCAAACACTGGTCGCGCATTGATCGGATAATAAAAAAAGAATTACGCTCCAATGGCATAGATCCACCAACTGAGAGAAATCTTCATAATGACGAAATTGATCATTATCTTTCGACGATGAACAACATTGTTACTAATACAATGAATCGTTCTATCCCAAAAGTGTCTCACATGGAGAGCCATACAAACCGATACAGAAATTTAACGATCGACGAACTATATAGGCAAACGAGTATTCTGCTCTCTAAGTTAAAACTGATCTGCAGACAGTTCAGCGATCCAAATAGCCAGGAAATAAAATCAATTAAGTCACTAATTAAAAATCTTCAAAAACATATCCGTGACAACTATAGATCCGTCATTAATGAAGACTGGAACAACAGAATTCAAGCCATCAAAGCTAGTGGACCGAATATGTTCCCTCAAATAAATAAAGTCTTTCGAGGGAAAGATTATAATGACATTCCATGTCTGCGAGTTCCGCGGACTCCCGAGAATTGTCAAACTCTGCTGAACCCAGGACTTACCATGGTACACATGAACTCAAATGAAGAGTTCATAACAGTCGAGGATCCGCAAAAAAAAGCGAACTCGACGCGTGGTGCTTGTTTCGAAGCGGTGTATAGATTGAACGAATCGGGTCATTCTAATCTTGACCTGGAAAATAGAGCTTTCCATAAACATATTTCGCTACGCAATGAACTTAACAATTGGCGTCTCTTAAGTTGATGTTTCACTATCTTTAGATTCCCCGCTTAGAAATCTGAACACTAGCATATTTGTACACAAGGATGACCTGACGGACATTCGTGGATCGATTAAGAACAAAAAATCTTCTGGAATAGATAGTATTCCAAACATTTTTCTAAAGCATTTACCTCTTGAAGTAGAGAGGGTTTACATTATTTCGTTCAATAACGCTCTAAATAATGCATATTATCCAACCCAATAGAAATCTGCAGTAGTCCAACTCATCCCCAAAAAGGGCAAGGACAGGAACAATCCAGCCAATCTTCGTTCGATTAGTTTGCTTCCGAACATCAGTAAGGTATTCGAGAAAACTATAAATAAAGCATTGACTAACTGGTGTGAGGAAAATGGTATTATTCCAACCAACCAGTTTGGTTTCCGATCGCAACGTGACAGTTCATGCTGCGATAAAACTTGTTTCCGACATACAGTGGAACAAAGCGAAGCGACAACGCACAGGGGTCTGTTTGGTTGACTTTGAAAAGGCTTTCGACACCGTATGGTTAGAAGGGCTGGTATATAAGTTATCAAATCTAGGTATGCCCGAATATTTATTATACATTATCTACGATATGATAATGGGTAAACAATTTGTAGTGAAATGTGGAAATATAATCTCTAACAAGCTCTTCCACATCAAAAACTGTCTACAACAGGGAGCAGTGAATTCTCCCATTTTATTTAACATTTACACTAGTGATCTAGTGGGTTCTCTCAACTATGCAATTGCGTACGCCGACGACATTGTGGTGTATAGATATGGAGAAAAGATTGATGTCATCAACAGACTTCTATTTCAACAAAATCAAACGTTTTTGCGACGTCTGGAAATTGAAATAAATTTCCAAAAAACACAGACTTTCCTTTTCAGAACGCCCCTGTCCAGTGCATCAAGGAATACAAAAAGGAATTGGAGAACATTTCCCATTGCAGCAAGTAATAATCTTCACCCACAAGTAAAAACTGTAGTCAGATTCCTTGGTATATGGCTTGATCAGTATCTTTACTTTGATAAGCATTCAGAAGCTGCTCTTACAGCAGCTAAAAACGCATATGCAATGACACGAAGTTTCTTCCGTAGTAGTGTTCTGGACCCCAAGGTGAAAATAATTTCATACTGGGCATTCATCCGACCAGTATTAGTGTATGGCTGCCCGGTATGGTATAAAATATCCCCATTCTACATGTAAAAGTTTCGGGTGTTCGAGACGCAGTGTTTGCGTTCCTGCCTCGGAATGTATAGAACTCCAGAGTCGCAATACAAGAAATACTGTGGGGAGAAGAAGTATGTTGCACCGGCGCACGGCGCTGATTCCCTTCTTCCGCCATCGTCACTATAAATTCCGCCGAAACAAAACACGATCACCGGAAACAATGACAGAACATTGGAACACCCAGGGAAGCTGCGGCACGGTAAAAGAAACACAAGTTTCGTATACGTTAATGTTTTATTCTTTTTAATTGAAAGTTTTTATACTATGAAATACGCACTTTCCTTTCCACTTTTGCAATTTGGTATATTACTTTAAGCGATAACCCACAAAAATTCTTTTCACTTTATATGTGTTACTGTACGTGCAACCGACTCACTCGACTCGAATTCCGTATATCGTTTACTCACCGTACCGGCGCCGGTACGGTGGATAGCGGGCGACCCGCCCGCCTTGATGGTTATATTGCCACTCAGCGATCTGTTGCTCGTGCAGAGCTCACTCGCTACTCTTGATCGTGGTGGTATGTGTGCATGGTTCTTTCATGGATGAGAACGAACCTAGAACAAAGCAAGGGCATAAAGTGCATTCATGGGATACGATTTCGGTAAAGCAAATAAAACCGAAATCGTCGGATGTCAATGGGATCTTATGAATCGTTCGGTAATGAGGGTCAGCTAAATCATTTCGAAAATTTAGTTTTGATGTTAGGTTTAGAATAGAGTTAAGTTAAAAAAAAACAAAAACAAAAAATCTATAGATAGTTTAGTATTTAAGTTAGATATAAGGTAAAAACAATAACAAGAACAAGGTTTTTTCTTTTCTTCATTTTCTTTGTATCTAATTAATTTCCCTAAAAATTCATGTAAACAAAATAACCATAATGTCGAAAGACAAATTTTCATGCTTTGAGCGTATGCATGTAACTTAGAGAGTCCGCAAAGGACCAGTAAGTTAAGAAATAAGATAACATAAGCTAGAGTTTAATCATTTTTGTCTAGCAAGTAAGTAAATTATAATAATATGTTAGGAAGAAATAAAAAATGATATATTTAAAAAAAAAAAAGGGTCAGCTAAATAAATAGCAGCCGCTCATTAAATGAAAAAAATGTCTTTCGGATACCACAAACGATATGAATTGTTTATGGTATCGCAGGAAACCTAGGAACAGCGTTCTTCTGTTTGCACATGGCGCGAGTTAGAGAATTTTATTGCTGGGAGAAAAAGGTCGCCGGCCAATGTGTACGTGAAGAAATTTATTGTACACATGGCGAAGTTGGAAAATAGACGGCGCTATATTTATGGTCCCTGTCATGACGGTTACATTGTATGCAAACCGAATCATTTTGTTTACAGGAATTTGTCTGGTGCCGAAGGTGCCGAATTGGTTTGGACTTCCAGATAAGCAAAGAAAGAAATCTTACGGAAAATTGTATGCGAAGAGATGCATGAAAAGATAAGTTTTCCTTACAGGGACTTTACGATTATAGCGTTGATCTAATTAATGCGTGAAGCATTTTCAGGTGCTTAATGCGATTGCATTAGCAAAAACTTATGCGACTTGGGATGAGGTTACGGGGGTTTTTAGGTAAGTGTACGGTGGGGTTTGGTGGAACCGCCACAATACTATCCAATAAAGTCCTGTATGACGAATCAGGACTAAACAGAATAGATAATTTCATTATCAATATTATCCGTGGCCACACAACTAGGGAAATCATCATCATCATCATCATCATCGGCACTACAACCGGGAACCGGTCTTGGCCTTATTTAGCAAGTCCTGAGGCTTGTTAAATTTTCCATAATGATTTATTTTTTCTGGGCAAGGTCATTAGTCTTGCGCCAGGGGCTCCCCGACGGGGAATCGAACCCGGTCTCCCGGGTGACAGGCGGGTGTACTAACCACTATACTATCGAGGAGCCCCAACTAGGGAAATATGCAGTGAAAATGATCTCATATCGGGAGCATTCTATCCCAATGATATGAATATGGAGAGTACTCTCCAGAGTGGGTTCATTCCCCCAAAAGCGTTCCCTTTCTTGGATAAAGAAGGACTTATCCAAGACAAACAAGGAGTCCCCATTATTTACCACGCTTTCCGTGGTGTCAGGGATAAACGAATTCTCGATGATAACGATATCTCTAATATTCGCGATCGCCCGCGTTGTAGTATGGCGATCGGTGAAAGAGATAAGTCAATAAAAGGTCGATCCCATCCCAACTGGTGGTGGATCAGTCATGAAGAAAGGACTATACGTCCCCAAACATAGTATGCCTCTCAGGCGCATCGCTTTCCGTCCCTCTATCACCAATTCGCAACATTTTTTTTTATTTTTTTATTTTTATTTATATTCCTTGTTTGTTTGTAGGGTTTGTTTCGTTTTTTTAAATTTTGTTTCTCAACCCCCTATATATATATATATATATATATATATATATATATATACACATATATATATACATATATATATAATACATGATATAAAACGAATAGACAAAATTTTAAAAAGAAAACGTATCAATTATTGTGACATGTTATAAATACATTAGTTATTGTATGCCGATTGGCATAAGAAAACTGATAATGTATAATTTAGAGTGCTTGCGAAGAGCCAGTAAGTTAATGTAAGAATGATATTTGTAAAATAGAAGATAACATTTAGTCTTAAGTAAAATCTGTAATTGAATTGTTAAATAAATGTGGAGATAAAACAAAAAACAAAACAAAGCAAATCCCTTATAATCCAAACATCACAACACATATCTTTATATGCATTTCTTGTCCATTTATCACGCATACAGACAAAGCATGCATAACACAACCAAATCCAGCACGTGTTTAACGAACCAGATGTTCATTTGGTTTGCATATATACGATCTATATATTCCTACAATCCTTATCTCCACATGCATTTTAGCCAAATGTGTATTTCCTAAAAATGGATTCAATTTCCCATCCTTTTCCCCAGTTTCTCAAATACAAATCTCCATGAAGATTTGTATAAAAGGGCGATGATCTTGTGGGACTTTTCCGGGCCCGAAGAGCCATGCATCGCTCGATCCCCACCATTTCCAGCAATGCGACTTATCTTGAAGTCGAATCTTCAGCAAGATTATACAACCTTGCTACGGCCTTAACAGCCAACCAATTTGCTGGAATTAATTCGGTTATCCTAAAGGATAACCGACATGAATACCTTATAGGCAGCTTACCTTTCTTTGGGGTTCTTCCAAACCCCTTTCTCCACGATCATTCCTGAAAACATTAAGTCCACGGCAAGGATTATCACCTAGCCGTGGCATCAAAAATTTCACCCTCGGGCATGCATCACATTGAATCATTCCGTTTATGATCCGTACCATATCTCCATCGGCTCGGCGTGTCAGCAATTATAATAGATAAACACTAGCTGGCCAGCGTAATTGTTGACATAGCTGAAGCCGATGGTTTCTTGCTACGGTTCATATCCATTTATTGCCCCAGTCCCAAGGTTCGCAACACTTGCGACCAATTTCCTTTGTCGGTTATCTACCGATCATGGGATTTGGGCACTAATATGATTGACGTTAGACAATCATAACCCAAATCATGCTAACGATGCTCCGGCCTGTAAAACAAACAATAGCTGCCATAGCCTAGGTCATAGGCGAGCAAACCATCGGTTTGCTTATCGCCACGAAAACTCTATAGCCTACAATGGCATTAGCATGAACGCCTAAGTAAACACGATGTGCATATCATCGTGACCCTTGAAATAGCGTTTTTGTGTATCTTGAAGCAAAACCTATTTCGTTCTCAGGCGCAGGTCATCAAAGATTTATGGCCCTCGAAATAGCGTTTCTGTTTATTTAAGACACAGAAACCTATTTCTCCCTTCGGCGATTTTTTGCCATCGCATATCTCCATAATACCAATTCATTGCAGCAGCCCATGTTTATTTAGGTGCACTTTCGTCGTCGCCGATATCCAGGCTGAAGGGCAACGTACTTGAGCTATACGCACACAGACACAATCCTCCCCTATCGATGAAATTCGCGGGCATCGAACTGAAAAATGTACATGACATTTTGAGTCAGATATTATCTATAGAATCGCGCACACGTACCGGGGACGTGACGGAAGTAAGAATTTTATCATCCAACGGATGCACAAGTGCCATAGCGTCGATCGTGATTGTACTCAGTCATTATTAAATTCAAGTGAAACGTACACCGTTCTTGTTCAAGGAAGAAACTCGATCGTACAGTTCTTGTCAAATCCAATAATCGGTTCGGTTAAATTCAAAACTCAATCGTTTCCGGTTCATGTTAATTACAAAACTAAAAACCCTAACAGTTCATGTTAATTACAAACTATATACACTAGCAGTTCATATTAAACGTTAATTGTAAGACTAATCACCCTGTGCGAATTAAAGACATTAATAAAGCATCTAATACGAATGCAGTGCGTTTCATTTGGTTTTACTTCGTTTTCTCTGCAAAAAAACTTGAGGTGCTATTTGGTGTTGTGGTGTTTTCGTTCAACCTGCGTTCGTGATAACGCCTCTAGCGAAAAACAACCCACAATCTCACTCAAGACCTACTGGACTTGTGTGATTTCTATCCCACCATCCCTCCATCCAAGTACAACTACTTAGATACCTGCACCCGCGTTTTAAATTTCAGATATCTTGAGACCAAGCCCAACATCCTCGCGGATGTGGGTTATTCTTGTTGTCACAAGATGACCAGAAAACAGAGACAAGATTAAGGGCACATTTGTCCTTGTCTCGCTCAAATCGGTCTCCAGCCACTTTTTTTTCTTGAATTCGAGGTCTGTCTGGATAGGCGTCCGAGGTGCAAGGACGCCAATAAATTAAATAAATCAATATAAATTTATAAATAAAATTTATATTGTATTATTTAATTGAACCCGACCGATTCTCAGATTCGTCCTCAACAACCGCTCGTCACTCTTCCCGGAGGCCCCGAAAGCACGGTGGCGACCGGAACGAGCAACTAGAGAGCGGTCTATCTAAGAGGCCCTCGTCCTTTTAAAGACAAGGAGACGCGCTCCCTGAGGGCAAGGCTAATACATAGTGTCCATTATTATTATTATGGGTTTTACACTTGTGGGGGGCGAAGTCGTGGCACCGACATGGGCGCAGGGTTCTACTTCGCCCTCACAAACATCACTATTAGTTCATCGGTTCCGCCATTAACCGATCACGGAGGATTAAGTTCAAGACGCAGCAAGACACACTGATACCGGCCGAGAGAAATAAAACACTAGTGTTGGTTGGTGATCACCTCTTTAAATTTAATTTTATTGTTCGTCCTTTAATTTCCGTACTTTAGTTGATTTCTGTACTTTAATTGGCAACGCAACACACAGCTCATTACAATGTTCAAATACAGGCGCACGACTTAAAACACGATCGATTTCAACTCAACACTACTGACTCGTACTGCACCCCGCGGACGCACTCGACTACACTCGATGGGGTTACTTTGCGACTCGACTATATTCGCGTCACCGTGCGCACAGGTGAGCGGGAGCGGCATGACCATTGTGGTCAGCGGATCGAATTTGACTCAGCGATAATCATCTCGTGCAGATCTGATTCGCTACGAGGGAAATTTTTAGGGGCATTTTCCCTGAGAGAGAAAGTATTTGCCTCCACTGGGGAAACGATTTACCCACCACCAGAGAAACGTAAAGTCTCTCTTGTGGGAACAGAGAACCAGGTCTCGTAATGCAGATCATGGTGGTATGTGTGTGATCGTACCCACCACCGTGTTTATCGTTGCGTTTAGCAAAAGACAAACGAAACCTGAAACGAGAAAAAAAGAACAAAGGGAGAAGCGACCTAAGGCATCGGCCTGTAATGAGAGTCGGCTAAATAATTACGCTGCAACTCATTAAATGGGAAATGCATTTGGGATACGTCAAACAATTTAAATTGTTTATCGTATTGCCAGAATGCCTGCGGTAGAACAGAATTCTTTTGTTTGCACACGATGTGTGCTAAAGAATTTGGTTTTAGCGGCTATTGCGCTAATTGTATGCAGCTGTTTCAATAGGCTGCTAGTAGTTGCTTTGTCGTTGGACAAAAGAATCGCCAGCCAATGTGTATGTAGGGAACATTATTGTACACTTGGCGAGGCTGGAATAGCCGACTCAATGATCATTATCCCCGACTATGATGGCTACATGGTACTGTAACCGATATGTTTTATATCAGGGGTATGAGGTTTGTTCTTTAAGGAATTCTTCTAGGAAAGCAAATATGATGCATTGAATTATGAATGCCGGAGAATCCTTTTAGGAAATTTCCTGTAATGCGTTGAAAGCATTAATGTCCTTGTACAAGGAAATGATTCAGGTATGCTGGGTGGAGATTGCGGTGCAGGTGTGGGAAAGTTGAAAGTTGCCTGGGATTCTTGATAAGGTAGAAAGAAATTCTTACAGGGAATTTGTATGCGAAGAGATGCATGAAAGCTAAGTTTTCTTTTCCAGGGACTTTTTAGATTAAGGATTTGATCTCATTAATGCGTGAAGCATTTAAGGTGCTAATGCGATTGCATTAGTGAAATTTGGAGATTGGTGGAAGTTGTGGGGGTTTTTTTAGGAAAGCGTACCGTGGGGTTTGGCGGAACCGCCACACACTCTTCATTTATCACTGTGTTATTCTTCACTATTTGCTTGTGTATTGCGTGTGTATCTGTAAGAAACGCCATAGAACTGCTGCTGATAGCGAATGTTTCGGCTTGCCTCCCAATATTGGGCAATCTGTTTGAATGTACTAATCAGTTGAAGTTCTGTACATTGAAGCGGCAAGCGCAACAATATCAGAAGTTACCTGGGTGATGTGTACCCAATTGATGATTCGGAGACATTCGCTGGTCGATCGTCACTTAAAGAGTGACAAAGATAACACAGTAATTTTAGGAAGCCTCTCAGCACGACTTTTATCCAATGATGTCTAGTTTACTGGGTTCTAGTCCCTCTTCACTTTGGCAAGCAAAATCAGATCGGGTGCATATATATCATATACTGGGAAACAAAAACATGTCGAGTCGGCTGACGAGCCAATCTGAATCTCGGTTAAGGCTTAAATATTATGTTTGTAAATGTTGGTGAACCGAGACCTCTGATATTAAAGAACACTGTAGTAGTAATTAGTCAGTGCGTCGACACGGACGCGGGTTTAACTAATTTCCACTACTTAATTCACGGCGCGAAAAGGAAACAAAGTTCTCGGGATAAAACACTTCCCAAACGGAGCGAACAGAATGAAGTAAAAGCACACTGGTTGTTGTTTCGTTGAATGTCTTTATTTGGAAGGAAGCACTGGTGATTCCATGGCTGCAACAATATTCCATTAGTCTGCGACTATATCAGCTTATTTGTCTATTGAATTCGCATTAATGCAGTTAAAGTTTTGTTTTTTATTTATTAAACACAATTCAAAACGGAACACCCGCAACACCACCCGACACGACAGGGGAAAACAATTGAATAAAAATTGGTACTAGACTCCAGTTTCCGCGACGACTCCTCTGATGTGACCACTCTGGTGTGTAATATCTGACTAATTCCATTGGAAGTCATCAAAAGGAAAGGAACCCTGAAAGAAACTGGAAAGGAGGCGGAGTTACACGATTAACTTGAAGTAGTTAATCGTGATTGAACCGGACGGAATAGGCATACATTACGCATGTGTGCGTATGCCATGCATACGATCGTTCAGCGACCGTGGATGGCGGGCAACATCGCTAGTGCATTTTCTAGGAATGTAAATACTAGCATCTGGGGTGTGAAAAACCGAAACCGATGATTTGGTCATCCTAATGGAAGGCCATAAATCATCATTTCTGTTGCCGATGATTAAACATTGCAACGAACATAGGGTGCAGCCATTGCCAGATGTTGTAAGTAAACATTTTCTGGCTGCTGGTGATCGTTGTTTGAATGCTATCTCTGAACATGGGGAACGCTAATTGTGGTGCCAGCGATTGCTGGTAAACAGGGACATGTTTGATTTGCGTCAACAGAAACCTTGTCGGCGGTAGTAAATCAATAGGGGCAATAGCCGTATGCATGTTATGCCGGGGGTAAACAAATACAACGAGTCACAAGGAACTCTTGTTGATTGTTGTTTCCATAGCTTAAGGCTATGGAAACGAGATGCCCTGGCAGAATGTATGCCTAAAGATAAGATTTCAGATGCCATGGCAATGTGATGATTTTGCCATGGACTTATGTTCTTTTCAGGAAATGATGTACGCCTCGGGGGTAACTTTTGGATGCCACGGCAAGGTGATAAGCTTTGCCGTGGGCTCAATGTTTTTTAGGGAATATGGTCTGGCCGAGGGTGAGTTTTCGATGCCACGGCAAGGTGATAAGCTTTGCCGTGGGCTTAATGTTTTTTAGGGAATATGGTCTGGCCGAGGGTGAGTTTTCGATGCCACGGCAAGGTGATAAGCTTTGCCGTGGATTTAATGTTTTCAGTGGTGATGCTGGAGAAAAAGGGGTTTGGAAGGAAATCCCCTACAGAATAGGTAAGCTGCCTAACATAAATTCAAAACGGTTATCCGATTGGGTAACCGTATTAATTCCGGCGATTTGGCTGAGGGTAAATGCCGTAGCAAGGTTACGCAACCTTGCTGAAGTTCGACCGAGAGGTAAGTCGTTCGCCTGGAAAGGTGGGGATCGAGCGATGTATGGCTCTTCGGGCCCTGAAAAGCCCCACAACACCATTACCACTTGAGTGTTAACGGTGTTTCACGAATAGACGATATTGTGGGGGTAGAAGTAGGTGTGCCAGCGTATGGCACGCGGTTCACTTTAATCCCCGACACAATGAAATCAAATGTTCGCCAGATAATCCAAGAGAAGCGGAGGAGAAATAAAATATCCTTTGTAGTTCGATTTAGTTGTTCGTTTCTCTTTATTTATTGTTTGTTAAAATGATGCCTTACTTTTATTGCACTTGACGTAGACTTATTGATATTATTACTAGATTGGATTATATACATTTTCTTTTTTTGTTGGAACACTTCAATATTGTTCACATGGTTTATATAATTTTATATCATTTGGATCATTTCAGTATTGTTAAAATGATTTATGTTTTATATAAGTAAGAACACTTCGATATTGTTAAAATGATTTATGGTTCCATATAGGTAAGAATACTTCACGATTGTTAACTCGATTTATATACTTTTCTTTCCGACCACGGGGGAGATAGGACAGCGACTGCTCGATGGTGATGCGCATACGCATACTCGCAGGCTACGGGTAGCGGTGGCGGAGAACCGACTGGCTCGATCGATGGATGGAAATCGACTGTACCTAAAAGGGATGAAGTTGGGTAATTTTATTTTTCGCACTTGACAACCAAAAGAGAACATACTTCCGCTCTCTCATTGCCACGCTCTTCGATGTGTGGTAGATTACATCGGTAAACTGATGATCGAAGAGAGCGGGAGAATGAGAGAACAGAAACTTGATGTATGATTACTTGGGGTAGATGCATGTGCATGCATCGATGTAGTTCTGAGCAGAACCCATTGACCTAATTCGGTAATATGGTGAGCTCAGAGTTCATTGATCTGTACGAAGCCAGAACTGTGAAGGAAGGGGAAATTAAGCTGGTGCTATTCACCTGCAAAAAGAGAGCATTGATTCTCAGCGAATGAAGTGTCTGGAGAAAATGGAAAGGACGCTGACTTGGCTAGGGAAATCTGATCATGGGAACTAACTTGAATGCTTTAATAATTTCCCCAGCGGTCGCAAGATTAAGCAACCGCTGTTTGATCAGAGTATGTTGCTAACCGACATGATACGATTTCCTGTGGAAATCTCATGGGTTAGCGAAATGGGGTTGCCGTGTGGCATAAGAGTAGCTAAACTCAATTATGCATTATCTGCATAGGATAATGAGTTTAGCTATGCGTCCGTTTAACATGTTTTACAGGTGGAATAGCGTATAAGGGGAATGGGTAGAAATGACGCGCTGAAAGCGGTGGAAATTAGGTTAGGATTGTGGGATGGTTCTCCATGTGATATAGAGAAACCAAACGATTGTTCCGCCGTAAATCCGAGAGAAGGCAATAAATAATAATGCACTGGCGTTGATTTTATGATAATCCGTTTTTTTTATTGGTATTGTTTTTTTTTTTTTTACTTAACTTATAACTTATCATTAATATTATTAAATTGTTTTTATTTTTATGAATATTTTACAAGACGAAACACTTCCTTCTCGACTCTGCGACCGTAGTAATTGTTAATTTGGCGTAAATGCTGGTGACTCGCGAAACGTCAGACTGATTCCAACTAGGGATGAAATTTTGGATTTAATTTTTGCACACAGGACAACCAATAGAGATCACGCTTCTGCTCTCTCATTGCCACGCCTGTCGAGGTATGGTGAATACATCGGTTAATTCGATAGTCGATGAACATGGGAGAATGAGAGAAAAGAAACACAAAGTACTATGATCTCGGGGTGGGTTTGGTTTTTGTGTGCGTGTATCAATGCAGCTCTGAGGATGACCTACTGCCCTAGCGCGATGACTGTGGTGATCTCAGAGTGCATTGAACCCGGGGAAGATAAAAACGGGAAGGAGGGGAAAATGTTCTGTGGCTATTCACCTGTGAAAAGAGATCATTGATCCCCAGCGAATGTAGTGTCTGGGAAAAGTGAGTAGGACGCCGACTTGGCTAGGGAAATCTGATCATGGGAACTAAATTAAATACTCTAATCATTTCCCCAGCGATTTCATGATTATGCAACCGCGTCGTTTGACCAGATTATGCCGTTTCCGGTGGAAATCTCATGGGTTAGCGAAATGGAGTTGCCGTATGGCGAAATTATAGCTAAAATCAATTATGCATTATCTGCATAGGATAATGAGTTCAGCTATGCGTCCTTTTGGGAAACATGTTTTGCAGGTGAATTACCGAACGGCGGGATATGGGTTGATATGACGCGCTGAAAGCAGTCGATATAGGGCGGAAATTGTGCTTGAAATTGTGGGTTGGTTCTCCATGTAGTATAGAGAAGCCCCACAATTGTACTTCCTACAAGTATAAAATTGCATTAAACTTAAATTGGGTTAAGTCCACGTAGTTTTAAATCGCCTTAAAATCAGACTTGTATGAAGTTTTTAATCTAGTTATACGTGTTATATTCGATCAAGTAAAGTAAACTAAGTTTTACCCTTTTTTTCAGAGCATACAAGTTATCTGCGGTAGTATAGTGTACCGCAAATAATAATAAGTTCAATAAATCAGTAAGGGCCAATTCGGAAGGTCATAAGCTCAGTAACATAACAACTTTCTATAATGGGTGTCCCCCTACTGACCACGTCCTATTCGTTCAATCTCTATAGGTCCGCCAAACTATTACCCTTCCGTCTGTTTCAGAGATATCCTTCGGGTTTCGTTCCAAGGATACTTATGAGTACACAATTTTTTTAATTTCTGGCATTGTACTCGTATTAGTAAAGCACAATAGACATTGGTTGTTTCTTGCTCTTAAACGACTCAATTGTAACAACAAAGTACCAATTAGGTGTGAAAAAATGAGTTTCTGTGAGCGAAATTGTGGAATACATTACGTTTTGTAGTCACCCCTCACGGATGTCTATGGCTTTGTGCCACGTCTAGCATAAGTAGCAAGCTCTGATAGAGGGTGCCGGTCCGATGGTGGCATGATTTGGCATATTTCTTCGAGCAGAGAGATATCCGATTGTAGTCGTTAACATAGTATTACTCAAGTTTCGTCAGTCAGAGCGGGGCGAGTACACATCCTAATACTCTGGACAGGAATGTTTATTACCATTCCCCTTTCCCTTTTTAGCCTAGATTCGTGTACGCGTGTAGTGTTCCATTGCCTACCCATAATCAAAGTTTCACAATTAGAATTTATTTCAAAAGGCGAAACTTTCCTTCTAGCAAAACGTAAGGTCTTCAAAGTTGTGTGCTTATCATTTAAATCTGAAAAATAATAGGAAGCGAAACTTGCAATACACCCCAAAGCTATGGGGCAGTTTTGACGCCTGGTTGTTATATCAGAGAGGCATCATAAAACGTTCGTAGCCAAGAGAGCTTTGTGGGCAGACATATGTTTTCGTAACACGAAAAACAAAAGGGATGCTCTTTTAAAGGTTTTTATAAAACGACTTGACTTATTTAGGGAATAAAGGCAAATTTTGTTTACCCACCCCCTCCCCCCGCGACCAATAAATACACATAATCTTTGGGTATAAGTTGAAAGATTTATGATACCAACAACAGGCTACAGAATTTGTAAACCCCTATCGTTTCGGTCGGTATACAAGTGTTGACACGAAGAAAACAACCATTTGCGCGTGGCGGGGGGGGGGGGGGGGGGGGGGGGCTGAATGAACGAAGGATACCGGAGCCAGGAAGTGTAAGAGGCTGCAGCTCCTTAAATATTTGATGACCTTTAATAGTGTTGGCTTAACCAGAAAGTGTTAGGTATACCGATTATAGTACTTGTAGTTGTTTGGCTCTGCTGTTATTCTCCATGTCGGTTGTCTTTCAGATTACACTATCCAACGACTGTGATTGCGACATAATGTTTGTTTATTTATTTAGAAGAAATGAAAATGTGACCCAAAATTTACTACAGACCACCATTTTACGTTTGTTTGTTGATACTTTAAGTCTAAGGTATAAATACGCTTTAAATATGATTTTGCCTTCGGAATGATATAACAGGTAGTTTTATTGAGATACGCCCCTGGGTTCAGTGTTTAACGAAGTATTTGCTTTATAGAATGTAGCGGATGTCATAAATTATAGGGAATTTTCCATTCCCGCGTGAATCAGAATGCTGATAAGAACTTGTACCAGTAAGGTTTTTATACCTTTGCTAGAAAAGCTTACAGAGCTGTTATGTTGTGCCCCCAAAACTCTATGAATTTAAACTAAGAGCTTCAATTCCCGAAAGTATAAACACATTTTGCATGTGGTTTTCAAGAGCAGAAGGTCAAGACTTTATACCGGTTATAGAGCTGAATCAGTAAATATAAACATAGAGTTATCATTGTGCTTCATTTTGGTATACTTGGGAACGCCAACGTAATTTTAGAAAGATAACAAATCTAAATACATAAATAAATATATAAATACCTATAGTGGAACTACTGTGAGTTAAACAAAAATGGAAAAATCCAACTCAACATCAACTATGCTTATGACAAGATTGCCCAAATCGAGAATCACACCGCCACATCTCACTGCAAAAGCACCAGCTACCTACCCCAAGATAGTTCGCATCATACCAGACCGCGCCACTAGTTCGAAGGCATCAAGGAGGACATTGCCAAGCCCTTTGGGAGGATCAACTATAGTGTTTAAGGGTCGAACCCACGAAGAGACGGTTAAGGAGCAAGCACTGACTCGTGAGAGCAATAGCCGGGTGTAGGAGATGAATTGTTATTCTCAACTACTCTTCTTAACTCTCTGTTAATTGCTGTGTGTTGACGACGCATTATGCGATTGCCAAAAACCTGTCACATCGCCACGGCGCATTAAATTCCGAGAGACACAGCGAGAAGCAACGCACTTGATTCAGCGGGAGACGCGACCAGCCAACAACGCCCTCATTCCCAGGCAGACGTCAGACCCGACAACGAATCGTTTGATTCCTGAGAAGACGCTTCGGACAGCAGCTGCACACGGCATAAAAGGCGGAAGAAATTGTGAAGCGCTTGAGGTTATTATACGTTTACTACCACGCCCAATACCTACCGGTATTGTATGATTTCTCTCCCTCGATCCCTCCATCCAAGTAGTTAGAGAAAATTTGAACTAGCACTGTAGACATTTTCCCGAGATGCATCCCCCTTTTCTTTTTCTGAGCCTAACATCCCTACGGATGTGGGTGATTCTGGTTGTCGGAAGATGACCAGAAACCAGAGACACAATGGCGGCACATTTGTCCTTGTCTCATTTAAATCGGCCTCTCGCCACTCGTTTTTGATTTTGTTTTTTGAAGCGCTTGAGTTTACACACACGCACTGTAAAAGACAACACAAATACGTACATACATCGAACAAAGCATTGATTATCAGACCCCAAAGACATAATCTGCATTTACTACGGCACTCAAGACTGACCAGTCTTGTATGCTTTCATTCCCACCATCCCTCCATCCAAGTAATTAGAGATCACTTGAACTACCCTTTAAGATACTATCCGCAGATTCCTCAGCTTTTGCAGATATCTCGAGACCGAGCTTAAAATTCTGACGGATGTGGGTGATTCTGGTTATCGCAAGATGGTCAGAAGCCAGAGACACGATGAACCATACATGTCTTTGTCCTTGTCTCGTCTAAATCTCCCTCCCTGCACTGTTTTTTTAACCCGCCATTGGTGACGCAAATTTGACTTTGATCAATGGTGACGCCGATCTCACGGATCGGGTTTTTCAAATGAAGATTTTTTGAAAAGTTTTTTATACTCCTTGACAACAAAACAAGATATTAAATCAACATAAGCTCTTTTATTTCAATATAAAAATTCAGAAAATTGTTTTCTTAGAGCATTAAAAATAACTGCTAGAAAAGAAGTGGGAATACGGAGAGACGGTTCACCAACTGTTCGTTGACTTCAAAAACGCCTACGACTCAGTCGCAAGGCAAAGACTCTACCATGTTGTGGTTGAGCTGCGGATCCCGAAAAAATATGCTGCCCTCATTCAAATCTGCATGAACGAAAACAAAGGGCGAGTTAGAATAGAAAACCACCTCTCAGAGCCATTCGAAATCCGGGACGGACTAAAACAAGGGGATGGCCTCTCACCATGCCTTTTTAACCTTGTCCTCGAGTATGTTATCAGAAAGGTACAAGACGACAACACGACCGGATCATTCCTGAACGGGGTCACACAAGTGTTAGCATATGCGGATGACATCGCCGTTCTAGGCGATAATCTCGAAAC
Organism: Microdon myrmicae; assembly: GCA_963931805.1. Taxonomy (NCBI): domain Eukaryota; kingdom Metazoa; phylum Arthropoda; class Insecta; order Diptera; family Syrphidae; genus Microdon; species Microdon myrmicae. The sequence goes on along the minus strand of OZ007500.1, from coordinate 117,117,574 downwards.
TATAAGTAAAAACTGTGAAATCGTCATGTACGGGGCAGATGAGGTGGGCCTAGAAATAAACGAAGACAAAACGAAATGATTACGACGAGAGCAGGTGGACCTCAGAGAACACATATAAACGTCAGGGGCAAGATATTTGAAAATGTCAAAGAATTTAAATATCTGGGAACGATACTGACGACCAGAAACGAAACGTCAAAGGAAATTAACAAAAGACTACATTCCAGCAACGCTAGTTGGCATGCAGCCAGTAAACTATTAAAATCCAAACTGCTATCACGTAATATAAAGCTCCTTGTCTATAGAACCGATAATCATGCCGATTGCTCTATACGGATGCGAAACATGGGCTCTCACAAAACGGGAAGAGAACAAATTCCACGTATTCGAGAATAAAGTTTTAAGGGGTATATTTGGCGGTAAATATGACGACGGGTCAGGACAATGGAGGAAACTCCACAATCACGAATTGGAAGAGCTATACCGCAAACCTACAATAGTGAGAGTAATCAAGTCGCGAAGATTAAGATGGGCCGGACACGTAGCGCGAATAGACGTTGATAGGACCGTGCATAGAATTCTTGACGGTAAACTAACGGGGAAGAGACCGACAGGACGGCCGCGACGGAGATGGGAGGACAATGTTAGATTGGACCTCGACGAGATCGGATCGGATGATCGAACGTGGAAGGAGAGCGCACAGGACAGGGAACAATGGCGGAGCCGAGTCGGTGAGGTCATGAACTTCCGGGTTCCTACAGGCCAGTAAATAATAATAATAATTAAAAATAACAAGTTTTTTTAAAATACATTTTTTCAAATTAATTAAAAAATAAAAAAAATCACATATTCAAATGAAAAGTTTTTTGGTCTCTCGACACTAGGAACTATAATAAAATAAACAAAAATTGGTATCCTTCCAAACAAAAAATAAAAAAAAATACATCTAAAAACACTAAAATTCTGTGGGCAAACAGCTGCTGCAATACGGCACTACGTGTTCAAGGCAAAAATATTGTTGGCATTTTTGGTAAATGTACTTCGTTTTCCTATTTTTTTTCCATCTACATTCACAGCACCGGCATTTTCTTGAAGGAGCCAAGGTCCCAGGTACACCATCTTCATGTAAAATCTCCGACAGTCTAAGTTTCGTTGATCGTGGCAAGTTCAAATGCGTTTCCCGATCTTTTATGTGGGGTTCAATTAGTTTCATAGCCAAATTCTCGATAAAGTTTCGGCGTAGCAATTTTGTGGCTTGATTGTTGGCTGTGTGTATCACTTGGCTGTTTATGGTACTGACATTTAGCATAGCATAAAATACTACCATAGGCCAGCGCCTTGCTGCTCGAGCACAATTATAATTTGCACATAAGCGATCCACGACATCGACGCCACCCTTGGTGTCATTGTAACTCAAAATTATATCGGGCTTTTGAGTGTCGTCATCGACTTTAGCATCATTGTGCATTGTAGTAATAAGAAGAACATTTTTTCCTTTCTTTGGAACATGTGACACCACAACCATGTTGTCATGAAAACCAAACATATTGGACTTTACATTTCGACCGCGCAATATGTTGAAGTCTGTAGGAATTTCTTTCTTGTTCTTCCTGATTGTTCCGACGGTTGTTAAACCTTATTGCAGCAATGCTTCAGCTAAGGGTATACTGGTGTACCAATTATCTGTTGTGACATTGCGACCTGTATTGAAGATCGGTTCGCATAATCTTTGAACAACGGCTAAGCCAGAATTGTCGAAATTGTGTGGGCCTGCTTGCGGTTGTTTCCCGGGATAAATTTCCATATTAAATGTGTAGAACGTTTTTGCGTCACAAAGAGCTTGAATTTTGATGCCGTATGGATTTGGTTTGTTTGGAATGTATTGCCTAAATGAACACCTTCCGCGAAATCCTTCCAACTTCTCAGCCATAGTCACAAAAGCAGATAAAGTGTAATTAGCCTTACAATTTTGAACAAATTTCTCGAATATTTCTCGAATATGGCAGATTTTGTCAAATTCCTTTCTATTTGCTCTCGTAGTACCATCATCAAACCTCAAAACTCGCAGACATTGAAAGCCGAAATATTTCAATTGAACCACCATCGGTTTGAAACAGCTCTTCAACGTTGAGATGATTAGATTTTTTAACACCAGCTAAAAGGAGCAATCCTACCAGGGAATATATTTCCTTGAAATCAGTCTCTTTGGCATATGTTTCTCTGCAAAATTTATCCTTGACTGTAGCGATATATTGGTTGGTATATTTGATAATTATATAGATAATAGAATCATCAAACAAGTGTCTCCAAATTTGAAAAGGGTCTTTTTCATTCACTATTATTCGCTTGGGTCCTGGTAACTGTGAAACTATGTTGACACTTCTATTACGAACAGATTGGCGCCCAGGTACCTTACTCCATTTCGTACTTTTGTCTTTTCCAATATAAAATAAAGAGTTGTTGTCACCTGTTGTTAGCGCAAGACTAATGACCTTGTCCAGAAAAACAAGTTATCATGGAAAATTTAATAAGCCTTAGGACTTGCTAAATAAGGCCAAGACCGGTTCCCGGTTGTAGAGCCGATGATGATGATGATGATGATGTCACCTGACGGCTCTCGGTCACTCTAATCCTCTTCGCTGTCTGTGTTTTGTATTTCCCCGGGTTCGTATTCATTCTCGAATTCACTATCTGAAGAACTTGGTGGTCTGTCCTCATCGAGTGATGTTTCATGTAGAAGGGCTTCAGGATGACGCTGTTTGCTTTCATAAGACATGCTGTAACAAGTTTAATAATATAGAACACATTCACATACACACATAGAAATGCACAAATATACATATATTATGTATAAAACACAATAAAATAATAACTAAAATAATAAACTAGCGAAAGTACGCGATTAATAAAAAAAGAATACTTGATTATTTTACTTGCATAAACGGTGACGCGCGGTCTCATGGACCAGGCTAGCATATAAAATACACAACGTGTGCTCACTACAAAGTTTCGACGACAACTGATGGTGGGGGCCGTGCAATGCGGCAGCTACTCGAAACGGCAACAAAAAACAATAACGGAGAATAAAGTTATTCGCATTTTCTTGCACACCCGGTCTCGCAGACCAGTAGGTCACCATTGGCGGGTTAAGAGCTCTATTCTTTGAGCTCAAGGACCGATAAGTTATCTTAATAGGTCAGCTAGGATTAATTAGCTACTAGAAATGAATGAATAGCATATATTTGTGCCGTTTAGAGGGAAGCTGTGTTTCCAATACGCTCTTTATTTTTCCAGGTACCCTAGAATACTTCCCCGCACCGGGGGTAAGCGGTGCTCGAAATCAATTCCTTTTAATTTAAATGCACGAAAGGCGTTTCTTCCCATCAGTGGTAAGGAACATCTCGAGAGGGAAAGGAAAAGACTAAATACGATGCGAAGAAATCTCACAAATCGTCCCAGTTGGCAGCCCAATACCTCCATACATGGCGAAACTACTTTGGTCGGTTATTCACTTGAAATGCATGTGATTGCGCGACCGATACCAAGTAGTGATCTGAGTTTCCCAGTGGGGCAGCAACTACCAGAGTATAGACGCTCGGCTCGGATGTTGATAACAAATTCAAGGTGTTCGCATAATCACCTCGGGTATCCGTCTCCCGTGTAGGTTCTGTGGGGTAGGAGAGTATGTGTGTTACTTTGTCTTCTTAAATTTCTATTACTCCAGATTTCTTGTTGTTGCTGTTGTGGTTGATTGATCGGCATTGATGAAGTATTCATTACAGTGTAGTGCTCCAAAAAACCCTACTACCTTTTTCCCCCATTCCTACATCCAAATCCTAGCTATCTTAAGCTAAAACCAAAAAACCCATCAAAACCCACAAAAACCCAAACATAACCCAAAATTCGCAATAAACGAATCAAACATTCGTTTATCGCTTAACATTTGCCCCACGGCATTATTAACCCAAAATCCAAATTGAAATTAAAAGTTACAATAAACGAATCTAATATTCGTTTACGTTTCAAATTTGCCCCACAGCATCATCCAAATCCGAAAATTCAGAGATCATTATCTCTATCTGAAAATGTTCCATTCAGGAAAACAAACAAAAACCAAAAGCAGATACATTCACACATCTGCGTAATAGTTTCGTAAGAATTCATTCTTATCTTGTGTAAATACAACATCTCGCTCGAAATACCCAAAAAATCGAGATTGTTGCACGAAAATGTGTATCTTTGGGATACAATTTTCGAATTGTTTTCCTTTATAAAGGGATAGCAAAACGATCTCGAGGCCGCAGTATCTAAATCCTCCTGCCATCGAGCAGTAATTTTTCCAATGCAAGTTTTACATCTGCAGTAATACTCAAATAATAAATCAACAATAAAACTTAAACAAAAATTGAAACTTCTTTTAATATTTTGAAAATTGTGTGTTGTCACCAACGTTGGAAAATTCTTTCGTGTACCAGGACGACTCCAAGAATTGGTACAGGAACCGGTACTAAGGTTTGCAGAGTATATGGACGCTATCCCCTAGGTTACGTCCCACGAACAATCAGGACGTTGCTCTTCCCTCTGGGTCAGAGGAAGCACGACAGCGACCCCTTGCTGAAGTGTGTTGTTCCAGGAGCAATCAATAAAGAGATCAAACGTCCTTTTCAGGACAAGAAAACGCGCTTCCTGAGGAACAACCCCCACAACAGCAAAACAACAGCGGCAATTAAGCGGAAGTGAATGCGAAATGAATCTCAAAATTTCGTATAAAATTTAATCCAAAATGTTGTTTTATTCTTTTCAATTGAGAACAATTTGTTGACCGCTCATTTGATGAGATATTCCTACTGTTGATATTGTAATATTGTTGATGGATATGACGATTATTGTTTTTAGATCTTGTGAATGAAATTATAATGCCATATGCTAGTGTGTGTTGTTGAGTAATCCATAGATTTTGAACTGATCACCATTTAATTGTAATTCTCTTTACACTTGAAATGAATACAAAGATTTCTTCTCCTTCTTCTTACAAACGCACACTGTTTTCATATTTAAATTCTTCCACTTGTTTGGTTGGATATAAATGTGAAGTTTATTCGATACGACAAATGTAATTTGAGATTTGTTATTTGAAAATATGATCATTTGCGTTTAACTTCCTCATGCATTGCACTAATTGAACACTTTCACCTTGTAGTTAATTGTACACAAATTTTGGAACTGTCTTGGGAAGTTCCTAAACACAACCCTTACGTTTGCGCAAGACAAATGAACAAAAGCTAGTAACAGCTCGACTCTCACTCTGTGTTTATTTAACGTGGAGGCCCGACTTGTCTTCACAGAATCTGAAACGCGATTGATTTCAGCCATCGAGGCGACAGAACAGCAAAATTCCAGCAATCGGTTCGATGACCATATATGGGAAGATTCTAATTAGCATCGGCACGTAGGGCGCGAAACATAACGATGTTCGCCTCTGTTGCTCATGGTGTGTGTGTGTGTCCACAGTATGCAGACCGTGGATCAACAAAGCCATAAGGGTAACACCATGAGCAATGTTCTGCAGCTGGGCGCGTCGACCAGAAAGGGCGCCCGCATGTTTACATTACGTGAAAGCACACACGATGAGTGTGTCGTCGCACCGATGATGGTGGCCTACCCAGGATACTCGTGTGCATGTTAAAATGCTGCAGAATTTGCTTCCGTCGTCTGGGCGCGAGATAAAAGAGTAAGTTTCGTTGCTTGGATAACTTGCTGTGTATTGGGGGCATGCTATGATCTTCGTGCAGGTGCGTAGTATGGTAAATATATGAGGGTACCGACGAATGGGTTTCCCGGATGTATGCTGCGTTTATAATTTCTTACCAGAAATTTGATGATCCAACATACAACCTGTGAATTGCTTTCAGTGAATTGATATTTGCTGCTGATACAATTTATGTCAGCTAGAATTATTGATTCTAAGATTCCTAATATAATAGGTACAACTATGGAAGGTAAGTACACGTTCTTTATGTGTTTTAGGCGACTATTACCTTGTCATAGTAGTGACGTTCAATGGAACTGTCACAATACTTGTTTTTTTATGCCTTTAGCATGCCCTAGATGGGGTTTTTACCTAGATAATGGAAAGGTGAATGGTGGCGTTCAAGAGAACCGCCACAGTTCCTCCACGAGTTGAGTTAAATTGCGGCTAACAGCGAACATCTCTGCCAGCCTCCCAGCCTCGTCGGTTCTGTTAGAATGTACCAACCAGCCGGTGTTGTGTAAATTAAAATCGTCAAAGACGACAATTTCGGAAGCCGGGTGGCTGATTTGTATCCACTCGACGGTACGTGAAAGATATTCGAAAAGGATCACCGGTCGATCATCATTCGGGGACCGGTAAAGACAACAAAGAAATTTATCAGAATTCCCCAGCACGACCTTCAACCACATGATATCCAAGTTATTGGGTTCTAACACCCACATCCTTTGGGAAGTTAAATCGGACCGCGTGAAGATGCAGACTCCACCCTTAAAGCGGGGTCTCGAATGCAAGTCGTATCCTGAGCAAAGAAGATATGTCGAATCAGTAGATGAATCGACCTGAGTCTCAGTTAGGGCAAGGATATCAGGTTCGCTGTTTGCAAATATTGGTGTATGGTGTTTAGATTCGTATTGGTGAAACCCGTCCCACTGGCGTTACAAAATGCAGTTGTCAGTGGTACGTCAACAGAGTTTCGAGTACGAACTCGATTAAGTAATGACGAATTTCTTAAAGTTCGGTTATTTATAATGATATCTGCATGATGTGCCCCCTGACATAGTCTCCCACAGAGATCCGAATGGGAGACTACTTTACCTCCGGAATTTTTTATATCAGAAGGTACCATAATGACTTATCTCCGTGTGAATCGGGGTCATCAGCCATAAATCCGAAACATAGTCGAAAAATTTCTCCTAACGATAACGCGAAATGTATAACGTGACGGGATCTTATCTCACCTTGAGGCCGACTTACCACTTAAACCAATCTTTTCTCGAACTGGTCCATCAGCCAAGCTCTGAAATATGGCAAGGGATTTCTCCCGTCTATTTCACGGAGCCTAGAGCTTAATGACATGATATTTCACCGGGCGACAGGGCCTTTGGACCCCACATATCACTCGGCCTTTAGTCGCCTCTTACGACAAGCCGGCCTGGCTGTAAGTATATGATAACTCCCTACTCTCAAGGCAGAGTAAAAAATAGAACCAAAGCTCAAAACATCAGGCCACTGACGCGTGTACGAATTCGATTTCTAAACTCAAGTACACTCAACTGATGTGGAAATGCTATGTTATCGCTATGGTAACGTTAACAGATGTGCTTTGATTACTCGACATGTCTTTCGGTGGCATTGTTCTTCACTATTAGCAGTGTGCATATCTGCTAGGAACGCTATATATCGGGTTTTCCAATAGAGACTTGACAACTTTGAATTTAATGAACGCACCGTTTCACTAATCATCAAACTGTCACTGTCAATTTATTCAGTAAACTCAACATTTTCATCATGGTTAGGTATACGAACGAACAACGTCTGCAAATTATTAAAATTTACTACCGAAAAAAGTTGTCACGTCCCTATTGGAAAATACATATATATATATATATATATATATATATATATATATATATATATATATATATATATATATATATATATATATATATATATATATATATATATATATATATATATATATATATATATATATATATAAATATATATATATATTGTTATGCATGTAGATAATGAAACAACAAAAAGCATGCAGACCATAAAACAACAAAAATGCATTGCAACCGTCAACAGTCCATGCAAAAGAAATCTATACCTCATTTCGACTATTTTTTACTTTTCGCAGAAAAGAAATCCATAACAGCAGAAATGCATAGTAATGCATTGCAACCGTCGACAGTCAGCAAAATCCTCCATGCTAAAGAAATCTTAGAAGTGCATTGTAACCGTCAACAGTCAGCAGAAAATCCTCCATGCAAAAGAAATCTTATACCCCACAGCAGAATTGTAATCCATACCCAACAGCAGAAATGCATTGCAATCGTAATTGCAATCCATACCCAACAACAGAAATGCATTGCAATCGCCGACATTTCCACCAGTCAGCAGGAAATCCATGCAGTTGCGGGCAATGGATGACAAAAAAAAAGAGGTCAGGAGAAGTACAGCACTGGATACATTGGATACATTAAAGTATGATCGAAGAGGAGTAGTCAGTCTGATGATAGAAGTTGAAGTGTACACGTTTGGAAAAATTAAAAAATAATTTGAAAGTATTTGAAGCAAGTTTTGTAAAGTTATTGAAAAATATTTGAAGAAAGTTTTGGAAAGTAGCGATTTAAGGAATAATTTTTGAATTTCCGGAATTGCTGCTCTGACTAGATACTAGTTAAAAGTGAACATACTGGTCGAACTTGATATTGGAATCCATACAAGGATTCGAGTATGGGACATCGTGGGATAACCTGCTAATCTCCGAAGGAAACGCCAGTGGTCGAGGACCCGACCCAAGTACTGGCCTGACGGGGGGCCATGTGAACATCCTGATACTACGTGTACCTCTTAGCAGGCATAACAATATATATAAACTCCAAGATCATAATGATGTAACTAGTTTCAAGTTTTCCTTTTTTTTCTGATATAATTTGTAAGTTTTGTTTAAAGTAAAAACAATAAAAAAACAAAAGTACTGTATACCGAAAGGAAATACAAGGTGGCGCAAAATTAATCACCCTAGCAGAAGATGTTTTAATTTTTTCAAATGGCGTCGCACATCAATCATATTTGACATTTGCGAACTAGACAGATGCAGAATACAAACAGACAAGCAATGGATGGCGTGTGAACTAATGTCAACAACGAAGAGGACGTTTTTGCGTCGAAAATCATCATGAGCGATGAGGCTCATTTCCACTTAAGCAGCTACGTCAATAAGCAAAATCTTCATTTCTGGAGCACTAAAAATCCGCATGTCATGCACGAAGAGCCATTACATCCACTCGAAGCCACTGTGAGGTGCGGCGTTCCGCAAGAGGAGTGATTGGACCGTATTTTTTTTCAAAATACGCCATCTGCCATACGGCTACTGTTACTGGCGAATGCTACAGGACCATGACAAACGACTTCTTACTGCCGTAATTGGATGAGCGGGGCTTGGTGAACATGTGGTTTCAACAAGACGGTGCAACCACACACACAGCATGAGCCACAATGGATATTGTGAAGGAAACGTTTCTTGGTCGCGTAATCTCCCGTTTTGGCGATTTAGCATGGCCATCAAAATCGCCCGATTTAACCATCCCAGACATCTTTCTTTGGGGCTACTTGAAGTAGCGGGTTTATGCCAACAAGCTTCAAAAAAAGGCAGCCCTTAAGGAGAATATTCAGTTATCACCGTGTTCACGGTGCGTTTACCGTGCAATTTAAAAAGTTCAACGAAACGAACGACGACCAAATAACTAAACGAAAATGTTTAATGTACGACACTTTATTTTATTTTATTTTCGATTTGACAAACTACACAATAATTTATTTTCGAAACGAACAAATATTCAAAAGCAGGAATGAATGACAATGAAAACTCTCAAAAGACAATGAAAATAACAAAACTAGCGTTGAGAGACGAAACGAAAACGTTGTGCCCTGCTCGTGTGCGACGACGAAGTGGTAGAGTTGAAAAAGGATCTTCAACGACAAGAATCTATAGCGTTTTAAATAATAGTGAAGAAGATCGTGTGATTCGAACTGACGCTATGACAGCTCGAATCACGAAAAAAATTTGACCTAAGCGTTACACACCAGGCTACTGACCGAGTTTAGAATTTGATTTCCAAACTCGACTATATTCCACTGGTATGAATTATTTTTATTTTATCGCTTGGTATACGGTTCTGATGTATTTTTCTTATTCGATTTTTTTCGTTCGGTGTTCTTCACTATTTTTGCTTGTGAATTGTGTGTATCTGTTAGAATCGCTACAAATCCTTAATGGCTGCCATCTTGATCCTTTGATGAGCGGAAGTAGGCGGGGCTATTCCTTCCAGAACGATAGCTGGACGAAACTCGACGAATGCTGTGGCGTACTATTGAAAGTTAAGGTGCCAATACAATGTTGATGATATTGTCTGGTCGAATTTTGTCGGCAGTTAATGTTCTCTACGCCATTTTGTGGAGAGAGATGCGACACACCCGAAATCTTGCGGAAAGTGCGATAAAACGGGTACAAATGTGTGTCAACACTGGCGACAGCCACTGGACGGATATCATCTTTTCCACTTAACAGAAAAAAATATAAAGTTCCAAATAAAGATTTCCATCACTCAAAATCGTTTTTTTTTTATTTAGTAAAAACGTAATTCAAAAAAAAATTGGATGATTAATTTTGCGCCTCCCTATATATTTGTATAGAAAACAAAACAAATATACGTAGAATAATTTAGAGTGCTCGTCCAGATCCACTAAGTGACATCACAAATTACTTTCTTAAAATAGGCTTATTATATAGCATGATATTGCAAAAGCCCTTACGCCCACTTTTTTTTGCAAATGAATACGTTAAACGATGTATATATTAAAACCAAAAGAATGGACGGAAACAGCAACCCAATTTCTTATTGAGTAACACTTACGTCACAGTCGTTGCTCAAAAGAACCTGATGAATGCATTTCCTGTCTTCAAATATTTTTCTGGGATATCCGTCATTGATGAAATGTACCTCAATGTTAGTTTGAGAATACCTACGGTTAAACGTGAAGAATCAATGTTTAGCTTAATCATACGAATAGAACATACCATCACCTGTTCATGTGATTCCTCGACTTTATATCTTGCCGTAATCGGCACATATTTTCCTTATCCTGAACCTCTTTCACCACGATTGCACTTCGAGATATAAGGATACCTTGAAACCCTTCTTTTGTACGCGTTTCGCATAAAAAAGATATGCTTGGACATTTAACGGTATAAAGCCACCCCCTTAGTGAGAGTGTAATAAAATGTGTCCAACTAACCCCTATTTTAATCAAGCTTGCCCGGCTTATGCTTTTCTTCTAATTCTCTTGTGGGTTAGTCTCCTCTTATTCGGGAGGTTCTTCGTTCACTCTAGGCTTCGGTCGAGGTGTTTCTATCATACAGGAGATGATTTAGTTGTTGACTACCTTCCATTTTTTTGTTGCACAACTCCTCAACCATTGCTCTCTTCCAGTAAAGAATCATTATGGTTCCTAATGTATTAAGCTCGGTACGATTCCACTGTTTATAAAAACCCAGCTAATCCCAATCACATCGTGAAGTAGATCATTAGACCACCCGTCAATGCCACCAACACGGCCTCCACAAGAACATGTAAAGAAACCAACTTCACGAATCTGTTGGTCGGTGCCACTACTCGTTCTGATGGTGGTACAATGGTTAACGACTATCCTCTCGGTTCTGACTGCCTAGCACAACATGTCGCCAGGAACCACAGATGCAAGCGTTTCAAAATCAAGTGCCCGGAAAATTTCCCAAAGGCCTAATGAAATTTCCCAATTTAAGTGTGTGTCTCTGAAACCGCTGGTGTGTGTCGGTTACTGTTTTCACTAGTATCCTTGACGATCTGTGTAACATTGAGCCCAGCCACGGGTTCACGCAGCTTGTGGAATAATGAAACTATGAACCGACATTTGCAGAGAGCACGAACACCAGAAGCCAACCGTAGAATCGTGAAAACTTTACTTGATTTTTTATGTTATTACACTATTATCCTGCCGCTGCGCTCTCTGGCTAGATAAATTTATAAGCGGTCCTCAGCGCCCGGTATATTAGTTCGAATTGTCTCCATAGCGACGTGAGAGACGAGTTTTATGCGGCCAATGCGGCCGATGTAAAACAATAAGATAAGTGGAAAATGAGTGGACCGCTGGGGATAATACTGGCGAGTGCATAACACTTTTATCTCCCACGCCCGGCGTGATGAGCGAGTATCCTTGGAAGGCAGCCACTGACGATATAGTGCCTGGCCAGAGAAATTGGGAAAATAATTTCGTTATTATGGCGATTTAAATTGCTATGCGGAATCGCAATGTGAATTACTGGCGTTGTAATGGAGACCCAACGCCTGCCGCGGCTCACACTATAAACGACCTTGGGCAAGCTCATTTGCGGATAATTTTTCAAATGGATAAGCATGCTGCTGGGGAATACATCATAGATTTAGGCACGAATTTAATTTAAAACACTTCCTAGAAAAACTCAGTAAAGTACTCTTGAGCACCGACCTGGTTACTGGTTATGTTCGGTGAAACCACCATAAGCGGGGGCATATGTTAATTATGCCATCTGTGAGGATACGAATTTATACTTTTGGTGTTACTACTGTGTGGACCAAGAATGGCGATCCGTTATTTGTGGTTTTATCTTTTTTTTTATAAAACAAATAATAATGTGACCATAACGTGCTGTCAAAGAATCTTGTCTCAGTGATGTAATGGACAAGATGTTATTCATTTTCAGACATATTTAGTTGTTTGAAGAAGAAGTAGTTCACATCTTAAGTTAACTAATTTATTTAAAAGTAATTAATAAAATAAAAACTGAAATGAAAAATTAACAAAATAAAAACTGAAATGAAAAAACCTTTTTTATTGAGCCTGGCCGATTCCCAGGACCCAATTCAACAAGCGGTCGTCACTCTTTCCTCGGGTCTGAGGAAGCACAGTGGCGAGCGCAACGAGCCTTCTCAGGAGCGGTCTTGAGATATCCCTCGTCCTTTTAAGGACAAGGAGACACGCTCCCTGAGTGAAAGGCTGCAAAACCAGCATCGCCTTCTCACTGGAGGCTGGTTCCGGTTGGTTGGGTCATGGTTCCACCTAACTGTGTTGAGGCTCTTCGTCGGCCTCGTCCTCTGCTTCTGAGCTCGCTTCCGAAATTGCTTCTAATATTGCAAGTTCCTCTCGAGGCAGCTTGGCCTTTGCTTGTGCAATTTTGAGTTCTCGTTTGGCAACCGCCATTGCTGCTTCAGCCTTCGCTCTTCTTTTGGATGATCGGTCTGATCGTGAGTCTATTCGTCGCGATGCTTCCCTTGACTAATTGATCTTTGCACGGGTGGTGATATTTCTTTGCTCTTTGGTCACGTAGGTCGACAGCTCTTCCTGTCGGGGCGTTCGGTTGGTTGGGATGTGAGACTCGAGAAGTCCTCCATCTGGTCTCGTGACATCGTGACATGCAGTATGCACTGTGGCGAATTCTCTCATAGAATACGTGAGGGGCACCTCCTCTTTTACGCAGAGAGCTGGTACGGGGCGGATTACCTCACTTTGGGTTATCGATACTCGTCTAGTGAGGCGTACTGGCGTCCTCGTCAGTTTGAACGATATGGTGGTGGGCATCCTTGTTGCTACCAAAATCCGGCTCGAATTATCCAATTGTTGGTTGTTGGTGTTGCTCCGGCTCAAATGGGCCAAATGTTAACTGCTGTTGGCCCACCTCGAAGGACCGATGTAGTGGTTTGTGATTTTAACTTGTGGGGTTTGAAAGTTTAAATGCCGATCATGGGCACAGATTCACTTACTCCCCACCCCAAGACGTCCTCGAAGTCCAGAAGCAAAATAAAAACGCACTGAATTAATTTTACTGTTTCTTTAATTGATCTTAAATCTTTTAACACAAAGTTACCTTCCACAGTTACAAGTTCATTAACACAGATGATTTGAATATTTAAGGTCTATTACAATTCAGTGCAATGTAGTAGGACGTGATCCTTTAACACAAAGTAACTTTTCACGGTTACAAGTTCGTTACACAGATGGTTTGAATATTTAAGATTTATTACAGTTAATTACGACACATTTACAAACACACTTGATTAGACACTTAAGTGGAATTTTGAATGAAATGAACAAGGTGGTTAAAACGACAAACTATTAGATTGTAAATGAAACACTCGTCACGGGAAACGAAAAGAACTACGCGAGATGACCCCTCCAAAGTAGTTGTGCCTACTTCCAGTGATAAAATTGGACTCCTCGATGCCATCCACATCCCATCAGATGCAACGGTGGTGGATCACACCGATGTACGAGAAGCGAATCGGATCTACTTGGCGACGGCCCATGGGCGATCGAAACGGCGTTAAATGGGATGCTTTCCCCCATATGACCGCACAGGTCAAGTACGATGCACTTTGGCCTGAAATACCGAACACGAACGAATCTACACTTGTTCAAACAAAGGGACAAGCATCAGGGGCTGCAGGCATTGTTGTCGTAAATCATCGCTATGACCGCCTCAGAACGAAATAGGTTTCTGTGTCCTATGTGAACAGAAACGCTATTTCGAGGGTCATACATTAGATGCACTTTGTTTGTGGTTTAGCCGTATTGTTCTGGTGAACGATGGAGGATAGATATTTGGTTGACATTAAGTCAACAGAGGCTTAATGATGCTAGGGCTTTGCTTTAAGGTCGAAGATGATGCGGGGTAGCTTACGCTGCTCATTTCCAGGTAAGTAGAATGACTTTGAAAGGTAAGTGGGAGTAAGGTTATTTTGTGGGGCTTTTCAGGCCCCGAAGAGCCACGCATCGCTCGAACCCCACCATAATCAGCAAATACAGTTTACCTGTGAGTTGAATTTCCAGCAAGATTACACAATCTTGCCATGACATTAATTGCCAACCCATTTGTTGAAAACAATTCGGTTATCCCCACGGATAACCGACATAAATACCTACAATTACCACCACAATGACTTAACTGTATCTGTTCTACGCAGCTTACCTTTCTATGGGCTGTTCCAAGCCCCCTTCGGACGGTCATTCCTGAAAACAAAAAATTCATGACAAGATTATCATCTTGCCATGACCATTGCACCAACCGAGCTACCTCGGTGCATCCGCCATGAATCGACCGATCAATGGACGGCACATGTCCACCAAACACACGCCAACCTTTCCGTGTGTTATCTTTCCACCCCTCCATTGTACAAGAAGACATGCCCGGCTGCTTGCTGGCTTGCACATCTGCAAGCCAGATTTCCAATGGCATGTCCTATGATCTATTTTTCCAAAAGAAGAGAAGATCAAATTAACCATTGGCCTTCAAGTGCGCATATTTGTTTGCTTATCAGCATGACTGATTTTATGATCCGTTGCCGTATCTAGGAACGATGACCAGCATCGGTCATGACCAAGAATATGTACCCAAGCAACGAGTAGCCACGATTCTCACGCTGGCTATCGAAACGGCTTTCGTTTACACAAAGTAAACACCAAGTAAATACTTTCGCCTGACGGCAACATCTCTGGGATTAACATACTCTAAAATAATATCCACCCAAGCATCGAATTGAACATGACCGAAATGTATTTACTTTAAGCAAACTAGCAACGGTCACATCCCATGTTTAGTTCGCTAACCCAAACGGATGCGCATATTGGCGTTTGCCTGTGGGATTGTTTATACATTATCCCAAAACCAATTCCTGCCTTCGGCGAGAGTTTTATTGACTCACGTCAATCAAAGAATCTATCCCTAGCGGATGGCGGAAGTATATACTGCCCATACATGGAGCAACAGATTTGACCTGCGACATGCGTTTTTCCTGTGTTTCTTTCTTCCCTTTCGTCATGGTACGTCATGCGCTTTCCTTCCAGGGTGGATCTTTCCAATTTTCTTGGACGATGTCCATGGAAACGGTCCAATGGAATCCAAGCGCTGATTGGCTACCCTTGGGCGGGGAATCCATGAGGACCGGGTTTGATGGATGTCGATGAACAGACATCCAGGAGTCAGATTTTTACCACCCAACCGCACACGCGCGCTGAGAGTGAATTCTTTTCTTCGCTGTCGATGTGTAACTTTACTTAGCAGTAACAGCTGTCTATTTTCGTTTGTTGTGTCTGTTTTCTTTTGATATCGCGTTTAATCAAAGAGTTAACCCAGGAAGTATCACTATCGTGCATGTACCGAGTTATGTGTATTTTTAAATGTAAAAAATACAAAACATTAAATCTTGTTGACAGTGCGGACAATTTTATTGCAAGTAATGTTAAGAAACAATCTACAAGTGGTATTATCGAGTGTTGTAATTAGTTTCACCTCCAATAATTCGAATTAAAAAAAAACACAAAATATTAAATCTTGTAATAACAGTGCGGACAATTTTATCGCAACTAATATTAAGAACAATCTACAAGTTGTATTGGCGAGTGTTGCAATTGGAATTACTGTAACCAATTTTAAATAAAGAAAACTTTAATAATAGAATACACCTGTGCCTTTTATTCATCCTTTCTTTTGATGTCGAGTTTTCGGGAGAATACAGTGGAAGGTTAAGTGAACCCGCGTCGTACTTGGCTCCTACTAAACCTTACACCACAAATTTACAGAGAATGGGCGGTTCTTTGGGAATGCCCTAAATAACCCCCAAAAGCTCCCCTGCGCCAGCTGGTCAAGGATACCTGAAAATAAAATAAAACTCACCAGCACCCAAAATAGGAGCAAAAGAAAACGCCTATCCCCACGACGATTCTACCGACTGCCTCCGGCGCGATGTGCTGTGGTATCAATTTACATTTCCTTTCCCTCGCGGGGCGCCCACTGTCACCGGTGGTTGGAACACGGCTTTCATAAACCTGAAACAAAGGACGGAATATTATTTGAGCACCACTTACGACTGGTGGTAGTACGTCCTCTAGTGTACCTGTAAACAAGAAGACGCCCTTTACCACTGGTGGAGGAAGCATCCTGGAGCACCTGAATCAAGAAAAAAAGGAGCGGATCGAACAAGGAACAACTTCCCTCTAAATGACAGACCAGATATTTTTTCCTAACATAAATTCATTTACAACGAGAAGAAGTGCCTGCACAATCCCTAAGGTCTTGAAAAGAACTCAAACTATTTAAAAAAAAAAAAAAAAAAAAAATTGTGGCGAGAAGGCCGAATTTAGCGGGACAGGACATATGTGTCCTTCATCTTATCTCTGACTTCTGGTCATCTTGCGATAACCAGAATCACCCACATCCGTGAGGATGTTGGGCTCGGTCTCGCGATCTCTGAAAAGAAACGAGAAAAAAAAAGGGGGGGGGGGGGTATCCAGGGATAGTGTGGACAGTGTTAGTCCAGGTGTTCTCTAACTACTTGTATAGAGGGATGGTGGGAAAGAAATCGTACAAGACCGGTAGGTCTTGGGTGCGGTAGTGAACGCAGATCACGTCTTTGGCGTCTGATAATCTGCGCTTTGGTCGGTGTGTGTGTTTGTGTTCGTGCCGTCTTGTACTGTGCGTTCGTGTGTGTGGTTGGTTAATAGTAGACCCTATGGGATGGGTCCAGGAATCCTCTATTATAGAGGGGAATGTTGTTGGGAAGGGTGCTTTCTTCAGTTTTGTACTGAAGGAAAAATTGTGGGGGTTTGATCCGAAGAGACCGAGAGAGAGAAGGGTCAAGAACGCAAGAGTCCCGTACAAGTAGGTTCTCGCTGTTCTGAATGTTTTCGAGGTACTTATATGCTAATTGAAGCAAGTACTCGTCGATAGGGGTAATTGAGGCGCCTTCGTATAGGTGAGAGTTGGGGTAATGACGACCGTCAGGCCTTCTAGAATGATTGGTGCACCTTCTGAGGAGTTTCCTTTCGAAAACTCGAAGTCTTTCCATTTGGGCCGAAGATATGCAGCACCATATGGGAAAGGCGTACGATATTCCAGATCGGATTAGCTGCTTATAGCAGAGTAGCTTAACTTTGGTGTCAACTTTATTCGTCCACTTCAAGATGTTGTGCAGTTGCTTAGACCGACCGAGGCCCCTTTGAAGAATGTGGGTCACATGTTTGATGAAATTCATTTGTGGGGTATAAGTATAACCAAAAGATCAATTAAAGCTCTGGTCGTGAATATAAATTCACTTATAAGCACCACTCTCTTTCGCCTGTTGCAAGACGAAAACCCCGATGTACTTCCGGCGGGGGAAACTAAGTTAAACCAGAGACATACACTTTGCAGCAAAAACTATGATATTATACGAAAAGACCGACCTAACTCCTCACAGAAGGAGGAGTCGCAATCTTTATTAAAAAACGACTCCAACACAAAGGAAGGGGTATGTATGCGACCTCGGTATACGCACTAGTTAACGCCTCATCTCTTCATGAGTCACGTTTCCATAGGAATAGACATATCGCAAACATTCTAATCTCAAGAATTCATTTCTTCGTGAGCCATTATACTTTCCCATAGAAACATAGATGATAAAGAAACATTCGTATCTCACTGATGGATGAGACAGAAATTCTAACATAAATGCATGGCTAACCTTATCAGCCTAGGTCAGTATAAATAGATTAAGATTTTGTAAATGAAAACCAGTTCGTAAGTGGAACTCAACCCGAAAATAAAGACATAGTCGTGAAAGAGGTTTTTTGTTTTTTCCTCACCACAGGCCAAGGAAAATAACTCACTCGAGGAACATAAGCGTAATCTCTTTATAGCGGAACTAGTGGCGGTTTTGCCAAACCCCACTGTCTACTTACCCGAAGAGCCCCCATAACTACGACCCAACCTTCATTAAGTTTTCGCTAATGCAATCGCATCAGCACCCGTAAATGCTTCACAACAAATGACCAAATGTAATTAGCTAAAAGCTTCTGGAAGAGAATTCTTATCTGCATCCATTTATTCGAATTCAAAATTCATTTTAAGAATTCTGTTCCAAACAGCATATCCCTGAAAAGAGAGCTTATCGGTTCACATATAATGTAACCGCATAATCAGGGAATCTTAGCCTTGAGTTGGCTATTCCCAGCCTCACATGTGTACAACAATGTCTTACATACACATTGGCTGGCGATTCATTGTCCAACTGCCAAAGCAGAGTCGGGCAGCTTGTTTGTTCAGCTTGATTGTTCAGCTGGCATTTACCCGACCATGATCCCTGATCTAAACGAATAAATAACCACAAATTTCGTTCTTTGCCACAAACGAATTTCCCTGCATATACAAATGCAAGCAAGGCATTCGTTTCGGCCACCGGGCCAAGATACGATATACAATTCTCGTTGTATAAAGTGTTGTAATTCATTAGCACCTTTCTCTAATGGCTATTCGTCTATTTACACAAGGGCATCACTCACCACTAAGACTTTTATGATGCCCTCGTCCCATCTTTTCTTTTAACACCATTTCTTCGATGCATCGTCATCTATTTATTAAGCCGCGATGCACATCCTAGACAACGATCTATACGGTCCCTTTGTCCTTTAATTTCCCTGGATCCGTTCCTCATGAACTCGAGGCATGAGCAAAAAGGCTCAATTTGCATCCAATGAGATTCGGCTTGTTTACTTAGCTGAACTCACATCGTATGGATGCACATTATGCCCTTTCTTTGTTTTAGATTCGTTCTCATGGTTCCGTCCCATGAATGAACCAATGTTCACACATACATGTGTACCTTAATTTGAGAGAGCCGGTTTCACTGGCCGAATTTCTATTGATTGCGATTTAACATCGCTGAGTCTTTACCCATCATCCGACCCAGCTGGTCGCGCCGTCCTTCGCTCCCCGGCGCGCCCGGGACGCGTTAATTCGGAGTCGGAAAGTTGTGTCTAGTACTTAGTAATTTCCCGAACAATAAATTAAAGTTCTTGTTGTGTCTAGTACTTAATAATTTGATGAACAATAAATAAAAGTGCCTGTGGTGACGAGTTCTCCGTAAATTATTAACCGAAATTTAAAAGATCAAGTATCTCCAAAACAAAAGTAGACCTCGGTCTTCTGTAATCTAATTAAATTCAATAAATAATAATAGTCTAAATCCGTGTGTTTTATTCCACCTGTTTTGCTCCCCCAATTTTGATGGGGGAAGGACGTGAACCCACAAACTCTTTATCATGGGTGCAGATATGAAAGCCAAACATAAAGAGTGGGGAAATTATATGTCTAATACTAGATAAAATCAGCTGACTGGTTAGTTAGATAATTATCACGTAGAATATAAACCTGACCTTCTAGTTACGGAATCTCCATCGTTCCCTAGAAGTAGATCCTACCTAGATTTCATGCTTATTGATGCACGACTGAGACTATTAAACACCAACAGACGTAACAGAAACTACTTACGGGTAATTAAATTGAATTGAATTTAAATTAACTGACAGAACTGGGGGAATTCCTGGTCCCACAACTACGCGGCAATGCGATGGCCACGGTTCACCAGATCGTTAACAAAAGAACTACATTCAAACGATATCAAGCTGCCAACAAATAGAAACCTGAGGAATGATGAAATAGAGAAACATCTTCAAAAAATGGACGAAACTATAAACCGGACAATGGACAAAACAATTCCTAAAACTACAGATACCGACAATATAAACATCTAGAGAAACACAATAATAAACGCACTTCACAGGAAAAAAGCGGACTGCTGTTGGGTGTACCGGAATATATCGGTACCCAACAATATTTAATTTTGTTTTTAATATTTTGTTACTTACCTTCCGGGGCCGAATAAGAAGACCTCTTTATAATTTATTGGATGCTCTTTATTTTATTTAGGTAATAACTGGCTGGTGGTCGATTAATCACTCACTGGTATCGACTGCTGGTTATTGACTGCCCCGAAACCAAGATGAGCCGCCCCTTTTATATTGTGGCCAATCGAGAATTGCACACAATTATACATTTGTTAAATGAGCACAAACCCGATCTTTGTGCTAATAAATAGGTTGGTAGTTAGGTCAATGTGCGACAGATTAGGTTTAGACTTAGTCTGTTGCACATGCGATCCTCTCGGAGGGGAATGTATGTAGGATGGAAAAGGTAAGTATGGATAAATGGAAGTGGGTATTCGGGATAGTTGGTAAGTAAGGGCGTTGTGATTTCGAATCACAACACTGCTAACAAAACTAAAACAATTATACAGACAGTTTACTAACATACACGACCAGGAGATAAATCACTGAAATCCAGACTGAAAAACCTCCAATAATTACTGAAGGCCAACTATAGATTAGCAACAAATTTGTATTAGAACAACAGAATTCGAGCTATTAAATCGAATAATCCGAACATGTTCCCACAAATAAATAAGATTTTGAAGAGAAATAATCAAAATGAGATTCTGTGTCTCCAAATACCAGGTAATGAGGAAAACAACAAATGCTAATCAACATTGTGATATATAACGACTATTTTCATATAATAAGGTTATCAGTTTTTCCGATATCCATCCTTCCATTATGATATCCTTCTTTCTATTCCTTCTTATCTTTTCTTCGCCATACACCCGGTGTCGTTCGGATATCCTCCGACCTTCCATGGCGTTTCCCTTTCGCGCTTTTGACGTATGTCATTCCTCCATATTTCTTTTGTCCATAATTTTCTCTCCCTCATTTCTCATCACCTGGTATTATCAACATCTCACATTCCCTTTCACTTCTTAGAACTTCAACTGCTCGATTTCCTCATCTTTCTTTAGCCCCCCCCCCCCCCCCCCCCCCCCCCCCCTCTCACCGCCACACTTTGTGTTATATGACGCCGAAATATAAAGATGCAAATTTTTTTAATTCACGTGCCATCCCGGCAAAGTTTTGGTTGCCATTACAATAAAAGCGTAAATTAATATTGAAGTCATTTCTTTACCTTCGTTCGTCCTTCTTAAGTTGACAACCGTGCGTAAAACTTCAATGAGTGCTCTGTAGCTTGAAGACAACCCACGAGAGCGTATTCACATTAAGAGTTCTTACGGAAACTTCCTCAATTATTTGACTACTGTTCTCTATTAAGAGGAGAAAGGCAACGCGATAGGGCAAAGCGGTGAGCTACAACAATTTGTAGACAATGAAGCTCTTCTAATGATATTCGCCCCCATTTTTTTCTCGTTCGGTGTACTGATTATCCCTTCAGTGGTCCTTTGACAAAACAAATTTTCCCAAAACTTTCACCAAATTATAGGGGCAATTCTTTTACGTCATGATGCATCACTTTATTGTTGCATGACAACCAAAAAGGACCCGTGAAACTTGTTGTCCTTCCAAGCAGTCTCATGACAAATTCGCTTTATTGCTACTTTAGGGAGAACTCCCTCATAATGTGGTAATTTCAAGGGAACCGTTTTCCTTTTAGTGATATTAAAACGTTTTCTCTTGTCCTTTGGTTTGTTTTGCTGTCAGTTATCCGAGGACAAACACAAAGTTAGCTTTGAATTCCCTGTTTGTTTGTTTTTTGTTTGTTTTTCATACACAAAGAAGCGGGATGGTTATGCGTTAGTAGCAAATTTCATGCTGGATGTGCTTGGGTCATTACTTATGTTCTTTACAATGAAAGGTAGCCACTTAACAACATAACTTGTGTTAAGGCATGACCCCCTTGCTCCTCTTTCCCTTATACCCAATCAATCTCCAAACCAAAGAGGTTTCCTTACCAAAGCTATTTGAAGGAAATATTCTTACAACTAGGTATCTTTCTACTGCGCAGCGTGCCATCAAATACCATCCACTCCTCCCTGACAACAACAGGACTTTTACTGTAAAGAATGAAACCAACGAACATCGCCGACTAGAAGTAATGATTCATTGCATTCTTGGCAAAGGATATATTACACCAGACACTTTCATCGGTCGCACCAGCACTCGGTACTATCTAGCGTGACTATAATTCGTAACCGTAATGGTTGGCTGACAACTCCTCAACGGCGACAACGTTTCGCAAAAGTCATCCTAAGCATTTTTGTATATCTGGGGCTTTTAAGCCACAACCACAAAATTTTCCTTCCCTTTAGTCTGACCTTAAGCTTAATTGTAGCAAACATCTTGTGTGAGTCCTGTCTCTGGACTGCAATCAAAGAGACCCAGATAGAGGATATTTCTTGACAATGCACTTTTCAACCCAAACAAACTCACAGCTCAGCCTCACACAGCCCGAGTTCCAAGGATAAGGATTCCACGGTCATAAAATGTCGTCTTCTGTTTATCTCGAAATTTATGGCCATCTCTAAATCTCGCCATCCGTATGACCGGCCAGCTGCAATTGCAGGGCTATTGTTAAGCATCCAGAATGAGGGATTGTAACATTTTGTATCCACCCTCGCCGATAGCTAGGGTTGTATCAGACACCAGACGCCTGTATGACGAAGGACCTTATTGGATCCTTAAGTGTTGATCTTATTCACTGTTGGACACACACACATTGAATATATATAGTAGCGGATATTTAAAAGTTTTTAATGGTCCGACATTTTGATTTAAAATATGCGAAAGGACTTCGGTATCCTTTCAAGAGTTTAATGGCTGCCGCGTCCTGCTACTTTAAGTTTATCATGTCAAGGACGAATACGGCATACGGCCGCTTGCACGAGTGGTTTTCAGTGTCTCACAAAATGTAAGGACTATACAGTATCTATAACTCGGGTATGCTTTACCTTTATAGTGGATGGAAGGGTGGGAGTCGTAGGTCTGTCACAACATTGATTCAGTGCTTGAATTATTTTTCGCTGAAGAGGTCCCGGTAAAGTTGTTGATGACAGCAATGACGTTTGGAATAACTCGAATAGAAAATTAATCAGATGCGGTCACCGACGGTATTAATGATGCTCTTAAGGCAATACCCTAATATAAAGTTTGCTGTCTGACCAGCTATACAGCGCTACCCACTTAACAACTTAGGCCAAAAAGTCCCGGGATTTTTAGTGAAAACTATCATTTTTTGGCAACTGACTCACGCAACTTCACCTTACGAACACTCAAAGCGATTCGATGCACTTGCTTTACGATTTCCGCATTCGTAGCCTCTTTTGGCCTTCCAGACCGAGCTGCGTCTTCGGTGGTTGTACGACCAATTTTAAATTCACTAAACCACCGATAAACGGTTGTTCTTGGAGGAGTAGATTGGGATAACATGCAACCACTGCAATGATTGTTCAGAAATGTTTCCCATTAAAAAACAATATCAAGATATTCTGTTTTTCATATTTTTTACGAAGGCGAAAGTAGCGTTGTGGGGGTAATTAGTCGGTGTGCCGGCACGGGAACGGGTTCATCCCCAACGCGTTCACTGAATAAAAGACTGAGTTCCGCCGCAACCCGTTCACATAAGGAAAAATAAAACATTAGGATGTTGTTTTGTAATAAATGTTTTTTTATTTTAACTCTTCCTTTTTAATTTATTTGTTTCAATTTACAAGAATGTTTTCGTTCTCTAGTTATTGAAGTATATTTATTTCTCTTGTTTGGTAGTTCAACTTTAGTTTCTAACATAACAAAGGTATTGTTTTTAATTACCTGATATATTCCGGTTATAGTGGCAACACTTTACAAAACAAACTATCGAACGTTGTTACCTTCTCTATACAATTAACACGCTAATGCACATCTTGCTTATAATTCCACGCGCGCTTTCTCGACTACACTCGACTCCGTCCGTCCGGGACGATTGTTGCACTTCGACTCGTTTTTCGCGCGCACTCGACTAAGGTTAAAACTAGACTGGGGTGAGTTTCGCAGCTACTACTCGACTTTGTACTCAATGATTAGTCTCGAAAGACTCGTGGTGAGTCCACTCTCAGCTAGGGGTGAGTTTTATTTCTCGAGAGAAGCGTGAAATTTCTCTTTGTGGTGACCAATTGGAGATGATCTCGCTGGGTTTATCTTAGCTAGTGTGCGGCTGATCCATTGTTTACTCATGCTACGAGGTCATGGGTAAACGAAATTGAAAAAAAGAACAAAGGGATAATGGGAGATATGCATACAGCTGTGTCAATAGACTGCAAGCCATTAGGAAAACTGGTGCTAAAAGCAATCTAGATACACAATGATAATTGTGCGCTGTATCTGATGCCGGCGGAAAGGGTCGAATTCTTTGTGTGCATGTTTACATGCTGGAGAATTCGATTCTTGGCGGCTAGACGCGAGATGCGCAAACTGCTTTTGTCGCTTGGACAAAAGGCCGCCGTGACTGTGGATAAGCCAGGAAAATGTGCTGCGCACGTGTGTGGCAGGGTACGCTGGCTGACATGGGTGCCGATAAGGTTTTCTAATGTATGTTGCATGTATGCTAAGAATTCTTTTCAGGAAATTTTGGATGATGCATTAAACGCATGAATGTTAGAGAATTCCTTTCAGGGAATTTTGGGTGTGGTGCATTAAATGCATAAACGATGTTCTTTTGTTAGTGAATGTTTGCAGGTAACTGCAGGTTGCCACAGGGAGTTGGGGTTGAAATTGTTTGGTGGTTCTTTGCGTAGGTTTAAAGAACCCCCACAGCGTCACTCAAACGACTGTAGCTTGTAAACGAAAGGACGAAATGTTACGAAACTTCATACATAAACTAGTGATACATTTTCTAGTGCCGGCACTTATTGAAAAATCCCGAGACTTTTCAGCCCATGAAGTACAGGAAGAATTTCTACTACTACATTGGTATAAGTCATAAATCTCTTGTTATTATTAAAAACCCCTTGGATGGCCCAGAAGGGATTCCATATGAAAGCTAGCTACGTTACACTGGTGGCAATTTGTAAACATGGGAAACAGAAATAAAACATTGTGACGAGTTCAAGTTGACAATTGTTTTCCGTGGAAGGTCTTACTAACAACCCTTTTCAATGACTCCATTACTTTAAAATCGATTTACGTCTATACAATAGACTGACATTAAGATATGTTAAACTCCAAAACATTCTACTAGTACCAAGTTGAAAAGTTATCTAAGACGTCAGGAAGACATCGAAGGATGATATCTTAGGTACCTCAATGTCGTCTGCATAAATGGATAAATCCGGCTCTTTTACAACATAAACGACGTAATTAATGGATTAATGGATACTTCCCAAGGGCGTCATAACATGCAGATAATGCATCACCAGAATTCATCATTTCATACAGATAATGCATAACTATAAATTCCCTGAAAAGAACTCCTAACATAC
Source organism: Microdon myrmicae (assembly GCA_963931805.1). Lineage (NCBI taxonomy): Eukaryota > Metazoa > Arthropoda > Insecta > Diptera > Syrphidae > Microdon > Microdon myrmicae. Next base: position 117,091,630 of record OZ007500.1, on the reverse strand, counting down.
AACATGCATAGGGAAACTTTCGGCACCCCTGCCAGCCAGCGTACCCCGCCAAACACGTGTGCAGCTGACTTTCCTGGTATAGCCATATTCTCGGCGGCCTTTTGTCACAAAACAAAAGTGACAAAAGCAGTCCACGCATCGGGCGTCTAGCTGCCAAGAATCGAATTCTCCAGCATGCAAACACGCATACGAATTCGACACTGGCCACCGGCATCGATACCGTGCACAATCATCGTTGTGCAAGTATCTTATTTGCTTGTGGCACAAGTTGCCCTAATTGCTTGCAGCCTATTTGCGCAGCTGCAAGCACACCATTATGATGTCCCGTGTATCATTTCCTTTTTCTCGTTTTCGTTTGCCCATGACCTGGCAACATGGACAAGCGAAATTCCCGTCAAGATCGACAGAGAGAATCTCTCCTATTGGTCATCACAGAAAGGAACTTCACGTTTCCCTCGAGAATGAAAACCCACCCTTAGCGGATGACCGACTCTGCACTCATTTACATTGAGTCCGAATTCAACCACCACCGGGGTCACATCCAGTAACCGGAGCCAGCGTTAATATCTTTTAGTTTCCGTGTAGTTCGTTATCGGTGCAACAAAGTATTCATAACATGAAACTGAAATAAGATTTTGTCCTTTTGTAAACGTGCGTCATAAAAAACCATATTGACTGTTACAATAAGTATTGCAACAAAATATTCATTACATTAAACTGAATTAAGATTTTGTCCCTTGTAAGCATTGTATCCTTTGTAAACTAGTGCGCTAAATAAAAAAATATATTCACAACAGTACATTTTATTTCCTTTTTCCACGATTCGGAGGGGTGTAACTTAACCTGTTCCCGTGCCGGCACCAACCAAACATCTCCATCTCCTACCGACGAGGTAGAAGAACCTACCCAAGTACTCCGTCATATCCAAGAGAAAATTCCTTCTTGGATTTACTGTTGCTGGGCGAGCGAATAAAATTATTAGATACGGATCTAACTACTCGAAATTGTCTTCGTACAATCGATCAGCGATCATTGGTGTTGTATTACATCTCCCAAACGAACACTCACTACTTGAGCAGTATAAACAGACACATTCTTTTAATTTCGGAAAAGCACACTGGTCGCGCTTTGATCGGATAATAAAAAAAAAATTACGCTCCAAATGACATAGATCCACCAACTGATAGGAATCTTCATAATGACGAAATTTATCATTATCTTTCGACGATGAACAACATTGTTAATAATACAATACATCGTTCTATCTCAAAAGTGTCTCACATAAGGAGCCATACAAACCGATACAGAAACGCAACGATCGACGAGCTGTATAGGCAAAAGAGTATTCTGCTCTTTAAATTAAAACTGATCTACAGACAGTTCAGTGATCCAAATAGCCAGGAAATAAAAACAAATAAGTCACTAATTAAAAATCTTCAAAAACATATCCGTGACAACTATAGATCAGTCATTAATGAAGACTGCAACAACAGAATTCAAGCCATTAAAGCTAGTGGACCGAATATGTTCCCTCAAATAAATAAAGTCTTTCGAGGGAAAGATTATAATGACATTCCATGTCTGAGAGTTCCGCGGACTCCCGAGAATTGCCAAACTCTGCTGATCCCAGGACTTACCATGGTACACATTAACTCAAATGAAGAGTTCATAACAGTCGAGGATCCGCAAAAAAAATGTGAACTCAATTGGTGCTTGTTTCGAAGCGGTGTATAGATTGAACGAATCGGGTCATTCTAATCTTGACCTGGAAAATAGGGCTTTCCATAAACATATTTCGCTACGCCATGAACTTAACAATTGGCGTCTCTTAAGTCGAAGTTTCACTATCTTTAATGAAAATAATAGAGCCGATTCCCCGCTTAGAAATCTAAACACTAGCATATTTGTACACAAAGATGAACTGACGGACATTGTTGGATCGATTAAGAACAAAAAATCTTCTGGAATAGATAGTATTCCAAACATTTTTCTAAAGCATTTACCTCTTGAAGTAGAGAGGGTTTACATTATTTCGTTCAATAACGCTCTAAATAATGCATATTATCCAACCCAATAGAAATCTACAGTAGTCCATCTCATCCCCAAAATGGGCAAGGACAGGAGCACTCCAGCCAAACTTCGCTCGATTAGTTTGCTTCCGAACATCAGCAAGGTATTCCAGAAAATTATAAATAAAGCATTGACTAACTGGTGTGAGGAAAATGGTATTATTCCCACCAACCAGTTTGGTTTCCGATCGCAACATGACACAGTTCATGCTGCGATAAAACTTGTTTCCGACATACAGTGGAACAAAGCGAAGCGACAACGCACAGGGGCCTGTTTGGTTGACTTTGAAAAGGCTTTCGACACCGTATGGTTAGAAGTGCTGGTATATAATTTATCAAATCTAGGTATGCCCGAATATTTATTATACATTATCTACGATATGATAATGGGTAAACAATTTGTAGTGAAATGTGGAAATATAATATCTAACAAGACCTTCCACATCAAAAACGGCCTACAACAGAGAGCAGTGAATTCTTCAATTTTATTTAACATTGACACTAGTGATCTAGTGGTGTTGGCGACGAAACATACGAAGCCAAGGATGGAGCAGCACACGACTGCTGACTGGCACACCGTCGATCGGCAATTTATACCATTCGCTCTTTGGTTCTCGTAACAATACGCAAACAAGAGAACGGGGACAAAAAAGAGGATAAAAGCAGCGGCAGTTGGAGAGTTCAGTTCAGTTCAGTTTAGTGCAGAGGTACTAAGAGATCTTAACAGATTCTGGTTCTACCAGAACAATAAAATAAACAATAAAAAATAATAATTTATAATCACTGATTGAATAAGGCGATCCGTGCTCGCAACATAATCGAGACGCCGCCTGCCAGTAAAAGGTGGGTTCTCTCAACCATGCAATTGCGTATGCCGACGACATTGTGGTGTATAGATCTGGAGAAAAGATTGATGTCTTCAACAGACTTCTGCAAGATGATTTTGTGGGGATGTAATGGTCTGTGCGCCGGCATGGACGCGGACTCTACCATCAACCCATCAGTTCTAAAAGGTTCCGCCAGACCGAATGATTACTGCGCTAAGGAATGCACACCAAGTAGACCGTTCGCACCGTCACTAGCCATTATGGAACAAGGCAAATGAATGAAACGCTGGAATTTATTTGTTCAGTTTTATTCTCTTTGTTCTCAGCCATTATTAAATATGTTAGTGTTTTCATACTTCACTTAGAACTTATTATTAATATTAAATTGATTTTTATAAATTTTATACAAGACGAAACACTTCTTTCTCGACACGACTTCGGCTTCTCCTCCGCGCGACGGAGAGCGGGAGGCAGGTCGACCGGCTCGGTCGGCTGATGGAAATAGACTCTCCGAGATTCATTAGCTATCAAAAGAAATTCGGCTCTCGCATTTTCCTATTCCAAGAGAGACGTAAAGTCTCTCTTTGGGGTAACTAAACAGATCTCATAGAGAAGATCATCACGGTACACATGTATGTGTGTACATTGGTTCTTTTATGGACCAAAGCCATGGGAACGAATCTAAAACAAAGGAAGGGAAAATGTGCATCCATGAGATGTGAGTTCGGCTAAGCAAACAAGCCGAATCTCATTGGATGCTAATTGGGTTTGTGTTTGCTTATGTGAGAAGGTCAATGATAAACAGATCCAGGAATATGTAAGACAAATGACCGTTGGTGATCGTTGTCTACAATATGCATAGCAGCTGTATTGACAGCCGCAATGCATCATGAACATTGTGCTAATTGGTTTTAGCTTGTTTTCCGGGAAATGGGGTTTATGGCATCGCTGGTACGGGTAGGTATTCAATTCCTATTTGCATTTGCTTATGCTGTAGGAATTAATTGATGCCTTAAGACACAAGATGCATGTATTTGTTTTTGTCATGGTGGTTACATTGTATGTAAACCAAATCATTTTGTTCTCAGGAATTCGTCTAGGAGGAAATGCACTTGGTGAGACTGGGATTCCTGATAAGTTAGGAAAGAATTCTTACAGGGAATTTGTATGCGAAGAGATGCATGAAAGGTAAGGATTCTTTACAGGGATTTTTAGATTGTAAATTTACTCTATTTAATGCGTAAGGAAGGTGCTAATGTGATTGAATTAGCGAACTTAAGGAAGTTGGGTAGCAGTTATGGGGCTTTTTCAGGTAAGTGGGCCGTGAGGTTTGGCGGAACCGCCACAATTTCAACAAAATCAAACGTTTTTGCCACGACTGGAAATTAAAAATAAATTTCCAAAAAACAGAAACTATCCTTTTCAGAACGCCCCTGTCCAATGCATCAAGGGATACAAAACGGAATTGGAAAACATTTTCAGGAAGTAATAATCGTCCCCTACAAGTAAGAACTGTACTCAGATACCTTGGAATCTGTCTTGATTAGTATATTTACTTTGACAAGCATAGAGCAGCTGCTCTTACAGCATCTAAAAACGCATATGCAATGACACGAAGTCTCTTCCGTAGTAGTTTTCTGGATCCCAACGTGAAAATAATTTCATACTCAGCATTCATCCGACCAGCATTAGTGTATGTATTAGTACCGGGCAGCCGGTATGGTATAACATATCCCCATTCTACATGGAGAAGTTTCGGGTGTTCGAAAGGCAGTGTATGCGTTCCTGCCTCGGAATGTATAGAACCCCAGAGTCGCAACACAAGAAACACTCTCCCAATAAAGTCCTGTATGACAAATCAGGACTAAACAGAATAGATAACTTCATTATCAAGATTATCCGTGGTCACACAACTAGGGCAATGTGCAGTGAAAATGATTTCATATCGGGAGCATTCTATCCCAATGATATGTATATGGAGAGTACTCTCCACAATGGGTTCATTCCCCCAGAAACGTTCCCTTTCTTGGATACAAAAGGACTTATCCAAGACAACCATGGAGTCCCTATTATTTACCACGCTTTCCGTGGTGCCAAGGGTAAACGAATTCCTCATGATAACGATATAATAACAATATGGTGATCGGTGAAAGAAATAAATCAATAAAAGGTCGATCTCATCCCAACTGGCGGTGGAACAGTGATGAAGAAAAGACTATACGTTCCCAAACATAGTATGCCTCTCAGGCGCACCGCTTTCCTTCCCCCTATCCCCAATTCGCAATTTTTTTTTAATTTTTATTTGTAGTCCTTGTTTATGTTTGTACGTTTTGTTTCGTTTTTTAATAAATAATACATGATATAGAGAGAATAGAATACATTTTAAAAAGAAAACATAGAAATTATTGTGACATGTTATAAAAATATTAGTTATTGTACGCCGAAAGGCATAAGAAAAATGAAAATGTATAATTTAGAGTGCTTGCGAAGAGCCAGTAAGTGAATTTAAGAATGATATTTGTAAAATAGAAGTTAACATTTAGTCTTAAGTAAAATCTGTAATTGAATTGTTAAATGACTATGTCGGGGGGAACATCACGCAGATATCATGATAAATAATGGAACTTTAAGAGGTTCGTCATCACATAACCGGGCTCGCTCTCGAGGCTCTGCCCACGCTCGAGTGGTGACGGCATTTTGTAACATCAGGGGCATCGGTTTCACCAAGACGAATGTAAACGCCGTCCACCAATATTTGCAAACAACGAAACCGGATATCCTTGCCCTAACTGAGACCCAAGTCAATTCGTCAACTGATTCGACATATCTTTGTTGCTCAGGATACGACTTATATTGGCGTTGGAACCCAATAATATGGACATCATCTGGTTGAGGGTCGTGCTGAGGAATTCCGTTAAATTTCTTTGTTGTCTTTACCGCTCCCCGAATGACTATCGACCGGCGACATTTTTCGAACTTCTTTCACATACCATCGACTGGATACAGATCAACCACCCAGCTTCTGAAATTGATGTCCTTGGCGATTTTAATGTGCCCAATCCCGGCTGGTTGTTACTTTCTAACAGCACCGACGACGCGGGGAAGCTGCCGGAGATGTTTGCTGTAAGCCACAACTTGACTCAACTCGTGGGGGAGCCAACGCGAGTGCCGGATGCCCGAGGCGATTATGCGAACACCCTGGATCTGTTTTTGACATCCGACCCGAGTATTTATACCGTGGAGGTTTCTGCGCCACTGGGAAACTCATATCACTGCTTGGTATCTGCCGCGCAAGCACTTGCATATCAAGCGAATAACCGGCCTAGGCAACTTCGCCATGTATGGAAGTATGGGGCTGCTAACTGGGACGATTTGCGAGATTTCTTCGCATCCTTTCCATGGTCCGAGGTTTGCTTCGGAGACTCCGATGTTAACGCTTGCGCAGAGTCGGTATCAGAGATTATTCTTCTGGGGATGGAGATGTATATTCCACATTCCATCAAACGAAGTTTGTCTGATAAACCTTGGTTTGATAAAAAATGCGAGCTGATTACAGCGGAAAAAATAGAGCTTTTAAGCAATGGCGCTCCAATCCCACCGATGTTAACAGAACGAATTTTGTTAGAATCAGAAACGCGTACAACCAGGCGATTGATACCGCGAAGAAAGCTCACAACGACAGGATGATCAATAAGCTCCTTCGGTGCCCAACTGGTTCGCGCTCCTTCTGGTCAATGGCAAAAGCTGTCAGCGGTAACTTCACATCCTCCTCTTTCCCTCCGTTGGTGACAGACAATGGGACATTAGTCACGAATTCAAAGGATTAAACTAATGTGTTCGCGAATTTATTTTCCGCGAATTCAAACCTCGATCCCGGCCTTTTGGAGCCACCTGTGATCTCGCCGGTACAGTCTTCGATGAGGGATGTGAGATTTCGTCCGCGCATTTTTCAACGCGTACTACGTGAACTGGATTGTAGGACGGCAACCGGCCCGATTGGAATACCAGCAATAGTCCTTAAGAACTGTGCTCCAGAACTATGGCCGGTTCTTGGCAGACTCTTCCGCTTATCTTATGCACGGAGGACCTTTCCTGCCTGCTGGAAAATCGCTCGAGTTCAGCCAATCCCAAAGACGGGAAAAAAGTGTCTCCCACAAAATTACCGTCCGATAGCATTACTGTCTATTTTATCTAAGGTAATGGAAAAAGTCATCAATACAGAGTTGGTTAAGTATTTGGAGTGCAACGGACTTCTGAATGACCGGCAATACGGATTCCGTGGCAGGCGGTCCATGGGAGACCTTTTGGCACTTATAACCGATATCTGGACATCTGCCATTGAACGGCATGGTGAGTCAAGAACGGTCGCATTGGATATCTCCAAGGCTTTTGACCGCGTCTGGCACCGGGCATTGCTGAGCAAACTTCGTTCATATGGACGTTCCCAACAGCTTTGCGACTGGACGAGGAGCTTCCCCGAGAATCGATCGATCCAGGTTGTTGTGGACGGCGAGTGTTCGGATCTGTATCCTGTTAATTCAGGAGTGCCCCAGGGTTCTATTTTGGCTCCAACCTTGTTCTTGCTTCACATAAATGATTTGTTGGAGGCAATGGATAACAAAGTGTTCAGTTTTGCGGATGGTAGTTCGCTTGTTTCCTCCTTTTCGAGTGTTCGGCCCATTGGTGCATCAACGTCACACCAGCTGAGATGTAGACAGATTGACTCTCTGAATCGGGATCTAGATAGGGTCCTGCAGTGGGGAAAGGCCAATCTCGTCGACTTCAATGCAGCGAAGACACAATATTCAACATTCACAAAGAAAAGTGGATCATCGGTTCCACAGCTGATGATGTATGGCCGGGCCCTCGAGGCTGGGGAAAGTTTGAAATTGCTCGGCGTCACGGTCTGTAGGAATGTATCATGGCATAAACACGTGTCGAGTATCGCAAGGTCAACCTCAGGAAAACTGAGTTATCTTTTTAGAGCCAAGAAATATTTTACTCCGGTTCAACTTCTTCTCCTATATAAATCCCAAATTAGACCCACGCTCGAATATTGCTCTCATGTTTGGAGCTCGACTCCTAAACATGCCCTCGACCTACTTGAGAGCATACAGAGACGAGCGATCCGCCTGATCGGGGACTTGGCGCTGACGTCGGGACTCCAGTCGCTATCACATCGAAGGCGCGTAGCCGACCTCTGTCTGTTTCACAGATATTATCACGGGTACTGTTCTTCGGAGATGTTGGTATTGTTCCACGCAATTCGGTTTATATGCGCGCCACAAGACAATCCGTCGGATCGCACCCGTTTGTGGTTCATCTCCCGACGTCGCGAACATCCCTGCATCAGAACTCGTTCCGTTACAGAGCGGGGAAGCTGTGGAACTCCCTTCCCACGCGAGTGTTCCCGGAGCGTTATAACCTGCAACTGTTCAAAAAGAACTGCAACAGTTATTTGATGGCATCTCGGGGCGCCCACTCGGCGCTATATGTTCGCCTCTCCGGAGAGAAGTCTAATTAAAAAAAAAAAAAAAATGGCATCAGTCGTTCTTACTCGTACCCACACCAGTCGTTTTTGTGTAATGGAACTGCCTTATGTTGCTGGGTTAGAAATCGAATGTGTTGTTGTTATTCTTCCGCCATCTGTTTGCCTCAGAAATATAGATCTAGAATCCTGGCGCTCACTTAGATTAGCCACCAAAGATTGTAACACAGTACCTGGAATAGATGTCTAGATTGCGATAGAATATTTGATGAAGATAAACTGCGGGGGCATGCAAATTAACGCACACGAACACACTCATTTATTTTCACGTAACTACCCAGAAAATGTAATAATCAAACTGAACATATTACATTTACACATTTACAACAAGCGGCCATGGCAGACATGTGCTGCCTTTCAGTACCACTAAAGATGCCCACTTCACACAGGGAATTTATGTGAAGAGCCATACCGATCAGCGTTCTATTGAGTACCTAGTGTTCGTTAAATAAGAAAATCGCATCCATATGGTTCCCGAATATATAACTGGAGTTTGCAGAAGTTCTTGCCAGGTGACGGTGGGAAGTAAACGACATCCTGGAAAAACAGAATAAAAATTACCTCGCATCTCGAGCAAAGCCATCACGTCAACAACATAACAATCGCGTTTTTATGACAAAACACATAAGGTGCCCTGTTGATGGCAGAACGTCGTTGCTATTTATTTACAGTGCATGTCCTGCTTCTGTAATATTACAAATGCGGTTGATGTACACGTTACACATTATTCTTCGCAAAAAGTTTGATGATTAAGTTATTCAACAGCTTCGTCGTTGGCTCGGGTCCGGCAAATACCTCTTTCTTGGTATACCTATAAGAATAAGGAAATATGGTTCAAAACACATTGGAATGGCTGCTATCAACGAGTATGCACAGAATAACAGATGCGGGTTTTGTGTCACGGGTAGTGCAAAGTTTAAAATGCACACATGTCGACCGGTCAGCAGTGACCACGTTGGCAAAATAAGTTTGGTATTGCGTACGAACAAAACACCTGAAGCCAACCTGAACGACACATAAGCAGTTTGCTGACCGTATTTATTTAGAATACGAACGTCTCTCTCAACTTACGTGGTCATATACGTCATTCGAATGGAACATTGTTTACTGGATTTAAGGGTTTAAGGACTGCTCGGAAAGGAGGAAATTGCTGCGGGCTAGATACCGGAGAAGGAGAATAAAACATAGACAGAAATGTAGGACTTTTTGCTTTTTTTTTAGTTTTTGTTGTTAATATACAATAATAAACTTTACATTAAGTACTACAGCTAACTTATAATTCTAGTGATACAATTGTTTACATGTATACATTACACATTTTTCAAACATAACTAAATGTGTGAATAACTATTTGAGTATTATAGGTTTTAATATTGACAGTTGTCCTGGAAAAGGTCAGAAAACCAGAATTTGTATTTTTTAATTTAATCTAATCTAATTAATATTATAATATGTTAAATGTGTAATGTGATTTGAGAAATTTGAGATTGATGGTTAAGGAGGTAGCTTGGCTTGGGATATGGTCAGTTAGTGGTCTCGGGTAGGGTAACACTTTCCGGTTGTTCGTTAAAACGCAGAATGTTGGACAATAGTTGATTTACTTGAGTAACATGACACCATGACACACATTAAACACTTTATGCACACACTGTAGTTCATAAAAAGACACAATGTTTTTAATAGTTCCTATACTCTATTTTATTAAATTTGTTTTAAATCTAGAGTGACCATTTAACCACTTTACACAACAACTTTCCCAAAATGTACACTTCGATTAATTATAAATTACACAGCCATTCACTATGCAAACGGTACAACTAAACACCACACTCCCTGACCGCCTCTCTCAATCGTCCCCAAAAGACGAACTCCTCACTGACAACCCCGGTCAACTATCTCGAATCAACTCCTCGAACGAAAACTTTTTTTTTCTTCCATCCTGCAGATCGAAGGATATGCCCTCTTTTCTGCCTGGCCCTTTTGCCAGCCGCTATTTCCTTTCTTTATCTTCCCCGGCTTGGTATCAAAAGAGCAAACACAAAGGAAAAATCAACAGAGGATCTTGCTAATGCACATTTATGATCCTTAATGTTGGTGGGCGCTAAAACGAACATGCGGTTCGTTTTATGGCGCAAGTTATTGGTTCTAGGAGAATGGATAAAGATGTTCCCTGAGGGAAATGGTTTGGGTAAACAAACCTTTAACGGATCATAACATTGCAGACGTGCAATTTATGATTCTCAACAACTTTACTTGAAAGTTGGTCATCTGGTCCACAGATTTGGATCCAGGGGACTATGCGTGTTGAACATATGGTTCGTTCTTTCACGTTTTGGACTCAAGTTAAATTCAATATGGGCAAATTGAACGTGTAGTTCAATTTGTTTGATATTGAATGGATATCGCGATATTTGGTGTATGCGCGATTAATGATGGAGCTTAGCTCCAAAGAGGTAGGTATTCAGGGGTGGAGGGTTTTGTGCGTAACACTACAGTGGACACACATATGTGAGTGTGGGTCTGATTATTTGTTTACAGATGAGCAGTTTGACTTTGTGGGAGAGACCGTTGTCTTTCCATATTGCTCTTCTACAGAGATTCAGTTGTATTGTCGCTTTACGTAAAGTATTTTTAATCTGGGTGGAGAATGAAAGGTCATGGGAAGAGGTTATTCCCAGATATTTTAAAGTTTTGGAAGGCTTTATCTGGGTGTTATTTAGTTTGATTCTAATTTTGTTATGGGTGCACCTTCTGTTGTTTGTGCAGTGCTCATTTTTACTCTTAAACACTATAAGTTGGGTTTTATCAGGATTCAGGCGTTTTCCAATTATTGAAGTATGTTGATAGATTTGGGAGGAAGGTATTAATGCGGTTTCTTGCCGCTTTTAGAAACTTGCTGCTGGAGTAGACTATGGTGTCATCAGTGTAATTCAACGTTACGATCTTGGGTAATTGAGGCTGCGGTATGTCTAGTTGCTGGGGTTGCTGGAAGGATTGGACTATAACCGTGGTTTTCCACTGATCTGGGAAATGTGATGCGTTAATTATGTGGCTGAGAAGAACGAGAATAGGGACTAGATTTGACGGGAGAAGTCTTTTGTAAAGAAGGTTTGAAATTCCATCTAAGCCTGTCGACTTTTTGTTGTTGCGTGATGTTGTAAATTCAGATGATTCACCTGCTGTTGGGAATGACCCATTATCCAGAGGATGTAACGCTTTGTTTGTTTCGTTGAATTCCGCGGTGAAAGGGGTGAAGGACGAGATCATTGTGCGTGAGATGTAGTCGTTTACGGTAAGTTGAAAATTGGAGACTGAGAGGTAGTGGTTTTGTTGATGGATTTTATAAAAGTGATTAGCTACACAGTTTGCTTTGTCAAAATCTGATTATTAGTAGGGTTGATAAAATAATCGATTCGGGGTTTGTATTTTGGACCCGTTAGTCGGTTGATGTTTTTGAATAAATCACAATTGGGTTTTATATTGTTAAGTATAGACGTGTAAGCCTGGTCGGAAAATTGTTTTAGTTGTCCATTTATCAGGGTAGTCAAGAGTCGGATTTGATTTTTAATAAAAGGAGAGTAACTGCTATGTAGTTTTCGTCTAAGCTGTTTTATTACGCGTAACAGTATTGTTAGAATGTTGGGTAAAGGTTTTGCTAGGTGATTATGAGGGATGGATGTAGGTGTATGGCTGAAGAGGGCATTTTTTAGTGTTTGCTCTATTCTTAAGGCTTCTTGATCAATTTCAGTAGGGAGTGGGTTTGAAGACTCTGGCAAAGTGTAAGGACTTTTTGCGAAAAATGAGTTTCTAATAATTTGTTAGAAGTTCAATAGCATATGCAGGAATTCACTTACAATCTTGCTGTGATAATGAAATATATTTGTGAGGTCTACTTTTGGTTTATTTGATTGCATATTAATTTTCACTCGTAAAAATTTGGAATGGAATAAAAATTGTTGAAACAAATTCACCAAGTAAACAAATATTTTCAAGGTTAAACGAAAGCAAATCCCGAAATTTAAGGGAAAAGTAGCAAGAAAATCAAAAAGCAAAGAAAGAAACTGTAAACATTATTAAAAATGGGAAAAAAGTGTTTCAATTTGAATAAAAGAGAATAAGAATTTAAATTTTAGCAACTTGACATATAATTTTCTTCAAAAGGTATGGAGTATGAAAAATATTCATAGGCGTACGAGTCCCCACTTTTCGCTGGGTTTAATTTACACATAAAACACTTGAGGGCTGTGGTGTTTCTAACAGATATACACACAATATACAAGGAAATAGTGAAGAACAAAGGAAATTCGAATAAGCAAAGTATCAGAGCTGTTACGTGCGTCCGCCACCCCATCAATTAATAGTTTGTAATTTTAATATAATTTGTTTTAAGGTGGTATGATGGTAAGGTGGTGGAGGAGTTGCGCGATCCACAAGTGAGTTTTCGAACACGCCCCCATTCGGGTGTGGATCGTGCGGCTCTTCGAGTTCGAATTCGGTTTTCGAAGTGGACGTGAGTGGGGAGCGAAAGAGAGAACAGGAAAATGTTGTTTGAGATACGGTTTTTTTTTGCTATTCCGTATTCGATTAGAAGAACAAAAGAAAAAAAGAAAGAAGAGAAAAAAGGGCAGAAAAAAGATACGGTTTTTGCTTGTCCCGGAGCTTTTGTTTATTAAAACTAGTGGATCAAGAAGCAAAGAAAGTGTTTTAAAGAAAAACCACACAAAAAAGTTAAAATTGTTAAAATTGTTCAAAAAAGTAAAAATATATCTCATAATTGACGCCGACGCAGGCGAGAATAACGAATCTACACTTGGTTATTATTAACGCTATTCGAATGATTCACAGTTGGTGTCTATTATCTGGAAAGACGACGAGTGTGTATAAATTTTAATTAGCTACGCATGCCGTTTTCCTTTGGAGCCATTAACGGCGCAAGCAAATCGTTTAAACCTTTTCAATGCGACACGGAAAAACAACAAAAGGTTTACTGGGAATCACAATCTCACAAGGCGGCACGCAACGAATTGAATGCTGATCACTGACCTGGAGAGCTGTTTCAAGGGACTAATCTGGCCGAGAGCAGGAACACAGTACATTCCTGACCATCGCTTTCCCGGATCACAGGTAAAAATTAAATTAGAATTGATTTTCTGTGGTAGAGAACAACAAGAAAAACAAAAACAAACTGTCACAGAGCTGTATAACATAGCGATAACATAACAATTTCACATCAGTTGAGTTTACTTGAGTTTAGAAATCGAATTCGTACACGTGGCAGTGGCCTGATGCGTTGAGCTAACCGTCATAGCGTCAGTTCGAATCACACGTTCTTCACTATCGTCGCAAACGCTATAATTGGTGACCCCGACGTGATCTGTGTACATACAGCACACAATATCCTATAGGTAAACAGGACTTTACTGGTACGGTCCCGACGTCTGCACAGAGCATCGGTTCACTCGCCTGCTCCTACGTTCTCTCGCTCGCTCGCTCCGTCGTTCGCACACAAAGTTGATCGTAACAAAGTTACTGAGGTGGGTGTAGTGCAACAGATGCACACACAACATACGAGCAAATAGTGAATAACATCGGACGAAATTCGAATAAGCAAAGCAGTGGACCCGTATACCATAGCCATAACGTAACAATTCCACATCAGTAGACTGTACTTGAGTTTAGAAATCGAATTCGTAGATGCGGCAGTGGCCTAATGTGTTGAGCATAGGTTCAATTTTTAGTTATTCGTATGGTGATAGCGTCGGTTCCAATCACACATTCTTCACTATCGTCGCAAACGGTATATTATATTAGAAACTTTACGTGGTGAGATTTTCATGAAATTTGAGGTTTACGGAGGCTGGTAAGTCTTCTTGTTGAATGGCGACCATAACGCTGGTTTTAGTTTTTCCTTCGAAACAGACTATCTCTGGTTTGTCATGGAGATAGACCAGGAAGATACGTATATTTTTATACGTCCTCTTATTTCTCGGTTTAGAGATCGTGTAGCAGCGACAATCTGACGAATCTTGCCTCCCAAATGTTGACCAAAATCTTACGAACTGATTCGTGTGAAGCTCTTGGGCAAGTTCTCTCAAGCTATAACGACGACTTTCAGCTACCTATTCCTTCTCTTTAGTAATGTTTTCCTCAGTCACAGCCATTCTTGGAGCGCGCGTGGTAGGCAAGTCATTAACGTCTTCTTGGCCACTTTTGAATGCTTTGTACCATTCATACACTTGTGTTTTCGATAGAACTGAGTCGGCATCGGTCTTAATCAAAAAATGTCAACGATTCCGTACAAAAAATTCCGTTAGAAACACAATATTTTATGCATACTCTTTTCTTTCAAATTGTCCATGATAAAAATCGAAAGACGTATTTTTTTTTTTTTTTTTTTTTTTACACTAACGCGCGCACAAAAGGGGATTTTGAAGTACCCTTAAACGTCAGAGCACAGTGCCAGCGGATGGAGAGGAAGTGGATAAGGAAAAGAGGTGTCGATGTATATTGGCCTTGAATGCCTGGACATTACAATGACGAGAAAACACGTGATCAGGCAAAACATTCCACATTCGTGTGGTTCGGCTAAAGAATGACTCTATGTTTATTTGTGCGCCTAAAGTCCACTTTCAACGTGAACTGATGTGCATTCACAGGTTGACGGATATTGCGGGAAAATGTCTGAAGGGGCGGAACACATTCAGCAAGTTCAGCTGAGCAACGACCTTGGTAATACCTATAGAAAAGAGATAGGCATGATACGTTGCGCCTATGTTCTAACGACGGAATTGATCGACTTACGGCTGGGCCCCCAATAAGTTTCACTGCTCGTTTTTGCATCCTGTCGAGCACGTGTAGTGCAGTTTTGGATGCGCCTGACCAAATGTGAGAGTTGAACTCCATTTTTGGACGAATATACGCTTTGTAAATAGGGGCCAGGTTGGATGGAGCGAAGTATCTTTTGCGTCTCTTAAGGAACCCCATACATTTGGCTGCCCTTTTCGCAGATTCAAATATGTGGGCATTCCAATTAAAATTCGAATTAATTCGAGTGCCGAGGACGGATAGTTCCTTGGCTTCGTCGATGCAAGTGCCGTTCATAGACAGTATATTTACTTTGGGGCTCACCAGCGCTGAGTTTTTTGGGCATTGAACTCGGTTAGATAATCCCCACTGATATATCTGGTTGAGGTCTGAATTCAATGTATCAAGCATAAGTTGCTGGTTGGTAGGGATGTTCGAAGAATTTGGACGGGAGTGTTCGTATGACTATGAGAAACTCAACGTGCTATCATTGGCAAACGAGTGAATTGGGTTGTGAGTAATTGACAACAGATCATTTATAAAGATGAGGATCAGAGTGGATGAGAGTGTCGAACCCTGGGGAACACCTGCATTAATTTGATGGGAGACAGATTTGACACTATCAAGAACCACTTGGATTGAACGGCCAGAAAGATAGTTTCTTGTCCATTGGATCGGGGAATTGTCCACTCCATATGAATGCAATTTTGACAAAAGGGCTGGATGCCAAACTCTGTCGAAGGCTTTTGAAATCACCAATGCGACAACCTTGCTTTCACCGAGGTAGTGGATGGAATGGCTCCACTTTTCGGTAAGGTACGCCATCAGATCTCTTGTGGACCTGTTGCTACGAAAGTGATATTATCGGCCATTGAGGAGGTCATTTGATTCCACATATTTCGAAAGTTTACGGTTAATCAGTGACTTCGAGAGAATAGAAGTTAGTGCTATGGGTCGATAAGAAGAAAGGGATGATTTGTCACCCTTTTTGGGAATTGGCTGAATGTTCGCTGACTTCCATCTATTTGGAAAACGGCTAGTAGAATAAGACAAATGGAAGAGTTTCCGCTGTGGTTTACTGAGTGAAGAGGAAATCTCTTCAAGAGGATTGGGGGAATGCCATCGGGAGCAGCGGATTCGTGTGGGTTTAGCTCTTTGAGTGTGCGGGCAACAGTACGCGTTCGGAAGCGAATCTGGCTCATGGTGTGCTGCTTATACTCAAGTTGAGGTGGAACTGAGGTGGTATCAGGCAGCGTTGAGTTGGCTGCAAAATGTGCAGCAAATAGATTGGCCTTCTCTATTGCAGTGGTGACTGGTTTGTCATCGACTATAAGCGATGGAACGGATGAAGAGACTGAGTTTTGAATATTTTTCACGAATGCCCAGAAGTTTCTACTACCTGTGGGAAAGTGTAGTATTTTTTGTCTCACTCTCTGGTCATGCAAGAACTTGGCGCGTTGAATATACGCATTGCAGTCATTTCTAGCTCTCTTAAATCTTTTCCGGTTTTCCTGAGTATTGTTTGATTTATACAACCGGAAGCTCAAGTCTTTGGCCTTAATTTCTTCTTCTCTGCACCCGGAATCGAACCCCATCTTTCTCTTGGGTTTGATACTCTTTACTCTGTGTGAAATAAAGGCTCGCATGCCCAGTAGAATCGCGTATGTGAACGTGTCTGCTATAGAGTCAACATCGTTATTGAGGAAAAATAACAACCAATTAAACCTTCCAAAAAAGTCGTTCAGACATTCCCAGTTGGCTTTCTCGTAAAACCATGCTGTTCTTTTGGGAGCTTTCTCATTAACGTTACTGTTGGTTAGAGGAAATTTAGCTGACACGACACAGTGATCTGAAATGTCCAAGGGCGAAGAAACTTCAATTGTATATTTGTTTGGGTGGGACATGAAAAACAAGTCCACTGTGTTGGCGAAATGCCCATATATACCTGGTACCCGTTTTGGCTCATTGACAAGTTGAGTTAAGCTATTTGAATCAGCAAAAAGCTGGACATATTAACCTTCAGGTGTTCTGTGTCAGGAGTGACGAAGCCACTGAGAGTTATGCACCTTAAAATCACCCGCAATAACGATTTCAGTGTGGTGATATAGGGTCAAGATCCTATCGATAGAATCAGACAGAGCATCAAATATGTTAAAGGATGCGCTTCTATTCAAATTTGGGCTTCTGTAAAGAATGTGAAATTTTAGCCAAGAGAAATTAAATTCTGGGTTGGAACAGAGCCCATATTGTGGCAGAAGCTGATAAGCAATATTTTTTTTTTTATTGGCCTGTAGGAACCCGGAAGTTCATGACCTCACCGACTCGGCTTCGCCATCGTTCCCTGTCCTGGGCACTCTCCTTCCACGCTTGACCATTCGATCCGATCTCCTCAAGGTCAAACCTAACATTGTCCTCCCATCTCGGTCGCGGCCTTCCTACCCGTCTCTTTCCCGTTGGTCTACCGTCAAGAATTCTATGCACGGTCCTATCGTTCCCCATTCGCGCCACGTGTCCGGCCCATATTAATCTTCTCGACTTGATTACTCTCACTTTTGTAGGTTTGCGATATAGCTGTTCCAATTCATGGTTGTGGAGTTTCCTTCATTGTCCTGCCTCCTCGTCATATTTACCTCCAAAGATGCTTCTCAAAACTTTATTCTCGAATACGCGGAATTCGTTTTCTTCCCGTTTTGTGAGAGCCCATGTTTCGCATCCATATAGAACAATCGGCATGATTATGGTTCTATAGACACGGAGCTTTATGTTACGTGATAGCAGTCTGGATTTCAGCAGTTTACTGACTGCGTGCCAACTAGCGTTGCCGGAATGCAGTCTCTTGTTAATTTCCTTCGACATTTCGTTACTGGCCGTCAGTATCGTTTCCAGATATTTAAATTAAATATCTAATACCTTTTGGGCTGTTAGTTTGATTGTGTCTCTGATCAATGTCCATTTAGTGTCCACACTATTAGCTTCCTCTTCCTCACTGCTCACATTCTCTAGAATGCTAAATCTATTCGTTAGTTCGTTTTGATATTCAGCCCTTTTGCGTAGGTCTTTCAGTTTATCAGTATCGAACTTTTTGCTTATCTCCCGTGACTGCCCATGTGGGATTGCTGCGAGGCGACTCCTGATTTTGCCCATCACCAGAAGATGATCGGAGTCGCAATCACCTCCTCTATATGATCTTACGTCAAGGATATTCGAGTGGTGTCTTTTGTCTATGAGATAAGCAATATAATTTCTTATGTATGTGGCTATACCACGATGTGGAAAGAACAGAGGCACTAAGTTATATCCAGGTAGATTAAAATCAGAAATATCTGTATAAGTAATTACCTGGGTTTCGCTAAGTGCAAGGATAGTTGGTTTCTGGTTAGAAACATGGGCAGACACAGAAGAGAAATTGCATCTCAAGCCGCGAATGTTACACAAATCAACGCGAAATTCCCGCTCCATTGAAATGGCCCTACACAGGAAACCAATACCGCAATAGATAAGCGAAAGACACCAGTACAGGTGTTATGTCCTTGTAGTAGGTGCCCCACTAGATCCGTGCCAAAATTCAGGTCACATCTCTTCCATGATGAACATTATGCCACTAAGACACAAAAAACTCTCCAAAGATTACAAACCAATCGAGAGTATCGATGCCTGAGGGACACAAACAGAGGTGCGAAAAAAAGGAAAACAGCTACAAGGGGTGGAAAGGGTAGACGGTTTTCCAGCACTGCACATCACTCGCGTGTATATTCTCGAACTTTTCACAGCACTAAGGCGCGTGTGTGGAGATCCGTTTAATTGCATAGGATCGCACAGAAAACTTTGCACTGTACTCGGACACGTGTGTGAAGATCCGTTTGTTTGTTTACGATCCCACAGTAAGACTTCGCCCCGAATCGATAGTGCAATTGGGTATCTGATGTGTAATTAGGATTCCTAAAAGGGATTGCACAATTGATCCGATGGTACGGATCACGAGGCAGAAGCGCACGGGCTGTCTCGTCGGGTTTTCAATCGACTTGAGGTGAACCAACAAAATCAGCAGATGTAAGCAAACTAATTGACAGATAGCGCTCAAAGTTGACATCATTAATCTCACAGCGGTGCCAACTTTGTGGCAAAACAAAATTTAACAATAGGCTTGCTCGGGAATTTTAAATGAGAAATTCCGGGTAGACATTTGACAGAATGTTTGTTGTGTCGACTGAATACAGAAGTATGGACTTGGAAGCATTCCGCCTGCTCTAATTGTTCAACACAAATGAGACAGGTTATGTTGGGTAACATCCCGATTTTTGTAATACGATTCGCTTACATATAGCTAGTCCAACACCTTCTTCGGTATCGGGTGAATGCAATCGAAATGTCCTCCCGTCTCAGTAGTTAAACGGTTTAGTTCTTCATGATTTATTGGTGGACGAGGAGCGAACTGTTGATTCTATTTTATGTGTAATGTTATTTGCTTAGCTACGATTTAAACCCCAAGGATCTGGTCCAGAATGGAACAGGTGGCCCACAAGACTACTGTATAAACGAAAGACCTGATTTGTTACCACAGAAGCAGTTAGAAGGTGATATTGG
This sequence comes from Microdon myrmicae, assembly GCA_963931805.1. Lineage (NCBI taxonomy): Eukaryota > Metazoa > Arthropoda > Insecta > Diptera > Syrphidae > Microdon > Microdon myrmicae. The sequence continues at coordinate 117,071,798 of OZ007500.1, read as the reverse complement.
GAAGCAAAGTTACCTTACCGTAGGCTGTTATGTTAATATAGATCAGCCTAAGAAAATCCGATTAATAGCACCAAGCTGTACACATTAAAACCGCCAACCTGTAGCACGGTTCAAGTAAATATACGATTAACCTGATAAATCATTGATGTTATGTTAGCAAGAAGCTCTACTAATCACAATGTTAAAGTGTACACTGCTACATATATCATACTCCGATACGAAACTCCCACCGTGAATTTGTTATACCACAGTATGTGGTATACTAAATTTAAACCCATACCCAAAGTTCGCCATTCAAAGTACAGTTTAATGTCCAGGGATTTGATTATCGCCGCTATACTTGAAAGTTTCTAATTGTAAAGGAACTCGGTCGCCAAGAGATATAGTGGGACAGAACGCCTTTACAAATTAGTTCAACCAAAGAACAAATGTATACAAGGTATCGTTAACTCATTATGCTACCATGTATTCGTGCTAATTGGAGTGTCCGACATAACGGTTGGCTTAATCTACTAATTATGGAACAAGTTGAGTACAATTTATAACCCCGGTTCATCCCTGCATCTTTTATACACCTATTTGAATCAATTCATGTGGGTCCTAGTGCAAGGATGTGACTGCAATGTGCCCCCATTACAACGACCGCAAACCTGAAAATTCATTCATAATCTAATGTAATTGCTAGTTTATTTGAAACTAATCCTGAACGCCCGGATTCAACTATTTGTCTGTGTACGGGTGTCAGTTTACATATCTACGTATATCTATGGGCATACGTTTTGTTGTTTTATAAAGTTTGTACAGTCCTTTTGAAACCCTGTGCCTGGGTTTGGTCCTGATTTACGAGCTTTCATTACTACCAATCGAAAACTAGAAGAAAAAATCTTCTGGCTCTGTCTCCTTTGCTAGTCGAGCAAGTGCAAATACAAGCAAAGTCCGCAGTGATCCCAAAGTGTGCTGCACTTGACAAAACAAAGCACAAAAAGTACAAAAAGGATATGTAACGAAGCACATCGCCATAGCGCATACTACTGGCAGCTGGGGAATCTGGTTGGGCCACCGCAAAAGCAAAGCGTGAATGTGTTTGCATGCTAATGGCAGTTGTAGTGAGTTGTGGAGACCCTTCTCCCATACACCAAAGCCGACATCAAAATTCCGCTTTTAATTGTACTTACTTCCTTCCCTCATGAGCCATGGCTTCCGAGGATGTATATTTGTATGAAGCATCCGATGGCTAGGTTGGCTTGCACGAGGTTATTGAGGCGTTGTGTTGGAGGAAAAACGATAATCGAGTTGTACTACGGCCAACGTCATTATCACAGTTACAGGGTTGGCTTATTCTGAGAGGCGTTAAGCAGGACGAAAGGATGAGTGAATTAATTCCCACTTTTATTGTGTGTAAAATGCTCCCAAAGGACGAAGATCTACATATGCCCTAGACGTTTGCTATCCCTTGTATAAATTTTATTTTAAACTATAAACTTTTACGTACACAACATTGTGGCGCTTGATTGCTAGTCAAAAATGAAAATACGAGTACGTTGAAATGCTTGTGGCTTTGGGTAAAAGTCTTCGCAACAGTTTGGGCCTTGAGCAGATTCCAGCCTCCAACGAGACACAACTGCGGAATCGACATAATGCTTAACTGGGATACATTCATATGTATCCCTTTGCTTTTCCACAGTCGCATTTACATGGGCTAGCAAGAGTGGCCTTTATGAAAGGAGGACGTACTTCAATTGCTTTAGTTATTTTTATATTTAAAATTAAACGAATCACAGGGATGACATTAAAGAGAACGGTGAGTATATATGTGTAAATATCGTTGTTACATTAACTTACTGGCTCTTTGCAAGCACTCTAAATTTTACTGTATCTATTTTTTTCTCTTATGCGTTTCGGCGTATTGTTATTGTTGTTTTTTTTATAATGTATGGTAATAATCGATATGTAAGAGGGATTTTTGCAGTATACATATTTTTCTAACTTGGCTAACTAAAATTTAAAAATGGAACAAAACGTACACACAAAGCATACATAAGAAATAAAAGTAATTAGGTTTGGGCGATAGAAAAGGGTGCTAGACGAATTCCTGTAAACAAAATGATTCGGTTTGCACTCAATGTAACCGTCATGACAGGGACCATACATATTGCGCCGTCTGTTTTCCCAGCCGCGCCATGTGTACACAAATGTTCCCTACATACACATTGGCTGGCGACTTACACCCAGGGGACCAAACCAAATACGCATTCCCCGTCTCTTGGCATCAATTAAATCCTACAGCATAAACAAATGCAAATAGGAATTCAATACCAAGTTAAGGAGTCCAAAAACAGAGAATTAAAGTAAGGATTATAGGAGAGGGACGTTTTCGCCGGCCGGGTGACATTTCGGAGGCTGGACGAGAGGGGATCGCCTCGCCTTAGCGAGGGGGTCCTAACCGGATCGTGTGGGCGGTCGAGCTTTCGGTCGGACCATCGTTTCAGTGTCGGGCCCGCCGCGATAGATGGGAATCTGTGTAGTTAGTGTTCCCCTATTAAATGTTATTTATTTATTTATTTATTGTTACTAACCCTAGTATATAGGTAGCCTAAAATCCTTACTAACATTAACACTTAAGCATGTCGACTAATTTATTTATTTATTTATTTATTTATTTGTTGATTGGTGTGCTGATTGGTTGTTTGTTTGCTCTCCGCCGTCCACTCTCCGGCGTGACATTCCTCTCCTAAGAATGCCACGCAGTCTTGTGGGGGGGGGGGGGGGGGGTATGTTACGTACGTCGGCCACCACCATCATTTGATAATTTGCATTTAATATAATTTTGTTTTAAGATAGTATGATGGTAAGGTGGTGGAAGAATTGCACGATCCAGAAGTGAGTTTTTGAACACGCCCCGATTCGAGTGTGGATCGTGCAGTTCTTCGAGTTCGAATTTGTTTTTCGAAGTGGACGTGAGTGGAGAGCGAGAGAGACGGTGGGTAAATGTTTCTGGAATACGGTTTCGAGTTCCGTTGTTGACGTCCGTTGTCAGAGAAAAAACAAACAAAGTCCCAAAAAAGAAGAAGAAACGTTTCGTGTGCAGTTGCAAAAAAAAGGAAGAAAGTGAGATTGTCCCCGTTGTTGAAAAATTTGTATGTCGAAAGAAAAACAAAAGTAAAAAAAACAAGAAAAATAAAACAAAACGAATTGGAATAACTTCCGAACAAGTGAAATTTGTATTGTCTATCTCAAAGCTTCTGATACAATCCTAATCCTCGAACATTGGTTGTAAACCCGAGTGAGACGTCGATAATTATCAATCATATTGTTCGTGATATGCAACTGAATCTTAAATAATTAATTTGGTCAGTAACTATTTGCGGTGCTCAGCGGAATGTCGTGTGGTTAATATAAGATGCCTATTCTACGATTTTATTTGGAAAACGCCTTTGAGGAGCCTCATTAAAGGCGTGTACTGCAACAGCTGCGAGCATAAAGCCTGGAATCACGGAGACACAGCCGATTCTCAATTCGGAGCCACGGAAGCAGTCCTCCCCCAGAACCAGGTAATCAATTTTGCATTCAAATATATATTAAATTTTCTGTGGCTACATATTGTCACAACCAAACCAAATACGCATTCCCTGTCTCTTGGCATCAATTAAATCCTACAGCATAAACAAATGCAAATAGGAATTCAATACCTACACTTACTAGCGATGCCATAAACATCATTTCCCAGTAACCTAGCTAAAACCCATTAGCACATTTCCACATCGCATTGTCGTCTCTTTGTTTAGCCGCGACGCACATTTCCAACAAAGATCCCATTAGCATCCGCCGAGTTCAGTTTTATTTGCTTTACCGAAATCGTATCCCATGAATGCACTTTATGCCCTTTCTTTGTTCTAGGTTCGTTCTCATCCATGAAAGAACCATGCACACATACCACCATGATCACGATTAGCGAGTGAGCTCTGCACGAGCAAGATATCGTGGAGTCGTATTGCATCCATTGACCGAGACGGTCACATCGCCGCCCACCGTACCGTCCGTCGGTACGTTGCGTACATACAAAGTCGAGTGTGAGTCGAAAGTTTACTTCACCAGTCCCTCTTAATTGCCTTTTTCGCGAACGCGTCTATTTGTGTGTTTGCAACCGCCGTGTCGAATATTATATTCGCTGCAATTTTCGAAGATTGTGTTTTCTTTATTAACTTCATAATGTAACTTTCTCGCAGTGCTACCGTAAAATGTTAGTATACAATAAGAAAATAAAACAACAATAAAAGAACCCTTAATAATAGAAGAAAAGTGTGTTTCATATTTTTACTTGTCCTGTATTGATGTTTGGCTTTTCCTTTTGTGTCGGCGGAACAACGGATGAACCTTGGCGCGTGAACAATTTATGATGGAGGAGGAAGTGAACGGAGTGCCTGTGTATTGGAACAATACTTCCTCGCCACAGGCATACTATATTTGAGGACGTATAGTCCTCTTTTCGTGACTAGTTCACCACCAGTTGGGATGTGTTGAAACACCACGCATGACTTGGCGCCAACACCGGCTTCCACCCTAGACGCGCCAAGCTGAAACGTGTAACGTATTTACCGCAGCAACCAACACATTACACAATGTACGAAGAATCGCACAAACCATGAAGCGATTGAAGTATCCGACCATGGATTAACGCACCTACCCTCCCCAACCCCGGGCAACCGTGGAATACCATCAACTTAAATCTCCATCACATAAACAGACTTAGGTCTATACGATCCGCTTGTTAATACGAGGGTTGCATTTTATATTTCGGGATTAGAGAACAAAAACAAATATTGATCATCGAAAATCACTTTATTGTTTTTCAAAATATTCCCCATGAAGATCTATACACTTTTGCATGCGTTTGAACCAATTGTCGAAGCACTTTTGCCACTCTGATTGAGGTATCTCCAACACATGCATTCTGAATGCAGCAACCGCTTCTTCAGGTGTCGAAAAACGTTGACCTCTCAGTTTGTTTTTTACGTACGGGAATAAAAAGAAGTCTTCCGGTGCCAAGTCAGGACTATACCGCGGATGACCCATCAAATCGATGTTTTGGGTGCTCAAAAATGCAGTTGTCGCAGCCGATGTGTGAGAGCTCGCATTGTCGTGGTGAAGAGTGATCCGTCTTCGGCGGTTGGTTTTCCTGATTTCTTGGAAGACAACTGGCAAACAAATGGTTGTGTACCACTCAGAATTGACTGTTCTGCGTTGTTCTAGTGGTGCGGTTGCGACATGTCTAGTTTTTCCGAAAAGCAGGCGACCATTTGCTTGGAAGTGCTTCGTGCGCGAACAACTTTTGTTGGATTTGGCTCATCTTGAAACACCCAGACAGTCGACTGCTGTTTACTTTCGGGCTCATACGCGTAAATCCACGATTCATCACCGGTCACGATGTCATAGACGTGTTTCGAAGCACCGCGACCGTATTTTTTGAGCATTTCTTTCGACCAATTGACACGAGCCTTTTTTTGGGCGATTGACAAATTGTGTGGGACCCAACGCGAACAATTTTTTTTGACAGTCAAATGTTTATGCAATATTGAATGTATGCTGGTCCCACTAACGCCTAAGGTTGTCTCAATCTCACGATCTTCCAGTATCAGTTCGCGCACAGCATCAATGGTTTTCGGAACAACAACTGATTTTGGACGACCTTCACGAAATTCATCTTGGAGTGAACTACGACCACGATTGAATTCACCATACCATCGATAAACACTGGTCCTTGATGGAGCTTCATCGCCAAAAATTGAATTAAGTTCATCCATGCACTGTTGCTGAGTTAATCCACGCCAAAAGTTGTAAAAAATAATCGCACGAAAATGTTGACGATTTAATTCCATTTTTGGGCCGAGATGAATCTTTTAAGTTACTGTAAACAACACAAATAGCGCTCGTATGTCAAAACGTACTGAGTGCGTATAACCTCAAAAATGTCCAACTTTACGACAGAGCTGTCGATTGCCGGATTGCAACAGTAGGGTTGCCAAATCCCGAAACATAAGAGGCAACCCTCGTATAAACATTCCCGACTGCGACCCTTGTCAATCGGTAGCACGATCTAGTCGATTTGCCCCAGATGCATATACTATGCTCTTGGTACGTACCCTTTAATATAAACATTCCGGATCACAAGAACATAATTCTGAGTTGCGTTGTTTCTCATTTATATCCATGAATCCAGTCGTGAATGGTCGGTAGAATGTCGTATGTTGTGCTACACGACTCGCTAGTGTACTTGCACGTCGTCCATCTGGACTTTTTGATGATGCATTTAGCGGACAGCAGATCGATATAATTAATTGATTTGATATTACAGTCAATCGGACACAAGGTCACGGTTAAAACAACAGTGCGAAGGAAACCGCGCATGTGTGTTTTAATTTCGATTATGTGTGGACAGTGTAGTGCCCTGAAAAGCCGTACCATCTCCTTCCCCCCAGCCCTAGACCCTAAAGTTATTCCCACAAATCCATTACCCCGACCCAACAAAATTCACAATAAACAGATCAAATATTCGTTTATCGCCCATACACTCAATTCCCTATAATCATTCACCTAAATTCAAAATACGCACTAAACTAATCAAATATTCGCTTATCGCCCCTGCATCGAATTCCCCATAATGCTACACTCAAATCCACAAATCCATTATCCCGATCCAACAAAACTCTTGATGAACAAATCAAATAGTCGTTTATCAACCTCACACCAAATTCTCCGTAATTATCCGATAAAATCAAACGCATCGTAAATTGAACCACATGTTCAATTACCATATGTAAACAAAAGCCGAATCCCAGTGCATATATTAATATGCACTGCATTTCTGGCAATGCCTTATCTCAAAAACTAACACTTGGCTCCAGCCAAAGTATTTAAATCGAGATTTTGCATTCAATTTGAACCTATCGCGATACAAAATCTCGATTCGACTTCATATATAAGGGGAAGCATCTTGCGTTCTTGACCCTTCCCTCTCTCGATCCCTTCGGATCAAACCCCCACAATTTCTTCTTCAGTACAAAACTGAAGAAAGCACCCTTCCCAACAACATTCCCCTCTATAATAGAGGATTCCTGGATCCATCCCATAGGGTCTACTCTTAACAAACCACACACACACGGACGCACAGTACAAGACGGCACAAACACACACACACACCGACCAAAGCGCAGATCATTAGACGTCAAAGACGTGATCTGCGTTTAGTACCGCACCCAAGACCTACCGGTCTTGTATGATTTCTTTCCCACCCTCCCTCTATAAAAGCAGTTAGAGAACACCTGGACTAACACTGTCCAAACTATCCCCCCCCCCCCCCTTTTTCCTTTTCTTTTCTGATATCGCGAGACCGAGCCCTTGTCTCGCTAAAGTCGGCCCTCTCGCCCACCATTTTTTTTTTTTTTTTTTTTTTTTCTCGAGCAAGCATTCACTCGCCGATCGTTCATTCAGTCAGTCATATTCATCGTGTACTCGTTCATAAATAGAATTGAATTCGTTGACGTTAAGTCGTCGTTGATCCATCGCGGGTCACATCGAATCTTGTGACTTTGTGTAATTTTTGTGTTAATTGCAAAAGAAAATGAAAAAAAAAAAACTATCAAACACGTTTAATTTTCGCTGGATCTTGTCGTGGAAATCTGTCTTTACAGATGCCAGACAACGATCCGAGCACTACCCGGGACTACATATTAGAACGGAAGAGAAGAGCCATCGAAACTCTTCAAAATTCAGCGAAGGAGACCACAAATATGTAATGTCAAGGAAAACACATTGACTACCAAAATAAAATTCATCCAACAACTTACAACACAGGTGAAGCAACTCCAGAAGGAAATTCACTCCCTACATCAACCCACCAAAAACAGTGACGATGCCAGTATGGATATAACGCCATCTCAACAACACAGCTTAAACCATCAAACATCTCCCCCCAAACAACTATCAGCAACCCGTAAGGAATCGAGCACCCTGCCTGCTTCTCTAAATACATGGAGAACCAACCCACTATTTTCGCCTAATTTCGACCGCCAACAGCGTGTCAAAACAACCCCAATTTCTCCCACTTACATATTCACCTGAAAAGCATGTTGCAATAACGGACGCATAGCTGAATTCATTATACTATGCAAGTAATGCATAATTGAATTCAGCTAGGTTTCTGCCAGTCCTCAAACCATGAGATTTCCACTAGAAATTCCAATCCATGTGGTTAGCAACACAAGTCCATAACATATTTCCCACGTTAATATTACCCTAGCCAAAGTAGCGTCACTTCGACTTTCCCCAGACACTCTATCCGCTGGGGATCAATGATCTCTTTTCGCAGTTGAATAGCACCAGCTAAGTTTTCCTCTCCTTCACAGTTCTGTCTTCCTACAGTTCAATGCCCGCTGAGGTCACCACATTCACCGAATTGGGTCAGTGGGCTACCCTCAAAGTTGCATTGATTAATGCACACACAACCAAACCCACCCCGAGATCATAGTACATTGTGTTTCTGTTCTCTTATTGTCCCATGTTCGTCGACTATCGAATTAACCGAAGTGTTCACCACATCTCTACGGGCGTGGCACATGAGAGAGCAGAAGCGTTAAGATGATCTCTATTGGTTGTCCGGTGTGCGAGAATTAAATTACCCATCTTCATTCCTAATTCGAGTCAGTCGTTATGCAACTACCGTAGCGTGTGCACGCTAGTGCACACGCTCGTTTCAGAATCTAAGAGAAGTGTTGTCAGACGAACGTAGTGTCCCGTTAGTCAATTGAGAAAGAGAAACACGTTACCTTTCACAATAGACTGTTTGCAATTACATATTTGCCACGCATTGAAGGATAAATAAAGAACAAATTTAAAAGTGTAAATTCTAAATAAAAAGAACAAATTTAAAAGTGTAAATTCGAAATAAAAAGAACAAATAAAAACTAATTAAACTACACCAGCGCATTATCATTTATTGCCTTCTCCTGGATTTAAGGCGGAACAATCGTTTGGTGCGTCTTATTAGTATCACGTCGAGTTGGTGGATTTCAAGTGAACCAAGTGCCCGTGTTTGGCACACCGACTTCGAACCCATACAAGACCACCACCAATCTAGATTAAAAACGTGACCAGTATCAAGGAAATAATTATAATAGTAGAAAGCCGCAACTTCACCACAAGCACTAAAGGCTCCTCTGTCTCCATTGCAACAATAACTCTGGTTGATCACGAGAAGACCGTTAAAAAACTTGCGGAACTACGACACCATTTTTTTACGTTCCAACGCCATTAGCTCAAACCAACAATATTCATCATTAGGCACATTGACCCAACTTGGACCAACGACAAAGATCTTCAGGATTTGCCCAGATCTGAAAAGGCTAGACTATTTTCAAACTCCGTACATGCGAGAAAACAACTTAAGGAACCTACGGATTATCCAAATCCCTCCAAATGAAGACACCAAAGAGCTTAAACGAATCAAGTATTTGTTTACGCATAAGATCAGATTGAGGAGCCCCATAAACAAATCATCCTCCATTGCAAGAGATGCTCAGGCTCGGGACACTTGGCGGTAGCTTGTCACCTAAATATACGATGCGGCAGATGTTCCGATGAACACCAACCAGGAGAATGCAAGCTCAATCCACAGGGTATGGAACCAGGAAAAATCCAAACCACAAACCCCGATGGATCCATTACCACTAAGCAAATCGCTATGACATGCTGTAACTGTGGAGGTCCACATCCAGCCAATTTCTCTCAGTGCCCTCATAAATTGAAAATTCTCCAAAGAAGAATAAAACCAACTAAAACCAACAAATACGCAGCAACCAAATCCACATAGCTGAAAGCATTACCACAACCTAGAATACCAGGAACATCATATGCGGATGTCATCAAAAACAATCCAAACACGCTGATGTCACACAACCCCAACTCCGTTGGCCTCAACCTGGACACCATGGGCTACATCAAGAGTCTACAAACGATGCTTCCTGCGTTGAAGGATATGTCAGATATCGAAAAAAAATCAGATTCTCTCACTTAACTAACTATAGTCGCCCTCAACCCAGAATCTACATACTCCAACATCCGTAAGCAACACTTGCGGTTGTTTGTTAAAACCTTCTCCCCAGAGATCCTTCTCCTTTCAGAAACGTGGCTTAAATCCAACTCCCGAGTATCCATCCCCAATTTCACATTTATTTCAAACCCCGGAACTACTGGATCCCATGGAAGTACCGGCATCCTAATAAATAATAAACTCCAATTCATCGAAAACAGGTTTGCCTATGTTTTCAATATCGAATACACGGCAGTTAAACCTTTTTGTGAGAAAGGCATCCACCCAACACAAGAACCAGACTTCTCTGACTCTGGCATAGCTCAAATAATCAGACAATCTCTCCGCGCACCATTCATAATCGGTGGAAACTGGAACGCTCGGCATACAGCATTCAACGACTTCAAGAATAACAAATACGGTTCCCGACTTTTGAACCTCCTCTCATCTCAGCCATATACGTACATCGACAGCCGACTGCAACCAACTCGTGTCACCAACTCGTGTCGCCAACTCGACGCAGTCAACAATCGACTTATTTCTCAATCTTCGCTGGTGTCTACTCAACGAGTCAGCCCCCCCCCCCCCCCCCCCCCCCCCCCCCGCCCTCTTAACTTGCAAATCCGTGAATCATCTAAGCTAATGCCTGCTGACATCGATCGAGCAGCCCTAAAAATTTGGCAGAACCTCAAATATGCCCTCACCAGCAATACACCCACCACCATCCCTTATAATCATTTAGGAAAACCTTTGCCCAGCATCCTAACGATCACCAAGAAAAGGAGAAAACACATCGTCGCGATTCGAAGTCCTCCACTTCTTGACAGAATAAATAATTCTTACCAACGCATTCCGTAGTACTGCGCTTATTGCGACTATCCACCGAGGAGAGGAAAATAAAACACTTAGATTCACTTGTTTTTGTTGTTTATTAATTAAAAGGTTACTTCGTTGACGGTAACCGATAATTACTTTTGGATTCATTAAATGATAAAACATGGAGCACAGGTTGGATATCAATTTATTTAATTATTAAAAGAAAAGTTCGCTTGCAGTTATTTTAATTCCGATTAAATCTTCACTACCGCTCTAAATTTGAGATGAGCTAGCAAGTCAACCAGCACTTCACAATCGAGCCGTTTATAAACGCATTTCCGCAGCGAGAGCGGGAGTGATCCGCCCGTGGCAAACGGTGGTTGTAATAGGACTCCTCGAGGATGGAACTCTGATATGAGTTCCATCCTAGGTTAGGGCTAAGAAACATGGGAAGAGAGAGAAAAGCTTTTCTCTTAAGGGTGCGGCCGCTGTAGGAAATGCACTCTTTCAGTGTAATGGTGTGTGTGTATGGTTCTTTCGTGGATGAGAACAAACCTAGAACAAAGAGGGGAGATCAAGTACATTCATAGGATACGATTTCGGTAAAGCCAATAAAACCGAAATCGTAGGATGCTAATGGGATCTTTGTTGGAACATGTGCGTTGCGGCTAAACAAAGAGACGACGATACGATGTGGAATTGTGCTAATTGGTTTTAGCTAGGTTACTGGGAAATGATGTTTATGGCATCGCTAGTAAGGGTAGGTATTGAATTATTTGGGTAGCGCCAGAATGCCTGATGAAGGATAGCGGTCTTTTGTTTACTAATGCTGTGAGTTAGGGAAATAGGCTTCAGCGTCGATTGTGCTAATTGAATGCAGCTGCTGGTATGTTATTGCTGGGAAAAAAGGTCGCCGGCCAATGTGTACGTTAAGAGATTTATCATACACATGGCGAAGCTGAAAAATAGACAGCGCCATGTTTATGGCAACTGCTGAAGGTTACATTATTTGTAATTCAAATCCTTTTATTTACAGGAATTCGTCTAGGGAGATTTGCTTGACACCGAAGGTGTCGAATTAGTTTGAGATTCCTGATAAGGTAAGAAAGAAATGTTACAGGAATTGTATGCGAAGAGATGCATGAAGGGTAAGTTTTCTTTTCCAGGGACTTTTAGGTTATATAAATTTGATTGTTTTAATACGTGGAGCATTTAAGATGCTAATGCGATTGCATTAGCGAAAGCTTATGCAAACTGGGTAGCAGTTATTGGGATTTTTTTAGGAAGGCGAACCGTGGGGTTTGGCGGAACCGCCACAAGAGCACGACAATGATTGGCTGATCGTCGTGCGAATTCAAAATCCCAATTTTCATCCCTAATTGGGATCAGTCATTGTTCAATCACCACCGCGGGCGGTCACGCCGCAATAGAGTCGCTTTACATCCACCACCGGTGTCGGTCACGCCACACCAAGTCATTACTCAACCACCACCGCGGCAGGTCACGCCTCGTAGAGTCATTATTCATCCACCTGCGTGTGCACGCGTTCCCGTGTAGTAAATGAACAGACAGGCAATGACAAATTATATCCGAATGTGATTAGTACAATTAACTAGTGGACCGAGAAAAGAATATATATAGTTATATTACATGTAAATACAATTAAAACTAAAAGTGGATAACGAGAGAAAATTTCCTTTTTTTGTCAAAAGTGAATTAAATGTTATGTGAAGAACTAACTAGTGAAACTAAATTGCTGTTTATGTGTAGACATTTCCGTCACGGCCAAAGGTGTTCAATCAAATGCATGTGCGCCATATATATATATATATATATATAATCAAATGCTTTACCTGTATTAACACGATTTTTTAAAATTAAAAAAATAATAAGTGCCTTTTATTCATCTTTACTTTTGTTGGTTGTTTTTTTTGGAAGACAATTTTTGTGCAGACATCGTTGGCGGGTGAAGTGAAACAGTGCCTCTATCTTGGCATCAAAACTTTAAACCCCCACACATCTTATGGAGCTTCTCTGATGGACCCGGCCGAGAAAAAAAAATGGCGCTGACCTTTCCTGGGAGAAGTAAAATAAAAAATAATAATAAAAATAGAGTATTATGCACTCGTGCAATAATGCAGCATGCACTCAATAGAAATAGCAATCGCACTTTAGATTAACGTTGAGGTTATCTTAACCCCCTTCTATAAAAACAAGTTATGTAACATATGTGTACTAATGTAGTGCTCCAAGAAGCCCTACCAAATCCTTTCCCCACCCATATATCCAAATCCCTATGCCCAAACTCATATTTACAAAATCCATTACCCCGATCCAATACAAAATCCCGATAAACGAATAAAATGTTCGTTTATCATCCATACTCATATTTCCAGAACTTCCTGAAAACAAAACACCACAATTCATATCTTCGTATGAAAACAAACTCATGTTCCTACAAATCCTTATCTATATCTCCATTCTTGCCAGATGTGTATATTCTAAAAATAGATATCACATTCCTTTTCTCCAGTACTCGACTCCAGTCGAAGTACATTTCGAAATTCTGCTTGCATTTCGATGCATCCGCGATACAAAATCCCGATTAGATTTTGTATATAAGGGTGATGAAATTCGTATTCGAGGATCAGGCCGCACATGGACCAGCGATCAGTCAGTCGAGTTCTAACCACCGACGACATCAGTCACGACTTCACAGTGAGAGCTGAGAGAAGACACATCCTGGACAGTGATACATCCAGTGATACAATTTAAAGTTATTTAAAACAAATAAATAATTAAAAAATTTATAATTTAAATTTAAAAAAAAAAAAAAACAAAAAAAAAGTTTGAAAAAAAAAAAGTTTGGAAAAAAAAAAAACAAAGTTTTTTTTAGTGAACAGGAAGCATCTTTAGGTTCGATTATTTTTAATTTAACCCATATTTATTTTATTATTTGTTTTAATTTAGAAGGATTTGTTTTTAGGTCTACTTGTTTCCCTTCTTGGTTTCTTGTTTGTTCCTCTTCTCTTTTCCTTGCGGCCCACGCGTTTTTTGTTTCTTTTTTTCTGAGCTCGATGTTAGCAACATCGAAATAGATGGACACCTGCTCTTCTCGTGGTGTGGGCCATCAGCCCGATCAGGGCATGATGGCTCTCATAAAGAGATTAAGGGAGGACCTCGAGGCTCTCAAGGCAGAGAACGCTGTCTTGAGAGATAAATTGTCGCGAGTGGAAGCCGCACCACCCGCATCCCCGTCCAGTGCCAGTTCGGAGGCTTCTGATTCGGAATCGGAGCTCGAGCCCGAGTTGGAGAGTCTCGCTGAGAGTTCCGACGAAACAATGGACGACGGTGACTCGCGCACCCCCACCCCAAACTCGTCTAGAGCCCCTAAGCGGAAAACACCGCTTCCAATAATAAACTGCGAAGGAGGACCCTCCAATAAGCGTGTGGCCACCGGCAGCCCGCCAACGCCGCACCTCAGACTGTTGTCGAACCCCGCGATAACACCAACTCATGTGAGGGTCGTACCTCCGCAGGAGCCTTGCCCACCACGCCCAACTCCACTAATTAACCCAAAACCAAAGGCTGCTTGTGTTCCCAACACTGTTCAGCCAGAGGTCGGGGAACGCCCACCTGTTTCTAAGAAGAAACAGCAACCCGGGGTCTTTGCACGAGACCTCAATTTAAAAAATTTCGTCGGTGATATGAACCGACTAGGGATTTCTAACTTCAAGGCAAAGACCTTAAGTCCATCCCTAAATAAAATCATAGCCTACGATAGGGAAACCTATCGCACGGTTAACGACAACCTCAAGGCCAAGGAGGTGAATTATTACACCTTCACTCCGGCCGACGAAAAGTCGAGGACAATCCTCTTAAAACGAGTCGCTGCCTCTTGGGAAAAGGACGACATCGTAACTGCTCTTGAGGCAACATTTCCTAAGGTCAAATTCATTGACGTCAAAAAATTCTCTCCCCCACAGCGGTTTGTGAACATCAGACCGCAAAGATACACCAAGCTGAACATATGGCAGCTTCTCCTTGCCCCAGGAACCGACATAGATTCCATAATACGGACAAAGTCGCTTCCAACTTTGCATCAGCAAGTTGTCTTCGAGGTATTTCATAACAGAGAAATACCTCAATGCAGACGTTGCCAACGTTTCGGGCATGTCTCCCGAAACTGCAACATGAGTCGCCGTTGCGTTCGTTGCGGAGAATCCCACGATATTGGCAAGTGCGAACTTCCGCTAGCGAAATACGATCCGGCAACAAATGTGCAGGATGAAATAACACTGCCAACTTGCTGCAACTGCGGCAACAAAGGGCATCCGGCCAGTTACAGAAATTGTCCTAAATATAAGGAAATTAAACTAAGATCCCAGGAGACTCGAGCTAAGCAAACAGCCAAGTCAGACTTCGGAAAACAGGCCACACAAAACCTCATCCAAAATGGATTCACATTTGCCGACATGCTTAGGGGTCAGCAGGCAAGGAATACAAAAACCCTTTCAACTCCTACCCCCCAAAAACATATTCAAGTCCCTAAGCGAGCCCCGGTAAAGGCCAACACGACGCCTCAAATTCAAGCGGTGGTGCAAAAGCCACCGAGGGGGCAATCTTCAATGCTCGAGAAACTACTTAGTTTCTCCCGCTTAATTGAGGATATCCGACCCCGATATGAGTAACTATCAACCGAGGCAGAGAGGGAGGCCCTCCTTTTCACTGCATATGCAAGACATACCCTCCACAATGGATTCCAAAATTAAAGTTATCCTCTTAAATGTCAACTCCCTTGTTTCGCATTCCAAGCGTATGATAGTTTCTGACTTCATAAAGGAAAGCCGGGCGGACGTGGTACTTGTAACCGAAACTAGGTTGCATCCATGTCACCGTCCCGTATTCCCAAACTTCTCCATGATTCGAAGAGATCGAACCCTCACTGGCGGTCCCACCATCAACGGAGGTGGAACTTGTATACTGGTTAAAAGCGGACTTCGCCATGAAGCTATTGACCTCCCACACCTAGAGTCCATAGAGGTATCTGGAGTTGAACTGCATCTGGCTAGTAATGGTAGAGTGAATATATACTCCGTATACCACTCGCATAAAACCAGTAATGGCCCCATTAATCCCGAAGATATAGGCAAACTAATAAGGACCTCGGGGCATACACCCTTCATCATAGGCGGCGATTTTAACTCCAGACATCCCCACTGGAACAACTCTGTCTCTTGCCCAAATAGCACAAAACTGTACCAATGGTACACCGCAAATATGTATGCCCTCAACTGCGAAATAGTCGCACCTAGGGTTGGTACTCGAGGTAACTCAATTCTGGACATATTTATTGTGTCCAAAGACTTACTTCTACAAATCACTCCTCCTCAAGTTTCAGCGGGTGTATCTGACCACAATACTGTGACCACATTCATTCGCGGCTATCGAGCATCCCGGGCTCATATCAGATACATACCCGATTATGGGCGGACAAATTGGGACAACTTCAATATTACATTGAACGATAAACTCCACCACTTCTCTCTTCCCACTGACAGGAACCTAACGACGGTTGAGATAAACAACGTTGCAAAACGACTTCACGAGATTCTAGTTGAAACTTCGGAGACTCATGTCCCGAAGTATAAACTTGAAAAGACCTATCAGATTCCCCATGACGACATCACTCTTTGTCTCATCCGGGAGCGTAAAAAGCTCTGCAGAATGAGATATCGTCACCGCTTTACGCAAAGGGAGCCATTATTGCGATCCATTATTCACAATATTGGTACACTGATAAAACAGAGAATCCAAAACAATCGTACCAGACAATTGGAAGACAAGCTGAAGGGTATTCAGATGGACCAGAACGTTTATAAAAATGTTAAAAAGATATGTGGCACTTCCCGCATCACTGGGCCAATTATGCACAATGGTGTTGTTGTCAATAACGGCACCAATAAAGCAAATATCATCGGAGAGACCTTCGAAAACAATCACAAACTCACTCTCCAAGATGGCGACCCGGAAACTAATGCAATCGTTAGTTCAGAGGTCCACAGTAAGTTGGACGACTTCAACGAGCCAATTGTTGTCTTTAACCCAACTAACAGTGCATACTTCGATGACACACGTGATAATGGTCACGGTTTCATCACACCAAATACCCTACAGAGTCTGGTTAAATCTCGACACCCTAAGAAGTCACCTGGTATCGACAACATGTCATACCACTCGTTGCGAAGGCTTTCTGCCTTATTCTTTATAAAGCTCTCCATTCTGTTCAACCATGCTTACAACATGGGGTACTTTCCCCAAGCTTGGAGGCACGCTATTATTTGTCCAATAGCAAAAGTTGGGAAACCAACGTATCACCCCTCAAGCTTTCGCCCTATCTCGCTTCTCACTTGCATCAGCAAAATATATGAAAAATTCATATACGAGAAGCTAAATAACTTTGTCAGTGCCAGGCACCTAATACCTGATTTCCAATTCGGATTTCGAAGAGCGCACAGCACCACTATGGCTCTCAATTTATTTCAAAACCACGTCTGCGTGCGGCTCTTTAATAAGGAACCCACCGTTGCGGTAAGCCTAGACATTGAAAAAGCTTTTGATACGACTTGGATCGAAGGTCTCGCTTTTAAACTACTGAATACTGGCCTCAGTAGAACGCTATGTAGCATCATCTACCAGTTCGTTCTAAACAAAACCTTCCACGTTAGAATGAATGGAAAGCTTTCCCGAACTTTTCACGCCGCTGCAGGCGTACCATAGGGCTCCATTCTAGGCCCCATCTTATTCAATATTTACACCCCCGATATTCCCCGCCCTGTGGACGGGAGAGTAAACCAAATATGCTATGCGGATGACGTCCTGGTGTACACGTCAACCAAAGGCCCTAACCTCGCAACAAATCGACTCAACCGTCACTTGGACGAACTGTATCAGTATTACAGTCAATGGAAAATACGACTTAATCCATCCAAAACAGTAGCCATAATTCTGAGTAGTAAACACTCCCAACCTACTTCTCGATATTCACAGAATATTCGAATAAAAATGGGAGATACTACGATTAGACCACAGGACCAGATGAAATATGTCGGGGTCACTTATACCCCAAAAATGAATTTCATCAAACATGTGACCCACATTCTCCAAAGGGGCCTTGGTCGGTCTAAGCAACTGCACAACATCCTGAAGTGGAGGAACAAAGTTGACACCAAAGTTAAGCTTCTCTGCTATAAGCAGCTAATCCGATCTGGAATATCGTACGCCTTTCCCATATGGTCCTGCGTATCTTCGGCTCAAATGGAAAGACTTCGGGTTTTCGAAAGGAAACTCCTCAGAAGATGCACCAATCATTCTAGAAGGCCTAACGGTCGTCATTACCCCAACTCTCACCTATACGAAGGCGCCTCCATTACCCCTATCGACGAGTACTTGCTTCAATTAGCATATAAGTACCTCGAAAACATTCAGAACAGCGAGAACCTACTTGTACGGGACTCTTGCGTTCTTGACCCTTCTCTCTCTCGATCTCTTCGTATCAAACCCCCACAATTTCTTCTTCAGTACAAAACTGAAGAAAGCACCCTTCCCAACAACATTCCCCTCTATAATAGAGGATTCCTGGACCCATCCCATAGGGTCTACAATTAACAAACCAAACACACGAACGCACAGTACAAGACGGCACAAACACAAACATACACACCGACCAAAGAGCAGATTATCAGACGCCAAAGACGTGATCTGCGTTTACTACCGCACCCAAGACCCACCGGTCTTGTAAGATTTCTTTCCCACCATCCCTCTATAAAAGTAGTTAGAGAACACTTGGACTAACACTGTCCACACTATCCTTGGATACCCCCCTTTTTTCTTCTCTTTTCAGATGCCGCGAGACCGAGCCCAATATCCTCACGGATGTGGGTGATTCTGGTTATCGCAAGATGACCAGAAGTCAGAGACAAGATGAAGGACACATATGTCCTGTCTCGCCAAATTCGGCCTTCTCGCCACAATTTTTTTTTTTTTTTTTTATTCGAGGATCAGTCCCAATTGGCATTCGAGGTGTAAGGACGCCAGAAAATGAATTTACTAATGAAATAAATTTTAAAGTATAAAAAGTATTTTTAATTGATCCTGGCCGATTCCCAGGACCATATTCGATCGATAGCTGCTCTTCCCTCAAGGTTTGAGGAAGCACGGCGGCACCGCAACGGGTCCCCTCAGGAGCTATCTTAAAGAGATCCCTCGTCCTTTTCAGGACCAGACACGCTCCCTGCGAGAAGGACCACAACACTAAAAATATCAATACAACTCTTAAGTCGTTTTTTTACTGCAGGCACATTGCAATACGTTTGATGTAACTAAATTTAGGAGATAAATTACTTCTTATTCACAATGAACTCTGATTTACTTTTTATAATAAAATTCATTTAACCCCGAAATTCGTTCGTTGCCATTCACATTCAACGACAAATCTAATATCGTCACACACTAAACCCTCACCACCTAGATTGTAAACTCATTCAAATCCAACCCAAACAAACAAAATTATTACCAGTCCGGGGACAAATCAAATTAAAAACTGACCTTACAACCCGTCGCTTGGATGGACCCGAAATTTAATTTCATTGCACTAACCAAATGCTCTTTCATTCAATTTGCATTTCAATCTTCAACTGACCAACTGGGATCCGGAATGAAAGTTTAGAACACAAGTTCTGAACTGTAACCCAACATTTCCCGTAGATTTGCGGCTATTTGGTTCGTCTTGAATAACCATAAAGCTCCTGGTACCAACAATTCTCTAGGACTCCATTTGTATCCTCTAACCTTTCCGCCTTAGAAACTATTTGTCTAACACATACTCGCACACACGGACACATATCTTCCAGAAACGAAAGATGATGAAAGCAGAAGTCGTTCACCGAAATCGACTCACTCCAGCACACACTCCCGCAGACATACGCCGACGTCCCACCACTGATGGAATTCTAAATGCCAACTGGAGTTTTCAAGAGGAGCTAAATCAAACTAATCGGACAAATTATGTGATCAAACCCAGGCAAGCCCGACACGAGAGGTTCAACGTATCGACAATTATCACCTACACCAAACCATTTTCCGAATAATTTAATTACAAATAATATTCTGGTGAGTTGATTGTACTGGCACAAGGGACTTGTTACCCCGGGATATGTCATACTTGGTTTCGTACTTTTTTTTTTTAATTTTTCACGTAAGAGAAATTCTCTCTTCCACTGTCGCAGCCAATAAACCGAGCTACAATAAATTTATTTTTTACATAGGCGAATGCAACCGACCCACCGTGAAGCACATGCTCCGGTTGTCACCCTAGGTGAATGTTAATTGCGTCGTAGCACACCTATTAACCCTCCAGCCACCCGGGCACCACTTACCGCTAAGTGAGTGTTTTAAATTAAAATTCCCTGAACCCAACCGCGTCACGTATCCCACTGTGTGTTAATTTAAATTATGGAACGTGAGGAAAATTGATTATTTGGTCAATGGATTCCTTTAGGACCCGGTTCACTTAACCACCGGAAGGCTGTCGCAGAATCCACAATTTTTTACCGGGAACCATGTCAAGTTGTAATTCCAGGATCCCACTGAAGCCAACAGGAGCTTAGCACCTTCTACTACACACATTTAAATTTCTGATATACGAGTACGTTTAAGCTTTCTCGAATCGCATTAATGGGAGTAAATCCGGGCCCAAGTGTCGTGTATTGTTTACGTTAAGTTAAGCGTATCTATTCTGAGTGAGATATTGTACTCACAAAGAGGCGCATGTATTCGACCGCCGATTTTGCCTCCAATACGTGAACGAGGAGTAATTTTCCTCAAATATAATTGCAATACATCTGTTTTTGCAATCCTGAATTGTGATGGATTTGTTTCAAAAAAGGTCGTTGCCAGAAAATACACCGAACGTTTATATGAATAATATGTTACTCCATTTCATTACATCACAGTCCTTGAAATGTCATCATATGTTGAAGAATATGAAGGGAAGGGAAAGAAACTTGGACAAACTCAATCGATCTTATTTCTCGCATATACTTATTGTGAAACAAATGCCATAATTCGATACTGTACACAGGAGTCTTCTCACAGAAAAACCCTTGAGCTCCTTTGGTATCGCATATCCTCTTTAAGAGACCCTCTGTGTTTTGCTACTAAATTTGATGTAAAAAAAGGATGTTTTGAAAGGAAATCAATAACGATCAAAACGCGCCCGTGTTTGAAATGAAAATGCAGCTTTTTTACAATTTTTTTCCCAACATAATCTCCTTTTAAGTCGATACATTTTCCCAACGTTTCTGCGATTTCCGTAACCTCTCCAAGAAATGTGACTTGTCAATATCTTTAAAGTGTCTGTCTCGACAATAACCTTCTTGTTTAATATGATTTAGTTTCCTGAGCCATCTTCTCATATTGTAAACAAAAAAACATTGTGGGAATCTAGGTCAGTCCAGTGCAGGAACGACTGTAGTGCAGTCCTTGCAATTTAGCAGTGACATTTTTTCAGCCGCCCTCGTATTACCCGTATACTGTCTTTTATACCATCCAGTCAATAAAATTTGGGACGGTAAAAGGATTCATAGAAAAGTTGACAAGTTTTGTCTTGCAAATCAATGGAAGGCATGGTGTTGGAACATTTTTTGGAAGATGAGCTTCAACTAACGCCACTGCTCGCCTTTTCCAGGTACGACACCAAACTTCTATGTAGGGCATCTTAAAAACCTATTAAAACAAGTATAGCGGCAGTTCCATTGAAACGCCATTACTTACCTTGCAAGTAAGCATACTAAATCTTCCACCTAAAAATCTTCCATCACCTGCAATTACCTGCAGACATTTCACCCTTTACAAGTTTCCCCCATAACATGCATTCAACGCATCTTCGAAACCTCCTAGGAAGAGAAATCGTATTAATGTATTTACGAACCACCACGGGGCGCCATCAATATTACCTAGAAAGCATGTTTACACCAAACGCACCATTATCCTAAAAAGTAATTCGGTAGCACCAATAAGCAACCGACATAACTGGCCCACCGCGGTACACATATCCTCTGTCGAATTTTACAGCACACAAGCAGCAGATACTCTTGCTTTACTTCCTTGCTGCAACCACATCGGTCGCTAAACCTGGCGAGCAAAGAGATTCGAGTGTTGCATAAGGAAAATGCGCACACGACAGATCGACCCTTTGAAGACGCCAGCGATATGTGCACGACCAGCATAGATGCTGTACGCAGTGCCGATCGGATAAACAATCCCATGTCCCTATGTCACGATAGCATGCCCAGTTGCAAACTCATCGTTTAACATTTCCTTTTATGGAATTCCAATATCCACGGTTCCCTTGCTCGGGGATACGTAGCATGAGCATGCGAGGCATCCCCATCATGGTGTGCGTGCACATCATCGCCTTCATGAGTGTCGGAGATTTTTTTTCCATTGGTTGCCGATCGAGTAAAGGGATTCGATTTTTCTCCCTTACAATTAGTCGTAAATCAGATTCCGTGGAGGTAAGTCGGGCCTCCACGTTAAACGCAGAAGACAGTGAGTTGTAACTCAACCACAGTGCGTGTATCAGTCCGCGTTATTACTAGTTAAAATTTCAACCCTCGCCGAACGCGTATTCGAACCACGTTCGACCAACAGACGGAGCACCACATGGAGTCGTTTATTAAAGAACAATTAGTAATTACATGTTAAAGAACACCACTAACGAGTGATCTCAGTGCCTACCAATCCTTGGTGTTGGAGACGGAGCAGCACTCGATGGCAACACTGGTGCAGGCACCACTGAAATGCTGTCATGACAAACAAATGTCAGCAAACAGCTGACATTTCAATTATATTAAAATGAGCTGTCATTGCAAACCCGTTTCTACTTGTCGTGTGTAGCTTAAATAATAAACAAGACATGAATTAATATTCGATCAGTGTTTGTTTCTCACTCTTCTGGTTGTTATTAATGGTCGGTCCTTTGGTTAGCAACGTAAGAGCCTGTCCACGTGAGTCGAGCAACATCAGGAAACCCCAGAGAGTCCAAGAACTGAGGGACTACGATCGAAAGAAGAGGTTCGATCCAACCAATTGAGGTAATTCCTTTCTGTTTCAACCATATTCGGATTTGCCATTGTTTTCAGTCAACGGCAAAGATCACAAACAAATTTAGCGTTTACAAATTGGTCCTTTGAGCCGGATCCAGTCTGTGGATCCAATCCACTGCTGCCAGTTCGCAGTGGACAAACGAGTTGCAGATTCTTACGTCACGGCATATTAGAGGATTCACGATCCGAGGTAAACACAGCAACTGCCGACTGGACAACCTCTCCTGCAGTGCAACGTGTGACCCAAGCGTTTCAACCGCAACGCAAAGAAACAAGACAGACGGTCATCCAGCCGATTAAAGCTAGCCACAACCAGCAGCGCACTCAGTTGCGTAGAAGCCTAAGGCCAACCTACAGCCGATCCACAAAAATCGGAATGAAGTAGCTAGTGGCACTTCGATCCACAAGCATCGAAAAAAAGGGGCAAACTAAGTTGCAATGGCTACCGGCGACATGACTGTTCCGACAATGAAACGGAGACGAGGAGTCATCAAGGGATTCCTCACGCGGTTGGAGGAGTTCGCGGAAAAGTCAAAGGAGGTGACCAGGGAGGAAGTCGCAAGCAGACTGCGCAAACTGGAGGACTCATTCAACTCTTTTGAGAACCTTCAGGAATGTATCGAAGAGAACGACCCGGAACTGAACATCGACAGAGAGATCGAAGAGCGAGCAAAATTCGAGGAGCGATACCTTTCGCTGCAAAGCAAGCTCAACCAGCGGTTGACCATGGCAACAGGCACAGGTTCAATCGCATTAGATACGTCAGGAGACACCCTGGGAACGGCAACTACTACAACGTTAACAGCGGAGCAACCAGGAATGAAGAGGCTGCTTGATGCCATGAACGCCAGCCAGAAGCTCATGAACAGCTTGGTGGAATTGGTTACGCGGTCAACGGAACCGACAGCAACAGATTCCACGAGTGGAGCGACAACCCGACCGGTCAAGTTGAGGCATATCGACGTGCCTACCTTCGAGGACTACCAGCAACAAGGTCAATCGCAAATGAACAACACTGAACCACGTTACAGTAGCACGTCTCAGCCAACAAACTTCATTGTAAATCAAACTTTACAGGCATTGCAACAACAAGAGCCAACGCAAAGTTCTACACTGCCAATAAATATTCCTACACATAACGATATCGACAACGGTAAAGCTGCGAATACGAATTATCAGCAAGCTCCTTATGTTCCGACATCGGCGTATCAAGGGGGAAATGAACTCGGTGGTTCTCCATCATCTTCCACACAACCGCAGCAACAAAACTTCCAAATTTATAATTCACCACCTGCTTCTAATATAACTCAGCAATCCTATTCCTCTGGTGTCACAAACACAATGACGGGCACTACGTACATAAACTCTCAAGTAACAAATGAACCACAGAGTTCTTATCAGGAATCTTCACAACCTTATTCAAATTCAGGGACTCCGCCGAATGGGCAAATGCAGCACTGGATCCGCACCAGTTATTCCGCCAGGATCCGTGGACGGTGCCATGGAAGAAGTCGTACCAGACTCAACGTTGCGGCCTCATATGCCATAGGCAGCATCCCATCGGACGATACCGTCCAGCGACGGAACACTCGTCATCATCAATACACCCATCACCAATTCAGGATGGGCGGCTCTCTCCATGCCCCCACATCAATAGAAGTCCATGCCCTGGGCCTCCGTCCCCTGGAACAAACGGCTTCGCCAATGATGGGCGAATGCAGCAACCACAACCACCACCACTACAACAGCATCAACCTTTGCAACAGCCACAATCGTTGCAACAACAAAATATTCAGCAGCAGTTCATGACTCAACAGCCTTTAACATAGCAACCAATGCCCCAACAGTCTCTGCCGCAACAATCTGTGGCGCAGCAATCTATGCCACAGCAATCTGTTCCGATACAACCTATATAACAGCAGTCTGGTTCGCAACAAGCTGTGCCGTTACAATCGACGTCACAGCAACCTGTTCAAGAGCAGTTTATGCCACAGCAGTCTATGCCGCAGCAGTCGGTACAACACAAATCTCTACCACAGCAGACGGCATCAGAATCTTTAACACCACAGTCTGTTCCTCCACAGTCTATGCCACAGCAGTCTGTGCCACAGCAGTCTATGCAACAACAGTCTGTGCCACAACAGTCTGTACCACAACAGTCTGTACCACAACAGTCTGTACCACAACAGTCTGTACCACAGCAGTCTGTACAACAACAATCTGTGACACAGCAGCCTGTCTCTCATCAAACCTTACCGCAGCCTATGACTCAGCAATCTGTGCCACAACAGCATAGGACACAGCAAAGTATGCAGCAGCAATCTGTTCCACAACAGTCTTTGGCCCCACAACCTATGGGGCAGCAATCTATACCACACCAATCACACCAATCAAAGGGCCAAAACAAATTGGCGATCCAGTTGGTGAATCAACTGACGGAGGTTCTTAAAGGCGGCGGATTCCCGCTACGTAAGTTTAAATCAAATTGCCACAAGGTACTGAACTGGCTGTCCGCCGATTCACCGGATTCTGAAGAAGTGTACCAGTTCATCACGAGCGAAGAAACGAAGCTACTTGGTGTGAATTGGCATCCCGGACCGGACTATTTGAGCTACAAGGTGCAGAAGATTCCGGAGGTATCATCGCTCACGAAGAGGAAGGTCCTGCCACACGTCTCCAGACCATATGATCCAAGCTGGTATTGCAAAAACTGTGGCTTAGAGGTGCCGATTGGGATGAACCACTGGATGAAGAGATCCGGAGAGAGTACAAGGAGTATTTCGAAGGATTTGCCAGCGCTGGAGTCGGTGAAGATCCCACGGTGGTTGGGACACCCGAAAACCATTCAGTTACATGGATTTTCGGACGCAAGCGAGAAGGCGTATGGAGCGGTCCTCTACGTCAGATTTGAGGAGGACGGTGCTTCCCAAGTACGTATCATCATGGCAAAGACAAAGGTGCCCCCAGTCAAGCAGGTGTCACTCCCAAGACTCGAGTTATGTGGCGCCCGGCTCTTGGCGTGGCTTTTTTTGTTCGTGAGGAAGGCGCTTCAACTTAGCGAGGTTCAATGTTTTGCATAGACCGATTCCACGGTAGTGCTACAATGGTTATCGGATCATCCCAGGCGGTGGAAGACATTCATCGCAAATCGTACGTCGTACATTTTGGAAAGGCTGCCAAAAGGCCAGTGGCATTATGTACCGACTGCGTCCAATCCAGCGGATTACCTACCAAGGGGGCTTAAGGCAAAGGAGCTCGCCGGAGCAGAGCTGTGGTGGCGAGGGCCGGCCTTTTTGCGAGACAAGGAGCTGAAGTTGCCCCGGACGCCCACTCATCAAGTCCGAGAGGCGGACACCGGAACACCAGTAGACCTCGAGGAACGAAGGGCATCGTATTTCGTAATACAGCAAGAGGAGCTGTCTATAACAAGAAGAGTCCCCAGCTTCACTCAAACGGTACGAACATTAGCGGGGCGGAAGGCGGACCTAACGGCCATGAGAGCCGGAAGGCAAGTATCAGGACAAAGCGAACTGATTGCGCTCAACCCATTCATCGATGACCAAGGTACCCTCAGGGTGGGCGGAAGACAAAGCGAACTGATTGCGCTCAACCCATTCATCGATGACCAAGGTACCCTCAGGGTGGGCGGAAGACTAGAAGCAGCAAAGATGGAATACGAACGCCGACATCCACCAATCTTACATCGGCAACATCACCTGGCAAGGATTATCGTGAGAGATTTGCACTTGAGACTGATGCACGCTGGAAGCCGGTTACTGTTATCCGCAGTGAACTCCCGGCACTGGATCATAGGGAGTCGAAGACTTGTCCAGGGGGTCATCGCTGAATGCACGATTTGCGGCCGTCACAAGGGACGTGTAGGGGCGAAGTCGTGGCACCGACATAGGCGCTGGGTTCCACTTCGTTCTCACAAATTAAAAGTTCCGCCGCGGAAAATTGTGCACAAGGAAAACAACAGCACAATAAAACAAACAAATGGTAGTTTATTATTTAAACATCGGGTTTTTATTTCCCGTAGGTAAACAGAAAAATAAAACATGTATTTTATTTCTAGTTTTATTAATGAACGGAGAACTTGACCGGGTATTTTACTCGTAATACATACGTAATAAGCCTTATACCTTGTAAATGATTTAATATAGTAAATTTTAACCGACTTCAACTTTTAAACCAATTTAAATTCTTCATGCTTAATCCGCACTGTTAATTCAATTTATTAGGACACAACACAAACGATTATTCTCCATTATCGCTTCCCTGTGCGCACCAGGGTAGCGATGGAGCCGCGACCCGCTCGGGTCGAAGGATGGAATTTGACTCAACGATGTCTTGCTCGTTCAGAGCTCACTCGCTCATCGTGGTCATGATGGTATGTGTGCCTAGAACAAAGAAAGACATAAAGTGCATTCCTAGGATACGATTTCGGTAAAGCAAATAAAACCGAAATCGTCGGATGCCAATGGAATCTTTGTTGGAACATGTGCGGCTAAACAAAGAGACGATGTTCCGATGTGAAAATGTGCTAATTGCTTTTAGCTAGGTTGCTGGGAAATGGTGTTTATGGCATCGCTAGTAAGGGTACGTACGAATACCTATTTGCATTGTTTATGCTTGGATTTCAATTGATGCCAAGGGACGCGGAATGCGTATTTGCTTTGGGTGTTTATTGATAAGACAAACAAAAAAGGTTGCCAGGCAATGTGTATGAAAAGGTATATGACGCGGCTGGGAAAATAGACGGCGCAATATTTATGGTCCCTGTTATGACGGTTGGCTCCTCGATAGTATAGTGGTAAGTATACCCGCCTGTCACCCGGGAGACCGGGGTTCGATTCCCCGTCGGGGAGCCTCTGGCGCAAGACTAATGACCTTGCCCGGAAAAAACAAATCATTATGGAAAATTTAACAAGCCTCAGGACTTGCTAAAAAGGCCAAGACCGGTTCCCGGTTGTAGTGCCGTTGATGATGATGATGTTATGACGGTTACATTGGATGCAATCCGAATTATTTTGTTTACAGGAATTCCTCTAAGGAAATTTGACTGGCGACGTAGATGCCGAAATTGATTGGAAATTCCTGGTAAGTTAATAAAGAAATCTTAAGGAGCAATGGTATGCGAAGAGAATGCATGAAGGTAAGTTTTCCTTACAGGGACTTAAAGATCATAGATTTGATCTCTTAAATGCGTGCAGGATTTTTAGGTGCCGAATGCGAATGCATTGGCGAGGACTTGAGCGTCTTGGGTGATGATTATGGGGGTTTTTCAAGAAGGTAAACCGTGGGATTTGGCGGAACCGCCACAGACGGGTGCTAGCTCAACAAATGACGGCACTACCAGCCAGTCGGATTAATCCCGCAAGGCCAGTTAGTAACACCGACGTGGATTATGGAGGTCCTATCAGCGAGCTGTCCAATAAAACTTTCCTGGCAGCATTAAGGAGATGTTGGCAGAAGATGAGACGGTTGAACCGACAGTTCAAGGTGGGCTGAATGTTGGAGACGGAGCAGCACCCGATGGCAACACTGGTGCAGGCACCACTGAAATGCTGTCATGACAAACAAATGTCAGCAAACAGCTGACATTTCAATTATATTAAAATGAGCTGTCATTGCAAACCCGTTTCTACTTGTCGTGTGTAGCGTAAATAATAAACAAAACATGAATTAATATTCGATCAGTGTTTTTTTCTCAGTCTTGTGGTTGTTATTAGTGGTCGGTCCTTTGGTTAGCAACGTAAGAGCCTTTCCACGTGAGTCGAGCAACATCAGGAAACCCCAGAGAGTCCAAGAACTGAGGGACTACGATCGAAAGAAGAGGTTCGATCCAACCAATTGAGGTAATTCCTTTCTGTTTCAACCACATTCGGATTTGCCATTGTTTTCAGTCAACGGCAAAGACCACAAACAAATTTAGCGTTTACACTTGGTTATTCTAACAATTAATTATTACATATCAAAGAATATTTCAATAAACAGTAAATTATGGAGTTCCCTCAGTGCAGATTAATTTAGTTATGTTACAACGCTCTACCACTTACATTTCAAAATACCATAAATTAATACCTTTCGAAGAACAGTAAATCAAAGAGAGATCACCGTGTAGATTAACCTTTATTATATTATCCTTCACTTCAAAATAAATAAATAATCCATAGACCAGATCCAGAGAGTTTTATTTCTTTTTTTTCTTGCGTGAACGATAACCGAAGGAACACGACATCCTTGAAACCCCACATTGGTGACAATCTCCGGGCAACGACATCGTGGGATAGGACTAGAACCAGAACCAACGACGGCACACATACGTCCTACCCCATAAGCGTTTAAGAGTTTGGGGTTTTTAACAATATTGGATATGAGACATGTTCTAGATTCGGGAAGAAAGGGATTTTGGAAACACTAAACCCCTACACATTTGTCCGCGAATCAGGAAATGCGACTCTGTTCACGTTTGAGGCCAGTTTTAGACGATTAGATAAATACCAGGATGTTATACAATCGTCTGTACGGAACCCCGCACACTTTATTAGATAATCTCCAAAAAATACAACGCACTTTGTTATTTAGTTAAATTATCTATATTATAATCAATGTCTGGATTCCAATTTTTTACTATCTTTTTTAATGAGCTTATAGCTTATAGTTTTTCTTACAATTGTTTTTTTATGACGCACATCTTTTATGTTACTACTTGTATATTTATTATTACACACGACACATTGACAACTTATTACAATCGCCATTTATAATAATTGCTGTTGAATATTCATACCTCTGAAATTGTTGTGTTAACTGTTAACTCAAAATCTGCAGTCTTGTGATATAATCGTTAGACAAACTCAACTCGTAGTAATCTGTGACTTTCCTGCACTAATATGCTTTTAACCTCTTTTGTAAGAAAGCTTATTGACGTATAAAACGAAATGTAAAATATAAATTCATTATTGGTTTCCAAGAGTTGCGTTCAGACAAACAACGTTTTCACGTGACTACTTACTTCGATTTTCAATTCCCAAATACAATAGTGGATTTACTTATTTTTAGCAAGGCATCGAAATCGTTGCGCAACTATTACTACCCGTACTACGTTTTCCAGTATCATAACTTGAACTATACAAAAAGTTAAAAAACTGGATTCCAATGGTAATCTTAAGTATTTCAAACCACATTTCTATAACGAAACTACCAGAAGTCTATAACTTAGAGCAAGAGGGGTCGACGAGAAAACAGTCAAGTAAAACCTTTCGTCAATAGTTGAACCTAATCGACAATTTCGGTTTGTTATACTGTAATCAGACAGCTCAAGTAACAAGGGTTTGCTACTTCTTGGCACTCAGAAATCAGTACATATTTGCATTCGATTCAATTGAAAGAATGCAAAATCCCTTAAACGTATTCAATCAATCGTAAAATCGAAAAGATTTATTCCAATACAGGTTCATTTCTCTTTATCCAAACTGATTGCACGTACCTGGAAGATAGATAAATCGACGGCGAGAAAAAGAGGGGCGAGTAGTTCATCCTCTTTTTTTAAACTTAACTTACCTGAGATATTGACTACTATTCGCACAGAAGGATTTCTTGTGCAAAATTCTGATTTACTACCAGAAAGAGATGAAGGAAAATTGATTCGTATGTCCTTGGCAACAGAATTCCGCTTTTTGTTGTCTATTCCTTCTCGCTATCGCTATGCTAAATTCGAGTTCGAGATTTTGCTGTGTACTACTCCTCTCGAACAGCTTTTCCTAACATATCCACTGAGGATCTAAAGAAATATATTTATACCCTTTTAGAAAATATATAATAGGAGAGTCCTTCGGAGGTTGACATATCAGAGCATACAATTACCTTCATAGTCACACACCACACTGGGTTACACTTTTCCGGATTATACCTAGAATTTCAATGCTCTCGATCCTTCGCTTGATTGATCCCATCATAAGCATGAATTTAGATTTTCAATATGTTTGACGACGATGTACAAAAACAAATCCAAAAACAGTTGTGCTGCGATGGAGGATTTCAGATATAATGGAAAGATGTGCTCAAGATGTTTTACTGAGCTTGAAGAAATATACCATACTGTATGCCACTAAGGCTCCTAGGAAAGTACCCATCTAAGGAGTGTGATTGAGTATACAGTGTACCTAAGCATAATATGAGTATTTAAGTTACACACAACTGTTGACAATTCTCCGATTGTGCAGGAATTTGAGTACGTTGAGGAGATAGGTAATCCATCTTTTATCGGGAATTGAATTGGTCATGTAGAACTGAAACTAGCAGCATCCGGTACTAAGGTGTATAACAGATTTCAGATTTTGCAATCTTTTGGATGACATCTTATTTCAAAGGAATTCAACTGGTTTTTATCTCATTTTGATTCAGTTAAAAGCGATTGAAATATTTATACACCAAAACAGAAAAAGGGGCTCCTCGATAGTATAGTGGTTAGTACACCCGCCTGTCACCCGGGAGACCGGGGTTCGATTCCCCGTCGGGGAGCCCCTGGCGCAAGACTAATGACCTTGCCCAGACAAAATAAATCATTATGGAAAATTTAACAAGCCTCAGGACTTGCTAAATAAGGCCAAGACCGGTTCCCGGTTGTAGTGCCGATGATGATGATGATGATGAAAACAGAAAAAGATACAAATGTTTGTACTAGTTAATAATAATCGCATACCTCCGAGATTTCCACTTTTTTCTTTCACTTGATTAAGCATAATCAAGCAAAAACGATAAATATTTTGCAGTGACTTAATAAAGTACGCTGCTTCACAGCAATAATATCAGTCAAAACAAATTAATAGAACGAAAAGTGAATCAAAAATAATCGAAAACAAACAAACAAATTGAAGAATAAAAAAAAGTGCATAACAAAATCGCTTCAGTGAAGTGCGACAAAGAAACTCTCAATTAAAATATATCACCTCGCAAGCGTGAAAATTGAAACAGACAATATATAGCTCATTAAGCAAGTGGTTTTAAGGCAGCGGTTTGCGCGAGGGCAGTCACTGACTCGTACTCGACGATAGCCGAGTTTGAGTCCGGCCTACGGAAGAAATCGAGTTTGCGGTTCGTATTGCAGGTCGCCTGTGTTTTTTTTTAATGAAAACAAACTGGAAAGAACCAGTATGAACACGGAGAACGATAAAAACGCGACAACACACAAACGAAAAGGTACACCGAAAAACTCCATTGTGACGCGAAGTAAAACGAAAAACTCCATTGTGACGCGAAGTAAAAAATTACCAATGGAGAAAACAGATCAGCAAATGAAGGAGGACAGTGAGCTCCCCTCCCCCTCCAACTTTAATATGTATGGGGCAAATAACTCATTCGCTTCTCTTGCATCCTCAGAGTCTGAGGATGAAGAAGAGGATATAACTGAATTGGAGGCGAAACTTGCGATGACAAGAGCTCGACTAGAAGAGAGACGCCGAAAAGAAAAAAAAGCGGCACTCGAAAAAGAAAAAGAAACAGAACCACAACAAAAGCCGAGGCCAAAAGTCGGCCAACAGCAACAGCAACAGCAACATCAACATCAACAGCAACAATCAACACAAAATCGATCACAGCAAGCAACACAACAGCGGCAAAGCAACAATAACAACCAAAAAACGAAGATGCCACCAATCAACACCGTAGATATTAAGTGTAAGGAATTGGTAAGTCTTTGTAAGCTAGCGATGGGAAACAATTTTGTAGTTAAAAGGCTGGCTGGTAACAGGCATGCCATTCACACCTATGCGGTGGCAGACCACGAAAAAATTAAAGAGGTCTTAAAAAGGGCCACCGCGGAATTCTACTCGTTCACGCCGAAACAAACGAAGAGGGTGACGGTTCTATTAAAGGGTGTCGACCCTGAGATGGAACCGGAGGCTCTGCTCGAGATGCTTCAAAAGTTGAAGCACGAGGATCTCGAGTTTATCTCCGTAAAACCGTTCACTACAACCAAGGCAAGAAGGGAAAACCGCAAGCTGCCCTTCTTTTTAATTCAACTAACACCCAGCAGCAGGATTGGTGGTCTAAAAAAGATTACAGTCTTGGATCATCAAAGTGTCACATGGGACAAATTAAAAAAAGGCAGAGACATCCTGCAATGTGTCCGCTGCCAAAGGTTTGGTCACGCAGCGTGGAACTATGAAATGCAGCACCGTTGTGTAAAATGCGGAAAAGACCATAAGGCAGAAGAATGCCCTCTGGGAAAAGAAAGGGTAGAAGACAAAGCCCTTCTAAAGTGCGCAGTGTGCCGGAATGAGGGACACCCCGCTAATTATCGGTGATGTCCTAAATTCCGAGAAATAATGCCAAGAAGTGTGACGCGGCAAAAAAACACAGACCCAGCTCGTACTACAACAATGCCCGTAACATCGCAGCGGTCGTACGCACAAGTTGCGTCGGGTGGGAGACCACCAAACCAGGCTACAACATTGGTAGCCACAAATACTCCCACACAGACTGAAACAACATCGCAAGCAGACGTGGTCACGGTTCTGCTTAATCTGCAGAGACAGATGACACAGCTGCAAAATCAAATAAACGAGATCTACTCGCATTTGCCCAATCTAAACAAAAAGTCAATATAAACCCTCTAACCACAACATCAATAAAAGCTCCTGTCGTGAATGTAAATTCACTAATAAGAACTGAGAGAAGAGCCAATCTTTTCAACCTGTTGCAAGATGAACAGCCTGATGTACTTTTGGCGGGGGAAACAAAGTTAAACCAGAGACACAAGATATGGCATAAAAACTACGATATTATACCAAGAGACCGACCTAACTCCACTCATGGCGGGGGGGGGGGGGGGGGGGGTCGCAATCTTTATCAGAAAAGGAATCCATCATAAAGTTATATATAGTGGAGAAGTGCGCAGGTTCCGGGTGCTGGAAGCCTGTATCGTACGCAGAC
This sequence comes from Microdon myrmicae, assembly GCA_963931805.1. Classification (NCBI taxonomy): domain Eukaryota; kingdom Metazoa; phylum Arthropoda; class Insecta; order Diptera; family Syrphidae; genus Microdon; species Microdon myrmicae. The sequence continues at coordinate 117,037,793 of OZ007500.1, read as the reverse complement.
CCCTTCAGCAAGGAAGGGGCTTGTATGCGATTGCGGTCTATGCACCTGAGGAGCACCAACATAACCTATTTATAGCAGAGCTCGAGTCACTCTTTCGATGCTTACATTTGCACCTGGACAAAAACTACTTTATCCTAGGGGGAGATATGAACGCCAAGCATAGAAATTGGGGAAATTATATATCTAGTGCCAGAGGAAATCAATTGGCTGGCTGGTTAGATCAGTATCATATTGAATATAGAACTGACCTGCTGGCTACCGAATATCCATCGTTCCCTAGAGGTAGATCGTTCTTAGATATCTTGCTAATTGACTCACGACTGAGACTACTTAACACCAACAGACGAAACAGAAACTGTTTACGGACGATTGAATACGACAGTGACCACTGTGCATACACGGCAGTAATGGAGCTTCCGAGCGATCTCGCAGATCTGGAGGAATTCGTGATCCCGCAACCCTACAACTATAGGGCAATACGATGGCCGCGGTTCACCAGATCATTAAAAAGAGAACTTCGTTCGAATGACTTTAATCTGCCAGTAAACAGAAACCTGACAAATGACGAAATCGACAAATACATCCAACAAATGGACGAAACCATAAAACGAACAATTGACAAAACAATTCCCAAAACAACAGTTACAGATCACATAAACATGTACAGAAACACAACAATAAACGCACTCCACAAGAAAAAGAGCAGACTGCTATCGAAACTAAAACAATTACACAGACAGTTTACAGGCAGACAAGACCAGGAGATCATATCACTGAAATCCCGATTAAAAAACCTCCAACAATTACTTAAAGCTAATTATAGATTAGCAAGTAATTTGTATTGGAACAACAGAATTCGGGCTATAAAAACTAATAACCCGAATATGTTCCCACAAATAAATAAAATATTCAGGAGAAATAATCAAAACGAGATTCAGTGTCTCCAAATTCCACGTACTGATGTAAACAAGCAGCTGCTAACCAACATTGGTATAGATACAGATAATGCGATCCTCAATAGTGAGCTCTTCGTGATCGAAGATCCTTTGGAAAAGGTGAACGCTGTGGGAGCTGTCCTTCAGGAAATGCACAAGGTGAATGAAAGCATTCGCCGAAATCACGACCTGGAGGACAGAGTTCTACTGAATCACCTGCACCTCCGGAATGAAATTTCACATTGGCAATCGGAGAATCCGGGTTTTACCGAATTCAGTGACGATAATCTGTCAATTGACATTAATGCCAATGGTGGGGCTAATAGCCTTTTAATCACAAGGGAAGGAATCCAGAGTATCTTCGACTCATTAAGAAGCAAAAAGTCAGTGGGAATAGATGGAGTACCTAACATCGTACTCAAGAACCTGCCCCCAATGGCAATAGATATATACACGGTCCTGTTTAACAACGCGCTGAATAATGCATATTATCCCGCGCGTTGGAAAACGGCTATCATTCAGCCCATCCCAAAAAAGGGCAAAGACTGTACAAATCCTATCAACATGCGTTCGATAAGTTTACTCCCAAGCATCAGTAAAGCATTTAAAAAGACTATTAACAAAGCTCTGCTAAAATGGGTAGACGACAACAACATTATTCCAAATAACCAGTTTGGCTTTAAGGCGGGTCATGAAACCACACATGCCGCAGCTAAACTGGTCTCCGACATACAATGGAATAAATGTAGGAACCAATGCACAGGTGCCTATCTGATCGACTTGGAAAAAGCCTTTGATACCGTCTGGATCGAAGGGTTGTATTACAAACTGGTCAGACATGGCATACATAAGCCTTTACTATATGTACTTTACGATATGTCAAAGGACAGGAGGTTCGTGGTCAAAAGTTGTAATGTGACCTCTAATAAAACGTATAATATCAAGAATGGCTTGCAACAGGGCGCGGTACTCTCTCCGATTCTTTTTAACATTTACATTAGCGACTTATTAGATGCACTTCCGCAGGCTATTGCCTACGCAGACGATCTCATAATTTACAGAACAGCTCCGAAAGTTGAGATCATAAATAGTTTAATACAGCGAGATATCAACAACGTGCAACGCTATTGCGACGACTGGAAACTTAAGATCAACTTCCAGAAATGTGAAGCCATCCTATTTAGAACTCCATTATATAAAGCCACGTACGACACAAGGAAAAACTGGCGAAAGCTAGTTATCGTGGGACCGCATGGAGACAAACTGGAAACCAAGAGTTTAGTTAAATACCTGGGCATCTGGCTAGACCAATATCTGTATTTCAACAGACATGTAGAGGCTGCTCTGCTCAAAGCGAGGAAAACTTTTGCTATGACAGGGAGACTATCTCACAGTAGCCAACTTGACAGCAGGGTAAAAGTCATATGCTACATGACGCTAATCAGGCCAATGCTCATATATGGTTGTCCAGTATGGTTTAACATAGGTCCAAATTTGATGGAAAAGATTCGAGTGTTCGAAAGGAAGTGCCTCAGAAGTTGTCTCAGATTATATCGGACACCGGAATCGGACTATAAAAAGTCTTATTGAAATGAGACTTTATATAATGAAGCGTACATAAATAGGGTGGATAATTTTATGATTAAATTAATCAGAGGACATATTGCGAGAGCAATAAGCTCGTCCAATGACCTAATTTTCGGGGCCTATTATCCAAACACTCTGTACTATGAGAGCGTGCGTCGCAACGGCTTTGTTCCACCAGAGGCGTTCCTTGACTTGGACATGAAAGGGCTTATACAGCATAGATCCGGAATTCCGCTGATCTATCATGTAAGTAGATCATCCGTAGACGGGCGATTGTGCTACGACCGGGAAGTAACGCCCACCGAAGAAGAGCTCCTGCGCTTCAGTAGGGCTATCTCCCACAGAGACCGGGACGATAGTATTAGACAGCGTCAACGGTTCTGGTGGTTGAATGGCATATAAAGACCTGGATACCAAAGTCGGTATAGAATCACACTATCATCAGGTAGCTTACATAGACTTAGCTTTTCTAAAATTAGGGTAGTATAAGATTTAAGTTAAGTTAGGTTAAGTGCTTTTACATAAAATAAAAAAAAAAATAAAAAAAATAAAAAAAAATGGTAAGTTAAGTAAGTTAAATTTTAAGAAAAAAAAAAAAAAAAAACAAAAAAAATTGACAAAGTTTTTCAAATTTTCTTTGTCTTTCAAATAATTAAAAGTTTTTCAAATTTCCTTTGTCTTTCAAATAATTATAAGTAGCGCCACAGAGTCTGCCGCCGAAAGGCAAATTATACAAATTTTAAGTAATGTTTAGCTTAGAGCGTCTGCGAAGGACCAGTAAGTTATTATATAAGATAATTAAGCTAGAATTTAAGCATTTTTTGTTTAGCCTTTAATTTAGAAACTAAGAATATAAAAAGAAAATAAAAAATGTTTTTAAAAATGGAAAAAGAAGATACAAATGTTTACAAATTGCCCCTCAAATAATTCAACGATATGCAAGTATTTCAATTAAATTCAATTAGTTTTTGAAACGTCAATTCAGTACAATTTTAACCATGAATCGCTTTACGCCGAAACAACGCGTCGAAATAATGACGCTGTGCATTAAGAACAGTTGTTCAGTTGTGTTAACTCAACGTGCATATCGTCAAAAATATCCTGGCCAACCAGCACCGCCTGACGTCCCTATTCGTCGTTTGGTGTTGTACTTTTTCGCTGTATGTTGTACACCTGTGGGTGGTTTTTATTTGGTATCGGCAAGGATGCGGATTCAATAAAAACACCACTGTTGAAAACCAGAAGAACACTAACTGCACCAGAGAAGATGGTAGAAGTAAACACGGCTTGAGTTCCTTTGTTGACGATACTCCACTATCGACACGTCCGAAATTCTTTCGTGGTGCGCACAGTCGTCCTATTGCTAGCAGCAGCTTTTCGTCCAGAAGAAATAAATAATACGTTGGTGTTGAGCACGGTTTTTTTATTGTCACAAATTCCTTTTCTGGTAAAAGTCACAAATGTTAATTACGATTAAAAGCACACCTTGATATTCAAGGAAAGTCAAAGCACTTGTACAGTTGAATTATTCTAATCGCGACATTGTTCATTTATTTATAAAGCGTTCGATTCGCCGTGCAATCGTCAGAAACAAGAAAAGGCAAAAAAAAGGATTTTTTAGTACTTATGATAAAGCGCACTCTAACCGAGAATTTACGGAACGGAAAGCGAACTCCACGGAGGATGATGCAACGGTGGTGGACCACACCGAGGTGGGAGGAGCCAATCGGATCTACTTGGCGACGGCCAATGGGCGATCGAAAAAGAGTTAAATGGGAGGATTTTCCATATGCCCGTATAGGTCAAGTACGATGCCCCTTCGCCTGCAATACAGACAACGATCGGCCCTGCACCTGTTCAAACAAAGGAACGAGCATATGGGGCTGCAGGCATTGTTGTCATAAATCATCGATGATGAACGCCTGAGAACGAAATAGGTTTCTGCGTCCTAAGTAAACAGAAACGCTATTTCGCGGGTCGTACATTAGAAGCGTTTTGTTTGGTTCAACCGCATTGTTCTGGTGCATGATGTAGGATAGATATTTTGATGACATTAAGTCAACAGAAATCTTGCCGACGATGGCCAGGGACCAGGCTGGATGGCTAAACGTTTAGTTTAGGCAAGCATCGTAGGGCATGGCCATTACTATGATTATTTACTTAGGAAACGATACTTGAGACATGACCAGGGTATGATTGTTTAAGTAGCAATCATGTTCATATCTAGTTCTACGATCGGTTGGTAGCCGATGATGGCAAATTGGTTGCAGCTATTGCGAACCTAAGGATATGGGGGCAATATTTAATTGCCGAATGGTAGGGAAACTATCGGCTGCAGTTGTGTCAACAAGTACGTTGGTCGACGTGTCTTCTGGACCAACGGATTGTTGTTTGGACGATCGACCGATGGTCCAGCAGATATGGCGAGGATGGAGATGTCATGCAGGTGTGTGAGAAAGTGCTTCTCAGCAATGCGCATTGACATGTTCGGCAATTAATGTCGGTTACATGAAGGGGTAACCGAATTAGATTTCGGAAACATGATGCGTTGGATGCAAGGAGTGAAAGTTTGATGCCATGGTAAGATGGTAATCTTGCCGTGGGCTTATGTTTTCAGATGGGAGTTGATGCAGAGTACCTTACGATGCTTATTTGCAGGTAAGTATAATGACTTGCCTGGTAAGTGGCAGACGGTTAAAGAAAAGGGAGTGGGTGGTTCTTTGGGGATGCCCAAAAGAACCCCCACACACCCACGTAGCAGAAGCATGAGAAACACAGTCAAATGTAATTACTCAACTTAGTGTAAGAGATTCCTAAAAATAAAGACAAATGCGTGGACGTCGCGAGACTAAAACACGTTTATATTTACTGAATTTCTAACGATGAAGTAATAACTATCGCGGGACGGTGAGAGATCGTCGAGACACCGTTCATCAACGCCCAAGACGTTCTAATGAACTGGTTGAAGCGGTAAGAGATAGTGTTGCCTAGAACCCACATGTGTCGTATATTCACCCCGCTCAGCATTTTGACGTCAATGGAACCAACTTGCGAGCCATTTTTGAGGATGATTTGCATTTGTTTCCGTATAAAGTGCAATTGACTCAAAGAATATTCCCGATAGAGCGTCTACGTCACTTGGATTACGGCCAAACGGTCACATACCACCATAAAAAATGGCAAACCCGTATATATATATATGTGTATATATATATATATATATATATATATATATATATTCTTGGTGATTTCAATGCGAAGCTAGGTCGGGAGCCGGTTTTCAGGCACTACGCAGGTTCCCATAGTTTGCATGAGAACACTAATGACAATGGCCTACGAGCCTTCGAACTGGCAGCATCAAAAAACTTGGTCGTTGCAAGTACCAAGTTTCCGCGTAAGGATATCCACAAAGCCACCTGGGTATCACCTAACGGAGCCACTCGCAACCAAATTGACCACGTGTTGATAGATCGCCGCCACTCCTCGAGCCTGATGACGGTACGAACGTACCGAGGTGCCAACGTCGATTCGGATCACTATGTTGTTGGCACAGCTTTCCGAGCGCGGATTGCCTTACGGAGACGTATTGCATCCGCGGATCAGGTTCGAATCAACACGGCTGCCTTACGCAATGAGAATACCAGTAACGCCTTTGGTCATGCGTTAAGACTCGCCCTCGAAGAGCTCGACAGAGGGAGAGTAAGTCCTGGGGCCAAAATGCCGGGTGTAGAAGAGAAATGGACACGCCTTAAGAATACTGTCATTAGTACTACCAACTCCATTTTGGCAGTGGTCGTAGAGATCGGAGCGACTGGTTTGATGATGAATGCAAACTAGCGACTGAACGTAAGAATGCTGCAGTCTCATAGGACGCGGGTACGCGAGGAGAAATACAAAGAGCTCAGAAGATCTGAAAAAAGTCTTCACAGACAAAAGAAAAGTGCCTGAAAAAAAAAAAAACCTTGTCTGTGAAATAGAGAGCGAGGTCCGCACCAGGCGCGGAAGTTTTACCAAATAATCTGCAGTATGGCGCGGTAAACACCACATTGCACTTACTGCAAGGATAAAGAGGATAATCTGATCACCGATCCTGAAGGCGTTCTGGAGCGAAGTGCACTTCAATGAATTTCTAAACGATTAGCTCACAGAAGATTTGTACGCTCCACCAATGCAAGATCAAGACCAAATGCTGCTGCCAGGAAGCATTGAGGAAACAATAAAAGCTATAGGACAGCTCAAATCAAATAAAGCCCCCGGAGCGGATGGCATACCAGCTGAGCTGATCAAACAAGGAGGTACAAAGTTACATCACGAAATTCATGAGATGGTGGTGCACATATGAGAGCAAGAGGAGATGCCGGAAGATTGGCGTCGTGGTATAATTTGCCCCATACATAAGAAGGGAGATATCACACTGTGCAGCAACTATAAGGGTATAACATTGCTGAGTACCGTCTATAAGATACTCTCCATTATCCTACAAGATCGGATAGTCCCATACGCTAAAGCCATCATTTGTCAATATCAGTGTGGCTTCATCCCAGACAAATCAGCGATTGATCAGATATTCACCCTTAGGCAGGCGATGGAAAAATGTCTGGGATTTAAAATTCCATTATATCACCTATTTATATACTTTAAGGCCGCCTACGACCGCATAGCCAGGGTAGAACTATGTAATGCCATGAGAGAATTCGGCATTCCAAACAAATTGATACGACTTTGTAGGTTGACCATGACCAACGTCACTAGTCAAGTAAAAATAGCGGGATTACTGTCCAAACCAATAAACATCTCTAATGGACTCCGACAAGGGGACGGTCTGGCCTGCCTCCTCTTTAACCTGGCGTTGGAGAAAGCAATCCGTTACTCTGGCGTCACAACTAGAGGGAGTATTATCACCAAGTCCAGCCAGATACTTTCCTACGCAGATGACATCGACATCATCGGTAGAACCGAATCGGCTGTACAGGACCCCTTCACCCAGATCGAGGGCACAAAAACTGGGGCTGCACATTAATGACGGGAAAACTAAGTACATGTTGGCAACTTCTGCGAAGAGAAGACCTAACGTTGGTCAAACTATCAGGGTAGTGGAGCACGGATTTGAAGTAGTGCAATCCTTTAACTAGCTTGGGTCAATAGTATCAGCCGATAACAACATGGAAGAAGAAATACACGAACGGCTGATCAAATCCAACAAAGCCTACTATGGTCTATCAAGCCTCTCTAAATCCCGAAATTTATCCAGAACATCCAAGCTACTATTGAACAAGACCATGGTTTTACCAGTACTCATGTATGGATCCGAGACCTGGGTGCTCAATAAAAGGCACTCTGAACTCTTAGCCGCGTTCGAGAGGAAGGTCTTAAGGAGAATGGTTGGTCTCGTATGTGAGAGAGGAAGATTCCGGAGACCCTTCAACCATGAGTTGTACTTGAAGCTAATGTTGTAAGAAAAATCAAGGTCGGGAGACTCCGGTGGGCGGGACACCTAGCTCGAATGAGCGAAGAGTAGCCTGCCCGGAAAGTCCTTTGCGGCAGGATGTATGGAAGGAGACACCGCGGCAGACCTTGTCTGCGATAGAGGGATGGCGTAGATTAGGACGGCCAGAGCCTGGGAGTGCCAAACTGGATGACATCGGCTCGAAGTCGGGACCGGTGGAGAGATTTGTTAAATAAGGCCAAGACCAGATCCCGGTTGTAGTGCTGATGATGATGATATATGTATATATATATATTTTTTTTTTTGTTTTTTGTTTTTTTTTGTTTTTAGTTTTTTTTTTGTTTTTTTGTTTTTTTGTTTTTTGGTTTTGGTTTTGGTAGGAAGATGGAAATCTTCAAACGCTATCTCTGGACAGATCCAGAGGCATGTCGGATTTTTACCGACTAAAACCACCTCCCGCCCAACACATTCCCCCTGTTCCCCGTAGAACTTTCGGTTAGATATTCCATCCCTGGGCGGGCGGGATTTACCTATTACTTCGCTCGCCACGTCGCAACTGCTGCATCATGTCACAAAGAATATCATTTGCAACGGACCATGCTTGTTTGGAACTTACCACGGATTCTGTTACTCCTACTGAAGTAAGGGTCCGTCTAATATGTCTCCCAAAATCATACGTGCGATCTGGAATCTCACACACTCTGTGAGAACGTGTTCAGCATTTTCTATTGTACCTTCGCAGAAGAACTACTATGGTTGATTGACATGCTTATACTTGTGCAAGTATTGTCGAGAGAATCCATGTCAGCCGAGTCAGGTGGTAGTTCCTACGTGATCATGTGTGTCCACGTCATTGTAATATCCCGGCATTCAAGATCATTATTTATTAATACCTCTGTGGGGTACTTGTATGTATGCCAGACAGGGGCATGGACTTACTTGAATCCCCGACACTTGTTCCGCTGAACACACTCCACAAAAATATCCAAGAGAAGAGGAGGAGAAATAATATATATACTTGGTTTGATTGGAATTTGGTTTTATTGTCCTTTATTGTTCTCAATTATTATTTTTTCGTTTGTTTACAATTGATTTCGTATTTACCCAAGCGACCGAGAAACGACGCCAAATTTACACATTGACTTTAGTTCTTTTATTTATCCTTCAACGATTCGACCTTCACAAATAAATTAATAAAATCCAACTGTTTTCTTGAAGAAAATTAAACCGACTGCACCGTATGGTGAATGATTAGCGACTTCACTCCACGAGTGTTTGTAATTGACTGATCCCAATTGGGGATGAAATTTGGGTTTTGCATTTGCACAACGGATAACCAATCGAGATCGTCTTTACGTTTTTGCTCTCTCATGTTCCCCGCCGTCGAGGTGTTGTGAACACTTCGGTTAATTGGGTAGTCGACGAACAAGGGATAATGAGAGAACAGAAACACAATGTGCAATGATCTCGGGGTGGGTTTAGTTTTTGTGTGCATGTATCAATGCAGCTCTGAGGATAACCCATTGCCCTAGTGCGATGACTGGTGATCTCAGAGTGCATTGAACTGTAGGGAGACGGAATTGTTGAGGAGAGGAAAATGTTTTATAGCTATTCACCTGTAAGAAGAGATCATTGGTCCCAAGCGAATAGATGGTCTGGGAATAGTCGAAGTGACTTTGGCTAGGGTAATATTATCGTGGGAACTAGTTAAATATTTTGATAATTTCCCCAGCGATTGCATGATTACAACATGCGTAGTTTGATTTGGCCTGTTGTTGCTAACCGACATGATGTGATTTCCGGTGGAAATCTCATGGGCTAGCGAAATGGAGTTGCCGTATGGCAAAAAGGTAGCTAAACTCAATTATGCATTGTCTGCATATAATAATGAGTTTAGCTATGCGTCCTTTGGGAAAACAATGATTCTCAGGTGAATATGTTAGTAGGAGGAGTTGGCGTTGATTTGACACGCTGTTAGCGGTCGTAATAAGGCGGAAACAGTTGTTGGTTCTCCATGTATTTAGAGAAACCTCACACCTCCTCTCTTTATTCCCTCCCTCGATTTCTTCTCGCGTGCTGTTTTGATATTTACCTCAAGACATCATTTTCTTGCGTTGTTGGTCGGTTTTTGCTAGCCATATCAATTAAGTAGGAGTTCTGAATCGAGTAGTAGTATGGTGTATATTTTTCTTCTCGTCTTGTTTTCGACCCCCACCGAATTTATTCTGTTCTCCATGTCCGTCGCTTAAATAATTTTTCCCTTTCGTTGATTATCCTCTTTCATTTCCTATTTCATTTCTTCGTTCTCTTTTTCTTTAACAACTTGATTCAGTTTCTTGTATTCTCCTTACCACCCTACTCGTTTTCTTCACCGTCTTCCTCCCATCTTCCTCGTCACATTTTCCCTCATCATTCTAATCTATAGCGTTTTATGACGAGAGAAGTGAAGAACGTGAGCCCACAGATGAACAGGTTATAACCAAATCATTAGCACCTCAGACTACGGCCGCATGTGAACAAGGATGTTTCAACTCGCTACTATATTTAAGCTGTGTAAATGCCATGTTAACTGCTCTGGTTTACGGCACTAATGATTTGTTTTTATCGTCGAATCTTTTGTGTGCTTTACGTTTCACGACGGCATAATGTTCGTGGAATCGTCACAAATCGCCCTCTTCAGTTTCTCTTTCGTTTTCCTCATCATATTTCCACCTTCCAACCCTCGATCTGCCAATTGTTGTCGTTGCCATCTTCCCTCGCAATCCCTGCTTGATCGTCCGCTCATCCTTACTACGTTGTCCTTTTCTCATTCTCTTCCAATCTTCCCTGTTCTCCGCTAACCATCGCAATCCATTTGCGAATTCGGAGTCTTCTTCGTTCCTGACTGGAAGCTTCAAACCATCCTTGCCATTCCCCAATCCTTCGACTTATCCATATCCATATCCTTCTTCTCTTAATTACCAGTGCCCATATTGTCATTTGCGGCATTACCATGTTCGTCCTTCTTAAATTTCCCTTTATACATGTCTTCCTTCCCTTTCTCATCGACACTTTTTGCAATTTCCAATAAAAATGACTTCACGCGGAATACCTAGGAAACCATCGAAAAGGATTTTTTTCCATAACATACCTCGAAGTCATCCACTGATTTCCTTCTTGATATCCCGATAACTTCAGACTTTTGATTTTAACCTCCATGATTTCCAATCCTTCCCCCCCTTCGTATACAGTCTGTTGGCCAATGTCCTTAATGCTTCATGTTATATCCAGATGGCCTTGCTAACTAGCAAATTACATTTATTCTTGCTTCGTTTTATCGGATGTTATTAGAGGAGAGATGCTACATCGAACTTCCACAATCCTGTAAATGTTTTCTACTATTCGAGCACTACTCACTTCAGCCTCTGGTCCTGATCTCGGTGCTTCCTTTCACTGGATCCTAATGCATTTTTAATAGGACTCAAAACTTTTGTACATCTCATAAAGAGGGTACAACCTCTTAGTAGAATCAGAAAACCAGTCGGATAAAGACGGTGAATTTGAGAAGTCATGTCGGGACGTAACGAACCGCATTATGATGAGCTGTCTGCTCACAGATTAGGTGGTGCTTATCGTTAAGAACACGAAAATCCTTGTTGTTCTATTTTAACCGTTCTTTATGTAGTCGTATGTCGACTTAGAAGGGGAACAACCTGGCGGCAGAGTTTCCTTCAAAAACCACCACAAATTATGATAAATTTTTATAAAATGGAAAAAGGACATCTCAGCAGCGCACATCCAAAGGCTGTGATCGCATGAAACTGGAGGTTGGTGCTGCGAATGGTCTATATAATTGACTCAGGTTTACTGGAGTATCTACAAGGACCGATTTTCTTCTAAAACCTGACAGGGGCGAAATTCTTTGTCTATTCGAGAACTTAGACTTTTGTAAACGTTGTTGGGCGCATTAATATTATTGTCTAGAAATTACCACAACGTGCTCTTCGGATCAGGGACGAAGTGTTTGGGACGTGTTCACTTGTAAGGAATATCTTCTCTGAACGTGACTTATATTTCGTTTGTTTCAGGGAATATCATATTTGGCGTTTTGAAGCCTAAAAAAACAAGACCGTTCTTAGAAGAACAGAGAGCGGGAGAAGTATCCGGAAGGTTTTTGAGTTAAGCCCCCTTTTCCAGTTTTTGAATCTTGTATCTAAAATATTATTTTCTCTCACTTCGACTTGTGAATTGTTCAAGGAAGACTTTCTTTGGCGGTAAAGGCTTTTCACGTGCAAAAGCATGTATTAAATTTGTTGCTTACCAAGAGAATAACGATAAATGATATTCATTTTATATCCCACGACTCATTTGAATAGGAAAAGATGATGAATACCGCGAACCCATAATTTGTTGGTATTCTCAAGCACGAACTTCACAAGTTACTATTATTACTTTTTTTTCCAATACTTTATTGTAATAATTGTTGTGATGGCGTTTTCAAATGGGCATACCAACTATAGCTTTCATAAACTGCTGGGAGGATTACTATATATCATTGTATTGCCAATTAAGACTGGTATCGTTGTGTATATCAGTCATCCACGTATATGCGTACGTTGTAATTGTTTAAATATGATGGCGTCACGTCCAGAGAGGGCATGCAAAAGAATACGCGACGAAAAAGCGTTTGGACTTGACAGTATTCCAAACAAAGCTGTCAAAGCGACACTTAGAACGAGACCAGAGGTATTCCAAGCCACGATACAGAAATCCGTAGAAGAAGAAACATTTCCCGATGCGTGAAAAATTCAAAATCGAATACTCTTGCCAAAAGGAAGGAACAAAACAACAGCCAGCCCATCATCTTATCGTCCCATATGCCTCCTGGATACAATGGGAAAAATCTTCGGGAAAATTATATACGGTAAATTTCTTCCCATAGCGGAACAGGACTGAGCGCTATCGAATTACCAATATGGTGTCAGGAAGTCACGGTCAACCATCAACGACATAAAAAAAGTGGTTTTATGTTGCAGCTGAGGTAGTAATAGGCAAAAGATGGGAAAGAGAAACAAAGAAATTTTGCCGTGTTGTCTATCAGAAGAACCCTTACTCGAATCGACACTTCGCCCTATCGTCATAAACTACTTCACCAACAGGAAGCTGATGTACGATACAGACAAGAACAGAAAACTCTATAATATATCAACAGGAGTTCACCAAGTGTGAGTCCACTCCTGTGGATATAAAATTATAACAAGAACTGGAAATTATTGATTTCGCAGACGACATCGCGGTTGTAGCAATCGCTAAACATGTAAACGAGGTAGAAACTGCCACTAATGAGATTATTCGACTAGTTATAGACAGGCTGCAATCCGCCGAACTAGAGCTATCTGACCACAGAACGGAGGCAGTACTAATAATTATTCGGAAGCCTGTGGGATATGCTAACTTCTGGATTGGAAATCAGGCCAGGCGATCAAAGGAATCGGTTAACTACTTAGGGGTAATGCTAGACAATATACTAAGATTTGTCTCTCACCTAGAGCATGCGTGTAAGAGAGTCACAGACGTACCGCCAATCTCAATCAGGTATTTTGCCAAACATCGGTGGACCAGATGTAGTAAGAGAATTATCCTGTCAAAGGTGCTTACACCAGTAGAAGCCTATGCCGCGCCCATGTGGACATAAGCTCTACTAATGAAACATTTGGAAAGGATGGTGAGAGCAGCATACAGTCTTTGTACATTAAGAATCATATGCGGCTTCAGGACAACCTCCAACGAAACAGCATTTGCTATGGCCAGACTAATCCCCTTAGATATCCTAGCTAAGGAGATGCTTTGGATCTATAAAAGATCAACAATGGATGACGTGTCTGCCGGAATGGCGATGATAAAGCGATAAAGCTCTTAATTATCATTGCACAAATTGCCATTTGCGGCATTACCATGTTCGTCCTTCTTAAAATTGTATACCATAAAATAAGATTCACAATGCATGAACTGCCTGACGGAATGGCGACGATAAAGCTAAAAGAAAGAGAACCTTCCGTTGCTTTATGGCAGGCCAGGTGAAGCACGAATTTAAAAGCAGATGCACCTTCAAACTCGCAAGGTGAAGTAGAAGATTGTATAAAGCGCTCAAACAGGAACTGCAACTACCATCTTACGCAGTTCTTGCCATGGCACGGCGGATATCGAAAATACCTAAGCCTGTTTTGGTCACGAGACTTCACCTCTCTGTCCACAATGCGAAGAACATGAAGAGAACCTTGAACGTGTGCTATGTGTATGTCGCTGTGGCGATTCTGCGAACCGCACAAAACACCTATAGAGCTAAATACTTCTTCACCCAGCAAAAGGAGCCATACATATTGGTGTCCTCCGCCCCACTTATCCACAGACACATGGCCCGCACTCCTCTACCCATCCATTGTGCCTACACCGCTATTGAAGGAAACAGTTCTAGAAAAGAATTCGCTTAGTGGTGGCGAACGAACACGGTGACGAGGCGACCACGGAGATGGCGTCGAGGATGATGCGGCAGCACTCTTGGTCACTGTCCTTGAACTTCCGCTGCTTTTTAAATGAACGCGCGAACGAAATGGTTACTGTAACCAACAGTGACTATTTTGTATTTTATTTTATTTCTTAATTTTATACTTAGTTTAACAAACACTTCACTGTAATACTAATAAATAAATGGCAACCCCTGTAGGAAGGCAGACTGACTGCAACGGATGGCAGCTGACGGTCGGCTGACTAAAAAGCGTTAGTCATATTCAAATCTGTATGATAGCTCAATGGCGTCCCTTGGCGATGACGCATTGTCAGCTGGTTGCTGACAGACGTGGTGAATATGTTGGTTGAGAAGTGTACCAGACGGTGAACGTACTAGATTCTCCCTGCTGCATTTAGTTGCGAATCCGCAACACTTAGAAACCCATTAGCTTGGTAAACACAAGTAGCCAGGAGGGTCATCGCCAATCGCCGACAGCCATAAAAATTCACATGCGATAACAATCCGGCCAAGAAACAAACAATGTTTACAATCTTCCCTTGAGCCAGCGCCAATTGGGTTTTCCTGCACAGCTACCATCATTGTAAAAACAAAGCTTCTGCCCTCACCAAATAAATAAAGGAAAATTAACACTCTTCCTGCAATGAGATATAACCCATGCAAGATCCCTCAATTGAAGATCAAGCAAATAATATCGCAGCCGAAGATATCGAATCTGGCCGAGGTATAGTAATTACCAAGGGTAATAAATCACACGCGGGTAATATATCTAAAAGAGATACCGCAGAAGTGTGAAAAACCTAACAATACTCGCCGTATCTTCAGCCACACGGACAACATCGAGTACGTCTGTGTCCGTGAGTCTATCCGCACATTATCTCTGCGCATGAAGTAGATGCAAGATAGGATATGATAGGATGATGAAAAATGGGAGCCCTTGGAAAACAGGGGAGAACAATCAAGAGCTGATATTTCTTCCTATGGGAAGATATGGTTTACACAAACAACAGAGAGCCAAGGAGGCAATAACGGTCTCGAATCGGTAGTCTCAAATAAATCAACACATACGAGGGCAGTCCCAGAATTAACCGATCTGACAAAGAATACACAATTACTTGGTAGAATTGGTGCAGACCGCGCTCTCGACTTTTCTCTATTTCACAGACTAGAGTTTTTCCCAGGCACTTTTCTTTTGTCTGTGAAGTCTTCTTTTCAGATTTTTTGTGTTCTTTGTGTTTCTCCTCGGGTACCCGCATCCTGTGAGACTGCTGCATTGCCCGGTATGCAGCATTCTTACGTTCAGTCGCTAGTTTTCACTCATCATCAAACCAATCGCTCCGATCTCTACGACCACTGCCTAAGATGGAGTTGATAGTACTAATGACAGTATTCTTAAGGCGTGTCCATTTTTCTTCTACGCCCGCCATTCTGGCCCCAGGACTTACTCTCCCTCTGTCGAGCTCTTCGAGGGCGAGTCTTAACGCATGACCAAAGGTGTTACTGGTATTCTCATTGCGTAGGGCAGCCATGTGAATTCGAACCTGATCCGCGGATGCAATACGTCTCCATAGGGCAATCCGCGCTCGGAAAACTGTACCAACAAGATAGTGATCCGAGTCGACGTTGGCACCTCGGTACGTTCGTACAGTCATCAGGCTCGAGGAGTGGCGGCGATCTATCAACACGTGGTCAGTTTGGTTGCGAGCGGCTCCATCAGGTGATACCCAGGTGGCTTTGCGGATATCTTTACGCGGAAACTTGGTACTTGCAACGACCAAGTTTTTTGATGCTGCCAGTTCGATGACTCGTAGTCCATTATCATTAGTGTTCTCATGCAAACTATGGGAACCTGCGTATGCCTGAAAACCGGCTCCCGGCCTATTTTCGCATTCAAATCACCAAGAACGATTTTCACATCGTATCTTGGGCAGGCATTGAGGGGACTCCTCTATAGATCCGCTGGGCGTCATGGTCTGTGAGAATGTATCGTGGCATAAACACGTGTCGAACATTGTCAGGTCCGCCTCTGGAAAACTGAGTTATCTTTTTAGAACCAAGAAATATTTTACTCCGGCCCAACATTTTCTCCTGTATAAATCCACTAGAATAATGTTCTCATGTTTGGAGCTCCACTCACAAGCATACCCTAAATCTACTTGAGAGCATACAGAGATGAGCGATCTGCCTGATCGGGGACACGGCGCTGACATCGAGACTACAGTTGCTATCACATCGAAGGTGCGTAGCTGACCTCTCTCTGCTTTACAGATATTATCGTGTACTGTTCTTCAGAGATTCGTGATTTTGTTCCGCGCAATTTGGTTTGTATGCGCTTCACGGGACAATCCGACGGATCGCACCACTTTTCGCTCTGCATCAGAACTCGTTCCTTTACAGACCGGGATAGCTGCGGAAATATAATCTAATTCCAGTCGATTTTATTTTTGTATTGTGTGTTTATTTACTACACTTAAACTATTTAAATTTTCTATCCCTAATGTAGCTGAGTGTATGTTTTGTCAAAACAAGGGCGAGGGTTACTCACGCAACAAGAGAAGTATAATAAAAAAAATAGTCGCAACGTGTGGGGGTTCTCCATATTACGCCGAGATCCGACCCAATTTCGCCCGTTAACCATGCTCCACGTCAACCCCACTCCCATTTTACACCCCACATCACCTGTAAAAGGTACCCTCCCAAAGGACGCATAACCTGAATTCATTCTTCTATGCAGATAATGCATACCCGAATTCAGCCCTTTCTTGCCATACGGCAACATTATTTCATAAGCCACATGAGACTTCCGCCGGAAATCAAAAATCTCATGTCTGGTTAGCAACAGCAAGCCTGGGCAAGCGACGCTGTTGCTGCATAGCGAAACGGTGTGGGTTATATCGAATTCATTCAGTTTTTTTCCCAAGCCGATATTTTCCCAAGCCATCGCGGCGTCCTTTTGACCTGCGCCAAACACGGCTATTTGTTGGGGATCAATAAACTCAGAGTCAGGTGAAGAGTATAAGAATTATACTTTTTAACCTACCCCATTTCCCCTTCTCGGAGTGCATTTCGGTCCTGCACTCTGAGAGCAATCAAATATGTACCTGGGTCATGCGGTCGCCAGTTGGTTTTGTGGGGGGGAAGTCGTGGCACCGACATGGGTGCCAGTTCTACTTCCTCCTCCATCATAAGTTCGTTGGACACGAAAAAAACTGAGCGAAACTCCGTCACAAACCGATTACGTAAAGCAAAGGGAACACCAACACAAAAAGTAAGACACACGGATATTGTTTTATTAATATTAGTTATTTTATTTAAATTTATTTGCTTAGTGTTTTTTGATTATTAATTACATTGATAACATTCGCGCGATTGACTCACACAACTGGGGGTTGAAAATTCGTGACTCCGGGGATGTACGCCTCCCCGACGGTACGGGGAGCGGAAGACGAACCGTCCGAATCGGCGGTTGAAATACGACTCGACGATATTGAATCGTTGATCAAGGGAAATTTGGTCAGTGAAACAGGCTCTCTTAATTTAGGGGTGCGTTCTCCTATACCAAGAGAGTGTAGCGGTTCCGCCTAACCCTACGGTCTACTTACCTGAAAAACCCCCATAACTACTACCCTACTCCCTTAAGTTTGCTAATGCAACAGTATTAGTACCTGTAAATGCTGCACGCATTTAAGAGATCAAATCTATGATCTTTAAGTCCCTGTAAAGAAAACTTACCTTCATGCATTCTCTTCGCATACCATTGCTCCTTAAGATTTCTTTATTAACTTACCAGGAATTTCCAATCAATTTCGGCATCTACGTCGCCAGTCAAATTTCCTTAGATGAATTCCTGTAAACAAAATAATTCGGATTGCATTCAATGTAACCGTCATGACAGGGACCATAAATATTGCGCCGTCTATTTTCCCAGCCGCGTCATGTACCTTTTCATACACATTGCCTGGCAACCTTTTTTGTTTGTCGTATCAATAAACAACCCAAGCAGCTGCATATAATTAGCGCAATAGACGCTGAAACCAAATTCTCCAGCATTTCCTAATGCAAATATGAACCCGGTTTCTACTGCAACCAGATATGCCATAAACATCCAATTTGCTTTTAGCACCTTTTTCTCCCAACGTCGAAAATAGCGACGAGGCATCGTGTAAACAATGACCCGCATTACCAACGGCGCATTTGGTCATTTTTCCCTATTGTCTTTGCCGCCTGCCTGTTTCGTTGTTCCACCTCACGTGTGAATAGCATCGTTCTGAACGATCACCACACATACTACCATGACCTTTATCACAAGATCTGGTTTCCTATACCACAAAGAGAGACTTTACGTGTCTCTGGTGTTAGGTAAAAACGATATCCTTATCGGAGAGGATATCGGTTGAGTCGTTTTCCAACCTTCAAGGCGGTCGGGTCACCGCCATCCACCGTACCGGCGCCGGTACGGTGTGGTTTCTAAGAGTCGTGTCGAAGTGCTTAATTCATATTAAAATTAATTAATCCGCACCGTGCGTGCCTTAATTACCGATAAAATAAAAATTGTAAATTACAGACGACAAGCCGCAAGTGTTTTCATTTGGTTTTACCTCTGGTGGACGGTATGCTGAGACGATGTACTTCTTTTGTCTCTTTTGGTGGACAGTGCATTTGACTTTCTTTCCCGCGGAACCTCAGTGACATTTTGCTGCATCGTACTTTTCGTTTCTGGGGGTCTATTGTTGTCAGTGTGTTTGGTGATTGTGATTGTTATTTTCGGCGGACTTCCTAACAATCGTGAAATTGTGTCGGTGGAACAACTATGATGGAGGAAGAAGGGAATCTCGTGCCCTTGTTAGGTACATACTTCTTCCCCACAAGAGACGTAAAGTCTCTCTTTGGAGTACCCAAAACGATCTCATAGAGGAGATCTTCACAATACACAAGTGTGTGTGTACGTCGGTTCCTTTCATCGATCAAAGCCATGATCCAGAACCTGATACACACAGGAAGGGAAAAGGATCGTCAGATATTTGTTTATATGGAACGGTTACTGGGAAACGGATCCAGAACTATGTAGGATAAAAGAGATTTATGACCTGTGTCTATGCTGTGGTGCGGATGCGTAGGTAAATGTATCGCCATTAGGAAGAAGCGCTAATGGTTTTTCTATTTGCACAACGGGAAATGTGTTAATGGCATCGCTAGTAAGGGTAGGTATTGAGTTCCTATTGGTATTTAAATATGCTGTAGGATTTAATTGATGCAAGAGACGCGGAATGCGTGTTTGCTTTGGTCCCTAGGGTGTAAGTCGCCAGCCAATGTGTATGTAGGGAACATTGTTGTATACATGGCGCGGCTCGAAAAATAGACGGCGCAGTATTTATGATCCCTGTCATGAAGGTTACAATGTATGTAAATCAAATTATTTTGTTTACCGGAATTCATCTAAGGAAATTTGACTGGCGACGTAGATGCCGAAATTGATTGAAAATTCCTGGTAAGCTAATAAAGAAATCTTAAGGAACATTGGTATGCGAAGAGAATGCATGAAGGTAAGTTTTCTTTACAGAGACTTAATGATCATAGATTTGATCTCTTAAATGCGTGAAGCATTTTTAGGTGCCGAATGCGAATGCACGGGCGAAGACTTGAGCGTCTTGGGTGATGATTATGGGGGTTTTTAAGGTAAATGTACCGTGGGGTTAGGCGGAACCGCCACAGTTTCGCTTTCGTTGCATGCGAAAGCAAATCAACCCTGAGATCGTGACGCTCTCCTTTTCGGTTCTCCCATTCTCCCTAGGTTCATTGACTGTGGGTAAATTCTCAAGAGTCTATTCACCTTAATGGGCGGCGAAATGGGAGAATGCAGATGAGTGTGCGATTGCCATTGGTTAATCGTATGGGATAAGAGAGTTCCGAGTTAAGCTACCAGACCAGTCGCCTTTCAGCCACCGCAGCGTGTCCACGGGGGTTCGCACACCCCGAGTCATTTTAAACATTACATAGCAGTCGAGTATCATCCTCCGTGGAATGCGTACACACAACACGAGTCGAGAAGTTTAAACCGAAGCGAAAACGTGTTCTCTGTTTGTCGAATTTTGATGTTGAGTCGGTAATCGAGTGCAGGTGGATAAAGCCGTTGTACATTGGATGTGTTATCCCTTTAAAAAATATAAAAATAAAGTGATTTGTAAAAAGTTCAGAAAGTCAAGAAAAGGATTTTAAAAATTAATACTAAATAAAATATAAACTGCAAGCGGTAATAATTGAGTGAAAAACAAAGAGAACATTTAAGAAAACTAGAAGTGCCACTGTATGGTAACCCATTTATGTGCATTAAAACCATTCACCAATTTGTTGAAAGCTGAATAAAAATAAAGAAATTAAATTACAACAAAACCAGTGAGTTTTATTGTTTTTCTCCCCTTTCAGCGACCAGTGCTTTCGGCGGAACAAGTTTTGGGGATTGAGTGAACCAGTGTGCGTGCCGGCACATCTACATCAACCCCCACAAACATATTCTACCCTTCACTTTCCTATCACAATCGTGGCTGAATCAAACTTGGCTATTAAATTCCATCTTTGGAAATATTTTGCATATATCCGTCAATCGTAGAGCGCCCACCAGTACTCGTTCAAAATTAAGTACATACATTTGAATAAACCGTTCTTTAGTTAAGGTACACACATGTAGAATAGTTTTCCTGATCATGTGTTTCCTCCTCATCAAAATCTCCAATCATTCAATCCTAATTTGCATGTCCACCCGTTTTCCTTACCCTCTCCATCTCCTTCTGCCGTCTTGTTTTACCCTTGATAGGATTGGTGACCAAAGACAAGCCATTTTTCATTGTAGAGATTCTCTTTTTGCTTCCGCCAAAACAGCTTCTACAACGTTCGCTAGTTGACCTTATTGCCCGAAGGTTCCATCCGCGAGATAATGGCTTGGGCTGAGTCTCCTTATCTAATCTTTTAATTGTGCTTTTAGCGATTTTCGGCTATATTGTTGTTACAATCTGGGTATCTGTCCTCGCTTTAAATACACACGTTTGTTTTTCTGTTTATCTTTCCAAATGTGTTCCAAATGCCAATCCCACGTCAACTCTGCCCAGTTTTATTTATCCTGTCCTTTCCGTGTCAAGGTTTCGTCTCACTCTTACCCTTTTGTTTGCCGACGCCTTTTTTGTTCTACTGCGTCCTTTGGTTTCGGTAATTGCGTTTACTTTATACAAATAGCAAATTAAAAAAAAATATCTTCATGTTATATGCAGTTTGTTGTCAGATGGATTTTCGCAGTTCGTCGCTGCGAACAACGGAATCTAAGCAATATAAAAAGGATATCAGACGACGGTTCCACTTAGATCCTGTTTATAAGTACAAATTATTTACAGTATAAAGTCACCCGCCTTTTGGTCGTGACATTGTGTTCGGTGCTACAATACATTCGACATTTGAATAAGGATCTGCATCCACCTCCTGTTCGGATTACCGCAAAGCAAACGTCCTCAAATTAATCATCACTAATACTAAATCAACGGAAAGTGAAATATTGGCAAAAGTAACGGTGAAATGAGATTTAAATTTTTTTTTCGATTCTTTACAGAATACGCTGCTCCACCTGAGGTCGCTGTTGCAGCACCAGGACGACAGATAGCAAAAAAAAAATCAGAAAACAAAAAAGGGAATCCAAAATTCAAAGAAAGAAAACTCCCTTAAAAGTAATCATAGTTTAAGGAAACTTGGCTCGCACATCCGCATACACGTAGGCAGACATCATTGCTCATCTCAGTCCCATCGTTGCGGTCCATTTATCCCTGCAACTGTGTACGTACTCGAATAGTCCCTCTTTTTGTAATTTCTTTCGTCGTTCGTCTTGTGTCGTCCTGTTTGAATTACAATAATTCTTTTTTCTTTTTCCTTTATTATATTTCGTTTCATTTTTGTGGGAAGCTTGCGGCATCGGCAGTAACGTAAGAGGCAAATGCGCAGGCAGCACAGATCAGGCATCAGATCCTTGCGAAGCACTTGGCATAGTTATTCATAAGTTTTAATGTCTATTCAAATATTTTCGGAGTTCTTTCTGTTTCCCGGGTACGACAACTGGAAAAAAGGACTCACGAAAGTGCAATTGCAGTCCAGTTGGCGTTGGAATGAGGTTCGCTCTGCGAGAAATAAGTAAGGGCGAAATCTATATATCTGTCGGGATAATAACGCCTGGTTTTGATGTTTCCAGGCAGAAGTGACTGGCATTAAAATCTGCGGGAAGATGAGGTTGAAAAATGAGTTATCCGTAGACTAAGGAAAAGTGCAACCTGGAAGGAATGCAAAATATTATTCCTTTAAGTCGTCATACTTATGCCTTATCCTTTTTGTTCGTATTCGAATGAAAAGTTTCCTAGCATCTTCTGTTGCTACTTTTTTCATGTTTTTTGCTTCCTGCGTCGTGACGTTGGACGCCTTTATTGTTCCGTGCGCAGCCGATGCAATCGCCGGGTATAATTGAAACAAACTTTTGGACATCCTGAGGCTGACGGGCTTGCGTTATGCCGCAATCCACTAGTGTCATCCCCTCGCAGCCGCAGCGTGGACGATGTTAACATTAATTCGATTTAAATTTCAAGGATCACCTGCTACGCTGCATATGAATAAGTATTACGATGTTGCTGCTGCAGCTGCTTCGAATGCTGTTAAACTGCACAAATGTCCTGACAACTGATCAATAGTTTTCGGCTGAGAGGACGGTACTCGTACGTATCCGTGAGCAGAGTGCCATACACTTAAAATATTATTTTGGATGTTGGATTTCTTTTTAGTTTGCTTTCCGATTGTATAGGGTGGATGAGGCATGTGGTGCGCACATTGGACAGAGGGCGTACTTGGGTTAGCCAACATTTTTGGGGAATTTGTCTTTAAGGCTTAAAGGGATTAAATATAGGAGGTGGACTGAGGACAGCAAGAAATTTAAGGTACAAAGTTTTGTCGGTTGGATTTGTGAATTGGAATTTTAAATTTGCAGATTTCTTCTCTTGTCAGGTCTTGTCCTTTTTTTTTTTTTTGCTTTGCTCAGTTTTCTGGGTTTGGTTGCTTGTGCGAACAGAGGAAGAAGAACTTTATGGAATATTTGGTTCGGAATTTTCTATTGATAAGGGGTTAAGGTGTCTCACAGCCCGATATATTTAATTATAAATATTCTCTGAATTGCTGGAGAAAATTTTATGCAATGAGAAGGGTATGATAACAATGTAAGACGGAAAAAATATATTAATGACGCATGATGCTATTGGAAAACCAATGTATATCGGATGGATTGTGTAACGAAACCAAATTAATAAGAATACAAAAGAATAAATTGACGGCTGAAATATTAACTGGGAGCCAAAAAAGAAAGTCAGTCAATATGTACTCCTAGCATTTGTTTTTTTTTTTTTATTAGACTTCTCTCGGGAGAGGCGAACCTATAGCGCCGAGTCGGCGCCCCGAGAAGCCATCAAATAACTGTTGCAGTTCTTTTTGAACAGTTGCAGGTTGTAATGCTCCGGAAACACTCGCGTGGGAAGGGAGTTCCACAGCTTCCCCGCATTGTAGTGGAACGAGTTCTGATGCAGGGATGTGCGCGCCGTCGGGAGATGAACCACAAACGGGTGCGATCCGTCGGATTGTCTTGTGGAGCGCATATAAGCCGAATTGCGTGGAACAATACCAAGAATCTCCGAAGAACAGTACCCGTGATAATATCTGTAAAACAGACAGAGGTCGGCTACGCGCCTTCGATGTGATAGCGACTGTAGTCCCGACGTCAGCGCCGAGTCCCCGATCAGGCGGATCGCTCGTCTCTGTATGCTATCAAGTAGGTCGAGAGTATGTTTAGGAGCCGAGCTCGAAACATGAGAGCGATAGCGCGGGTCTAATTTGGAATTTATATAGGAGAAGAAGTTGGGCCGGAGTAAAATATTTCTTGGCTCTCAAAAGATAGCTCAGATTTCCTGAGGCTGACCTGGCGATGCTCGACACGTGTTTATGCCATGATACATTCCCACAGACCGTGACACCGAGCAATCTCAAACTTTACCCAGCCTCAAAGGCCCAGCCATACATCATCAGCTGTGGAACCGATGATCCACTTTTCTTTGTGAATGTTGTATATTGTGTCTTCGCTGCATTGAAGTCGACGAGATTGGCCTTTCCCCACTGCAGGACCCTATCTAAATCCTGATAAAGAGTCAATCTGTCTACATCTCAGCTGATGCGACGCAGATGCACCAATCGGCCGAACAGTCGAAAAGGAGGAAACAAGCGAACTATCATCCGCAAAACTAAACACTTTGTTATCCATTGCCTCCAACAAATCATTTATGTGAAGCAAGAACAAGGTTGGAGCCAAAATAGAACCCTGGGGCACTCCTGAATTAACAGGATACAGATCCGAACACTCGCCGTCCACAACAACCCGGATCGATCGATTCTCGGGGAAGCTCCTCGTCCAGTCGCAAAGCTGTTGGGAAAGTCCATATGAACGAAGTTTGCTCAGCAATGCCCCGTGCCAGACGCGGTCAAAAGCCTTGGAGATATCCAATGCGACCGTTCTTGACTCACCATGCCGTTCAATCGCAGACGACCATATATCGGTTATAAGTGTCAAAAGGCCTCCCGTGGACCGCCAGCCACGGAATCCGTATTGACGATCATTCAGAAGTCCGTTGCGCTCCAAATACTTAACCAACTCTGTATTAATGACTTTTTCCATTACCTTAGATAAAATAGACAGTAATGCTATCGGACGGTAATTTTGTGGGAGACACTTTTTTCCCCTCTTTGGGATTGGCTGAACTCGAGCGATTTTCCAGCAGGCAGGAATGGTCCTCCGTGCATAAGATAAGCGGAAGAGTCTGCCAAGGACCGGCGATACTTCTGGACCACAGTTCTTAAGGACTATTGCTGGTATTCCATCCGGGCCGGCTGCCTTCCTACAATCCAGTTCACGTAGAATGCGTTGAATAGTGCGCGGACGAAATCTCACATCCCGCATGGAAGACCGTACTGGCGCGATCACAGGTGACTCCAAAAGGCCGGGATCGAGGTTTGAATTCGCGGAAATTAAATTCGCGAACGCATAAGCTTTATCCTTTGAATTCGTGACTAACGTCCCGCTGTCTGTCGCCAACGGACGGAAGGAGGAGGATGCGAAGTTACTGTTGACAGATTTTGCCATTGACCAGAAGGAGCGCAAACCAGTTGGGCACCGAAGGAGCTTATTGGTGACTCTTTCGTTGTGAACCTTCTTCGCGGTATCAATTGCCTGGTTGCACGCGTTTCTGATTCTAACAAAATTCGTTCTGTTAACAGCGCCATTGCTTAAAAGCTCTAGTTTTTGCCGCTGTAATCTGTTCGCATTTTTTATCAAACCAAAGTTTATCAGACGAACTTCGTTTGGAATGTGGAATATACATCTCCATCCCCAGAAGAATAATCTCTGTTACCGACTGCACGCAAGCGTTAACATCGGAGTTTCCGAAGCACACCTGTGGGGGTTCTTTAAAGCATTCACAAAGAACCACCCATTCCCTTTAAATCAACCCGCCTTTCCACACCCAACAAAGCCATTTTGCTTACCTGTAATCGAGCAGCGTAAGCTACCCGTCAGTACCTTGCACCTGAAATATAAATCCACGGCAAGATTACCATCTTGCTATGTCATCAACTAAAACCATTTCGGTTCGTCTGCATGAACCGATCGGTTTCTATGGGCGGCCACATGCCCATCAAACACAGACCAATACTTCCGAGTATTCTTGTTCCCTACAAAGCATAGCGCAACTCGCGCATAACTGCCAAGAGCCGAATTCTTTGCCAGTGTAAATATTCACACTGGAATTCGACCCTCGATTCGCTATGGGTGCAATGCACAATTGACGTGGATAAATACACAACCGCCATTGTGTAATCATTCCGATCACCAGATCAGGTCCCACGGTGTCATTCCCTTAAACAACTCTCGTACCATTAACCAAGGCAAACAAACGCCTGCAAATACCCAGCAAATACCAGCACCAACCATAAGCAGCTTACCTGTATACGAGCAGTACAAAGCTCTCTTCAACAATTTCTTACCAGCAATCGGGCAGCGTTAAGCTACCCTTCAACCACCAAGGTCTGCGAATTCTTCGGTATGCCCAAGCGCCTAATCACCGACAGAGGTACAGCATTCACAGCCAGCGAATTTACAAGATATTGTCAAACCTACGGCATACAACATATTATGATCGCCGTTAAAACACCACGTGCCAATGGACAAGCGGAGAGGTCAACCCCATGATTGTAGCGACGCTCGAGTGTGATCATGTCGCCGGCAGGGAGTAGGCACAACAGTTGACCATTCAATGGAGTCTGAATACGGTGAGGAGCGCAACCACAAGATGACACCTTACGAACTAATGTTTGCCTATACGCCAAAGGAAATAGCTGGAGACAAATTATTGTTGGAACTTTAATAGGAAGTATGCAATGATCAAGGCGAAGTGAAACAGGAGCGAGATGCTGCCCTGCGCAACAGCATGGCAGATCAACAAAAGCAGAAGGAACACTTCGATAAGGCCGACAGAAAACCAACCATATATAAGGTAATAATTTGGTCCTGATAGAACGGCAGCCTGCAGCAACTGGCGAGTCCCAGAAGCTTGCTCCAATTTATAGGGGACTGTACGTCATGTCAAAAGTGGTGGTAAATGACCGATATGTTTTGAGAGAAGCCCCAGGAACCCGACGGACCCAAAAGAAATTCGAGTCCAAAGAAAGTTCAGGGAGGATGATGAGGCGGTGGGGCCTTTTTGTGACAACAGCCATTCTGAGGGCGAAACAGACGAAACGGAATCAGCTTACAGAAAAATTCGAGGTCGAGTCTTAAGTCAGTACGGACGAGTAGTAATACACCTTTCCCACTAATAGACATTATTTTAAATGGTGAAGAACAATTATGTTCAGTATAACTCCGACTCTGGCGCGGCTGACGTTTACTTCACGGGCACTGAAAGGACACTAACTTCACTGTTCGTTGAGTATGCAGTATAAAAATTGCGCATGACGGTCTCTCTTTTTCCAGTGGTGAATAGATAACCCAACTAGGGCAATGTGCAGTGAAAAAGATCTTATGTCGGGAGCATTCTATCCCAATGATATGTATATGGAGAATACTCTTCAGAATGGATTCATTCCCCCAGAAGCGTTCCCTTTCTTGGATAAAAAAGGACTTATCCAAGACAAACATGGAGTCCCAATTATTTACCACGCTTTCCATGGTGACAGGGATAAACAAATTCTCCGCGATAACGATATCTCTAATATTCCAGATCGCTTGCGTTTTAGTATGGTGATCGGTGAAAGAGATAAGTCAATATAAAGGTCGATCTCGTCCCAACTGGTGGTGGATCAGTGATGAAGAAAGGACTGTACGTACCACAAACATGGTATGCCTCTCAGGCGCACCGCTTTCCTTCCCGCTATCCCCAAATTCCCAATAATTTTTTTTTTTTTTTTATTTTTGCTTTTATTTTTATTTTCATTTTTATTTTTTAAATTTTTTTTTTAATTTTTTTTTGTTTTCCTTGTTTATGTTTGCACGTTTTGTGTCGTTTTATTTTTTATTTTTTTTGCTTATCAACCCCTCTATATAAGTAATTAAAAAAAAAAAAAAAAAAAAAAAATTGGAAAAAAATAATAATAATAAATAATACATGATATAGAAGAAATTATTATTATTATTATTATTATTATATTATTTACTGGAACCCGGAAGTTCATGACCTCACCGACTCGGCTCCGCCATTGTTCCCTGTCCTGTGCGCTCTCCTTCCACGTTCGATCATCCGTTCCGATCTCCTCGAGGTCCAATCTAACATTGTCCTCCCATCTCCGTCGCGGCCGTCCTGTCGGTCTCTTCCCCGTTAGTTTACCGTCAAGAATTCTATGCACGGTCCTATCATCGCCCATTCGCGCTATGTGTCCGGCCCATCTTAATCTTCGCGACTTGATTACTCTCACTATTGTAGGTTTGCGGTATAGCTCTTCCAATTCGTGGTTGTGCAGTTTCCTCCGTTGTCCTGACTCCTCGTCATATTTGCCGCCAAATATACCCCTTAAAACTTTATTCTCGAATACGCGGAATTTGTTCTCTTCCCGTTTTGTGAGAGCCCATGTTTCGCATCCGTATAGAGCAATCGGCATGATTATGGTTCTATAGACACGGAGCTTTATATTACGTGATAGCAGTTTGGATTTTAAGAGTTTATTGGCTGCATGCCAACTAGCGTTGCCGGAATGTAGCCTTTTGTTAATTTCCTTTGATGTTTCGTTTCTGCTCGTCAGTATCGTTCCCAGATATTTAAATTCTTTGACATTTTCAAATATCTTGCCCCTGACGTTTATATGTGTTCTCTGAGGTCCACCTGCTCTCGTCGTAATCATGTATTTCGTTTTGTCTTCGTTTATTTCTAGGCCCACCTCTTCTGCTGCTTGCATGATGATTTCACAGTTTTTACTTATAGTTTCGAGATTATCGCCCAGAACGGCGATGTCATCCGCATACGCGAGCATTTGTGTGACCCCGTGCAGGGATGATCCGGTCGTGTTGTCGTCTTGTACCTTTCTGATAACATACTCGAGGACAAGGTTAAAAAGGCATGCTGAGAGGCCATCCCCTTGTTTTAGACCGTCCCGGATTTCGAATGGTTCTGAGAGGTGGTTTTCTATTCTAACTCGCCCTTTGTTTTCGTTCATGCAGATTTGAATGAGGGCAGCATATTTTTTCGGGATCCCCAGCTGAACCACAATATGGTAAAGTCTTTGCCTTGCGACTGAGTCGTAGGCTTTTTTGAAGTCCACGAACAGTTGGTGAACCGTCTCTCCGTATTCCCACTTCTTTTCCAGCAGTTGCCTTATTGTGAACATCTGGTCGCTTGTTGACCGGTTCCGACGGAATCCGCATTGGTAGTCTCCCAATATTTCTTCTGCGTATGGTGTGATTCTTGCCAGTATGACATTTATTAATATTTTGTATGTGATTGGGAGCAATGATATTCCTCTGTAATTTTCGCAGCCAGATCTGTCGCCTTTTTTGAAAATGGGGATGACTATTGAGGTTTTCCAATCTTCCGGAATGACTTCCTTGTCCCGTATTATTTTAACCAGTTGGTGGATGTTTCGAGCGGTTGCCCCACCTCCATGCTTCACAAGCTCTTCCGGTATGCAATCGACTCCGGGAGCCTTGTTGTTTTTCAATCGATTTATCGCGTCTACAACTTCGTCGAAAGAGGGCTCTGGGATCTGGGGATCGGCTGTATGTACGTCTGGTGCGTTTATTTGTGGTTGATGGGTGCGCACATTGAGCAGGTTTTCAAAGTACTGCTTCCATCTTGTCACGATATTTTCTGTTTCTGTCACCAGACAGCCGTTTGTGTCTCGGATTATTTTGGCTCTCCCTCGGTAGCCATTTCTAATTGAATTTATGCCGGCATACATACCTCTGCTGTTCTTTGCTCTGGCATTTTCTATGATTTTTTCAATCCGAGTCTTTTCCCATTCGCGTTTTTTGCGTTTGAAAAGTCTAGTTGTTTCTTTCCGAATTGTCGCGTATCTTACTGCGTTGACTTCATCATATGCTGCTAAGTGGATCATTCTGAGGCGTTTACGTTGTTCGATCTTTGCCCTGCACTCATCGTCAAACCAAGGTTTGGACTTAGTTGTTTTCTTAAAGCCTAATACCTCTTGGGCTGTTTGTTTGATTGTGTCTCTGATCGATGCCCATTTAATGTCCACACTATTGGCTTCCTAGAAGAAAAAATAATAATAATAATAAATAATACATGATATAGAAGAATAAAACAAATTTTAAAAAGAAAACATCAATTATTGTGACATGCTATATACACACTAGTTATTCTACACCGCAAGGCATAAGAAAAATGATAATGTATAATTTAGAGTGCTTGTAAGTTAATATAAGAATGATATTTGTAAAATAGAAGTTAACATTTAGTCTTAAGTTAAATCTGTAATTTAATTGTTAAATAAATGTGGAGATAAAACAAAACAAACACCGGTCGCTTCATCTTGTGTTGATGGCCTCCCCATGGCCGCACATCAAACAGATGGTGAAAACCTTTTCGTTCAAGTACCACCATACGAAGTAATCGGGGGCAGTCATATCAGGGGATCGTTTGGGCTCATCGATGTCACCCCTTCCTATTTCGGACTGGGATATTGTCGCTAAATTTACATCGTAACAAGAGCTGTGTGTGATATAGCACCGTCTTGTTTGAACCAAATATTCTGTAGATCCAATTAATAAAATTTGGGAACAAAAAAGTTTTCCAACATGTCTTGTAGGCCGTTCACCCGTTACAGCATCCTCAAAGAAATATGGAGAAGATTATAGTGGTTTTTGGTGCATCAGTTCAGGGTTTACAATGTTCCAATAGCAAATATGCTAGAAACTAAACTACAACAACAAATAGATAGTTATATAAGGTGTTTTATTATTATAATATCAACATGTTGTTATGACGTTAGCTGTTCTATAATAAATTGCCAGCTACCACTTTCCACGGTATCAAATGACAAGTAACAAATCTCATGCAAACTGAAATGGTGGCCAAATAAAACTGACCTGGAATATAAAAAGCACTATGTATCTCTTCCTTCATAGACTGATTTGGTACTCGATGATTCTTGCCCGTATCTGATGGAGGATGCAAATGACTTAATGAATGAGTTGTGAACTAGAAAAACAGTTCACTGATCTTTGGTAGATTTCGTCCTATTTCAATATTTAAACAAAACCCTCTTCATGTACCAAAATTTCATCGGAGAGGTAATCAAAATAGTGTTACCTTATTTTTTGGAACTACCCATAAAATGATTTTTTTTTTTTTTTTTTTTTTTTTTTAAAACATTTTTTATTTTTCTTTTTATATTCTTAATTTCTAAATTAAAGGCTAGACAAAAAATGCTTAAATTCTAGCTTAATTATCTTATATAATAACTTACTGGTCCTTCGCAGACGCTCTAAGCTAAACATTACTTAACATTTGTATAATTTGCCTTTCGGCGACAGAACTTTGTGGCAGTACTGATATTTAGTTGAAATACAAAGAAAAATTTGAAAAACTTTGTCAATTTTTTTGTTTTTTTTTTCTTAAAATTTAACTTACTTAACTTGCCTAATATATATATATATATATATATATATATATATATATATATATATTTTTTTTTTTTTTTTTTTTTTTTTTTTTTTTTTTTTTTTTTTATGTAAAAGCACTTAACCTAACTTAACTTAAATCTTATACTACCCTAATTCTAGAAAAGCTAAGTCTATGTAAGCTAGCTGATGATAGTATGATTCTATACTGACTTTGGTATCCAGGTCTTTATATGCCATTCAACCACCAGAACTGTTGACGCTGTCTAATACTATCGTCCCGGTCTCTGTGGGAGATAGCCCTACTGAAGCGCAGGAGCTGTTCTTCGGTGCGCGCTACTTCCCGGTCGTAGCACAATCGCCCGTCTACAGATGATCTACTTACATGATAGATCAGCGGAATTCCGGATCTATCCTGTATAAGCCCTTTCATATCCAAGTCAAGGAACGCCTCTGGTGGAACAAAGCCGTTGCGACGCACGCTCTCATAGTACAAGGTGTTTGGATAATAGGCCCCGAAAATTAGGTCATTGGACGAGCTTATTGCTCTCGCAATATGTCCTCTGATTAATTTAATCATAAAATTATCCACCCTATTTATGTACGCTTCATTATATAAAGTCTCATTTGAGTAATACTTTTTATAGTCCGATTCCGGTGTCCGATATAATCTGAGACAACTTCTGAGACACTTTCTTTCGAACACCCGAATCTTTTCCATCAAATTTGGACCTATGTTGAACCATACTGGGCAACCATATATGAGCATTGGCCTGATTAGCGTCATGTAGCATATGACTTTTACCTTGCTGTCAAGTTGGCTACTGTGAAATAGCCTCCTTGTCATAGCAAAAGTTTTCCTCGCTTTGAGCAAAGCAGCCTCTACATGTCTGTTGAAATACAGATATTGATCTAGCCAGATGCCCAGGTATTTAACTAAACTCTTGGTTTCCAGTTTATCTCCATGCGGTCCCACGATAACTAGCTTTCGCCAGTTTTTCCTTGTGTCGTACGTGGCTTTATATAATGGAGTTCTGAATAGGATGGCTTCACATTTCTGGAAGTTGATCTTAAGTTTCCAGTCATTGCAATAGCGCTGCACTTTGTTGAAGTCTCGCTGTATTAATCTATTTATGATCGCAACTTTCGGAGCTGTTCTGTAAATTATGAGATCGTCTGCGTACGCAATAGCCTGCGGAAGTGCATCTAATAAGTCGCTAATGTAAATGTTAAAAAGAATCGGAGAGAGTACCGCGCCCTGTTGCAAGCCATTCTTGATATTATACGTTTCATTAGAGGTCACATTACCACTTTTGACCACGAACCTCCTGTCCTTTAACATATCGTAAAGTACATATAGTAAAGGCTTATGTATGCCATGTCTGACCAGTTTGTAATACAACCCTTCGATCCAGACGGTATCAAAGGCTTTCTCCAAGTCGATCAGACAGGCACCTGTGCATTGGTTCCTACATTTATTCCATTGTATGTCGGAGACCAGTTTAGCTGCGGCATGTGTGGTTTCATGACCCGCCCTAAAGCCAAACTGGTTATTTGGAATAATGCTATTGTCGTCTACCCATTTTAGCAGAGCTTTGTTAATGATTTTTTCAAATACTTTACTGATGCTTGGGAGTAAACTTATCGAACGCATGTTCCTTGGGTTTGTACAGTCTTTGCCCTTTTTTGGGATGGGCTGAATGATAGCCGTTTTCCAACGCGCGGGATAATATGCATTATTCAACGCGTTGTTAAACAGGACCGTGTATATATCTATTGTCATTGGGGGCAGGTTCTTGAGTACGATGTTAGGTACTCCATCTATTCCCACTGACTTTTTGCTTCTTAATGAGTCGAAGATACTCTGGATTCCTTCCCTTGTTATTAGAAGGCTATTAGCCACTACACCATTGGCATTAATGTCAATTGACAGATTATCTTCACTGAATTCGGTAAAACCCGGATTCTCCGATTGCCAAAGTGAAATTTCATTCCGGAGGTGCAGGTGATTGAGTAGAACTCTGTCCTCCAGGTCGTGATTTCGATGAATGCTTTCATTCACCTTGTACATTTCCTGAAAGACAGCTCCCAAAGCGTTCACCTTTTCCAAAGGATCTTCGATCACGAAGAGCTCACCATTGAGGATAGCGTTCTCTGCATCTATGCCAATGTTGGTTAGCAGCTGCTTGTTTACCTGGGTACGTGGGATTTGGAGACACTGAATCTCATTTTGATTATTTCTCCTGAATATTTTATTTATTTGTGGGAACATATTCGGGTTATTAGTTTTTATAGCTCGAATTCTGTTGTTCCAATACAAATTTGTTGCTAATCTATAATTAGCTTTAAGTAATTGTTGGAGGTTTTTTAATCGGGATTTCAGTGATATTATCTCCTGGTCTTGTCTGTCTGTAAACTGTCTGTGTAATTGTTTTAATTTCGATAGCAGTCTGCTCTTTTGCCTGTGGAGTGCGTTTATTGTTGCGTTTCTGTACATGTTAGTGTGATCTGTAACTGTTGTTTTGGGAATTGTTTTGTCCATTGTTCGTTTTATGGTTTCGTCCATTTGTTGAATGTATTTGTCGATTTCGACATTAGTCAGGTTTCTGTTTACTGGCAGATTAAAGTCATTCGAACGAAGTTCTCTTGTTAATGATCTGGTGAACCGCGGCCATCGCATTGCCCCGTAGTTATAGGGTTGCGGGATCACGAATTCCTCCAGATCTGCGAGCTCGTTCGGAAGCTCCATTACTGCCGTGAATGCACAGTGGTCACTATCGTATTCAATTGTCCGTAAACAGTTTGTGTTTCGTCTATTGGTGTTAAGTATTCTCAGTCGTGAGTCGATTAGCAAGATATCTAAGAACGATCTACCTCTAGGGAACGATGGATATTCGGTAGCTAGCAGGTCAGTTCTATATTCAATATGAAACTGGTCTAACCAGCCAGCCAACTGATTTCCTCTGGCATTAGATATATAATTTCCCCAATTTCTATGCTTGGCGTTCATATCTCCCCCTAGGATAAAGTAATTTTTGCCCAGGTGCAATTGTAAGCATCGGAAGAGAGTCTCGAGCTCTGCTATAAATAGATTATGTTGGTGCTCCTCAGGTGCGTAGACCGCAATCGCATACAAACCCCTTCCTTGCTGAAGGGGTATGCGTACGATACAGGCTTCCAGCACCCGGAACCTGCGCACTTCTCCACTATATATAACTTTATGAGGGATCCCTTTTCTAATAAAGATTGCGACACCCCCCCCTTGAGAGGAGTTAGGTCGGTCTCTTCGTATAATATCGTAGTTTTTATGCCATATCTTGTGTCTCTGGTTTAACTTTGTTTCCCCCGCCAGAAGTACATCAGGCCGTTCAACTTGCAACAGGTTGAAAAGATTGGCTCTTCTCTCAGTTCTTATTAGTGAATTTACATTCACGACAAGAGCTTTTATTGATGTTGTGGTTAGAGGGTTTATATTGACTTTTTGTTTAGATTGGGCAAGTACGAGTAGATCTCGTTTATTTGGTTTTGCAGCTGTGTCATCTGTCTCTGCAGATTAAGCAGAACCGTGACCACGTCCGCTTGCGATGTTGTTTCAGTCTGTGTGGGAGTATTTGTGGCTACCAATGTTGTAGCCTGGTTTGATGGTCTCCCACCCGACGCAACTTGTGCGTACGACCGCTGCGATGTTACGGGCATTGTTGTAGTACGAGCTGGCTCTGTGGTTTTTTGCCGGATCACACTTCTTGCCATTATTTCTCGGAATTTAGGACATCCTCGATAATTAGCGGGGTGTCCCTCATTCCGGCACACTGCGCACTTTAGAAGGGCTTTGTCTTCTACCCTTTCTTTTCCCAGAGGGCACTCTTCTGCCTTATGGTCTTTTCCGCATTTCACGCAACGGTGCTGCATTTCACAGTTCGCCGCCGCGTGACCAAACCTTTGGCAGCGGACACATTGCAGGATGTCTCTGCCTTTTTTTAACTTGTCCCATGTGACACTTTGATGATCCAAGACTGTAATCTTTCTTAGACCACCAATTCTGCTGCTGGGCGTTAGTTGAACCAAAAAGAAGGGTAGCTTGCGGTTTTCCCTTCTTGCCTTGGTTGTAGTGAACGGTTTTACGGAGATAAACTCGAGATCGTCGTGCCTCAACTTTTGAAGCATCTCGAGCAGAGCCTCCGGTTCCACCTCAGGGTCGACACCCTTTAATAGAACCGTTACCCTCTTTGTTTGCTTCGGCGTGAACGAGTAGAATTCCGCGGTGGCCCTTTTTAAGACCTCTTTAATTTTTTCGTGGTCTGCCACCGCATAGGTTTGAATGGCGTGCCTATTACCAGCCAGTCTTTTAACTACAAAATTGTTACCTATCGCTAGCTTACAAAGACTTACCAATTCCTTACACTCAATATCTATAGTGTTGATCGGTGGCATCTTTATTTTTTGGTTCTGATTGTTGCTTTGCCGCTGTTGTGTTGCTTGCTGTGGTCGATTTTGTGTTGATTGTTGCTGTTTCTGTTGCTGTTGCTGTTGCTGTTGCTGTTGCTGTTGCTGTTGGCCGACTTTTGGCTTCGGCTTTTGTTGTTGTTCCGTGTCTTTTTCTTTTTCGAGTGCCGCTATTTTTTTCTTTCGGCGTCTCTCTTCTAGACGGGCTCTTGCCATCGCAAGTTTCGCCTCCAATTCAGTTATTTCCTCTTCTTCATCCTCAGACTCTGAGGATGCAAGAGAAGCGAACGAATTGTTTGCCCCATACATATTAAAATTGTAGGGGGAGGGGCGCCCTCTGTCCTCCTCCATTTGCTGGCCTTTTTTCTCCATTGTTAATTTCGCGGTTTTACTTCGCGTCACAATGGAGATTTTCTGTGTACCTTTTCTTTTGTGTGTTGTTGCGTTTTTGTCGTCCTCCGTGTTCATACTGGTTCTTTCCAATTTGTTTTCATTTAAAAAAAACAAAGGCGACCCGCAATACGAAGCACGAACTCGATTTCTTCCGTACGCCGACTCGAACTTGGCTATCGTCGAGTAGGAATCAGTGACTCTGCCCTCGCGCCAAATGCTGCCTTAAAAACCACTTGCTTAATGAGCAATATATTGTCTGTTTCAATTTTCACGCTTGCGAGGTGATATATTTTAATTGATAGTTTCTTTGTCGCACCTCACTGAAAGGATTTGTTATGCACTTTTTTTTTTATTCTTTAATTTGTTTGTTTGTTTTTATTTTTGTTTATTTTCGATTATTTTCGATTACTTTTGATTCACTTTTCGTTCTTGACTTTGTTTTGACTGTTATTATTGCTGTGAAGCAGCGCACTTTATAATGTCACTGAAACCAATTTATCGTTTTTGCTTGATTATGCTTAATCAAGTGAAAGAAAAAAATGGGGATCTCGGAGGTATGCGATATATTATTATTTTTCTCAACGAGACTATTGCATAGCTAATCAAACTGTTAATGAAATTTAAATTTATTGTTTATTGTTTGTCCTTTTGTTTTTTGTGTTATTGATTTGTTTTCACGTAAACTATTAAACATTTTCGTATGAACTTATTAATTCTTTATTTTTATATCTGCGCGGGTCAAACACAAGCGGCACGCACACGATTACTTTCTCGTCTCGGCCCATAAAATGATTAATGGTATAACTATGAATGACTTGATTAACTCGATTAACTCGATTAACTCTACTATTAGTTACAGATACCAGATATATACCATTTATATGCAAAGAGAGTCTTGGAATGCAAAGGCCTAGATTACTCTTGTCGAAAGTTTCCCAGAATGCATGTCTTGACCCCACCTACACATGAATATGAACTAAAAATTCAAATCGACAGAACTCACTACGACTTATCAGTAGCATCTGATATTAGTCGGAAATACCCTGTAAGCCAACAAACTTTCAAAAGTAATCGTCTCTATCCTTCGTCTATTACAAGAGGATGCCACCAATTTCAGTTCAATAATGAAAACGCATTTAATACTTACATCGGCTTTAGATATAAATGTCCCAATGATCGTCTCAATCCCAACGTCGGCACCCTATGTCTCACGACGTAGACACTAGGGTTCCATAGAATAGCAATCGCAATCCGTTCCACAGACTTGCACGACAACAAAAAGGGAAAATAATTTCCTGCAAATCCCATCAATTGCAATAAAAAATTTATTGAAGAGAGAATAATGCACTGGAATATCCAAACCGAATGCCAATTGATTGCCGGAGATTAGCATCCATAAACAACATTACGGCGTTGTACTCGATCCAAGGACCAGTAAAAAAGTTAAATTGCATGAATAAATCAGGACTCGATTCGTATTTTGTGCATCGTATACACGAAACACACTGCGACTGCTGAATATACTTTAGATGGGTGTGGAATAAAAGGATCTGAATGCACCTCAAGTATCTGCTTGGTGTATCGTTACCAATGCACCAGTACTTCCTCAAAATGTATGCGCTCATACATGGCACAAATGCATTGATTACTTTCTCCTCGACTTATTCTACATTTTTATTCACATCCTTAACATTTCACTTAAACATACAGGCATTAGTTTCCTACCCCCCAAAGGCACAGTCGCCAACAACGAATCACAAGTAAATATCATCTTAAAGATGTTTCATACACGTGCACGGCGAAAGCGTCTGTTAGTTTTGCTAAATAAGAAATCATTTTAGGAAATGTTGTGCAAGATCCTTGGTCGACGTTTTCATTCGTCGGAGCTTGTAGTTCTTGATACCTTTGTAGTGAGAGATTTTTGTGAGACCGGAGAAGAATGGGAACAAGTTAAATGTACCACGAATAGAACAGCATACAGGTACATGGCACGCGGTTCAATGGAGCAGCAGTACATGCACCTGCTACCAAGGATCCTTTGCATGCTGTATACCGCCGAATGTATGAGCATTCTAATCGCAATGTATGTGCTTTTCGGGAACAACACCAAAGCAAAGGAATGCGACTCATAACCTATAGACCAGAGGAACAAAATTCCTTCCGTGGCCTTTGTACAAAAGCCACTCGTCGACATGAATCCGGTGTAGTTATATGTAGGCGATGTACAACCACCGTGTGTCCTTACAACGAATGTTTGCCTCTTACTTTTTCCTACTAATTGGATGGTAGCAGGACAATATGGATGCCCTTTGTGTTCTAGAACATGGAGAACATCTCTGAAACGACTATCTGCTTTTGGTTATTACCCAAAAAATAAAAGCAAATGCAAGGAAAGAGTTATATAAATGCAAGGACACCCGAAAAAATCACGAAAACACAAGAAATACAATAATCGTAATCTTAATCCTTGACATCCCGCACACAAAGTGCAACTACTTGGCCTCACTTCAACTCTATAAAGATCTCTATCCCAGGGACAAAATAAGATGAACAGTGTGGTATGCAAAGAAGCTTCTATGGCAAATGGAGAAATTATTGCACATATCTAGTCCTGCCATAAGAATTGATATGTGATTGAGCGTATTAATTGTCGATGGAATTTAGAGCACGGTAATTTTCAGACGAGTGCTGTTTGACTTGTCACATTTGTGCTTCATTGGCGCATAACGTTTTTTTTTTTTTCACTTCAGTTGTGCACATTCCAAAACAATGGCCGTCCCTTTTCTTTCATTGATTGAAGTCGGAACCCCCATTTTTATTTTAGCTTAATGCAAGCTTAAAATTAACTTAACATA
Organism: Microdon myrmicae; assembly: GCA_963931805.1. Classification (NCBI taxonomy): domain Eukaryota; kingdom Metazoa; phylum Arthropoda; class Insecta; order Diptera; family Syrphidae; genus Microdon; species Microdon myrmicae. Next base: position 116,998,447 of record OZ007500.1, on the reverse strand, counting down.
AAACCTTACAAACTATCTTAGAATCTAGAGTAGTGGTTAAGACATTATTCAATCGAAAAAAAAGGAGAAGAAAACCAGGAAGTTGAAGATGACTGCCGATAGGGGAGGTAGGAGGCTAGGGAAGAGCGAGTGTATGTGGGGGTGGTAAACGCCGCCTTTGTGCGACAGTGGAGGGCATGTGTACGGACTGTGACAGGGGCGAGAGTTAGCGAGGAGGTATTGGGGAGAACTAGTTTGAGACAGAGGAGGGGATTGCAGGGTAGAGGGGTTATTGAAGGGAGTGGGCAGATTTAGGACGGGTTTATTCTGAGACGTCATTTAAGAGCGGGAGTGGAGATGTTGAAAACGAAGGAGGTGAGGAAAGAGTTGGCCTGTCGTAGCATACGCGAGATGGGTTCATTAGCGCGGTAAAAAGTGTGATGAGCGGGCACGTAAAACAGTCGAGGGTTACGTACGTTACTCGGCTTTGTATGCAATGTTAAAGTCGAGAGCAAGCTTGGGCAATTGATTGAGCCAGACAGAAGGCGATGGACAAAGGTGATGTCGGCATGGATTCTGCGCTCTTCAAGTGTGTTTAGATTGTTTAGAGGGAGCCCGCTTGTGTATGGTGGTAGAGTCAGCGGATTTTCCCAGTTTAGTCCGCGGAGGGCAAAGCGTAAGAAACGACGTTGAACACCCTCAATCCTGCAAATGTGAGACACTTGATACGGGGACCAGGCCTGACTAGCGTATTCGAGTAGTGGCCGGAAAAAAGTTGTGTAGAGTGATCGGGTGACATAGGGGTTAAGGATTTCCTTCGACCAGCGTTTGACAAACCCAAGGGCGGTGTTGGCCTTGAGGATTATGTAATCAATATGTGCGGTAAATTTGAGCTACTTGTAGCATAGGACACCCAGATCGCGAATCAATTCAACCGATGTTATCGGTTGGTTCAGTAAGAGATAGGAGCGTGGTGAGTGGGGGAACTCTTCCGAGAGAAGGTGGTTGTGTGACATTTGGCGATATTCATTTCTAGACAATTATTTTGGCACCAAGTCGAGAAGCTGTCGAGATCCGATTGGAGAAGTGAGGAGTCCAGGGGAGAGCGGGTTGTCTCGAAAATTTTGGAATCATGCGCGTAAAGCGAGATGAAGGAGTGATTAATGCAAGAGCCTATGTCGTTTAGGGTTAGGATAAATAGGAGAGGGCCGAGATGACTGCCCTGGGGGACACCTGAGGTTGGGAAAAAAGGATCGGAGAGGGTGGATCCAAATCGCACGCGGCAGGTCTGATAACTGAGATAGGATGAGACCCACTTAATCAGCAGAGGTGTAATATTTTTGGTGCACCACCGTGCTTCCGGTTCCCCGGGAAGAGTGGGCTACCGTAGTTGTCTTTCATGGATGTGTCGATCTCTTCTATACACTTTCCGCGTACTAAACACGCTAAACACTCGCAAAAACAAACACTTCAGTTTCTTTCTACAACTGATTTTATTTTTAGTTTAAAAATACTAATTTACATTAAACTTATATTATTTTTTTAAGAGGTCTTCTCCTCACGCGCGCTACACCCAGACTCCTTCAAGCGACTCCGGTCAAGTCACCTTCTCACTTCAAAATTCTAATTTTCAAATATCTTTATGTTCTTTCGAAGGTCAAGATGCATCGCCACTTATCGTTTGATCCTTTATTGGGGGTTTTATTTGTATTAGCCACCTGGCTAATGCAAACAAGAATTTTCGTGCATTTCAAATAGGTAGCACAAGATCTGTGGAAATTGGTTGTTAGTTTAGGATCTGAGAATCCGTGTCTATTAGCTAGTCATAAAACATCTGGTGTGTGAAAAAATTATGTTTATGATTGTAAGAATTGTGTGTCGGCGTATCGAATAGATATGCCTTTGTTTGGAGACATGCACTTTTAGGTTTTGGATCTTGCAGGTTTTTTAGGTGCTAATTGCTTTTAGCTTACCTGGGAAAATAATGCATTATGCTGTTTGATTTTAGGAAATTGAATCGAACAAATGCATTAAATTGAATAAATAAATGTGAATTCAATAAATGAGAGTTTGAACGTTTAGTTCGATTTGGTTACAATGTTATGTTTGGAATATCAAGTGGATTTTCTTATAGGTGGGAGGCAAATGTAATGTGGGTGGAATTGTAATGTGGGTGGAAATGTAATGTGGGAGAAAAATGGTAGGGCTTCTTGGAGCACTACAGGGGTTCGAAACCGGGGGAAGATAGCTTGAAGAAAATGAGGTTATGGGAGATTTTGTCGAAGGCCTTGTTAAAGTCGGTAGCGACTACATCAACTACTTCTATATACGTTTGATATTTCCTCGGGTGTTGTTATGGGGACGTGTGGCGGTTCTTTAATACATTCCCAAAGAACCGCCTATCCTCTTAAATTAACCACCTTCCAAACCCATAGTACTTACCTGCAATTAGGGGCAGCGTAAGCTCCCCTGCAGCATCACACCTGAAAGCTAAACCTCATCAAGGCATGCATCACATTGAATTATTATATGAACCGCACCATATCTCCGTCGGCTCGGCTTGTCAGCAATTATAATAGATAAATACTTGCTGGCCAGCGTAATTGTTGACACAGTCGTAGCCGATGGGTTTTGCTGCGGTTCATAACCATTTATTGCCCCAGTCCCGAGGTTCGCAACACTTGCGACCAATTTCCTTTATCGGTTATCTACCGATCAAGGGATTTGGGCACTAATATGATTGACGTTAGACAATCATACCCTAGATCATGCCTAACGATGCCTGTAAAACAAACAACAGCTACCATAGCCATAGCAAACCATCGGTTTGCTTATCGCCACGAAAAATCTATTGCCTGCAATGGCATAAGTCTGGGGCGATTATGTAAACAGCCGATGTTCCCATATAGCATCGCCTAAATCACAAATAATATGTATCGCACCGTTTGAACCTTGAAATGTCGTTTCTGTTTATTTAGGACACAGAAACCTATTTCTTCCTTAGGCGATCTTCGCTATCGCGTATCTCACAATTCCTGCAATGCATTACACCAGCCCATGTGTATTCAGGTGCACTTTCGTCGTTGCCGATATGCAGGCTGAAGGGCAACGTACTTGTCCTATACGGACACATATAGAATCCTCCCACACCGATGTAATCCACCAGCGTTGAATTTGACGGATATGGATTGCATCGGTGAGTCAGATTCCTATTACCGCAGCGGACAGTCGCACCCGCTTAGAGTTCCGCCTTTTACCAGCCCCGCTACTGAGTAGCTAATTTCATTTTTTTTTTTTTCGCGTTTAAATATTTGAGTTGGAGTGCCGTTTTTCCTTGCTGTCATCTACTCGCGCAATTAGTTTTGTTCGGTTAAGTGAACTTCGTCACCACGATCCTGAATTACAGGATCATATTGTTAACTCCTAGTTACCAGATTAGTGAATTAAGTTGTGAACGTCCCGTATTATGCGCATGTGCCGATGCCATAACGCAAATTTAAATAAAGAACACTTGCTAAGAAGTACTTGCGTGACTATTTATTACCTTCGCTTGTTTGGAGTTGATTTGTTTCGTGGCAAAATTTCGGAGAAACCAATGGTAAGTGTTTGGGTGTTGAGTTGAACTAGTGCCCATGTACGGTACAATAACCAACCCCTACAGACTTGCATTATCTGACGATGGGCATCAAAAGACGTCGTCGACGTGGAGAGAAAAGCTCAGCTATGCTTCCTGAAATGATTCTACAGGTTTTCAATTATCTGACGTCTGACCCTCTCATCACGTATGGATTTTTCATAATGTGTACACCCTAAACGAACTATTAATACCCTTATAGTATTAAAACGTGCAAGGCGGCGTTGGAATTGAGGAAGAAAAAATGAACAATGGAGAGATTAGAAAAAGTACAGAATACAAAGAAAGAAGAGACTGGGAGCCATAATGCATTGGACCTGTATATTTGCTAGCTATTGAGTGGGGTATGCTCACTAGGCAAGCAAAGATGCTGGTAAACATCTCATACGATTTTCCAACCACAAATTGCTGCAAATATCTGAATCCCCTCTTTGTCGTTTTATTACCATGCCCCTGACCAAGTACGTCACGATAGATATGTCATGTATACACAACAAACTGATCTGACAATGGCCAAGGAAAACAAACAACCACGTGCTGGATTTATCGACCCCGATAAATTTGAAACGATTAACATTCAGTCTTTCGTCGCTTTTCATAAGTCGCCCCACCTGTGGGTATATTCGAACACTCTACCAAATCGTATAGTGTGACGTTGATGTTGTGTTTCGTGCGATTACTTTTTATCGTCTTGGTAGTTTCAAAATCCTTCTAATACCAGAAAGTTGGCATTATACGAACAGTGTTTTCTGACGTTCACGGTGCGCGAATATATAAATTAAAAAATAGTACACCCTCAACTTTGAGTTTCAAAAGAAAGTAGCTCTCGTATAGTTTTATGAATGGGTTGTGTTGAGGGTTGGTCCCCTCCTTCGGTGAGTGGTTTCTCACATAGAGACGAAAATGAAAACGGATGTTTTGAGACAGTGAAGAAACTTTATCATTTCAAACTACTACGTAAGCAGAGGACACTGCTGCCCTATTCGGAACCACAACTGTCCGATAAAAAAGGTACAAAGTTTTGGCATAGAAACAATTTTATTTGGTTGAAGGGCGACAAATTACTTAGGAATCAATTCGAAAATCCAACTCTATGTGCTCAAGGATATTGAAGCGCTAAAGCCCTTTTTGGTTTTGTCCACATCCCTCTTTTAACTGCTCACGGCATACGATTTAATGTGACAAACGAGCAAAGAACACACATACACAAGAAATATAGTCACAGAAAGAATAACATTTTTTCAAAAGAGGCGAACAGCCGCCGAACTTATCCGTAACCTCTGTAAGCTTAGAGGGTATGCCACAACTTGCTAAACTAGAAGGAGAACAGTAAATCCATATTACCATCCCTTTAGGTAGTGGCAGACTCGGACTCAAACGACTCTGACAACCGTATCCATGACATAAGTTGGTTCGGAAGAACGAACTTTTAGGCAACTATGTTGTTTTCCCGTTGGACTTATCTCCTTGAAGTACTTGTAAACTTTTCGTTTCGAGCTGGCTTTGACAAAGGACCAACAGTGTCGCCTACAAGAATATTACGTTATTATGAGAGTAAAATGTAGAATTTTTTTTAAAGAGTTGGCATATATTTGGATGTTCGGAGTTTTAGATCTACACAAATATGTTTTGATGTATGTTGATTGTTGATAATGCTGGGTGGATCATCGACGGAATACATTTCGTGGTAGTTACAGTATGACGTACAAGTAAGTTACTTGAATAAAATCTCATTCGAAATGAATAGAAGCCTTCTCTTCTGTCTTTTTCACACTTGAGATTTGTTACCTATTTGAGATGCTTAATATGAGGCTTGCTATTCGTATTGAAAATGCATTTACATATTTCTAAAATTATCTTTATTGATTTTGGAAATTCTCTTCCTGATGATCAATATACCTTTGCATTCACCGAAACCATTTCTTATAGCATTCACTTCACTGGAAATGCGGTCAAATCATGCGAGATGTAATACGAACAAATCTTTTTATAGCTAAATGTTGAGGCAATTTCTTATGTATTGTAGTGTACGCATTGAAACTGAACCTCCTTTTCCCCAACTGTACACCCGAAAATTAGATCATAATTCAATTACCCCACGGTCATTGAAACGAAATACCAGACGCCACACGCCAAAGCAAAAAGTATGTCATTGTGAGGTTTTCTAATTTCTTATTACCCCTTTGTATATTTAAATTTTGTTTTAGGTTTTCGTTATCTTACAGCAAATATATTTAATAAAAATTTAGGGTTCATTAAATTTGGGGTTTCATTTGTCCCCTTTGTATATGAAAATTTTAGATTTAGTCTGGGGGTTTCTATTTGTCCCCTTCAATTAACTAATATATATAAAAATGTACATAAGTACCTGTGCTTGTTGAGTGTGTTGCCACTGAGTCCTAGTGTTCGGTATCCTGGTAGGACATGATGATGTCATCGGTTATCCTGCTACCTTGTAATATGTCGACGGGTCTCATGGCCGTCGTTCACTTCATTTACAACACACACTATTGGCCTGCTGGTGCCGCCAATGATATAGTTGCCGCTGTTTGATGTACTTCAAGGATTTGAGTTCCTTGGTGATGCTGACTGCTTCGGGTGTGTTAACGACTATTGTGATATTGTGGATGTTTGACTATAAATATTGGGTGCCGAACTGGCCTCGGTATTTGTTGCACTTTATTGTGTTATAGGGCGACATTGCGATACGTCCACTCGATGTTAGTTCAGAACCTGGGGGCTAATGTAAGTTTTGTTGGGCAATCAGGTGCGCATTGGGCGATGTTGCATAAAACCAGCTGCATCAACATTTGTTGACGTATTGTATTATTGTACAGCACATTTTGGACTCGGTACAGAACTATAGTTGATGCCACTTTCATTGAATTTGTTTTAGTTGCTCTTCCACTCGGCGCTGGCTGGTGAATGTGTAGAGTAGACGAATGATGATTTAGCAGATATTTACCATAGATTCGTTCTTATTCCTGATAGCTGCAAACATTTTTCGACGCCCGGTTATATCCTATAGCTGCTGTTGACGTTGTTTCTTTGTTGGTTCGATAGAGGATTATGGGTATCCCACCGCTGCCACAATTTTTGTTGTGATCCTTCTCTCAGGGAGCATGTCTCCTTGTCCTGAAAAGGATGAGGGATCTCTATAGACCGCTCCTGAGGGGACCCGTTGCGGTCGCCACCGTGCTTCCGGGGCCTCCGGGAAGAGTAGCAACCGATCGTTGAATTCGGTCTTGGGAATCGGCCAGGCGCAATTAAAAATACTTTGTATATACTTTAAATTTATTTTATTAGTAAATTCATTTTCTGGCGTCCTTACACCTCGGACGCCAATTGAGACTGATCCTCGAATACAAAATTCATCGCCCTTTTATACAAAATCTTATCGGGATTTTGTATCGCGGATGAATCGAAATGCAAGACACAACATTTGATTCGTTTATCGCGAATTTTCAATTTAGATTATTGTTTTTTTTTGAATCTGAGTTAAGGATTATGAGATTAGGATGTGTGATATAGTAGGTGGGTAGAAAAGTATGTGGGAGGAAAATGGTAGGGCTTCTTGGAGCACTACTTCATGACAATGGTTATTTCCCGGATCGAACGATCGAATGTATAAGATATAACGATGCATGACACTGTTGCGTTTCTAACACATACACACACAATATACATACAAATAGTGAGTGCTTTTACATAAAATTAAAATAAAATAAAATTAAAAAAAAATGAAAAAAAAAAAATTAATAAATAAATAAAAAAAAAATGGGTAAGTTAAGTAAGTTAAATTTTAAGAAAAAAAAACAAAAAAAATTGACAAAGTTTTTCAAATTTTCTTTGTCTTTCAAATAATTATAAGTACTGCCACAAACTTCTGTCGCCGAAAGGCAAATTATACAAATGTTTAGTAATGTTTAGCGTAGAGCGTCTGCGAAGGACCAGTAAGTTATTATATAAGATAATTAAGCTAGAATTTAAGCATTTTTTGTCTACCCTTTAATTTAGAAATTAAGAATATAAAAAGAAAAATAAAAAATGTTTTAAAAATGAAAATGAAAAAACAAGCAAATAGTGAAGAGCACCGAACGAAAATCGAATAAGAAAAAGCATCAGCCGTATACCAAGCAATAACATAGTGTGGCGATTCCCTTGAACACCACCAATCATCTTCCCATTAACAAGTAAAAACTCCCATCTAGGGCATACAGAAACCTGGAAAGCAAGTACTTACCTGTTCATAGTTGTACCATAAAGCCTTGAAACGCTGTAAAAATTACAATATTTGCTGATGCTAAATCCATCAGCACCAAACAGGCATGTTCCTTGTGGGCAATTTGGTTGCATCACCGTGCAACCAACATGAACAGAACCAATCCATTGAGCATGTCTCGGATCGATTTCCATCATGTAACAGTCATCACCTAGCAACCAACATTGCCCGAACTATATCAAGGAGATATACCTCTACGCGCCAGCCGCACACATGCAGGAAATGTTGTAGCTTTTCCTTTTGCATCCATGCCTACATCGATCGTTTATCCGACCGACAAATACATAAAGGTATATGGCTGATAGCCCAAGCAAGTCGAGTTCTAAAAATGGAAAAAATGCGATCGAGAATTCGACTACGTGGAGATGTCACCAACATGTGCACGATCAGCATAAATGCTTTACGCAGTCGCTGATCGTGCAAACACTTCAACCCCTAGGTAGAGATATTTGCACCAGCTGCAGCCTTGTAGATTTGATCGATCCACGGCCCGCATGCTTGTGGACACACACATGCCATGAGCTGCAGAGACGATCATCGCGTGTGTGTTTTACCCCATTCTTGCAGGACCAAATGCGAGAATGATATCATATATGGTCACTGAAGCAATGGATGGAATTTTTGGTAATTCTGTCGCTTCGGTGGCAATAGTAGTCGTCCAACAGATTCCGTGGAGGCAAGTCAGGCCTCCACGTAAAACGAAAAACGTGACTCGAGGGTGAAGTGAAGACGCTTGTGTTGTGGCGCGTCCGATAATGTTTACGCGGCGTATTATTTTCTTATGTTCATGTGTCTCGCGCAAACGAAAGGGTTGTGTTTAAGAACTCCCCAAGACAGTTCCAAAATTTTGTATACTATAAACGAAAAGACGATCCGAATAAACTACTATTGAAGGCGATTGGGCGCGAGAAAGGAAATTAAAGACGATAGATAATGTGCATCATCAACAGTTTGAATCAATCAAACCTGACCCCAGACTTGTGTTATCCGATTTATGTTTTCGTAATAGTGCCGAATGAAATAAATAAAGTAGTTTAAAACTCATTCCACTGGTTTTAGAATTGACCCAATCGGGAAGTTCATTGCTCGCCGTTGAAGTTCCTTGACGTTTATCCTTTTGCTGCTTCTTCGCTAATTGATCCGCCTTTATTAATGATGTGTCGTTGCATTGCATTACGATAGTCGCGATTATAGTGATGTAGAAAGGACCATCGACAAGATGCCCAATAAAATCAGTCTGTCTCGAGGCAGCGATCGTTTACAGAAGTAAAATGTTTCTAACTTTAGAATGGCATCCACGGCAAGTGCATTCCACAAGGTGATCGTCAGCTCCAGTGATAACAAAGCCGAAAGCGGAATTTTTACCCCACATTGATGACAACCCATGGGGTAACTTCTTGGGATAGGAGTAGAACCGGTGCCAACGACGGCACATATAGATTTTAAGCCATAATAGCACTTCCAGATCAGTTGAGTGTACTTTTCGTGGCATAGAAGCATCACATGCGGTAGTTAGCCACTTCATGACTTTTCCAGCCTGCCTGTTCTCATCGGCATCTGCGTCAGTATATAATCAAGCACTTCCGCATCGAGGTCCTTCTCTTTCCACCCATTTTTTGAGGCTTTCTTTGCCAATAAGCCAGTGATGAATCCACTGTGCGGTAATATTTCGTACATCACAGCTTGGTGGTCACTTTGGGTGTAGGTGTCCAAAACTCGCCACTCCATACTTCTTGCTAACATGGAGCTGGCAAATGTGATGTCGATTTTGGACAGGCTTCTCTCATTTATGAAGGTGTCATCAACACTATAATTAATTAACACCACATCTAGAACTGCGAAGGACTTCGAGTAGTGCCTGGCCTCTACTGTTGGTCCTTGTGTTTCCCCATTCTACTGCCCAAGCTTTGAAATCTCCAGCAACTATAAGAGGGCTTTTATCTCTAGCTTCTTATGTTATCCTGTCCAAAAAGTATTTAAAATATCCTATTTCCCACCTTGGCGGAGCGTAACAACAGTAGAAATGAATTCTTCTGATCTTAGCATTGGCAATTCCTTCCAGCCGCTGGACACTTCTGGAGTCCATGGGGGAATTTCCAGTTGTCCAGATTGCCGCTGTTCCGCTGCTGTCTTCCTCCCATGTAATAGTACCAGTGCCAGGCATCCTGTACTGCTCATTGATGAGTACCACGTCGGCACCATATTCCTTAACCGTTTGGGAAAGAAGATCTTGTGCGGCTCGGCAATGGTTTAAGTTAATTTGAATGCACTTAAACCTGACCAGTTTTATTCAGAAGATTGGACATCGCGTTTTTAAATACTCGGCATTTGAAACTCCTTGTTGAGTGGTGGTTGTGTTTTACAACCCATTGCTGTGTGGCCTTTTTCACCGCATTTCAAACAGTTTTCCGAACGATCTTCTTCGGATTTGCAGGATCTCGCCACATGACCGTATTGCCAACATCTGACACGTCGTGTGGGCGCGATGCATTCTCGAAGTCTGCGTCTCACCCATCCAACCCGTAGAAAACCTGTAGCCAGCAACATGCTAGCCTTTTCTCTTGGTAAGCGGATCATGGTAGCCTACGTGCCATTTGGTTTCCTTCTTAAACTCTTTACCGCTTCCTTTCGGATCGCGTTCAGTGCAGGGAACTCTATAGCGATCGCTGTCAGGATTTCCTCCACACTGGTAACCTCATCTAAATCACGACACTCAACCATGATTTCGTGTGACACTGTTTTTACATTATCATCTTCCTTTAGTAATTGTTGTACCTTTGCTTTCAGTGTCTCGGCGGTGGCCTCTGGGGGGCGTTTCAGTTCTAGCAGCAATTCCCTTTTGCTGTTTTTCGAACATTATTTACGCTATTTCCGAGTTCACTTAACGCTTGGCCTCCATAAACTTCAGTATATTCGCATATGTTTTTCCCCGGTTTTGGATAGACCATAGTAGGCTTTGTGGGATTTGATCAGCCGTTCACGTATTTCTTCTTCCATATTGTTATCGGCTGATACTATTGACCCAAGGTAGTTAAAGGATTGCACTACTTCAAATTCGTGCTCCACTACCTTGATAGTTTGACCAACGTTATGTCTTCTCTTCGCAGATGTTGCCACCATGTACTTAGTTTTCCCCTCATTAATGTGCAGTGCCAGTTTTTGTGCCGCCTGCTCGATCTGGGTGAAGGAGTCCTGTACAGCCGAATCGGATCTACCGATGATGACGATGTTATCTGCATAGGCAAGTATCTGGCTGGACTTGGTGATAATAGTCCCTCATGTTGTTACGCCAGAGTCACGGATTGCTTTCTCCAACGCCAGTTTGAAGAGGAGGCAGGCCAGACCGTCCCCTTGTCGGAATCCATTAAAGATGTTTATTGGTTCGGACAGCAATCCCGCTATTTTTACTTGACTAGTTACGTTGGTCATGGTCAACCTACAAAGTATCAATTTGTTTGGAATGCCGAATTCTCTCATGGCATTATATAGTTCTACCCTGGCTGTGCTGTCGTAGGCCGCCTTAAAGTATATAAATAGATGATATAATGGAATCTTAAATTGCAGACATTTTTCCATCGGCTGCCTAAGGGTGAATATCTGATCAATCGCTGATTTGTCTGGGATAAAGCCACACTCATATTAACTAATGATGGCTTTAGCGTATGGGGCTATCCGATCTCGTATGATAGAGGAGAGTATCTTATAGACGGTACTCAGCAATGTTATACCACTATAGTTGCTGCACACTGTTGTATCTCCATTCTTATGTATGGGGCAAATTATTCCACAACGCCAATCTTCCGGCATCTCCTCTTGCTCCCATATGTGCACCACGATCTCATGAATTGCGTGAAGTAACGCTGTCCTACCTTATTTGATTAGCTCGGCCGGTATGCCATTAGCGCCGGGGGCTTTATTTGATTTGAGCTGTCTTATGGCTTTTAATGTTTCCTCAATGCTTTGTGGCGGCAGCATTTGGTCTTGATATTGCATTGGTGGAGCCTCCAATTCTTCTGTGAGCCTCAATTCATTGAAGTGCACTTCCCATCGTTCTAGAATGCCTTCGGCATCGGTGATCAGATTACCCTCTTTATCCTTGCAGTAAGTGTAGCGTAGTGTGTACCGCGTCATCATCATCATCATCGGCACTAGAACCGGGAATCGGTCTTGGCCTTATTTAGCAAGTCCTGAGGCTTGTTAAATTTTCCATAATGATTTGTTTTTTCCGGTCTTGCGCCAGAGGCTCCCGACAGTGTACAGTGCAGCGTGGTGTGTACCGCGTCATACTGCGAATTATTTGGTAGAACTTCTGCGCCTGATGCGGACCTCGCTCTCTACTTTTCTCTATTTCACAAACAAGGATTTTACCCCCGCCAATTTTCTTTTGTCTGTGAAGACTTTTTTCAGATCTTCTGAGCTCTTTGTATTTCTCCTCGCGAACCCGCGTCCTATGAGACTGCTGCATTGTCTGGTATGCAGCATTCTTACATTCAGTCGCTAGTTTGCACACATCATCAAACCAGTCGCTCCGATCTCTACGACTACTGCCTAAGATGGAGTTGGCAGTACTAATGACAGTATTCTTAAGCTGTGTCCATTTCTCTTCTACGCCCGGCATTCTGGCCCAAGGACTTACTCTCCCTCCATCGAGCTCTTCGAGGGCGAGGCTTAGCACATGACCAAAGGTGTTACTGGTATTCTCATTGCGTGGGGCGCGTTTTGTTTCGAACCTGATCCGCGGATGCAATACGTCTTCGTAAGGCAATCCGCGCTCGGAAAACTGTACCAACAAGATAGTGATCCGAGTCGACGTTGGCACCTCGGTACGTTCGTACCGTCATCTGGCTCGAGGAGTGGCGGCGATCTATCAACACGTGGTCAGTTTTGTTGCGAGTGGATCCATCAGGTGATACCCAGGTGGCGTTGTGGATATCTTTACGCGGAAACCTGGTACTCGCAACGACCACGTTCTTTGATGCTGCTAGTTCGATGACTCATAGACCATTGTCATTAGTGTCCTCATGCAAACTTTGGGAACCTGCGTAGTTCCTGAAAACCGACTACCGACCTATGTTTGCATTCAAATCACAAAAAACGATTTTCACATCGTATCTTGGGCAGGCATTGAGGGTCCGTACGACGTTCTCGTAGTATTCTTCTTTTTCGTCGCCAAGGGACACCTCTGTAGGTCCGTAAACGTTTATGAGCCTGTTGGAGTTCCGCCAATCCCCACGGTTCGCTTACCTAAAAAACCCCCATAACTTACACCCAATCTCTTAATTTCGCTAATGCAATCGCATTAGCACCTTAAATGCTTCACGCATCAAATAGATCCAATTTATATAATCTAAAAGTGCCTGGAAAAGAAAACTTACCTTTCATGGATCTCTTCGCATACAATTCCCTGTAAGATTTCTTTCTTACCTTATCTGGAATCTCAAACCAATTCGGCACCTTCGGTGCCAAGCAAATCACCATAAACGAATTCCTGAAAACAAGATGATTTGGTTTACATACAATGTAACCTTCATAACGGGGACCATACACATTGCGTCGCCTATTTCCCGTCCTCACCAAGTGTATCATAAATCACCATACATACACATTGGCTGGCGACCTACACCCAAGGGACCAAAACAAATATACGCATATCGCGTCTCTTGGCACCAATTTAATCCTTCGCCATAAGCACATGCAAATAGGTATGGTATACTTACCCTTGGCAGCGATACAATAAACACCAATTCACGGTATTCTAGCTAAAACCCATTAGCACATTTCCACATTGCGTCGTCGCCTATTTATTTAGCCGCAATTCACATCTCAGACAAAGACCCAAACGTTCCCTTTGTCTTTTCATATTTCGGGGTCTGCTTCTCATCAGCAGCAGTATAAGCAAACACAAACCCAATTAGCATCCAATGAGATTCGGCTTGTTTGCTTAGCCGAATTCACTTCTCATGGATGCTCGTTTTCCCTTTCTTTGTTTAGATTCGTTCTCATGGTGTATCCCATGAAAGAACCCATGTACACACATACATGTGTACTACCAACGATCTTCACCCCAAACGATTGAATATCGTTAAGTCCATTTCCATCAGCAGACCAGCGCGGCCGCGATCACTCCCGCTCTCCATAGCGCTGCGGAGATGCACACTAATGTTTCGCTGTCAGAGTTGGACGCTCGGGAAACAAGCAAATCCTTAAAACGGTGCAACTCAATTTAACGCATTATTTAACGTATACTTTAACGTATCTACCGGTTGATATCTGAAGTCGCGCCTAGTGTTCTTAAGGAAGAGCATGTCAATAAGTGGCTCCGTGTGAAAGATTAATAAGGACACCTGTTTAAGATTGTAACGAACTATATTCGCCAACATACAGTAGTCGATTAATTATGTTAATCTTTAATGTGTAAATTTCAAGTAAAAAATAAACACCAATTGAATCACCATCCAACTAAATAACAGTTAATTAGAAATAACCCAGTAGAACGATCTTTAGTGTACAATAAAAAAACCATGATTCAAATAAAAGAACTTGTGAACTACCAAAACGATCAGCGTTTCATCTTATTCTCCTGTGTTTCGTTTAGCTTGTTTCCTGTGTTGTGAAGTTTTGTTTTCTCGTTTTTTTTTTTTTTAAACCACATTTATTTTCCTAATTCTTTTTACATGTATAATATTAGGGGTAAATGTTAAACCCTTTTCTACAATCACAGTCCTTAAATTAACTTACTGGCTCTATGCGAGCTCTCTAAATTACACATTACAACTTGATTTTTATATATGCCTTTCGGCGTACATCTTTTTTTTTGTTTCTTATATATATATATATATATATATATATATATATATATATATATATATATATATATATATATATATATATATATATATATATATATGAAATAAGTCATATATTAGAGGGACTCCTCGTTTACATCTATATGTATACATTATTATTACAATTTTTTTTTTTTTTTTTGTTAATTATAACAAACAAAAACTTCAAAACAAAACGAATAAAACATAAAATAAGAAATAATTTTGTTTTCTCGTCGTGTATCTCCGGTGGACACTATTGCTGCGGCGGAACTTTCGATTAGTGATGGGGAGTGAAGTGAATCAGCGCCGTACGCCGGTGCAACATACTTCGTCCCCCACAAGGCTTATATTCTTGAGCTTCCCTCGCACGTGAAGAGTGCATAGCCTTTCGTTTATTGCATTAAGGCCGATGATGGCAGGCTTCAGTTTTTGGCGGACTGGAGAGCCTTCCCCGAGCGCATGGTGTTTTGCATGACAACTGTAATAAATGTCATACTCGTTTCTTTGAATAACACCACTCCCCGTCCATCTTATTTCTGGTAATGCTGTTATGTCAGCCTTATATTCGGACAGGGCATCGGCTAGCTGCTGTGCAGCTCGAGCTCTGTATAGTGAGCGGACTTCCCATGAAAAGATTCTTAAATCGTTTAGCCATTTTCGTTTCCGTGGTCGTTCTTCTAATAGTGTACTTTAATATATTATATATGAATTAAATATTCCTATTATGCTTGGAATATCGAAAATTAACTAACTAAATTTACAAGACGCAGGATGAAGGGAAATGTTATATATTAATATTGGCCATCATTCCGCCAACATACATGTATGTCTCTCTAGCCTCTAGATTGGATTAGTCGATAGATAGTATTTCGAATACGTCGCTCCCCAATGAGACATTAAGATTTTTAAAGTTAAAATCAATTTTCAAATTTGCGTTTCACTATTTTAAAATAAATAAACTACTTTACTTTTATCGGCAGAGAAATCACCCCAGAAACTACGTCGCCCTGAAATTCTCACGCCATGACAGGGAATCAGCACGAAAGACCAATACCATCGTCGGGTGGGATGTGTGTTGAGGCTCACAATGGATGAAAATAAGCCACCTGTACTTTTGTTTCTTCACTGAAATCATAACCTGCAACTCGTTTCAAAAAAGGAAGAGAAAAACCAGGCCTATTAGTTGAAGTCTAAATTTCGGAATGAAGGTTATCTATGCCTTCACGTTACGAATTAACTAATTAAATTGATTGAGATATCTCATAAGAAGCAAACAGAACATTCTTCTAAAAGCGTGCATTTAAGATTAACTTGGCTCGCACTGATCATTAACTTGATTCACACCTCGGGTCACCTCAGCACACTATCACGGACTAGAAGTTCCTGGTTTACAGTCAGAGGTTACCTAAGTTAACCTATTTTACGTCCATAATTAAACATATATACAACGACTAGACATTGTTTGGTTGTTAAATTTATTTCACATAAACAAAAAAACTAATTATTAGGATTTCTCAACTGTACCGGGTATTCCAATCTCCAGTGAGCCTTTGTCTTTGTACAAACCAAGTAAACAACAAAGAAGCAGTTAGTGGTTAAATTTCCAAAATCAACGCCTAACTTAGGGAAGTAAATCACTTGCGAGGAATGGGAGAAGTTGGTAACGGTCCTCATCCTTTACATTACACTGGATATCCTTAATTAAAGGTTAGGCATTATAGTGACTTCCAATTAATTAAAATGTACACAGTTGAGCCTCGACTTTTATGTTGGAGGACCCTCTATTTAACTTTTGAACATTGCAAGGTAACTGCGACGTACTTAACGAATATACCTCCGGCACTCCTAATAATTACAGACTTCGCCTTTCTTACGCCGACGAAATGGAAAACGGCTTAATATTTCCACTTAAAAATGAGAATAACCTTAATTAGCCATTCTTCTCATGAAGACCGGCCAGTTCCAGAGCTGGTAAAGTCTAACAGGAATCTCCAGAGCAATTTTAAAACCATAAACAAGTGTCCAAACAAACACACATTCCGGATCTTAATTCGCTTCGTCCTTTCATGTTGCTTTTTCTTTTATTTTTGTGTTTGTTTTGTCTTTCCTTTTCGTTTTTATGCTCCTTTTTTTTCTCGGCGCCTTTCACTTCAAGTAAAAAGCTCATCATATATCGTTGTGAAACACATGCTCATCGGCGTTGGGGTAACTACCCCATAGAGAAGGGTGGTGTTATTGTTCAAGTGGAAATAAAGATGTAAAAAACTTTATAATTACACAGGACTCTACTGGCTGTAATTTTCCTCTTCCTTCCTGTCATTCTTATTTTTGCCTGTTTTATACTCTTCATCTGCCACTCAAACTGGAAAATGTAATTAAGAAGTCCCTTTCATTAAGTGGCAGAGTGTAAGCTCTGGTTGCACTTTGTTTTTCTTATCCTTGCTGTGAACCGTGCTTTGGTCGGGGGTGTAAATATATTCTACTGTTGTCCAAAGAGTGTTAAGTAGTTTACACTTTTGAGCTCGTCTTTTTTATATTATACGCGATCTTCAGAAGGCTTAAGGGTCATCCATATAAATGGTATCTTACACTTTTTACAACATACACTTAAGACTTTTAAATGTATTAGAGTGGAAGTGATATGCCTTCAATGGAATAACAGAATGATTTTAGTCAACGTCTTGGATGAGTTATTTTCTCGTGTTATAATTTGCTGGGTTTCATGTGCCATTCTAGACTCTTTCTATTACCCTCAGTCTATTTCCTGGACTTCACTTTAGATTTCATTCACCTTTCAGTTAAATTTCAGTTTCTTCTACTTTCCACCCGATGAATCTAGATCTCTCCAAATCCATAGAATTAGTGGTGTTTCCCATTTGGCTTTTGGAGTATTATACAAGCCTGTAGTAATACGTATCCGGTAAAATGTGGATGAGTCAAATTCAGGCTTGCACACGCTGGGAAAGTGACATTCCATACCAAACAAATTCTTTGACAGCTTTTAAATGCACGATTTAGTTCCCAAGTGTGATCAAAACCGCCAACAAGACAGCACGTGCACTTCTGCCTCGTGATCCGTACCATCGGATCAATTGTGCAATCCGTTTTGGGAATCTTAAATACACATAAGATACCCAATTGCACTATCGGTTCGGCGCGAAGTCTTACTGTGGGATCCTAAACAAACAAACGGATCTTCACACACGTGTCCGAGTGCAGTGCAAAGTTTTCTGTGCGATCCTATGAAATTAAACGGATCTCCGCGCACGCGTCTTAGTGCTGTGAAAAGTGCAAGAATATACACGCGAGTGATGTGCAGTGCGGGAAAACCCTCTACTCATTCCATCCCTTGTGTCTGTTTTCCTTTTTTTCGCACCTCTATTTGCGTCCCTCAGGCATTGATACTCTCGATTGATTTATAATCTTTGGAGAACTTTTGGTGTCTGAGTGGCATAATGTTCAACATGGGAGAGATGTGACCTGGATTTCGCACGGACCAAGTGGGGCACCTACTACAAGGGCATACCACCTTTAGTGACTGCTTTCGCTTATCTATTGCTGATCCCGACTTGCATCCTTTCCCGAGGCGCTATGGGTTTTCTGTGTAGGGCCATTCCAATGGAGCGGGAATTTCGCGTTGATTTGTGTAACATTCGCGGCTTGAGATGCAATTTCTCTTCTGTGTCTGCCCATGTTTCTAACCAAAAACCAACTAGAAATATTTTACTCCGGCCCGAAGTCATCTCCTGTATAAATCCCAAATTAGACCCGCGCTCGAATATTGCTCTCAAGTTTGGAGTTCGGCTCCTAAATATACCCTCGACCTACTTGAGGGCATACAGAGGCGAGCGATCCGCCTGATCAGGGACTCGGCGCTGACGTCGGGACTACAGTCGCTACCACATCAAAGGCGCGTAGCCGACCTCTGTCTGTTTTACAGATATTATCACGGGAACTGTTCTTCGGAGTTTCGTGCAATTTGGTTTATATGCGCTTCACAAGACAATCCGACGGATCACATCAGTTTGCGGTTCATCTCCCGACTGCGCGAACATCTCGGCATCAGAACTCGTTCCGTTATAGAGCGGGGAAGCCCTTCCGCGGGGGTGTTTCCGGAGCATTACAACCTGCAACTGTTCAAGAGGAACTTCAATCGTTTTTTGGTGGCATCTGGGGGCGCCCGCCCGGCGCTATAGGTTCGCCTCTGCCGAGAAAAGTTTAATAAAAGAAAGAAAAAAATCGTACACGAGCAGTGGTCTGACGTGTTTAGCACTGGTTCCCCTCTCCCGACAGAAGTTTAATAAAAGAAAAAAAGAGAAAAAAAAATCGTACACGGCAGTGGTCTGACGTGTTGAGCACTGGTTCCATCTTTTGTGATTCTAACTGTCACAGCGTGGGTTCGAATCACACGCTCTATACCATATTTAAGTACGCCTTGCCGTTGCTAACGGTACTCACGGATGTAACTACTTCCTCTCACCTCCTTTGGTACCTCATCAGATTTGCTGCTGCCACAGTGTTGCCTTCCGTATTCCTTCTCCTTACGCTGTCATTGATAAGGGTTCAATTGAATGGAGGATGGTGTAGCGGCTTGACCTTTTGTGTTGATAGTAAAAGCATTTGAAGCAGTCTGGCTTTCTTTCTTTTCTGTTTCAGGACGAGTATGTTGGTGGTGGTTCCTCGTTGGCTCCCAGGATATTTCGGGTGGAACGAAGTCACCACACATCTGGCGCAAGACTAATGACCTTGCCCGGAAAAAACAAAATCATTATGGAAAATTTAACAAGCCTCAGGACTTGCTAATAAGGCCAAGACAAATCCCCGGTTGTAGTGCCGATGATGGTAATGAAGTCACCACACATGTCAGCTTCTACTTCCAAGAAGTCGCCAAGAAGTACGGTCGTTCTTCCTTTCCGTGGCTGTGATGGTACACAAACCATATGTACTTCATAGTTGACGGCATCTTGTTGATTATTTCCTCCGTGATCTGTGGAACTTAGGTACTGCACGGTCCCCGTTGCTCTAATAGTGGCAACAAAGTCCTTTCCATGGCTAGAGAACGTACATACCTCTCTGGGATCATCCTCCAATAGTAGTAGGCCCTTGAATTTTGTTAACTCTGCCAAGGCCAAAGTTCCTGGCTTTCCAAATCGTGTTTGTAGCACCTTTATGATATCCTTATGGTTCTCAGTGGAGAATAGTAGACGTCTTGGGGTCCCTATTACTCTTCCTTGGAGTGGTCTACGCAAACGCGCCAAGTTCTGTACATGGGTGAGGTTGGACGCTGTGCCATCGTGCCTTCTCCGGAATTTTAGTCATTCCTCGGTGGAACAGTTGGACTGTGGGAGTTCGACCATCCAAAAAATACATGTTTCTGAAAGATGTACTGCTGCGGTGGTGGTTGATTGTTCTACCCTTACTAGTTATATTCTCCCAATTAGTGTCCGATGTCTTTCTTCCATGCAGCCTTTCTCTCGTTCGCTCTCCAAGTTACATTTCCGACAAAAACATGACATGCACCACGTCACAGAAAGTGATGCCAGAAACTGATATATGGAAAGTTTTATTTTGGACTCAGAATTTGTCAAGGTACAAATTTGGAACGCAAGCGAATGTCTCATCTACTTGAAACTGAATGAATACGCCACACGACTGCTCAATTGATCCTAACTATAGGTCACCTTTCCTCAGCGGGTATATGATTCGGTAACTCACAAATAACCCCGCTGTCCGTGTGTTAATTCAATTAGAGTCGGAAGTTATTCTTCACAGTTTACTGAGTTAATCAAATACACTTTTTACATAGGGTTTTCAAATACACCCGTTCAACCTTGTTCGGCAGTAATAAAAACATCGTTACTGATAGCAGAGCTCCGTGTGGGCCAATTGGAGCAGGAAAAAATAGGCGGGAAAAGCTGGAAAACGCTATTACATTTTTTTAAAGTCTGTACCTGAAAATTAATTACTGATCCTGAACTGACGGTGAGCTGGAAATAAAATTCAATAAGGGACACTTGACTAAATGCAAGCGCGGTAACCGACCATTTAGTTCAGTTAGTCCTGTGTACATGGTTGTATTTGCGACATTCGAATTGTAGCATTTAAAAAAACAAAAAGACGAAACAAAAATCACAAAAAATGTAAAACGAGTAAGGATAACATAAAACAAAAACAAGAGAAATTTCGACCGGAGGTGACAAATTTTCCAGGACAAACCGTGCTAGCATTTCAGGAATATAAATTCAATTTGGACGTCATTCAGTACATACGCCTCGGACCGGAGTGTGCGGTGTTGGAATCCCCAAAATAAGATGACAACAATCGAACAACTAGTCAGATAGTAAGAGAATCCGTCCGAAAACGGCGCCACTCGTCGTGGAGTGGGAATCGGAGCATTTATGTCAATTGCCGCGACCATTCACCCATCATAGCAGGAATTTTTCGTTGTACGAAACACAAGGACGTGAGTTCACTGAAATCATTTTCCGATGATAGATATTTGTTGTATTGTTGCCTCCGCTATGTCAACTGCTAGGCTGTCATTGTCGCTGAGTTTGCTTTAGATGATGTCTAAGGACATGTTGGTGGCAGCAATGACTGTATGCGCTGACGGTGAGATTTCAAGGACTTGACACGACTTTGGAAATAAAATGATTATGTTCAAGCAGTAACTACAAGTTAGTGTTATTGGATCAGTGAGTTAAGCCGGACCGAGGGGTGTCAAGCAAAATTCGTTATTTTTTGTGAAATGACATCATGTAGTATGATCTGCAGTTGGCGTCGGATGACAGGAAAGTGTGAGTATTTCAAAATGCAATTGTGTGATTGAGTATGGTACAAATTTGCGGTCCTTAGCACGTGCACAGTGTGAAGTGTTGATACGTGTCTAATGTATCTTAGTGATAACTTAAACGCAGTTTATTAAACTTTAATAAAATGTATGTTGAAATTGATACAAGTGGATACTTGAATCAAAGTTGGCAGGTAGGATGCAATATAAGGCAACGAAACTGATAACAGGCGTAGGCGCTGCATGTTCAATTAATTCATTAGAACACATGCAGATCAGATTCGCCGCCTCAATGGCTGACCTGGTAAGGATGTTATGTCTTGTGTAGGTTCAACTGGCGACTCTTGCTATTGTGCAGCAAGGCACAATTACTGAGTGGTAGGTTGTGTCCCAAAGCTGATGGGTGAAATACCATTCAATTATGGTATAGGCTCCGTGAAATAGTTGGGAGAAACCCTTCACCATCTTTCGGAGCTTGACTGAAGGACCCGGTCGAGGAAAAGTAGCATCTCAGCGCCCTGACTCAGCGCTATAGATTCGCGTTTCCCGGGAGAAATGAATTTTAATATATATATATATTTATATATATATATATATATATATATATATATATATATAAATGAAATTTAATATATATATATATATATATTATATATATATATATATATATATATATATATATATATGGCGCAAGACTAATGACCTTGCCCGAAAAAAAAAAAATCAAATCATTATGGAAAATTTAACAAGCCTCAGGACTTGCTAAATAAGGCCAAGACCGGTTCCCGGTTGTAGTGCCGATGATGATGATGATGATATATATATATATATTTATTTATTTATATATATATATATATATTTATATATATATATATATATATATATATATATAAATATATATATATATATATATATATATATACAGAGTAGCCCAACTTATACGAGAGAGTTTATTTGTGGAAAAAAGATCATTGAAAAATGGCTTCTGTTTGCTGTTCAAGAAAAAGTCATCATCATCATCTGCACTACAACCGGGATCCAGTCTTGGCCTTATTTAACAAGTCTGAAGCTTGTTAAATTTTCCATAATAATTTGTTCTTCCGGGCAGGGTTATTAGCCTTCAAGAAAAAGTCACTTAATTTAATTTAAGAAGATTTGTTTATGTCGCTTTTGAATATGATATCACACAAGTGGTCACCCTGTTCTCGAAGGACGTAATGAGTTCATTGTTCGGCATGTTCCACCATGTGTAGTACACTGAATTTAACTCTAGGGACGTCAGATCGGGCGAACGCAGGGGCCAGTCAAAATCTCCATTTTTTTATATCAAACAACAATGGCTTTAAAAAAATCGATTATAGCTTTACCTGTGTTTAGTAGAGCACCGTTTTGCTGAAACCAGAAGTGATCCATACCACTTTTAAGAGGAATCAGCATAAAAAAATTGATTACCATAGCCCGATAATACACCTGATTAACGGTTGTTGTTTGATCGGGTTCATCTTCGAAGAAGAACGGCCTATTGATCACATCAGCCCAAACAATACACCACTTCAAAGAGTAACTTGTCGGAAACCCGATGGGTGAGATGTAGATTACACCCATAACATGTGGCGAAATCCTGCAAATCCGAAGAAAATCGCTCGGACATCTGTCTGAAATGCGGAGGGGACCGCCATAAAGCGAGAGTCTGTCAAGCACAACCCAAATGCATATTCTGGGAATCAAAGTTCGAAGGCGGTAACGCACACTCAACAGGAAGTTACAAATGTCGAGCTTGGAAACCGCGATGGCCAACCTTCTAAATAAAAATGGACAGAATTAAATATATACAAATGAACATAAACCATAGTGAAGCTGTGGGGGTTCTCTATATCACATGGAGAACCAACCCACAATTCCAACCAATTTTGACCGCTAACAGCGCGCCACCATAACCCAAATCCGCAATAGCACACATTCGCAAACATATAATCGCATACACCCCCAAACTTGCAAAGAATCCATTTCCCAATCTGTTATAAAATGCATTTTCAAAACTTACAACAGAATATAAATCACCTCCCTCATCTACATAAAACCGCATACATTTTCCCCAAAAACTATTTCAGATAATTTCCTACTTAAACTATATTTCTCGCTTGCAACCAAGCAGCATTAATTTCCCCCGAAAATCGTTCCGGCTCACTTCCTGCTAAAACCATTTCCCTCGCTTGTGCCCAAGCAACATTTAGTTTCCCCGAAAACCATTTCGGCTCCCACCCTACCTAAACCATCTGAAATAATACCAATTCTGCTTACTGGTAAGTCACCAGCACGATGCGTTGCATTTCCGCGAAACAACCATCCCAACGACCAAGACCCATGTTCCTTTGTCTAACCGACAACTCATGCCCATACTTGGTTATGCCCCCGAATTCGATTTCTCCATATACATAACAACCGAGGAATCTAACTCAGCCTGTACGGCAGGAATTCCCCGAAACGAATTCTCTATGCACGCATAACAACCCTTTTCAAGTTCTTAGTAAGTGGCAGTGAGTTTTACTTTCCTATGACCCCACTGCCACGACACGATGAATGGATTCTTGCCCCCTTTTAGTCAGTCGAGTCACAACCACCGTCGAGCGCTCATCCCCCTTTTATAACCACGAGTCGGGCTTCATGAAGTCGATGTGAAGTAGGTCGAAAGTAAAGTCGTAAGTCGGTGTGGTAATAGTTTGCATTGCCTTTTCAACTTAATGGTAACCATCAACGATAACGACAGGCGCTAGTGAAGAAAGATTTCCAATAAAGTGTTAATTATGAACTAAACTGTCCATCGAAGATTTGTATTGACTCAAACTGAAGAAAGATTTCCAATAAAGTAGTAATAATTAACTAAACTGTTCATCGAAGATTTGTATTGGCTCAAACTGAAGAAAGATTTCCAATAACGTATTAATAATTAACTAAACTGGTCATTGAAGATTCTTATTAACTCAAACTGAAGAAAGATATCTAATAAAGTGTTAATAATTAACTAAACTGTTCATCGAAGATTTTTATTGATTCAAATTGACATTTTTTATTCATCGTCACCGTCTGTGATGCTATTTGGTGCACCTATCACGGAATTCGTCTCTCGTAGTAAAAGTGCATGAAAGTCCGGTGGGATATTGGCGAACCCGTTCCCGTGCTGGCACAATTACCAGATCAACCTCCACAAAGCCACAGCCGATTTCTTTTCCTACACGGTTAAGGAATACAGCGTAAACGTGATACTCATCAACGAGCACCACAGGACGACATAGAACACAGACATGCCCAGCGGTAAGAAGCATTCGCCTATCCTAAGGTCAGTGAAATTCATTTCGACTGATGTTACGCTCCACCAATGTGGGGAATAGAAGCCAAAGCTAAAAGCTCCCTATAATTCCTGTAGATTTTAACGCCCGTGCGGTAGAATAGGAAAGTGCCAGCACCAACTTAGATTCCAAATTACGGGATAGACAAAAAATGCTTAAATTCTAGTTTAAATATCATATGTTATAACCTTCTGCTCTTACGCAGACGCTCTAAACTAAACTTTACATGTCTATTGTACAATTTGCCTATCGACCACAGAACTTTGTTTGTTTTTTAAATATGTTTATTTTAATAACAAAGAATAACTAAAAAAACGTTGTGTCAATTTTGTTTTGTTTAGCTTAAAATTAACTTATATCTATATATATATTTTTTTTTGTTTTTAAACTGCTTAAGAACCTAATTTAATATAACTTAAATCTTACTCTACCCTAATCCTAGAAAAGCTAAATCTGTGTAAGCTGGTTCATGTTGGAATTATTTTACTGACTTTGATACATAGGTCTTTATTTTCCATTCAACCACCAAAACTGTTAGTGCTGTTCAATAATGTCACCCCGGTCCCTATGGAACATAGCTCTTTTGAACCGCAAAAGCTCTTCTTGGGTGCGGATGACTTCTCGATCGTAGCACAATCGCCCGTCTACGGAAGATCTCCCTACATGATAAATCAGCGGAACTCCGGATTCATCCAGTATAAGGCCGTTCATATCAAATTCGAGGAACGCCTCTGGTGGAGCAAAGCCATTGCGGCGCACCCTCTCAAAATACAAAGTATTTGTATAATAGCCTCCGAATATTAGGTCATTGAACGCAACTATTGCTCTCGCAATATGTCCTCTGATTAATTTGACTATAAAATTATCCACCTTGTTTATGTAGGCTTCGTTATATAAGGTCTCATTTTTATAATACGTTTTGTAGTCAGATTCCGGTGTTCGATATAATCTGAGACAAGTTTTTCTTTCGAACACCCAAATCTTTTCCATCATATCTGGACCTATACTGAACCACACTGGGCATTCATATATAATCATGGGCCTGATTAGGGCCATATAGCATATAACTTTTAGCCTGCTATCAAGTTAGCTAATGTGAAATAGCCTCCTCGTCATAGCAAATGTTTTCTTGACCTTGACCAAAGCTGCCTCCACGTGTCTGTTAAAATTCAGGTGTGGCGTGTCTACCAACGCCACTGCTACCTTTTCAATCTACCTCAAAATCTTCCCTCCTAAAGCTCCATTAATTTCATAATTTTACCATGCAAGCGCAATAACTTCCCCAAGCATTCTCCTACCGATTGCATTACCTTTCGGTTATGCAAATAGCATCCAACATCAAGCATCTGCCCATCAAGGACATTCACGCAATTAACGCGTTATATAAATTTCCCTAGAAGAAATTCGGTACGCCAGTACCGCATACATCAATGCATCTCAGCATTGTTCTAAAAGGAAAACATTTCGGTTGCCATACTAGTTAACCGAAGTGGATTATAAAAACAATCAGCAGAACCCCTGTCTGCCTGCATTTACTGTCCCACACGTGCGCAACAGATTTTCATGTTGCACCAGTACTAACGGCGGCTTTTATGCAATCTTCAAAGCACCGGCGCAATTCGCGCCTAGCTGCCAAGAGCCGAATTCAATGCCAGTGTAAATACTCACACTGGAATTCGACCCATGACTCCCTAGGATTGCAATACACAATTAACATGGTTGTAAACACAACCATCATTGTGTAATTATCCCAAATGTATCCTAATCCCTAACGTAATATTTGGACAACTGCAAATACTTATCCCGAAGATGCTTTTTCAGGAATTTTCATTCCCACGGTTCGACCACCCATGAGCTCGCATCACGAGCCAACAAGGTGATCCGCGCGCAAAGTAGTTCAGTCGATGAGAGTGTTGCAAAGGAGTCGAGTCTCCTGGAGTCCATTATTACCGTGAACAACAAACTAGGCTGCGGCATTCTTTGCACAAGTCTCCTAACTCCAAAATTATATTTCATTAGTGATAAGAAAGTCTACAACTGTGTTCATGATCGAAACAATTTATTTTCTGTAATAGTGCAGTTCCTAATTTACATAAAACAAATTAAGGACCGGTAATAAAGTTAATCTCAGAGAGAGCTTGTGTGTTTTACTTCTTGTGGACGGTCCGTCGCGGAGTTTTGTTTCCTTGGAGGACAGTGTTCGGCGGAACTATCGTTAGGAAATCTTGGTGAACCTTGCCAAGGCCGGCATATAACCAAGAGAAATACCTAAGTGAAACCCCCACAATTGGTGACCATTCGACGCGAGTAAACACAATTTTCTGATTCGGAGTCGGATCAAAACCGTGTCCTAAAAAAATGTTTAAAGAACAGTGACTATTCGGTGCCGCGACTGTGACAGTGACAATCTTCCCGAACCGAGTGCTTCCGGAAACGCAGTGGCAGTAAGCAATTGTGGCGGCAATTGCCGAAGATCCATATAACATTCACCGGAAACAGGAACAACAGGAGCAACTACCCAACACTACACCAGCACCAGGAGCATCCGATCAATAACACCAGGGATTTAAGCAGGTATCCTTCCTTTCTGTTTTTAAATTATTCGCTTGTATTTTAACGTACATTTCCTTTTTGTCAACGTTTTATTATGTGTTTAACTGATTGTTTTGGAGATATTAAATAAAGTTTATAATAATTCTAAATTAAGTGAGACAAAAAAAGAAAAAAAAAATCAATAACATTGTAGCTGTAAAACGTTTGTTTCCTTTTTACTTTCGTGGCTGATTGGCAAAGATACTTATATGTGTAATTAGATTAAACGATGCCTGGCAAGGATTTCAAATTTTAATACAGATATCTTGGGTAGGAAAATGTATTATTAGCCTGGAGTTGACGAAATGTTGTCTGCAGTTATTTAAATAAATAAGCAACAAAACATCAGCCTATACAAATAAAATTAAGACAATTTGTGCCTTTTTTATTATTAACAACACGAATAAAATAACTCAAAACGAAATAATAGAGTATCTGAAATAAATGCTAAGTGAAAAACAAAACAACAAAGTAAACACGAAATTATTTACCAACATCTTCGTTAATTGTACTTCCGATTTAATATTTTCCTTTTTTCGACCAGTTGCTAATTGAGAACAATTCATAAAAATCATTCTTCCATTTGATCGCCTTATTATGATTATTTTTACTTGAACGCAACTGCCTACTTTGACTCCATTAGCATTACTTAGAAGCATTTAATAATATTCCATGTCAGTTTTTGTTTTTTGTTATAACTTTATATTTTAAACATAATTTTTTTGTCATCATTTTATTGTATCCTTAAAATTTTTGCAAACAAGTATATGTATCTAATTTCTTCACATGATATTGACAACAAAATTAAATTTGTTTAAATAAAAGCCTGTGTTACAAATTAGAAAAGAAGAAATATATTTATATCCTTAAACAGCACGAGATAAAGGCAAAATAAAATAAATTTTGTAAGCCCCTTCAGGGTATTAAGTAGCGCACAACCTTTCTCAGCACGCACACGACTCAGCTCAACTTCTCGCAACTTCTTTTCGACACTTTTCAACCCCTTCGACTTATTTTTAGCCTCATCCGCCTCTTTTCAACACCACTCGACTGCAACCGACTCCACCAACTCTTTCAAGCTCGACTCCATTCAGCCGTCCGGACCACTTCACTCCGTGGTTTCTTTTCAGTCAGGCCGGATTGGACTAGCGCGAATACTCCGCCGTCCCAGTTTAGCTTCCAATTGGCCCCGAAAACTGTACTGCACCACCCCGGACGTTAGTCTAAATTGTTCCTAGTGTCACAGCCTTTGTTTCAGTTTAGGCAAGGTAGTAAATCCTTTACTTACCCAACTCCATCGACTCCCGTGACATCATTGTTCACGCACGCGCACCCTACCTTCAATTTCCTGCCCACTCCCCACCAAGCAATTAAATTCCTTCGCTTCTCTTCCTCTTATTCCGTTGCTAAACACCCACTCTTTCCAAATAGAAAAAATGGCCCACTCTACTAGGTCTAAGGCAGCTCAGCAAGAGCAGACCCAGCCGTGCTCGGATGATCAAGCGTTCGTAGACGCTTCCAGCATCGAGCACACCTCGCATTCCCATAGCATACACTTGCCTCCTTTCGACGAGAAGGACCCAGAGCTATGGTTCGCCGTAGCCGAACGCTTCTTCAGGGTTGCCGACATGCACGATGAGGAAGTCCGCGCAGTAGAATTGTTGCGAGTGCTAAACCACACGCAACGGACGCATGTTGCTCACATAATTGGGTCAACAGAACCAAATCCCTACAGCAACATGCAAGAGACGCTCATAAATGCCCTGGACGAGCCCAGGAGCAGCAGACAGCAGCGTTTGGCGAGCGAAACAAATGTTACTGGAATGAGACCGCCCAATTTTCTGACACATTTACGCTCAATAGCTGGAACCAAGATTTCGGACGACATAATTAGGCCTCATTTCCTGAGGTGCCTCCCGCAATATGCCCGCGCGGCATTAATAGTACAACCCAACCAGAGTTTGGGTCATTTGGCGAAACTAGCCGACACAATTATGGAAAGCTCAGACCCACAGTCTGAACCCCCAGCATACCAGGTCACGGCGATTAACCGACACGCCGTTTCACCTACACGGCATCAATCCTTATCACTAACAGCACCCCGGACTTCTCTAGTAACGCCTTTTACACAAGCCGCACCAAGAGAGGTAACACAAGCTACGATTTCCTCCCGTGAGGAATTTCAGCCGCGCACCCAGCAAACAAGGCTCTCGAGATTCGAGCGAGACCTGAACCAACTGCGGGCCCAAATGCGAAATGTCGAGCGCGCAATCCAAAACCGTTCTAATAACCAACGGCCACAAACGAGGAACCCCCAATGGCAGTTTAACACGCCCAGAGGAGCACCAATCACAAACGAAAACGCACCAGACAACAGGCAAAATACACCTAGTGGCGCTCTGACACAGGCCCGGTGCATATACCACAGACGTTTCGGTGCAAACGCCAGAAACTGTAGGCAACCTTGCAGCTGGACGCGGCCAGCCCCCGCGCAGAACCTCGTTCGAGTGCGAACGGCCGGCACCCCTATTATAAGTCGCTTAACAATCAGGGACTCTAGATCGAATATTAATTTCACCGTCGACACTGGCGCCGACATTTCCGTCATCCCTAGATCTTTCGCCCCGCGCAACCGAGTGCCGGGCCACCTACAGTTGTTCGCTGCGAACAACTCCCCCATAGCCACTTACGGGCGGAAAAATTTTAAACTCGATCTGGGTCTCCCACGCCCTATCTCCTGGCACTTCGTGATAGTCGATGTCAGCGAGCCCCTAATAGGATCTGACCTATTAGGAAAACACAACCTGTTGGTAGACACTGCCAACAAGAGATTAGTTAGTCACAACGTCTCAACCCGTCTCTCCCCGCAAGCAGCTATAGGGGCGAACGACCCACCCGAGGACTCTACAGACCCAATCCCCGCGCTGTTGGAAGAATTTCGCAATTCAACAGTTCCCCTCTCCAACCAGCAACAACACAGATCCGGCGTGTTTCACCACATAGAAACACGCGGCCCACCGGTGAGCCAGCGCCCACGTCGCCTGGCCCCCGAAAAATTGCGAGCAGCCCGCGCCGAATTCGAATATATGCTCGAGCGAGGCATCTGTCAACCCTCGGTCAGCCCATGGGCAAGTCCACTTCACCTCGTCAAAAAACGCAACGGTGAATGGCGACCATGCGGTGATTATAGACAGCTGAACGCAGTAACAGTTCCCGACAGGTACCCAATAGCCCATCTTTACGACTATTCGTACAAGTTGCGCGGTTGTACAGTTTTCTCAACTCTTGACCTCACCAGGGCATACCACCAGATTCCGGTGGCACCTGAAGACGTACCCAAAACCGCCGTAATTACCCCCTTCGGACTCTTCGAATTCAAGGTGATGACGTTTGGCCTCAGGAATGCAGCTCAGACATTCCAGAGGTATATCGATTCGGCACTACGAGGCCTGGATTGCTGTTACGCGTATATTGACGATATACTAATAGCATCTCGGAACCTTGCGGAGCATCACCAACACCTCAGACAGGTCCTTGAACGCCTCAGACAATTTGGCCTCGTAATAAACCCAGAAAAATGCCAATTCGCCAAAGAGCAAGTTACCTACCTGGGTTACCATAT
This sequence comes from Microdon myrmicae, assembly GCA_963931805.1. NCBI lineage: Eukaryota > Metazoa > Arthropoda > Insecta > Diptera > Syrphidae > Microdon > Microdon myrmicae. The sequence continues at coordinate 116,967,374 of OZ007500.1, read as the reverse complement.
CAACAGCCAAGGCATCCGCCCGCTTCCAGACAGAGTGGAAGCACTAACCCAATTTCCCCGTCCCTCCAACGTTCGCGAGCTGCGCCGTTTCCTGGGTATGCTAAACTTTTACCGACCCACACTACGAAACGCCGCACACATTCAGGCCCCTTTAAATGAGTACTTAAAGGGGGCAAAGAAGAACGACAAGCGCCCAATCGCCTGGACGGAAGCTGCAGACAACGCATTCCGTCAATCCAAGGCACAGCTGGCAAATGCTACCCTACTCCGTTACCCCGCAGAGGGCGCACCATTGGCCATCCAATGCGACGCGTCAGACACGGCCATGGGAGCAGTATTGGAGCAAGAATGCAACGGAAACTGGGAACCGCTCGGTTTCTTCTCAAGGAAACTTAATACGGCCGAGCGGAAATATAGCACGTACGACCGGGAGTTACTCGCTATGTACAGCGCCGTAAAGTATTTCCGACACATGGTAGAAGGTCGCCCCCTAGTAATCAGAACGGATCACAAACCACTGATCTACGCATTCCGGAAGAGGTCCGGGAATGCATCCCCACGCCAGGAACGGCAGCTCGACCTGATAGGTCAATACACCACTGAGATCAAACACATCTCAGGGGAACAGAATGTTATCGCGGACGCCTTATCCCGCATCGATACCATTCAGCTACGCGCCGCCATCGCCGACGCCGACCTAGCTCAAGCACAGCAGAATGACAACCAGCTCGAGTCTCTTCTCAAAGCAGAGACAGCACTTCAGCTGCGCAAGTTCCCACTCGAGCAATCCGCAGACGAGATATGGTGTGATATCTCCACGGGAACAGTCAGGCCCTATATTCCCGGAGAGCTGCGAAGGAGCGTATTCGAGACCTTTCACGGTCCGGCTCACCCCAGCGGGCGTGCAACCGCTGCAGCCATTCGACGTAAGTTCGTATGGCCTCGTATGAATAAAGACCTCACGAGTTGGGCTCGTGCCTGCCTTAAATGCCAGCGCTGCAAAATTAGCCGACACAACGTGTTGGAGCCAGCGCAATTCAAACTCCCCGAGGCTCGATTTACACACGTCCACATAGATATTGTGGGCCCCTTAACACCCTCGAGAGGATTCTCCTACATCCTCACCATGATTGACCGTTTTACTCGGTGGCCAGAAGCAACGCCACTACGGGTAGTCACCGCCGAGAGTGTCGCCAGAGCGTTTTACTCGACTTGGGTTACACGTTTTGGCGTACCAGCAACGTTAACATCAGACCGAGGTCCACAGTTCGAGGCCACGATCTTCAAGCAGCTTACTGACTTATTGGGCTGTCAAAGAAGTCGTACGACCGCATACCACCCTTCATCCAACGGGATGATAGAGCGTTGGCACAGGTCGCTAAAAGCCTCCCTAATGTGTCATAACGACACGCAATGGTTCGACGCCCTCCCCACTGTCCTTCTAGGATTGAGGACAAGTATCAAGGAGGATCTGGGCGCATCCGCTGCAGAACTGACCTACGGCACCAACCTAGTGTTGCCAGGCGAACTATTTGTGGACAATGAAGCTCCACACGACCAACTACAAAGCGTAGGCTACCTCCGCGACCTGATGCGGAAGATCAGGGCAAAACCCGTAGCCCGACATGGCACCAAAAGAGTGTTTATCCACCCTGAGTTGCATAGCTGCACGCACGTCTTCGTCAGGGTGGACAAAGTTAAGAAACCACTCGATCCCCCCTACGAAGGGCCATATAAGATTCTAAAACGAATCAGCGATCGAGTGTACGAAGTGGAGATCCAAGGCAGATCAACCACAGTCAGCGTAGAAAGATTGAAACCGTGTTTCTCGGAGGCCAACCTCCCAAAGGCCACCACAAACCCCGATGCTACAGAGGAGCTACCCTCAACTTCTACGGCAGGAATACCAAACGGCAATAGCGGTCCCCTCACGCGAAGCCGCACCCGAGCGCCACCACAAGGCGCATGTACGGCCAACCTCACTTAACTACAGCCTTCTGAGTACTACTTCGCCCTACCAACAATATCGTGACTATGTCACTGGGGGGGGAGTACTGTGGCGTGTCTACCAACGCCACTGCTACCTTTTCAATCTACCTCAAAATCTTCCCTCCTAAAGCTCCATTAATTTCATAATTTTACCATGCAAGCGCAATAACTTCCCCAAGCATTCTCCTACCGATTGCATTACCTTTCGGTTATGCAAATAGCATCCAACATCAAGCATCTGCCCATCAAGGACATTCACGCAATTAACGCGTTATATAAATTTCCCTAGAAGAAATTCGGTACGCCAGTACCGCATACATCAATGCATCTCAGCATTGTTCTAAAAGGAAAACATTTCGGTTGCCATACTAGTTAACCGAAGTGGATTATAAAAACAATCAGCAGAACCCCTGTCTGCCTGCATTTACTGTCCCACACGTGCGCAACAGATTTTCATGTTGCACCAGTACTAACGGCGGCTTTTATGCAATCTTCAAAGCACCGGCGCAATTCGCGCCTAGCTGCCAAGAGCCGAATTCAATGCCAGTGTAAATACTCACACTGGAATTCGACCCATGACTCCCTAGGATTGCAATACACAATTAACATGGTTGTAAACACAACCATCATTGTGTAATTATCCCAAATGTATCCTAATCCCTAACGTAATATTTGGACAACTGCAAATACTTATCCCGAAGATGCTTTTTCAGGAATTTTCATTCCCACGGTTCGACCACCCATGAGCTCGCATCACGAGCCAACAAGGTGATCCGCGCGCAAAGTAGTTCAGTCGATGAGAGTGTTGCAAAGGAGTCGAGTCTCCTGGAGTCCATTATTACCGTGAACAACAAACTAGGCTGCGGCATTCTTTGCACAAGTCTCCTAACTCCAAAATTATATTTCATTAGTGATAAGAAAGTCTACAACTGTGTTCATGATCGAAACAATTTATTTTCTGTAATAGTGCAGTTCCTAATTTACATAAAACAAATTAAGGACCGGTAATAAAGTTAATCTCAGAGAGAGCTTGTGTGTTTTACTTCTTGTGGACGGTCCGTCGCGGAGTTTTGTTTCCTTGGAGGACAGTGTTCGGCGGAACTATCGTTAGGAAATCTTGGTGAACCTTGCCAAGGCCGGCATATAACCAAGAGAAATACCAGTGAAATACCCACACAGGTACTGATCAAGCCAAATATCAAGATATTTAACCACACTTTTGGTTTATAGTCCCATGATAACTAACTTTCGCCAGTTTTTTCTTGGATCATTTGCGGCTTTATGCAACGGGGCTCTAATTCTGGAACTTGATTTTAAGTTTCCAGTCGTCGCAAAGTCGCTGCACTTTATTGAAGTCGCGTTGCAATAAACTGTTTATGATTTCAAATTTCGGGGCTGTTTTCATCATCATCATTTAACAAATCTCTCCACCGGTCCCGATGTCGAGCCAATGTCATTGCAATCCGCTCTCCCCTGGACTCCTCACTTTTCCAATCGGGTTTGTCAAACTCTGGTCGAAGGAATTCCTTAACCCCTATGTCACCCGATCACTCTACACAACTTTTGTCCGCCCACTACTCGAATACGCTAGTCAGGTCTGGTCCCCGTATCAAATGTCTCACATTCGCAGGATTGAGGGTGTTCAACGTCGTTTCTTGCGCTTTGCCCTCCGTGGACTAAACTGGGAAAATCCGCTGACTCTACCACCATACACAAGCGGACTCCCTCTAAACAATCTAAACACACTTGAAGAGCGCAGAATCCATGCCGACATCATCTTTGTCTATCGCCTTCTGTCTGGCTCAATCAATTGCCCAAGTTTGCTCTCCACTTTAACATTTCATGTATAAACCCGTAATGTACGTAACCCTCGACTGTTTTACGTGCCCACTCATCACACTTCTTACGGCGCTAACAAAGCCATCTCGCGTATGCTACGACAGGCCAACTCTTTCCCCACCTCCTTCGATTTCAACATCTCCACTCCCGCTCTTAGACGACGTCTCAGAAGAAACCCGTTCTAAATCCGCCCCCTGCCTTCAATAACCCCATCTACCCTGCAATCCTCTCCTCTCCCTCCTTCAAACTAGTTCTCACCCACACCTTTCCAACCACCCCCCCCCCCCCCTGCTCCCTACTCCCCTCCCCTGTATCAGTCCGTACACATGCCCTCCACTATCGCACAAAGGCCGCGTTTACCACCCCCACATACACTCGCTCTTCCCTGGCCACCTACCTCCCCTACCGCCAAGTGATCTTCCACTTCCTGGTTTTCTTCTCCTTTTTTTCGATTGAATAATTGGATAATGTCTTAACCACTACTACTAGATAGAATGGAGGGTCCGCCTTCAATCAATCAATCCAGTTTGGCACTCCCAGGCTCTGGGCGTCCTGGTCTACGCCATCCCTCTATCGCAGACAAGGTCTGTTGCGCTGTCTCCTTCCATACATCCTGCCCCAAAGGACTTTCCGGGCAGGCTCCTCGTCGCTCATTCGAGCTAGGTGTTCCGCCCAAAAGAGTCTACCGAGCTTGATTTTTCTTACAATATTAGCTTCAAGGTAGATTGCGTACAACTCATGGTTGTAGCGTCTCCGGAATCGTCCTCCCTCACATACGAGGCCAACCATTCTCCTTAAGACCTTCCTCTCGAACGCGGCTAAGAGTTCAGAGTGCCTTTTATTGAGCACGCAGGTCTCGGATCCATACATGAGTAGTGGCAAGACCATGTTTTTGTACAGTAGTAGTTTGGATGTTCTGGATAAATTTCGGGATTTAAAGAGCCTTGATACACCATAGTAGGCCTTGTTGGGTTTGATCAGTCGTTCACGTATTCTTCCATATCGTTCTCGGCTGATACTATTGACCCAAGGTAGTTAAAGGATTGCACTACTTCAAATTCGTGCTCCACTACCCTGATAGTTTGACCAACGTTATATCTTCTCTTCGCAGATGTTGCCACCATGTACTTAGTTTTCCCCTCATTAATGTGCACTCCCAGTTTTTGTGCCGCCTGCTCGATCTGGGTGAAGGGGTCCTGTACATCCGATTCGCTTCTACTGATGACGTCGACGTCATCTACGTAGGCAAGTATCTGGCTGGACTTGGTCATAATAGTCCCTCATGTTGTTACGCCAGAGTCACGGATTGCTTTCTCCAACGCCAGGTTGAAGAGGAGGCAGGCCAGACCGTCCCCTTGTCGAAATCCATTAAAGATATTTATTGGTTCGGACAGTAATCCCGCTATTTTTACTTGACTAGTTAAGTTAGTCATGGTCAACCTACAAAGTCGTATCAATTTGTTTGGAATGCCGAATTCTCTCATGGCATTATATAGTTCTACCCTGGCTATGCTGTCGTAGGCGGCCTTAAAGTATATAAATAGGTGATATAATGGAATCTTAAATTCCGGACATTTTTCCATCGTCTGCCTAAGGGTGAATATCTGATCAATCGCTGATTTGCCTGATATTGACCAATGATGGCTTTAGCGTATGGGACTATCCGATCTTGTACGATAGAGGAGAGTATCTTATAGGCGGTACTCAGCAATGTTATACCCCTATAGTTGCTGCACAGTGTGATATCTCCCTTCTTATGTATGGGGCAAATTATTCGACGACGACAATCTTCCGGCATCTCCTCTTGCTCCCATACGTGCACCACGATCTCATGAATTGCGTGATGTAACGCTGTCCCTCCCTGTTTGATCGGGGCTGTTTTATGAATTATAAAATCGTCTGCGTACGCAATTGCGTCGGGAAGTGCGCTTACTATGTCGCTAATGCAAATGTTAAAAAGAATATGAGATAGTACCACTCCCTGTTGTAAACCCTTCTTGATATTATACGTTATACTGGAGATCACTTAGCCACTTTTGACCAGGAACCTCCTGTTATTTAACATATCATATAGTATATAGATTAAAGGTTTATACATGTCTGACAATCGAAGGCTTTTCCCAAGCCGATCAGACAGGCCGCCTGTGCATTGGTTCTTGCATTTATTCCATTGTATGTCGGAAACCAGTTTAGCTGCGCCATGAGTGGTTTCAAGATCCGCCCTAAAGCGAAATTGGTTATTTGGAATAATGTTGTTGTCATCAACCCATTTAAGCAAAACTTTGTTTATGACTTTCTCGAATACTTTACTGATACTTGGGAATTAGCTAATTGAACGCATGTTCATTGGGTTTGTACAGTCCTTGTCCTATTTTGGTATAGGCTGAATGATTGCTGTTTTCCAACGCGTGAGATAGTGTGCATTATTTAACGCGTTGTTAAATAGAACTGTGTGTATATGTATATCCATTGCTAATGGTGGTAGATACTTGAGTACGATATTTGGTACTCCATCTATTCCCATAGACTTCTTTTTCCTTAGTGAGTCGAAGATACCCTGGAGCTCGCCGTTATTAATAGGCAATTAGCCCTGTTATTGGCGTTAATAGCATTTGCCAAATTATCGTAATTAAATTCGGTAAAACCGAGATTCTCTGATTGCCAATTTGAAATTTCATTCGAAGGTATAAGTGATTCACTAAAACTCTGTTTTCCAAATCGTAGTTTCGGTGGATGCTTTCATTCACATTTCCTGGAATACAGCTCCCACAGTGTTCGCCTTTTCTAAGGGATCTTGTATCACGACGAACTCATTACTGAGGATAGCGTTCTTTGTGTCTCCGTCTATGTTGATTAATATTTGTTTGTTTTCGTCATTACGCGGTAAGTGGAGACACTGAATCTCATTTTGATTATTTCTCCTGAATATCTTATTAATTTGTGGGAACATGTTCGGGTTGTTAGATCTTATAGTCCGTATTCTGTTGTTACAATACAAATTTGTTGCTAATCTATATTTCATCATCATCATCATCATCGGCACTACAACCGGCAACCGGTCTTGGCCTCATTTAGCAAGTCCTGAGGCTTGTTAAATTTTCCATACTGATTTGTTTTTTCCGGGCAAGGTCATTAGTCTTGCGCCAGAGGCTCCCCGACGGGGTATCGAACCCCGGTTTCCCGCGTGACAGGCGGGTATACTAACCACTATGCTATCGAGGAGCTGATCTATAATTACCTTTTAGTAATTGTTGGAGGTTTTTTAATCGGGATTTCAGTGATATTATCTCCTGGTCCTGTCTATCAGTAAACTGTCTGTATAATTGTTTTAGTTTTGTTAGCAGTCTGCTTTTTTTTCTGTGAAGTGCGTTTATTGTTGTGTTCCTATACAAGTTCATATTGTCCGGTTATGTTGTTCTAGGAATTGTTTTGTCCATTGTTCGTTTTATAGTTTCGTCCATTTGTTGAATGTATATGTCGATTTCGTCATTCGTCAGGTTTCTCTTTGTTGATAGGTCGATATCATTCGAACGAAGTTCTCTTGTTATCGATCTGGTGAATAGTGGCCATCGCATTGTCCTGTAGTTGTAGGGTTGTGGGACCACGAATTCCTCCAGTTCTGCCAGTTCGTTCGGAAGCTTTATTATGGCCGTGAATGCACAGTGGTCACTGACGTATTCAGTTGTTCGTAAACAGTTCCTGTTATGTCTGTTGATGTTTAATATCCTTAGTCGCGTGTCAATAATCATGATATCTAGATAGGATCTACCTCTAGGGAACAATGCATATTCCGTAGCTAGAAGGTCTGTTTTATATTCTACGTGATATAGATCTAACCAGCTAGCCAGTTGATTTCCTCTACGGTTGGACATACAATTTCCTCAATCTTTATGTTTGGCGTTCATATCTTCACCTGTAATAAAGTAGTTTTTATGCAGTTGGAGTTGCAAGCATCGAAAGAGAGTCTCAAGTGCTGCTATAAAGAGATGCTTTAAGCATCTGGAACCTGCGCACTTCTCCACTATATATGACTTTGTGTTAGAGTCCTTTTCTAATAAAGATGGCGACACCTCTGTGGCAACTCTAACAGACACACACAAATTCACAAGCGAAATAGTGTAGAACACGAACGAAAAATCGAATAAGAAAAATACATCAGAACCGTATACCAAGCGATAAATAACAAAAAAATAATTCACACCAGTGGAATATAGTCGAGTTTGGAAATCAAATTCCAAACACGGTCAGTAGCCTGGTGTGTAACGCTTATTTTTTTCGTGATACGAGCTGTCATAGCGTCAGTTCGAATCACACGATCTTCTTCACTATTATTTCAAACGCTATACCTCCCCCTTGTGAGGAATTAGGTCCAGTCTCTTCGTATAATATCATAGTTTCTGTGCCAAGGTTTATGCCTTTGATTTAACTTAGTTTCCCCAGCTAGAAGCACATCAGGGTTTTCGTCTTGCAACAGGTTAAAAAGAGTGGTCCTTCTCTCAGTCCTTATAAGTGAATTTACATTCACGACAAGAGCTTTAATTGATCTTTTGGTTAGAGGGTTTATATCGACTCTTTAGTTATAATGAGCAAGTGCTAGTAAATCTCGTTTATTTGACTTTGCAGCTGTGTCATTTGTTTCTGTAGATTGAGAAATATTGTGAACACGTCTGCTTGTGATGTTGTTTCAATCTGCGCCGAAGTATTTGTGGGTATCAGTGTTGGAGCCTGTGTTGGATTTCCCCCACCTCTCGCTATTTGTGCGTAAGACCAATGAGAGGCTACACTCATTAATCTTGTGCGATTTATCTCAGTTTTTCTTTGCTGAGTCACACTCTTCGACGTTAATTCTTGGAATTTAGGACAACCTTGATAGTTAGTGGGCCTGTGGGGGTTTTCAGGGCCCGAAGACCCTCGCATCAGTTTAACTCCATAAAAATCCTACAAACTCCTTAGCTACCCTTAATTCGAATCCATGGCAAAATGACATAACCGCACCACCCTAAAATCGTGAAAACAATTCGGTTGTCCCCCAGGACAACTGACATAAAAATCCATGATAGCTGAGGAGCTTTTCCCTAGATTCGACAGGATGTGTTTACCTTTTTGGCCATAGATCCATCGGCCGATCTTTATATTTTCTAATACAGCGTAGCCATGGTAGATTTCCTGCAAATGACCTTGCGTTATTTTAAACAACTCACATGTCACCACATCGACCGATAGGATGTTCTAATGATCGGAACAATGTGTACCCAAACACTGTCTCAATGTCCATTATCTTCCAAAACACTGGCTGGGCTATTGGCCGGCTTGCACATCTGCAAACCAGATGTCTAATAGCCTGTAATGGGACATAACGAGTGGGATAATAAAAGATCAGTCTCGATGGCGGGCGATCTTCTGCCAATCTAACATCACAGAAGAATCGCCTTATTATCCCTTACACACCACCCATAAAACGTTTCTGTCTAGTTAATGTAGACAGAAGATATGATTTTCGTCCGGGCGGCAATTTCTACCCAAATTATGTAGCCGAAAAGATAAACACACAATAAGTACTCTTGAGTGTCTGTTAACATCATAGGAAACTATTTCTATGATTTATGACCACCATTACTGCCAGCCGCAATACTCGTACCCCTAGTCGACCAGATGTGCATTGATATTTTCCGTGCGCATCTGTAATTATTGGCATCGTCACCACTTCCAGCGTGTGGGCGTGTACTCCTAACCGGTATGGTACCTATAGGAATTTTTCAGTTGGAATTTTCCAGGGCAATCGCCATTGTATCCTTAACCCAACGATCCGATTGGTTCTTCGATGGCATACCATCTGATCCTCGATTCTACAAGGAATGTGGAGGACGATTGCTCCGGGCAGTCAGATTTTATCATGCAAAGTGTGTACACGCATCGACCCGAGAGTCATCGTCGTTAACGGAGTCGAGTCCTTTTTCTTTTATCCCTGTGGATTGTCGTTCGTGTATGTAGAGTGTAACATTAAAGTATCGTGATCATATTTGTGAACATTGCCAGTCGCGTTAGTAATTGAACTTGTCGTTCGTGGATGTAGAGTAACCATAGTGTATCATTAGCGAACTCTACCCTTGTGAACATTTTAACTTAGTTCTATCTAAAAATAAACATGTGTTAAATAAAAGTGACTTCGAACCATAAAACAACTCCAGCGTTTTATTTCACTGCCTTCTGGTGACTGTGCGTTTTATTTCAAGCTTTTGTGTGTGGGAAAACAGCACTCGGCCGAGCAATCTACAGAAAACAATCCGTGGTGTTTATACAGAATTCGCGTCCGTGCTGACGCCCAGGTACAAAACCCACCACACATCACTTCCTTTATCAGCACCACGAGCTGCCCCTGAAGCATCATCCCCTCAACCACCCACACCCTCCAGAAAGCACGCGCCATTTCGCGCAACTAATTTTCACCAACGAACCCATGACCGCAGGCCCAGCGAGTCTCCCGCAGACCAATCCCCTGCGTCCGTCACCATATCCGACCTTCTAGCGTTGCACGCCTCACTCCGCCGCGATTTAAACCTAATCCGCGCGGAGGTAAGAAGCGCCCATCGAAACGCGCATAACCAACGGGTGGATTGCCCTTCGCCCCATCAAAACACCACACCTGTGGATCAAACCACGAGGGACCACGACGCTCGTCGCTTGTATCAGGTGACTGTACGCATCACGTGCAGTTTTTGCCATAAACTAGGCCACCTATACGACGAGTGTCTGAAACAGTGAAACACACCTTTCTGCCGGGATTGCTGGCAGTATGGCCACGACATTGTAGAATGCCGTGCGCGATACACCACACTACCACAGAGCAGGTCACCGCGCCAGCAGAGGGAGTCCCAGAATAAAACACATCCGGGAATACACCAACCCTCTGCCTCCAACACTCCAGCAACATCAAACTCCCGAGTGTATAGCATTCGGAGTTGTTGCGAGTTGTGTGGCCGTATAGGTCACACCCGGAACCAGTGCAAAGATAGGGTGAAAAAGGAAAAAAGAAGCAATTCCCCGTTGACTACAACTCCAACACAAACTCGCTTGGCCAAGACTGTACGTCAACGTCAGCGCCCACAAAACCGCACTTCTACCAAGGGCGGCAAACAACTCTCCATACCAACGTATGGACGAAAAATGCCGACACTAGACTCAGTTCTTCTCCATCCCGCACACGGCACCCCGTCACTGCGGAGAAAAATTAACACTGGGCGTGAAGCTCCTCCATCCAGCGCACGCAACTTCGTCACTGCGATGCTAGCGAGCTACGGATAGGCCACGACCTACTCGGCCGTCATACCTGTTGGTTCATGCGAACCACAATAGGTCAGTGGATCGCACCGCAATCCCCTTGCCCCTGCCGGCAACACACATGGTACCAACCAGGTCCACTTCCTATACTGACCCAAGCCCAGCCACCACCCAGATTCTAAACACGTGACTCTCCTTCTGACACACACCGAACTACACCTTCCCTGCGGGGGGGGGGGGGGTACTGTGCGGGTTCTCTAAATACATGGAAACCAAACCACTATTTCAGCCTTATTTCGACCGATAAAAGCGTGTCATATATATTTCCCAATTTCTTCTACCGACATTATTCACCTGGGAATCATTGTTTTCCCAAAGGAGGCATAGCTAAACTCATTATTATATGCACAATGCATAATTGAGTTTAGCTACCTTTTTGACATACGGCAACTCCATTTTGCTAATACATGAGATTTCCACCGGAAATCACATCATGTCGGTTAGCAACAACAAGTCGAATCAGACAACGCTGTTGCATGATCATGCAATCGCTGGGGAATTTATCAAAATATTCAATTAGTTCCCACGATAAATTACCCTAGCCAATTTAGCGTCACTTCGGCTTTTCCCAGACCATCCATTCGCTTGGGATCAATGCTCTCTTTTCGCGGGCGAATAGCACCGGCCACATTTCATCTCCTCCATAATTCTGTCTCCCTACAGGTCAATGCACGCTGAGGTTACCACATTCACCGAATTGGGTCAGTGGGTTACCTCAGAGCTGCATTGATTCATGCACACACAACCAAACCCACCCCGGGTTCTTAGTACTTCGTGTCTCTGTTCTCTCATTCTCCCATGTTTGTCGACTATAAATTAATCGATGTATTCACCATACTTCGACGGGCGTGGCAATGAGAGAGCAGAAGCGTGATCTCTATTGGTTGTCCTGTGTGCAAAAATATAATCCAGAATTTCATCCCTAATTAGATCAGTCGCATCTCAACCGTCACAGCGGACAGTCACGCCGATACGTACTACAATTATTACACCGAGCCTAAGTTCAGAGTCAACTCGCTGTTGAGCAATAGTTGTGTTGGATATTTTCTTCGTAAAATAATTTCGTGATCACCAAAGTAATCTCTTAAATGGTGTATTATTTGCCAAAGCGTACTTTTTCAATAGTTACATTGAGTCGCGATCCTTTCCTGGAAAAAAACCAAATACAAATTCTTTAATTTATATCTAGTGGCAATTTATTATTGTTTTGCTGTTGTGGGGGTTGTTCCTCAGGAAGCGCGTTTTCTTGTCCTGAAAAGGACGTTGGATCTCTTTATTGATTGCTCCTGGAACAACACACCTCAGCAAGGGGTCGTTGCCGTGCTTCCTCTGGCCCAGAGGGAAGAGCAACGTCCTGATTGTTCGTGGGACGTAACCTAGGGGATAGTGTCCTTATACCCTGCAACCTTAGTACCGGTTCCTGTACCGATTTCTTTGGAGTCGTCCTGGTATATAAAAAAGAATCATCCAACGTTGGGTGCCAGCACAAAATTTCCAAACTATTGAAAGAAGTTTTTATTTTGGATTTAGTTTTATTGTTGATTTAATTTGAATTTTAAAATAACTGCTCTGTGGCAGGAGGATCTAGATACTGCGGCCTCGAGATCGTTTTGCTATCCCTTTATAAAGGAAAACACTTCGAAAATTGTATCCCAAAGATACACATTTTCGTACAACAATCTCTATTTGTTGGGTATTTCGAGCGAGATGTTGTATTTACACAAGATAAGAATGAATTCTTACGAAACTATTACGCAGATGTGTGAATGTATCTGCTTTTGGTTTTTGTTTGTTTTCCTGAATGGAAAATTTTCAGATAGAGATAACGATCTCTGAATTTTGAATTTTCATGACGCCGTGGAGCAAATTTGAAACGTAAACGAATATTGGATTCGTTTATTGTGAATTTTAATTTTAATTCGGATTTTGGATTAAACTTCGCCGTGGGGCCAAATGTTATGCGATAAACCAATGTTTGATTCGTTTATTGCGAATTTTGGGTTATGTTTGGGTTTTTGTGGGTTTTGATGGGTTTTTTGGTTTTAGCTTAAAATAGCTAAGATTTGGATGTCGGAATGGGGGAAAAAGGTAGTAGGGCTTTTTGGAGCACTACATTATAATGTACAGTGAAAGAAATTAAGATCCATCACCAGGGATTAATAAAGGACATAAAAACAACAGATTAAACTGTGTTAATTATTTCATCTTTTCTCTGTGAACAATTTGACCACGTCTGTGCTGGCGGGTAAAGTGAATCCGTGCCCATGTTCGGCATAACTTCGCACCCCCACAATTTTGAATCTTAATACAAAAGCATTGCCAAAGCATTCTACTTCCACCGTCATAAGGCGCTGATCAATTCTGGGATATAATCCTACTTCAGCACACTAGCTCCTTTTTGTTGAATATGACTCCATTTGAAATGAATGCGTTACTACGTAGATTCAACTGCCAAGCCAAGACTGAGGCCCCTGAAAAGGTAAAATAATATATTTGGTTTTTACATTTACCGAAAAGCAACATACCTGCTGTTGGCGTCGTTAATCACAAAATTTAACACACATCAACTATGCCGTCAATCGCCAACACCGACTTCCTTATAAATTCCAATTAAAGAATAGAAGTGTGGAGTTTATGGCCGAAAACATATTCCGAACTCTGTTAATCCACTGAAATCCACAGGCTGCTCTAAGAAGTCGAATAGCTAACTATTTCGAACTTGGGACAAAATATAATCCGTCTGATTTCCCCGAGGATACGTAACCACATCACTCCAATTAACTGCAACACTATTTTCTATAATTTCCCTGCTAAACAGATTGCAGTTTGAGTTCTTGGAAGTCGTTGCGAATACCATACACGCATTGAAGCCAGAAGGAGTTTTACTAAGAAATCCACTCTGTCTGCATGCACCGTCGCCTCTAATGAGTTGGCTGGTTGCAAGCAAAACGAATCCTTCCCTATCCTAGTGGAAAAACTTTTCTAGATAAATTGCACGGATTAAGAGTCCTCAAAACTTTAACGTGCTATATATGTGACAGTCTGAGGGTGTACAAATCTGTCTATGAAGTTTGCTATAGAATTTTAGATACGAAGATTTACCAACCTCAAGGACTAACGCCATTTAATTGTAATCCTTTTGAATAAATTGATTTAGGGACAATTGCTACCCAACTTAGTGGATACAAATTCTCTTGTGTTTACCCTATCCATGTGTATCCTTTCAATTTGATTAAAACCACTAAACTCCAATTCAGTATCCTAAATTGCCCTGAAATGGCATGCAAGCAGTGTACGGTTATAACCAATGATTAGATCCTTTTTCGTTGTAATAATTTCGATGAAAAGAAACTTGTTCGTTTGGAAAAAGTTTATGTCGGAAAATATCCTTCTTCCAATCGGAATTCCATGCCATTTGCTCATTTAAAGTCAATTAAACGGGCACATCCCTTTTAACCATCTGACAGACAGGATTGCGCTCAAGACATTTCTATGACCGGACTGGAAATAAAATGAACAATCTCGTCTTCCTCGCGTCCTCCCTAATCTATAAAGGAATCTGAACTAAAAATTTCTTTCCGACAATAACGATGCTTTAACTTGGCAAAGATAATCGAAAGGACAAATCAGAACTATGCGCTGCAGCATGAAGCTATTGTATTATGGCAAAAGGAAATTTTGAATGACGACGAAAACAATCGCAACTCGTTAGGGATTCATGGAGAAGAGAAAAATGAGTTTAACAAACTGTCAATTAAAGGATTATGTTACCAGAATAGCTCCTGCCACTGAAGGTACACTAAGAGTGCGTCCACAAGTTTGTGCTCGTTTGAGAAATTAAAACGATGTTCAGGAATTCTTTCACAACCCCACCAAGTCCTGACTTCTACTGTTGTTATTCAAGCGCGTTACAACCGAAAGGCTTTTTCAAGATGATGATAATTTGCCCGATGCTATCCTTCCAGCCAAACAGAAAGACAACTCTGCCTCAGTTTAAAGTTGCTCAAAGAAAATATTCCTCTTGTTTCTCCAGCTCGAAAACCAGAAGTTCAGGGCCTGAATGGTTTGCAAGATTTAAGGAGCGTAAAACGGCAATGTTGTTGCTGTTTGTTAGACTCTTAACTAAGTGCCTTTGTTTCTAGCAAAAATGTTTGCTTTAGTAATTCCATTTAAAGTTTTCTTCACTTCTGCGAATTAAAATTTTGTCATGCTTCTCAAAGTTTGCAACTTTTATCAAAGGACGTAAAACGAGGTCTTTGAACGTAAAAGAAGTCAAAGTGACAGAGATTTACAAGAGATAATTGATGGGATATATATCTTTTATTAGCCAACGATGTTCGGGGTTTGTAAGTATTAGATGGTTTCCAATATTTCTTCTAAACATTGAATACACAAGAACGCACAAAACTCAACAGACTTTGCACTTTTTGCAAGTTATATAGGTTGGGGTGGGCCTGGTCTTCTGTATAATACCTTTCGTCGTCTTGATTGAACTTCGAATAAAACTTAATGAATAATATATATGGTTCTATTTTTTCTTTCATTGCAACGTACGCTTTGCAAAACAAAACAACTTACTTAGACGGCTTTTGTTAAAAATTCGTGTAACATCTGCTGGTAGGTTCTGTAGTAGGTTTAGTTCAGGGAGCGAGCCTCCTAGTCCTTAAAAGGAAAAGGGATCTCTATATACCGCTCCTGAAAAACGTCCTACAAAGGGATCGTCGCCGTGCTTCCTCAGATCCTGAGAGAAGAGCAACGTCGTTGGTTTGGCCTCAGCCCTCGTCTCCGCTGATTTCCGTGGGGGCCAGGTGATACTCCTAATCTACAAGAGTGTCTTTTGTGGAGGTACCACGGCTTTACTTACCAGGTGTTGGATAAAATTAAAAGTTCATTTTGTTTTCTTCGATATGTGTTTATTACTTTACTCAAGTTAGTCAAAGATTTTCCTGGGGTACTTCCTTCAGGCGCAGTGTACATTCATTTACTGCGGCTCGCTCCTGGGGTACCTCCTTCCGAAACAAATAATAAGATTAAACTGCGGCTCGGAGATCACTTTACTATTCCTTTATAAAGGAAAACAAATCGAGATTTGTATCTCGAAAATACACAATTTCATGTAAAAATCCCGATTTTTGTATCCTGAGTGAGATGCTCAATGTTTATTTAAGATAAGAATTCAATTTCTTGAATTCTAACGAAACTATTGCGCAGATGTGGATATGTATCTGGTTTTGGTTTTGTAATTGTTTTTCTTAGTGGAATTTTTTCAGATAGGGATAACGATCTCTGAATTTTGGTTTTCGATGATGCCGTGGGGCAAATGTGAAACGATAAACGAATATTAGATTCGTTTATTGTGAATTTTAATTTTACTTTAGATTTTGGATTGAATTATGCCGTGGGGGCAAATGTTAAGTGATAAACGAATGTTTGATTCGTTTATTGCGAATTTTGGATCATGTTTGGGTTAATTCGGGTTTTGATAGGATTTTGGGTTTTAGTGTATTATTACTGGGATTTGGATGTAGGAATGGGGGAAAAGGTGGTAGGCCTTTTTGGAGCACTACACTGCTTCTGAACTTGGTCACTTTGATACGGAATGGTTGTTGACTACGTCTTGATGCACTTAAAACTGATTTGATCTTATACCACCCACGGAAGACATTTTCGTAATATAAACTCGAAATTCTACTGAAATCGAATACAGGGCGGAGAAGGTCCGGTTGCCACCTTCGACACGGTTTGAATCGACGTCCAATACAAGGGGTGTTCAATTAAGATCACACTATTGTCGTAGTACGCGAATACCGTCCATTAGAACCATTTGTGATATGAACCAGAAAGAGAAAATAATTTTCTGTAAACACACCAAGCTTGGCGACGATAGCAGGAACAGTCTCACGTAAATGGCGCAATAAAATACAGGTATACAATTTCACCTCTGACGTTTAGTGATGTCTATATTACTCAAGCACCGATATGCGATAGAATATTGTATTTTACGAGTGTTAACATCTACCAGCACTTATAAAGAGTTGCATACCTCTTTTAACAATGTTACGATTAGTAAATTAAGGCGTTTATCGATCCCATAAGCCATTTCACATGGTCAGAGAACCATGTGAATCAGTCTTTATTGAACATCCCTCGTCCTGCACTTTCCATGCGTCAGCAAATGTCCCTTCTTCTAGGCACCACTGAATCTTTGGTTGGAATATGGGATGTGCGATCTTGCCTCTCGACTGTGCATGTGTATAGATAGTGTCGGATATTTCAACATATTGTTAAATTCGAGATTTTAATATAGATAAACTGGAATTCACAAAAAATCCATACCTCATAGCGTCACGTCAAGAGGAGTTTTTGTTCTCTTCTTAAACCTGTTGTATTCCAGAATACTACCCTTTATTAAATTTAACACTGAATCTCCTTACACATCCTTAAAAACTTCCCTTAACATATCTTACATTCTCACTTAATACATACCATTCATAAACATTCACAATATTCTATATCAAGCCTGTTACAGCACATTTAATAACTTGCCCCTTTTCATAACTTGCCCCTTTTTATTTCAAAACAGAGCACTTTGATTTTCGTTCAAATTTTACTCAATTTAAAAGTCACAGAAACTAAAGGAATACTTTGAGAAAATTTGTTTTGTTCATATTATAATTTACAGTAAATTAGAACACAATGTTCTATAAGTAGAGAAAAAATTCAATAGTGAAATCAGTTGAGGAAGAGAGTTGAGTCAGATCAGTTAGTTGACTTTGAGTTTAAGTTTGAGAAAAAGTTAAATTGAGTTCAGTCAAGTTAAATATATATTATAAATATAGAATAAAATATAGTAAAATATAAAAGAGTGAATAAATGAGTTTTGGAATTATAAGTTCTAATTGAAGTTGAGTTCTAGAGTTTTTAATTGAGAAAAGGAAGTAAAGGAATAAAAGAAAGGTCCCCGCTCTTCCCTCATCAGAGGAAGCACGGCGCCGGACGTCAACAAACCGATCTATAAGATAGTTTCGCCAAACAAAAGTTATCAAACTGTTATAATTTATCTTGAGTGACATAAATAAAGTGCTGCTGATTCACAGTGATAAAAATAGTCAAAACGAAATGAATAGATTCGAAGATAATCAAAATAATCCGATTGTTCATTTTCCAAATCGAATCTACGCAAAGTTTACAGTGTTGTAACTCGTGGAGTTTAAAATATAAAATTAAATAAATAAAACAGTTAACAGTCATTGCACCTTAAAAACGAACAGTATACTAATTAAAAGTATTAAATAATTGTTGTGAAGTCCGGCACTGAGTGAATCGACAAATAAAAAATAAAAAATTATAAAAAAAGACAAAGACAAGTGTTGCGGATTCACTGGGTGCAACCAACGAATTCGCAATGGAATGCTGCCCTTGGCAACACAAAATAAATGTCAGCAACTAGCTGACATTATCGAATTTGGTTGTCAAGCAACCAATAACAAACTCTTCTGCGCTAAGTATTTGAGCGAAACAGTGCGCATCAATTATCTAACGAAATATTTATAATCGACCGATAAAGCTCATTTATAACAACAGTAAATAAACCACGTTTCTTTGATGTATCCTGGAGGAAAGTTATTTCTTGGGAGAAAAGGAATCAATCATAAAGTAATATATAGTGGAGGAGTGCGCAGGTTGCTGGAAGCATGTATCGTACGGACTGTGCACCCGAGGAGCACCAACATAATCTATTTATAGCAGAGCTCGAGACACTCTTTCGATGCTTACAATTGCACCTGGACAAAAACTACTTTATCCAAAGGGGAGATATGTACGCCAAGCATTGAAATTGGGGAATTTATATATCTAATGACAGAGGAAATCACTTGGCTGGCTGGTTAGATCAGTATCATATTGAATATAGAACTGACCTGCCAGCTACGGAATACCCATCGTTCCCTAGAGGTAGATCGTTCTTAGATATCCTGCTAATTGACTCACGACTGAGACTACTTAACACCAACGGACGAAACAGAAACTGTTTACGGACAATTGAATACGACAGTGACCACTGTGAATTCACGACAGTAATAAAGCTTCCGAACGATCTCGCAGATCTGGAGGAATTCGTGATCCCGCAACCCTACAACTACGGGGCAATGCGATAGACGCGGTTCACCAGATCATTAACAAGAGAACTTCGTTCGAACGACTTTAATCTGCCAGTAAACAGAAGCGTGACAAATGACGAAATCGACAAATACATCCAACAAATGGACGAAACCGTAAAACGAACAATGGACAAAACAATTCCCAAAACAACAGTTACAGATCACATAAACATGTACAGAAACACAACAATAAACGCACTCCACAAGAAAAAGAGCAGACTGCTATCGAAACTAAAACAAGTACACAGACAGTTTACAGACAGACAAGACCAGGAGATAATATCACTGAAATCCCGATTAAAAAACCTCCAACCACTACTTAAAGCTAACTATAGATTAGCAACAAACTTGTATTGGAATAACAGAATTCGAGCTATAAAAACTAATAACCCGAATATGTTCCCACAAATAAATAAAATATTCAGGAGAAGTAATCAAAACGAGATTCAGTGTCTCCAAATTCCACGTACTGATGTAAACAAGCAGCTGCTAATCAACATTAGCATAGATACAGAGAATGCGATCCTCAATAGTGAGCTCTTCGTGATCGAAGATCCTTTGGAAAAGGTGAACGCTGTGGGAGCTGTCTTTCAGGAAATGTACAAGGTGAATGAAAGCATTCGCCGAAATCACGACTTGGAGGACAGAGTTCTACTGAATCCCCTGCACCTGCCAAATGAAATTTCACGTTGGCAATCGGAGAATCCGGGTTTTACCGAATTCAGTGACGATAATCTGTCAATTGACATTAATATCAATGGTGGGGCTAATAGCCTTTTAATCACAAGGGAAGGAATTATCTTCGACTGATTAAGAAGCAAAAAGTCAGTGGGAATAAATGGAGTACCTAACATCGTACTCAAGAGCCTGCCCCCAATGGCAATAGATATATACACGGTCCTGTTTAACAACACGTTGAATAATGCATATTATCCCGCGCGTTGGAAAACGGCAATCATTCAGCCCATCGCAAAAAAGGGCAAAGACTGCACAAACCCAATGAACATGCGTTCGATAAGTTTACTCCCAAGCATCAGTAAAGTATTTGAAAGGACTATTAACAAAGATCTGCTAAAATGGGTAGACGACAACAACGTTATTCCAAATAACCAGTTTGGCTTTAAGGCCGGTCATGAAACCACACATGCCGCAGCTAAACTGGTCTCCGACATCATCATCGGCACTACAACCGGGTACCGGTCTTGGCCTTATTTAGCAAGTCCTGAGGCTTGTTGAAATTTCCATAATGATTTGGTTTTTTTTCCGGGCAAGGTCATTAGTCTCTGACATATAATGGAATAAATGTAGGAACCAATGCACAGGTGCCTGACTGATCGACTTGGAAAAAACCTTTGATACAGTCTGGATCGAACGGTTATATTACAAACTGGTCAAACATGGCATACATAACCCCCTACTATATGTACTTTACGATATGTTAAAGGACAGGAGGTTCGTGGTCAAAAATGGTTATGTGATTGTGGTGTACGAGATCGCGACGCCAGCATGGGCGAGAGTTCTACCTCGTCTCCACCAGTTCGAAAGCGTCTGCCGTAAACCGAAAGCAAAGCACAAACGGAACTCCACAATGCAACGTCCACAACGGGAAAAGGAAACACACTGATTTAGTTTATTAATTATATGATTATTTTATTGGGTTACAGAAGACCGATTCTAATTACACTCAATTACAGGCAACGGACTTGAATTACAGTAATCGATTATAATTAATACTACTAGCCACGACTCGGGGTACAACACGAACGCGACTCCGGTATATATTTGCGCGTCTCCGCAGTGACGCAGAGCGGCAGCGGCATGACCATTGTGGTTAGCGGATGGTAAAGGACTCAACGATAATCAATCGTTTGGGGTGAGTTTGTGGTGTGGTGGTAGATATCCTCTTCACTAAAGATATCGTTTTTACCTACCACCAGAGAAACGTAAAGTCTCTCTTGGTGGAATAGGAAATCAGATCTCGTAATGCAGATCATGGTGTATGGGTGTATGTGTGATCGTGAAGATCACATTGGTTTTCTCATGAGACAATACAGTAAGGACAAAAGAATCGTGAAGACCATTGTGATGTGCATTGCTGCTAAATAAATAGACAGCGATGCGTCGAGGAAATGTGCTAAAAGCAAATAAGGGCATCATTACAGTCGCGGATGAGTGGTGCGGATGCGTTAATAGATGCATCGCCATTAGGAAGAGGTGCTAATGGGTTTTAATGTTTATGGCCTCTCAGACTGCAGTAGGAACCGAGTTCTTGTTTGTACTAGGAAATGCTAGAGGATTCGGTTCCGATGATAATGCTTGGGATGCGGTAATTGTTTGTCGATTGGACTAACGAATCGCGGATCGGTTTATTGCACGTGTATAAACAAGCTATCCGACATAGCATTTTACGATGACAAGGCTGCCGAATGGTTTGGGATTTATGATGCCGTATGATGTGAAGAATTCTTTACAGGAAATTTGAATAACGCATTAAATGCGTGTATGCTGTGAGAATTCTCTTTAGGGATCTTTAGGTAATACGTCGAATGCATTAAATGACCTTGGAAAAGGAAATGTTTTCAGGTGCCAATGCAATTGCATTGGCGAAAAACAATGGGAGTTGAGTTGCAATTATGGGGGGGGGGGGGGGGGTTCTTTGGGTAAGTCTAAAGAAACCCCCACATGACCTCTAATAAAACGTATAATATCAAGAATGGCTTGCAACAGAGAGCGGTACTTTCTCCGATTCTTTTTAACATTTAGATCGGCGACTTATTAGATGCATTTCCGCAGGCTATTGCGTACGCAGACGATCTCATAATTTACAGAACAGCTCCGAAAGTTGAGATCATAAATAGCTTACTACAGCGAGACTTCAACAGTGTGCAGCGCTATTGCGACAACTGGAAACTTAAGATCAACTTCCATAAATGTGAAGCCATCCTATTTAGAACCACATTATATAAAGCCACGACGACACAAGGAAAACCTGACGAAAGCTAGTTATTGTGGGATCGCATGGAGATAAACTGGAAACCAACAGTTTAGTTAAATACCTTGGCATCTGGCTATATCAATATCTGTATTTCAACAGACATGTAGAGGCTGCTTTGGTCAAAGCTAGGAAAACTTTTGCTATAACAAGGAGGCTATTTCACAGTACCCAACTTGACAGTAGGGTAAAAGTCATATGCTACATGGCGCTAATCAGGCCAATACTCATATATGGTTGTCCAGTATGGTTTAACCTATGTCTAAATTTGATGGAAAAGATTCGGGTGTTCGAAAGGAAGTGTCTCAGAAGTTGTCTCAGATTATATCGAACACCGGAATCGGAGTACAGAAAGTACTACTCAAATGAGACTTTGTATAATGAAGCCTGCATAAATAGGGTGGATAATTTTATGATCAAATTAATCAGAGGATATATTGCGAGAGCAATGAGCTCGTCCAATGACCTAATTTTCGGGGCTTATTATCCAAATACCCTGTACTACGAGAACGTGCGTCGCAACGGTTTTGTTCCACCTGAGACGTTCCTTGATTTGGACATGAAAGGGCTTATACAGGATAGATCCGGAATTCCGCTGATCTATCATGTAGTAGATCATCCGTAGACGGGCGATTGTGCTACGACCGGGAAGTAACGCGCACCGAAGAAGAGCCCTTGCACTTCAGTAGGGCTATCTCCTACAGAGACCGGGACGATAGTATTGGACAGCGTCAACAATTCTGTGGGGAAATAATTTGGTGTCGTCGTAACACTGGTTCGCTTATTCCCCAACACTTGTCCGCAGAAAACTCTTCACCAAATTCCACAAATAAAAGAGAAAATGAAAAGCACTGTGTTGTTTAGTGGTAAACTCTTTATTTTTATTTCTGAATATATTTTCACAAATGATTGTCTGGAACCACAAAGTTCTCGTGCACACAAACTACTTTTTATTTGTCACTACGGTATAACTCTTGAATAGGTTTGTATTATACAAGTTAACTTTTATTTATTACTTGTTCACGATCGAAAGCTGAAGATTCCCCATTTGACGGTTCAGTACATTCCAAAGATCTTCGGGGTTTTTAGAAACACACTCAATCTATCTCAAATAGTCAAACTCACAAAACATATTCTTAATTTCACTGACTTCGCAAAGGAAGATACTCCGTAGATCACCGAAACAATTCGTATTTTGCCACTACACATTAGTCGCGGAGAAATTGGACCGGAGGTAGCACATTTAGTTTCGATGGGTGCACACTCTTAGCTATTGAAATTAAACTCTGATAAACGCCACGTTCCCGGCACGTGAACGCTTCGCGGTGGTTACGATCTGACTCCACGATGCAATTCACATCCATCAGATTCGATGGCCCCGAATTGCATCGATAGGGGAGGATTGTATATGCGTCCGTATAGGACAAGTACCTTGCCCTTCAACCTGCATATCGGCAACGACGACAATGCACCTGAATAAACATGGGCTGGTGTAAGGTATTGTAGGTTTTATAGAGATACGCGATAGCGAAGATCGCCGAAGGGAGAAATAGGTTTCTATGTCTCAAATAAACAGAAACGCTATTTCGAGGGCCATAAATCTTTGATGACCTGCGCGTGAGAAAGAAATAGGTTTTTGCTTTAAGATATACAAAAACGCTATTTCAATGGTCACGATGATATGCACATCGTGTTTACTCTGGCGTTCATGTTAATGCCATTGTAGGCTATACATTGTGGTGACGATAGGTCAGCCGAAAATTTGGGTCTTGTTTACAAGACGGTGCCGGTACATGAGTATAATGGCGAGGAATTAGCCTAGCAGATGTGCAAGAGCACATCTCGCCCATGGTGGCCATGGACCAGCGGTCGATTAATAGGATAAACACAGTGATGCTACTGTTTGTTTGTTTATGGGTATGATTGTCTAACGTCAATCATATTAGTGCCCAAATCCCATGATCGGTAGATAACCGATAAAGGAAATTGGTCGCAAGTGTTGCGAACCTCGGGACTGGGGCAATAAATGGTTATGAACCGTAGCAAAACCCATCGGCTACAACTGTGTCAACAATTACGCTGGCCAGCAAGTATTAATCTATTATAATTGCTGACAAGCCGAGCCGATGAAGATATGGTACGGTTCATATAATAATTCAATGTGATGCATGCCTTGATGAGGTTTAACTTTCAGGTGTGATGCTGCAGGGGAGCTTGCGCTGCCCCTAATTGCAGGTAAGTACTATGGGTTTGGAAGGTGGTTAATTTAAGAGGATGGGCGGTTCTTTGGGAATGTATTAAAGAGCTGCCACAGTTCTGGTGGTTGAATGGCATATAAAGACCTGGATACCAATGTCGATATAGAATAACAGTATCATCAGCCAGCTTACATAGACTTAGCTTTTGTAGAATTAAGGTTATAAGATTTAAGTTAGGTTAAGTTAAGTTCTTCTAAATAAAATTAACAAAAAAAAAAAAAAAAGGTAGGTTAAATTTTAAGAAAAAAACAAAAAAAACCGACACAAAGTTTTCCAAATTTTTCTTTGTCATTCAATTAATCATAAGTACAGCCACAAACGAAGTTCTGTTGCCGAAAGGCAAATTATACAATATAATGTTTAGCTTAGAGCGTCTGCTAGAATTTAAGTTTTGTTTTTTGTCTAGCATGTAATTTAGAAAGTAAGAAGATAAAAAGAAAATACAAAAATGTTTTGAAAATGAAAATGAATCCTTATAGCAGCAGTCTGATAGTATCCGTTTATACTCGCTCCGCACCCCTTCCAACATCAGCCTTGGAACAGATAAGGGTGCTTGAATATTCTTTTTGTGTACGCGTTTTTTATGTACAAAAATATGAATTTTAATATTCACGTTCACGTTTTAATTTTTATTTTCCAAACTAACCATATTAAAAAGAACTTCTTAGATGATACCAGAGCAATCTCAAACTTCTAAAAAATTTTAGAAGCTCATGTTAAGCCCTTTCGTGTAGGTAAATTAAAAAGAAAAAAGGGAACACCCTAACAAAAAACACTGAAATATTTTACAGATAGTTTTCTCCAATCAATACTTATTACCAGTATGCCATGGAATTTTAGTGGTGCATACAATTCCCCCTCTCGACGAAAGAAGAATAACAGAAGCGTTAGTCAAAATTATAGAGTGTCTGTTTCTAAATCAGCACTCGGAATTATTATTATTTGAGCACGTCCCAATAATTTGTCGGCTCAAGTAAACATTTGTATTCGTCGCGCCATAAGGACATTCAGTTCTAAGTCGAGTGGAATTACTTATAATAAAATATAAATCCCTAGCTATAAATGGTAGAACCTATTTCCATAACAAATTTTTGAGCCGGGTCAATAAGATCAAGGGTACCGTCGGTTTCCCGTGTGTGTCTACTCCGCCCAATACAAATCAACGACATTGTACTAAAATAATATAAATCATTTCCGCTTCTTCTTCAACGGAACCAAGCAATCACAAGCAACAATAAATTCTCAGCAAATGTTTGTAAATAAGACAACGTAAAACACATGCTTCCCAAGGACGTTAACAAGCCTCTTTGATAAATTATTTTGTTTCCAAAAACTGCCATTTGCCGTTACAGCTCTCCCAATGGAACGACCGAAAGACGAAATTCCAATAAATTCTCGCATCCCTTACGAGCCGTTATATGGGATTTGCAAGGATATCTTGTCGCCAAGCCCCTTAGCTATTTAACAATAGAATCACGGAATCTTACTTACAAGTGTAATTTAAATTACGTGCTCGACAACGCCCCATTGTCTACATGAGTAGAAAGACTGGAAGGGGTTATACCAGACTGGGTAAGATGTGACACTATCGAATCTGGTTGCTTTCCAGAGAACGCAATCAAATCTCCAAGAGCATCAAGTGGTGCTAAATTGAATTTTAAGAAATTTATGATGCTGCCTCCTGTTCCACATCGTACTTCAGCTAGGGATGTGACACACACATAACTTTCGTATTTCCATCTATCGGTGGCTTTCGAAAGCTAAGCTGAGCCCAGTTATCTTTGATATTTCAACTAATACTACGAATATTGTCTGGCATTTAACCGTTTTGAAAGCTTTGAGCTTGCCATGAAGTGTAACACTTTTCATTGAATAATTATGTTTCGAACGCCAACTCACTTTCACTTGAATAATTGTATTTCTATTGAACAACACTTTCCATTGTATAATTATGTTTTGAGCACCAAATTTTAGAATGTATATATGTATGTATATGTATAATAAGCCGCATCAAACAAAAAAAGTTTTTGAACATATTTTTAAAAAACCCCCAAATAATTTATAGCCAAATCGTCAGTCGAACCTGCGTGTGCACAGTCACACATATATCTTAACTTTCTTTTGTTACGGCCACTGCTCCAAACTCCTCCTATACCCCCAATCCGATTTGATCATTTTGACTAATGTTTGTCGTACTCTTGCTTTGATGGACGTGTAAATATGCTTATGCGGCTATAAGGTTAGTGAACACAAGTTAGGAAAAGAGAATATGTAATTAACATCAATCTGATGGCCTCTTTACTCAGCTCTAGTACTGAGGTAGCAGCTCCCTTCTTAAAAACAATTATTACATACCAAACTGGAAGTTTTTGTAATAAAACGGATACGAGTTATTAGCTAAACATATATAACTTTCTGATGAAGTACTCACACACGAACAGCTGTGATGCAAATTCAAATTGGATTACTTTTTATAAACCTAAATTCAAAATTGTGTTTAAGATCAAAAAGTTCTAATTTTGATTAAAAAAAATCATTATTCCCCAGCAAGGGAAGTCAGTGAATGCAACCCAACTTTCAATGGCCACCCACCCGCTGGATAATATAGAAAATGCTCTTCAGATATCCAACAAAACACAGAATCGTTATTCAGCCGAGCTACACGAGTGTGGATTATTCGGACTCATCACGTGTTTCCACACAATCGGTATTTCAGACCAATTTACATCGACGCTTGCTTTTCCCATGCCTTTGCTTTTCCCCAGGCGGCTCTATGATTTGACATTTACACATACTACATGGACTGAAAAGTCGCGGGAATTTTCAATAGGTGGCAGAAAATCAACATGACTCGTTTTGAAAGAATCATCTGTCACTAGTTTATGTATGAGTTTTATCACATTTCGTCCATTCGCTTACAAGCTACAGTCGTTTGAGCGACGCTACTTTCACCTTCGTAAAAAATAAGAAAAACAGGAATATCACATCTTGATCTAGCATTACTTTTTGAATAATCATTGCAATGAGTCGTATAAAAACCGCTACCTAACGATCGGCAGCATGACTATATCTAAGAACAACCCCAACAAATCAACTAAACACTTGCCCCTCTTTCCTAAATCAGTATAACGGGATAACAGCCGCACTACCCTTCCTAAACCAGCCCACAATACCACTACGTTTCCTCTTCCCTTCGCTGTACCCCTCATTTCAATCATAACTCGTCCCTTAAAGCACCACCCCCAGCCACTACACAACCACCCTCCCTTCTTAAAATCTAGTCACATCTCCACCCCCCTTCTCAAAATAATGACAACTCAAGGCACAAAATCCTATTCCAAGCCAAATTCTAATCCAACTCCTCTCCCTAATTTTAACCGCTTCACCACTCGTCGCCCTAGATCCTCCTCCTCACCTGCCCGTAACAAATTCCCTCTTAATCACAACATAACGGCTCCCCCTTCACCACATGCTGCCCCTATCTCTATTCCCTTCCCCCTTTTCAACCACAAAACTAGTGCGAACTAAACCAAGTTCCACAGATCACTCACTCTTAATCCCAATAACCAGTTGTGTTTTTTCAGAGAGACACACACAGAATGTATACATATTAGGAAAGAGCGAGCATTCACCTGGCGCCCCGGAGTTTGACTCGACGGGGGATTGTTGTTTAGAAGAGCACTGTGGGTCACCACTGTGGGGGGGGGGGGGGGGGGGGCGATGTCGTGGCGCCAGCATGGGCGCAGGGTTCTACTCCGCCCCCACAAACTGAAGAGTTCATCGGTTCCGCCACTAACCGATCACCAAGGATTAAGTTCACTCGCAAGTTGTAACAAAAGAGGAAAGGAGAATAAAACACTGGTGGGATTGATTATTTTGCAAGTGGTGTTTATTGTTTTATTTTAGGCAACACTAATTATAATTACTTTAAAACACGGTTCTTCTTAGTGTTCAAACTTTCACTAGGTAAACGATCATGCACGATACTGTTCAATGTGCAGTGTCTTAATTATTGACTCAAAAACTCGACAGTGTAAGGAACACGTCCCGCAGGGGTGCAGACACCGGTGCACCCCCTACGGGGGATCATAAAGAGGCTCGGCATGCGGGCACTGGAGGATGAAAGACGACTCAGCGAGGATTGAATTTCGACTTGCATTCAATCCTCAATTCGAGGTCAGCTAAAAAGAAGAGAGAGAAAATTTCTCTTTATGGTGTGGTAAAAAGGAATAAAATCTTTCCTTTCTTCCAGTAACCAATGGAAGGCGATCTCTGGTACGCAGTGGTATGTTTGTATGTGATCGTGTAGATCATATTGTTTAACTCATGCGCGAAGGTCATGGAAAACGAAGCTGAAAAATTGAAAGGACAAAGGGCATAGTTTGTAATGAGGTTCAGCTGAGTAAACGAGCTGTATCTCTTAGGTGCTAATGCACTTGGGATACTTCATACAATTTGGATTGTATATCGTATCGCTAGCATGCCTGCGGAAGAACCGAATTCTTTTGTTTGCACGTGATGCATGCTGAAGAATTCGGTTTCGGAGATAATGCGCGAGAGGCGGTAATTGTTTGTCGATTAGACAAACGAATCGCGGGTCGGTATATTGTAGCTGAATAAACAAGTTGTCCGACATTGCTTTTTATCCGGTTACGAAGGGTGCCGAATGATTTTGAATTAAGGATGCCTGTAAGATGAAAAGAATTCTTTTCAGAAATGTTGAATGTGCATTAAAGAATTCTTTCAGGGAATTTAGGAATGCATGTGGATGCCTGAATGAAAGAATTCTTTTTAGAGAGACTTTTAGGTTATGCATTAGATAACCTTAATGCTTGTAGCTTTGCATGTGCTAATGCAATTGCATTAGCGAAACAATGGGGTTTGTAGTTTCGGGGCAGGAAGCTTTTTGGAGGTGATTGGGGAGGTAAGTAGTGGCGTTTAGTGGGACCGCCACAGTACGAATGTCATTTGCTCTATACTTTCAAAGAGGTATTCCTGTTCACTTCTCTGGCGCAGTTCACCCGGAGCTTTCGACTGCGTTTGACGTGTTCATCTCGGTCGCGAGTTCTCATTACAACCATTCCCAAACGCGATAGATCGCCTGATACCGGGGACAATTGCTTGTCCTCGGATAAAAAACTTCGTTCCACTATGCATCCAACAAGTGGGCTTGGTAAAAACCCCTACCGTAATAAATTCACTCCCCTACAGTGCCATCCAGATACAGATAATTCTGAAATGGACGAAACTGATTCGCCAATAATCAGAAAAGTGTATGTGCCACCAATTAAAGTGCTGCAAAAATCACCAGAATATGTGCATAGCCTCATGAAAAAGCTTAAAATATCCAGTTATTCAATAAAAAAATTAACAATTGGTATAAAAATAATGTTCGGAACTATTGAATCATATAATATTGTGTTAGAAAAACTAAAAGAGGATAACTGTCAATATTTTTCTCATGATATTAAAAGTGCTAAAACTTTCAAAGTTATTTTGTATGGACTGGATGATATAAAAAGTAATGAACTCAAAGCTGAACTCATTTCGCTTGGCTTAAAATGTTCTGATGTTAAAAAAATTGAAAAAAAACATGATAAATTTACTGACTTTTTTTATCTCATTCACTTTGAAAATGGAACAATTAAATTAAGTGAACTTAAAAAAAAATTATCGCTCAATTTTTCATACCCAAGTGAGCTGGAACTTCCAAAGGAAAATCAAAGGTAAGGTGACACAATGCTTTAATTGTCAAATGTTTGGACATGGTGAGAGAAATTGTCACATAAAAACATATTGTGCTACTTGCGCTGGTTCACACAAAACAAGCGAATGTAATAACGCTTCGGTAAATAAATGTGCCAACTGCAACGGCAATCATAAAGCTACTGACGTCACATGCACCAGTAGATCTAAATACTTAGAAATAAAAGAAAGATCATCTGGAAGATCCAAGATCCATCCAAGAACTCATTTCGCTGCATCAACTCAAATTTCAAATCATCAAGCTTGCCAAAAACCGATTTCGTTTGCCTCTATGAGTGATTTTCCTACGCTTCCACAGCCACAGCGACGACTGGGACTAACCAATGCTCCGAGCAAAAGCTTTCCAAATTCAAGCCCGCGAATTCAAAGTTTACCACCAACAATTAATGCATGGGAAAATGACTCACGCGGCGCTTCTTCATCAAACAATAACAATAATTTACCCAACAACAATTCAGCACTCTTCACAATCGAGGAACTAAATTCCTTGTGCATGGAAATGATCTCAAATTTATCAGTTTGTAAAACGAAAATAGAACAATTTAATGTGATCGCGCATTTAGCCACTAAGTTTTTATACACTAATAATGTTAAGTAAAATGGCAGATACACATATAAAAATAATTACTTGGAATGCTAAAGGCATACGTAATAAATTTCATGACTTTTTAAACTTTTTAAATAGCTATAAAGTTGATGTTGCTCTAGTAACAGAAACTTGGCTTAATTTTGATATAAGACTCCCATCATCTGACTTTAACTGCTATCGCATTGATAGAGTAGACCAAAGGGGTGGGGGAGTGGCGATTCTTATCAGGAAGTCAATTCAACATTCGCTTTTACCTGTAATTCCAACTAGGCTTGTGGAGAATGTAGGTGTAATGATTAAGTTAAGAAACCATAAGACAGTAAAAATCTATTCTGTTTATTTCCCTGGTGGATCTTCGTCGGATATTAAAAGAAAATGGCTCAAGCAGGATTTAAAAAAGTTATTCACAATGAATGGTGAATTTCTATTAGGTGGTGATTTTAACTGCCGGCATAGAGATTGGGGGTGTGTAAGAGCAAATGCTTGGGGCAATATATTGGCTGCCCTTCCATTGGCACTAC
Source organism: Microdon myrmicae (assembly GCA_963931805.1). Lineage (NCBI taxonomy): Eukaryota > Metazoa > Arthropoda > Insecta > Diptera > Syrphidae > Microdon > Microdon myrmicae. The sequence continues at coordinate 116,935,923 of OZ007500.1, read as the reverse complement.
CAATTAATATTTTTTATCCACCTTGTCCAACTTATTTTCCCGCAGGTTCTCGTGGCATCCCCTCTGTCCTTGACTTGTTTGTGTCAAATGTCCCTGGTCTTATAACAGAACCCGTTTCGTTAAGTGCTCTCAGTTCAGATCATAATCCTGTTTTTTGTAACCTTTCTTGGTTGGGTGAAAGAAAGATTCAATATTTCCTGGACATGAAGAATGCTAATTGGAATTCATTCAAATCAAAGATTAAAATGAGCCTTCAAAATAGTACTACAAATCTTGAAAGAGTGTCTTGTAAAGATGATGTTGACCTTATTGTACAAAACTTTACACAAGCTATAATTTCTTCGGTTGATGAAAGTATTCCCAAAAGAGTAAAAAAAGATATTTTTAAAAAACTTCCAATCCATATCTTAGAGCTTATTAAAGTGAGAAACATTCATCGAAGAAACTGGCAGAATTACCGTCAGCCCTTTTCTCGATCAATGGTTTCCCATTTTAATGAGCGCATTACTGACCTGATACAAATCCATCGTAATAGAGAATGGAACAAAAAACTGAGCGTTATGGATAAAAATGCTAAACCGTTCTGGAATGTAGTGAAGTTAATCAAGAATAAAAACCGTAAAATACCATTTCTGAAGGATTCTTCTACTACTTTTTTTACAGGTTTTGAACAAGCAAACCTATTTGGAACAAGTTTTTCAAAAAATCACTTGGTCTCTCAGCATTTGGGTGAATTTGTAACTAATGAACTTGTCGGTAACAGAATCGAAAGATTCGACACCACAAACGTATTAACTCCTCTAAATGCATTTGTAGAAGAAGAAAACGTAAGAAATGTAATCAAGTGCTTGCAAACACGAAAAATAGGAGGACTAGACAAAGTTAAGAATGCCTATCTAAAACAATTGCCTCATATTGGAATTAAATACTTAACATTTATAATCAATGCATGCCTTAAATGTCAATACTTTCCTCAATGTTGGAAAAAAGCAATGGTTGTACCTATCCTTAAGGCTGGAAAAGCCCCAGATAAACCTGAAAGTTACAGGCCAATTAGTTTACTTAGCAACATAAGTAAAGTTTTTGAAAAAATTCTGAAACAACATATTTTAAAAGTTGTTTCAGATAAAGATATTTTCCCCGATATCCAATTTGGATTTCGACGCTTTCACAGCACCTCGCACCAGATTAAACGAATTTGCAGCCATGTTCTAGACCATCGTTCACGTGGTCAATCAACGGGCATGATATTGTTAGACATTGAAAAAGCTTTTGATTCCGTATGGCACAATGGGATAATATATAAAATGATACAGTTCGACTTTCCTTTGTATTTGTGTAAGGTCGTCCAGAGTTTCTTATCCAATAGATGTTTTCAGGTTCATGTCAATTGTGATGTTTCTAGATTGATATTTTTTGATTGTGGCGTCCCCCAAGGCTCAGTACTTGGTCCAGCTTTGTACAATATCTACACTTCGGATTTTCCAAATCTACCGCAGTGTGAATCAGCTATCTTCGCTGACGACACTGCAGTATTTGCGTCGCATGAATTTTCTCTCAACGTTGAGACAAATCTAAAGCATGCGATCGAGATACTTGAAAAATATTATATGAAATGGAAAATCAAGCTAAATGTTGGGAAGACACAAGCCATCTTTTTTACCCGAAAGAGAAAAGCTTGCTATCTTCCCAGCAGTCAGCTGCAAATAAATGGTACCACGATTGCATGGGAGCAATCCGTAAAGTATCTCGGAGTTCATCTCGATACAAGACTCACATTTAAACAACATATTCAAAGTACTCTTAATAAAATGAGTATTGCTATTAAGATGCTTTACCCTTTTATTAATCGCAAGTCTTTACTCACAAATGAAAATAAGATTATTATTCATAAAGTTATTTTCCAAGCTATACTGTTATATGGGTGTCCAGTATGGGGTAACGCTGCAAGGTGCCATTTAAAGAAGTTACAGGTATCACAAAACAAAGTTTTGAAAATGATGCTAGACCTCCCTTGGCACTATTCAACCTTAAGTCTCCACGGAAGGGCGGATGTTGAATTGATTTCTGAAAGAATTCGTAAACTAGTATATAACTTTAACATCAGCTGTGAAAGTTCTGAAAATCCTCTCATAACCCAGCTTCTTGCTTAATTTGTCATAATTTCATGTAAATATTTGCATTTTATATTATTTATTATTGGTTTTATTTTTTTTTTATAATTTTTTTTTTTTTTTTTTTTTTTTTTTTTTTTTTTTTTTTTTTTTTTTAAATGAAGGTTTTTCTTTTTCGTATTTTCCTTCGATTTATTCTTTTAATTATTAATTATACATATTTTTCTTTTCTTTATCCAAGATAATGTTTCAGTTGTAAGATATAACTTATCAAATCTCTGAATTGTAAAATGTGCGGTCACAGACTTTTTTTTTGAAAATATTATTACGAAATAAAAGATCTCTCTCTAAAAAACTTCTCTGGCGCAAGACTACTGACCTGGCCCGGAAAAAAACAAATCATTATGGAAAATTTAACAAGCCTCAGGACTTGCTAAATAAGGCCAAGACCGGTTCCCGGTTGTAGTGCCGATGATGATGATGATGATGATTCCTGTTCGCTTTCAGTTCTCTAAGCCCCTGTGAAAGCGTCTCCATCTATCCTAATCAACTTGTCAATTCCAATTCCAAAAAATGGTGGTGCTCCATCTCCCTCTTCCTATTGATCTATAACACTAACTTCCATTCGATCAGAGAGTTACCATTAATCACCCGCCAACTTTTAAAATATCTTGACACATTCAAGCTTTGTTCCCTACGTCTTCTTTTTGCCGAGTCGGTGTTTTCCTGATGATTTGTGCCCTTATGGCAGTGTTGGCTCATCACACCTACGCCTACCGGGTTTTTTGTGAGATTGTTTTTTGTGTATTGATCATTCATTTCATTGGATCACTCTGGGGTTTCAAATGGTCCGCCATATCAGAGCCCCTCTTTGATATGGTAAGGTCTGCTTACTGCTCTGATTCGACCCGGTGTCAGAGAGGCGCCGTTATAATACAGCCGGTATACCTCTGGCTGCAAACCATCCAATGGGCACGGTGACGCGTAACACCCCGGATTAGGGGCGGTAGATCTTTGTGTGTTACTCCTCGCTAGCCTGTCTGACATGGGTGGCCCTACTGGAAGCGTATGCTTCCGTCAGCATAGCCTGAGCGATTCATCGTAGTTTAAGCCCCCGCACCACGTCAAGGTTTCTATCAAGCGGGGGGAAATTAACAAGAGACTGCATTCCGGCAACGCGAGTTGGCATGCAGTCAGTAAACTGCTGAAATCCAGACTGCTATCACGTAACATAAAGATCCGATAATCATGCCGATTGTTCTATATGGATGCGAAACATGGGCTCTCACAAAACGGGAAGAAAACAAATTCCGCGTATTCGAGAATAAAGTTTTGAGGGGCATCTTTGGAGGTAAATATGACGAGGAGGCAGGACATTGGAGGAGACTCCATAACCACGAATTGGAAGAGCTATATCGCAAACCTACAATAGTGAGAGTAATCAAGTCGCGAAGATTAAGATGGGCCGGACACGTGGCGCGAATGGGGAACGATAGGACCGTGCATAGAATTCTTGACGGTAGACCAACGGAAAAGAGACCGGTAGGACGGCCGCGACGGAGATGAGAGGATAATGTTAGGTTTGACCTTGAGGAGATCGGATCGAATGGTCAAGCGTGGAAGGAGAGTGCCCAGGACAGGGAACGATGGCGAAGCCGAGTCGGTGAGGTCATGAACTTCCGGGTTCTTACAGGCCAATAAATAATAATAATAATAATAATAATTCAAGCTTTGTTCGGTTACTTGTGTTTACCCCACTTAGTCACTTTTTATATTTCTCCAGGCTGGAAGAATTCTCTCGCTGTCTGACTTCGTGTTAGACACAAAACAGAATTCTAACAAATAATGTTTATCTCGGATTGAGTGTAGCGGATGACGCACTTTTACGTCACTGAAGGTTATTCTTTGGAACCCGAACGCATTGTAAACAAAGCTGTCCTTGGGTGATTAAACCTCTTGTATTTCAAATTACCTTAAAATGTGGGTCATTGAAAAGCAACGTTCTTTACTGCTAAAATTGGCTTATTACTAGGAGTATCTACCGCACTTACAAGTGGTAAAGCACGAAACAATGCGTTGCTATTGCAACTCTCCTGTTTCTTATGTTTATGGTTACTTGGGCCACTTTGTCTGTTAAGCCCAATCTCTATTCATTGCTGCATATGCGTCTGCCTTTCACTGAGGTATACAACAGTTCGTCTCTTGTAAACGAAAAGCCAATTGCTGGTATGTTACCATCTGCACCTTGGATAAGTGTAATACTCGACTGATTGTTATACTAAAGCTGATAAGTTGTGTTTTGTCTTGGGTGGTATCTACGCTCAAGTTCCACACAACATTTTAAGCTTATTTCTATCTTGAAAGGTGACTATACTAAAGTTCTACGGAAAACGAGACGCCACAGTTTGACTCGGCTGGCAGATACTGAGAAATTGTTCAGATCGTTCTTGACTTGGGTAGGATCTAAAGGAAAGGGACGGATATGGAAGTTGCCTTTACTAAAAGCTAAAAAATAAGTTTGAGTTGAATGTCAAGCTCGTCCTAATCTTTGATGGTGCTCACACTACTGTCATACATGTGCAAAATTTATTTGGCTATAGTTTAGATAACGATTTTATTCTCGTTCCTTACCCTCGCAAAAGTTCTCTTCTGATTGATGGTGATTTATTTGCAAATGTTAACTACGACTGCTTTTAGACGATGCAATTTCGTCCTTGATTTCTACATCTAATTCTCTTCTGATTGCAAGGGTTCATGTAACAGCTATCCATTTCATATTCGTAAATGAAAAATCGGATGTACAATGCGGTAAAAGAAGTCCGTTGGCTATTTACATTCCATAAATTGTTATGGATTTCACACATTAACAACAACAGGATGATATGATTTCTCCCCGATTGTTCTGCTAGTTTTTCTTTCGGGTTATTGAACGGAATACCTAATAAAACAGACTTCAATTCAGCGACTTAAAACGTCATTGAGTCCACGCAATTGTGCACACTCCGGACACCTAAAAATTGTAACCGCAAATTGTAGTGTCTAAAGCTAGCTAACAAGGGAAGCTTCCGATATGTTTGAATAGTGACTATAATAAATTAACGGCGACAAACCAATGTATTTTCGTGGAACGTGCGCTCTTTATATAAACCTCAAGCTGCACATCTGCGATCTACAATACTTACTAAAATGTAAAAGTAAGGTCGTAATCTTCCAGAAGCACGACCATAACATACATTCCAACTGCCATCCAACCTCACAATGCTTAGAGTATTGCTCATAGTTTGCAAAGAATAAACCCTATGTTATCGCTTTTAAACTAAATAATGAGAAACTACGAATCCTTAGCACAAGGCACATCTACAAGGAACTATTTTAAAAACATTCACCCACATATCGATTAATTGTCGAAAGATCTTGAAAACGAGGTATTCAAGGTAGTCAGACCCACGCTTACATACGCCTGCCCATTATAGTACCACATCTCACCCTCCCAAATGGCGAAAATACGAGTTTTTGAACGAAAATGTTTCCGGTTTATCACTGGCTTACACCGCAAAACCAACTCATATAGATACTATTGTAATAGCGATCTTTACAACACCACAGGCATCGAACGACTGGATAGACGGATCCAAGAACTGTCGATAAATTTCATAGAAAACCTTCCTAACAATCCCAACCCGATAATAACAGACCTACCATCACCCTCCTCCAATACGGGAACTCACTACCGTAATTGTCTCCAAATCAGGACCCTCTTCACCTTAGGCAGACTGGTTAACGATCTAAACGAGATCCTGTACCACAACACCGAACTGGCACACAATCATTTCAAATACAGCAACATCCAACCATTCTCCAAGATTCTTACTTTTAACACAGAACCCAAAGGGACCCCCCTCCTACAAGAACATACCTGACCATATCCCTTACTACCCTCAATCAAAACAAGATATCCCACATTCACATAAATAAAAATTGTGTTTATTATTTTTAAGTCATCAAATTGTCACTATCATTGCAATATCAAATATTGTAAATTGTATATAAGATTAGATTAATTAGATTAAGTTATCTTAAGTAACTTTAAATAGGCTAAGTTAAAATAAACAGAGTTCCTGGTTTTTCTTCTGACCTTTTCCAGGAAAAACAAAATTAACAATGTATCTAAATCACATTAAATCTTAAGTACATGTAAAAAAGAACTGTTTGAAAAAATTTAACAAATAACATGTAAACACTTATTATGTAACCAATCTATTTTAGTGATTCTAACCGTGATAGCGTCGGTTCGAATCACACGCTCTTCACTATCGTCGCAAACGCTATAAATCTATTATAAGTTGACTGTATTACTTATTGTAACTCTTAATGTTTGGTCAAATAAATGCAGTAAATAATAAAAAAAAAAAAAAAAAAACTGATGCGAGGATCAGTCGTGATTGGCGTCCGAGATGTAAGGACGCCAATAAGCAAAGTTTAAAACTATATTTGTCTGAATCTCTTAAAGTTTGTAAAATAAAGCAGTCGTTAAAAACTGTGTTTTGTGAGTTTTGTTATTTCAATTTTAAATTGAAGACACGAACGAGAAGGAGAGTGAGTGTTGGCTGATTCAATTTTACATAGAAGACGAGAATGAGCATCGACTGCTCAACTTTACATGCGAGAGCAGGTCTCTTTTTTCAAGAATCGGGCATCACTCTTCCCGGAGGCCCCGGAAGCACGGTGGCGACCGCAACGAGCAACTAGGAAGCGCTCTATCAAAGAGACCCTCGTCCTTTTAAGGGCAAGGAGACGCGCTCCCTAAGATTTGCTACAACAGTGCTTCTGGAAGATTACGACCTTACTTTTACATTTTAGTAAGTATTGTAGATCGCGGATGTGCAGTTTGAGGATTATATAAAGAGCGCACGTTCCACGAAAATACATTGGTTTGTCGCCGTTAATTTATTATAGTCACTATTCAAACATATCGGAAGCTTCCCTTGTTAGCTAGCTTTAGACGCTACAATTTGCGCTTACAATTTTTAGGTGCCCGGAGTGTGCACAATTGCGTGGACTCAATGACGTTTTAAGTCGCTGAATTGAAGTCTGTTTTATTAGGTATTCCGTTCAATATCCAGAAAGAAAAACTAGCAGAACATTCGGGGAGAAATTATATCTTCCTGTTGTTGTTAATGTGTGAAATCCATAACAATTTATGGAATGTAAATAGCCAACGGACATCTTTTACCGCATTGTACATCCGATTTTTCATTTACGAATATGAAATGGATAGCTGTTACATGAACCCTTGCAATCAGAAGGGAATTAGATGTAGAAATCAAGGACGAAATTGCATCGTCTAAAAGCAGTCGTAGTTAACATTTGCAAATAAATCACCATCAATCAGAAGAGAACTTTTGCGAGGGTAAGGAACGAGAATAAAATCGTTAACTAAACTATAGTCAAATAAATTTTGCACATGTATGACAGTAGTGTGAGCACCATCAAAGATTAGGACGAGCTTGACATTCAACTCAAACTTATTTTTTAGCTTTTAGTAAAGGCAACTTCCATATCCGTCCCTTTCCTTTAGATCCTACCCAAGTCAAGAACGATCTGAACATTTTCCTTACAATTTCTCAGTATCTGTCAGCCGAGTCAAACTGTGGTGTCTCGTTTTCCGTAGAACTTTAGTATAGTCACCTTTCAAGATAGAAATAAGCTTAAAATGTTGTGTGGAACTTGAGCGTAGATACCACCCAAGACAAAACACAACTTATCAGCTTTAGTATAACAATCAGTCGAGTATTACACTTATCCAAGGTGCAGATGGTAACATACCAGCAATTGGCTTTTCGTTTACAAGAGACGAACTGTTGTATACCTCAGTGAAAGGCAGACGCATATGCAGCAATGAATAGAGATTGGGCTTAAGAGACAAAGTGGCCCAAATAACCACAAACATCGGAAACAGGAGAGTTGCAATAGCAACGCATTGTTTCGTGCTTTACCACTTGTAAGTGGGGTAGATACTCCTAGTAATAAGCCAATTTTAGCAGTAAAGAACGTTGCTTTTCAATGACCCACATTTTAAGGTAATTTGAAATACAAGAGATTTTATCGGACAAGGGCAATTTTGTTCCAATGCGTTGGGGTTCCAAACAATAACCTTCAGTGACGTAAAAGTGCGTCATCCGCTACACTGAATCCGAGATAAGCAATATTCGTTACAAGTCTGTTTTGTATTCGAACACGATGTCAGACAGCGAGAGAATTCCTCCAGCCTGGAGAAATATCGAAAGTGACTACCGAATTAAACGAGAACAATCTGTGAAAGTTCGAAAGCCATCGAAACAAATGTCGTATATAGAAACCAAACAAAGGTCTTTATAATAGGTGTAGCAAAAATAAATCCATTATTTTTGCATGAAGCTGGAGTCCTTATTTAGCACAGTTAGGATGAGCCGATTTAGGTCAAATATGCACCATTTTCTTCGATTACTTGGTGCCATTTCGAAGGTAATTTCATGATACCTCTCCCACAGAAACCCTTGTCCCTATTGGCAAAAAATGTTACATAACTAACAACTATAATCCCACCCCCCATATAATTAATTACAAAAATTCGCGTCTTTATCCCTGAATATATCCATTTCATACCAGAAAACAACATTTTCCCACGCCTTAATAACACATTTTCATTTCCCACGACTCATAAATATTTTTCCTAACAAAATAGCTTCATCATAAAAAGCCGACTCAAGGTCAAACTATTCAAAAAGAGTAGACATAACTATTCAAAAAGATTAGACATAATTCAAATGGAAAAGGTACATACAAACTTTTTCCACCCTTTCCATCCCCTATCCCGCAAATGCCGTAATTATTACCCCAAAGGAATTACAAAATTCTCTTAACCAGTACCAGAAATAATGTTCACACATATTTTTTAAGTACAACGATCGTTCCCGAATGGGAGAAGACTCGGATCGAAAAAATCCTAGAAAATTCCAGAGCAAAGAACATCAGAGGTATGTATGCCGGCATAAATTCAATTAGAAATGGCTACCGAGGGAGAGCCAAAATAATTCGAGACGCAAACGGCTGTCTGGTCGCAGGAACAGACAATATCGTGACAAGATGGAAGCAGTATTTTCAAAACCTGCTCAACGTGGGCACCCATCAACGAGCAATTATCGCATGGAATGAAGTCTTTTAGTTTATATAAAAAAAAATTAACAATAAGATAGTGTTACACCTCGCTTTGCAACCACTCTCAAAGCAAGCTAACAGTCGTTTTGCAAACAATGCGATTCGCGCCTCTTAAACAATCCCCACAGGTATTTTGCATACAATGCAAAATACGCCTTCTTCCCACAAACATTCAAATTAAAATACATATCGCACACGTTGCGATAATCACTCATCCATTCAGAAGCCGCAGAAATTAGTTCATATCATAATATTCCCACAGCAATTAACTCATACCATATTATTCATAAATACCGGCCGGCGCAAGGCGCCTATTATGGCAAACAAGCCCAAGGTCGCTGGCTACGATCATTCTGCTGTGTCACCAAGAAACCAAGCGAACACCTGACAGGCTCATGTTTCGACTGCACGTCTTCCTTTTTTTACCATGTCCAAAATAAGTGTCATACAAGCTATATGACACGCGCGGTATTGTCAAAGGCCACCAACGACGAATTAATTGAGCTTCGGTAAAGTGCCGAGTTCGGCGAAATAGCGGACATAGCACTGAAACGCAATTAATCGGATGATGCGATTGGCACACGGGCCAATGCACTATAATTGGTTCGCCATTAAGTAATTGCTCAATTCACTACCGATGCATTTTAAGCGGGGCAAATTGAACGGGAAACAATTATTGGAAAATTCAAACAACATGTGATAGGCAAATTGCCTTGTGGCGGTTCTACGAACCACACCACCCACTATAGGTTGAGATGTCCTTTCCGCCAAGGAATATACTCACCTTTATCCATTACACGTGCCCAGACACGTGTCCCAAAAGTCCTTACTCCCACCTGAAACAAAAGGTAACATTTCAGACACCAACGTTGAATTCAATAGCAAAAATAAATCGAACTAAACGTCTCTAATATTGAATTCAACGCATCCAATTCGACACGCCAATTCAACGCATCCAGTCCAACGCATCCAAATCAGAGCATCAATGCAATACATCCATTAAACGCGTTCTTCGGTAAACAAACCGAACAACGAATATCTCCCCTTGTAGCTAATAGCAATTAGCACCTAAATTCCTAGCATGACCCAAATCCTAAAAGGCACACTTGTGCAAACAAAGGATAGCGATTCGCCGCCGACCAACAGTCATGCAATCATAAACATCTTAACGTAGATCGCATGCTAGATGTTTATGATTTGGAAATGCAAACAAAAACTATACCAATCCCACGGTTCCTTTGTACCCATCTGAAGCGCACAAGAACCCTCGTTGTCTTGGGGCAGATGGGGAACACAAACAAATCCCAAGAAAAGATCGAAAATTAAGCGGCGGTACGATCGATCGTTCAAACAAAGGAACAAGATTCCGATAAAGAAGACGGAAAGAAGAATGATCTATGATGGGAATTCTTCTTTGCAGACTGGATGGGAGATTTTCTGTTTCAGATGAGGGATGAAAAATTCGAAATGGGGAGAATTTTTCAGTCTACTTCGAGCATCCGACTAGTGGAGGTAGTTACAGAGAAACCCTACGAAGAGGTCAGTTCGCACTGCAATGGAATTAAAGAACCAAACTAAACTCCGCGCAATTGAATTAAAGAACAAACATTTAAGAACTCCGCCCAACGAGTGTCTAAAAGCTAGAACCAACGTCGCGCGGATTAATGTGCTATCAAAAAGTCCGTGGTTCGATTGTATGTTACAAAAAAAGTGTTATTTAAAGGTGTGACTGTTCGGTCCTAAGTGTGACTCTTATGTGTATCCATGAGTGTGTAACTATCCATAAAGCCGTCTGTAATCGATGTACAACAAAAAGGAAAGGAAACAATAAAATAAAGAAAAATCTAAAGAAACTATTTCTCCGTGTTTTTGTGTTTTGTGAGTTCGCTCCGTTGGTTTCCTCTGCGGCTAGCAGTGTTCGGCGGAACACTCCAACATCGGTCTGCAGTGACGCTTACGAATAAAACCGCCAAAGTGGTGACCCCGACGTGATCTGTACACACATCACACACTTTTTCATAGTAAACAGAACTTCACGACACGATCACGACTTCCGCATAGAGCATAGGCACACTCGCCTGCTCCGACGTTCTCTCGTTCGCTCCGTCGTTCGCACACGAAGCTGAACGTAACAAAGTTACTGAGGAGGGAGTAGTGTGGCGATTCTAACAGATACCCACACAATACACAAGCAAATAGTGAAGAACACCGAACGAAAATCGAATAAGAAAATGCATCAGAGCCGTATACCATAGCGATAACATAACAAAATCCACATCAGTCGAATGTACTTGAGTTTAGAAATCAAATTCGTACACACGGCGGTGGCCTGACGGGTTGCGCTTTGGTTCAATTTTTGGTGACTCTGTTGTATTCCAGAATACTACCCTTTATTAAATTTAACACTGAATCTCCTTACACATCCTTAAAAACTTCACTTAACATATACTACATTCTCACTTAATACATACCATTCATAAACATTCACAATATTGCCAGTTACAGCACATTTAATAACCTGCACCTTTTTATTCATTCAAAACATAGTTTTGATTTTCGTCCAAATTTTATTCATGTTAAAAGTCACAGAGACCTTGTTAAAAGTTGTTTTGTTCATGTTATAATTTCCAGTAACTATGAACACAATGTTCTATAAGTATAGAGAAATTTATATTGTAAAATCAGAAAGAATCAGAAGAGAGAAAAAGTCAGTTGAATTTGAAAAGTAATCAAGATTGACTTTTTTGAGTTCAGTTCAGATTGACTTTTGAGTTAGTTGAGTTTCAGTTGTGTTTGAGTTTATAAAAGCTAGTTATAAGTTTTGAGATAGCAGTAAAGTAAATTTAAGTAAAGTTTTTTTTGTGTTATCAGTTTAGAAGGAGTTTAAAATAATAACTAACTAATATCAAAGAGAAAGAATAGTTTTTTCTTTGACTATTGCGGTGCTTTTAATTCTCGACTGTTTGTCAAAACTAACTTTCGTTTTTCAAGATCTTCAACAAATAAAATATTAATAAAATAAAAGGAATAATAAAAGGTCCCCGCTCTTCCCTCAACCGAGGAAGCACGGCGGGACCTCAACACTGGTGGCAGAGGTGGAATGATTCCCTGATAACGGGATTCTCGATGATGATGATTCAATGATGATGATACCGATGATGACGAAGACTGGTGAGATTCTCGAAGACTGGTGGGATGATCCAACCAAAGGATCCCAAATAAAAACAAAATAAGAAGAAAAAAAGAAACAAAAAAAAAATTTAAACATAAAACAACGAAAAAAAAATTTAAACATAAAACAACGAAAAAAAAACAACATAAAACCACGAAAAAAAAGACCAGGATATTCAACTTCTAGGACGTGAAGTCTGCCTGGCGATAATTAAAATATTTTTTAAAAAAAGTGAAAGAAAAAGAGAAAGAAGAACACACAACAGTAAGAAACTCAAGACAAAGACTTCTATCAACATTACGTATGACAGCAATCAACATTTAGTAGTAGTAAGAAATTTTTTTCAATATTTTGATTTTTCTCTCTTCCCTTTTTTTTGTAGGAATATTTTTCTTGGAATTTTTCTTTTTTCAAAAAAAAAAATTTTCTCGATAGAAATTTTGAAAATTCGCTTTTCAGTTTTTTCGACGACATTTCCGTTTCTTTTCTTTCTCGTCGAAAATTTTCTTTCTTTTCAGTTTTGGGTCCGATTTATCATTATTTTCCTGCATATATATTGAATAACTAAATAAAGGCCTTTTCTTTTTTTCATAACCGTATTTTAAGAATTGATAACAAATTTTCGCCATACAGTATTTTAAACTTTCACTATTACGAGTCCATATTACACGAGACAGGCGGCTAGGCAGGGGGAAGAACAAATCCACTATCAACCGATATACAATAAACCCCCTGAAATGGCTCTCTCTGTCGGAATTTCTGATGTTTTCAGAATCGTCCCTACCTTTGACGGGAAACCATGCGACTTAGGTAAATTTATTTCCGGGGGAGACGTTTTATTTAGATCCATAAAGAAGGCAGACCCGGATATATACGAGACATTTTTAGAGCTAGTCAAAAATAGACTAGAGGGTCATGCTTACGATCTGATTAGGTATAGCAAAATCTAAGTGGGAGGATTTAAAAGAAAAATTAGAATCGGAATATAAAGAGGAGCAATCTCGGTCGACGGCACACAATGAGTTGATTTCTCTGAAACAACGCTATAGAGAAACCGTCCGGGAATACGGCGATAGAGTCGCGAATGCTCTAAGGACTCTAAACTCTGCCACGTGTGAAATAACAGCAGACGCGGTGGTTAGGGAATTCTTAATGGAAGAAAACATAAAATTGGCCGTACAAACATTTGAGGATGGACTAAACAACGAACAGCTAAAGATACTAGCTAAAGCTTATGGGGGAAATAGTTTAAAACAGTCGATTGCACATGTAGTGTCACATGCGGCTCGAATGGACAACTCTCCCAGGTCATATCAATATAACGAAAAACCTACATTCAATCGTATAGTCTACCAAACCTGTGGTAAGCCAGGGCATTCTCAGGACACATGTTATCGGAACATGCAATCCAACTATTTTCCGAATAGACAACCCATAAAAAGAGAATATAACAGTGTATGCAATTTCTGTGGACGAAATAATCACACTGAGAACGAGTGTAGATACAAGATATCTAGGAATGGAGCGTCTTCAACAAATTACCAACAAGGTACAACAACGCGTAACCCATTCCGAAACAATCCTACAAACTCTGAAAATCGTTTTGGTGAAAATTCTAGGACCACCAATAGACAAAACGATAAGCAAAATGTTCACTTTTCTCGGGTGCAAGAGTCGGAAAACGAGGCCTGACGCCAACCAAAATTTATGGAAGACAGACCAAATTTTTCTATTTACAGCATTAGATCTTTGGAAATAGATAACGACCATTTTAATGAAGCTCCTAGCCAAATCTACCCTGAGCCCACATACTCCTATAAACCTAGACATATAAACGAAGATAACAACCCTGCCCCTAATATAAAGACTCCGATTCATACTCCCATTCTGGAAAATAATTCAGCAACACAGACTGAAAATTCGAAACTTTCAGCAGTATTAAAGACTGAAATCCCTAATATCTCGGCTATCCCTATTGACAACGCAGACAATTCAGCAACCAAGACTGAAAACTCAGCAGTATTAAAGACTGAAAATTTGGATCCTGCAGAAAATATACAACCAGAAATCCTTAATATTCCGGCTATCCCAATAGACAACCCCGTCACTTCAGCAACAAAGACTGAAAATTCAGCAGTGTTAAAGACTGAAGACCCAAAAGTTGCAATAAAAATCGAAACCCAAGTCAGTTCAGCACCTAATACTGATGAACAAATCTTTTCTGCAGCAAAGACTGAAGGATTGAATGTTTCTACAGCAGATATAACTGAAGAAATAGTTCAAACAGCAAATAGGACTGGGAACCAAGATGTTCTAACAGCTAATAAGTCTGAAGAACTATTCGAATCATTAAATGAGACTGAGAAACTAAACGATTCATCAGCAGTGAGTAAGACTGAAAAGGTAGACGTTCCGACAGCAGTTAAAGCTATGGACAATGACAACACTAAGCCGAAAACAATAAATATTTTAAACAACGAAAACAAACACAAACACTTACTCAAACACGAAATAATAAAAAATGAAAATAATAATTTAACTAAAATAGGTATTGTAAAGAATAACTATATAAATACATTACAAGTTTTTTTTAACAACAATAAAAATGTATTCCAATGCAAGATACAAAAAAATAAAAGGTTACACCGTCATTTAAATTATTTAAGATCATTTTTCAAGAAGACTTTTGGTAATAATCATCTTTATTCAATCATCATAGTAATAGGCCCAAAAAGGTTTTGGAAAATTTTCCATAAATTTAAGGAAAAGATACACACATAACAAATGGCCTTTGTTTTATTATTCAATATATATGAAATAATCTAACAATTGTAGGAAATGACGGAAATGAAATAAAAAAAAAAAAAAAAAAAGTTAAAGAGGGGGACGAAAGAAAGAAAATTTTAGAGTTAATATGTATAATGGAAATTTTAGAATTAATATATATATTCGAACGGAAATGAGAATTTTGAAACATAATATTAATATTATATAATAATATAATAAGTAATAATAATTTTTGGATAAGAAAAGAAAAGGTTCTAAGGAGAAATATTTAAATTTAGTTAATATATAATGTAAATAGACATAGTGATAAGAACTTTTTGAAATTTAAATATTGTAACCTTTGATTAATTCTGAAAACCATTGTAATTGAACGAAAATCCAAGCCTTTAATTAATCTTAATCTAACCTATAGTTACTAGAAAATTATTCTCTTCAAGGATAATTTTCTTTCTCGAAGAAGAGTGGGATGTTGTATTCCAGAATACTACCCTTTATTAAATTTAACACTGAATCTCCTTACACATCCTTAAAAACTTCACTTAACATATATTACATTCTCACTTAATACATACCATTCATAAACATTCACAATATTGCCAGTTACAGCACATTTAATAACCTGCACCTTTTTATTCATTCAAAACATAGTAACTTTGATTTTCGTCCAATTACAAATACCATAGCGATAACATAACAAAATCCACATCAGTCGAATGTACTTGAGTTTAGAAATCAAATTCGTACACACGGCGGTGGCCTGATGGGTTGCGCTTTGGTTCAATTTTTGGTGACTCTAACTGTCATAGCGTCAGTTCGAATCACAGGTTATTCACTATCATCCCAAACGCTATAGCTTCAAAATAGGTTATTCATTCTGATAGAGGGAATGCATCATTTGCATTAATTTCCCAATAACTTGGTATATAAAGAGTGGTAGCGAATGGGTGAAATTATAGTGTGTAATAACCAAGTAAGAAAGTTGCAGCCTTGGCGTTAGAACAGTGGGCCTTTTTACTTTTCTTTTTTAAAAAGTAAATGTGTGTAGAAAACCAAGGGATCGACATTCCCGATCAACGAATTCTTCAGTCAAATGTAGTGAATCGTTTCATTTTAAAATTTCAACCTTACAACCACAACGCTGAGGAGCCTGTCGCCACAGAGAAGCTGCGCCGAGGAAACTAAGACAGCCTTGTAGTGCTCCACGAAGCCCTACCATTTCCCTCCCCCATACATTTTACCAGGACAAAATTGTTCAACAAAATGGTGGCAGCGGTGAAATACCAGCAACAAAAAAAAAAAGGAGCCTAGTGCCAATGGGATACCAACATCCCCTACTATTAAAAAAACAAAAAAAAATCGAATACTATAAACTCTTCAAAAATTGTGAAAAAATTTTATAAAAATGTGACAATAAATGTTCGTGAGCAAGTGAATAGTCGGTTATTTAAAATATCTTTCTTCCGAATTGCCTTCCAAAGATCCATTAGTTTCCAATTGTATATAATTTTCGCTTGGTTGGAAAATATATCAACAACGTTCTCGCATGACAGATATGCCGCAATGCTCACCGGAATCTTGCGTGCCAACATGATTCAAAATTTAATGACAGTGGTTATCAAGCTAGTTCGCTAATTCCTCGTTTCTCGTTCAACTAACTTTCGAAATATAAAAATGAGTAATTCGTTTCTATAATAAATATTATTCAGTGCGATTTATCGAGATATTTAAAGAGAGACTCGCAAAATGGGCCGATAAAAAAAAAAGAAATTGTTTTACCTCAAAGGAGAAACATCACCGCAGGAACATCAACAGCACCCACTACAACACCACTACATCCGCATCAACAACAATAGATAACCACATCGATAACCACAGAAGCAGCTACATCGTATCCACAGTCACATCAGGTATCTATACATATCTATTTTTATTGTTTAATCCAAGGGGACAAATGAAAACCCCCAACATAAATTTAAATTTTTCGGTGCATTTAAAGGGACAAAGAGAGTCCCGCAACATAAATTTAGTGTTTTATACATATAAGGGGACAACAACAAACCCCCAAATAAAATAAATTTAATACAGTGTTTTAAAGAAAAGAAAAAAAGAGAAGAAAAACCAAAATGTTAATACAATTTTTCTTAATATTACAAAGTCGACGCAAAAAAACCCCTAAATTAATTTAAAATTTGGTCATGTCATTATTGAAATGGATAAAAAAAAATCCCGACCTTAACTACATCATTTTTAATAATAAACCCTAAATTAAAATGTATGCATTAAAGGGGACAAATAGAGTTAATGAATTTAAATCTCTTTTTAATTTTGTCAAACTGGAAAATATTAACAAGTTTAAAAGTATTTTAAGGGACACAATCGCCCCAAAGCAAAATTTAAAACATTTACACAATTATTATATAATACATACACAATACAAATATATACATACATATATATTCATATATTGAAGGCAACAAGAAAAACCAAATCTAAACAAAATTCTTTTAAATAAATTGGGAATGATTTTCATACTCATTGGGTAGCTAAGCTTAGGCAGGGAACTTTGAAACTCTTAACTCTGCCTGTAGCATCGTTTATTGGATTGACTTCATCTGTCTATTGTTGAGACTTTTTTTTTACCTTAAGTACTGTGGGTAGTTTTTACGTTGGCATCAGCAAGGATGCAGGTTGCATAAAAACACCACAGATTGTTCACTAAAAGTAAAGAAAATAAAACACACTGGAGTGGTAGCTGAAAATACATTTATTGTTCACTGGTGACTTTTACTATTTGTCGAATAAGGGTTATTAAACTTCTAATTGAAACACGTGTGGGCCATAAGAATACAAATTTTAACCGAAAAATAACTTGTTGGAATAACTTTAGTCTATCCCGGCACATCAATATTAATTAATTAATTGTTTCTCCGCGCGTGGTGCTTTTTTTTAATTCACTTGTCCTAGACACGAAAATGAAAGTTTAGACTTGGCACTAAAGGTAAAAGTAACTTCATCAGCGCACGCAACTCGATTCCGACTTGACACCGCTACAACTCGACTTCACTCATTGGGTGGAACAAAAAAAAAAAAAAAAAAACTACGAGACGCAACGACCTCAGCACGTCTGTCTAGTTAGGCGGATAAGATTTGACTCCCAGAAACCATCCATATCTGCCAGATTCACGGTGTGGATTACATTGGTGGGGGAGGACGCTATATGTGTCCGTATGGGACATGTACGTTGCCCTTCAGCCTGTATATGGACAACGACGAAAATGCACCTAAATAAACATGGGCTGGTGCAATGAATTGGTATTATAGAGATATGCGATGGCGAAAAATCGCCGAAGGGAGAAATAGGTTTCTGTGTCTTAAATAAACAGAAACGCTATTTGGAGGGCCATAAATCTTTGATGGGCTGCGCCTGAGAACGAAATAGGTTTTTGCTTCAAGATACACAAAAACGCTATTTCAAGGGTCACGATGATATGCATATCGTGTTTACTTAGGCGTTCATGCTAATGCCATTGTAGGCTATAGAGTTTTCGTGGCGATAAGCAAACCGATGGTTTGCTCGCCCATGACCTAGGCTATGGTAGCTTTTGTTTGTTTTACAGGCCGGAGAATCGTTAGCATGATTTGGGTTATGATTGTCTAACGTCAATCATATTAGTGCCCAAATCCCATGATCGGTAGATAACCGACAAAGGAAATTGGTCGTAAGTGTTGCGAACCTTGGGACTGGGGCAATAAATGGATATGAACCGTAGCAAGAAACCATCGGCTTCAGCTATGTCAACAATTACGCTGGCCAGCTAGTATTTATCTATTATAATTGCTGACACGCCGAGCCGATGGAGATATGGTACGGATCATAAACGGAAAAATTCAATGTGATGCATGCCTTAAGATTTAACTTTCAGGTGAAAGAGAATGAAGGGTAGCTTACGCTGCCCCAAAATTGCAGGTAGGTATGGTGGGTTTGGAAGGTGGTTCATTTAAGAGGATGGACGGTTCTTTGGGAATGTATTAAAGAACCGCTACAGTACTCCCAAAAATTTTTCTATAAGATCTTATCTGTTATTCCATGGCCAGGATTGTTTTCCATTTTAACATTTTTATACTTAGCATCGAGATGGTTTCTTCTCCTTTCCCTTTGGTGCCGTCGAATTTTCTATATAGGTTCATTCCACTCAACGCGAAACTAATAGCAATGCACATCAGAATCGGGTTGAAAGACATTTTGTATTTCGTACCGGTGTTCGACGGTAACCCGGACGAATTAGAAAATTTTATCTCTTGCGGGGATATTGTTTTCTCACAGGTTCAGGACGACAGTCAAAATGTATTTTATCTAAGCGTGATAAAAACCAGACTACAAGGGCCAGCATACCACCACATCCGACATAGGGTCATTTCAACCTGGAATGATCTTGCTTCGGAATTGAAGGAAGAATATAAAATTCTCACATGTAGGTCAGCGGCGCAAAACAATCTGGTGGCTGCCAAGATTGCAAGGAAGATGTGAAGGAGTTTGGAAACAGACTCATACATCTCCTGCATCTACTGAACAAGGCCACATTTGAAAGCATTGTCGAACCTGCGATGCGAACATATCTCCTCGAAGAAAATCAAAAACTCGCATCACACTCATTTGAGGATGGACTTAGGAATCCAGAGTTAAAACTTTTAATGAAAGCGCGCAACAATCCAAGCCTCAGATCAGCAATCAACTATGCTATTGAACAAATCCCAAGGTTAGGTAACGAAAACTTTTCTAAATTTCCCAGCTATGCACATTTTAACCAACTAAAAATATGCCAATCGTGCAATAGGTCGGCACATATCTCCGCGGAATGTCGCCGCAATAGTAAACCTCCACATTCTATCCCCCAAATTAAAGCAGAGGTTGAACGCCTCCAATGCAGTTATTGTAATAGTTTTAACCATTCCCAGGCGGAATGTAAAAAGGAACTATTCCAACCAAATAATCAAAACAGCTCTCCATTAAATAAAAACGTTTCTAGAACTCAGCCCACTTCTATTCAAACAACGACGCCCAAGAGTTCCTTTTCTCATGAAAACTATAACGTCTCGAGAAGTGGAGTAATAAATAAAACAAACAAGGTACAATTTATAAAATTGAACACACAAAGATCTAAACAATCGTTGTTAAAAGCTAAGGATACAAATGGGAAGGTAGAAAATGCCTCACCTTACAAGGTGTCGTCTACGGATGAAATTGCCATTAGAGATAATAGGGACATAAATCAGAGGCAGGATGATCTAACTGCTCCTCAAATAGAAGTAGTGACCAAAGATCATATCCAACAGTCAACATCTGAATCCGTTTGTCTACGGGCCGGATCTGATGATTCGACAAAGACCCCTGAACATACTATCCTAATACATCCTTCTCGTTTCATATTCTTAAATCCTCCGACTTCCAGCAGGAAAATGTTCAAGATCATAACGCACAAACAAACAATCCCGGCAAAGTGTAAGCCCGATGAACAAGAATTCCCAGCATCCAATAAGCCTGAGGAACAAAGATTCCCAGCTAAGAGTAAGACTGTGGAACAAGAAGTCACAGCAGAATATAAGCCTGTGAAGAACAGCTGTATCAAAATATTCCTTTTAAATTGCTTGTTTGTCCGCACCGTCTTCCTCGTTTTCCTCATTTTTCAAATTTTAAAATGGGTTCTACGAATAAAATCTAAAAAATACCAAATAGTAACAAATATAAAAAACTAAGACTCCTCGAAATTACTCTCAAAACTCTCAGTCCTTAAAATGTTTTTTCTCGATGGTATTATTGCCCAAATTTGGAAAGATGTTAAATGGACAAACCCAAAAGGAGCATGGGTAATATTCCATAAGTTTAAAGACAAACTTAACATGCGACAAGTGGATTTTTCCTATTCGACAAAAACGTTACCAAAATATATGAATAATATATGAATATATAAAACTAAACAGAAAATAGCCAACACTGCAAAATTAAAAACAATTAAAAGAAGAAAAAATGATTTAGTAAAGAATTCTTTAATACCACATATATATAGAGAAAAAAAATGTATCCCCAAAATTGTACTATTAGCAAAATATGATGAACATTAACCCCTTCAATGAAGATAATTCATGTAACTACCAAAACTTTAAATGAAAACGAATGAAATTACATTAATAATATATGATAATATACATAATTTGAAGTAAATATAAGGAAAATATAATAAAATCTTTATTAATACATGTTTTTAAAATATATACGATAAATCAGGACAATGAAAAGTCCCAAAAGAAATATAACCGATAAATACTCTATAAATTGCGTACAATACATAACGTAAATTCTCATGTAATACACAAATTGTAATACAAAACAATGTTATTGTCGTCCTACAATTCGTCCATATATTTCAGCACAAAATAAATTAAAAATAAAATATATTATATAACCATATGATTAGCATTAGAATAGAAATAATCTATAACAAACACCTTTTTTAAATACATTAATACAAAAATAAATTCAAACAACACTGCCGTAACTTACAAAACTATCAGTACATAATACAATACAAAATGACAAAAGACTTACTTTACCAATGATTATAGATATATTATTTGTATAAAAGTAATGAATAATATTACACAATCATTAGCAATATATTAATATTAAGAAGAAAAAAATGATATGAAACAGTAAATGTTATCTATGTTCATATAATTATCTCAAAACTGAAAACCTAAAATTTACTTGTATATATCATAATGAATATAAGAATTAAAACGGTTTATATGAAAACCAGAACAAAAAAAAAAAAACAGAATAAGCTACGAATTAAACATACACTTTCAATACTATTATATAAATTAACATCAGCAGACGGCGTGAACAACACCTGCACGCGCAAACCCCAAGGAAGGAAATTGCTGACCAAGTGTCTGGTGCAATCGAAGCACCTTGAGTCATTTTCCAAGACAGCGAACAACATCAGAAGCTGAGATAGCGAAAATGGGGCATTAAATATAAGCAATTGAATCATTGTCAGTTTAGTTTTAGAATTCAACTCAAGCATAAAGGACAAGGCATTCTGCCCTGTAATAAATATTTTTTTGATTAATTGTGCAGTATTTCTATTAACTGGCGCCCAACGTGCCGGCCCGCTTCTGTGACACTGTGAATATCCGCGAATACCTTTTGTGAAATCAAGCAATAAACAAGCTTGCTGGCGAAAAACATTTCCTGTGACACTGTGAATATCCGCATAAGTGCAAAAAGTGGACAACCAAGTCACTAAGACAGTGTAAGTGATAGGGAATAAGGCCCCCGAGTAGTTCCACTAAACACGTGAACAAAAAGGAGTCAGGAAGCTCTGACAGCCGCCCTAACCAACAGTTTGCCGCCGGAACCTACCATCAAAAACAACATTAAGAAGAGATGCTGCAGAAATTAATTGTAATACTACTCTAAGTTAATAGTAATCTAGTTAACACATATTTTTATTATATTCCTTTTTCTATTGGGAAAAATTATTGAATAGTGAATTTACATTCCAAAATTATACAGTTAAGTGATTATTTGTTTAGTGCTCTCAAAGCAACTACATTAACCTACATTATCATTACGTGAACGGGTGATATAATTGATTCTCTCACCTAACACAAATATTTTTTTGTTTTGTTTTTGTTCTGTTTTTCTCGTTTTTGTGAAAAATGGTAAACCCTAATAATTTAATACGACCAGCACGTCTGGAAGTGCCTGCAGATAACGCTGTAGCTCATCAACCTCCCGCTCCCGTTCCTCCCCCTGCTCCTAATGCAATCAACGACATGATTAGGCTAATTTCACAACTAGTGACCAAAACCCTTCAAATACAGGGACGACAACTTTTTAACTCCATCATGAACCCCGCGTCCAATATTAATAACGACATAGACCAACCAATAAACTTGGCTAACGATAGGAATTTATCCGAGATGGACAAAATACCCGATGTAGTAAAAAGCCTCAGAGAATTCTCTGGACAGCCACACGAATTTCACTCATGGAAAAAGAGTGTCGATAGGATACTCAAAATCTATGAACATTTGAAAGGTACCCCCAAGTATTATGGAATCCTATCGGTTATTAGAAATAAGATTACGGGCTACGCAGACGTCGCTCTAGAATCGTATAACACCCCACTAAATTGGGAAAAAATGTCAAAAGGTCTTACTCTACATTATGCAGACAAGAGGGATTTAGGAACCCTCGAGTACCAAATGACAACTTTGGTACAGGGTAGTAGTACGATTCCCGAATTCTGTCAGGCCGTCTACCACCACTTGTCGCTTATCTTAAATAAGTTAGGATCAATGGAAATGAGTCAAGAATCCATGAATAACATGACTCAGTGTTGCAGGGACAAAGCGCTCGATACTTTCGTCAGAGGGTTAGAAGGCGACTTGCCTGGGTTACTCAGTATCCGCGAACCCGCTGACCTACCACAAGCTTTGCACCTATGCTTAAAATTGCAAAACGTTGATTTTCGAGCTCAACATGCAAACAATTCACACTCTAGCAACCGGAAAACATTCTACCAAACACCGCCTCCAATTCCACCTAGAAGGAACAATTTTTCATACTCAAGACCGGCACCTATTCCCCCACCCTGACGCGAATTTCATCCCGAATTACTCCATAACCGCCAAAATGCTCAGCCTCCTCAGTTCTACAGGGAACCACAATACCAGTCAAACCAACAATACCCACAGCAACGACCACCAGCAAATCAACGTCTACTTCCTCCTAAGCCAATGGACGTCGACTATTCTATCAAATCCCAAAAGGTCAACTACCAGAACAGACCTCGTAACCAACAGTTTGTTCCACAGAAACGGCAACATTCTCAACAGTTCCATCAACCACACAAAACGCAGAGAATCTACCACACTGAAGGGCCCGATCCAGACAAATACGAAAGTGAGATAGAACGAGAAGACCAAAACTATGAACAGACACTAACAAATTACACTGACCTACAAGATGACCCTTACCTTGACAAACCCGAACATCTCGACGATATCTATTTTTTAGACTAAGGCCCTCTTCGCTTCCTTACTTCGAACATATCGCAAGAAGCGGAGAGACATTAAAATTTTTAATAGACACAGGATCTAATAAAGACTACATCCAACCCCGGCATATCAAGAATCCTCTCCCGAATGAAAGACGGTTCTACGTTAAATCAGTCGGAGGGAGCGTAAAAATTACACACCACTCATTTGTCCAATTATTTGGCCATAATACAGATAAAATAAAATTTTTCATTCTCCCCAGCCTCATCTCGTTTGATGGTATAATAGGCAACGATACTTTGAGAAAACTAAACGCGATTATTCATACAAAAGAAAATTACATAACTATTCACCCAAACATATCAATACCACTCAAACAGCATATTTCACAATTAATTAATAATATTACTCTAAGAACTTCCCACATGAGCAAGGAACAGTCTGACAAACTCAAGGGCATAATTAACGACTGTCCTAATCTCTTTTCCGATCCTGACAAGAAATTGACTTACACCACCACCTTAAAAGGAGAAATTCGAACGACAACCAACGATCCCATTT
The DNA here is from genome assembly GCA_963931805.1 of Microdon myrmicae. Taxonomy (NCBI): domain Eukaryota; kingdom Metazoa; phylum Arthropoda; class Insecta; order Diptera; family Syrphidae; genus Microdon; species Microdon myrmicae. The sequence goes on along the minus strand of OZ007500.1, from coordinate 116,911,026 downwards.
ATTCGAGATCATACCCATACCCGATGGCACTCAAGGGAGAAGTCGAAAAACAAATAAACGATCTACTAAAAGATGGTATCATTAGGCCATCTAAATCCCCTTACGATTCTCCAGTTTGGGTCGTTCCCAAAAAAATGGATGCCTCTGGAGAAAGAAAATATCGTATGGTGATCGACTACCGTAATCTAAACGCTGTAACCATCGCCGATAGGTACCCGATCCCCGAGATTAACGAAGTGCTTGCCAACCTCGGAAAAAATAAATGGTTTACTATAATCGATCTTAAAAGTGGTTTTCATCAGATCCCACTTAAAGAATCTGATATTGAAAAAACTGCCTTTTCCGTGAATAACGGAAAATTCAAATTCACTCGTCTCCCCTTCGGGCTAAAGAATGCCCCTTCCATTTTTCAAAGGGCTTTGGATGATATTCTGAAGGAATACATCGGGAAATGCTGTTACGTTTATATCGATGACATCGTCATCTTCGGGAAGGACGAGATCGAACATCATAGGAACCTGGAAATAGTGTTCAAGACCCTAGAGGCCGCCAATATGAAAATATAGTTAAACAAGTGCGAATTCTTCCAACAAGAAATAGAATTCCTGGGCTTCGTCATTGGTAGAAATGGCATGAAAACTAATCCCAAAAAGGTCCAATCGATTGTTGACCGACCTGCCCCTAAAACCGTTAGGGACCTCCGTTCATTTCTCGGTATGTCAGGATATTATCGTCGCTTCATTAAGGACTATGCCAAACTTGCGAAGCCCCTGACATCCCTCTTAAGAGGATAAGATGGTCGAGTATCCAAAAATCTTTCTAAGAACAAACCAATTCATTTGGACAAAGAAGCCCTAGAAGCATTTGATAAAGTTAAAAATTCACTTATTTCGGCAGAGGTGGTTCTGTCATATCCTAACTTCAAAAATGAATTCGAGCTGACCACGGATGCCTCGGATTATGCTGTCGGGGCAGTACTCTCTCAAAATGGTAAACCGATCACATTTCTCTCGAAAACTCTAAACAAAACCGAAGAACATTATGCAACGAACGAGAAAGAAATGCTCGCTATTATATGGTCACTGAATTCATTAAGGAACTTCCTCTACGGATCCCAAAAGGTGAAAATTTTTACCGATCACCAGCCTCTCACTTATGCCTTGAGTAATAAAAACACCAAGAGTAAAATGAAAAGGTGGAAATCTATTTTAGAAGAATACAACTACGAACTCAAGTATGAGCCAGGGAAAGCAAACGCAGTGGCCGACTCCCTGTCGAGGCCTCCCCAAGTAACCGAAATTCATTCGATGACCCCAACCGAACATAGTGCCGATAGCTCTTCTGATAACCTAACCCCTACTGTCGAAACCCCAATAAATGTATTCCGTAATCAACTAGTACTAAGAATAGGCGAAGATAACAGTTACCAAATCAAAACTCCGTTCGAAAACTACACAAGACACATTTTTACCAAACCAGAGTACTCGGAAGCAGACTTAATAAACGCATTCAAGAGATACTTGGACCCTAATACTATAAACGGACTCTTGACAAACGAAGAAACTATGGGAAAGATACAATAAATTTACCCGCTCCACTTCAAAGACTACCGTATTAGATTTACCCAGAAATTGGTGGAAGACATACCCAGCGAAACCGAGCAAGAAGAAAAAATCTTAAAGATACACCGACGCGCTCATCGCAACGCCGAAGAAAATCGAATTCAATTATTAGAAAATTTCTATTTCCCTAAAATGTCCTCTAAAATTAAAACCCTAGTAAATCGTTGCGCAATCTGTAAAGAAAATAAATACGACAAGCACCCTAATAAACCACACTAGAAACCTACACCTATTCCTAATTATCCTGGACACACCATTCATATCGACATATTTTCTACCGAAAAACAACTTGTCTTAACAGCCGTCGATAAATTCACAAAATGCGCTCAAACTAAAATTATCCCATCACGCTCAATCGAAAACATTAAACGACCATTACGAGATATCATATTCTTCTTCTGCGTACCTGAAGTCGTTGTAATAGATAATGAGAAGGCGCTTAATTCAGACTCAATAATCTCAATGCTAGAAGATGACCTTCAAGTCAGAATTTTTAAAACTCCTCCATACAAAAGTGAAGTGAACGGCCAAGTTGAACGTTTCCACTCCACATTGTCCGAAATCATGAGATGTCTCAAATCAGACGGACCTCCACGGTCTTTTGAAGAACTCCTAGAGCGAGCTGTGAATGAATACAACTTCACTATCCACTCAACCACAGGCAAGAAACCAATAGACCTCTTTTACGGACGAATACCCAGACTAAATCCCGAACAATTTGAAAAGACACGATTGACTAACATTAAAAGACTTAGAACTAAACAGGAAAAGGTCAATAAATACCATAACAAAAAAAGGAGACCAATTAAAGACTATCAAATAGGACAAGTTATTTTTGTTAAAAACAATAAACGAATAGGTTCGAAATTAACAGATAGATACCGACAAGAAATAGTTAAGGAAAATAAGAATTCTACAGTAGTAACCGAATCCGGCAGAGTAGTGCACAAAAGTAATATTAGAAACTAGCATTTATCTTTCCAGATGTGCCTTATGCACCTGTCAGGCAACTATTCAAATATTGGACTTTTCAAACGCACAAATAGTGACTTTTCACGTTGGACAGACGAAAATACAGGACGGAAATTTCAAACTAATACACGCCATCGACTTGGACCAATATGATCAATTCATATCCGCAATAACCCCAATCCTTAACCTTGAATCCACCCAAAACCATACCATATTTCCTTTGCTATCACATGAGTTGCAACAGATCGAAAATCGCTTACATAACTTGAAACCGCGAATAACAAAACGTTCATTAAATTTTATCGGCAGCGCATGAAAATGGATTGCTGGCAATCCAGATCATGACGACTTTGTCACCATTAAAGAAAAAATCACGGATGTTCTAAAGAATAATGACAAACAGGTTGTCATAAATCAATTATATAATGAGAGAATGAATAACATCACCAAAATTCAAAACGAAATACAGAAATTGTTAAAAGAAGGCAATAAATTAAGTTCCGAATTAATAACAAATGTACAATACAAAATTAAACTTGTAAAAGAACAAATAGAAAATATAAACTATGCCATTCACTGGGCCAAATTAGGCATTATTATTATTATTTATTGGCCTGTAGGGACCCGGAAGTTCATGACCTCACCGACTCGGCTTCGCCATCCTTCCCTGTCCTGGGCACTCTCCTTCCACGCTTCACCATTCGATCCGATCTCCTCAAGGTCAAACCTAACATTGTCCTCCCATCTCCGTCGCGGCCGTCCTACCGGTCTCTTTCCCGTTGGTCTACCGTCAAGAATTCTATGCACGGTCCTATCGTTCCCCATTCGCGCCACGTGTCCGGCCCATCTTAATCTTCGCGACTTGATTACTCTCACTATTGTAGGTTTGCGATATAGTTCTTCCAATTCGTGGTTATGGAGTCTCCTCCATTGTCCTGCCTCCTCGTCATATTTACCTCCAAAGATGCCTCTCAAAACTTTATTCTCGAATAGACGGAATTTGTTTTCTTCCCGTTTTGTGAGAGCCCATGTTTCGCATCCATATAGAACAATTGGCATGATTATGGTTCTATAGACACGGAGCTTTATGTTACGTGATAGCAGTCTGGATTTCAGCAGTTTACTGACTGCGTGCCAACTCGCGTTGCCCGAATGCAGTCTTTTGTTAATTTCCTTCGACATTTCGTTACTGGCCGTCAGTATCGTTCCCAGATATTTAAATTCTTTAACTTTTTCAAAGATCTTACCTCTGACGTTTATATGTGTTCTCTGAGACCCACCTGCTCTCGCCGTAATCATGTATTTTGTTTTGTCTTGATTTATTTCTAGGCCCACCTCTTCTGCCGCTTGCATGATGATTTCACAGTTTTTACTAACAGTCTCTAGATTATCGCCCAGAACGGCGATGTCATCCGCATATGCGAGCACTTGTGTGACCCCGTTCAGGGATGATCCGGCCATGTTGTCGTCTTGTACCTTTCTGATGACATACTCGAGCACAAGGTTAAAGAGACACGGTGATAGACCATCTCCCTGCTTTAGTCCGTCCCGGATTTCAAATGGTTCTGAGAGGTGGTTTTCTATTCTAACTCGCCCTTTGTTTTCGTTCATGCAAATTTGAATGAGCGCGGCATATTTTTTTGGGACTCCCAGCTCAACTAGAATATGGTAGAGTCTCTGCCTTGCGACTGAGTCGTAGGCTTTTTTGAAGTCAACGAACAGTTGGTGAACCGTCTCTCCGTATTCACACTTCTTTTCCAGCAGTTGTCTTATTGTGAACATTTGGTCGCTTGTTGACCGGTTCCTACGGAATCCCCATTGGTAGTCTCCCAGTATCTCTTCTGCGTAAGGTGTGATTCTCGCCAGAATGACATTTGTTAATATTTTGTATGCGGTTGGGAGCAATGATATTCCTCTGTAGTTTTCACAGTCAGATCTGTCGCCTTTTTTGAAAATGGGGATGACTATTGAGGTTTTCCATTCTTCCGGAGTGACTTCCTTATCCCATATTGTTTGGATGAGCTGGTGGATCTTTCGAGCGGTTGCCTCTCCTCCATGCTTCACAAGCTCTGCCGGTATGCAGTCGACTCCGGGAGCCTTGTTGATTTTCAATCGATTTATTGCGTCTACAACTTCGTTGAGAGACGGCTCTGGGATCTGAGGCTCAGCTGTATGTACGCTTGGTACATTTATCTGTGGTTGATGGGTGCGTACATTGAGCAGGTTTTCAAAGTACTGCTTCCATCTTGTCACGACATTGTTTGTTTCTGTGACCAGACAGCCGTTTGCGTCTCGAATTATTTTGGCTCTTCCTCGGTAGCCATTTCTAATTGAATTTATGCCGACATACATACCCCTGATGTTCTTTGCCCTAGAATTTTCTAGGATTTTTTCGATCCTAGTCTTCTCCCATTCGCGTTTTTTGCGTTTGAAGAGCCTCATTGTCTCTCTCCGAATTGTCGCGTATCTTTCTGCGTTGACTTCATCATATCTTTCTAAGTGGATCACTCTGAGGCGTTTACGTTCTTCGATCTTCGCCCTGCACTCATCGTCAAACCAAGGTTTGGACTTAATTGTTTTCTTAAATCCTAATACCTTTTGGGCTGTTAGTTTGATTGTGTCTCTGATCGATGTCCATTTAGTGTTCACACTATTAGCTTCCTCTTCCTCACTGCTCACATTCTCTAGAATGCTAAATCTATTCGTTAGCTCGTCTTGATATTCAGCCCTTTTGCGTAGGTCTTTCAGTTTATCAGTGTCGAACTTTTTGCTTGTCTCCCGTGACTGCCCATGTGGGATTGCTGCGAGGCGACTCCTGATTTTGCCAATCACTAGAAGATGATCGGAGTCAAATTAGGCATGATCAATTCATTTATTTTATCAAAAAAAGAAATAGCACTTGCTACAAATATTTTAAATAAACAACAGCTGCCCTATAATACAATAGAGGAAGCTCTAGATTTCTCGGAAATAAAGGTTATAAGCAATTGTTCAATAAAGCTCTACATTATAAATATTCCCTTAACAACAAACGAAATTTACGAAAGTCTTGTAATTAAACCTGTAAAAAGAAACAATATCATAACAGAAATCTTATTCGATGTAATTCTCAGAAATAACGAAGAGATATATGGAACAATAAAAAAATGTAAAAATTATAACTCCCTATCTATCTGTAATTCTAAAGACATTATTAATATTAGAAACGACACGTGTGTACCTAGCTTACTCAACAGCCTCCCAGCTATCTGCAACACCGTCAATAGCCAGCATATCCCAACCATAGACGAGATCTCGACTGGCAACCTATTGCTGAACCAATTTACCGGAGCCCTACAGGTCGAGAATACTACTCACAACCTCAATGGAACATTCCTGATAAAATTTCACAACACCACCGTAAGCATCAACGGAAGATCATTTACTTCCAGAGAAGCATCAACGATACAAGTACTATCGGCAATACTCCAACCGAATCCAAAGGAGAAAAGGTACAGCGAGCTACTATCTCTAGAGATGATGAAGGACCTCCACATCAACAACACAAAGGAAATTCGACTGTTGCAAACGGAGAAAAACACACATCAAGCAACCACCTACTCGCTCATCTCCTGCCTCGGAATACTTGCTATAATAACCTCGATCCGCAAATTTTTACCCAAACGAAACAATACCATCCAAATCCCAGAAGACAAGATCCAAGTGAAAAGTCCCGAACCAAGAGAAATCTTGCCACCCAACGCGCCCCCATATTTTGAGATGACAAAACAAAGGTTCAACAACCTTCCGTATTTTTAGCGATTGAGGACAATCGCATTTAAGAGGGGAAGAATTAACATCAGCAGACGGCGTGAACAACACCTGCACGCGCAAACCCCAAGGAAGAAAATTGCTGACCAAGTGTCTGGTGCAATCGGAGCACCTCGAGTCATTTTCCAAGCCAGCGAACAACACCAGAAGCTGAGATAGCGAAAATGAGGCATTAAGTAGAAGCAATTGAATCGTTGTCAGTTTAGTTTTAGAATTCAACTCAAGAATAAAGGACAAGGCATTCTGCCCTGTAATAAATATTTGTTTGATTAATTGTGCAGTATTTCTATTAACTTATACAAATATCTAAAAATTCCAATTTATGTAACGAAATCGCGACGACGTCGCCCTTTGCCTTTTATCCCGCCACTTCCCGAAAATTAATCTCTTACAGATTAATTTTCTTTCTTGAAGGAGGGGAGGATGTAGTGCTCCACGAAGCCCGACCATTTCCCTCCCCCATACATTTTACACCTTCTTCCATAACTCCATCCATATCCCCAAATCAACATTGAATCCACTGTTGAACAAATTGAAACAAACGTTCAATTGTCGCATTGATTCAATTCCCAGAAATCCTTCAATCCTTAAATCATACGCACTGTATTTCCAATTATTATTTCCAAAATCCCTAAATTAAATGTGCGGACCAGATGTCCCATTTCCGAACAGATATTATTGAGGATCATAAAATGCGCGTCTGCAATTTTATGATCCTCTAAGAATTTGTTTGCACAAATTTGGTCCCAGAAAAGTGAATATCTATTCACATATTGAAATACAAACAAATTGCGCCATAAAACGAACCACATGTTCATTTTATCGCGCATCAACATCTAGGATAATAAATGCGCATCCGCAAGATCCTTTATCTATTGTTTCCTGCCGAAGTGCATTTATGACCTTCTTTCCTTTCATTTCCTTTTTGTTATCCATTTTCTAAATTTCCAAAAGTAAAACAAAAACAATGGAATGGCGGCTGGCAATTGAGTCAGTTTCGATTTGGTGTGTGCGACCGCGGACGAGTATGTATGTCTTAAATAAAAATAAACGAATTAGAAATTAAAATTGAAGTTTGAATAAAAACAAAACGGTAGCCCACTCTTCCTGGGGAACCAGAAGCACGGTGGGCACCCGGACAAAATTGTACAACAGCCTGGTATAGTTAAGCCACGCTAAATTGTCTTACCACGTAAGTACCGGTAAGCCGAGTAAACCTGCCAAGAGAAACCAAAAACAAATAACAACCTCCGATAACCAAATAATAAATGTCAATGCCAGAGGTTTGCTCTCTGACGTTACATTAAGACCACCAACGTAGGACATAAAAGAAGAAAGTAAAAATAACATATACAAATATATCACGATAATCAAATATTAAATGTTAATATCAGAGGATACACTCTGATGTTACAATAGCAGCACGACCCACAAAGAGCCAAGACCTCTTGGCATCTCTTCTACAACAACGAACAAACTTTTATTGCCCAACCCCCACGCCAGTTGAATCTGCGTACGTACGTTCATATGCGTGTCGCAAATTTCTTTCCGTCATGACCATGAGGCGATTTGTGATTGTTATGCCTGAATGTAATTCCTAGCGATGCTTCAAGTCCTCCCAGATGGTTCTTTCAGCATATTTTTTATAATTATTAATTTTTTTATATATTTTTATTTTATTATTCGTTCTATAACACTCCAGCCGCAACAATTAAATTTTGGGAATAAATACGTATATGTAGTCGTTCTGTAGAGCCTCCTTTGTTAAGACTATCGAAACCATTCCTGGGACATTGCTCCGAAGAAGGCAGCCGCTCCGCTTTTCTGACTTCGTGATGCCGTACCTTTCTGGGTGTTTTTTGTCATTGCATTCTAAGTAAAAAGAAATAAAAAGACATACAAATTACATCGTTATGAAATTATTTTAAGCATTGCCCGAAACTGCAACAAACTGGTATCACTGTTTCACTCGAAAACGTTTTAGATCACAAAAACACACACAAAACAACCTTCAAGTACGTACTCACTATCAACTACACACTCTTTGTGATTACCTTTAATATGTGTTCCCAATTGAGACATTCAATGCTGGGTCAGTGGTAAGAAATGCGGAAGACTGATCTTCCAAAGCAGCGGGGAACAGAGGGGAAGATTTACAATAGCTGAAACAAACCGCGTCAACTTTTACAACTATTATAAAAGGCCCACCCGAACAATAAGTGAGGATCATACCAATATAATAATAAGCTGTTCAATATCATGACCGACGCGGGAGGTAGAAGATACGGTGACCTTAATGCACGGGCGACCGAATGGGGGAGAAAATACACCGGTCAAGAGATCGGATCGTGGGGTATTGAAAACAATTCCGCCTCTGAAAATCACCATTGCAAACACAGGCTTCGCAAAACAAGAATGGTATCGGTAATAGGTATTGTAGCGATTCTAACAGATACACACACAATTCACAAGCAAAAATAGTGAAGAACACTGAACGAAAAATCGAATAAGAAAAATACATCAGAACCGTATACCAAGCGATAAATAAAAATAATTCAAACCAGTGGAATATAGTCGAGTTTGGAAATCAAATTCTAAACACGGTCAGTAGTCTGGTGTGTAACGCTTAGGTAAAATTTTTTTCGTGATTCGAGCTGTCATAGCGTCAGTTCGATTCACACGATCTTCTTCACTACTATTTCAAACGCTATAGTATCATCCTCATCAAAAAATAGTCGGTCAGAAAGATGAACTCAAAGCGAGCACCAAGACATTCTTAGTCAAATTAGAACGGAACGCACCCATCGCCGCATACGACCATGCCTCAAATGGAACGACTGCAAGGAACCCTATGAAGTCATAATGAAAGCCCACAATACGACCCAATGGTATCCAAAGCAAATAGTCCCCCAGCTAATAGATACGGTAAATTCAGCGTGTGACACAACAATGCCACGACGAATACCCACTCATCGAAGAAAACAATGCTAACATGGTGGATGGACGAAATTAAAGCCCTAAAAACAAAGTGCTCACAAACTCGTCGAAAATTGGAACAATCCAAAAGAAGAGTTAACTTACATGGGCATCTTGAACTAAAGCTACGAAGACATGACCAAAAGACGATCATTGAAAACAGCAAGGTAAGATGTTCAATCAAATTTGCGTGGATGTAGATATAAACCTTTAGAGTAATGCCCACAGAATGGTTATGGGTGGTCTGAGGGAACAAAAGGCTTCACACACAGCTTATTTCTAAATAGATGCATTCAACGGGTGAACCTTATAAATATGACATGGGATCCCATAAGCTCTGGTACCGAGGTCATTCCCGGGCTCACGTAAATAATGCAAAACGTGCAAGTGATATTACTATTACTATGTATTGGCCTGTAGGAATCCGAGGGTTCATGACCTTACTGACTCGTCTCCGTCTTCTTTTTACCGAGTCGGTGTTTTCTTGATGAATTCTTCCCTTATGGTAGTGTCGGCTTATCACACCTACGCCTACCGGGTTTTTTGTATGTTTATTGTATTTATAGTTTTCATTCATTTTTGTTTCCACGAGCTTGGGGTTTTAAATAGTCCGCCATATCAGAGCCCCATTTTGATACGATAAGGTCTCCTTAGTGCTCTGATTTGACGATTATACTACAGTCGGTATACCCCTGGCTGCAAATCATCGAATGGGCACTGTGATCCCTAACATCCCGGATTACGGGTGGCAGATATTTGTATGTTTCTCCTCGCTAGTCTGTCTGACATGGGTGACCCTGCTAGAACCGTAATTTAAGCCCTCGCACCACGTCAAGTTTTATAGGTTTCTACCACGTGGCGGCCATCCTTCTACATGCCCTCATATTGAAATCTTGCAAATCCCACCCAGAAATGTTTCTATGGTAGGCTTTCATGCCCCATACTAACTGAAGAATTCGGCTTTCTCATGATATAGAACCAGTGATAGCACTGTTAACTAGTGTTTAAAGTATCACTCTCTCTAACGCAAGAGAGCAATATTCGAGCATGGATCTTATTTGGGATTTATACAGAAGTTGGGCCGAAGTAAAATATTTTTTGATTCTAAAAAGATAACTCTGCTTTCTAGAGACGGGCCTGGCCATGCTCGACACGTGTTTTTGCCAAGATACATTCCCCCAGATCGTAACGGAGAGCAATTTTATGCTCCCCTTAGATTTAAGGGCCTGGCGATTCCTCATCAGCTGTGGATTCGTGTTTTCGTTGCATTGAAATCGACGAGATTGGCCTTTCCCCACTGCAAGGCCTTATCCAGATCCCGATTCAAAGACTCGAACTGGCCACATCTCAGCTGGTGCGACGTTGATGCACTAATCGGCCGATCAGTCGGAAAAAAAAGAAACAAGCGTTTGTTACACGTTGACTCCATTTATGTGAAGCAAAAACAAGGTCGGAACCAAAATGTAACCTTGAGGCACTTCGGAATTAACAGGATACAGATCCGAAGACACGCTGTCCACAACGACGCGGATCGATCGATTCTTGAGGAAACAGTTCGTCCAGTCGCAAAGCTGTTGGGAAAGTCCGTATGAACGCAGCTTGCTCAGCAATGCTCCGTGCCAGACGCAGTCAAAAAACTTGGAGATATCCAATGCGACCGCTCTTGATTCACCGCACCGTTCAATCGCAGATGTCCATATATCGGTTATAAGGGTTAAAGGGTTTCCCATGGACAGCCTGCTACGGAATCCGCATTGACGATCATTTAGAAGTAGCCATTCCAAATGGGTGCGAACATACAGGGCAAAGTCTCTGATTGCCTTCAACCCGGTGAAGGCCAGGACGATCCTTGTCCCTATTCAATCCAAGTTGACATGCAGTCTCCACGTGACACCCCTAGATAGCTACTTTGACACCCGCCAAGTAGTGAACCAATGCATGCAGCGACATCCTGAGAAAGGTTGGCGCAAGGCTAATGACCAGGCCCGTAAAAATGAATTATTATGGCAAATTTAACAAGCCTCGGATATTTTTTTTCGAAATCTTTGATTGCTAAAGGCCGCACACGAGTTGGTTGTATATCGGATATAAACCTACAACGTCTGAGCTGATTAGTTGTGTTATTGGATGGACCGGATACACGACGACGACCACGGAAACGAAAATGGCTAAATGATTTAAGAATTTTTACATGGAACGTACGCTCACTATACAGAGCTCGAGCTGCACAGTAACTAGCCGATGCCCTGTCCGAATATAAGGCTGACATAACAGGATTGCAAGAGATAAGATGGACGGGGAGTGGTGTTATTCAAAGAAAAGAGTATGACATTTATTACAGCTGTCATGCAAAACACCATGTGCTCGGGGTAAGCTTTCTAGTCAGCCAAAAACTGAAGCCTGCCATCATCGGCTTTAATGCAATAAATGAAAGGCTATGCACTCTTCGCGTGCGAGGCAAGTTTAAGAACATAACTCTCATAAACGTTCACGGACCTACAGAGGAGTCCCCTGACGACGGAAAAGAAGAATACTATGAGAACGTCGAACGGGCCCTCAATGCCTGCCCAAGATACGATGTGAAAATCGTTCTTGGGGATTTGAATGCCAAAATAGGTCGGGAGCCGGTTTTCAGGCACTACACAGGTTCCCATAGTTTGCATGAGAACACTAATGACAATGGACTACGAGTCATCGAATTGGCAGCATCGAAAAACTTGGTCGTTGCGAGTACCAGGTTTCCGCGTAAAGATATCCACAAAGCCACCTGGGTACCCCTGATGGAGCCACTCGCAAGCAAATTGACCACGTGTTGATAGATCGCCGCCACTCCTCGAGCCTGATGACGGTACGAACGTACCGAGGTGCCAACGTCGACTCGGATCACTATCTTGTTGGTACAGTTTTCCGAGCGCGTATTGCCTTACAGAGACGTATTGCATCCGCGGATCGGGTTCGAATCAACACGGTTGCCTTACGCAATGAGAATACCAGCAACACCTTTGGTCATGCGTTACGACTCGCCCTCGAAGAACTCGACGGAGGGAGAGTAAGTCCTGGGGCCAGAATGCCGGGCGTAGAAGAGAAATGGACACGCCTTAAGAATACTGTCATTAGTACTGCCAACTCCATCTTAGGCAGTAGTCGTAGAGATCGAAGCGACTGGTTTGATGGTGAGTGCAAACTAGCAACCGACCGTAAGAATGCTGCATACCGGGCAATGCAGCAACCTCAGAGGACGCGGGTGCGCGAGGAGAAATACAAAGAGCTCAGGAGATCTGAAAAAAGACTTCACAGACAAAAGAAAAGTGCCTGGGAAAAAACCTTGTCTGTGAAATAGAGAAAAGTAGAGAGCGAGGTCCGCACCAGGCGCGGAAGTTCTACCAAATAATCCGCAGTATGACGCGGTACACACCACGCTGCACTTACTGCAAGGATAAAGAGGGTAATCTGATCACCGATCCTGAAGGCATTCTGGAGCGATGGGAGTGCACTTCAATGAATTGCTAAATGGTCAGCTCACAGAAGAATTGGAGGCTCCACCAATGCAAGACCAAGACCAAATGTTGCCGCCACTAAGCATTGAGGAAACATTAAAAGCCATTAGACAGCTAAAATCAAATAAAGCCCCTGGAGCTGATGGCATACTAGCTGAGCTGATCAAACAAGGAGGGCCAGCGTTACATCACGCAATTTATGAGATCGTAGTGCACGTATGGGAGCAAGAGGAGATGCCGGAAGATTGGCGTCGCGGTATAATTTGCCCCATACATAAGAAAGGAGATATCACACTGTGCAGCAACTTTAGGGGTATAACATTGCTGAGGACCCCCCATAAGATACTCTCCACTATCCTACAAGACCGGATAGCCCCATACGCTAAAGCCATCATTGCTCAATATCAGTGTGGCTTCATCCCAGGCAAATCAGCAATTGATCAGATATTCACCCTTAGGCAGGCGATGGAAAAATGTGAGGAACTTAAGATTCCATTATATCATCTGTTTATAGACTTTAAGGCCGCCTACGACAGCATAGCCAGGGTAGAACTATATAATGCCATGAGAGAGTTAGGCATTCCAAACAAATTGATACGACTTTGTAGGTTGACCATGACCAACGTAACTAGTCAAGTAAAAATAGCGGGATAGCTGTCCAAACCAATAAACATCTATAATGGACTCCGACAAGGGGACGGTCTGGCCTGCCTCCTCTTCAACCCGGCGTTGGAGAAAGAAATCCGTAACTCTGGCGTTACAACAAGAGGGACTATTGTCACCAAGTCCAGCCAGATAGTTGCCTACACAGATAACATCGACATCATCGGTAGAACCGAATCGGCTGTACTGGATTCCTTCACCCCGATCGAGCAGGCGGCACAAAACCTGGGACTGCACATTAATAAGGGGAAAACTAAGTACATGATGGCAATTTCTGCGAAGAGAAGACCTAACGTTGGTCAAACTATCAGGGTAGTGGAGCACGAATTTGAAGTAGTGCAATCCTTTAACTACCTTGGGTCAATAGTATCAGCCGATAACAATATGGAAGAAGAAATACACGAACGGCTGATTAAATCCAACAAAGCCTACTATGGTCTATCAAGGCTCTTTAAATCCCGAAATTTATCCAGAACATCCAAGCTACTACTGTACAAGACCATGATCTTACCAGTACTCATGTATGGATCCGAGACCTGGATGCTTAATAAAAGGCACTCTGAACTCTTGGCCGCGTTCGAGAGAAAGGTCTTAAGGAGAATTGTTGGCCCCGTATGTTATGCGAGGGAGGACGATTCCAGAGACGCTACAACCATGAGTTGTACGCAATCTACCTTGAAGCTAATGTTGTAAGAAAAATCAAGCTCGGTAGACTCCGGTGGGCGGGACACCTAGCTCCAATGTCGAAGGGGAGCCTGCCCGGAGAGTCCTTTGTGGCAGGATGTATGGAAGGAGACAGCGCGGCAGACCTTGTCTGCGATGGAGTGATGGCGTAGACCAGGACACCCCGAGTCTGGGAGTGCCAAACTGGATGACATCGGCTCGAAATCGGGACCGGTGGAGAGATATGTTAAATAAGGCCAAGACCGGATCCCGGTTGTAGTGCCGATGATTTCAAATATTTAATCAACTTGGTTTTGATGACGTTTTCCATCACCTTAGATAACATAGACAGTAATGCTATCAGCCGGTAAGTTTGTGGGAGAGACTTTTTCCCCGGGGTTGGCGGTACTCGAGAGATTTTCCAGCATGTGGGAAATGCATGAGATAAGCGAAAGAGTCTATCGCGTATTGCGACGATAGTGAAGAACGTGTGATTCGAACTGACGCGGTGACGGTTAGAATCACTAAAAATGTAACCAACGCTCAACCCATCGAATTCTAAACTCAAGTACACTCAACTGATGTGAATTGTTATATTATCGCTATGGTATACGGCTCTGATGCTTTAATTATTCGAATTTCTTTCGGTGTTCTTCACCATTTGCTTGTATATTGTGTGTGTAGCTGTTAGAAACGCCACAAGTCTACTAAGGACCGGTGACAGTTCTGGACCACAGTTCTTAAGTACTATTGCTGGTATTCCATTCGGGCCGGTTTCCTTCTTACAGTCCAGCCCACGTAGAATACCTTGAATAGTACGTGGGCGGAACCTCACATCACGATCACAGCACCGGCATCGTGGTTTGAATTCGCGTAAAATAAATTAGCGAACACATTAGCTTTATCTTTCGAATTTGTGACTAAAGTCCCGCTGTCCGTCACTAACGGAGGAAAACAGGACGAAGCGAAGTTGCTGCTGACAGACTTTGCAATTGACCAGAAGGAGCGCGAACCCGCTTAAGGAGTTTATTGGCCATTCTGTCATTGTAAGCCTTCTTCGCGGTATCAATCGTCTGGTTGCACGCGTTGATAGCGCGATCAGACTTGGCGTGGAGTTACGCCAGCAAGATACGAATACTTTCATATGGGTTTCTATCTCTGAATTCGGACAGTGCGTAACGGCAACCAGGGCATTCAGAAGTTTGCTGCGTGATCTTTATTGAGAGAAGGAAGGAACGTAGACAGTGAGCTGAAGGAGTAGGCCAGCAATCAGGCCGATGTCCTCGATAAACTCATTTCCGAAATTTACATTTAAAAAACAAGAGATGGAAAAGCAAATGGAGGAAGTTCTTGGATTAAAACGGAAGTTGGGGCAAAAAGAGCAGCAACAGAAAAAAGAACAACAGCAGCGGTAAGAAGGCAAAAAGGACACTAGCTACCATCGAAGGTCAATAAAACAGGACAAGTTAAAGGACCTCAACGGCAGGAACCGCATCAACAGAAGTCAGTCAGCAAAAAGGAGAAAGTACCGCGTATTGTCATCAGCTATATGGAGACAAAGGATCTCATAAAACTGGGTGAGTTGACTTGTAAAAATATAAAATATAAATCGGTGAAAACTGTTTCCATGCTCCTCAAAGGAGTTGAACCTTTCTTTACTCCCGAAGAGGTGCTTGAAGAATTAAAAAGCTTCGAAAACTATAGCTTAAAATTTACGGGTGTGAAACCGTTTTCTACAGAAAATTATAGAAATCGCACCCGTAAGCTGCCTCTCTTCATTGTGTCTCTACAAGATGTACCGGTGTGAAGTGAGCGTCAAGATACAAATGTATCGATAGGGAACGTTTGTTGTGAACGAGCCCTTATATTTTTTATTTGGTTGCTATGACATCTGTCAAACATATTTGGTATGCATCAAGTCATTGTACAAACAACATCTTTTTTTTTTAATCCTGTTTAAAATGTCAAATTTTGTACCAGAAAATGATGATTTGCGGAAAGCATTAATTTTTTGTTTTCATTTGTTCTGCACAGTCGTATCGAATGCTTCTCGGGGCTTATGGTGATCATGCTCTATCGGAAGCAACATGCAAAAGATGGCTTAAGCGGTTCAGAGATAATGATTTTGATGTGCGAAGTGAAGAACGTGGAAGACCACCAAAAAAGTTTGAACACGCCGAATTGCAAGCAATATTGGATCAAGATGACACTTTAAGTCAAAAACAAATGGCTCAAATGTTAAATGTTGCACAACAAACAATTTCTGACCGTTTAAAAGCTATGGGAAAGATCCAAATGTGTGGAAACTGGGTGCCACATGAATTGAATGACAGGCAGATGGAAAAGAGAAACACCACATATGAAACGTTGCTTCTACGACACGAAAGGAAGTCAGTATTGCATCGAATTGTGACTGGTGATGAAAAATGGATTTATTTTAAAAATCCTAAACGCAAAAAATCATGGCTACATCCAGGAGAAGCGTCGACATTGACTGCAAAGCCTGATCGGTTCGGAAAAAAGACAATGCTCTGTGTTTATCATGAACTTCTAAAACCTACAAGCTACTACTGTACAAGACCATGGTCTTACCAGTACCCACGTATGCATCCGAGACCTGGGTGCTCAATAAAAGGCACTCTGAACTCTAAGCCGTGTTTGAGAGTAACAAAAAACAATACATCAAAGTATGTAAAACATATCAAACCATGAAAGCTTCACCGAACGTATGTATGCCCATGGTAATAACCGACGTTGTAAAGAGGCCGTTTGAAAAAGTATATAAATATAGTAGGTCCTCTTGATCGAACTCCAACGCGATCAATATATGGTATACTCACGTTTCAAGACAAATTGTCTAAGTATATAGAGTGATATGCCCTCCCCGATACAGAGGCAGAAACGGTGGTCATAGTTTTCTTTGACCAAATAGTTGCTCGGTATGGTGTTCCGAAGCAACTGGTCACCGATCAGGGGAGCAACTTGTGGCGGTTCTAC
The DNA here is from genome assembly GCA_963931805.1 of Microdon myrmicae. Classification (NCBI taxonomy): domain Eukaryota; kingdom Metazoa; phylum Arthropoda; class Insecta; order Diptera; family Syrphidae; genus Microdon; species Microdon myrmicae. Next base: position 116,893,826 of record OZ007500.1, on the reverse strand, counting down.
GAACCACACAACCCAATATAGGTGAGATATCCTTTCTTCCAAGGAATATACTCACCTTTTCCAGTACACGTGCCCACAGACACGTGCCCCAATAGACATTACCCACACCTGAAACAAAAGGTAATATGACGATATCAGAAATCAAGGAACTAAACGTTCAAAAGCTTCCAATATCGAGTTCAACGCATCCATACATCGTAATCAAACCAATGCGCCAAATGAAGCAAGGCATCGCATCTAAGCCGATGTGCCATGCAGGAGAGCATCGCAATGTAAGTCAAGCACCCATTCTAAGCATCAACGCGATGTTTCCCATGAAACACCATTGTCGCTAAATAAACCGAACAACGGATGCCTACCCTGGTAGCTAATAGCAATTAGCACCTAAATCTCTTGCATGACCCCAAAGCAAAAGGCACACGTGTGCAAACAAAGCATATCGTTTCGCTGCCGACCAATAGTCATGCAACCATAAACATCTTAACACCACCCACGATAGATGTTTATGAGTTGGAAATGCAAACAAAGCATTACCGATCCCATAGTCCTTTGTATCCATCTGAATAGCTTGAGAACCCTTGTTTCTCAGGCCAGATGGGAAAGACAAGCAATCCTAAGAAAAAGATCGGAGAATAAGCGGCGTACCACCGATCATAAGGCAAAGGAACAAGATTCCGATAACCACCAGATAATGATAAAGATGATCACGAGAAAAAAATCTCTCCTTTTACAGATACGATGGGAAATTCTGTTTAGCAGATACTGTGGGAAATTCGGTTGCAGAGAAACGTTGGAAAAATTTCCCTTACGATGGGGGATGCGAATTAAGTTAGTCAATGAGGAGTCATCATGTAGAGAGTAGACCTTGAGAATGACCTGAGGAGTTCGATCCGCGCCGCGCAACGAAATTGTAGTCAGAAAATAACGTAGAATGCGTAATGATCGGTGTTTCAGCGAGTTTCAAAACGGGCAGTTTAACCTAAGCATCCAGCGACCGATATTTGAGAGATGCGAGTGTTGTGTAAGAAGGATAATGCTTAAGTGACTACTATTATAATGTATAGAATTAATTAAAGACAAACGAACGTGAAGGTGCGCTTAAGTGACTACCATTGTAATGTATAGAAATAAAACATTTCGCAACATCGAATAAATAAAGATTTAAACAAATTCACCGTGTTTGGGGAGTGTCTCTTCACTCTAGTTTCCTTCGTGCTTTTCTTCTGTGCACAGTGTGCAGGCGGAACACTGCGCCAACAATACTTCCATTAACCATCAACCGACGAATTAACAACCGCCAAAAACTTCTTAAGCAGTTTGTTTAAAAGCGTGTGCAAGCTGCTCCGTATTTCAGAAACTTCAGACCTCAGCGTACCATCCACAATTGAATGGAGCTCTGGAACGAATCCATGTACCACTCGCGCGCCCCTCCCTCTAACGGTTTTTAAGAAATCAAGTGTTCGGTTCGCTCACCGAGGGCTAGGGTGGGAAAACCATTTAATCCTGCCCCCGCCTCAAACGAATCAAGCTCAGGACCCTTGAGGAGCGTAGGGTACTGGTTGACATACTACTCATCCATCAACTCCTGCCCGACTCGGTCGACTGCGCCTACCTCCTAACTTAATTCATCTGAACACAAACCCTCGTAATACGGCCCTCACCGCACCACCTACGGTTTCAATGAACCCCACTCGCGAATGTCAACTCCAACTCCACCTTTTCTACTTCGACCTCACTACCCACACTCTGAAGCACCGCCTCCTTAACCATTCTCATCCCCAATCTTACGTGGCGCTTTCTACACTTCCTCTCTAGCCTGCCCCCCACATCCCACCCCCACTCATGCCTTCATAGTATGATCTGTTCACCTTAGCTTAAGCTTAGTTAAGTTAGTTTCACATCCTTCACTTTGTAAGGTTATATATACTTTAGTTTGTAAGTACTTATATTGCTTGCATTAAGCCAAATGGTAGCCCCACTAAACTTAAACTCAAATGAGTATAAGAAATTTGGGGTGTTGTCATAAGCAAAGTAGTGAATTCGGTACTTGTGAATAACATTTTTGAAATGATTATCAGGTAACAAAACTCCCAATTCGTGTTTAAGATCTTATCGAGGGTTAAGAGATTAGAAATTGTTAGTACGGAAAAAGCTGCGTCAATACAAAACACTAAGTAGACAAAGGGATGTTCACAAAGGTTTTCACTCACAAGCAAAATAACAGGCAGCAATGTGTGAGCAAAGTAGCGTAAGTAACGTTGTTCAATTTTCAACAATTTTGAATATGAAATTTCAACTGACAGCGCTAACGGTGCAATCAGGGTCATACAACAAAGCCCAACAACACATGCACATTACTTGAGAGGAAAACTACGCAAAGGACTTGGTATCCTAGAAATAGACCAAAGAGAAACGACCTTAACTAAATGCTCTCCCCTGATTGAAATCAACGAACTTACCTTCTCCACTTCAGCAGATATTGAATACGTCGTTGAGTTGTCTGAGTTGTGGCCACGCGTTGTGATGATAGGCAACAAGGGAAATCGAATTGACGATCCATTTGAACTGAGGTTGAGAACATTTGGTTCCTTTTCGATCTGCGTCAGAGATGGTATATTCAGCAAAGGATGCGGAATGATGACGCCAAACTGACAGTGCATTCGTGAAACGGATTTTTTTACGTTCAATGAAATATGTTTACTAAACAGCTCGAAGTCGAAAGGATCTATGAGTTCCTTGAGGGCAGCCAGGATTAACTGATACTGCTCTAGGATGACACGATCGTCTCTGAATACGAATACCGTCTGTAGGAACTTCACGTCAAAGTACAATTGCAAGGCACAATTTTGACTGTTGGCTGTGAACTTATTTTCAGCTTGAGCTTTATAATATTCCAGTAGCCGTTGGATTAGTTGGGAAACAAACACCATAAGAACTTTGTGTGGTAAAATCTGCGGAACAAGCCTATTAAGGGTGACTACCACAGAAAACAGATACTGCTGAAGGGAGATACGTGGTTGGCATGGTATTCGGAACGTCGACTCGATGGTGTTATCCTGTTCGTCTTTCTGTTCTATGCTGACGACTTCCCATTTCTAAAAAACAAGAGCCGACTAGTAATCGGATTGCTACATTTCATACCATCATTTACATACCACAAAGTCACCCAGGATTGTTTGATCACAAACTGGATTCGACATAAATTCATCGATTGGATTCTTGTCGAGGATCTTCGTGCAGATAAGTTTCCACATCTGAAATGATTCGTCCTCTAGCATATTATACACTCGCGCCCAATTATCTGGCGTCTTCTTTTGGGTAATATCCGGAACAGTCCAGCTCCTGATGTTGTAATACGATTGGGAGAGACAAGTTTTAAGTTTAGGGCACAGATCGATAAAGGCTGATAAAAGTCTCACGACAAACAGCAATTGCTGCAATTCCCGACCCAAGGATACATTTTTGATGTTCGTAATGAGCTCCTGCACTTGTTGCTCGCTAGTTTCTCGGAGATATTCCGCTAGGGACGTTTTCTCTTCAGTTGTAGTGTCCACTTCCTCCAATAAAATTTTTATTTCGGAGACGATTCCGCCAAGACGTTCATCGAGTTCAAAGCAAATAGCGATGATATCTTTATCGAAGCCTCTGGATTTCATTAAAAGACTTTTGATTTTCTTGTCTTCACTTAGGGCATCTTTTAGGCTAAGCGGCAAATCCATGGCACTATCAACCCAGAGTTGATTCACGAACTCCTTTTTGCTACTCAGAATCGATTCAACTTTGTTTAGTATCTCCTGGATGTAAGTACTCCAACATTCCTTGATAACCTCACGGATTCTTTGATATACCAAGGGCTTATAAACGGACTCGTAGAAATCTTGATCTCGGTTAATTCCAAATCGTTCACATATATAACCCCAACTATCTTGTTGTCTTAATAGAGCAGAATCTCGCCTGATTTCTTGGATGACCTTCATCGATGAAACAAACCCAAACAGAGGTTTTAAATGAATTCCAGCAAGCTTAGAAATGTCTGCAAGCCAGCCTTCAATCGTCGCCTTAAGTTCATCAGGTTTAATAACTGGGTTTTCCAGCTTTGGCCGGAAATTCGTTATGATATCTGGCAGCAGGTAAGTGTAATTTGCTTGATGTCCCTCGATGAGTGAAATCGATGGAGGCCGGTTTTTGAGTTCTCTAAGCTTCTTGAATATTAAACCGTCACTATCGTCGGAAGCTGGAAATAAAGATGAAACTATATTAATCGAAACATTTAATATAGGTTGTAAAGTATCACATTTTCGAGTGGAAATAAGTGTAAGGATTACCGACATCTGGAAACTCAACGTGCGAGTTAGGTTCGTGAGGTCCAGGCGCCGTGAAAACAGCCACGTACAACCTTCGTTTGAACTGTTTGTAAATTTTATATTTGGGATAAAGACCACGTACGACTTGTGTTTGAACTGCTTGATAACTTTATTGGAAACGATTTCTAAACTGATGTACGATCTTTTCCGATTGACGACCAAGAACTAACTCAACTCTCTACACTTTTTTTTTTTGTTAACGCATTTTTGCGAAAATTTGACAACCTTATTACAGTTTTCGCCCCCGCTTGGTAGAACCCTTGACGTGGTGCGGGGGTTTAAACTACAATGAATCACTCAGGCTATGCTAACGGAAGCATACGTTTCCAGTAGGGCCACCCATGTCAGACAGGCTAGCGAAGAGTAACACACATAGATCTACCACCCCTAATTCAGGGTGTTACGCGTCACCGTGCCCATTGGGTGGTTTGCAGCCAGGGATATACCAGCTGTATTATAACGGCACATCTCTGACACCGGGTCGAATCAGAAGCAGACCTTACCATATCAAAGAGGGGCTCTGATATGGCGGACGATTTGAAACCCCAAGACTCGTGGGAATAAAAATGAATAATCAATACAAAACAATTCTACGAAAAACCCGATAGGCGTAGGTGTGATGCGCCGACACTTCCATAGGGGAACAAATCATCAAGAAAACACCGACTCGGCAAAAAAAAAAGACGTAGGGAAAAACGGAAAAAGTGGGATGTACGCGTCGGCTCGTGGATTGTTCGAACGTTATATGAACCAGGCGCGATACATACGGTCGTAGAAAACGCGAAACAATATAAAATGGTCATCGTCGCGCTTCAGGGAGTCTGTGGCGGCTCTTTAATACATTCCCAAAGAACTCTTAAATTAACCACTTTCCAACCCACTATCTAAATATAAACACATAAGAAGTTTTGTTTTGTGAATCATTAGATAAATTAAAAACGGAAGGACCAACAATTACTTTTTGTACCGTGGCGTGGTTGAAAGTAGACTACAAAGCACGTATTTTACATAGATCTTCCTTATAATAAATATCCAAAGGAACGTCTGCTATTATTATTTGTTTTCTCTCTTGTGCAAGCTCCTTCTGAGCCTAAAATAGTAAAACCGATAAGCTCCATCTGAGGAAGTATTAAGAACAAGTTTCTCCTAAGTGGTTACATTTACGAAAACATATAAAGACAGAGAAACAGAAAAGTCCCGTGTGTCCATCGAAACCAACTAAGTTTGGGTTTGTGAATTGCTTCCTTTCAACAGCAATCTTTTTATTATTTTTATTGTTATAATTCTTGGGGGATATTGTGCATTTTTACATTTGATATAATACAAATTAAGTACAATCCGTTACAATAAGAATCATAACACTTGTAAACCCCTTCAGGGTACTAAGTACAAACTATTGTATAGGCAATACATGCCCCTTTTAATGTAATTTCTGTGACAATTTCTAACTTCTCTTTTTATGTTAAAAAAGCCTAAAATTAAGAGAAAACAAATACGTAAGTCAGAAATTCACACACATACACTGGTGATTGCAATATTTATAATTTTTCCTCACTGTGGTTTTTTCCTTTTGAATCTTTTTCCTTTTTTTTATTTTATTTGAAAGTAGAACGGAGTTAGCACTTAATACACACAAACACCTTTAGATACCTGGCACGCCCGCGAGATTTGAACTTCGTTTTTAGAAGAATTGTAATTACGGTTCAATAATTTAAAATAGAGTTTAATTGTTTCAGGATTAAGCTATATAACAATAGAGTTCTATCTGTTTTATTCGCGACCTATCGACCGCCGTTTAACCCCATTCCACTGCACTTGACTACTCTCGACTCCCACTCGACCATATCCGCCTGCTTTTGACCTCAGTGGCCTCTCTTCAACTCCTCGCGTCCTCTTGCGACCTATTTCTACGTTCTGCACAACAATCTCGACCCGTCTGTACAACTTTATACCGGTTCGGTCTCAACCATACACGATGACCCGTACTCGAAACACCCGACCTCAAGAGGATCAAGAACAACTCGAGTCCCTCGAGTTTCACGACGCCTCCAACGTCGGCTTCCCTGATGCACAAGTCGCTACCGACCACGAAGCGACAGCACAACCCGCTCCCCTAGCATTTCACGATGCCCCCAGTGTCGTTAACCGACCCAACCCTGCCAATATTAATCTGCCCCCTTTTGACGAGGAGGAGACTGAACTTTGGTTTGGTGAGACTCTACTCGACGCTCTGGACGAGCACGGAAGTTCGCGGCAACAACGCTTGGCGGCCGAAACCAACCTTTCGGGAATGAGACCGTCTCTTTTCCAGACCCATTTACGCTCTATAGCGGGGACCAGGATCTCGGACGACCTAATACGGCCTCACTTTTTGAGATGTCTCCCCCTCCATGCCCATTCGGCACTCGTAGCCCAACCCAATCAGAGCTTGGGCTATTTAGCTAAAATTGCGAACGCAATTATGGAAAGCTCAGACCAGCAGTCTGAGCCTCCAGCGTACCAAGTAGCGGTGGTTTCTCAACACGTCGCTCAACCTACACGGCATCTTTTCCGCCACAAACAGCCCCACCGATGGCTCCGGTGCGTCAACCTTCTCCGTCATCACATCCCAGAAGGCCTGCTTCAACCAATGTCACACAGCGGACCCAAGAGGGCAGGCCCAACGAATTCCGCCCGAGAAGTCTTCCTGCTCAGGTCACCATTTCTGACCTTCGTGCGATACAGACCTCAGTCCTCCGCGAACTAAATCAAATTCGCGCGGAGGCGAGAAGCAACCAACCAGGCGCTCAGAATCGTGCCGTATCTAATCGTCCTTTGGATCGGCAACAACCTTCCCAAAATGCCCCTCAGAGGGCCAACTTTCGCCGAGCACTACCTCGCTCTTCACAAAACGACAACATTCAGAGGCAAAATACGCCCAACAATGCCGCCTCTCTCCCTTTGTGCGCCAATCACCAACGATACGGTGATCGCACATTTAATTGCAAGGCACCCTGTGGTTGGACGCAACCAGCCACCAATCAGGGACGACCTTTAGAAATAATTTTGCCGACCGATACCATCGCGCAATCGGCCGGCACCCATACGATAAGTCGCCTAACCATCCGGGATTCTAAACTGAATATCGCTTTTACTGTCGATACCGGCGCCGATATTTCAGTCCTCCCGCGATCGTTTGCTCCGTGTAACCGCGTGCCCGCCGCACTTAAATTGTCAGCTGCGAATAATACGCCGATACTTACGTACGGACGGAAAAAGCTGACACTACAACTGGGTCTTCGACGTCCGATCACTTGGCGTTTCGTCATTGCGGACGTAAATGAACCCGTGATAGGTTCCGACCTATTAGGCGCACATAATCTGTTGGTCGATTCGACCCATAACAGACTAGTGCCTCCAACCGCACCCGCCTTGCCCATGTCGGCATCTCCAGCGGCAACTTCAAGGGACACAGAGCGCACAGAACCGATTCAAGCCATGGTACAGGAATTTGTTAGTACGACAATTCCTCTACCTAACCAGCGTCGACATAAGGCCACGGTGTTTCATCATATAGAAACACGTGGCCCCCCGGTGAGCCAGCGCCCACGTCGACTGGCTCCCGAAAAATTACGTGCGGCACGCGCGGAGTTCGAGCATATGATCGAACTTGGTATCTGCCAACCGTCAGACAGCCCCTGGGCAAGCCCACTCCACTTAGTGAAGAAACGTTCCGGTGAGTGGCGATTACAGGCTGTTGAACGCAGCAACTGTCCCAGACAGATACCCTATTACACACCTCTACGATTTTTCGTATAAACTACGAGGTTGCAATGTCTTCACCACCCTGGATCTCACCAGGGCTTACCACCAAATTCCGGTGGCACCTGAAGACATCCCCAAGACCGCAGTCATTACTCCTTTCGGACTCTTCGAGTTCAAGGTGATGACTTTCGGCCTCAGGAATGCCGCACAGACATTCCAACGTTATATCGACACGGCTTTACGTGGTCTCAATTGCTGCCATGCATATCTTGATGACATTCTCATCGCCTCCAAAGACCACGCCGAACATAAACGCCACTTACGTCAGGTCCTAGAGCGCCTCCGTGAATTCGGTCTTGTCATCAACCCAGATAAGTGTCAATACGCCAAGGAGCAAATCACCTATCTGGGTTACGTCGTTGACAACCAGGGCATTCGCCCACTACCAGGCCGTGTGGAGGCCCTCATGAAGTATCCACGTCCTACTAACGTGAGTGAGCTTCGTCTATTTCTGGGCATGCTTAACTTCTAGCGTCCTACGCTGAAGAACGCTGCCCAAATTCAAGCTCCCTTAAATGAATTCTTGAAAGGAGCTAAGCGCAATGATAAGCGCCCCATTAATTGGACAGAAGTCTCTGATCGAGCATTCCAACTGTCCAAAGAACAATTGGCAAATGCCACTTTACTCCGATACCCCGTCGAGGGAGCGGCACTATCCATCCAATGCGGCGCATCGGATACCGCAATCGGAGCTGTCCTTGAACAGGACATCGAAGGCCGACCGGAACCACTTGGTTTCTTTTCAAGGAAACTGAGTCCGACAGAGCGACGTTACAGCGCCTATGATCGCGAATTGCTTGCGATCTACAACGCTGTCAAATACTTCCGTCACATGATAGAAGGTCGCTCACTTTCCATCCTAACAGACCACAAACCGCTGGTCTACGCGTTCCGGAAGAAGTCGGGAAACGCCTCCCCCCGACAAGAGCGTCAATTAGACCTCATAGGGCAATACACTACGGAGATCAAGCACATCTCCGGTAAACAGAACGTTACGGCGGACGCCCTTTCTCGAATCGATACGATTCACTTGCGTACCGCCTTAAACAATGCTGACCTTGCCCTGGCTCAACAGGAGGACGAACAGCTCAAGGCCCTCCTAACTGCCGATACGGCACTTGAGTTTAAGAAAATCACTCTTCGCGACCCTTTGGGCGAAATCTGGTGTGATGTTTCCACTGGAGCCGCTAGACCTTACATTCCCGAAAAACTGCGTAAGGGCGTGTTCCAGGTTTACCACAACCCAGCCCACCCTAGCGGCCGAGCAACAGCCGCTGCTGTCCGTCGCAAATTTGTTTGGCCCCGGATAAGCAAAGATCTCACCGGTTGTGCCCGAGCTTGTATCCAGTGCCTACGCTGTAAAATAGCGCGACATAATATACTGGAGCCAGCTCAGTTCAAGCTTCCCACGGCACGCTTCGCCCATGTCCATATAGACATAGTGGGACCGCTTACTCCATCAAGAGGATTTTCCTATATCCTCACAATGATGGATCGCTGCACGTGATGGCCAGAGGCGACACCTCTCCGGGCAGTTACTGCCGAATCAGTCGCCAAAGCCTTTTATTCAACTTGCGTCACACGCTTCGGTGTACCAACTACTCTAACTTCGGACCGAAGCCCACAATTCGAGGCGACAATATTCAGGCAGCTGACAAATCTCCTTGGCCGCCAAAGAAGTCGGACCACCGCCTACCCAACCTGCAACTGTTCAAAAAGAACTGCAACTGTTATTTGATGGCATCTTGGGGCACCCACTCGGCACTAGGTTCGCCTCTCCCGAGAGAAATCTAATAAAATAAAAAAATAAAAAACAAAAAAAAAAAAAAGGTCGGTGCTAAAAATACGGGGCCCATGGTACAATTATATTTTTATAAACCTACACGCCCCAACAGAATCTACCGACGAAGAAACGAAGGACACGTTCCACGAGACCCTAGAGGAGGTATTTGGTGGGATCTCATCATTCGATGTTAAACTCCTTCTCGGGGACCTCAATGCGAAAAGTGGAAAGGAAGATATCTTCCAACCAACTATAGGTAAAGAAAGTCTACTCGACGTTTCAAATGATAATGGAATTCGAATTATCACGTTCGCAGCTTCAAAAGATCTGGTAGTGAAGAGCACGATGTTCAAGCACAAGCAAATCCATTAAGCCAAATGGATATCACACGATGGCGTAACGCCTAACCAAATAGACCACTTCTCATAGACAAAAGACACCACTCGAACATCCTTCACGTAACATCATATAGAGTAGCAGATTGCGACTCCGACCATCTCCTAATGATGGGCATAACCAGGAGTCGGCTCGCAGCAAGCCCACATAGGCAGTCATGGGAGTCGAGCAAAAAGTTTGACATTGATAAACTAAAAGACTTGCGCAAAAGGTCTGAATATCAAGACGAACTAACGAATAGATTTAGCATCCTAGAGAATGGGAGCAGTGAGGAAGAGGAAGCCAATAGTGTAGACACTAAATGGAAATCGATCAGAGACACAAACAAACAAACATCCCAAGAGGTATTAGGATTTAAGAAAACAATTAAGTCCAAACCTTGGTTTGACGATGAGTGCAGGGCGAAGACCGAAGAACGTAAACCCATCAGAGTGATCAATTTAGAAAGATATGATGAAATCAACGCAGAAATATACGCTTCGATTGGGAAAGAGACAATGCGACCTTCAAACGCAAAAAACGCGAATGGGAAAGGGCTCGGATCGAAAAAATCCTAGAAAATTCCAGAGCAAAGAACATCAGAGGTATGTATGCCGGCATAAATTCAATTAGAAATGGCTCCCAATCGAGAGCCAAAATAATTTGAGACGCATACGGCTGTCTGGTCACAGGAACAAACAATATCGTGACAAGATGGAAGCAGTACTTTGAAAACATGCACAACGTGCGCACCCATCAACCACAAATGAACGCATCAGACATACACATAGCCGAATCTAAGATCCCAGAGCCCTCTTTCAACGAAGTTGTAGACGCAATAAATCGATTGAAAAACAACAAGGCTCCCGGAGTCGACTGCATATCGGCAGGGTTGTGAAGCATGGAGGAGCGGCAACCGCTCGAAAGATCCACCAGCTCATCCAAACAATATGGGATAAGGAAGTCACTCCGGAAGAATGGAAAACCTCAATAGTCGTCCCCAGGCGACAGATCTGACTGCGAAACCTACAGAGGATTATCATTGCTCCCAATTACATTCAAAATACTAACAAATGTCATACTGGCGAGAATCACACCGTACGCAGAAGAAATACTGGGAGACTACCAATGCGGATTCCGTAGGAACCGGTCAACAAGCGACCAAATGTTCACAATAAGGCAACTGCTGGAGAAGAAGTGGGAATACGGAGAAACGCTTCACCAATTGTTCCTTGACTGCAGAAGAGGTGGGCCTAGAAATAAATGAAGACAAAACAAAATACATGATTACGGCGAGAGCAGGTGGACCTCAGGGAACACATATAAACGTCAGGGACAAGATATTTGAAAATGTCAAAGAATTTAAATATCTGGGAACGATACTGAAGACCAGAAACGAAACGTCGAAGGAAATTAACAAAAGACTACACTCCGGCGACGCTAGTTGGCATGCAGTCAGTAAACTGTTGAAATCCAAACTGTTATCACGTAATATAAAGCTTCGTGTCTATAGAACCATAATCATGCCGATTGCTCTATACGGATGCGAAACATCGGCTCTCACAAAACGGGAAGAAAACAATTTCGCGTATTCGAGAATAAAGTTCTAAGGGGTATCTTTGGCGGCAAATATGACGAGGAGGCAGGACAATGGAGGAAACTCCACAACCACGATTTGGAAGAGCTATACCGCAAACCTACAACAGTGAGAGTAATCAAGTCGCGCAGATTAAGATGGGCCGGACACGTAGCGCGAATGGGCGATGATAGGACCGTGCATAGAATTCTTGACGGTAAACTAACGGGAAAGAGACCGACAGGACGGCCGCGACGGAGATGGGAGGACAATGTTAGATTGGACCTCGAGGAGATCAGATCGGATGGTCGAACGTGGAAGGAGAGCGCACAGGGCAGAGAACAATGGCGGAGCCGAGTCGGTGAGGTCATGAACTTCCGGGTTCCTACAGGCCAATAAATAATAATGATAATAAAATAATATAATGTCATAAAGTTTTGGTGTGGCGACCGCATCCTTCGGATAGAGACACAAAATCACCGATGGCCCTCAAAACTCAACGTCGGCAGCGATCTGTGCTAGTTATAACTTCGCGATGCTAGACGCGGACCTTTTTTCTTGTGGGACTCTGAACACCAATTTGAAGCGACAAAAGATTGAATATTTATCAGATATTCTGCTCCCGACAAAGAAAGAACACTGCAACGAAAACTCTACTCTTTAAGGTGTAGCAAGACAGCCAAGACACACCAGGTACACTACTTGAAGTCGAAATTACCAGCTAACTTATGCTCCCTTCGCCACTTAACAAAAAAGGAAACACGCAAATCCTGGAACAGGGACCAAGTAAAAAAGCAGAATCATCTGGGAACCTACAGTGTAATATTAAGAGCGGCACTTTTGGTTGATAGTAAATCCGGTCTCGTCATTGTTTCAAACAAAATTCCCAGCTAGCCATTTTTATCTGAAAGGGTGGTGCTTTTTCAGTTTTCGCCGTCGAACCAACCAGTGGCTTGCAATAACAGTCGCATCGTTTTTATGTCACCCAAACGACGATTGCTCACTCTTGAGTCGAACTTAGGACTACGTCACTCAGCCGTGTCTCATTCCATTTCTCCGACATTTGCGCCAGCTCTTTAGCACCCATGGGCGACACCTTATCAACCTAATTACATTAGCAGCATCACACATCTCCACTTACTAGATTGTTTTAGACTTTACGGATGACACTTATGGAGACCGATATATGTTGAAGCTATTCCTTGATTATTTGTTTCATTCCGTCACTGAAGATGGTCGGCCTTGACTGGATCCCGCACATATTATACAACGTCTTAAAAAGCTAGATTGTGGATCTCTAGAGAAGATTCAATTAACGTCCCGTGATGAGCAATCAGTTCTGATTGTGAGCTATGCTGAACTCGAAAACTGTCTTGAAAATTCGTTTGCCGAACTATTGTCGAACACAGCACCCTCGTATGCTTCCCATTCAAGTCAACAACATACTATGTCTGGCTTGCAGTGTCCACATGGGACCAGTTAGTTACGATTTAAGACATATAAGCTACACTTTAATTAAATTTTTCGTCTACCAAGTAAGCCAACAAAGAAGATATGGCAAGAACCCTGGGAATTTGAATCCTTCGGCATTTAAAACCAATGTGCATAGTTCTGACTTCTCTACAATCACTCATCTGTTTCATCGCATTGTTATTTGGCATTTAGGGTATTACAAAACCCGTTCATGCGCATGATGTGTTAGAAAATGATGGTTAACTATTCCTACCACTCTATATCCAGTTCTAAAGTGAAAAACAGAACCTTATTATATTTACAATAGAATGACGTTTCAGTGCAAGTTCCACGTTAAAGGTCTTCTCTTATTCACAGGTTCTCCGGAACCTGTAAGGCATTGCATTATTTATACTGATTGCTCGCTTAAAAATCGTGCAGAATAACCATGCGCCCCTATAACAATCTACCCCATGCCATGACATTTGACATGTGCCGCACCACTCCACATAGAATAATCTAACATAATAATGAAAGATAGATGTCTTACCAAAGAGGCACTTGTGTATCAATTGGATTGTTGAATTAAACACCTTCAGACTGCCAAGAATGCGCTGTTTCACCCTCCTCTGTTCGTCCTGACTAGTGATGCTCGCTAAAAATGCCATCGACCGCAATTGAACAAAGGTTTTCAATATTCCATTCAAGCTATTCTTCTCCAACAAAAGCAAACACAACAGCCCGTCACTGGCCATTTCGCTTGATAACTCCTCCCGCTCGAGAGTTACCAGAACACTCTGCTTTATGGTCGAATGAAACGGTCTCAGATTCTCCCATTGGCGTTTAGCAACTGGGAAGTGTTTCATCAGTGGATTATTAACATCCAATTGCAGCCCAGTACTAATATGCCGGCTAAGAGCAAACAACTCCGTGGCTAAGTAAAACCTCTCATTGTCGATGTGGTACCAAATCATTTCTGGAACACGACTCAAGAGTTTTATCTGCACTACTGTACTGAAGTACAAATTTAATTGTTTGTTCATCGATCGTATTTTAACTGCATCCATTTCACTTTGAAATCCAATCAATTGCTTCTCATTTAAGCTACGACAACTCGTCATAACCTTCTCAACTTGAGAACAGAGTTCTCCTGAAGAATTTCGCATGCAGCCGATAGTATCTGCCGCCGTTAGTAAGTCTCTATATCTTTCGCTGCAATACGAGGTAAATGTTATCAGTGATAGAACTATGTGGTGATTGCTACGTACCCAACCATTGTCCGAAGTTCTTCGCGTTTCTGTTCGATTTCCGTTTGGATCTTTTTTTGGACAGTATCGATTTCGGCAGCACTCAGCTGCTCGAATAGTGAATCAACATTGACGCTCGTAAGATTATCCACCGACATTCTACCAATTTAAGCACTCCCAATAGATTTTAACGTAACAAACATTTAACAAACTATAAGTAAAACAAAACAAACCCGTCAACTGGTCCGTGGCATTTAGTGGAAGTCAGCGCTTAATTTCTAAACGTCATTCCGCACCACCGCCGCTGTCAGCTGTCACAGTGGTTCGTGCTTTGGCTTTCGTGGCGAACTGTCAATGGAAGGAAAAGTTTTAGAGGGAAATATGTCGAAAAGGTAATTAATTAAAAAAAGGGACATTTCAGGTTACATTTCTGTAACTTGTGTGCGTATAATTAATGATACTAAAAATGCCGCGGGATAAGGGGGTGGAATTAAATCATGCAGGTGACGCTGCAAAATTACTCGCCAATTTGACGGCGAAAGTAAAGGATCCTTTCTTTCCCTCATGGAATTGATGGTGATCAACAATTACCCATCGGGATTAGTAGGTGGTGACAAACCACTGAAAACTCATGGAAAAAAAACAAACAAAAAAGTGTGGAGGGAGGCCGATTTAAACGAGGCAAGGCCAAATGTGCCCATCATCCATATCTCTAGCTGCTGGTCATCTTGCGACAACCAGAATCGCCCACGTCCGTGAGGGTGTTGGGTTCGGTCTCAAGATATCTGAAAAATAAAAAGCAGGGGCAGGTATCTAAAAATAGTGTCTACAGGGTTAGTTCAAAGGTCTCTAACTACTAGGATGGGGGGATAGAAATCATACAAGAGCAGTAGGTCGTGAGTGCGGCAGTAAACGCAGATTATGTCGTTGGCGTCTGATAATTTGTGTTTTGGTCGGTGTGTGTGTGCGCGTGTGTGTGTGTGGTTGTGGCGGTCCCACTGCTTACCTTTTCAATCACCGATCCGGTCGGTTCATTTTCCGCTCCCCGGGGCGTCCGGGGACGCGTATATTCAGGAGTCGGAATTAGATTAATTAAATACAATATTGTGACGCATATGACAGTCAGTACTGGAATATTCGGGAAAGTCTAAAACAAAGTACTGGAAAACTGGAGACTATGGATAATAGAACATTCAAGATTATGGAATGGACGGAAACGAAATACCGAATCAGAATGTGGGGAACTGGTATAAATACGTTGCAGACAGCTCATGAAGACAAGTAGAGAGTAAGAAGTAGAAAGTAATAAGTCTCGAGTGAGAAGCAAGCGATAAGTAAGAAGTAAAATACGCGATAAGTACGGAAGCGATAAGTCAAGAAATCGTTGTGTACGGTAAAAGTAACGGTTGTGGTTAACGGACTAATAAAGTGTTATATTAATTCAAAATCGATTTAACGGCTCTTATTTTTTCAAAATAATTAATCCAGCGAACCCTAAGCTCGCTACAATATGCTCAATTAAAAGTAATTTTTCTTGTGTCCCCAGTATAATGCCATACAAGTAGAGAACACTATCTTACATTTTTTTTGGTGCATCCGTTTCATCCACAGTGTAATCAGAATCTGTTTTCTGTAATCTAATTAAATGCAGTAAGATTTGTTGTGAATAAAAAGAACCTTTAATAATAAACGAAGAGTGTTTTCAATTAATTACTCCTTGTGGATGTAGCATATACAGCCACGCAAGATTTTATTAAAGTAGTAATAGTTTGGTTACCTTGAGTTTCCTGCCGTTTTCAAGTACTTTGCCGGGGAGAGTTGGAGGTCGGTGCAGCAGCTTCCATCCGACTCAGTCCAGGTTCTTCTTCTTTTGGGCCAACACTTTAGCAGAAATTTCTTCAGTCGCAACCTCCTTGGGTGTCGCTTAACGTTTCTTCCTCACTGCAAGACGTCTTCGTTTCCTTTGAGGGACAATTGGGGTTACCAATCGTTGGATTTTTGGAGCCTTCGATATGGCTGCGACTGGCCAGTTCGATCCCTTTTTCACTTGCGTTTCCACTTTTAAATCAAATAAGAAGAACTTTTTGTCCACGAACACTTTTAGTGTTTTATAATTTTTTATTTCCAGTCTAGTTTTTCTCTTTTGTTTTCTTTACAATCATTACTATTATTCATTTTACGTTTTTAAGACAAAAAAGGAACAAAAAATCAAAGGGAACCGGCTCTTCTTCTATATTCTCTTCCTCTTCAGCCCACGGAACACCGAACCGTATTCTTCTTATCGTTCTGTCGACAACTGTCAACAACGGGACCACAACAAACCG
Source organism: Microdon myrmicae (assembly GCA_963931805.1). NCBI lineage: Eukaryota > Metazoa > Arthropoda > Insecta > Diptera > Syrphidae > Microdon > Microdon myrmicae. The sequence goes on along the minus strand of OZ007500.1, from coordinate 116,876,901 downwards.
AATTTTTACATTCTCCTGTCTCTCTCATTTCGCTCTCCATTCACGTCCACTTCGAAAAACAAATTCGAACTCGAAGAACTGCACGATCCACACCCGAATCAGGGTGGGTTCAAAAACTCACTTCAGGATCGTACAATTCCTCCACCACCTTACCATCGTACTACTTTAAAACGAAATTATGTTGAATGTAAATTTAAAATTAAAATTTAAAATTTAAAATTATTAAATGATGGTGGTGGCCGACGTACGTAACACACCTCCCCCCCGCACAAGACTGCGTGCCATTCTTAGGAGAGGAATGTCACGCCGGAGAGTGGACGGTGGAGAGCAAACAAACGAACAATTAACAAACCAATCAACAAACAAATAAATAACTAAATAAATAAATTAGTCTACATGCTTAGAGGTTAATGTTAGTACGTTTTAGGCTACCTATATACTAGGGTTAGTAAAGATAAATAAATAAATAAATAAATTAACTAGTCTATATGCTTAAGTGCTAATGTTAGTAGGGATTATACTATTTTTATATGGGGGTTAGTACAAATAAATAAATAAATAAATAAATAAATTAACTAGTCTATATGCTTAAGTGCTAATGTTAGTAGGGATTATACTATTTTTATATGGGGGTTAGTACAAATAAATAAATAAATAAATAAATAAATTAACTAGTCTATATGCTTAAGTGCTAATGTTAGTAGGGATTATACTATTTTTATATGGGGGTTAGTACAAATAAATAAATAAATAAATAAATAAATTAACCAACACGTAGTTATTAATATAAGAGGGGGAACAACAGATAAGCGCTCCACAAAACCAATGACAACACAAACGACCGCGGCGGGTCCGACACTTAAACCGATGGTCCGACCAAAAGCTCGACCGCCCACACGATCCGGTTAGGACTCCCCCGCTAAGGCGAGGCGATCCCCTCTCGTTCAACCTCCGAAATGTCACCCGGCCGGCGAAAGCGTCCCGCTCTTATACATCTTCCAAACTTCGAGCTCACGACTCCCCTACTCCCAGTAGGGCTTCAGACGGTTGTTGTGCACAACCACCGTTCTCTTGCCTTGCCTCACCGCGCTGTTGACCGCACTTTTCACCTCCACCACGTCATAAGGACCTCTCCATAGGGGCGCCAATTTTCCTTTTTTGCTTTCTTCCCGCATCAAGACTTTATCGCCCACATGGAACGTGAACGGGCGTAACTGGCGGTCATGATACCCTTTGGACCTCCTTTTCGAGATCAACAGATTGCGCCTAGCTATTTCGTACGTTTTCTGAAGCTTGTACTTCAATAGCTTATGGAAGCTCTCGTGGTTGTAAACCGGCTCCGGAGGTAATTTGATGTTCGAGGGAACCTCCGGAGTAAAACCAAAGAGACAGTCCATCGGCGTCAATCGGGTACTCTCGTGCACGCTGGTGTTGTACACGAAAGTGGCCGCCCTCAGGTACTGATCCCAGGTTTGGGGATGTGTGCCCACAATGCTGCGTAGGTATTCTACCAGCGGTCGATGGGCTCGTTCCAAGGCACCATTCGATTGTGGGTGGTACGCTGAGGTTTGCAGTTTTTTGATGCGGAGCAGCCGGCACACGCTTTTAAACAGGCTGCTCAGAAAATTGCTGCCCTGATCGGTGACCAGTTGTGTAGGTACACCATACCTTGCAACTATTTGGTCGAAAAAGACCGAAGCCACCGTCTCAGCCTCTGCATTGGGCAGGGCATAGCAATCTATATACTTCGATAAATTATCTTGGAACGTAAGTATATATAGATTGCCTTCAGGAGTACGGTCCAGGGGGCCCACGATATCTAAATAAACCTTTTCGAAGGGCCTCTTGGCAATGTCGGTGATTACCATCGGCATTCGTAAATTTGGGGAAGACTTCATGCGCTGACAAATCTTGCATACTTTAATATATTGCTTGATATCGCGCATCATATTCTTCCACCAGTAGTGCCTGCGTATCTTCTTATACGTCTTGATCACCCCTTGGTGCCCACCTAAAGGGTGATCGTGGTAATCCCGTAATAAGTGTTGGATCTCCTCGGGATTAGTTATTTCCATTCCTTTTTCCGTGCAGGAAGGAATGGCGTCCTCTTCAGAAGGTGACTCTTCGTCACTTGGACGTCCCGGGGATCCCTCGCTGTCCCGTTGGGTCTTTGCCTGGGCGCGAGTCACTACATTGCATCGCGGTGGTGAAGGGGTTTCGTCTACAGAATGGGGAATACGGCTTAGCGCATCCGCATTGGTGTTGTATTTACCGGGTTTGTACTCGATTGAGTAGTCAAACTCCGATAGTTTATGACGAAATCTGGTAAGGCGTGAGGTGGGTTCTTTCACGCCGAACACTCCCTTCAACGGTTTGTGGTCCGTGTACACGGTGAAACGTCTACCCAACAAATAGCACCGAAAATTCGTCGCCGCCCATACAATGGCCAACAACTCCTTCTCGATTGTGCTATATCTACGCTCGGCCCCATTCAGGGTGCGGCTGGCATAAGCAATAGGCTGGTCTTTGCCTATCTCACCTTGGGATAATACCGCTCCAAGTGCCTCATTACTCGCATCCGTGGTTAGATTAAAGGGTTTAGTGAAGTCGGGGTAAACCAATAGTGGTGGCGAAATTAACTTCCCCTTTATCTCTTCAAATGCCTGTTGACATTTGGACGACCACGTGAACTTCACGTCCTTCCTTAATAAGTTCGTTAAGGGGCGCACTATCCGGGAAAAACTTGGCACAAATTTCCGGTAATAGTTCGCCAACCCTATGAATGATTGGACGTGACGTACCGTCTTTGGAATGGGGAAATCTCTGACACTAGCTGTCGTGTCAGGATTTGGCGAAGCCCCTTTTTCTGAACAAACATGTCCCAGGTAGACCACTTCCCTTTGCAGGAATCTACACTTTTCCGGCTGAAGTTTGAGGTTGTGGTATCTCAACCGGTCGAACACCCTCCGGAGCTTGTCATTATGGTCAGCCAGGTTCTTACCATATATGACGATGTCATCCAGATACACAAAGCATTCGACCCCTTGCAGACCAGTAAGGACATGGTTCATTAGTCTCTGAAACGTTGCCGGGGCTCCTTTTAACCCGAACGGCATACGTCGAAACTCATAATGCCCATAGTTGGTGCTAAAGGCGGTTTTATTCCGATCGTTTAGATCTACCAAAACTTGGTGATAGCCACTGGCCAAATCGAGCGTGGAGAAGTAACGCGAGCGACCGAGCTGGTCTAGAATGTCCTCTATACGGGGAATAGGATATGCGTCCCCGATGGTTTTTTCGTTTAGTTTGCGAAAGTCCACCACAACTCTCCATCGGGCTTCTCCGTCGGGGCCCGCTTTCTTGGGAACCACTAGAAGGGGGGAATTCCACGGGCTTTTGCTTGGTTGGATAATGTCGTTATCCAACATTTCCCGAATTTGCTCGTTTATAACCTGCCTTTTGCTTTCGGGCAATCGGTACATTCTTTGGTTAATGGGTGCCTGATCCCGTACCAAAGGTATTTCGTGCGAGATTGCACTGGTGTACGTCAGGTAGTCGCCCTGTAAATGAAATATGTCGTTGAACTCGCGACATAACTCCGTTATCGATTGGCACTCGGGTGTGTTCAGGGTATCCCCTAAACGAAGTTCCCCGTGCAATTGTGCCAACCTGGAGCTCAAATCGGGTTCATCAGGTGACTGACCATCCGAGAACAGGTGTCGAATGAAGTGGAGGGATCGTCCCTCCGAAGATTGGTTCTCGGGCACGGGCCTGCTTGACTCGTCGTCAGAGTCATTTCCCGGCGACGTATCTTTACGCTTGACCAAGGGGATGGTGTTATAGTCCTTGGTAGGGTATACCTTCACCGTAAGCTGTTCGATCCTTTGAGGGCCACTCTGGGTATTAAGTGCCAATAACCTGGCACTCCTTGCCCTACCAGTAACGCAGTGCGAGAATAAAATGTTTCCTCGCGCGTCCTGCGGCACCAGAATGGCCTTTTCCCGGATGTCAATGGGGATAGCCACCTCCATCTGGGAGCGAGCCGGCACTTCCACCGGCCTACTCAGGGCTACTTCGATCCTCGGCGGCTCACGTTCATCCATCCACGATGTTTCCTCTCGCTGGGGTGACCTGGCTGAGCATTTTTTCGTATCCTTTCCCCGTGTGGGTGGGGTCTCCGGTGAAGTGTGGACCTCGGTATCGACCCTGACAGGTCCCCGTGTCCCAACTCCCCGTTTGGTTACCTTATGCTTCAGCCCCTTTGTCCCACCATTAACAAAACCAACGGAGAAGAATTCGGGGTTTATGGTTGTTCGGGGAAATTCCAAACATCCACCCGGTCCGTTGATGTTGCAATGTCTGGACAGGAAGTCATTACCCAACAAGCCATCTGCTTCCAACCCCGGCATGGAGTCTACTACGTGGAAACTGCAGGGAATCTCATGGTGCAACTTGAGAGTCCCATGGCAGGACCCACTCGACTTGCCGTTGCCAAATATGGTTTGCAATGGTGTGGATTGCCGAACGTCCACCGCCTGGCCCCGGTGAAGGGCCCTTCGCTTCAAAAGACTGACCTCAGCGCCAGTGTCCACCATGAGACGCGTAGTTTTCCTACGGCCAATGTCCAAAGGAAGCTGGACCATGGGGACCTCTACTGGCAAAAGCTGAGGACAGTATTGGCCAAACAACGTGTTCAGTGCGGTCGGGTTACGGTCTCCCGACCCGACCTCCGGGAGTTTTCCGACCTCTGATTAGATGTCTCCCGCCGACGCACCGTCGCCGCATAAGTGCGTCGGCTGCAAGATTCGCACCGTGCCTTGTCCTTCCGTTCAGGACTATCCCGCTTGGAAGTCTCAATAGACTCCGAACCAGCGGGACTAGACTGGCCTTGGCCCAACCTGGGCTCACGGTGCTGAGGTCGCTCCCTTCTATTTCTTTTATCCCTTGGCGAGGTGCCCCGCCTCGCACCCGCTTCTGAGGACTCCGAGTCCACGGAGTCGGCTCGTCTCTCGTCATCGACCGACGCGGGCGATCGTCGCCCATCAACTCCTTCCACCCCCCGGTAAATCACACTCTCCGCGCGACTATTACCGGCTTTCCGATTTCGCCGACGCTGTCTGCGTCTATTACTCGCGCCTGCCCTACTCTCCACACGGGTGTCCTGCTCTCGACTCGCAGCAGGTGCTGTTCCTGCGCGCCGCTTGTGGGGAGAACCCTGGGAACCCTGTTGTTGTTCCCACCTTAGCCTGTATTCGCACCCGCGCAAGCTATGACCTTGTCGGCCACAAAACTCGCAACAGCACCGGACGCTGAATACTCTTGGGCCTGATGTCGCCGGCCCACCGCCCGTAGACGGGGGCTGCGGCTCTGGTAGGGCTCTCCGCTGAGCCTGCGGCCGCTGATGTTGTGGCCCATGCCGCGCGGTCCCGCTCTGCTGACCACCACCCCTGTATGGAGCCTGGGCTTGGCGCGTCTGTCTCGGACGATCCGGGCAGTCCACTATGTCGTGGCCATACCGCCAGCACTCGCGACAGAAAGGAGTGTTCCTCCTCCTCAGGCACTCGTCGTACACGTGACCCCTCACTTTGCAGAAACTGCATGTTGCCTGGGACTCCAGGGGGCGAGCCGATCGACCAACCGAATCCCGGACCGAATTGTCCCGACCCGATCGATCTCCAGGCACATACGCCCCCTGAACCAAGCTCTGCGACTCTCCACTCTGGCTTGGCATGGCATTTGACCACGCTCCCTCGCCAGAGGAGGCCGGAGCATAGGCACCAGCATCCCGTCGATAATTGAGAGGCCCGCACGACTGCTCCCGAACGAAACCATCCTCCCCCCGTCGACGACTATCAGGCTCTTCGGCCGGCAACACGAATGACACCGCCCGGGGATTTAAGTTCGACAACACCGGCGCCGGCGCCGCGGTGTAATCCCTAGAAGTGGAGGATGTGTCTTCCATAAAAGTTGAAGAGCTTCCCAGTCCTACACCTAATGATTCTGACGCCGTTGGCCGCGCATCCACAAACAGGTCGTCCTGCCTCAACATTTCCTTTCGAGCTCTCTCAAACCCGGTCAGGTGGTCCACCAGGCTACGAAAAGGGACATTACCCAACGTGAGGAGGAAGTGCTTTAGTCCTTCCTCCCTCAGACCCCTTACCAACACCGGCTTGGCCATGCCCTCAAGCTGGCTGGCGAAGACGGACCTACCCTGGCGACCATAAAAGCGCTCAGCTGCCTCCTCGCACCGTACCACGGCCCGCTTCACTCGGGAAACAAAGCCTGTGGCATCCTCGGAAGGAAGTTGTCGCATTTTGGAAAGTTGTGCACACAACTCCTCATACGACACCCGGGGCTCGTAGGCCTCTCTAAGACGCTGTTCCGCTTCAAGGAATGTCGTGGGTGGTCTCTCCTCGAACATCCGATATGCCTCGCCGCTCAGCCTAGAGGGCAGCCACCGGAGGAAGGTATGTTCCTCCTCCACCGCCAGCCCATCCAAGGTCCTTCTACAGCCTTTGAGAAACGAAGAGAGTCTCTCGGCCGTATCCGGTCCTTCCTGTCCCGAAAACATGGGGACCGCCTTCGACACAAGGTCGAAAACCCTATCTGTGCCCAGCATGGTCCGTATAGGACATGGTTGTGGGCCCAGTTTAAAATACGAGGGCATCGGCGTGTCCTCCATGCTCCCGACAGGCTGTTTACCGACGGTGGGAGGGGGGCGTGTTGGCGATCGGTCGTCCACAAATTCGTCCCTCGAATCATGGAACGCCTCCGGATCCACCTCGTCAACCGGCGGCTCGGGAAATGCCTCGGGTCGTGCCCGGGCAGGAGTGCCCTCTCGGACATCTCTCTGGCGTTGCCTTGTTTGCATTGTCGGCCGTCTAACTAGATCTCTAGGTCACCTACACCAAAGCTAATCCCGGATACCCCGCGGAGAAAAGAAAAAACAACCTCGTCACCGACAGTATCCACCAACAGGAAAGGGTTCGAAAAACAAAACAAGCACGCTCCCAATACACAACAAGACGTCGACGAACCTTCCTCCCTCGCAATCACTATAGTGGCTTGATGCGTATCAAGGAAACCCGGAACATCGGAGGGGGTCAGCCCGTAATTAAAAATTCACCAATGTTTGGGACTGAAAAACGGTGCACTAATCCACAAAACAAACGGTCTTGCAACGAGAAAAAGAAACACACACTACACCCGTCGGTCTCAATAAACAAACAAAAACACTACTCCATTAACCAACGCAGTCCTCAGTGGGCGAGAATTGGAGAGAGAGAAAGGGGTATGCAAATATAATGACCACTTTTGGGCCACTTTTGTAACACAACAAAAAATTTTACGCGAAAAACAAACGCGCAGCCGAAAAGGAAGAAAAACAGAATCACATTAAAAAATTTCAAAAGATCGATCAAGAACAACAATAAATAATAATAAATAATTCAAATATCACAATTTTCACCGGAATAAGCTTCCGACAAATGCCTTTAACACAAGACAGACAAATAAATAAATAACTAAATAAATAAATTTTTTAAATAAATAAAGAGCTATTAGGAAGCTTCCAACAAATGTCTTTCACACAGGATAGACAAATAAATTAGTAAATAAATGAATAAATTTTTTAAATAAATAAAGAGAGGAAAAAAAAAAATATTCTTTCTTTCTGCTAGTCTCCGCTCACGAAAGCATGGCCATCACCAATGTCACACCAATCTGCCAAAGCCCTCAAGTCACAGAAGATTTGTCAGTACTCCACCAAACCTGCCGTGGTCCCTCCGGAAGGTTTGTCCGCAGCGCCAGTTTGTAGCATATACAGCCACGCAAGATTTTATTAAAGTAGTAATAGTTTGGTTACCTTGAGTTTCCTGCCGTTTTCAAGTACTTTGCCGGGGAGAGTTGGAGGTCGGTGCAGCAGCTTCCATCCGACTCAGTCCAGGTTCTTCTTCTTTTGGGCCAACACTTTAGCAGAAATTTCTTCAGTCGCAACCTCCTTGGGTGTCGCTTAACGTTTCTTCCTCACTGCAAGACGTCTTCGTTTCCTTTGAGGGACAATTGGGGTTACCAATCGTTGGATTTTTGGAGCCTTCGATATGGCTGCGACTGGCCAGTTCGATCCCTTTTTCACTTGCGTTTCCACTTTTAAATCAAATAAGAAGAACTTTTTGTCCACGAACACTTTTAGTGTTTTATAATTTTTTATTTCCAGTCTAGTTTTTCTCTTTTGTTTTCTTTACAATCATTACTATTATTCATTTTACGTTTTTAAGACAAAAAAGGAACAAAAAATCAAAGGGAACCGGCTCTTCTTCTATATTCTCTTCCTCTTCAGCCCACGGAACACCGAACCGTATTCTTCTTATCGTTCTGTCGACAACTGTCAACAACGGGACCACAACAAACCGAATTTTTACATTCTCCTGTCTCTCTCATTTCGCTCTCCATTCACGTCCACTTCGAAAAACAAATTCGAACTCGAAGAACTGCACGATCCACACCCGAATCAGGGTGGGTTCAAAAACTCACTTCAGGATCGTACAATTCCTCCACCACCTTACCATCGTACTACTTTAAAACGAAATTATGTTGAATGTAAATTTAAAATTAAAATTTAAAATTTAAAATTATTAAATGATGGTGGTGGCCGACGTACGTAACATGGACGGTGTGTTGCGAAGTTTTCTTTTGGTGTTCGGCGGGACTTTTTTTTGGTGACGATGGGAGTGGAAGAGAATCCAGAGCAGTACGCCTGCTCACATACTTCCTCCCCACATAGTGTGTTAGCATTAGACCCCACGCGATCGGTCCAGGAATCGTCTATTATAGAAGGGAATGTTGTTGGAAAGTGTGCTTTCTTCAGTTTTGTACTGAAGAAGAAATTGTGACGGTCGGATTCAAAGAGATCAAAGGAAAGACGGGTGAAGATCACAAGACTCCCGTATAAGTAGGTTCTCGCTGTTCTGAATGGTTTCAAGGTACTTATATACTAATTATACCAAGTACTCGTCGATGGGGGAAATGGAGGCACCTTTCTTATGCGTATTTTAACATTTAATATATTTTGGGAATTGATTAATATAATCTTAAAGGAAATTGATTAATAGACTTACTTATAAATATCGCCGGACCGCTTCTCGGTCGACGCTTCAGCTATTCAGGTTGCAGGGGGTTGATGGGTTCTTGAGCTGTAGGGTTTTAGGAGGTGTGCCTAGACACGGGCACTAATTTCACTAATACCCAACGCAAGTCTGCAGCGAACTGTTCACGGTTCTATACCGAGTAAATAAATGCACTGGAGTTACCTTGTTGTTGATGGTTTCCTTTATTATTTAGGTTCCATAACACCGTTCTATACCAGGTAAATAAATGGACTGGTTTTTTTGGGTCTATTTTATAAAATATTTCCTACGTTAAACGACGTGGGTGTAGGTATATATATTGTCTTTGTACATTGGGAGCTTTAGACAGATTTATCTTCTTTTTTTTTGGCTGTCGCCAAAACTGACTTTCCATTGGGAACTGGAATATTTCCGCGCACAACTTTTTTATTGGAAAATGTATTGACTCTAAAAGAATAGACCACGAACGACAAACGAACTTAATTCTCGTACACTCAAAAGGGACAAGCAAACTTAACTCTCGTAAACTCACACCGACCGCGGTGGTGGTAGACATCTGACTCCTCGAGTGGCTGTTGCACTCAACATCCACTAGCTGCAGTGGTGATGGATTTCATCGAAACGGAGGAGCAAATTCTATCTTTTTCATTCGTGTCGGCCAAAGAGCGATCGATTTGAGTTTTGTTGGAACGTCTCTGTGGTGACCGTACAGGTCTAGTTGAAAATCCATTCGTTGAAAGCGAGGACCAACGGCGATGCGAAGGTGCACAAAAGAAAATCGAAATACGCGGGTGATCATATAGATGACAGAATACGGAGGCTGGCTGCCCTGCCATCACAACGATAGGGGATAAGGTGTCCTGTTGATGTTATGTCAACAGAACTTCGCTGCGATGGCAAAGGCTACAATGCTTGGGTGCATGTTTATTTTATCCATTCGATAATGCAAGGGAATGCTGCCGTGCACGCCAAAATAGTTTTTTCTGTTTACGTTGAGTATACAGAAGCATTCCGTTTCGATAGAGAGCGTGAGAATCGTGGCTGTTCGTTGTTTAGGCAACGAATCATTAGACGTGACCGATGCGGTGATCGTTCCTCGATAAGACAACGGATCATGTAATTGGTCATGCTGTGTACAAATAAATGCACGTACATGGAGGCTAAAGCCATGCCGTTGTAGGCAATAGATTTTTCTGTGACATTAAGTCAACAGAAAATTGGTTCACTATGGCAAGGGCTAGTGGTGAGATTGTTTGCATTAGCAAAACGGTACGTGGGACATGATCGTTGGAATGGTTGTTAGGATAGCAATCATGGGTCGTGTGCAACTCGATGATCGTTATCGGCTTAGGCGATCGATCATCGGAAATTTGACTTGCAGATGTGCAAGCAAGCAAGTTGCCCGACGTGTCCCCTTGGACCAACGGATTGTTGGAACAAGAAGACGCAGGAGGATTGGTGTATGTTTTCGTATGATGCCATGGCAAGATGATGATCTTGCCGTGGGCTTACTTTTCAGGTACGAAATTGTTGAAAGGAGCTTTGTACTGCTCGTATACAGGTAAGCTGCTTATGGTTGGTGCTGGTATTTGCAGGTTGGGAACGGGGAGTTGGGTTAGGACGATGGGTGGTTCTTCGGGCGCCTTAAAGAACTCCCACAGAGCCCCCTGTTCAATTTTGCTTTCTTCTCGTACCCGATTTACACGCGCGGTTTTCTCACGCGGTTGGTGTTTCACACGCGGCGATTATAAACCTTAGTTTATTGAAATTGCAGTTAAACTTTTTTGCGGTTCTCTCACGGCAATTATATCGACTTAGTTTACTGAAATTGCGGTTAAACTGTTATCTCTGTGTCGCTCCCGGTGGCGATTCATGATCGACTTTTGAGGCAAAATTAAACTCGACTTTAATAAGGTTTGCGACCGTTCTCGGTGGCGATTTTTTATTTTCTCGCGTTGACGGTTTTTTATTAATTCTGTTCACTGCGGCATTTGTTCATTAACTCGCGTTGTCGTTTTTTCATTAATTCCGTTCACTGCGGTAATTTTTCATTAACTGAAAACTTTTGGTCAAAGTTTTCTTACGTCTTTTATATACTTTCTCGCCAAATTTTTATTTCAATTATTGTCAAGTTGTTTATGTAAATTTACTACTTGGCGTATTTTTATTATAGAGAAGGGGTGATTGTGGGTGAGAGTATGGGTGTGTGATCCTTAACACCTTCGTATAGATGAGAGTTGGAGTAATAGCGACCGCCAGGCCTTCTAGAGTAGTTGATGCATCTTCTGAGGAGTGTCCATTCGGAAATTCGAACTCTTTCCATTTAGGCCGAAGATATACAAGACCATATGGGAAGGGCATACGTTATTCCAGATCGGATTATCTGCTTATAGCAGAGAAGTTAAACTTTGGTGTCAACTTTGTTGCTCCAATTCCAAATGTCGTGCAGTTGCTTAGACCAATCCAGGGCCCTTTGAAGAATGTGGGTCAGATGTTTGATGAAATTCATTTTTGGGGTATAAATGACCCCGAGATATTTGACCCTGTCCTGTGGTCTGATCGTAGTTTCTCCCATTTGTGTTCGAATATTCTGTGAATATCGAGAAGTAGGTTGGAAGTGTTTACCCCTCAGAATTATGGCTACTGCTTTGGATGGATTAAGTTGAATTTCCCACCGAGTATAATACTGATATAGTTCATCCAGGTGAACGATGAGTCGATTTGATGCGAGCTTAGGTCTTATAGATGACATGTACACTAGGTCGCCATCCGCATAGCATATCTGATTTACTCTCCCGTCCACAGAGCGAGGAATATCTGAGGTGTAGATATTAAATATGAAGGGGCCTAGAATAGAGACCTGTGATACGCCTGCGGTGGCATTGAAAGTTCGCGATAGCTTCTCATTCGTCCGAATTTGAAAGGTTCTGTTTCGAACGAAGTGATAGATGATACTTCATGGCGTTCTACTTAGATCATTGTTCAATAATTTAAATACGAGACCTTTGATCCACGTCGTGTCAAACGCCTTTTAAATGTCCAGGCTCGCCCCAATGGTGGGTTCCTTATTAAAGAGCCCCACACAGATGCGATAAATACGTCAAGAGTCATAGTGGTGCTGTGCGCTCTTCTAAATCCAAATTGGACATATTAGGTTCCTAGCACTGATAAAGTTGTTTAGCTTCTCGTATATGAATTTTTTATATATATTGCTGATGCAAGTGAGAAGCGAAATGGGGCGAAAGCTTGAGGAATGATATGTTGGTTACCCAACTTTGTCTATTGGACAACTTGACCACGAGAAATGTTTTTGGGATAGGAATGTGTTTTTAGTTGAATTCGAAAATGTTTTATTGAAGTGTAGGACAATGTTGTTTTTGGATATGATATGGGTATTTTATGGGATAAGGACGCGAATTTGCGTATTGATTTAGATGGAGGGGGGATAATTAACATTGTTAATTATGTAACAGTTTATCCATATGCTATACTGTGCTGATGATTTTTTCGATTCTCTTTTCGTGCTGTGTTCTTCAATAGTATCGCATGTGTGTAACTGTTGGAATCATCACATATCGTATTTTGGTTGTTTAAGATCCAAGGCGAAAGCGCAATCCGAAATACAATAATTTTAGGAATAGAACCTAACTAAAACTGTTGCACGGAAGTTATTTGCACCAAATATAAGTAATAAAAAGGCTACTTACAGTTGGATGATGTGGCGATGACGGTGGCTCACAGACTTGCTTCGTTGAGATGGGGCTCTAAGATCGTCTTCCGGTTTTGGGTCCGAGTAAGACAAATCTTTGCATTTCTATTTCTGCTTTCACAGCATCAGCTCACTGCCTCACCTCCTCCGCCCAGTTTGGGTTTTGATTGATTGCTGCTGTAGACTCTGAATTAGTTATTGGAACCATCCAACGTTTTACGGAAAGTACCAACTTCTCATATCCTTGCCAATAGGATCTAAAATATTAACCGATATAACAATAAAGCAATTTAAATGATTCGCTATCAGCTGTTTTTTTTTCAATTGATTAGGATATTCAGTAGCGTCATAAGATCAACGAAATATAATCAACGTGTTTTCTAAAACTTAGATTGGATTATTTTTAACACAGTTCACTCTTCTAGACATAACACTGATAAATTCTATTTAATATACACCTAATACAATTCTCATCATATGATTAAAGTTCTTTAAAATGTTTTCGTTTTTATACAACATTAATGATTTTTCAAAAGTTAACTGAATACATCGTGTTAGTTTGCTACTTGTATTTGTCCTTGATTGTATCTCCAAAGGACCCGGTTGTTAATTTCACCTCTGGGAATATTATCACCCGCACTTATTCAATTCTCTCCCCAGCACTGTTTCTGTATTCGCCCTCGACTTGTTATGGTGGACTTCCAACTCAGACTGATCTCTTGATCCGAGTCAACCAGCCTTCAACCTTCCTCGTTCTTATCTTTGTGTCTTATCGCATTAGCTCTCCTGAGAAACCAATCACCCCATTAAACGGTTTTAGGTTCGCGGACGAAATTTGCGACCTAACGGTAGTATGGGGCGATTTTGAAAACGGTGAACGTTGACCGCATGTGAGTCAGGAAAATGGGATTTTCCTGCTTGCGATCTTCAATGAAATATGACAACGGGTAATTATTTTTTGTGTTTTGATTTTGATTACTGATTTGTGTTTATCAGCTAATCACGTGTAATTGGTTGAATGAACGAAAATGTAAATTCGGTACATGTAAGTATTTTTGGTGTTTATGAAAATGTGCATGACTAAATGTCTAAATGGGAAAACGCACATGAATATTTTATGTTCTGACTTTAAGTTTATGAATGAATGTATGAATGCATGTCTAAATGTGAAAATGTACATGAATTATTTTTAGTTTAGCTGGATTCTCATTGGAACAACTGCGGGGGAGGAGAGGGTTGCTTCGTAACAAAACATTTCGGCCGGTCATCCACGAGATCATAATTTCGAAAGCGGAATCACACATGCTGCTTCGTTGGTAATTAACCGACAAAAATATCTTTTCCTGGTCAGTAAAATCTCATCGAAAATAATTTCGGATTCGGGGCCGTAGGTACTGCTTCGTTGACTAATAACTGACTAAAGTATTTTTAGCCGATCTGTAGAGATAGTTTGGTCAGTGCTCTGTGAGTAGGGCGTTAGAATATACTCACAGCTAGGCCGGCTTCATTTTTTTATTTTTTTTTTAATGTTACTTTTCCTAGTAAAGGCGAACCTATAGAACCGAGTCTGCGCCCTGGGAAGCTATTTTTTCTCGACCGGGTCCATCAGCCAAGTTCCGAAATATGGTCAAGGATTTCTCTTAACCATTTCACGAAGCATAGAGCTTAATAGGTTGGCGCAAGGCTAATAACCTTGCCCGGAAAAACAAATTATTATGGAAAATTTAACAAATTTTACTTGCTAAATGAGGCCAACACCGGATCCCAGTTGTAGTGTCGATGATGATGTTGATGATGATAGTTTAATAGGGTGGTATTTCACCGGGCGGTCGGGCTTTGGCTACCTACCACTCTGTAATTGTGCCGAACTGCACAATAGCAAGAGTCGTTAGTTGGACTATGCCAGGGAGAACATCATGCAAATATTCTGATAAATACTCGAACTTTAATTCGTCAACGCGTAATCGGGCTCATTCTCGAGGCTGTGTGGACGTTTGACTGATAACAGCATTTTGTAACATCAGGAGCATCGGCGTCACCAATATGAATGTAAACGCCGTCCATCTATATTTGCAAAGTGCGAAACCTGATATCCTTGCCCTAACCGAGACCCAGGTCGGTTCGTCAACTGATTCGACATATCTTCGTTGCTCAGGATACGACTTACATTCGAGGTGGAGTCTGCGTATTTACGTGGTCAGATTTGGGTTGTCAAAGGATGGAGGCGGTGGAACCCAAAAACATAGACATCATGTAGTTGAGGGTTGTGGTGAGGAATTCTGTTAAATTTCTTTGTTGTCTTTACCGCTCCCCGAATGACGATCGACCAGCAACATTTTTCGTTTCACGTACCGTCGACTGGATGCAGATCAGCCCCCCAGCTTCTGAAATTGTTGTCGTTGGCGATTTTAATGTGCACAATTCCGGCTGGTTGGTACATTCTCACAGAACCGACGATGTGGAAATGTTTGCTGTTAGTCACAACTTGACTCAACTCGTGGAGCAACCCACGCGAGTGCCGGATGCCCGAGGTGATTACGCGAACACCCTGGATCTGTTTTTGACATCCGAGCCGAGCATCTATACCGTGGAGATTGGTGCGGCACTGGAAATCTCAGATCACTGCTTGATATCTGTCACGCAACCACTTGCATCTCAAGCGAATAACCGGCCTAGGCAGCTTCGCCATGTATGGAAGTATGGGGCTGCCAACTGGGACGATTTGGGAAATTTCTACGTATCCTTTCCGTGGTTGGAGGTGTGCTTTGAGACTTCGATGTTAACGCATGCGGGGAGTCGGTCACAGAGATTATTCTTTTCGGGATGGAAATCTACCTTCCGCATTCCATAAAGCGAAGTTCATCTGATAAGCCTTGATTTGATAAAAAATGCGAGCAGATTACAGCGCCAAACAATAGAGCTTTTAAGCAATAGTGCTCCAATGCCACCGATGTTAACAGAAGGAATTTTGTTAGAATCAGACACGCGTGCAACCAGGCGATTGATATCGCGAAGAAGGCTTAAAACGACAGAGTGACTAATAAACTCCCTGAGTGCCCAACTTGCTCGCGTCTCTTCTGGCCAATGACAAGGGCTGTCAGCAGTAACTTCGCATCCTCCTCTTTTCTTCTGTTAGTGATGGGCAGCGGGACGTTAGTCACAAATTCAAAAGATAAACCTAATGTGATCGCGAATTTATTTTCCGCGAATTCAAACCTCGATGCCGGTCTTGTGGAGCCACCCGTGACCGCGCCGGTACGGTCTTCGATGCGGGATGTGAGGTTCCGCCCGCGTACCACTCAATGCATTCTACGTGGACTGGACTGTAGGAAGGGAACCGGCCCGGACGGAATACCAGCAAAAGTACTTAAGAACTGTGCTCCAGAATTATCACCGATTCTTAGCACACTCTTTCGCTTATCTTATGCACGGAGGACAGTTCCTACCTGCTGGGAAATCGCTCGAGTTTAGGCAATCCCGAAGTAGGGAAAAAGTGTCCTCCAGAAAATTACCGTCCGATAGCATTACTGTCTATATTATCTAAGGTGATGGAAGAGGTCATCAATACTGAGTTAATTAAATATTTGGAGTGCAACCAAGTTCTGAAAGATCGTCAATACGGATTCCGTGGCAGGCGGTCCTCGGGAGACTTTTTGACTCTTATAACCGATATATGGACATCTGCGATTGAGCGGCATGGTGAGTCAAGGGCGGTCGCATTGGATATCTCCAAGGCTTTTGACCGCGTCTGGCACGGGACATTGCTGAGCAAACTTCGTTCATATGGACTTGTGGGGGTGAAGATGTAATTGCGCCAGACACGGGCGCGCGGTTCATTTAACTCGCCAACTGTTCCGACGTCGAAAATTGTTCTCCAAAAGAAATTGTAACAATGAAAAACACACTGGCGTAGTTTTTTTTTTTGTTTGGTTAATGTTTTCTTTATTTAGTAACTACGTTTTTTTTTGGGTTTTATTTTACTTCGCTTAACACTTATTATTAATATTATCAATTGATTTTTATAAATTATATACAAGATACACTTCTTTCTCGACACTGCGACCGTGGTAATTAAACATTTTTAACCAAAATGCATGCGAGCACTTTGGTGTTGAGATATGACTCGCGCAGCGACAATATTAGACTCCTTTAAACAGACACGAAATTAAATTGCTTCTCCGAGCGGCGGCGTGACCTCTCCGCGGTGATAAACGACAAGCGACTGATTGGAATTAGGGATGGAAATTGGGATTTCTGCTTTTACACAATGATCAGCCAATGGTAATCGTGCTCTCTTGTGCATCCTTCAATTCTCCACGCTCATCGAGGTGGATAAGTACTTGCGTATTCGTTCGACGTCGATGGGTGTAGAAAGGATGAAGAAATCAAAAGGAAAGCACAACAACCCAGGGCTGATCTGACTTAGTGTGTGTGTATTAATGCAGCGTCTGAGAATGACCTACTGCCCTAGTGTTACGGCTGTGGTGATCTCAGAGTGCACTGAACCGTATGGAGACAGAATTGTGGCGGAGAGAAAAATGTATTTGGTGGTATTCACCTGTGAAATAAGATCGTTGATTCCAAGCGAATGGATGTTCTGGGAAATGTAAATAGGACGCCGCTGATGCTTGGAAAATAATCAGCGTGAGAACCAGACTCTAACCACAGCGGTTTCGCTATGATGCAACGGCGTCGTTTGGTTAGATTTGTTGTTGCTAACCGACATGATGTGATTTCCGATGGAAATCTCATGGGCTAGCAAAAATGGAGTTGCCGTATGGCAAAAAGGTAGTTGAATTCAATTATGCATTATCTGCATAGAAGAATGAATTCAGCTATGCGTCTATTTGGAAAACATGATATTACAGATGAATAGCATGAAGGGTGGAATAGGAGATAATGTGACGCGTTGTAGGCGGTCGAAATTAAGTTGGAATTGTGGGTTGTTTCTCCATAATATAGAGAACCCCCACAGACTTTTCCAACAGCTTTGCGACTGGACAAAGAGCTTCCTCAAAAATCGATCGATCCGGGTTATTGTGGACGGCGAGTGTTCGGACCTGTATCCTATTAATTCCGGGTTCTATGTTGACTCCAACCTTGTTTTTGGTTCATATAAATGATTTGTTGGAGTCAACGGCTAACAAAGTGTGCAGTTTCGCGGATGATAGTACGCTTGCTTCCTCTTTTTCGGGTGACCGGGCGATTAGTGTATCAACGTCGCATCAGCTGAGATGTAGCCAGATCGACTCTCTGAATCGGGATCTGGATAAGGTTTCAGCGCTATAGGTTCGCCTCTCCCGAGAGAAGTATAAACAAAAGAAGCAAAGTCTGGAAATGAACATCTCAGAGAGGGACAACACGTGCTGCTTCGTTTTTGGTTGACTGATGGCTGGGGACACAGAACGCAGAGAAAGTAATAAGAGTTGCAAGACTATTGAATTGATGTTGGCAGATCTCGTCTTAAAGTATTTCTTGAAACCTCAGGAATTATTGTTATTCCCCTCTATTATCTGTTTGCTTTAAAGGCACAAAATCATTAAATGAACCAAGGCACTCTTGCGAACATCGCAGTCGCGTAACCCATTACACCACAAAGGCAGATACCCTCTTATATCTTAATACAATCGCATCAACTTTTAAACAGTATTGCCAAAATATTTAAATCACATAAACTCTGGAAAAAAAATCATTAATATTTTTTTCTGGGGCAAATCCTATACAAACCTTTGATTACATTTTTGGTTAGCGTTGGAATTTTAACATTATTAATAAAAATGAATTTCATACACCATCGTCAAAGGACAACTGGCAGGATTATTAATCTACCCGAAGGTCTGGTCGAGTTGATGGCGGACATTTCTCGCGAAGTTCTTCGCTGTTATCCGAGTGGGAACTGCACGTACAAATTTATCGCTGACTACCTTGAGTCACAGTTGGTACTCAGAGAGAAGAGTTACAGTACGTATTTGGCTATTAAAAAAAAATGACGAACCATAGTATATTTCACATTATTATTCTTGTATAATTTTCAGTTGTCATGAAGGTCATCTATGAAACCATTCAAATGTCGGATGAGGTATATCACCAATTCGCCGCCTACAACATTCCTAGACATCATACCGATAAGTTTGTAAAAATTATGGAGAAGGCTTTTCGTCGGTTTGTGAGATTAAAGAGGGAAGCAAATAGAGATCCCCGACTTGTAGTATATTCTCCTGATGATTTGCTCGAGGAGCTTATTAGGAAAAGTGATGTGGCGAAGGTGGAAATCTTGCGATCAAGACCTGCTATACAATGGGCATACAAGAAGTATATGACTGCCTACTTGGAGGCCGTTGGGGTAAGTTAATAGTTTTGTTGTAAATTTCACTCCTTCCTTTCTCTTGTGTTTATATACTTGGTCATAACTGTTTTATAATTGTGCTAAATCGTATTTGTCCGGAAACTCAGATAGCTATTATAATTTACTTATTTATTATTGCACAAAAATCTTGTATTTTTATTAATTTTATAAACATTATGAAGTTATAACCTAATAAATGGGGTGTAGCCCCACTAAACTAAACTAAACTAAATAAAACATAAAATATGTAACTATAGGTTTCTTGGGTAGTCGGTAAATATTTTCTAGTTTAATTATGACAATGTTTTCGTTTATCATGCTAAGGATTTGGATTGTTCTGCTATTAATTAAATAAAATTTAATAGAAACATCAAATATTTACGTATACTAGTTCTTCGTTTTTAAATGGTTAAGGAATATGTATTTACCAGAGGTCTCCCCTGCGAACTGCCGCTCTCCAACTCTTAACGCCAACATTGTGGTCTAATATTCTCTAATTAATTCATGATTTTTAATAAATTTTATTTAAATTTTAAAATTCCATTCAATTAAAGAAGACATCAATGGAACTGCTCACACTTCTTTGTTTGGTTTTCTCGTGCAATAACAATTTCGATGATTTACAGTTTGCTGATACAAAGAGTTTGACAAACGTCTCAATTCTTTGCTCCAACTCCGTAGTTTTTTGTCGCCCGGAGAAAATTATTTTTTCAGGAATAGATAGATATACCGTACAATGAAATGTTTTAGAATTATAAATTTGTTTTAAAACTAAAATGGTCATGTATAGTCCCGTAAGGGAAGTTTTTGAGACATTCAGCGATTTCATTCAATAGATAACTGTGAGCTCTCTCAGTAGTAGTTGTCGCTGTTTTTATTGCTTATATCATCAAATGCGTACAAATTTTACAATAAATATGATAGATACTACCATCTTAAAATAATATATAAGACAAAATAGAAGACCTTCAATGTTTTTATAACATACATACAATTAAAGAAAACAAAAACAGAGTTAAATGTCGGTTAACATTGACTGAAGTAATAAAAATGTTAGTTTTTGGCCTTTTCACCGGTGAGCATTGAAGATTGAAAGAAAAATTTGTCTTGTACATTAAAAAATTTTATCAAACATAATTCATTTCAAACCGCCAAAGCAAAAAGTATCTATTAGTACAATGTGTTAAATATGTAGAGAGTAAATGTATTTTACACCTAATAACAACAAAAACCATTATATTCCGTACGCGCTCGGTATCTTTTGGTACTATAAGGGTGGTAGACATTTAAAAGAGAAGAATGTAAAGTTAAAACCGCTAAATATTAATTCCAAGATCTGTAAATTGTTACATTAAAAAAACTCGGCTGACCTACTGTCACCGTTGCTGAGTCGTCAGTTGAATTTATGTACGTACGAATGCCTGAACATATAGATGTTATATAATTTTTTTTAAATATCGGAGCGCTGAAGCCATAACGGTGGGGCAGCGATTTAAAATGCTCACAGGCATTACAAACTCCAGGTCTCTTGAATTACGCGTGCTGGAAGGGAAATCTGTGGGGGTTCTTTAAAACATTCACAAAGAACCACCCATTCGCTTTAAATTAAGCTGTCTTCCACTTACCATGTAAAGTCATGCTACTTACCTGCAAATGAGCAGTGTAAGTTACTCTGCATCATCTTCCACCTGAAAGCAAACCCTAGCATGCATACACCTCATTAGACTATCCAGTTCATAATATACGAACCACCATATTCCCTATCGCCCAGCTTGTCAGCAATCATAATCACCAAAAATACGCCAATCTTTCAGCGTGTTCTTGTTCCAACAATCTGTTGGTCCAAGAATACACGCTGACCAGCGTACTTGTTGACACAGCTGCAGCCGATAATTTAATCGGACACGATTATGATTGGTATCCCAACAACCATACCCATGATCGTGTCCCTTCTACCAATTCCTAATCAAACATTGCCCCCATATCCATCAGGTTGCCAACAGAGCAACGAATTTCTAATTATCAGCCATCAACTATGTCACATGTACCACCACATGAACCCTAACAATAGCCACCCTAGCCATTGCCTTGGCAAACAATCTTCGGTCGACCTATCGTCACCGAAAATTCTATAGTCTACAACGGCATTATCGTGAGGGATTGGGTAAACACCAAAATGCTCCCATGTCGCATTGGTTCAACTAAACAATGCGCATCCTAGCGACGAACCCCGAAATAGTGTTTCTGTTTATTTAAGACACTGAAACCTATTTCTTCCTTCGGAAAGCGTTATGATTTATTTACAATAACGATGCCAGCAGCCCTAATGCTTGTTCCTTTGTTTGAACAAGTGCAGGATCGATCGATGTCCGCATTTCTAGCAAAGGGTATTGTACCTGACCACCACGGCATAGAAAATTCCATCACGATGGCCGCTAGCGGATGTGGAGTGAAACGGTCATCGAGGAGTCAGATCGTATCCATCGAACAACGAACACGTCCCGGGGACGTTGCGCTTCGAGTTTTTTTTTATCCCTCGCCGAGTACACACACCGAGGAGTCGAGATTCATCCATCGTCGCGTACCCTTGCACAAGAAATTGTCTTGAGACGTTATTTTCAAAAGTCCACATTTGTTATTAATTGAAATCGATTCGCGGAATTTGGCTTTGGAAATCAAACCAAAATTAAGTGCTATTGGAAACGTAGTTTAAGTGAAATAGAATACTAAAACAATCTTAAATAAAAAGAAAACTATACGACAAAACAACCCAGTGCGTTTTTTTATTTTTCTCTTTCCTTGGTGTTTGGATTTGTTTTTTTTTATTAGACTTCTCTCGGGAGAGGCGAACCTATAGCGCCGAGTGGGCGCCCCGAGATGCCATCAAATAACTGTTGCAGTTCTTTTTGAACAGTTGCAGGTTGTAACGCTCCAGGAACACTCGCGTGGGAAGGGAGTTCCACAGCTTCCCCGCTCTGTAACGGAACGAGTTCTGATACAGGGATGTTCGCGCTGTCGGTAGATGAACCACAAACGGGTGCGATCCGTCGGATTGTCTTGTGGAGCGCATATAGACCGAATTGCGTGGAACAATGCCAAGAATCTCCGAAGAACAGCACCCGTGATAATATCTGTAGAACAGACAGAGGTCGGCCACGCGTCTTCGATGTGATAGCGACTGTAGTCCCGACGTCAGCGCCGAGTCCCCGATCAGGCGGATCGCTCGTCTTTGTACGCTCTCAAGTAGGTCGAGGGTATGTTTAGGAGCCGAGCTCCAAACATGAGAGCAATATTCGAGCGCGGGTCTAATTTGAGATTTATATAGGAGAAGAAGTTGGGCCGGAGTAAAATATTTCTTGGCTCTAAAAAGATAACTCAGTTTTCCTGAGGCTGATCTGGCGATACCCGATACTTGTTTATGCCATGATACATTCCCACAGACCGTGACGCCGAGCAATTTCAAACTTTCCCCAGCTTCGAGGGCCCGGCCATTCATCATCAGCTGTGGAACCGATGATCCGGTTTTCTTTGTGAATGTTGTATACTGGGTCTTCGTTGCGTTGAAGTCGACAAGATTGGCCTTTCCCCACTGCAGGACTTTATCTAGATCCTGGTTCGTTGATGCACCAATCGGCCGATCACTCGAAAAGGAGGAAACAAGCGTACTATCATCCGCAAAACTGAACACTTTGTTATCCGTTGTCTCCAACAAATCATTTATGTGGAGCAAGAACAAGGTTGGAGCCAAAATAGAACCCTGGGGCACCCCCGAATTAACAGGATACAGATCCGAACACTCGCCGTCCACAACAACCCGGATCGATCGATTCTCGAGGAAGCTCCTCGTCCAGTCGCAAAGCTGGTCGGAAAGTCCATATGAACGAAGTTTGCTCAGCAATGCCCCGTGTCAGACGCGGTCAAAAGCCTTGGAGATATCTAATGCGACCGCCCTTGACTCACCATGCCGTTCAATCGCAGATGTCCATATATCGGTTATAAGTGTCAAAAGGTCTCCTGTGGACCGCCTGCCACGGAATCCGTATTGACGATCATTCAGAAGACCGTTTCACTCCAAATACTTAACCAACTCTGTCTGTATTGATGACTTTTTCCATTACCTTAGATAAAATAGACAGTAATGCTATCGGACGGTAATTTTGTGGGAGACACTTTTTTCCCGTCTTTGGGATTGGCTGAACTCGAGCGATTTTCCAGCAGGCAGGAAAGGTCCTCCGTGCATAAGATAAGCGGAAGAGTCTGCCAAGAACCGGCGATAGTTCTGGAGCACAGTTCTTAAGGACTATTGCTGGTATTCCGTCCGGACCGGCTGCCTTCCTACAATCCAGTTCACGTAGAATGCGCTGAATAGTGCGCGGACGAAATCTCACATCCCGCATGGAAGACTGTACCGGCGAGATCACGGGTGGCTGCAAAAGGCCGGGATCGAGGTTTGAATTCGCGGAAAATAAATTCGCGAACACATTAGCTTTATCCTTTGGATTCGTGACTAACGTCCCACTGTCTGTCACCAACGGAGGGAAAGAGGAGGAAGCAAAGTTACTGCTGACAGCCTTTGCCATTGACCAGAAGGAGCGCGAAGCAGTTGGGCACCGAAGGAGCTTATTGATCACCCTGTCGTTGTGAGCCTTCTTCGCGGTATCAATCGCCTGGTTGCACACGTTTCTGATTCTAACAAAATTCGTTCTGTTAACATCGGTGGGATTGGAGCGCCATTGCTTAAAAGCTCTATTTTTCGCCGCTGTAATCAGCTCGCATTTTTTGTCAAACCAAGGTTTATCAGGCGAACTTCGTTTGATGGAATGTGGAATATACATCTCCATCCCCAGAAGAATAATCTCTGACACCGACTCCGCGCAAGCGTTAACATCGGAGTTTCCGAAGCACATCTCGGACCATGGAAAGGATGCGAAGAAATCTCGCATATCGTCCCAGTTAGTGGCCCCATACTTCCATACATGGCGAAGCTGCCTAGGCCGGTTATTCGCTTGGTATGCAAGTGCTTGCGCGACAGATACCAAGCAGTGATCTGAGTTTCCCAGTGGCGCAGAAACCTCTACGGTATAAATACTCGGTTCGGATGTCAAAAACAGATCCAGGGTGTTCGCATAATCGCCTCGGGCATCCGGCATTCGCGTTGGCTCCCCCACGAGTTGAGTCAAGTTGTGGCTTACAGCAAACATCTCCGCCAGCCTCCCAGCCTCGTCGGTTCTGTTAGAATGTAACAACCAGTCGGAATTGTGCACATTAAAATCGCCGAGGACAATAATTTCAGAAGCTGGGTGGTTGATCTGTACCCAGTCGATGGTATATGAAAGATGTTCGAAAAATGTCGCCGGTCGATCGTCATTCGGGGAGCGGTAAAGACAACATAGAAATTTAACGGAATTCCTCAGTACGACCCTCAACCATATGATGTCCATATTATTGGGTTCCAACGCCTCCATCCTCTGGCAAGCCAGATCGGACCGTGCGAAGACGCAGACACCGCCCTTAAAACGGAATCTCGAATGTAAGTCGTATCCTGAGCAACGAAGATATGTCGAATCAGTTGACGAATCGACCTGGGTCTCAGTTAGGGCAAGGATATCAGGTTTCGTTGTTTGCAAATATTGGTGGACGGCGTTTACATTAGTATTGGTGAAACCGATGCCCCTGATGTTACAAAATGCCGTCACCAGTCGAGCGTGGGCCGAGCCTCGAGAGCTAGCCCGGTTATGCGATGACGAACCTCTCAAAGTTCCATTATTTATCATGATATCTGCATGATGTTCCCCCTGACATAGTCCCCCCCGGAGATCCGAATGGGAGACTAGTTTACCTCCGGAATTCTTTATATCAGAAGACACCATCATGACTTATCCCCGTGTCAGTCCGGGCCATCAGCTACACATTCGAAACACCGTCGAAGATTTCTCTCGGCGATATCGCGGAATGTACAGCGTGACGGGGTGGTATCTCACCTTGGGACCGACTACCACCTAACCAACCTTTTCTCGAACCGGTCCATCAGCCAAGCTCCGAAAGACGGCCAGGGATTTCTCCCGACCATTTCACGGAGCCTAAAGCTTGATGGGGTGGTATTTCACCGGGCGCACAGGGCGTTGGGACCCCGGCTACCACTCGGCCTTTAGTCGCCTCTTACGACAAGCTGGCCTAGCTGTGAGTATATTCTAACGCCCTACTCACAGGGCGAGTGTGAACATCTACGGAGTGAACTCTGATGGTGTTTCTGTTTAATCAGCGTCCGTGTTGACGCACTAGCAGAAACCGCCACAAATCCACTGAATTTCTTTTCAATACTAATAATATTTTTACTATGTATTGGCCTGTAGGAACCCAGAAGTTCGTGACCTTGTGGGTTTCTTCAAGGCGCCGAAGAGTCACGCATCGCCCCAACCCCATATAACCGGCAAATACCCCATAGACAGCTTACAGTAGCTGTTCTACGCAGCTAACCTTTTTACGGGCTGTTCCAAGCCCTCCTTCGAGCGGTCATTCCTGGAAACATAAATTCACGACAAGATTATCATCTAGCCATGACATCAAACCGACTTCAACCGAGCTATCTCGGTGCATCTGGCATGTATCGACCGAACAATGGACGGCACATATCCATCAACACACGCCAACCTTTCCGTGCGTTATCTTTTCATCCATCCATTGTCCAAGAAGATATTTCGGGCTACTTGCTGGCTTGCACATCTGCAAGCCAGATTTCCAACGGCTTGCCTGCGATCTAATTGTCGAAGAAAAAAAAACCAAATTAACCATTGGCCTTCAAGTATGCATATTTGTTCGCATACCAGTATAACCAATTATATGATCCGTTGCCGCCTCTGGGAACGATCACCAGCATCGGTCATGACAGGATATGTTACCTAAACAACGAGTAGCCACGATTCTCACGCTGGCTATCGAAACATATCCTAAGATAATATGCACTCATGCATTGTAACCTCGATCGTCTCCTCGAGGTTTGTTGATATAAGACCAACAAAATAAGAAACCGATTCCTATAATTTATGACGGTATGCCCCGCCAGCCTCATTATCCCATTTACCCTGTGCCTAGCCGGCGTGGGCAAAGGTTCTATTGACTTAGCGTCAATCATAGATTGTATGCTTATCGGACGGCGGCGATATGCCCGGTCCATGCATCGATCGGCATGTTTGACCTGTGACATATCTGTTCTTTTTCCCTTTCTTTTTTCCTTTCCTTCGCCAAAGAGATCCGATTGTTACGGATGATATTCAAGCGAACCTTCCAGTGGAATGAAAATCGGTTTTCATTGGTCATAGGTGGCGAAGGAAGTATTGTTTCTTCTGCGATGGCGCGCGTTGATACCCATCGCAATCACCGGAGGCTGGGCCAATTTTACTAAGTCGAATTAGTCAGATTGGAGTTTTCGAAGAGTGTGCACTCTTTTAAAATATAAATTCTACCTCCGGGTCAATTTCACCACGGAGTATCTTTCTTGTCGAAGTCGTGAAGTAAAAATATGTTTAGTGAGTTGACCTGAGACAGTTTTAGTGTGTTTCTGAAACCCCGGAGATCTTTGGAAGGTATCTGTCCGTCACCGTCAAATGGGAAATCTCCAGCTTTCGTTTGTGACCAAGTATTAGATAAAAGTTATACTGCTGTGAGATAAAACTAGATTAAGTGCACGAGAACTTTGTGGATCCAGACAACATTTCTAAGAAAAAATATAGATTCGGAAATTAAAAATAAAGAGTGTATCGCTAGACAACAGAGTGTTCTTCATTTGCTTTCGTTTATTTGTGGACTTAGATGAACAGTTTTCTGCATAGAGCCGTGGAAGTTTAGTGAATTCT
Source organism: Microdon myrmicae (assembly GCA_963931805.1). Taxonomy (NCBI): domain Eukaryota; kingdom Metazoa; phylum Arthropoda; class Insecta; order Diptera; family Syrphidae; genus Microdon; species Microdon myrmicae. The sequence goes on along the minus strand of OZ007500.1, from coordinate 116,849,868 downwards.
GTGCCCTTGCCGGCTCCGCGACTAAACTTACGCCACAACCTCACCGACTCGACTCCGCCATTGTTCCTTGTTCCGTGCGCTCTCCTTCCATGTTGTACCATCCGATCCGATCTCCTCGAGGTCCAATCTAACATTGTCCTCCCATCTCCGTCGCGGCCGCCCTGTCGGCCTCGTTGGCTTACCGTCAAGAATTCTATGCGCGGTCCTATCGTTCCCCATTCGCGCCACGTCTCCGGCCCATCTTAATCTTCGTGACTTGATTACTCTAACTATTGTAGGCCTGCGGTATATTTCTTCCAATCCGTGGTTGTGGAGTTTCCTCTATTGTCCTGCCTCCTCGTCATATTTGCCGCCAAAGATACCCCTTAGAATTGTATTCTCGAATACGCGGAATTTGTTTTCTTTCCGTTTTGTGAGAGCCCATGTTTCGCATCCGTATAGTACAATCGGCATGATTATGGTTCTATAGAGACCGGAGCTTTATATTACGTGATAGCAGTTTGGATTTCAGCACTTTACTGACTGCATGCCAACTAGGGTAGCCGGAGTGTAGTCTTTTGTTAATTTCCTTCGACATTTCGTTACCGACCGTCAGTATTGTTCCCAGGTATTTAAATTCTTTGACATTTTCAAATATCTTGCCCCTGATGTTTTGTGTGTTCTCTGAGGTCCACCTGCTCTCTACTAATAATATACAATAAATAAGATGGGTTTGAAATCCATGGGATCCCAGTGGATTGCCATGAATTCCTTGGAATAATTGTAGTGTTCTCGAAAGCTTACCTTTTCCCCACAAATAACACGCTCCAATTTCTGTATTCCAAAAGCCATTTCTCATATAGATAAAGGTGTCATTAAATAAATCATAGGTCCAATAACTTTGCGCCAGAATAATTACTTTAAATTACGCCAAGATCCCGAAACCCACATCTTCCATCGAATGGTATGGCCCTCCTTCCAAAGAATATTTTGACCATTTTGCTATTAATTTTTTGACCACTGTTCAAATGAATTCATTCTATTGAATTTTATGACCGATGAGTTGAAAATATGTTCTATATTTAGATCCGGCACCGTTTCTCTTAACCCTTTGTAAGGATACATTTCCCAGACGGAACAAAGGACGGTGCCCGTGAATAAATTCACTGGACAACAATACCATTAAGATATACAAAATTTCGTTGGCACCGTACGTAACACACTACCCTTTACAAAATTAGTATTGTAGCGAGCTTAGGGTTCGCTAGATTAATTATTTTGAATAAATAAGAGCCGTTAAATCGATTTTGAATTAATATAACACTTTATTAGTCCGTTAAAGCACACCGTTACTTATACCGTACACTTAACGATTACTTGACTTATCGCTTTCACACTTATTACTTCTCACTTATAACTTATCGCTTGCTTCACTTTCTACTTCTTATTACTCATTACTACCGCACTTATCGCTTGCTTCACTTTCTACTTCTTACTCCACTCATTGATCAGTGTGCGACGTATTTATACCGTTTCCTTATTCTGATTCGGCGTTTCGTTTCCGTCCGTTCCATAGTCTTGAATGTTCTACTGTTCACGACCTCCAGTTTTCCATTACTTTATAGAATATTTTAGTACTCTGTTTCGGACTCTCTAGAATATTCTAGTACTAATTGTCATATGCGTCACAGTATTATTCTTTGAAGAGGAATAATACTCCTGGATGCGGGTAGGATATGTGAGTGTGGTGGAGCGCGGGATTTGTGTTGGTGAGGGTTTCCAAAAAAATATATTTATATTTGTTCCTTTATTTTATTTAGTTGGGACTATACTTTTGTACATATTGTAGCGAGCTTAGGGTTCGCTGGATTAATTATTTTGAATAAATAAGAGCCGTTAAATCAATTTTGAATTACTCTAACACTTTATTAGTCCGTTAATAACAACCGTTACTTTTTTTACCGTATACAACGATTTCTTGACTTATCGCTTCCGTACTTATCGCGTCTTTTACTTCTTCACTGCTTACTTCTCACTTATCACTTGCTTCACTTTATACTTCTTACTCGAGACGTATCGCTTGCTTCACTGCCTTACTTATCTCTAACTTAACTTCCGCTCTGCGTGCGACGAATTTATACCGTTTTTCCTCATTCTGATTTGGTGTCTCGTTTCCGTCCGTTCCATAGTCTTGAATGTTCTATTCCAGTTTTCCAGTACTTCCTAAAATAATCTAGTACTTTGTTTCGGACTTTCTCGAAGATTCCAGTACTGATTGTCATATGCGTCACACTACCCTCCGCCTAGATTAGTTCGTCCCGAACTAAGTTCACTGATCTCCTGGGTTAACAAAAGTCGCCAGTCGGTCACGATGTACCACTTTCATCTTGGCGTTCGGTCGTCGCTGAATCCTATAGACAACGTCGTTAATTCTTGTGAGAATCTTATACGGTCCTTCCCAATGTTGCTGCAACTTCGGAGACCTTCCTTTTTGCCGATGAGGGTTATAAAGCCATACGTTATCGCCTGCATTAAATCCGGATGCGTTGGCTCGAACGTCGTACCTTGTTTTCATCCTGTCACTGGATACCTTGATTTGCTTTCGAACCAAATGATGAATCTCATCGAGGCGATTTCTCCATTCGGCTACGTAGTCTTCGGTCTTGTCTATGGCGTCTGGAGGTATTCCGAATCGCAGATCGGCTGGTAATCGTATCTCCCGTCCAAATATAATTTTTGCTGGAGAGTGGCCCGTCGTATCGTGATTAGCCGATCTATAGCTCATGAGAAAGGTTTGTACATATTTGTCCCAATCTCGTTGGTGATCACTAACGACCTTCGATAAATGCTCTTTTATTGTTCGGTTGAACCTTTCGACCATTCCGTCTGACTGCGGATGTAAGGGTGTGGTCCTGGTTTTCCTTACGCCCAGTGCTGCACAGATGCCTTGAAATATCTGTGATTCGAAATTTCGGCCTTGATCAGAATGAAGCTCACAGGGAACTCCATATCTGCTGATCCAATTATTGATTAGCTGCTCAATGACGGTTGTTGCTTCTTGGTTTGGAATTGGAAGGACTTCTACCCACTTGCTGAAGTAATCCATGATAACTAACATGTATTTGTTGTTGTCGTTTGTTTTTGGGAATGGTCCTGAGATATCAATCGCAATTCGCTCGAAAGGGGCACCCACGTTGTACTGCTTCATAGCGCTCCTTGGTTTTGCCGTTGGTCCCTTGGTCGCAGTGCAAGTTGTGCACTTCCTACACCAAGACTCGACGTCATCTCTCATGTGAAGCCAGTAGAAACGAGATCGTAATTTTGAAAGTGTCTTATTAACTCCCAAATGTCCACCGGAGGCCCCGTCGTGCATTTCTGTTAGAACATCTTTCACTTTTGATGGTGGGACTAGAATTTGCATTCGATGGGATTTTCCGTCCGCGGCTTCCCATTTACGCTTAAGAATACCATCTTCCACTAGCAAGGAATTCCATTGTGCCCAATATGCCTTAAATGTTCCACTCTTGTCGGAAATATTGTTCCAAGTTGGCCGCTCGTTCTTTTCTTTGTATTCCAGAATTAGCGACATATCTTCATCCTGAAGTTGAGCTGCGCGTATTGCCTCATTCGTCCACCCACCTAGTACTTCTACTTGTACATTTCGCAGGTCGTACGCCTCTTCTTTCTCTTCCGCTTTATGACAATGTGTAAAATCTGGCTTACATCGTCTTCTTGATAGAGCATCAGCGTTATTATGCACCTTCCCTTGCTGAATTGAGCTTATCATTGATACGGGTTCACATTCTGCGGTTAAATCTCCTTTTCTTATTGCGACCGGCTCTTCCGACGCATTTAGTACTCTGACAGGTACAATGTGCTTCTTCACCTCAGATTGTTCCGTTGATAGTCTCCTCTTATGACAAGCGCATGAACAACAATTCTTACTCGATGTTTCATTCATTCGTCGACGTTTCCTACAGTCAACAGAGATGTGGCCGACTTCGCCGCATGTCCAACACTTCATGTCAGTTCTCGGGGTTCTCCGTTGTACATGCCCGATTCTTTGGCAGGAACATTCTTGGACGGACGTTTCTCGAACTCTATATGTACTCCTGGTAGTCAGTTTAGCAGATTCATATGCCAATGCGAACGCCAGTATTTCATTAGTCGTCTTCTTTCCTGCCAAACGAACGGCCTGTTGCAAGTCCCGATCTTGGAGTGCGTTTATAAATGCATCCATTGCTACCTCGTTCAGAAATTCTTTAGTCATATTTGTATAAGCCAAGTTTGCCAATCGCTCAATGTCTGCCTGCAACTGTTGAAGATTTTCTCCCGGTTTCTGCGTTCTGCTCCGCAGTTGCATGCGGTAGACCTGCTGCATGTGGTTGTCGCCATACCTAGCTTCAAGGCCGTCTCTTATCGCTTGGAAATCTGTTTGCTTCTCTGCTGGTATGGTTTGTAGCAATTCTGCAGCCGCCCCGCGGAGTGACAGGATTAGTGATGTTGACTTTTGCTCATCCGACCACTTATTATAATTGGCCGCGGCGTCAAACTGACGTATAAATACGGAGAAGGGTCCCGTTCCATCGAAGGTTGGCGGTTGCATCCTTGTATCTTTGTAGTCATGTTGATTGCCTGGCGATGTCTTATTTCTCTCAACACAATCAAGTCTCTTTTCGATTCGTATTATTTCATCGGTGACTTTCTTGAATTCAGTTTCGTTTTTTAGATCTAGATTTTCTACTTCGTTTCGAATTTCGTCCTTAAAGTGTTGGAAATTACATTTCATCCACTGTGTTTGGGCATCCAACTTTGCATTGACATCTGCAGCTTGCGCGTCCAATTTTGAATTTACGGCGTCGAATTTTGAATTTTGGGCGTCGAATTTTGTCATCATCATCCGGAACATCTCCGAAATGTCTAACAGTGGCGAACTCTTCTCCGAATGTCGATCTGCCATCGTCACAATACACTTCCACAGACTTATTTATTTCACCAATAATTAATCCCACTTCTGACACCAATTGTAGCGAGCTTAGGGTTCGCTGGATTAATTATTTTGAATAAATAAGAGCCGTTAAATCAATTTTGAATTACTCTAACACTTTATTAGTCCGTTAATAACAACCGTTACTTTTTTTACCGTATACAACGATTTCTTGACTTATCGCTTCCGTACTTATCGCGTCTTTTACTTCTTCACTGCTTACTTCTCACTTATCACTTGCTTCACTTTATACTTCTTACTCGAGACGTATCGCTTGCTTCACTGCCTTACTTATCTCTAACTTAACTTCCGCTCTGCGTGCGACGTATTTATACCGTTTTTCCTCATTCTGATTTGGTGTGTCGTTTCCGTCCGTTCCATAGTCTTGAATGTTCTATTCCAGTTTTCCAGTACTTCCTAAAATAATCTAGTACTTTGTTTCGGACTTTCTCGAAGATTCCAGTACTGATTGTCATATGCGTCACACTACCCTCCGCCTAGATTAGTTCGTCCCGAACTAAGTTCACTGATCTCCTGGGTTAACAAAAGTCGCCAGTCGGTCACGATGTACCACTTTCATCTTGGCGTTCGGTCGTCGCTGAATCCTATAGACAACGTCGTTAATTCTTGTGAGAATCTTATACGGTCCTTCCCAATGTTGCTGCAACTTCGGAGACCTTCCTTTTTGCCGATGAGGGTTATAAAGCCATACGTTATCGCCTGCATTAAATCCGGATGCGTTGGCTCGAACGTCGTACCTTGTTTTCATCCTGTCACTGGATACCTTGATTTGCTTTCGAACCAAATGATGAATCTCATCGAGGCGATTTCTCCATTCGGCTACGTAGTCTTCGGTCTTGTCTATGGCGTCTGGAGGTATTCCGAATCGCAGATCGGCTGGTAATCGTATCTCCCGTCCAAATATAATTTTTGCTGGAGAGTGGCCCGTCGTATCGTGATTAGCCGATCTATAGCTCATGAGAAAGGTTTGTACATATTTGTCCCAATCTCGTTGGTGATCACTAACGACCTTCGATAAATGCTCTTTTATTGTTCGGTTGAACCTTTCGACCATTCCGTCTGACTGCGGATGTAAGGGTGTGGTCCTGGTTTTCCTTACGCCCAGTGCTGCACAGATGCCTTGAAATATCTGTGATTCGAAATTTCGGCCTTGATCAGAATGAAGCTCACAGGGAACTCCATATCTGCTGATCCAATTATTGATTAGCTGCTCAATGACGGTTGTTGCTTCTTGGTTTGGAATTGGAAGGACTTCTACCCACTTGCTGAAGTAATCCATGATAACTAACATGTATTTGTTGTTGTCGTTTGTTTTTGGGAATGGTCCTGAGATATCAATCGCAATTCGCTCGAAAGGGGCACCCACGTTGTACTGCTTCATAGCGCTCCTTGGTTTTGCCGTTGGTCCCTTGGTCGCAGTGCAAGTTGTGCACTTCCTACACCAAGACTCGACGTCATCTCTCATGTGAAGCCAGTAGAAACGAGATCGTAATTTTGAAAGTGTCTTATTAACTCCCAAATGTCCACCGGAGGCCCCGTCGTGCATTTCTGTTAGAACATCTTTCACTTTTGATGGTGGGACTAGAATTTGCATTCGATGGGATTTTCCGTCCGCGGCTTCCCATTTACGCTTAAGAATACCATCTTCCACTAGCAAGGAATTCCATTGTGCCCAATATGCCTTAAATGTTCCACTCTTGTCGGAAATATTGTTCCAAGTTGGCCGCTCGTTCTTTTCTTTGTATTCCAGAATTAGCGACATATCTTCATCCTGAAGTTGAGCTGCGCGTATTGCCTCATTCGTCCACCCACCTAGTACTTCTACTTGTACATTTCGCAGGTCGTACGCCTCTTCTTTCTCTTCCGCTTTATGACAATGTGTAAAATCTGGCTTACATCGTCTTCTTGATAGAGCATCAGCGTTATTATGCACCTTCCCTTGCTGAATTGAGCTTATCATTGATACGGGTTCACATTCTGCGGTTAAATCTCCTTTTCTTATTGCGACCGGCTCTTCCGACGCATTTAGTACTCTGACAGGTACAATGTGCTTCTTCACCTCAGATTGTTCCGTTGATAGTCTCCTCTTATGACAAGCGCATGAACAACAATTCTTACTCGATGTTTCATTCATTCGTCGACGTTTCCTACAGTCAACAGAGATGTGGCCGACTTCGCCGCATGTCCAACACTTCATGTCAGTTCTCGGGGTTCTCCGTTGTACATGCCCGATTCTTTGGCAGGAACATTCTTGGACGGACGTTTCTCGAACTCTATATGTACTCCTGGTAGTCAGTTTAGCAGATTCATATGCCAATGCGAACGCCAGTATTTCATTAGTCGTCTTCTTTCCTGCCAAACGAACGGCCTGTTGCAAGTCCCGATCTTGGAGTGCGTTTATAAATGCATCCATTGCTACCTCGTTCAGAAATTCTTTAGTCATATTTGTATAAGCCAAGTTTGCCAATCGCTCAATGTCTGCCTGCAACTGTTGAAGATTTTCTCCCGGTTTCTGCGTTCTGCTCCGCAGTTGCATGCGGTAGACCTGCTGCATGTGGTTGTCGCCATACCTAGCTTCAAGGCCGTCTCTTATCGCTTGGAAATCTGTTTGCTTCTCTGCTGGTATGGTTTGTAGCAATTCTGCAGCCGCCCCGCGGAGTGACAGGATTAGTGATGTTGACTTTTGCTCATCCGACCACTTATTATAATTGGCCGCGGCGTCAAACTGACGTATAAATACGGAGAAGGGTCCCGTTCCATCGAAGGTTGGCGGTTGCATCCTTGTATCTTTGTAGTCATGTTGATTGCCTGGCGATGTCTTATTTCTCTCAACACAATCAAGTCTCTTTTCGATTCGTATTATTTCATCGGTGACTTTCTTGAATTCAGTTTCGTTTTTTAGATCTAGATTTTCTACTTCGTTTCGAATTTCGTCCTTAAAGTGTTGGAAATTACATTTCATCCATTGTGTTTGGGCATCCAACTTTGCATTGACATCTGCAGCTTGCGCGTCCAATTTTGAATTTACGGCGTCGAATTTTGAATTTTGGGCGTCGAATTTTGTCATCATCATCCGGAACATCTCCGAAATGTCTAACAGTGGCGAACTCTTCTCCGAATGTCGATCTGCCATCGTCACAATACACTTCCACAGACTTATTTATTTCACCAATAATTAATCCCACTTCTGACACCAATTGTAGCGAGCTTAGGGTTCGCTGGATTAATTATTTTGAATAAATAAGAGCCGTTAAATCAATTTTGAATTACTCTAACACTTTATTAGTCCGTTAATAACAACCGTTACTTTTTTTACCGTATACAACGATTTCTTGACTTATCGCTTCCGTACTTATCGCGTCTTTTACTTCTTCACTGCTTACTTCTCACTTATCACTTGCTTCACTTTATACTTCTTACTCGAGACGTATCGCTTGCTTCACTGCCTTACTTATCTCTAACTTAACTTCCGCTCTGCGTGCGACGTATTTATACCGTTTTTCCTCATTCTGATTTGGTGTGTCGTTTCCGTCCGTTCCATAGTCTTGAATGTTCTATTCCAGTTTTCCAGTACTTCCTAAAATAATCTAGTACTTTGTTTCGGACTTTCTCGAAGATTCCAGTACTGATTGTCATATGCGTCACAATATGTTTGACATCATTGGTGTCACAGTTATTCTTGAAGCAACGGGGAAATTATTTAAGGAATACTTTTTGGCATTTTTGAAATTTGCCGTTGGAGTTAGACGATTCGTGCTTGTGATTATATCTTTACCTATTGGAAAATCTTCAGGAGCTTCGTTTGTACCGTCGTCTGTACTATCATCTGTTGAGTTCGAGTTTCTAAAGAGAGCGGACGTGGTTGGTTCGGGACATTTGACCGATTCGGTCATCGGTTGGTTCGCGGTGTGACGTGTGAAGATAGTTAAATACACTATTCCCGAAAAGTATAATTTGCTGAAATACTCTGAAGAGTGTTTACCAAAAAAAAAGTCTAATTTTAAACTTAAAAGAAGATTCCAATTGTCACGGTATTTTGTAAATTAACGATCTAGCCAAAGGAATATATGTGAGTGAAACTATGAATTAATTTAAGTGACTTGTAACGTGATCATCTGTGTGTGTTGATCAATAATAAAAATTGGTTTATTCACAAAAAAATTGTGTTTTATTTTCAAATGTGTCTCAGTTGTGTGTTAGAATAAATAAAATATATTTATGTATTAAAATTAATTGATGTTTTTTCCTTTGGCTAATTTTGTGAGAAAATTATTCGAATATTGGTCATTCATTTTTCCCCCATGAGTCTTAGAGTATCAAATATAGCCCCATGTGTGTGGTGTTAATACATATATATTATAACACACACTATGGTGACTGGGTGGCTTAAGTAGTTAAAATTAGTTAATATATTATATTATAAAATTATGAATATATATATATCAGTATATATCAGTAATAACAAAAAAAAATACATAAATAAAAAGAACGCGTGTAAGAGTAATTTAAGAGCTTTAGAGAGAACACTGTTTTGTCTATTCATCGGGCACTGACACTTACTCACTTGCACTGTGTGGACAGTGGCTATAGGGATACGTGTGTGAAAACATCCTTTATAATAAATTCATTAATTAAAATGAAAGACTTATTTTCACACAGATTGTTACACTGTATGCTGTCGCGTGAGTCTAAGGATTCCTTAGAAGTATAATTCCAAACATGTAACCAGATATGAGCACGGGTCTATATCCGAACTTGTAAATGAGGGCTAGTAAAATATATTTCCTTTCCCTGAAAAGAAAATAAAGATCCTTTGCGATATTGCACATATTTATTCCACTAACTGTGATGTCGAGCAAATTCATGTTTTCCTTAGGTTTGATGACCTGATCGCTTGCCATAAATTAAGGTACTGAAAGTTTGTGTTTTCTTGTAAGCATCGTTGGGTTGAAATCAACGGGATTGCCCTCTCATCATTGGAGGATTTTGTCCATATTTCTATTTTAAATTCTCAGTTAGTGCGACGTTTATGCGATAATTGTCTGATCGGATAAGGAATAAATAGAAAAAAATAGAGATGGCGCCAAGTTAGAGCCCATAGGCAGGTCGGAATAGAAATTATATCCGAAGACACACACACACACATTACAGTAACCTGAGTTGATCGACTTTCTAAGAAACTCTTTATCTAATCGCAGCGTTGTAAAGCAACTCTATGGGCAAGGAAATGTAAAACTAATTAGAATGCATTATTCAAATAAGCCTTCCGGGATCAATTTTATAATTGAAGTGCGAAAACCGCAAAGAAATCTCCATAGTTTGGAGGAATTAACCATATGAAAGTATACACGCGGAGAGTGATTTTATTTTACACTATTCACAGCTTCTCAGCTTGAAATTTTAATCATGAGGTTCTACCAATTCCTTTGGCCAAAGAGCTTAATTATTCTCTGACAGCGATTACCTTCTTATACCAATTGCGAACGAGCTTAGATATTATAGCACGCGATGCAAAATTCGATTGTGTCCTTGCTATACATAATTCCTTACTCATTTTTAGTGGCGCTATAACACTGCTTAACGACATAGCTGGGATTCGCACCAAGGGGAGGGACACAAGGAGACATGGTTTTACCTAATTACTTAATGTGCTGTTGCAGAATCTAAGGTGCGAATGATGATGATTTTTTTATTTATTACAAATTATTTGTTTATTTATTTATTATAAATAATTTATTTGTTCGGTGTATATAATTTAAGTATTTACTGTAATTTTTAATTTCTTGGAAATATTTTTTCTATTTGTAAATTTATTTATTTATTACAAAAAGAATTTGATGTTTTGCATTATATTAAATTATAGTTGCAATGTGATGGAAAATGTCATCAAAACCAAGTTGATTAAATATTTGGAATCATCGGTACTACAACCGGGATCAGGTATTGGCCCTATTTAACAAATCTCTCCACCGGCCCCAATTTCGAGCCGATGTCATCCAGTTTGGCACTCGCAGGCTCTGGGCGTCCCGGTCTACGTCATCCCTCCATCGAAGACAAGGTCTGCTGCGCTGTCTCCTTCCATACACCCTGCCACAAAGGACTTTCCGGACAGGCTCCTCTTCGCTCATTCGAGCTAGGTGTCCCGCCCACCGGAGTCTACCGAGCTTGATTTTTCTTACAACATTAGCTTTAAGGTAGATCCCGTACAACTCATGGTTGTAGCGTCTCCGGAATCGTCCTCCCGCACATACGGGACCAACAATTCTCCTTAAGACCTTCCTCTCGAATACGGCTAAGAGTTCAGAGTGCCTTTTATTAAGCACCCAGGTCTCGGATCCATACATGAGTACTGGTAAGACCATGGTCTTGTACAGTAGTAGTGTGGGGTTTCTCTATATTACATGGAGAACCAACCCGCAATCCTATACCTAATTTCGACCACTTTCAGCGCGTCATACCTATCCATTCCCCTTATATGCTATTCACCTGAAATAACATGTTTTCCCCAAGGACGCATAGCTAAGCTCATTATTCTATGAAGATAATGCATAATTGGGTTTAGCTAACATTTTCGCCATACGGTAATACTATTCCTCTAACCATGAGATTTCCACGGGAAATTCCATCCGTATTGGTTAGCAACAACCAAGCCGAATCAAACGACGCGGTTGCATCATCTTCCATTGGTTTGGGTAATTACCAGCATTCCTTAAAGTTTTTCCCACGGTACCATTTACCAAGCCGATGTAGCGTCCTATCGATTTTCATCAGATCATCCATTCGCTTGGGATCAATGATCTCTTTTTGCAGGTGAATAGCACCAGCTAAATTTTCCTCTCCTCTGCAATTCTGTCTTTCCATTGTTCGATGACCGATGAGATCACCATAATCATCACTAGGTCACTGGACCAGTTGCATACGCGGAATTAATACACACACACTAAGCCAGATCAACCCTGGGTTATTGTGCTTTCCTTTTGATTTCTCCATCCTTGCTACGCCCATCGACGTCGAACGAATACACAAATACGTTTCTACATCGATGAGCGTGGGGAATTGAGGAATGCACAAGAGAGCCCGATTACTATTGGCGGATCGGTGTGTAAAAGCAGAAAGCAATTTCCACCCTAATTCCAATTAGTCACTATCCAACCACTACCGTCGGAGGTCACGCCGCCGTGTACCGTGAAATCAACCGCGAGTTAATACTTAATAATCGAGAACTTCATAGTGCATTAGTTAAATCGTATCGCGAAATTTGCTATTTAAATTCGTTGCTTACAGAGCAACTAGAAAACTATCACCGTCTGAGGAATCGTGTTGTTGCCGAACTACAAAAAGCTACATGTGTGCAATTAAATATAAATATAGTTTAAGTAATAATAATAAAGAGAAGGATATAGTAGCAAAATAAAATAACAATAACAATAAAACCACCCCAGTGCATTCTTATTAATCAGTTGGCCGTTTTATGGACATCACCAGGAGAACAACTTCCCATTTACGGAGTCGCAGTGTTTGGGGAAAAAGTGGAAACCGTGCCCATGTTAGGCATCATACTTAGAACCCCACAGTAGCGTGGATGTTCTGGATAAATTTCGGGATTTAAAGAGCCTTGATAGACCATAGTAGGCTTTGTTGGATTTGATCAGCCGTTCGCGTATTTCTTCTTCCATATTGTTATCGGCTGATACTATTGACCCAAGGTAGTTAAAGGATTGCACTACTTCAAACTCGTGCTCCACTGCCCTGATAGTTTGACCAACGTTAGGTCTTCTCTTCGCAAATGTTGCCACCATGTACTTAGTTTTCCCCTCATTAATGTGCAGTCCCAGTTTTTGTGACGCCTGCTCGATCTGGTTGAAGGATTCCTGTACAGCCGATTCGGTTCTACCGATGATGTCGATGCCATCTGCGTAGGCAAGTATTTGGCTGGACTTGGTAACAATAGTCCATCTTGTTGTATCGCCAGAGTCACGGATTGCTTTTTCCAACGCCAGGTTGAAGAGGAGGCAGGCCAGACCGTCCCCTTGTCGGAGTCCATTAAAGGTGTTTATTGGTTTGGACAGCAATCCCACTAATTTTTCTTTACTAGTTACGTTGGTCATGGTCAACCTACAAAGTCGTATCAATTTGTTTGGAATGCCGAACTTTCATGACATTTTATACGAGTAGTTCTACCCTGCTATGCTGTCGTAGGCGGCCTTAAAGTCTATAAACAGATGATATAATGGAATCTTAAATTCTTCACATTTTTCCATCGCCTGCCTAAGGGTGAATATCTGATCAATTGCTGATTTGCCTGGGATGAAGCCACACTGATATTGACCAATGATGGCTTTAGCGTATGGGGCTATCCGGTCTTGTAGGATAGTGGAGAGTATCTTATGGGGGGTACTCAGCAATGTTATACCCCTAAAGTTGCTGCACACTGTGATATCTCCTTTCTTAGGTATGGGGCAAATTATACCGCGACGCAAATCTTCCGGCATCTCCTCTTGCTCCCATACGTGCACCACGATCTCGTGAATTGCGTGATGTAACGCTGTCCCTCCTTGTTTGATCAGCTCAGCTAGTATGCCATCAACTCCAGGGGCTTTATTTGATTTGAGCTGTCTAATGGCTTTTAATGTTTCCTCAATGCTTGATGGCGGCAGCATTTGGTCTTGGTCTTGCATTGGTGGAGCCTCTAATTATTCTGTGAGCTGACCATTTAGCAATTCATTGAAGTGCACTCCCCATCGCTCCAGAATGCCTTCAGGATCGGTGATCAGATTACCTTCTTTATCCTTGCAGTAAGTGCAGCGTGGTGTGTACCGCGTCATACTGCGGATTATTTGGTAGAACTTCCGCGCCTGGTGCGGACCTCGCTCTCTACTTTTCTCTATTTCACAGACAAGGTTTTTTTCCCAGGCACTTTTCTTTTGTCTGTGAAGTCTTTTTTCAGATCTTCTGAGCTCTTTGTAGTTATCCTCGTGTATCCGCGTCCTATGAGACTGCTGCATTGCTCGGTATGCAGCATTCTTACGTTCAGTCGCTAGTTTGCACTCATCATCAAACCAGTCGTTCCGATCTCTACTACTGCCTAAGATGGAGTTGGCTGTACTAATGACAGTATTCTTAAGGCGTGTCCATTTCTCTTCTACGCCAGGCATTCTGGCCCCAGGACTTACTCTCCCTCCGTCGAGCTCTTCGAGGGCGAGTCTTAACGCATGACCAAAGGTGTTGCTGGTGTTCTCATTGCGTAAGGCAGCCGTGTTGATTCGAACCTGATCCGCGGATGCAATACGTCTCTGTAAGGCAATACGCGCTCGGAAAACTGTACCAACATGATTGTAATCCGAGTCGACGTTGGCGCCTCGGTACGCTCGTACCGTCATCTGGCTCGAGGAGTGGCGGCGATCTATCAACACGTGGTCAATTTGGTTGCGAGTAGCTCCATCAGGTGATACCCAGGTGGCTTTGTGGATATCTTTACGCGGAAACCTGGTACTTGCAACGACCAAGTTTTTCGATGCTGCCAGTTCGATGACTCGTAGTCCATTGTCATTAGTGTTCTCATGCAAACTATGGGAACCTGTGTAGGCCTGTGTAGGCTCCCGACCTATTTTGACATTCAAATCCCCAAGAACGATTTTCACATCGTATCTTGGGCAGGCATTGAGGGCCCGTTCGACGTTCTCGTTTCTTCTTTTTTGTCGGCAGGGGACTCCTCTGTAGGTCCGTGAACGTTTATGAGAGTTATGTTCTTAAACTTGCCTCGCACGCGAAGAGTGCATAGCCTTTCATTTATTGCATTAAAGCCGATTATGGCAGGCTTCAGTTTTTGGCTGACTAGAAAGTTTACCCCGAGCACATGGTGTTTTGCATGACAGCTGTAATAAATGTCATACTCTTTTCTTTGAATAACACCACTCCCCGTCCATCTTATTTCTTGAAATGCTGTTATGCCAGCCTTATATTCGGACAGGGCATCGGATAGCTGCTGTGCAGCTCGAGCTCTGTATAGTGAGCGGACGTTCCATGAGAAAGCCATTTTCGTTTCCGTGGTCGTCGTCGTGTATCCGGTCCATATCCGACTTGTTAAATTTGCCATAAAAATTCATTTTTACGGGCCTGGTTATTAGTCTTGCGCCAACCTTACTCAGGATGTCGCTCCATGCATTGGATCACTACTTGGCGGGTGCCAAAGGGGTGTCACGTGGAGACTGCATATCAACTTGTATTGAATAGGGACAATGATCGTCATGGTCTTCGTCGGGTTGAAAGCAATCAGTAACTTTGCCCTGTATGTTCGCACCCACCCCCCCGATTAATTAATTTCTTTAATATAAATATCGCACGTTGACTAGGGCAAGTTTTTTAAATATCTTTAACACTCAAAGTCGGCTGGAAGACAAGTGTGAAGAAAGGAGATGTCGATGTACATTTAAAGCCACAAGATTGCAATGGCGAAAAAATACAAGGTGTCCCAGTAAGTTCGCGAGATTGCTGAGAACAATGCGGGCAGTTCTCAGAAATTTTACATACGCTCAGAAGAGTGCCAGCAAAAAAATGTGGACCACAATTAAATGACATTTTATTTCTCGACGACAAAAATTAGAGGTTTCTCGATCATATTCCGGAATCTACATACATCATCATCATCATCATTATCGGCACTACAACCGGGAACCGGTCTTGGCCATATTTAGCAAGTCCTGAGGCTTGTTAAATTTTTCCATAATGATATGTTTTTTTCCGGGCAAGGTCATTAGTCTTGTGCCAGAGGCTCCCTGTCGGGAATCTACATACATAGAATGGCAAATAAGTTTCGAGACTGGCCATCGAAAACATTGATGTTTTTGAAAAACGATTTTTCCATTTAAGGTATCCGCTTCTAACTTCAAAACCGTTGTTACAATAGTGTGTAATTGCCTCTAGGACTCGTGTTATAGCTGTACTGATGGTGGTATATCATTGGAAAAACGTCCTTTCGAATTCATTTGCAATCTTCGGAATAGAAAGGAAGTCACATGGGGCAAACCAGGCGAATAGCGCGAATGATTCAACTCAGACTTGATTTCGAGGTAACACTCGACAAACACAGTGATTTTTGGTCATCCATCAAAGTGTACAAACAAGCAAAACAAATTCTGATTACCCAGCCGAATATGGTGTGCTGCGCCATCATTTTACTATCGGGATCCATCAGTCGTCCATCGCGCAGGATCTGGAAGATAGTGTCCGAACCCAGCAACAAGTCAATGGGTCTTGATTTGTGGAATAGCGGGTCGGCCAACGTCAGCGATGAAAAGCTTCTCCAGTCATGTTCCAGTGACCTTGACGGCAGATCCGAAGTCAATTGTCCCATCACCAATGCCGTTATCCGAATACTTGATTCCCCTGTTCGGCCTTTCAGCAGCATCTCGACCTTTCCTCGGCTGAGTTGTGGATTCGCTTCCCCTATGCCACTTATCTTCACCTTCGCCTGCGTGCGTCGCAGGCCCAACTGCTGAATGAATGATTCTCGGACTAAGGATGTGGTCGAGCCTGAGTCCAGCAGCACCCGGCAAGGAACCAACTGGTTCCTGTCGTCCATCACCGTTACTATTGCTGTAGGTAGTAGTGAATCCTGGGTTTGTACTGTCGCGCAAGATCCCTCTGATGGTCCAACCTTTGGTGATAACGTCGGAATATCTACCGATTGATGCAGCAGGGTGTTGTGCCGCCCGTTACACTCTCGGCAGTTCCCTCTCTCACATTGGTTAATGCTGTGTTCTGGACTGAGGCAATTTCTGCATAGCCCTTGACGGTGGACAAACTGATCTCGCTGTAGAGCTGAGAGATTCCTGAATGAGCTGCATCGGAACAATGGATGCGGCTGCGTACATCTGGGACACTTAGCCGTCGCTGCTGATGTGATTGCCGAGTACGCCTTCCCGGGTGGGCCGGCTGCTACACCTCTGTCCCGAACAAAGTGACCCTTTGAATAGTTCTTCGCTGTCGGGAGGCTCTCTAGCTCAGTGAGGCGGGCTTCCAGGAATTCAATCAGCTCCTCGAATGTCGGCATCTCGTTCCTGCTGGTTTCTCGAGCCCATAGCTGCCTAGTCTCACTATCGAGTTTCTCGACTGTGGTGAAAACTAGCCAACAACTCCAGTGCTCCACTGGTAGCTCCAAGGCTCGCAAAGCCCGAACCTGCTCGAAGAGGCCGTTGATGAATCTGCGGAACTCCGTAGCACCTGGTAATTGCATAGCTGGAATCGTCATTAGTGCTCGTAGATGGGTCTCCACGATGAGCTTCTTCTTGTCATAGCGCGAGACCAGTGCAGCCCAGGCCTCCAGATAGTTTGCCGCCGTGACCGGAACATTGCGAACCACTGATAGTGCGTCCGCTCTTAAAGAAGTCCGGAGAAATTGGAATTTCTCGACTGCTGATAACTGGGTGTTGTCGTGGATGAGTGGTTGGTACAGGTTTAGGAACGTTACCCACTGCTGGTAGTCCCCATCGAAGGTAGGCACGTCGATATGCCTCAATTTGATCGGTCGGGTTGCGGTTCCAACGGTGGAATCTGTTGCTGTCAGGTCTGTTGACCGGGTAACCAATTGTACCACCAAGCTGTTCATGAGCGTCTGGCTGGAATTTAGTGTGTCAAGCAACCTCTCCATTCCTGGTTGCTCTGCTGTTAGCGTTGGAGTAGTTAACGGTCCCAGGGTGTCTCCTGAAGTATCCAATGCGGTGGCGCCCGTGCTTGTTGACACGTTCAGACGCTGGGTGAGTCTGCCTTGCAGCGAAAAGTATCGCTCCTCGTTCTCCCTGTCGATGTCCGGGTCCGGGTCGTTCTCCTCGATGCTTACCTGGAGGCGCTCAAAGGATTTAAACGCGTCTTCCAGCTTGCTTAGTCTGCATGCGACTTCCTCTCTGGTCACTTCATTCGCCTTGGCCGCGAACTCCTCCAACCGCGTGAGGAATCCCTTAAGGACTCCTCGTCTTCGTTTGCTTGCCGGAACAGTCTGATCCGCGATTGCCTTGCTTGGTGAATCACTGGTAGCCATTGTGGTTTAGCTGACTTCCTTTCGATGCTTGCGGATCGAAATTGCTACTAGGTACTTGAATCCGATGCTTGTGGATCGGCTGTAGCTTACGCAACTGAGTGCGCTGCTGTTTGCTACTGGCTGGTTAGGCTGCACGACCGTCTGCCTGCTTGGTCGCAGCGGGTGTGCTTCAATGCGTTGTAGTTGAAACGCTTGGATCCCACGTTGCACAGCTTGTGTTGTCCAGTCGGCAGCTGCTGTGTTTCCCTCGATGACTTGCTCCGGGTCGAAGGACCAATTTGTAACCTAGCTTTATTACTTTCGAAAATTTATTCTTAACCTTTAAATATAAAACAATGCAATCTGTTGATCTCTTTATAAATCCTGGTGTGCAGCGTTTGACTGCTTGACTTGTACTGCCACCAACTCCACAACTGCCGCTGGTTATATTCGCTTTTTTGTCTCCTTTCCCTCGTTCGCATGTTGTCACAGGAACAAGGAGCCAGAGTATAAAATGTGCGATGCTCAGTCTGCCAGTCGGCAGTCGTGTGCTGCTAGTCGGCCGTCGTGTGCTGCTCCGTCTCCAACAGGTGTTCTCTAACTACTTGGATGGTAGGGATGGTAGGAAAGAAATCATATAAGACCGGTAGGTCTTGGGTGCAGTAGTAAACGCAGATCACGTCTTTGGCGTCTGATGATCTGCGCTTTGGTCGGTGCGTGTGTATGTTTGTGCCGTCTTGTACTGTGCGTCCGTGTGTGTGTGGTTTGTTAGCAGTAGACCCTGTGGGGTGGGTCCAGGAAACCTCTATTATAGAAGGGAATGCTGTTGGAAAGGGTGCTTTCTTCAGTTTTGTACTGAAGAAAAAATTGTGGCGGTCGGATCCGAAAAGATCGAGAGAGAGAAGGGTCAAGAACGCAAGACTCCTGTACAAGTAGGTTCTCCCTGTTCTGAATGCTTTCGAGGTACTTGTATGCTAATTGTAGCAAGTACTCGTTGATAGGGGTAATGGAGGGACCTTCATATAGGTGAGAGTTGGGGTAATGGCGACCATCAGGCCTTTTAGAGTGATTGGTACATCATCTGAGGAGTTTCCTTTTGAAAACTCGAACTCTTTCCATTTGAGCCGAAGATATGCAGGACCATATGGGAAAGGCATACGATATTCCAGATCGGGTGAGCTCTTTGTAGCAGAGAAGCTTAACTTTGGTGTCAACTTGTTGCTTCACTTTAAGATATTGTGCAGTTGTGCTTAGACCGACCGAGGCCCCTTTGAAGAATGTGGGTCACATGTGTGATGAAATTCATTTTTGGGGTATAAATGACCCCAAGATTATTTAATCGTAGTACCTCCTATTTTTATTCGGATATTCTGTGAATATCGAGAAGTAGGTTGGGAGTGTTTATTACTCAGAATTATAGCTATTGCTTTAGATGAATTAATTCGAACTTTCCAACGACTGTGATATTGATACAGTTCGTCCAGGTGACGGTTGAGTCGATTTGTTGCGAGTTTAGGACTTTTGGATGACGTGGACACTAGGACGGCATCCGCATAGCATATCTGGATTACTCTCCCGTCCATAGGGCGAGGAATATCCGAGGTGTACATATTGAACAAGATGGGACCTAGAATGGGGCCCTGTCGTACGCCTGCAGCGGCGTGGAAAGCTCAGCAAAGCTTTCCATTCACTCGAACTTGGAAGGTTGTGTTTCGAACGAACTGGTAGATGATACTACATAGCGTTCTACTGAAGCCAGTATTCAATAATTTAAAAACGAGACCTTCAATCCACGTCGTGTCAAATGCCTTTTCAATGTCCAGGCTCACCGCAATGGTGGGTTCCTTACGAGTATTAAAGAGCCACACGCAGACGTGGTTTTGAAATATATTGGGAGCCATAGTGGTGCTGTGCGCTCTTCTAAATCCAAATTGGAAGTCAGGTATTAGGTTCCTGGCACTGATAAAGTTATATAATTTCTTGTATGTGATTTTTTTATATATTTTGCTGATGCAAGTGAGGAGCGAGATAGGGCGAACGCTTGAGTGGTAATACGCTGGTTTCCCAACTTTTGCTATTGAACAAATAATAGCGTGCTTCCAAGCTTGGGGGTATACCCCATGTTGTAGGCATGGTTAAACAGAATAGAGAGCTTTATAAAGAATAAAGCAGAAAGCCTTCGCAACAAGTGGTACGACATGTTGTCGATACCGGGTGACTTCTTAGGGTTTCGAGATTTATCTAGGTTCTGTAGGGTGTTTGGAACGATGAAACCGTGACCATTATCACGTGTGTCATCGAAGTATGCACTGTTAGTTGGGTTAAAGACAACAATTGGCTCGTTGAAGTTGCTTAATTTATTGCGAACTAATGGTTGTATTAGCATGCGGGTTCCCATCCTCGAGAGTGAGCTTGTGATTATTTTCAAAGGTCTCTCCACTGATGTTTGCTTTATTTGTGTCATTATTGACAACAACACCGTTGGGGATGATAGGGTCTGTGATACGAGAAGTGTCACATATCTTTTTAACGTTTTTGTAAATATTCTGGTCCATCTGAATACCTTTCAGTTTGTCTTCAAATTGTCGGCTACGAGTGTTTTGGGTTCTGTGTTTTATAATCATCATCATCATCATCGGCACTACAACCGGGAACCGGTTTTGGTCTTATTTAGTAAGTCTTGAGATTGTTAAATTTTTCATAATGATTTGTTTTTTTCGGGCAAGGTCATTAGTCTTGCGTCAGAGGCTCCCCGACGGGGAATCGAACCCCGGTCTCCCACGTGACAGGCGGGTATACTAACCGCTATACTATCGAGGAGCCCTCTGTTTTATCAGTGTGCCAATATTGTGAATGACTCTTTGAATCCCGAAATTTATCCAGAACATCCAAGCTACTACTGTACAAGACCATGGCCTTACCAGCACTCATGTATGGATCCGAGACCTGGGTGCTCAATAAAAGGCAATCTGAACTCTTAGCCGCGTTCGAAAGAAAGGTTTTAAGGGGAATTGTTGGCACCGTATCTGAGAGGGGACGATTCCGGACACGCTACAACCATGAGTTGTACGCAATCTACCTTGAAGCTAATGTTGTAAGAAAAATCAGGCCTGGTAGACTCCGGTGGGCGGGACACCTAGCTCGAATAAGGGAAGAGTAGCCTGCCCGGAAAGTCCTTTGTGGCAGGATGTATGGAAGGAGACAGCGTGGCAGACCTTGTCTGCGATGGAGGGATGGCGTAGACCAGGACGCCCAGAGCCTGGGAGTGCTAAACTGGATCACATCGGCCCGAAATCGGGACCGATGGAGAGACTTGCTAAATAAGGCCAAGACCGGATCCCGGCTGTAGTGCCGATGATGATGATGAATATTGTGAATAATGGATTGCAATAATGGTTCCCTTTGCGTAAAGCGGTGACGATATCTCATTCTGCAGAGGTTTTTACTCTCCCGGATGAGACGAAAAATGTCAAAAAGTCATTGGGAATCTGATAAATCTTTTCAAGTTTGTACTTCGGGACATGAGTCTTCGAAGTTTCAACTAGAATCTCGTGAAGTTAAGTTGCAGCGTTATGTATTTTAACCGTCGTTAGGTTTCTGGCAACGGGAAGAGAGAGTTGGTGGAGTTTTTCTTCAACGAGGCATTGAAGTTGCACCAAATTGTGCCCTCATAATCTGGTATGTATCTAATATGAGCCCGGGATTTTCGATAGCTGCGAATGAACGTAGTCACAGCTTTGTGGTCAGATACACGACGTTATTTGGAGTGATTCGGGGAAGTAAGTCTTTGGACACAAAAGAGATACCCATTAATTCATCCATTCATTTTATTCAGTTAGTAAATATAAAGTTCTGTTTATATAGAAAAATCTCCGAAGCCTAGAATTGAGTTGCCTCGCGTACCAACCGTAGGTGCGACTATTTCTAAATTGAGGGCATGAGTGTTTTCGGTGTACCACTGGTACAATTTTTGACCAGAGAGTGGTTCAAGTGGGGATTTCTGGAGATAAGATCGCCGCTTATGATGAAGGGTGTGTGGGGGTGAAGAAGTATGTGTGCCGGTCAGGGGCATGGATTCTCTATCACCCACCAACGATTTCTTCTCCATTATTGTCACCGAAAATTCCAGCACCAAAAGGAAAGAAATGAAATGCACTGTTGTAGTTTAAATAGTTTTTATCGTTCTTTATTGGTTATTCAATGATTCCATATGCACAAAAAATTTAATAAAATTTAACTGCTTTCTTGAAGATAATTAAACCGGGTGTTCGTGGCAAATATGTAATTGCAAACAGTCTATTTTGATAGGCAACGCGTTTCTCTTTCTCAATTGACTAACGGGACACTACGCTCGTCTGAAAACACTACTCTTAGGTTCTGACTCCAGCGTCGGTAGTTGAATAACGACTGAATGGTATTAGGGATGAAGATTGGGATATTTGATTTGCACAACGATCGGCCAATGATTTACGCTTATCGAGGTGGAAAAAAATACTTGCGTATTCGTTCGACGTCGATGGGCGTAGAAAGGATGATAAAATCAAAAGGGAAAACGTGATAACGCAGGGTTGATCTGGGTTGGTGTGCGTGTATTAATGCAGCCTCCGAGGGTGTTCCACTGACCTAGTGCGGTGACTGTGGTGATCTCGGAGTGCATTGAACTATGGAAAGACAGAATTACGAAGGAGAGGGAAATGTAATTGGTGCTATTCACCTGTGAACAGAGATCATTGATCCCCAGCGGATAGAGTGTCTGGGGAAAGTCGTTAGGAATGCGGTAATTACCCAAGACATTGGATGATGATGCAACCGCGTCATTTGAATCGACTTGGTTGTTGCTAACCAATATGAATGCGATTTCCGGTGGAAATCTCATGGTTAGGGTAATGGTGTTGCCGTATGGCAGAAAGGTAGCTGAATTCAATTATGCATTATCCGCATAGAATGATGAATTCAGCTATGCGTCCATTTGGGAAATATGATATTTCAGGTGAATAGCTTGAACGGTGGGGTAGGGGTTGATGTAACGCACTGTTAGCGGTCGAAATTAGGTTAGGATTGTGGGTTGGTTCTCCATGTAATATAGAGAACCCCTACAGGTGTATGCCCCGAAGACCATCTTACTAATTTGTCGATATCTTCGGGATTAATGGGACCATAATTGGTTTTATGCAAGAGGTATATGGAGTATATATTTTGCTCTGCCATTATTAGCTAGATACAGTTCAACCCCGGAGAGCTCTATGGACTCAGAATGTGGGAGGTGAATAGCTTCATGGCGAATTTCGCTATTGACTAGTATACAGGCGCCACCTCCGTTGATGGTGGGGCCTCCAGCGAGGGTTGTGATCATCGAAACCAAGATGCATTGCGTATTTATATAAAATCTCGTCGAGATTTGTCTAAGTTACTTAAAAATTCCTAGAAGAGCAGACAAGATTTGTCATATGTTTCAATTGGAATACATTTCTAATGAATTGTGAGGGAATTTTGTTAAATAATCTCCCGGAAGTTATGATCTGAAATTCATTTGAAGATACGCATTTCATAACATTGGGATTTTTGGAATTTGTATTTATACATTGTAATGTACTTTCCGGGATAAAAGATGTGTTCCACGCAACGTATGCGAATAGAGTGGCCTTTATTATAATGAAGTTGTTATGTGTTATACAACACTAATACCATTAGTACTGAATTCGGTACTAGATTTTTTCTGTTTCTTCTGACGTATATAATATGTATATATATATATATATGTGTATATATAATCCGCTATTCTTAAAGTTGTTTATACTAAAATATGTTTTCATGTACATTGTTTAACTATGAAAGTTGACTTATTATATATAAAAATTAAAGGAATAAAATTCAGATTCAATGATGTAAATAAAATTGCGTAATTAACATGAAAATTGTTTAAATGACAATGGGAAACAGATAATCATTTGGCAGATCTTGTTGTGGATCCGCCATAAGCTGCGTGCTCTATGCGATTGTAGCGCCGGACCGGGCGTTACGAGTAAAAGGCAAATGAATTCACACCTTAATGCGCTCGCTCTACTTCTGACAGTTGTACCAGACCAAGCGCGCCCTTTGCTACAACATGACGTAACACTTGAATTGTTTTTACACTAATCATTATTAAGTTCCCTTTTAATAAATAATATCGTTCGTACGAGGAGTCGCCCGTTCATTTCATTTCCTGCTACAACAGGAGTCGAGAGACTAGTTACTTTCGCCGGAACATCTCAAAATTAAAATCCTCGCCGAAAGCGCGACGAGAAGACAACGCATTCAAGCCGAAGACCAAGCAATGTTCGCGAGAAAAGGAACGCCGAATTGGAAGAGGACTACGAACAAAGCGTCGAACAAGCCCGTCGATAAATCGGATGATCAACGTACCGCGGACCATTCAAATACAAATGCCATATATGTCGCCAAATCGGTCACAAGGTCATAAAGTGTCCGGAGAAGGCCGAACGAAACGCGAAACATCCCGAAAACAAAGAAAAAGCCGCCATCGGCGAAGATTCTTGCTTTGGAAGGAACGTAAGAAAAACGATGTGGTGTCTCGATGGTGGATGCACATCCCACCTATGCTACGACAAGGACGTATTCGAACAAATCGCAAGTGCTGGAAATTTAAAGATTAATCTGGCAAATCATGGCTCCATCGACGTAAAAGCGAAAGGAACCGTAAAAATCGCGGCATCTGACGGAGACACGACTCGGCTCATACGTCTGGAAAACGCACTGCACGTACCCGACCTGCATAACAATCTCGTCTCGGTCGCGAAGATCACGCACGCCGGAAACAGCGTGACGTTCACGCGCGAAGGAGCTACAATCAAAAGCAACCACGGATCTACGATCGCACTAGCAGATCGGAAAGGAGATCTCTATTTTCTCCGTGAATCCGGAAAAGAATCGATCTGCACCCTGTTGACGGGAACGCGTAAGCCTTTAACAACGGTTTGGCACGAGACATTCGGCCACTTTAACTGGCGCGATCTCTTGGAGATGAGTAAAAGGGGGATAGTGTCCGGACTTGACTTAGAAGACGACGGAACCACAAATACGTGCGAGATTTGTTCGGAAGCGAAGATTACCGCGCTGCCCTTCGGAAAGAAAACGCACCCAAGCGGAAAATTATTGGACATCGTCCATGCCGACGTATGCGGACCGATGAGAGACGAATCAAGGGGCAAAGCTAGGTACTTCCTCACGCTAACCGACGACTACTCTCGTTGGACAGAAGTAAGGTTTTTGCAAAAGAAAGGCGACGTCTTGAAGTTTTTCAAGGAATTCAAGGCTCTCGTCGAAAATCAATCAGGACAAAAAAGTAAATGTATGCAAGCCGACAACGGACGAGAGTTCTGTAACGAAGAATTCGACATATTCCTGAAGGGAGAGGGAATTGCGCGAAAACTCACGACGCCATACACTCCCCAGTTAAATGGAGTAGCGGAAAAGAAAAACCGCACGCTCTTGGAAATGGCGCGTTGCATGTTGGCGCAATCGAAGCTCTCAACCTCGTTTTGGGCAGAAGCGATCGCCACGGCAAACTTTGTAAGAAATCGATGCATTACGAGAACGCTAGGAAGTAAAACTCCTTACGAATTATGGCACGGAAAACGCCCGAACGTGAAGAACATGCGAACTTTCGGAGAGACAGAATATATGTTATGTTGGATTAAACTCCCGGAAAAGGGAAGCTGGAACCGCGAGGTATGAAATGCATTTTTCTCGGATCCGACGAGACGACTCAAGGCTATCGAGTATGGGTATCAAACAAACGAAGGGTAACCACGACACGAGACATCAAATTTACTGATACATAACGAATCGTCATCGTCTTCGTCAAATATGAATCGAGATTCGAATCACAATCCCGAGGGAGTATCACTGCCGAATGTCTTTGAACCACACCTAGGTGGGGACAACGACGAGGAATCGAGAAATGAATCGCAGGAACACGACAACCCGACGAGAGAAAGGGACGAGATCACCGAAACGACCAGAAGAGCTTTGGGTAGACCTAGAAAGATTCTCACCGGACAAACCGGTCACCCGCGAAAATTGTATCGAATCACGCAGGAAGATGAAGATCCTTGCGAATCGAGCGCGGATGAGATCGACCGAAATCTCGACGACGACGAGTCGTACATCTTGGACGGCCTGGAGGCAAATTTAGCCAGTCTTCACTCGGAGGTCCCGTATCGGCAAGCATTGAACGGACCGGACAAGCCATCGTCGAACAAGTCAAGTGCTTAATCAAGAACGATACATGGCTGATCGTGAATCGACCCAAGAATCGCAACGTGGTCGGATGTCGAATGGTTCTCAGGAACAAGTACGACTCGGGCGGCAAGGTCGAGCGAAGAAAAGCACGACTCGTGGCGAGGGGGTTCGCGCAGCGACCCGGGATCGATTTTCATGATACCTACGCTCCGGTCGCTCCCCTGGGATCCATGCGTATGCTACTTGCACTGGCGGTCAAGCACGACCTTAAGGTGCATCAGATGGACATCACGACCGCCTACCTAAACGGTACGATCGAAGAGGAAACATACATGGAATTGCCCGATTTACTCGCAGGATGTTTGAAGAAAATTGTCCCGACACAAGGCAAATCCGATATCGAGAGCCGCGCCAAGGAAATGCTGAAACAGCTTCAGGGTGGCGAAAAGGTTTGTCGTTTGAAAAAGGATTTGCACGACCTTAAACAGGCCGGTCGGCAATGGCATAAGAAATTGAATGGGAAACTCGAAGAATTAAATATGACACCGACGACCGCGGATCCGTGCGTTTATCGCCTCAAACGAGGGGGAGAACCATTGATAATATTGGTCTACGTTGACGAAGTTTTGATATTCTATCGAGACCAGAAGGATCTTGATTTCGTCCGAAAAGGTTTGCGCAGGAATTCGAGATCTGGGAACAGCTCGCTATTGTTTGGGGATCGAAATCGCCAGGAGCAGAAATCAGATCACCATTTCTCAACCAAATTACGTTCGGGAACTACTCTCTCGATTTCGGATGGAGTACTGTAACACCGTCAGTACTCCCGTCGAATCGGCTTCGAGGCTCAAAAAGGACGTTGAAGAAGAAAGATCACCAGGAGGAAATCGGCCTTATCGCGAGCCTGTCGGAGCTCTGAATTACTTGGCGATTGCCACAAGACCGGACATTTCGCATTTTGTCAGTTGTCTCAGTCAATTCAACACTTGTCACGGCGAGGCACACTGGAAGGCGACGAAACGCGTCCTGAGATATCTGAAGGGGACCGCCGACTTCGGAATCACGTACACGAAGAGTATGAAAACCTGGGAAGGGTTTGTTGACGCCGATTGGGCTGGGTGCCCGGTAGATCGAAGGTCGTATACCGGATACGTCTTTAACCTGAGCGGTGCCGCCATCAGCTGGGAGTCGAGGAAACAGCGCACCGTCGCGCTTTCGACCACTGAGGCGGAGTACATGGCATTAACTGAAGCCGTCGGAGCTCAAGCTGTCCGAGTGTGAAAGAGTTCTGGTGATGAACGACAACCGAGGGGCATAACTACTGATCCAGAATCACACGTTTCACGCGAGATCGAAACACGTCGACATCAGGCATCATTTCGTCAGAGACGTCTTGCGCGAAGGTCGACTGGATATTAAGCACCTTCCTTCGGATAAGATGCCCGCGGATTTTCTCACTAAGGGATTGACAAAAGAAAAACATCGGAAGTGTCTTTGCTACAACATGACGTAACACTTGAATTGTTTTTATACTAAACATTATTAAGTTCCCTTTTAATAAATAATATCTTTCGTACGAGGAGTCGCCCGTTCATTTCATTTCCTGCTACAACAGATCTGACAGCTTTACCATTTAAATGCGGACGTAGCTTTCTCCTCCCAACACCATCATTTTGACCATTCGTCTTCTCTTCACCACTCACCGAAACAGAATTCGAAGAACGTGCACCTACCGTCCAGTCTGGATCATTGGCTTTCGAATTGTCGACTGTTAGAGCATCCAGATGAGTCGTATCACCTACCCTTTCATCGGAAACATTGATCACACAGTTGTTTGTCGCGTTGTGTTCACTTGCAGTTGAAGCATTTGCTTCGTGATATTCAGAATCATTGAGTTCAACGGTTTGTTCTCGAATTTGGTCAATGTGACGATTTATTTCTTTATTGCATTTTTAATTTCGCTTTTATCGCCTGGGATTTCCTTTGATAGCCAGTATCTAACCGTAATGATTCTGGATACCGGTTTTTTACCGACGGTGTGCAACCAGAATTTAGCACAACAGATAATTTTGGTTTTAACCACCATGTGTCAGGAAGTGGCCGTGAAAGCATGATACACGCGGGGATGTGACATACGGGCAATAAAGTGGCCGTACAAGCAAGGGATATGTGAGGATATGGCCGTGTGGGCGTGGTACAGGCGGCGAAACGGACCCTTCGCAGGGCGAGGGCTTTGGAAGCTCTTTATCGAGCTTGTGGAGGGAACTCATAGTGTAGCCACAACGTAAGGCAAAGAAATGTTCATGCGTCTGAAAGGATTTACTAGACCATTTAAAAGAATATTTCGAAGTTGTTCAGTTTTCTAGTTAAACAATAAATATTGAAACAATCGTAATATACTGAAACGCTGTGATTTTCGTTCCAGGGTATTATAGATCCGGACACGTATTACATCGCTGTCGAGCCTCCAGTACCACCATACAAAGAACTTCAGGAGATGGAACAATCGGCTATTACAATACAGGTTACCAACGGTCGTCCCATTTCACCGATAACAATATGATTAATCGAATCTATTTTTCAGAAATTATACCGTGGCTATCACACTCGGAAGATGCTGGCTCTTCAATATGTATTAAAAATTATTAACACTACTTTTCCCCGATTAATTAAAATAATATGTTACTCTTTCCAATAGCCTAAAATTAACTTTGAGGAAGTATTGTTTAATATGGCCTTGGTGGCCGTTAAATGTTGTCTTTCACTACGCGATTTGTCATTCTCTTGCAGTTATATGGTGAAAAACTAGAAGATCTAAACAAAGCAGCCACAATGATTCAAGTGAGTTTGATTGTCTTTTACAAAGGAAAGGTAAATTAATGTCAACTTTACTTTTAGGCAAGTTTCCGAGGACATCGAATACGACAATCGGTAAGTTGTATTTTCATCCTTGTTATATTTTTGTATAATAATAACAATAACTACATATTTGCGCGACACTGCATGTGCTCTATAAAATCATGTTGCACATTCGGTAACTTTTTACAATTTCAAAGGAATAAATAGGTAAGTTTATTGCACAACTGTCATAATTGCACATACTGGTCAGTTGAACCTGGATATGTATAGTTGCATGCATGTTGTAAAAGATGTTGGCGCTTAGAGACTCAAATAATGACTCTCGGGAAATTCCTCGGTTTTCATCTTTTTGGCATATACATGACTCGCTCCACTTGTCCCACAACAATTTCCACATGGCCCAGATGTTCCAAACATGTCGAAAAAATGACAACGGATTTATAAAGGATGTCCCAAGGGTATCCCGAAGGTGTCCTCGAAGATGTCCTCGAAGATGTCCTAAAGATGTGCCAGAGGTGTCCCGAATATGTTCCAAAGATGTCTCAAACATGCCCCACAACATGTTCCACAATATATTCCACAACATGTCCTACAATATGTTCGACCGCATGTACTAAAGATGTTTAGAGGTGCCCCAAATATGTTCCAGGGGTGTCCCGAATATGTTCGAAAGATATTCAAAGATGTTCCAAAGATGTCTCAAACATGCCCCACATAATGTTCCGCACTATATTCCACAACATGTCCTAAAACATGTTCGACCGCATGTACTAAAGATGTTTAGAGGTGTCCCAAAAATGTTCCAGTGGTGTCTTTAGGATGTCCCAGAATTGTCCCAGAGATGTCCTAAGGCTGTCACAATTATGTTCCAAAGATATCCCAACTTTGTCTCAAACATCCCCCACAACATATTTTACAACATGTTCCGCAAGATATCTCGCAACATGTTCGATACAATGTCCCACAACATAATCATCTATTATACTGTAGAACATGATAAAGGATATATAGATGTCAAACTTTTCCTGAGGCCTGATTACTTGTTTCTTGACGGCCATGGCATCAGTGACGAGTCGTAAAAAAAATACTGTGGTGGAGTATAACACTAAGGGTTCTCTTTTCCTGAGAAAAATATATACCAATTCAATTCTTCTGTTTCCAAATTGTTACAACCACAGTGTTAGAGGTTAATGAAAGTGCATTGTTCGAAAAACCGAGCCGACCATCCACCGTACAAGGAATGAGATGATGTCGAGGAATAGTAATATGGTAGCATGCGCGTATATTAGTAAAATAAAAATGACATTAAAGTACTGTATAAGCATCACAGTAGAATATAAATAGTATAACAGTAAATCCCATAACCATGAATACTATAAGAGGTAAATTTATAACAATTGCTTGAGTAAGAGAATCATATACAGTATACACATGATGCACAGTATAAGAGTTTATGGTATATGAGATTGCAGTATAAATGTTTGTAGTATAAGTGTTTGCAGCATAAAAGTTTACAGTATACGAGTACATACAGTATAAGTGTTTGCAATATGAGAGTTTGTAGTATAAGCGTTTGCAATATAAGAATTTCCGTTATTTGCGTTTACGGCATAAGAGTATACAGTATAAACATTTTCGGTATAAGAGTTTGCAGTATAACAATTTACAATATAGGAGTTGGCAGTATACCAGTTGTTTAGTATACGAGTTGGAAGTATACGAGTTGGAAGTATAAGAGTTGGAAGTATAAGAGTTTGCAGGATAGGAGTTTACAGTACACGAGTTTACAGTATACGAGTTTGCGATGTACTAAAAAAGGGTTTTTAGTATAAAGGTTTGCTGTGTAAGAATTTGCAGTATATACGTTTACAGTATAAGAGTTTATGATATAAGAGTTTTACCGTATACGAGTTTGGCGTGTCAGAGTTAATAGTATACGCGTGAATGGTATAACACCAGGGACGTATAGCCCTAAACCATGATGGCAGTTGTGTTCAACTTATATAGTCTCATAATAGTATAAATAAAATATCAGTGACACATATTAATCAGTCGTCTCTTGGAAGTCGTTGGGTGCCAATCACTAATTGAGAAAAAAATTGTTCGTTGCGCGAACATATAAAGTCAACTATGCATGTTGTTTTCATAAGCAAATGTCATGATAATGTTCAGAATACGGGTTAATAGTATAAGAGTGAAAAGTATTCGAGTTAATGGTATACGAGTTAATAGTAACTGTATAAATAGCATACAGATGAACTGTATAAAAATGAACGATATAAAGGTGAATAATATAAAAGGGAATATTATCAGGAGTAGCTCCTGGATAGTATAGTGGTTAGTATACCCGCCTGTCACGCGGGAGACCGGGGTTCGATTCCCAGTCGGGGAGCCTCTGGCGCAAGACTAATGACCTTGCCCGGAAAAAACAAATCATTGTGGAAAATTTAACAAGCCCCAGGGCTTGCTAAATAAGGCCAAGACCGGTCCCCGGTTGTAGTGCCGATGATGATGATGATTATCAGGAGTAATGATTATAAGGGTGAAAAATACAAGAGTGAATTGTATTAGAGTGAGTAGTGTAAGAGTGAATAGCATAAGGATAGTAATAGGTGTGCAAACGGCTTTTTTTTGTCAAATTCAGCTTTATTGGAAACGATACTTCTTATACAAAGATTAATAATTGAAATATTAGCCATTGCTATCTTTTTTTTACACTAACGTGCGCAGAAAAGGGGATTTTGAAGTACCCTTAAATGTCAGAGCACGGTGCGAGCGGATGGAGAGGAAGTGTATAAGGAAAGGAGGTATCGATGTATATTGGTCTTGAATGCCTGGACATTACAACGACGAGGAAACACTTTTTTTTTAATTTAAGATACTTCTCTCGGGAGAGGCGAACCTATAGCGTCGAGTGGGCGCCCCGAGATGCCACCATATAACCGTTGCAGTTCTTTTTGAACAGTTGCAGGTTGTAACGCTCCGGGAACACTCGCGCGGGGAGGGAGTTCCACAGCTTCCCCGCTCTGTAACAGAACGAGTCCTGATGCAGGGATGTTCGCACCATCGCGAGATGAACCGCAAATTGGTGCAATCCGTCGGATTGTGTTGTAGAGCGTATATAAATAAAATTGCGCAGAACAATACCACGAATCTCCGAAAAAAAGTAGCCGTGATAATATCTGTAAAACAGACAGAGGTCGGCTATGCGCCTTCGATATGATGGCGACTGTAGTCCCGATGCCAGCGCCGTGTCCCCGATCAGGCGGATCGCTCGTCTCTGTATGCTCTCAATTAGGTCGAGGGTATGTTTAGGAGCAGAGCTTCCAAACACGAGAGCAATATTCGAGCACTGGGCCAATTTTGGATTTATATGGGAGAAGAAATTGAGCCGGAGTAAAATATTTCTTGGTTCTAAGAAGATAGCTCAGTTTTCCTGAGGCGGACCTGGCGATGTTCGACACTTGTTTATGCCACGATACATTCCCGCAGACCGTGACGCCGAGCAATTTCAAGTTTTCCCCAGATTCGAGGGCCTGAACATTCATCATCAGCAGTGGAACCGATGATCCACTTTTCTTTATGAGTGTTGTATACTGTGTCTTTGTGGCATTGAAGTCGACGAGATTGGTGTTTCCCCACTGCAGGACCTTATCCAGATATCGATTCAGAGAGTCGATCTGGCTAAATCTTTGTTGGCGCGACGTTGACGCACTAATCGGTCAATCACTCGAAAAAGAGGAAACAAGCGTACTATCATCCGCGAAAGTGAACACTTTGTTATCCGTTAACTCCAATAAATCATTTATGTGAAGCAAAAACAAGGTTCGAGCCAAAATAGAACCTTGAGGCATCACAGAATTAACAGGATACAGATTCGAACACTCGCCGTCTAGAACAACCCGAACCGCTTGATTTTTGAGGAAGCTCTTCGTCCAGTCGCAAAGCTGCTGGGGAAGTCCGTATGAACGAAGTTTGCTCAGCAATGCCTCGCGACAGATGCGGTCAAAAGCCTTAGAGATATCCAATGCGTCCGCCCTTGACTCACCATGCCCCTCAATCGCAGATGTTCATATTTCGGTTATAAGGGTCAAAAGGTCTCCCGTGGACCGCCTGCCACGGAACCAGTATTGACGATCATTTAGAAGTCCGTTGTACTCCAAATACTTGATTAACTCGGCGTTGATGACCTTTTCCATCATCTTAGATAACATACACAGTAATGCTATCTGCCGGTAATTTTGTGGGGGACACTTTGCCCCCTTTTTGGGATTGGCGGAACTTGAGCGATTTTTCAGCAGGCAGGAAAGGTCCTTCGTGCATAATATAAGCGAAGGTCTGCCAAGAACCGGCGATAGTTCTGGAGCACAGTTCTTAAGGACTATTGCTTGTATTCCGTTCGGACTGGTTGCCTTCCTTTAATCCAGTGTAGAATGCGTTGAATAGTACGCGGGGGGAACCTCACATCCCGGAGTAAAAGAGGAGGAAGCGAGTTACTGCTGACAGCCATTGCCATTGACAATAAGGGACGCGAACCATTCGGGCACTGTAGGACTTTATTGGTCACTCTGTCGTTGTAAGCCTTCTTCGTGGTATCAATCGCCTGATTGCACGCGTTTCTGATTCTAACGAAATTCGCTCTGTTCACCTCGGTGGCATTAGAACGCTATTGTGTAAAAGCTCTATTTTTTGCTCACATTTTTTATCAAACCAAGATTTATCAAATGAACTTCGTTTGATGGAATGCGGAATGTAAATCTCCATCCCGAGAAGAATAATCTCTGTGATCGACTCCGCGCATGGGTTAACATCGGAGTTTCCAAAGCACACCTCTGACCACGGGAAGGATGCGAAGAAATCTCGCAAATCGTCCCAGTTGGCAGCCCCATACCTCCATACATGGCGAAGCTGGTTAAGCCGGTTATTCGCTTGAAATCCAAGTAGTTGTGGGACAGATACCAAACAGTGATCTGAGTTTCCCAGTGGTGCAGCAATCTCCATGATATAAATGCTCAGATGTTAAAAATAGATCCAGGGTGTTCGCATAATCACCTCGGGTATCCGGCACCCGCGTGGTTTCCTTCACGAGTTGAGTCAAATTGCGGCTAACAGCGAACATCTCCGCCGGCCTCCCAGCCTCGTCGGTTCTGTGAGAGTGCACCAACCAGCCGGAATTGTGGACATTAAAATTGCCATGGACGACAATTTCAGAAGCCGGGTAGGTGATCCAATCGACGTGACGTGAAAGATGTTCGAAAAATATCGTTGGTCGATCATCATTCGGGGAGTGGTGAGGACAACAAAGAAATTTAACAAAATTCCTCAGCACGACCCTCAACCAGATGATGTCCACGTTATTGGGTTCTAACTACTCCGTCCTCTGGCAAGCCAGATCGGACCGCGTGAAGACGCAGACTCCGCCCTTAAAACGGAATCTAGAATGTAAGTCGTATCCTGAGCAAGGGAGATAGGCCGAATCAGTTGACGAATCGACCTGGGCTTTGGTTAGGGCAATGATATCAGGTTTCGCTGCTTGCAAATATTGGTGGACGGCGTATACATTCGTATTGGTGAAACCGATGCAACCCAATGTTACAAAATACCGTTATCAGCCGAACGTCGACAAAGCCTTGAGAATTAACCCGATTACGCGATGAGGAATTTCTTAAAGTTTCTTTCTTAACTTAAAGTGATCAGGTAGAGCATCCCATATTCGTGTCGTTCGGCTAAAAATGATTCTCTTTAATTCTGGAAGTTCAAAGAATTTAAACCTTTTCCCTAATATGTGAATGTTTCGTTGTTTGTTTATGTTTATTTGTGCGCCTGAAGTTGACTTTCAGCGGAATTCCCATCAAAATGCTTACGCCTACGAAAGGCAGGCACGTGGATAACAACGAAACGACACTGGCAATATCAAAGTAGCGATTTTTTTAACACTAACGCGCACACAAAGAGGATTTTAAAGTATCCTTAAATGTTAAGGCACAGTGCGAGCGAATGGAAAGAAAGTGGATAAGGAAAGGAGGTGTCGATGTATAGTGGTCTTAAATGCCTGGACATTACAACGAACGAGGAAACACATGATCAGGTAGAGCATTTCACATTCGTGTGGCTCGGCTAAAGAATGACTCTCTATGGTTATTTGTGTGCCTGAAGTTGACTTTCAACGTGAACTGATGCGCGTTCACAGATTGACGGATATCGCGCGAAAATGTCTGAGGAGGCGAAACACATTCAGCGAGTTTAGTTGAGCAACGACCGTGGTAATACCTATAGAAAAGAGATAGGCATGATACGTTGCGCCTATGTTGTAACGACGGAATTGATCGATTTACGGCTGGACCCCAATAAGTTGCACTGCTGGTTTTTGCATCCTATCGAGCACGTATAGTGCTGTTTTGGATGCGCCTGACCAAATATGGGAGTTGAACTCCATTTTCGATGAATGTATGCCTTGTAAATAGTGGCCAGGTTGGACGGAGTGAAGTATTTTATGCATCTCTAAAGGAACCCCAAACATTTGGCCGCACTTTTCGCAGCTTCAAATATGTGGACGCTCGAATTAAGAGTCGACTTAATTCGAGCGCCAAGGATTGATAGTTCCTTGGCTTCGTCAATGCACTGTCGCCTTCGACGACAAGAGGCAGCACTGACTTTTTATGGCATTGAATTGTGCTCGGTTAGATAATCCCACTTGATATATCTTGTTGAGTCGGAATTCAATGTATGAAGCATAAACTGCTGATTGGTAATGACATTCGAAGAGTTTGGTCGGGAATGTTCATATGAGTATGAGAAACTCAACGTGCTATCATCAGCAAACGAGTGAATTGGGTTTTGAATAATTGACAAGAGATCATTTATAATGATGAGGAAGAGAGTGGGTGAGAAAACCGAACCCTGGGGAACACTTGCATTCATTTGATGGGAAACAGATTTTACACCATCAAGAACCACTTGAATTGAACGGACAGAAAGATAGTCTCTTATCCATTGGATAAGGGAATTGTCCGCTCCATATGAGTGTAATTTTGACAA
The DNA here is from genome assembly GCA_963931805.1 of Microdon myrmicae. Taxonomy (NCBI): domain Eukaryota; kingdom Metazoa; phylum Arthropoda; class Insecta; order Diptera; family Syrphidae; genus Microdon; species Microdon myrmicae. The sequence continues at coordinate 116,813,725 of OZ007500.1, read as the reverse complement.
AAGGTCTGGATGCCAAACTCTGTCGAAGACTTTTGAAATATCCAATGCGACTACCTTTCTTTCACCGAGGTAGTGGATGGAATGGCTCCACTTCTTGGTAAGGTACACCATCAATTCTACTGTGGACCTGTTGCTACGAAAGCCATATTGGCGGTTATTGAGGAGGTCATTTTATATTCCAGATATTTCAACAGTTGACGGTTGATAAGTGATTCTATTATCTCCGAGAGAATAGAAGTTATTGATATGGGTCGATAAGAAGAGAGGGACGATTTGTCACCCTTTTTTGGGAATTGGCTGGATGTTCGCTGACTTCCATCTATTTGGGAAATGTCCAGTAGAATAAGACAACTGGTAAATATCTAAAGTCTTTTTATCGGGTAGATGATGAATACCTTTGCGATAGCAACTTGATGGTTTCAAAGAAAAATAGTGACCAAGCCATTTGTGCACATCTTCAACTTTCGTAAACCGCTGGTCTCTCAAATAAGACGACATCGATCTGAGCAAGTGGTAATCAGGAGTCTGGAGAATACGTCGCATACTGGACAAGTTCCTTGCCTACCGAGAAGTTTGGGTCCTGGGTTGATTTTGCTGTATGTGGACGAGCATTGTCATACAGCAACATCATTTGGCGCCTTTCTTGGCCCGTAAATGGATTTTTTCCTCTACAGCATCACTTAGTTCGATCAATTGGGCCTGATAACGTTCAGCTGTAACAGCTTAACCAGGTTCCACAAGCTCGTAGTAAATGACTCCTTTCCCATCCCATCAGACACAGAGTAACACTTTCTTGACATGAATATTCGGTTATGCATGGGAGTTGATGGCTGCCCTGGATCAATCCATGCTTTTCTACGTTTAGGATTGTGGTAAAAAATCCACTTTTCATTACCCGCAACGATTTTGTGCAACAAATTTCTTTCCTTTGTATCGAGGAAGCAGATGGCAACTCTTCGTTTCTTGCTTTCTTCCGTTTGTTTGAGTAATCCATTTTCCTTCCTTCTGTATCTTTCCAATTGCCCGCAATCGAAGTGATATTGCTTGGTGAAAAACTCCCAACTCTTTCGCAAACACTTCTTGAGTTTGTCATGGATTTTCATCCAGTAAAACTTAAAGTTCTTCGCCGCCAATTTGTTTTTGTGTGCATCTAGACGTGGAGTGTCCTCAAGACTAAAATTTCCTTCTGTTGGATTTATTTTTTGTGTGCGGCCGCGTCGTTGACGTGCTTCCCTAGGGCTAGTTGTTGGGTCCTGAGGTGGCGGCGTTGTTAGCGTGCTTCGCCTCTTTACAGGGAGTCCCCTGATAATCGGCCGCGGGATGTCCAGAATAATTAAATCACGCGCGACGAGCGCGAGCTCCCTTTCGTATATCTTGCGTAAAACAAACGTCCGGCTTTTACTTGGGATTGTAATCCCTTTTTTTTTATTAAAATTTCTTTTGAATATTTTATTTTCGGACCCGGATGGTATGTGGCCAGGGGTTCGGAATTTCAACTGATCTATTTACAGTTTGTTGGCCATAGGTTCGGCGTCTGAGATCCAACTGATCACGAAATTGAAATTCACTCCCCTTTTATAGAATTTTTAGTTGAGAATTGTCAACTATTTTATGGTCAAAATTCCCAGAAACACACATAAGAGTTTGTGTTTCAATTTGAGTTGTGTTCTGGGAATTTGTTAGAGGCTTTAGTTGGATGGGTTCTAGGAAGGGAAATCATGAAGTGCGTTTTGAATTTAGCATTTCATGGTTTTTTAGGAATTGAGTCAATGTACGATGAATTAACTTTTGGTTAAATTCGTTGTACATGGGACTCAATATGGGATTTGAAATGAAGCAATGGAAAATTTGGGATTTGGGTTTTTTATGTGGAATTGAATCAATGAGTGATAAATTAACTTTGGGTTAATTTATTGCTCATATGATTCAATATGAAATTAGGAAATTTAGGAATTGATAATATTGGGGATTTGGATAGGGGTAGCGATTTAGGATCGCTACACTTCATTAAATCTTGCAAATTACTTTTTAACTATGACACACAGAATGCTTATAGCGTTTGCGACGATAGTGAAGGGCATGTGATTCGCATCGACGCAACCACGGTTAGAATCACTAAAAGATGGAACCAAAGCTCAACGAATCAGGCCACTCCCGCGCGTAGGAATTCGATTTCTAAACTCAAGTACATTCGACTGATGTAGAAATGCTATACGAGGGTTGCCTCTTATGTTTCGGGATTTGGCAACCCTAGTGTTGCAATCCGGCAATTGACAGCTCTGTCGTAAGGTTGGACATTTTTGAGGTTATACGCACTCAGAACGTTTTGACATACGAGCGCCATTTGTGTTGTTTACAGTAACTTAAAAGATTCATCTCGGCCCAAAAATGGAATTAAATCGTCAACATTTTCGTGCGATTATTTTTTACAACTTTCGGCGTGGATTAACTCAGCAACAGTGCATGGATGAACTTAATTCAATTTTTGGCGATGAAGCTCCATCAAGGACCAGTGTTTATCGATGGTATGGTGAATTCAATCGTGGTCGTAGTTCACTCCAAGATGAATTTCGTGAAGGTCGTCCAAAATCAGTTGTTGTTCCGAAAACCATTGATGCTGTGCGCGAACTGATATTGGAAGATCGTCATGTGACCTATCGTGAGATTGAGACAACCTTAGGCGTTAGTGGGACCAGCATACATTCAATATTGCATAAACATTTGACTGTCAAAAAAATTTGTTCGCGTTGGATCCCACACAATTTGTCAGTCGCCCAAAAAAAGGCTCGTGTCAATTGGTCGAAAGAAATGCTCAAAAAATACGGTCGCGGTGCTTCGAAACACGTCTATGACATCGTGACAGGTGATGAATCGTGGATTTACGCGTATGAGCCCGAAAGTAAACAGCAGTCGACTGTCTGGGTGTTTCAAGATGAGCCAAATCCAACAAAAGTTGTTCGCGCACGAAGCACTTCCAAGCAAATGGTCGCCTGTTTTTTCGGAAAAACTGGACATGTCGCAACCGTACCACTAGAACAACGCAGAACAGTCAATTCTGAGTGGTACACAACCATTTGTTTGCCAGTTGTCTTCCAAGAAATCAGGAAAACCAATCGCCGAAGACGGATCACTCTTCACCACGACAATGCGAGCTCTCACACATCGGCTGCGACAACTGCATTTTTGAGCACCCAAAACATCGATTTGATGGGTCATCCGCAGTATAGTCCTGACTTGGCACCGAATGACTTCTTTTTATTCCCGTACGTAAAAAACAAACTGAGAGGTCAACGTTTTTCGACACCTGAAGAAGCGGTTGCTGCATTCAGAATGCATGTGTTGGAGATACCTCAATCAGAGTGGCAAAAGTGCTTCGACAATTGGTTCAAACGCATGAAAAAGTGTATAGATCTTCATGGGGAATATTTTGAAAAACAATAAAGTGATTTTCGATGATCAATATTTGTTTTTGTTCTCTAATCCCGAAATATAAAGGCAAACCTCGTATTATTGCTATGGTATACGGCTTTAATGGATGTGCTTTTGGTGGTGCTTTTCTTCACTATTGGTCGTGTGTATCTGCTAGAAACGCCACATGTTCACCCAAAGCCGAATTAATCAATTCTCTAGCTTGAGCTCAATTTTTTTTTCGTTTGAAAACATAATAGAATGCAATGTTGCTTATCGACATCCATATCTTATACAACTGATGCATACGGAATGACAGCTTGTAATTGACTAAAACTTAGTCATTAAAACAGACTAAGCTACGAGAGCAGTCCTAGAATTAATCGACCTGGAACATAGATGGCGGGTGTTAGTAAAATATAATGACTGCGGTAGATAGTAAGCTACATATATTCAAGCCTTTAACTATGTTTTTAATGCAACCAACTTTAGAGACGGGTGTCTACTTGCACACATATATTATATGTATGTATATATATACATATATATATATATGAATATATATATATATATACATATATATATATGGTGCGCCATCTTGTATGTCGGTATGTGACTATTTGGCCCTATTCCAACCAAGGTGGACGGACTGTCGACAATATTCTTTGAGTGAATTGAGCTTTATACTTCAAAATGCTTTGTACCTTCAAAATGCGACGCAAAGTGGTTCTATTGACGCCAAAATGCTGAGCGCGGTCACGATACGACACATGCGGGTTCTTAGCAACACTCTCTCTTACCGCTTCAACCAGTTCTTTGAAACGCCTTGGGCGTTAACGAACGGCATGTCGACGATCTCCCACTATCCCGTGCTCAACAAAATTCTGCACCAAACGACGAATTGGTGTTGTCTGCAGGTTGTTGGCCACAATATTTTCGACGATATGCACGGCTATTTTTAATGTACAGCGTCACTATTTCGGCACGTTGTGAAGCGATTCATGGTTAAAATTGTACTGAATTGCTGTTTCAAAAACATGTCTTCTCACCCAATCAATTGATATATGCCAAAGTTGCTGAATGTTTACAAACCGACATCTTTTATGGCCCACCCATAATATATAGATGTGTATCTTCAATTGTATCACCAAAGTGACATACTGACTTTTTATTCCTATAGAATTGTGGAGAGTTGCTGAACCTGAATTAATTTTTGTAGCTTGTAGATTTGTAGATTTAATTCAAATTTTAGTTTAATTTATCAGACAACTCACTGTATCATATTTATTTAGTATTTCAATTTTATTTTGTATTTTATTTTAGACAAAACAAGCTGAAGTTGAGCTTAGGGAAATGGAAAACTCTGTCATCATGATACAGGTAATCATCCAATAAATTTCTTTAACACCCAGACTTACTAATCAAACTTCGGTCTTTAGAAAACTTTCCGTGGCTTCCAGGTTCGCAAAATGCTGCACATTCAAAGGGTAATATTCATTCGTTTTTCATACATAAAATAATATTTAATGCTTATATTTTAATACTTTCTTAAATTCAAATAGTCGGATACCGATCAGGTATGATATAATGTATTGTATTTTTACAAACCAGAACGTTTTGTACCCTTTCGTATTTGTTTTCTACCATAGCAAAAAGGAGGAGAGGAAAGTGCAAAATGTCAAGGAGCTGAACAAGGCGAAGAAGTACATAGTGTATTTGTTTTGAGTAAATGAAAATAAATGTCTTACGTTTCAGGAATATGAAAAATCTGAGAAACTTCTTGACATGCATGAACATTCTGCAGCATTGCAGCCGGAGCAGATAAATGAAGAGCAGATGAGTGTGGTAAGTTTTTTTTTTTTTTAAAACAAAGCCTATTTGAAGCTTGTGTAGGTACATATCAGACGGAGTCCCTTTAAAGTTGTTGGTGTTAACGCCCATTCCTTTTGTTTTTTCGTTTTCAGTAGGAAGGTGGAAATCTTCAAAAGATACCTCTGGACCATGGAGGCATGCCGGATTTTTACCGACTAAAACCACCTCCCGCCAGCACATATTCCCGTTGATCTCCGCGGAATTTTCTTTTATATATTCCTTCGCGGAGCGGGACGGAGTTTACCTGTTACTCCGCTCGTCGCGTCGCAACTGCTGCATCATGTCGCATACCAGGTGTACCGGTTTTTTTTTTTAAGTAAAAAATTTTTTTTTTTTAAAGTAAAGCCTGGTGCTAATATGCTTCGCTCTCACCCGTTTCATCGCGTGTTCAAATTATCCTCTTCATTATCGTTACTAAACCCTACAATCCCAACGTGATCTGTACAAAAAGAACACACTCACCCATAGTAAAACAGGACTTTAATACTACGGTCCCAACTTCTGCACAGAGCACCGGCTCATTCGCCTGCTCCAACGTTCTCTCGCTCGTTCACTCCTCGCTCCGTCGTTCGTAACAGGGTTACCGAGGAGGGAGCACTGTGGCGTTTCTAACAGATGCACATACCAGGTGCACCGGTATGAAGTGAGCGGTTTTTTTTTTAAGTAAAAAACTTTTTTTTTTTTTTAAAGTAAAAAACATTTTATTCGAAGTATTGGCCATTGCTTTCTACACGTTTCGACCACCTTTCTGGCAATTTGTGGATACCACGCCAATAAAACCGGTCGTCTTTTGAGGCAAACCATTCGGAGACCGAATTTTCGACTTCTTCGTAGGAATTGAAATGCTGCTCAGCCAATGCTTGTCCCATCGATGAAAACAAATGGTAGTCGGAAGGAGCCAAGTCTGGTGAATACGGCGTGGAGGGCGTAAACACTTCCCAGCCTGGAGCATTTATTGTTTCTTTGACGGGTTTTGCTGCATGACTCGGAGAATTATCATGCAACAAAATTACCTTTCCGTGTCTTGTGGCCCATTCTGGTCGTTTTTCGATCAATACATGGTTCAAATTGATCATTTGTTATCGGTGGCGTTGCGCATCAACAGTTTCGCCAGGTTTTAGAAGTTCATGATACACCACCCCTTTCTGGTCACCCCAAACACAGAGTATTGTCTTTCTTCCGAACCGATCAGGCTTTGCAGTAGATATCGACGCTTCTCCTGGATAGACCCATGATTTTTTGCGTTTAGGATTTTTAAAATAAATCCATTTTTCATCACCAGTGACAATTCGATGCAATACTGACTTCCTTTCGTGTCGTAGGAGCAACGTTTCACATGTGATGTTTCGCTTTTCCATCTGCCTGTCATTCAATTCATGTGGCACCCAGTTTCCACATTTTTGGATCTTTCCTATCGCTTTTAAACGGTCAGAAAGTGTTTGTTGTGCAACATTTAACATTTGTGCCATTTGTTTTTGACTTAAAGTGTCGTCTTGATCCAATATTGCTTGCAATTCGGCGTCTTCAAACTTTTTTGGTGGTCTTCCACGTTCTTCATTTCGCACATCAAAATCATTATCTCTGAACCGCTTAAACCATCTCTTGCATGTTGCTTCCGATAGAGCATGCTTACCATAAGCCTCGACAAGCATTCGACGCGACTCTGCAGCACTTTTCTTCCAAAATTTAATGCATTTTGCAAATCATCATTTTCTGGTACAAAATTCGACATTTTTAACAGGATTAAAAAAATTATACGTGTCATCCTTGCGCAGGAAAAGACAAATTATTATGGACAATTTAACAAGTCTCGGATATGGACCGGACAGCGGTGGATAGACTCGCTAAATAAGGCCAAGACCGGATCCCGGTTGTAGCGCCGATGATGATGATGAAAAAAATGATGTTTTTTGTACAATGACTTGATGCACACTAAATGTGTTTGACAGATGTCATAGCAACCAAATAAAAAAAATATAAGGGCTCGTTCACAACAAACGTTCCCTATCGATACATTTGTATCTTGCCTTCAGACCGGTACACCTGGTAGAATATCATTTGCTACGGACCGTGCCTGTTTTGAACTCAGCATGTATTCTATTACTCCCGCCGGGGTAGCTGTCCGTCTCATATGTCTCTCCAAAATCCTTCGTGCGGTCTCGAATCTCACGCACTCTGTGAATTACGTGTTCCGCATTTTCTAATTTGCCTTTGCAATACAAGCAGTATTGCCGAAAGCATCCATATTCTGATATTAGCTGAGTCAGGTGGTAATTCAGCTCGCCATGTTTTCTTTTCATCCATGTTTCTATATCAGGAGTCATGGTGTGGGTTTCTTCCTTTTGTGGAAGAATCCCACCTTCATTGCCATTCTCTTAGGCTTGAGAGCTCTAATTGTAACCGAATTCTCCGACGATTCTCTTAGGGGACCTCATGGAATGCAGCGGTTTCTTCAGCTGCAATGTCAAGTGGTGTCTTCCCGGCCAAAACATTTATGGCATTTTCGGATACCGTTCGGAATGCACAGCATACTCTTAATGATGCCAGCCTATGTGCGGAGTTCACTCCCCTCATATACGACTTATACTGTGCGGCGCCTGACCATAAGTCAGCTGTATACATTATAATAGAGGTATTGACACAGCTCTGGTTAGTATACCCGCCTGTCACGCGGGAAACCGGGGTTCGATACCCCGTCGGGGAGCCTCTGGCGCAAGACTAATAACCTTGCCCGGAAAAAAACAGATCATTATGGAAAATTTAACAAGCCTCAGGACTTGCTAAATAAGGCCAAGACCGGTTCCAGGTTGTAGTGCCGATGATGATGATGATTGACCCTGGTTATCAGTTTCCTTATGTGGGGACAGGGTCCTCCAACATTGGGTAGCAGTCTCGCCAAAACTTTGAATACTCTTGCCGTTTTTTCACTCGTTTTGCTCAGGTGTTCCTTGAAGCTCAACCTGTTGTCGACTATAACACCAAGATATTTAATATAAGGTCTGGATCTGATTGTTTGTCCTTCTACTTCCAAATCAAGGTTTTCAACTCTTTTGCGGCTGCTTATTAAAACTGCCCTCGTCTTATGTTCAGCTAGTTTCAGTCTGTCCATATCTAGCTAGCATTTAATGCTCTGGATTGCTTGAGAGCAAATATTCTCCAGGTCATCTAGATGCTTAGCTACGGCCACTATTGCCATCTGCGTGCCCAATGATTTTAACCCCTTCTGGTACATTGACCCTGAGCGCACCATCATACATGATATTCCATAATAGCGGACCTAATAAAGATCCCTGAGATACACCCGCTGTTATTTTATATTCCTGTGGTCCCTCATCTGTGTCATAGAGTAGTTTTCTATCCGAGAGATAGTTTGCTAGTATACACACCAAGTAGGATGAGAATTGTAGATCGCCCAACGCTTCTAGAATCCGATTCCAGTTCACCGAGTTAAATGTATTTTTAACATCTAGTGTCATCACCGCGCAATATTTTTTCGTACCTACTTGTCATCGTGCTCCAGTTATCGCATTGCGAGCGATGTCGCGCACCACAGATAGTGCCTTACCAGTTGATCTACCTTTCCGGAACCCATACTGCCATTCAGAGCGCCTCGATGTCCCCTCAGTGAATTGTTCCAGGCGAGTGGAAATTACTCGCTCAAGCAGTTTTCCTGTTGTATCCAGTATGCACAACGGGCTATAGGACCACGGCGCTCCTGGATTCTTGACTCCTTTTGGTATAAGCACGAGCCGCTGTTTTTCCATCGTTTAGGAAATTGTCCTGTTTGAAGCCAGGCTGAAGACTTCCGGCTTTTTTGTTAAAGCAGTCTTCACTACAGCGTTAGGGATACCATCCAGTCTCGGGGTTTGTTTTTTTGACAACCCTTGCAGCCAAGAGCACCTCTTCGGTGCTCACGGAAGGTATTTCTCTTTCAGAGATGCTATAGCGTTTGGGATAATAGTGAAGAACGTGTGATTCGAACTGACGCTATGACAGTTAGAATCACCAAAAATTGAACCCAAGCGTAACACATCAGGCTACTGGCCGTGTTTTGAATTCGACTTTTAACCTCAACTATACTCCACTGATGTGAATTGTTATGTTATCGCTATGGTATACGGCTCTGATGTATTTCCTTAGTCGATTTTCGTTCGGTGTCCTTCACTATTTTGATTGTGTATTGTGTGTGTATCTGTTAGAGACGCTACACTACTCCCTCCTCAGTAACTTCGTTACGGTCAGATTCGTGTGCGAACGACGGAGCGAACGAGAGAACGTCGGAGCAGGCGAGTGTGCCTGTGCTCTATGAGGAAGTCGTGATCGTGTGTGAAGTTCTGTTTACTATGGGAAAGTGTATGCTGTGTGTACAGATCACGCCGTGGTCACTAATTATAGCGTTTGTGTATCCAACCCTTAAATCGTGACAACAAGTCATTCAAAATAAAAGTCAAAAATAAAGTCATTCTTTTCGTGTTTCAATTTTTGTGCTGTGTGCGCTCCGTTGGTGTTTTCGTTTCTCTGCGGTAAACAGTGTCCGGCGGAACACTTAGACAAATATAAACAACGCCAAAATGCTCCATCCCTCTTCCCTCTCAACACCTCATCGGTCTGCGGGAAGAAGACAGCAACGATTCTGGCCATGTCACTTTTATTTTTTTGCATTTGACTACTGTTGTTGTGTAGTCTTTTCATGACTATCCCGTAAGCGCTGCCCCATGGGTTGTTATTTAATTCATCCTTTAGGGAGCAGAACTCGTTATATTTACTCTTGCGGATCACATTCCTCAACTCCTTCCGTTTGTTGACGAATTCCGCATGTAAATGTGGTTCGGTGTCACGGTTCCTTATTCATTGTTGCAAGCGTCTTAACCTGCTGCACTCAGATCGCGCATGGGCGATTTCTGGGTTCCACCAATACACTGGTTTCACAGCCCCTGCTGGTTCTCTTTGTCGTGGCATAGAAGCATCACATGCAGTAGTTAGCCACTTCATGACTTTTCCAGCCTTGCCCGTTCGCATCGGCCTTTGCGTCAAACTGTTCGATTTGGTCTTCCAGTATATAATCGAGCAGTTCGGCATCGAGGTCCTTCTCTATCCATCCATTTTTTTGGGCTTTTTTTCGCCAATTTGCCTGTGATGAGTCCCCTGTGTGGTAATATTTCGTACATCACGGCGTGGTGGTCACTATGGATATAGATGTCCAAAACTCGCCACTCCATACTTCTTGCCAACATGGAGCTGGCAAATGTGATGTCGATTTTGGACCGGCCTCTCTCGTTTGTGAAGGTGTCGTCAGCACCATGATTAAGTAACACCACATCTAGGACTGGTAAGGCTTCGAGTAGTGCCTGGTATGGTGATCCGAAATCACTACCCACACCCAATCCCCATTATTATCTATAATCCCAATCTCTTTCCCCAAGTGCATTATACGAGTGACAAATTAAACCAAAAATTAATTTGCCGCACATTGATTCAATTTCCAAGTATCCTACCATTTACCCATAATTATTAAAACTGTCCTCGTCTTATGTTCAGCTAGTTTTAGTCCGCCCATATCTAGCCAGCATTTAATGCTCTGGATTGCTTAAGAGCAAATATTCATGTTTCCCAAATGAATCATATGCGCGACAAATTAAACCAAAAATCCATTTGTCGCACATTGATTCAATTCTAATTAACCCTAACATCATGAAATGCATTTCATGATTTTACCTTCCGGGAATTTGTTCAAACAAATTCCCATATCCTTCCTGGAATCCCATTCCAATTGAAGCACACACAAAATCTTGCTTGTGATTCTTGAAATTTTTAAGTACAATTTTTAAGCAAAACTCTCTGGATGCAGAGTATAAAAGGGCGGCACATTTTGGTTTCATGATCAGTTTACAGTCGATGGAAAATTCGACTTAACCCATCTAAAGCAGTAGCTATAATTCTGAGTAGTAAACACTCCCAACCTACTTCTCGATATTCACAGAATATCTGAATACAAATAGGAGGTACTACGATTAGACCACAGGACAGGATGAAATATCTTGGGGTCATCTATACCCCAAAAATGAATTTCATCAAACATGTGACCCACATTCTTCAAAGAGGCCTCGGTCGGTCTAAGCAACTGCACAACATCTTGAAGTGGAGCAACAAAGTTGACACCAAAGTTAAGCTTCTCTGCTATAAGCAGCTAATCCGATCTGGAATATCGTACGCCTTTCCCATATGGTCCTGCATATCTTCGGCCCAAATGGAAAGACTGCGAATTTTCGAAAGAAAACTCATCAGAAGATGCACCAACCACTACAGAAGGCGTGACTGCCGCCACTACCCGAACTCTCACCTATACGAAGGTGCCTCCATTATCCCTATCGACGAGTACTTGCTAGAATTAGCATATAAGTACCTCGAAAGCATTCAGAACAGCGAGAACCCACTTGTACGGGAATCTTTCGTTCTTGACCCTTCTCTCTCTCAATCTCCTCGGATCAGACCACCACAATTTCTTCTTCAGTACAAAACTGAAGAAAGCACCCTTCCCAACAACATTCTCCTCTATAATAGAGGATTCCTGGACCCATCCCATAGGGTCTACTGCTGACACACTACAAACACGCACGCACAGTACCAGACACCACAAGCACACACACACACACACCGACCAAAGCGTAGATTATCAGAGGCCAACGACGTGATCTGCGTTTACTATCGCACTCAAGACCTACCGGTCTTGTACGATTTCTTTCCCACCATCCCTCCATCCAAGTAGTTAGAGAACATCCGAACTAACCCTGTCCACACTATCCTTAGATACCTCCCCCCATTTTTTCTTTTTCAGATATCTCAAGACCGAGCCCAACATCCTCACGGATGTGGGTGATTCTGGTTATCGCAAGATGACCAGAAGCCAGATACAAGATGAAGGACACATCTGGCCTTGTCTCGCCAAAGTCGGTCCTCTCGCCATCCATTTTTTTATTTTTTTTATTTTTTTTTTATTTTTTTTTATTTTGAAGCCACCACTATCATAAAGGTCAAAAAATATTAAATAAAGTAAAGAACATTAAAAAATTAAAAAAAACTCGTCTTTCATTATCCGGGCCCAGTGGACTGCCAAACACCCCGTCCCTATCTGGAGAAAGCTATATTCCTGTTATTAAGGACCAGTGGGACGAAGGTAAGATAAATTAACAAAAAATATAACCTCCACACTGGCCTCTACTGTTGTTCCTTGTGCTTCCCCATTCTACTGCCCAAGCGTAGAAATCTCCAGCAACTATAAGAGGGCTTTTATCCCTAGCTTCTCGTGTTACCCTGTCCAAAAAGCATTTGAATTCTTCTATTTCCCACCTTGGCAGAGCGTAACAAGAGTAGAAATGAATTCCTCTGATCTTAGCATAGGCGATTCCTTCCAGCCGCTGGATACTTCTGAATTCTATGAGGGAATTCCCAGTTGTCCAGATGGCCGCATTTCCGCTGCTGTCTTTCTCCCATGTAATTGTACCAGTGCCAGGCATCCTGTACTGCTCATTGATGAGTACCACGTCCACAACATATTCCTTAACCGCTTGGGAAAGGAGGTCTTGTGCGGCTCCACAATCATAGTCATCATCGGCACTATAACCGGGAAACGGTCTTGGCCTTATTTAGCAAGTCTCTCCACCGGTATCTGGTCCTTATCCGAGACTTGTTAAATTGTCCACAATAATTAGTTTTTCCGGGCGAGGTTATTAGACTTGCGCCAACCTTTCTCAGGATGTTGCTGCATGCATTGCTTCACTACTTGGCGGATGCCAAAGTAGCTATCCAGGGGTGTCACGTGGAGACGGCATGTCAACTTGGATTGAACAGGGACAAGGATCGTTGAAGTACAGACTTTGTCCTGTATGTTCGCTCCCACCCCCCCGGCTTGGGATATCGATTCCCTGTAATAGAAATATTTTCTCTAATTATTGTACTATCACATTTCCTCCCTTTGTTACATGATATACCTTATATCTTCTGCATCTGGTAAAGGATTGTGGTCTAATAAAATGTGTTTCTGAAATGAAACACACATCAATTTTATGCATGTCAAGGATTGCTTCAAACTCTTGTTGATGGTTTAGCAACCCAAATGAACATAGTATTGGTTCGAAGCACACTGAAACTGAAGACGCTTTGCCCTACTTCCTTGTCCTTCTTCTCTTATAGACACATCCTCTGAACTGCAATTTTTGATTTAGAGTTTTAAAATTTTTTTTTTTTTTATTATAAGTCGAAACTTGTGTTAAATTATTAGGGTAATGAAGCCGCACGTTCTAGACAAAAAATAGCCATCTTAAAACTTATTTATCTATCGAACTTAGATTCATTTTTTAAACCGTATCTTTTTTTTAGGGTGCGTCCAATGTTGAAAACATGTCGTCACCACACGTAAGTAAAACGAGTTCGCCAATCATATTTTCATTGTTTAATATCCTTATTAAATTATTGTATTTTTAGGCAACGGAAGCCGTAAGTATTCATATTTGAGGTGATAAGGTCATGATGGATGCTAGACAATTTCACATTTCAGGGACGATAAAAACTATCTACAAGAAAGTCTACCTTCGAATTGCCACCTGTCATTACGTGGCCGTGATTCATTTGGACATATACGCAAAAGCAAAACAAAAAAATTCGTTGTATTTTTTTTCTTTTAATTTTGAATCCTTTTTTTGTTTTGGAAATAAAAGCCTTGTACTTTGCATTCATTTCGTTATATCCTTCCGCTGGAACTGTTTAACATTTTGGGAAACCGCCGGCATTGTCATCTACGTACGGTAGATCACCGCTGAGAGATTACAGGATGAATAATAAAAAAAGGAAGAAGGAAGCAACTTACTTTATGATCCGTATTATTAAATTGTCTTTTTTCTTTTTCTTTAAGTCCTTTCGGAAGAGGACTCTACGCGTACATATGTGTATACCGCAAGTCCCACAGAAGCATTGCATTTGCCCGGCAGTCCTCTCGGGTGAGCATGTCTCATAAAGGATACCTTTTAAGGACACAACGCCCACCAGAGGTGGCAAGGGTGATGCTATTTTACATTTCACATGTCAGAGGGGGATTTTTTATTTCTTAAAAATATTCTCCTTTTTGTTGTTGTTGTTGATATTTTATTGAGCGTCACGGGGTTGGGATTATCGTTTTTTGGTTTTATGATTACAGTAGTTGTTGCGGCGAAGGACATTCACGTCCTTAGGTGGGCGAGGGGATTTATTCTTTATTCTTTCCCGTTTGGCTAAGTTTTATGATAATTGGACTTTCAAGTTGACCTTCGGCTAAAGACCAGGATTTTCATATCCAGGGATACTGTTTGTCTGTTTGAAGAACTTCGTACAAGAACGACATTTGATGAGGACCTGTTAGATACGTGTATGTTCTACTGGATGGGTATGAATAACGTTATAGCAGTTTTAAGATTTAATTCTTATTCCGTCCGTCTGAGGGAAACTTGACGTTGCTGACAGGACGATAGGGGGTTGATGGGATACAGGGTCTTATGGTTTTAGTTGTATGTATTTTTATTACTGGAAGCGGTGGAATATTTGGAGCTGCAAATATCAGTCGGAAAATAATGTTTGAAGTGGGAAACTCATAATCGAGCTAGTAGAGTTAAAAACTTCAAGGTACCACAGGAATAAAACAAACTTTTCAAAAGTTGTAATATTTCCAGCATTCCACCAAGCCTTGGTTAATGTTATACGCCAAATAGAGTGTAGTCAGTGCAACCTTATCACTAGCATTATCAGTCACCCGATTTCATATGTTGCTCCAATGTCCGCCATGCGGTATCAAAACTATTAGTATAGGGTGATTTTTAGGAGGCATAGAGTTTTAAAATGAAATAAAGCCCAAAAAAATCACAGTATGAATATGGTATTGGCCTTATCCAAGAGACAACTTTATTCTATTAATATTTAAATATAATATTTGGCATATGGGTTGGTTTGAATGAAGTGCAACCTTGAAGTACCGCCTTCGACAATTCGTCATACAGCTGAATCGACTCATTCGGATCATCCTCAAAACTACGCTCGACAACAGAAATAGCTTCATTGATGTGTGCTCTGCGACGCCTCTGAGGATGCTCATTATCCATTAGAATAGGCATAGTGCGAAAACTATTGCTGGTCAATAGAATACCTTCTCCAGACAGACGACCGTAAAATTGACGTAACGCATGGCAAGTTTTGTAAATTGAACCATAATATTCGAAATCACTTGCACATTGTTGCGGTTCAGTCTATTCATTGTGAAACGAATATTAATATACTGTCAATTGTCAAATTGTCACAGTTGTCAAAATGTGTGACAAATCTCCACTGGCCGTACTCCTCGATTTGGAGACGCATTCTCAAAAGAGCTTCTGGCAAGGTAACTACAGCAGCCTTTTGCATAGCGCGTTCAAAACTGCACCACAGGTGCTCGATAGGATGCAAAAACGAGCAGTGAAACTTATTGCAGACCCAGTCGTAAATCGTTTAATTCCTCCGCTAGAACATAGGCGCAACGCATCATGTCTATCTCTTTTCTATAGGTATTACCACGGTCGTTGCTCAACTGAACTCGCTGAATGTGTTCCGCCCCTTCAGTTATTTTACCGCGATACCCGTCAATCTATGAACGCGCATCAATTCACGTTGAAAGTGAACTTCAGGCGCATAAATAAACATAGAGTCATTCTTTAGCCGAACCACGCAAATGTGGGATGCTCTACCCGATCATGTGTTCCCTCCGCGTTGTAATGTCCAGGCATTTAAGACCACTATACATCGATACCTCCTTTCCTTATCCACTTCGTCTCATTCCCCTCGGATTGTGCTCCGACATTTAAGGGTACTCCACAATTCCCTTTTGTGCACGCGTGTGTGTAAAAAAAATCAGTTACCAATTCAAAGCATAAAGTCGCGAATGAGGCGGCTTCACGAGAGGAAGTCGCAAACAGGTAGCGCAAACTGGAGGACGCATTGAAATCGTTTGAGGGCTTCCAGGAATGCATCGAGGAGATGGAACTGGGCCCGGAGGTCGACTAAGAGAATGAGGAACGAGTAGCTTTTGAAGAATGATACATTTCGCTTCAACGCAGGCCCACTCAGCGGTTAAACAGATCACCGGGCACAGACGCCACTGCATTGGATTTTTCAGGAGATACCATGGGAGCGGCAACTAGTTCCAGGTTAACAGCGGAGTAACACGCGGGGTGCCCAATACGCTTAACTCCAACCAAACAATGATGAACACCTTGGTGGGACAACTAGTTAGCCGGTCAGCGAACCTGACAGAATCAGATTCAATGAGTGGAACGGCAAACCGATCGATCAAGAGAATATAAACAGTGGGTAACGTTCCGGGATATTATATAGGGTGGACCATAAATTTTTGCAAATGGCAGTACTTAATTTCTTAAAAACCGCCAGAGGGCTGGGCGCGTGAGTTGAGGGGAAGTGTTTATTACGTTGTTGTGGGAATTGTTTATACGCTTATTACGCTCCGCTTCTCGTCTTGGTGCCATCCTCGGTGAAAATTCGTCTGGATGGAGGAGACGTGGGGCCCTCTTGCGCATTTATCGCACGGCGGTGCCTTGCAATCCGATTTTCGATGTTTGAAGCGAAGGCAGCTAAAGCAAAGCCTTGCCTTCTTCGCCAGATCCTATGTCTCGCCATTGGGCATCTGGAGACGTCCTGCTTTTTGAGGAAAACTGGACATTCTCATTTGCTTCCGTTCCTAGGTGCGCTACCTTCTCAAACGGCATGGATTGGTCTCCTTCCCGAGTCGCGCCCCCTTGAGATGATGCATGTTGATGGTAGCCCCCCATCGGCCCGCAGGATACTTCGAGTGGGGCGAAACCAGCGCAGAATATATTCTAAATTTAAATAAATTATACAATTATCCAACTAATATGTTAACAATTATAATATTGAAAACTCCCAGTTCCGGCTGGTCCTCCCTTCGGTGGCTATGGTGATATATGAACCACCTGTAATTCACGGATGACGGCATCTTGGAAGTCAGTTCCTTTACCGTCTAAGGTGAGCTCAAATATTACTCCTTGCCCAACGCCCTGATGGTGGCCATGAAGTTCGTCACCCGACCAGCAAAGACTCCAATCTCCTTCGGGTCCTCTGTGACTCGAGGCAGTCCCTGTAATTTCATTAGCTCCACCAGGGCTAACGGTCCCGGTCTTCCAAAGCGAGCCTCCAGTCCCTTCATTACCTCTTGTGGGTCCTCGGCAATAAATAGGAGACTTTTAACTTCTCTCGCCTTTCCCTGAAGAGCTCTCCGAAGGCGCACGTGTGAATCCGACGGCCGTATCTTCAAACGCTCTCCTGTAAGCCAGCCACTCCTCGCTAGCACCGTTGAAATAGGGTAACTCGATCATTTGCCTCGAGGTAATTGCTCCGGGGGTTCGGCGCAAGGCTAATAACCTTGCCCGGAAAAACAAATTATTATGGACAATTTAACAAGTCTCGGATAAGGACCGGATACCGGTGGAGGGACTTGCTAAATAAGGCCAAGACCGGATCCCGGTTGTAGTGCCGATGATGATGATGATTGCTCTGGGGGTGCCCGCGAGAGCTTGGCTATGGCTTGAGCCAGATCTTGGATCTCGCTCCTTTCCCCTTCGTGTGCGGCGGTCTGTCCTGGTTAGTTAGCCCCTCTCGCCTTTTTTCGGGCAGCCTCCTTAGATTGCCTCATGGATCGCAAAGGCCCGGCCGGTACTCGTCTTCGGTGGCCTCGCTTTGGCTAGTTTCATCTTCGGAACTTGCTCCCACCATTTCGAGTGTCGCTCGTGCCCCTTGGGCCTTCGCCTCGGCGATTTTTAGCTCTCGCTTGGCGTCTTCCAACCTTGTATCGATCTCGGCCCTCCTCGATGACCTTATCGAGATGCCTCTTGAGACTATGTCTCGCGCTCCGTGCCGCGCCCCGATCTTGGCATGGGTGTTGTGGGCTCTGTCCTCCCCGGCGACACTGGCCCCCTGGTCTCCCCCTCGGCGCGTTGGGTCGATTCCACGCCCGGGGGTGTGGGATTCAGAGTGACTCTCCATCGCCTCGGTCACTTATGCTGATTCCCTTCTTTTGGAGAGCGCTCCAACAGGTCGGTCGTAATCTCCTCCAAGCCACGGGGGAGACTCGTCTCCTGGCAGCGTCCTCCTGGTTTTGGCCGACCTCGTCATTGGCATCCTCGTTTATCACCGAAATCCGGCTCGAAGGACGAAAAACTGTTATTGCTCCGCGGACGGCACCTTCTTCAGCGACGTGTTAGCTTCCTTTTCTCTGGGTGGGCTGTATTCCGGCGCCAGCCGGCCAAACTAATTATTTGGTTAACGTACCGTACCTCCAGAACCGGGCTCTGCTCTGGACGAAGGGCATTGATGTCTTGCCCAGTACTATCGGTGTATTCTCCAAATAAAACACTGCTCCCATAGTCACTTGTTCACTCATTTCCTGGGTGCTGCTTTCCTCAGTGGCTTCCTCGAATGGGTGCGCCGCTGATCGCTGTTCCCCAGGAACTTGTGTGCTGGCGCTTGTCTTGCCCTTCCTGGAAATTCGTGCCGATGTAGTGATCCTTCTCTCAGGGAGCTCCTTAGGGGACCCGTTGCGGTTGCCGCCGTGCTTCCTCAAACCTTGAGGGAAGAGCAGCTACTGATCGTTGAATACGGGCCCTGGGAATCTGCCAGGCATTCATGTTTTCATGTTTTCATACGAAGATATGAATTGTGGTGTTTTGTTTTTAAGAAGTTCTGGAAACATGAGTATGGATGATAAACGAATATTTGATTCGTTTATCGGGATTTTGTATTTTTGAATTTGGGTGATTGATTTGTTTGAATCATTCTGTAGGTGTTGGAATTTGGATGTATGTGTCAGTGAACAAAGAATATTATTTGGGCATTGTAAGGTAGCTGCATGAAGCATTTCGCCAGAAAAGACCGAATTTGTGGTCAGGCATCTCGTGGTTTTTTATTTCCTTTTTTCCCCTTAGTTTCTAAATTAAGGGCTATACAAAAAATGCGTAAATTCTATTTTATTTGCCTTAAATTACAACTTACTGGTCCTAGGCGGATGTTCTAAACTAAACATAACATGGCTATTGTGGTGTAATTTTGTATTTCGGCGACAGAATTTCGTTTGTCTCTTATATTATGATAATTGTAAGGACAAGGAAAAGAAAACTGAAAAAAAATGTTGTGCCAATTTTTTTGTTAAGCAACTCGTGGATTTTGCACCATGATAACGCACCGTCGCACAATGCTTTTATTATCCACGATTTTCTGAACAAGAACATAACGAAAATCATTCATTCAATGGCCATAGAATTAACCTGATTTGGCTCCCTGTGGGGTCTTTCTGTTCAATCGAGTTAAAAAAACGCGTTTCAGCAGCCGATGTGGGGTAATGGCAAACTCGAAGACGGGTCTGATGGCTATATCGAATACGGAGTATAAAAACGTTTCGAGGTCTGGGTCAATCGCTGGCATATGTGCGTTGCAGCCGATGGGGAGTACTTTGAAGGGGACAACATCAGTTTGCATAAATAAACTTGTATTTTGCATTTTCTGCATAAATTCTGGGATCAAGTAAGAACAGCCTATGTAACACAACTGTCAAAATCTCAGCAATGATTTGATTTTGCATCCAACTCTCCCATTTGATTTCAATTTTTCGACCGGTCCATCAGCCAAACTCCGAAAGGTGGTCTAGGGTTTCTCCCGACCTTTTAATGGACGCTTTATCATGTTGCGCAAGTGGGCGTTGGTACCAAACCTACCATCTTTGATCGTGTACTTGTTTACCGGGCCCAGTGTGGCACATTGGATCACCGTTTAAGTATAGAGTATAAATATATCTCAAAGCATATAGATACCAAATTTTGGAAAGCAAGTTTTTCGGATCCACTAAGCCTTATAGCCCCGACTATGCAGCCATATAAGTTCACTGATCTTTTCCGAATTCCTGACAACCATTTGAATTTGCCCTTTTGTCTAAGATCATAAGTGAGGACGACGAGAGACGAAAGGCACGATATCACAGAGACACCGAGAACAATCTCATTCACCAGCTCTGACATCTATTTGAGTCTCGACGAACGTTATCTTATCCACCGGCGGACATTCAAATCAGTGCACAGCTACCTGAATTCCGCGATCATGATGTGATCGTGCTCCACGCAACGAACATAACAAATGACTCCACGGTAGATTCCTTCATCAGCACGAGGCAATTAAATGCGCGTATTTCTTATTTTCACGACATAAAAGCGAAATATATAAAAGGAACAACAAGAGGACCAAGTTAAAAATAAAACTATAAAAAAAAAAGAAGAAAAAAAGGAAGTCAGTCACTGTTGCACACCTCCGGCCATGTGGTGTAAGATCGTAAATGTCCTCCTCTAGCGTCCAGCGGCGGCAATTCCATCAACAATCGCCAAATGATTTTTAGTCGCTTCGCGGTGACCACACACATTTCTTCCGAATTCCCGAAACCGTAGAGCCGCTTGTCATCATACAGCGATCCTTGACGGTGATAACACGCATTATTATTTACGGCAGCGGCAGTGAACAAGGACACTGTCGGTTGTCAGACGGTTTTTTATTTGTTTTGTGTGTTCCTCACATTGTCCTCATCTGCTCACTTGCTGATGATTTAGTTCTGGCTAAAGACTTAATAAGAGGCGACTATCATCATAATTGTCATCTCCTCTGCAACGTCGCGTCGTTGCAAGCCATTGAGTAACTGATGAAGAGTTATATGTAGAGATATAAAAAAATGCAAAACAAGTAGAAAAAAAACGAAAACAAAGATAAATAAATGATAACAAACAACAAGAAAAACACCGAATTACCACGAATACTTGTACTTATATCGCTGCATCGTTTCGTTATGAAGACATTGGCCGGATGGCCCTGCGACGACTGTATCCGAGAGTTTCTCCAGAAAATCCCCGCGTAGTTTTCATATCCGATTTGCAAATCTCCTTTTTCGTAAAAGGCGAAACCGAAAAAAAAATGCCTAAGAGAATTTTCCGCAACTGTTTTATTGTTATGGTTTCAGGAAATTTTATGCCCCCGATGGTATCCTAGGGGATTAGGGAGGCCCAGAAGACCGAGATCCTGCTGTGACGATGATGGCGTTGATGGAATCCACACCGTACGCCGCGTTCCTTATGGGATATGACTTGGAACATGTTAATTCACAGAGCGAGTAGCAGCAGCACCTAGGTAAGAGGAAAATGGCAAACCTATCGGTTTATACGAGATCGACTGCTGCCCCCGGATGCTCAACGACCCGGTAGGTGCCCAGGGGCGTAAAGGCCCCAAAGCCCACAGAGCAGGCCATGCGGGCTGATCTCTGGCAACAATTCTTGAGAGCGGCATTCGTTTTACTATTACCATCCGTATTGGTAGTTTTTTCTTTTTTACCTCGACTCACGATGTGTCGCCTGACTTGGGTCTAGTGTAAGATGGAGATCCTTATCATAAGTCATCTATTTATTTTGGTTTCTTCTTATTTACTTATTTTATTTTTTTATTTATTACATAAGTAACTGTCATTATATAATTAATTCGACCGAAGTTCTCAGATAACCTAATCTTTCTTTGCATCGTCTTATCGTACACGTTGTCACAAACCTATTTGATATAATATGATGGATTTTAATTAAAACCAGCCCACAAATGGCTTTTGTTAAGCGACAGTGTGTCTACCGTCAAAGGAACAAGGCGCTTTTCCGCTGGTCTTAGCAGTTACAGTTCTTTGTCATTTCTAATCTGTTTACTTAATGAAATGCATAGAGAGTGGTCTTGTTGTTGTTGTTGTTGTTGTTGATTGGCTGGTTACAGAGTATCCTGCAAAAAGGATAACACATTTTCATCTTGCCGTAGATTGAAGTTAAGTAAACCAAAGGAAAAAGAAAAAAAACAACAAATATATAACGTAAAGGCACAGGATACCGAGCGTTGAGGCAGAAAAGTCACCATAATTGAGGCGCTTTATACTCCTTTCATTGTTGTGTGGAAAATTAATAAGTCGCAAAGTCCTTTGGCAGAAGGGACACACATGCTTGTTAGCCTGGATGCACATACATCAAGTTCCAGTGAAGCCACAAAGGCGAGAGGTAGCCCGAGTTATTAGCTTTTTGTTATTTACAATATTAAGCACGAGATCAAAGGGCTGTTTATCATCCTCAATGTTGTCATCCTTTGAAGGGATGTCTTTACCCCGGAAGCACAGATAGAGAAATGTAATAACAATTGTCCCATATTTACCGCTAATCTTGTTGAGAAGAGCAGGTGGATTAAAGCGATGTACTAATTAACTTACTTATTTAAGTACATAAGGAGCGCTAGGGTCCGGAGCAAATCTATACCTGAGACTACAACTATCGGCCCTTCGTTAACTGACAACAATTTCTTACATCAAGTTGTTATAGGTCATCTTCCTCTTGGGGAGGAGAGGCATCTGTCCTTTTTTTTACATGAAACGCGAGCATAAAAATGACTTTGAGGTATTATTAAATGTCCAAGCCGGGGCGAAAGGAAGTATTGATATAAAGTGTGTTTCAATAAGAAGAAAACATGTTAAAGGCAAATAAAATGAAGTGCGTGTGATAAATTGGTGACTTTTTTACTGAATAACTTGGTTTGATTCTTGGCAATTATGTGTGAAAAATAATATCTGTCCAATGTGAGCCGGAGTCTTGGCGGTGCACTGTGAGTAGGGCGTTAGAATATACTCACAGCTAGGACGGATTGTCGTAAGAGGCGACTAAAGGCCGAGTAGTAGGTGAGGCCCCAACGCCCTGCCGCTCTGTGAAATACCATACCATCAAGCTATAGGTTCCGGGAAATGGTCGGGAGAATTCCCTGACGGCGCATGTGGTCATTTTTCCCTGTTTTCGAACACATGCAACAACATTGAATCTGTTCGATCGCGCACATATACCACTGCGCCACTAGTCACACCCTTAAGAGAAAAGTTTTTCTCTCTTCCTTTTTTTTCCTTAGCGAAATCATCTCTGCATGAGATGATGATCGCTGAGTCAAATTCCATCCTTCGACCCGAGCGGGTCACGGCTCCATCGCTACCCTGGTGCGCACAGGGAAGCGATAATGGAGAATAATCGTTTGTGTCGTGTCTTACATAAAATTAAAACAATAGTGTAAAATTCTAAAGTCGATAATTAAAATACATTAAAACAATAGCGGTGATCACCAGCCACAAAATGTGTGTTTTATTTTCACGTGTGCTTCGTAAAAATTAAATAAAAATTAACAACACCTAACCTATGCGTTTTTATCATGGATATCTTCGGTGAACAATTTCCCTACTACGGACAGCTTGCGTTGAACTGTGTTTTTCTTTCGGTCTGCAGCAGACACATTTAGTGACGGTGGAGACGAGGTAAAACTCTGGCCCATGCTGGCATAGTGATCTCGTCCACCACATTGGTGACCCCGACGTGATTGAATACGAATGTCTGATTCGGAGTCGGATCAAAACCGTGTCCTAAAAAACTTTAAAGGAACATTGACTATTCGGTGCCGCGACTGTGACAGTGACAATTTTCCGGAAACCCAGTGCCAGTGACCCTTTGGTGCCACAAATAAACCAAAAAACGTGCAAAAGGGCAAGTGTGTCCCAACACTACGGGAAGAGGAACAACGGGAGCAACTACCCAACACTACACCAGCACCAGGAGCATCCGATCAACAACACCAGGGATTTAAACTGGTTTTACTTTTTATTATCATTTTTACGTTCAAATTTGTTAATTCTCCTTGTGGTGAGCCAGTACAAGTACATTTTAAAATTAATATTTGGGCATGCAGTGAATCACGTTGAAGTTTATAGTGAAAATGAAACCTAACAAATAGTTGAATACTTTAAAAAGGCATTAATGTAAACACAAAATGACACAAAATACTTCATCATAGCGTAAATATGCTCGTCCTTTACACCAGTTCTATACAAAAAGAAAAAATTGGATGAGGAATTAGTCGAATGTATTCGCACTACAGTAAATATAAGAGAGCTTAACTATTATAATATCCTTAGTCAAAACGCGCAAGATGTCCCGTTTCATGTTTAATTTCGTAAGATATCGCTACCTACCGAATCAGATGCAGAGACGAATGAAACCAGCCGTCAGCTGGTGATCCTCAATGAATAATTCAATTATGTTTTAAACTAAAGAAAAAATTAGAAACAAATATATGGGAACAGAGTAACATTTTCAAATAGTATTCCCATGTTCATTGATATTTCGTATAATTAAACAAACATTAATCCGAATATTAAAAAATATTTTTATATTCTCCTCTTTGTTCTCCTAAATTTCTGCCCTTCTTCTGTCTTACTTAACACTTTGTATATTAAGCAAACTCCAGTTATTTAAAGAAAACATGACCTTATATAGAACACTTAAGTATACCCATAAAATATTAATTATAATAAAGTTAAACCCTATGCTATACAGTTTGTTTCAAACCATGCGCTTTGTCGCACAAGAAATAACGATGGAAAGTCAGGGAACGCCTGTAACTGTTGTCCAGCATTAAATTCAGACTAAAATTAAGTAGTTTCCGATACTCTATTTATATTTACACACAATAATACATCAACATGTACATCTACAAGAAAAATTAACATATGTATTACCCCCTTTAAGGTACGGAGACAGAGAAAGTGTAAGCAAACAGTTCCCTACAATTGTGTATAGTAATTAAAAGAATAAAAATAAAGCAACATAATAACGCGCATAACAATAATTAGACAAAACATAAAAATAATTTGTAATAGCTAAAGCAGCAAAATTTGTATTATATTAAATATTACGTTAGATGTACTACATCGTACCTAATTCTATTTGTGATTCCGTGGTATTAGTACAAGTTTTGTTTTGTTCTCGCCAAGAAACACGCACACTAATTAAAAATATACATAAAGTAAGCAACAAAATACAACATAATCAAATGTTAACATATTGTCAGTAAAAACAAACCAAAAACATATAAGCATTAAAGTTATATTATTAAAAATCGTAAACATTGTAAATAATATACATAAAACAAATGGCAATAGATATAGCTCAATAAATTTTATGCGCAATTATATATATCGACAAGTAACATAAAGTAAACGCACCACGGCACCATAATTACCTTACTTTTTTTTGTGTGCGTGCTACCATATCTTATTGAATAGAAACAGTTGCTGCAAATTTTATATTTTTAAAAAAAAAACAAACAATAAATAGTGTAAGCCCCTTCTGGGTATTAAGCAACGCACAACCTTATTTCATAATTTCCGCACGACTCCACACGACTCGGCACACTCGCACTCAATTTTTGCTCCGCCTTGTATTGCCTTCAACCCTACTCGACAACACGCGACTTCTGTACATCCACATCGGGACAATACCCGACCACCTTTCGACTCCACTCGAGAGCCTTCGGCTCCCTTTGTCCCCATTAGTCTCTCTTGACCTTTACATCATCCAACCTCGCTCGACTCCTTTCCAACCTCTTCCGACTATATTTAATTTCTTTTTCGACTTCACGTCGCTCACATTCAACTCTCTCGACTCCATTCATTCCTCCACAACCGACCCCTCTCTTAACAGCTCGTCTCTTAGATCGGGACACAATGCCCCTTAAACACTGGACCCCACCCAACCTCACTTGACCCCACATCGGCTCAATTTAACTCCTTTAACTGGCTCCTCATCACACCCTTCGAACTCTTCGAGTTCAAAGTGATGACCTTTGGCCTTCTTTAATACTGGCAAAACTCGCCTCTATCCACCCTTTTAAGACCCCTTTTACAAATATTGGCGCACACGCTCGCCATTGCTCAACACACATTTTATGCAAAGCGGCCCCTTATGTAACAACAGCTACTACTCGTAGCATATAATCTATAGGACGCCCGGTTTTTGTCTCGCGTGAAACATCTCAACCTTTTCTGTCTTTTTTTCTGAATATTGGGGCTCATGCTCGCCAACCATAGCCTTCACGCGACCCCATGCAACCCTTCTCGACTTTCCTTGACCGCTAACAACTTGTTCTGCCCCTGTCAAATACTGGCGCCCATGCACGCCAAAGACAGTTATCACACGAAACCGTTCACCAATGCTCGACTTTTCTACCCGATTTCAGCAAGCCAGCTTCCCTCGTAGCACAGCTACTACGCGTAGCAGCACCCAGCAGGACACCTGGTTTTGCCTCTTTATTTAAACTTCAGGACCTTCGTCCTTAGATCCCTTAACGTCTCCCAAATGTCTCAGCAACACCGGTCCACAAATCAAACCGATACCACCAGACTGAGACAATATACCTGGTTCCCCAATCTTTAGCCACCATGGCTCCCCTTCAGCGGCAACTAGAGGCTATACATGCCCCTCTACGCCGCCTCAAATACCTAGGTGCATAATACTTCGGAGAGTGCAGCAGTTACTCTAGGCCGCCCTGTGGTTAGACACAACCAACCATACCCCAGGAGCCCCATAATCTAAGTCGCCTAATTTAACCGAGCGCGATTGGCTGGCCCTCCCAACAAAGCGCCGCTTGGTCGACGTCGCGGCTGCCGTTTATCGACACCGGAGCAGATGTATCGCACCTCCCTCGATCGGTAAGCCGCGCAACTGGAGTGCCCGCCCTCTTTTACCAGTCCCAGCGGCAAACAATTCGTCATACAAACGTATGGACGAAAGGCACCGACTCTGGACTTGGTTTCCTTAAATTTATCCACTGACTCGTCGTAGCACGATGTCAGTGAGTTACAAATAGGTCCCATCTCCTGGCACCATTACCACGATGGCGGCGAGCTCCTAATGAAATTATACCTATTAGATAGGTATAATCTGTTGGCAGATACCGCCAACACCAGATCAATACCCTCAGTGCCTGTATCTGCATCTTCCCGCATATGCTACTTCGTGACTGCGGACGCGAGCAGATTTCCGATAGGTTCCGACCTATTCGGACGATAAACCTGTTGGCCCAAGTGACCCATAACAGGTCTTGTGACCACGCCGCACACCTTTGCCCTTGATGGCATTAAGCGGTAACAACTGTCTCCACCTTATCGACAAAGGCCCATACTATACCTGGAACTAGTCAGTTCCCCCGATTCAATTACAGCGCCTACCGAAGTGCGCAGGGCCACCTTGTTCGTCAAGTGTTCAGCCCTCCGTCCAGCATAGCACCATTCATTCGAGCATCCCTTCAGCCCTACCTCCTTTATTTCGTGACTAAGTCACTGGGAGGGGGGGGGGGGGGGGGGGGGGGGGGTACTGTAGCGTTTCCGTCAAACCCTACGGTCTACTTACCTGAAAAACCCCCATAACTACTACCCAACTCCCTTTAGTTTGCTAATGCAACAGTATTAGTACCTAAAAATGCTGCACGCATTTAAGAGATCAAATCTATGATCTTTAAGTCCCTGTAAAGAAAACTTACTTTCATGCATTCTCTTCGCATACCATTGCTCCTTAAGATTTCTTTATTAACTTACCAGGAATTTCCAATCAATTTCGGCATCTACGTCGCCAGTCAAATTCCCTTAGATGGATTCCTGTAAACAAAATAATTCGGATTGCATTCAATGTAACCGTCATAACAGGGACCATAAATATCTATTTTCCCAGCCGCGTCATATACCTTTTCATACACATTGCCTGGCAACCTTTTTTATTTGTCTTATCAATAAACAACCCAAGCAGCTGCATATAATTAGCGCAATAGACGCCGAAACCAAATTCTCCAGCATTTCCTAATGCAAATATGAACCCGGTTTCTATTGCAGCCAGAGATGCCATAAACATCCAATTTGCTTTTAGCACCTTTTTCTCCTAACGTCGAAAATAGCGACGAGGCATCGTGTAAACAATGACCCGCATTACCAGCGGCGCATGTGGTCATTTTTCCCTATTGTCCTTGCCGCCTGCCTGTTTTCGAACACGTGCAACAACATTGAATCTGTTCGATCGCGCACATATACCACTGCACCCAAAAGATCGCATTTTCTTAGTGGTCACACCCTTAAGAGAAAAATTTTTCTCTCTCTTCCTTTTTTTTTCTTAGCGAAATCATCTCTGCATGAGATGACGATCGTCGAGTCCTTTACCAACCACCGATCGAGGCGGTCGCGTCGCCACTCACCGTACCGCGCACGGTACGGTGCATTTACCTTAAGTCGCTGTCAAGTGTCAATATCCTTCTTGAAAAAAATGTGAAAATTGTGATTAACGCAAATTAAGTCAGATTAAGTAAATAACAAAATATTCAATTAAAATCAACTTTTCTTGTGACCCCTTGTTTAAATACCATAGTGAAAATTGTTGAAAAGGACCAAAAATACCCATTAAATAAACTAAAGACCATCCACTACAATAGACCAAAGAGTTTTAATATTCCGGCTGCAGTTCCTGGGTGTTTATAATGTGTTTTCCTGATCACTGGTGACGTACTGTTTTTGTTCGGTGTTTATCGTTCTTTCTTTACTCCTGGTTGCGAACAAACGTGGCGGCTTTTCGTTATTTCGGTTCGTTCATTCGTGCTGCGGCGGAACTTTTGATTGATGGAGGAGGAAGTGAACTAAGTGCCCGTGCCAGGCACAATACTTCCTCTCCACAGGTCCTGCATATCTTAGGCTCAAATGGAAAGACTTCAAGTTTTCGAAAGAAAACTTCTCAGAAGATGCACCAACCACTCTAGAAGGGCTGACGGTCCCCATTACCCGAACTCTCACCTATACGGAGGTGCCTCCATTACCCCTATCGACGAGTACTTGCTAGAATTAGCATATAAGTACCTCGAAAGCATTCAGAACAGCGAGAATTCTCCATTGCTCAGAATCCTTTCAGATTCATATTCACGATATTCAAAGCATTTAATTAACAACGATCTTCTCTCAAAATTACTATCATAAAAACATCGAATTTTTAGTTCCTTGTTGCCGTCAAACTCCAATTTGAAATGTCTATAACAGATGTGTTGACTTTCGATATATCCATCAATATTTATTCCCTTTCGTATTAAATCTTGCCTGAACGCCTCTATTGCCTCCTCCACATTCACATATTTAAAAGTGTCAACATCTTCAGTAATATCCCTGCCATTAGTTGTATTAGACAATAAAGTAGTGGCGGCGGTGGTGGTGGTGTTGATTGTGTTGGCGGTAGTAGCACTAGTTGTTGTTGTTGTTGTTGCATTTAAATCTGAATAATTCTGATGTTTTAAAAGTACAAATGATAAATCAATTTGTATGCGATCATTATTTGGTAAGATAATATCAAATTCAAGATTTGATGAACTGCTACTGCTGTCATTTAATTGAACCCTTGCTGTTGGTGCAGCAAAAGTTACTCCAACTAAAATTATCAAAATGAGATGTACTGCTAACATTTTTTTCTTTTTTGTAAAAAAAATTATTGCTTAGCTTGAAGTGAATGTTGTCGAAAGACTAAAATGTAATTAGTATTCGCCTTCGTATTTATTTACGTAATTTTCTTCACTCATTTATCTCCATTTACATTTGCGATTCTCTCGAATTTTTTCATGTGCTCCATTCTTATTTTAATTTTTCGTTCGGCAACTGTTTTCTTTCTTGTTTGTTCTTTTCATCGTTTCTTTCATCTTCAATCATTAACATTGGTGCAAATTCCCAATCATTTTCATCAGCGAATGGACAATCTGAAAGAAAGTAATCTACTCTCGACCGTTTTCTACAATTACTGTCAGCCTGTCCCATTAGCGTTATATCACCACCAATTGCTTCTATTTTTATGTGCTGACCTTTCTCAATACCTCCGATTTGGAAATCTTGTATTTTCTTTGATGATTCACCATTTAAAATTTTTGCCAATAGTGTTCGGTTTCCATCTTCTGGTGTCGCATAAATTTCTAATACATATCCAAATATTGTGACATCTCCAAACGATAATTCTCGCCATGTTTGCGTACAAGTACAAAACTTGCGGCCATCTTTTAAAGTTTCACACCAAAACATGACTATTTCACTGGTCTGCAACATATACAACTGTTTCGTAATAAAGTACGGATAAATCTCTCCAACGGTTTCACATTCAACCTGAACCGAACTTTATGCTCCTTAAAATGCCTTTTAAAACGATTGAATATCTTCCTACTTCACTTAATTCAAACTCAATTTCTTTATCTCTACCTTCGTAGAACATTAATCATTATGTGTTATCACCATTCATTCAAACATCTTCTTTTATATATATAATAATCGTAAAACAAAAAAAGTGTCACACAATTAACCTACCCCCCCCCCCCCCCCCCAAACTTTACCCTTGAACCCAAAAAGCAGATAGAATCACAAAAAATTCCCATATATTAAGAATCTGCTTAGATTTACTGAAAAAGCCCTCGACAACTGAGACAAAAGCAGATAGAATCACCAAAAATTCCCATATATTAAGAAACAGCTTACAACCGAGACAAAAGCCAAAAGCACAACCCATTCATCATCATCGTCATAGAGCAAAAAGCCCGAGCCCGCCCCCCCCCCCCGCCAGGTCTGAGTCGTAGATGAAGTCAGTTTTTAAGTTCCAGCAAAAACAACCCATTTCACATTCCCCCAGCTAAAGCTTTTCAAACAGAATCACCAAAAACACCCACCCATTTCAAAAATAGAATCATCAAAAAAAAAAAATTCCCATGACGGTGATGAACCATTTCCATACAAATACACGAACAACACAAAATTCCCATATATTACTCTACTCAATGACTCAACAAAAGCACAAACCATTAGCAAAAAGCCCGACAATCCATTAACAAAAAAGCCTGATAGTCAGCAAAAACATCCACCATCTGCAAAAAAAAAACAGTAACATCAAAAGCACAATCCAATAGCAAAAAGCCCGATAGTCAGCAAAAACATCCACCACCTGCAAAAAACCTGATAAGAACACACACAACAACAACAGCCCCCCCTCGATTACGACAACGACCAACGGCCACGCTGATGATGAATCACTCACAACTACTACTGATAAGAACACACAACAAACAACAGCGATTACTACAACTGATAAGAACACACAAGACCACGCTGATGATGAATCACTCCCACACAGAACTTGCGCCAATGCATAAAACACTATCTCAACATTGACGTAGAGCTTTCGTGATGACGTCACTTCCTGTTCCAGAACGCCCATAAACACACTACCAAGGCAGATTAGATGGCTATACAATGCCGGTTTGTATATACTATCTGTGACAATGGAACATTGTACGACGCAAGTGTCAACGTTAGTATGAAAATCTACACTAATTGGAAATTCGGGTTTTGGTCGCTTATGCAAAAACGCATTGATACATGTATGAATGCCCTTGTAGAAAAAAAATTCGTTTTAGGAATATTAGGTAATGCTTGTGTGCATTAATTGTCCTAGGATAAGTAAATGTTTCCAGGTACCCATGCGATTGCATTGGCCGGGGACAATGGGAGTTGGGTTGCGGATAAGGGGTTTTTCAGGTAAGTGTACCGTGGGGTTTGGCGGCACCGCCACAGATTCCGTGGCAGGCGGTCCACGGGAGACCTTTTGACACTTATAAGCCATATATGAAATTGTGTCAAGGGCGGTCGTATTGGATATCTCCAAGGCTACAATCCCAACGTGATCCGTGTTCAAATAGAACACACTCTCCCATAGTAAAACAGGACTTTAATACTACGGTCTCAACTTCTGCACAGAGCACCGGCTCACTCGCCTGCTCCAACGTTCTCTCGCTCGTTCACTCCTCGCTCCGTCGTTCGCACAGGAAGTTGATCGTAACAGGGTTACCGAGGAGGGAGTACTGTGGCGTTTCTAGCGGATGCACATACCAGGTGTACCGGTATGAAGTGAGCGTTTTTTTAAAGTAAAAAACATTTTTTTTTTAAATAACAACCATTTTATTTGAAGTATTGGCCATTGCTTTCTACACATTTCGACCACCTTTCTGGCAATTTGTGGATACCACGCTAATAAAACCGGTCGTCTTTTGAGGCAAACCATTCGGAGATTTCGACTTCTTCGCAGGAATTGAAATGCTGCTCAGCCAATGCGTGTCCCATCGATGAAAACAAATGGTAGTCGGAAGGAGCCAAGTCTGGTGAATACGGCGGGTGGGGTAATACTTCCCACCCGAGAGCTTTTATTGTTTCTTTGACGGGTTTTGCTGTATGACTCGGAGCATTATCATGCAACAAAATTACCTTTCCGTGTCTTGTGGCCCATTCTGGTCGTTTTTCGATCAATACATGGTTCAAATTGATCATTTGTTATCGGTAGCGTTGCGCATCAACAGTTTCGCCAGCTTTTATAATTTCATGATAAACCACCCCCTTCTGGTCCCACCAAACACAGAGCATTGTCTTTTTTCTGAACCGATCAGGATTTGCAGTCAATGTTGTGGCTTCTCCTGGATGCACCCATGATTTTTTGCGTTTAGGATTTTTAAAATAAATCCATTTTTCATCACCAGTGACAATTCGATGCAATACTGACTTCCTTTCGTATCGTAGGAGCAACGTTTCACATGTGGTGTTTCGCTTTTCCATCTGCCTGTCATTCAATTCATGTGGCACCCAGTTTCCACATTTTTGGATCTTTCCTATCGCTTTTAAACGGTCAGAAAGTGTTTGTTGTGCAACATTTAACATTTGTGCCATTTGCTTTTGACTTAAAGTGTCATCTTGATCCAATATTGCTTGCAATTCGGCGTCTTCAAACTTTTTTGATGGTCTTCTACGTTCTTCATTTCGCACATCAAAATCATTGTCTCTGAACCGCTTAAACCATCTTTTGCATGTTGCTTCAGATAGAGCATGACCACCATAAGCCTCGACGAGCATTCGATGCGACTCTGCAGCACTTTTCTTCAAATGAAAACAATGTTTTCCGCAAATCATAATTTTCTGGTACAAAATTCGACATTTTTAACAGGATTAAAAAAAATGATGTTGTTTGTACAATGACTTGATGCATACTAAATATGTTTGACAGATGTCATGGCAACCAAATAAAAAAACAATAAGGGCTCGTTCACAACAAACGTTCCCTATTCATACATTTGTATCTTGACGCTCACTTCAGACCGGTACACATGGTACAGTACAAAAGCCAATAGTGAAGAACAGCAGAGAAAATCGAATAAGCAAAAGCATCAGCCATATACCAAGCAATAACGTAGCAATTCCACATTAGTTGAGTGTACTTTAGTTTAGAAATTCAATTTGAATAAGCCTGATGGGCTCCTCGATAGTATAGTGATTAGTATACCCGCTTGTCACGCGGGAGACCGGGGTTCGATTCCCCATCGGGGAGCCTCTGGCGCAAGACTAATGACCTTGCCCGGAAAAAACAAATCATTATGGAAAATTTAACAAACCTCGGGACTTGCTAAATAAGGCCAAGACCGGTTCCCGGTTGTAGTGCCGATGATGATGATGATACAGAGCTGGTGATTTTTTCGATTCTCTTTTAGTGTTGTGCTCTTTACAATTGTTGCGGAATCTGTCGAAGTGCTCCAGTTGTGTGTATTTTTCAAACTCTAGTTACACCATTTTCGAGATTATTAAGCCCAACCTTTGCTACCATAAGCTTTAATATGCCCACATATTCTCGTACTTTTTCGCCAGTATTTTCTATTACAAAACCGTCTAGGCATGACATGTTTTAACGTATACGGTCTTTACATGCTATATATGCTACAATTTTCCGAGTCTCTAGGCCTTTGGGCTTCGCAAGTCTTTTTACTCCTTTTTTAATGAGTGTTGGACCATGATTCACGATCAGTTTTGTCAGGGGTTTTGCTGCGTGGGTTGTGTTTTTTTTTGTTTTGTGAAATTTGCAGCATAAACAGTTTTAAAATGCCTAAATGTTTCTAGAGTTGTTGACATTGCATTTCAAATAACTCTGAATTTTTTAATGTGAACTCACATGCTAGGTTTGCAAAACCTAATAGTGACACGATACCAGTATACAAATAATTCAAAACTTCACAATGGTTTGCCCCGAATCCCAGGCACCAACACAATATCCTTAAAAACGCCTAAGTGTAAAAGGATAACATCCTTGCTCGATGCACTCATGTCCAAATTGATATCCGAAACACCCAACGTGCTCGTGGACGACCGACATACCCTTCGCCCCCATAAGCATGACCAATTAAGTGGTAATTCATATTGATTTATCTTTATAGCCATTGATGGTATAGAGAGCAGGTATGCGGAGCCCCCGAAACCGCGTCGGGATCTGCATACAAATTCTGTAGCATTCCCAGCTCGTCTTTGGGTAATTAAGAGAACAAGCACAGTTGCTGGTATGCATCTGTGGAAGCAAACCTGGTCGACGGTGAGCAGGCCGCCGAACATGCTAATGTGGGTGGCATTCAGTCGGCAATCGACACCTCGCTCGGGCCGCGAGCGGTGCACTTGAGCGCACATCATATGCAAAACGCCACCTACAGATGAGTTCTCTATCAGGGCCGTGGACTTTTATTTTAATCACGGAATGATTTAAATTTCTTTCCTTCGAGTTCGGGATCTGATATTTTTATTTATGCGGGAGTTTGCTGTGGTATGGCGCATCAGAGTCATGTGCGGTCCGTGTTGTGTCGATTGTGATGATAGTGAAGGTGGTGATGAGGCAGCGACACCGACAGTGGTACCCGGCGGCAATTGGAAACAGTGGAAGGATTTGTGCTAGTGAATTGGAAGCCGCAACAGGCATTCAAATTATAAAAAGTAGAATGAAATGAATAAAAATAAAAATAAAATAAGCAGAAAAAAAAAGATTATATTGTGCAGATTGTTAACATCACACCATCGGGGCCAACTAATGAATCAAATTGAGTGGGCAACACACGAGGTGCTGGTGCTGTTGTCTGGCATCACAACTGTGTGGCTCCACTTGAATTTGTTCGTTTCAGAGATCTTCTGGGTCCTGATCTTTGGACTTGTTAATTGTTGTTTTACCTGGAACTTGAACGATTCCTAGCTTGGTGGAACCAAAAACGACGGTTGTCCATTGATTGCTGTTTTGCTTCCCCTAGAGAATACTGATTTGCAGTGTATGCAAGTTGGGTTGGCTGAACGAGCGGCCGGAACTTAGCAGCGACTATGTTTCAATTCAAGTTAATTGGGCCACCCAATAATTGCCCACATGTGAGATAACATTTGTGATGTCCTTTCCGCTGGTCTTCTTGGCTTGCATCCTGCATCGATATCTCAGAACCGATTGGCATGAAAATTTGCATCTCTGTTCGGATCGGTGGTTCAAGTTGTTTCTTTTCACGGGCGGAGTGTTTGTCGTACTGAGTTTACAGAACTGCCGGATGTCGTAATTGTCTTTCACCTTTTGTTAGTAAAAATAGATTTTCAGGATATACCAGAGATAATTTTATTGATTTCACCAAATTTTCCTCTTTTTGACGCCCCGAAGATGATTACCAGTGGGATTTAAAGGGTATTAAGAGATTCTACTGAGTAGACTTCCGACTGCTAAAAATCGATTAAGAAGAATGTATGTGACATTTGTTTTATGAATGCGAAATCTATTATGTAGGTAGCCAGGGTTGTG
The DNA here is from genome assembly GCA_963931805.1 of Microdon myrmicae. Classification (NCBI taxonomy): domain Eukaryota; kingdom Metazoa; phylum Arthropoda; class Insecta; order Diptera; family Syrphidae; genus Microdon; species Microdon myrmicae. Next base: position 116,777,819 of record OZ007500.1, on the reverse strand, counting down.
TTTCTCGGTGGACGTGCACCGCAATTTAGTACGCATATCCCGTACATATGAATATACTGAATTGTATAAGAGATTTATTTAAAAAGATAGAACATTTTGTATATCTTTAGACTAAATGCTAAACCTATTTTAACAATAATACTTTTTCTTATCTTATTTACTAGTTCTTCACGAGCACTCTAGTTATACGATTCTTATATTCTTATTGCCGTTCGGCACACAATAAAACAATATTTGTTGGGAAGAGATTCAGATTTCGCAAAGTAACAAGGTAACTGTAGGGAAAAATGTAGGTGAACTGGATTGCATAGATATATTCCATCTAGGTTCCCCGTTGTCCTATAGATAACGATGCGTTTATACAATTTAGTTAGATCTTCTGAATCCCACATTTATCTGATCGGATAACGTTTAAACATTTTTAAACAATTTCGAAATAATCTTTTTTTAACTACAATAGTTTTCTTATTGGGGATCATTTGGTGGATAAAACATCGAACCATTAAATCGATCCCCTTCGCTGATTCATTTTTTTTTCAATAATACACATTCAAAAAAGAGATTGGTTTATGCTCTTCGTTGGAAATAACGTGTGATATAATCGTCACATGAACACGTTGAGATAGAACTGTAGTGCTCTAAAAAGCCCTACCAGCTTTTTCCCCCATTCCTACATCCAAATCCTAGCAATAATACTCCAAAACCCAAAATCCTATCAACACCCGAATTTACCCAAACATGATCCAAAATTCGCAATAAACGAATCAAACATTCGTTTATCGCTTAACATTTGCCCCCACGGCATAATTAAATCCAAAATCTTAAAATTAAAATCAAATTCACAATAAACGAATCTAATATTCGTTTATTGTTCTACATTTGCTCCACGGCATCATGAAAATTCAAAATTCAGAGATCGTTGTCTCTAGCTGAAAATTTTCCATTGAAAAACAAATACAAAACCAGAACCAGATACATATCCACATCTGCGCAATAGTTTCGTAAGAATTCAAGAAATTGAATTCCTATCTTAAATAAACACTGAGCATCTCACTCAGAATACAAAAATCGGGATTTTTGTATGAAATTGTGTATTTTCGAGACACAAATTCTCGATTTGTTTCTCTTTATAAGGGTGATGAAATTCGTATTCGAGGATTTAGAGCAGATTATCAGACGCCAAAGACGTGATCTGCGTTTACTACCGCACCCAAGACCCACCGGTATTGTAAGATTTCTTTCCCACCATCCCTCTATAAAAGTAGTTAGAGAACACTTGGACTAACACTGTCCACACTATCCTTGGATACCCCCCCTTTTTTCTTCTCTTTTCAGATGCCGCGAGACCGAGCCCAACATCCTCACGGATGTGGGTGATTCTGGTTATCGCAAGATGGCCAGAAGTCAGAGACAAGATGAAGGACACATATGTCCTGTCTCGCCAAATTCGGCCTTCTCGCCACAATTTTTTTTTTTTTGTATTCGAGGATCAGTCTCGATTGCGCGTCCGAAGCGGTGGGACGCCAGTAAATAAATTAAGTTAAATAAAATAAAATAATAGTAAATAAAATAAAAAGCATTTTTATTTGGCCTACCCGATTCCCAGGAACCAATTAAACGATCGGTTGTCACTCTTCCCGGAGGCCCCGGAAGCACGGTGGCGACCGCAACGGGTCCCCTCAGGAGGAGAGAAGCTCCCTGAGAGAAGGACCACTACAGAACCTTAAAAATGAAACTATATGACATTGAAAAGTGCAAGGCCCAGACAATTGGGCCCTGTGCAAGTTTGTCACAGAGAATATGCTACGTGGACCATAAGACGCGTACAGGGGATTTGTCAAAGCCAGTTGCACTTGGGCAGGATGTGACAGTCGCGCAGCGAGCTCATTCCGATATGGAGATGAAATCGTGAGGCTAAGTTAATCGTGCAGGCAGCTTAATCAACGTTCTGTCGCTAAAATCAGACGTCGTAGCGCTGTTGGTAACTTGTGATTCTAGGTGAAAATTTTGGCTCTGTTATAAGTTTGTGATACCACGTTTTTCTGACCCAGATCTCACGGCAAGTCGTTTCGGTGAGTCCGGTGGTGTTGTGTGACTGAGCAATCTTGGCACTCTTTTATGGAAAATCCGGCTTAGTCATTTGACCGAGGACTCTGGGCACTGTCTTATAAGGAGTTCGGCGGTGTTGTGTGACCAAGGACTCTGGGCACTGTATTATAGGGAGTCCGGTAGTGTTGTGTGACCGAGGGCTCTAGGCACTATCTCATGGGGAGTCCGGCGTGGTTGTCCGACCGAGAACTCTAGGCACTGTCTAATGGAGAATCCTGCGTATTCATGTGACCGGGGTCTCTGGGCACTGTCTTCTAAGGATTTCGGCGGTGTTGTGTGACCAAGGACTCTGGGCACTGTATTATAGTGAGTCGGACAGTGTTGTGTGACCGAGGACTCTAGGCGCTGTCTCATGGGGAGTCCGGGGTGGTTGTGTGACCGAGAACTCTAGGCACTGGCTTATGGAGAATCCTTCGTAGTCATGTGACTGAGGTCACTGGGCACTGTCTTTTGGGGGGCTCATCAGTGTTGTGAGACCGAGGATGGATACGATTCTATTAATGGGAAACTGCTACCTACAGCGGTGTTATGCCTGGTTGCTGTTTAAACAAGGTGCTGGTCATGTTGCTTCGGAACAATTTGCTCACACTTATGTTGTATACGGTTGATTGAAACTGTAACTGAAAGGTGCCTGATGACTTCCGCCTGTAGCAATTGTTCTGATAGTAAATGCTAATCTAACCTAGAGGAGTTAGGTATCACATCCTGGTTAATTGATCTCCAAGGAGTAAACTTTTTGTTGAAAAGGCAGGGAGTAGTTGAGGAAGTTCGCTCCTCAATAGTATAGTGGTTAGTATACCCGCTTGTCACGCGGGAGACCGGGGTTCGATTCCCCGTCGGGGAGCCTCTGGCGCAAGACTAATGACCTTGCCCGGAAAAAAACAAATCATTATGGAAAATTTAACAAGCCTCAGGACTTCCTAAATAAGGCCAAGAGCGGCTCCCGGTTGTAGTGCTAATGATGATGATGATGAGTTGAGGAAGTTCTAAATAATATATTTATTCCGCTATTGGGCACTGATTTTAGAGTAACAGCAAAATATTCTTTTAAAAGGGCTTTCACATTTTTAACGAGAGCTTATATGCTCAAATGAAATAAGTTTTTGGTCTCTATGTATTTATTCATAGACAGTTCAGCCTTTAAAGAAAAATCAGATATCACAGCAGGTAACATAACAGAAAACCTTGGAATAATAGAAGACTGCAAATAAATAATTCGTTTTTGATTAGATTGACTTTCGATATGACGTTTGTTTATCATCTAGTCGGGCCTCTTACGAATGGTAAAAAATATTCCAATTGTCTGATACGGACTCTGTAGTTATTACCGTTCTCATTTTGATTTTTGGGATGCATTTTCTCTTTTGTGGACCTAAAGTAGAGAGGGAAAATATTCCACCATTCTGTTACAGGCTCTGTACTTGTTACCATTCTCTTTTTCATTTTTGGGATGCATTTTCTCTCGTGTGGAACTAGAGTAGAGCTGGGAAAATATATCAATTGTCTGATGCGGACTTTGGAGTTACCGCTCCCGTTTTGATTTTCGGGATGCATTTCCTCTCGTGTGGGACCCATTTTCTATCTTGTGGAACTAGAGTGGAAAGGAAAAAATGTTCTAGATGTCTGATACTAACTCTGTACTTGCTACTGTTCTTTTTATGATTTGTGGGACACATTTTCTCTCTTGTGAAAATAGAGTATAGAAGAACAAAATATTCCGCACGTCTGATACGGACTCTATTGTTGTTTCCTCCTTTTTTGGTTTGTGTCGTGTGGTATTAGATTCGAGAAGAGACACATTTACCATTGTCTAACACCGACTCTGTAGTTGTTGACCTTCTCTTTTTGATTTATGGGATGGGTTTTCTCTTGTGTGGAACTAGAGTAGAGCAGGGGAAAATGTTGCAATCGTCTGATACGGACTTTGTAGTTATTACCGCTCTCGTTTTGGTTTTTGGAACGTATTTTCTCTCGTGTGGAACTAGAGTAGAGCCGGGAAAAAGATTTCAATCGTCTGATACGGACTTTGTAGTTATTACCGCTCTCGTTTTGGTTTTTGGAACGTATTTTCTCTCGTGTGGAACTAGAGTAGAGCCGGGAAAAAGATTTCAATTGTCTGATACGGACTTTGTAGTTATTACCGCTCCCGTTTAGATTTTTGTATTTTCTTTCATGTAGGAGGCATTTTCTCTCTTGTGAACTAGAGTTTCATAAAGCCACATGGATATTGTGGGTGTTCTCTATATCACAAGGAGAACCAACCCACAATTCCTACCAAACTTCGACCGCTAACAGCGCGTCACCATAACCCAAACCGGCAATAGCACACACCTCCCAATATGCAACAGCATCCGTCCCCAATCTGCAATTGCATACATCCCCAAACTTACCAAGAATCCATTTTCCATCAAATTTACAACGGAATACTAACCATCTCCCCCAACTACATCAAACCGCATATAATTTTCGCCAAAAACCACTTCGGTTAATTTCCTATTTAAATTATATTCCTTGCTTGCAACCAAGCAGTTCTAATTTCCCCCGAAAATCATTCCGGCTCACTTCCTGCTTAAACTATTTCCTCGCGTGTAACCAAGCAACATTTAGTTTCCCCGAAAATTATATCGGCTCCCATCCTACCCAATACCAATTCTCCATACTGGTAAGTCACCAGCACGATGCGTTGCATTTCGTCGCCATCGCAACGACCAAGACCCACATTCCTTTGTCTAACCGACAACTCATGCCCATACTAGGTCGTGTTTCCAAACCAATTTCCTCGTATACATAGCGCCGGAGGAATTTAACTCAGCCTGTACGGCAGTGATTCTCTGGAACTAAATTGCATAGCAACCCTTTTCAAGTTCCTAGTAAGTGGCAGTGAGTTTATTTAGTTATGACTCCACTGCCACGATGAACTTCTTCTCGCTTTTAATGAATCCCAGGGGACAGACGTCCTTTCATACTCTCCAGTGCGCGTCCCGGAGTAGTCAAATCGTGAGTCTGGTTTCTTATCTGTTAACGAGACGGTATAGTTGATTGTCAATGAAGCGGATTTTACCTGACGCTTAATGAAGTGGGATTTATTTGAATTTTGATAAGATGATTGATAGTTAACCAAAATCGATTGAAATTGTGAAACGTACAAATAAAGTGATTCGGAAGGAACGCGAAGGAGCGCGTCTCCAAGGATCACGTGTAGGTTACATTGGTTTAGCAAATATCACCGCTATGTTATAAACAACATTACGAGAGAAAGTGGTCCGGTGAAACAATATCTTTTAAGAACCACCAATAGAGTGAACTACGTGTATCTACTTGATCCAGCAAAACGATATAGTTTAAGAACCACCAGCAGAGTGCACTACGTGTATGTACTTGATCCAGTAAAACAATGTATTTTAAGAACCACCGACAGGGTGAACTACGTATATTTGCCGGACCAAGAATAAAGAACCAATAAAAAAAACATTAACATTAGAACTACATCGGTGTGTTTTCTTCCTTGTGCAGTGATCGTCAGCGGGTGATAGTGAACTCGTGCTGTACGTCGGCACCCATACTTTACCCCCGTAATATTACCCGATGGCGTAACGCGTAAACAAATAGACAACTTCCTCATAGACTAAAGACACCACTCAAATATCCTTGACATAAGATCATATAGAGGAGCAGATTGCGACTCCGATTTTCTTCTAGTGATGGGTAAAATCAGGAGTCGCCTCGCAGCAATCCCACATGGGCAGTCACGGGAGACGAGAAAAAAGTTCCACATTGATAAACTAAAAGACCTACGCAAAAGGGCTGAATATCAAGACGAACTAACGAATAGATTTAGCATTCTAGAGAATGGGAGCAGTGAGGAAGGGGAAGCTAATAGTGCGGACACTAAATGGTCATCGATCAGAGACACAATCAAACAAACAGCCCAAAAGGTATTAGGATTTAAGAAAACAATTAAGTCTAAACCTTGGTTTGGCGATGAGTGCAGGGCGAAGATCGAAGAACGTAAACGCCTCAGAATGATCCACATAGAAAGATATGATTAAGTCAACGGAGAAAGATACGCGACGATTCGGAAAGAGACAATGAGACTCTTCAAACGCAAAAAACGCGAATGAGAGTCGGATCGAAAAAATCCTAGAAAATTCCAGAGCAAAGAACATCAGAGGTATGTATGCCGGCATAAATTCAATTAGAAATGGCTACCGAGGGAGAGCCAAAATAATTCGAGACGCAAACGGATGTCTGGTAACAGACAAAAACAATATCGTGACAAGATGGAAGCAGTACTTTGAAAACCTGCTCAATGTACGCACCCATCAATCACAAATAAACGCACCAGACGTACATACATCCGAGCCTCAGATCCCAGAGCCATCTTTCAACGAAGTTGTAGACGCAATAAATCGATTGAAAAACAACAAAGCTCCCGGAGTCGACTGCATACCGGCAGAGCTTGTGAAGTATGGAGAAAGATCCACCAGCTCATCAAAACAATATGGGATAAGGAAGTCACTCCGGAAGAATGGAAAACCTCATTTTCAAAAAAGGCGACAGATCTGACTGCGAAAACTACAGAGGAATATCATTGCTCCCAACCACATACAAATACGAACAAATGTCATACTGGGGAGAATCACACCGTCCGCAGAAGAAATACTGGGAGACTACCAATGCGGATTCCGTAGGAACCGGTCAACAAGCGACCAAATGTTCACAATCAGGCAACTGCAGGAAAAGAAGTGGGAATACGGAGAGACGGTTCACCAATTGTTCGTTGACTTCAAAAAAGCCTAAGACTCAGTCGCAAGGCAAATACTCTATCATATTGTAGTTGAGCTGGGAATCCCGTAAAAATATGCCGCCTTCATTCAAATTTGCATGAACGAAAACAAAAGGTGAGTTAGAATAGAAAACCACCTCTCAAAACCATTTGAAATCCGGGACGGACTAAAACACAACTCTGTCTGTTTTACAGATATTATCACGGGTGCTGTTCTTCGGAGATTCTTGGTATTGTTCCACGCAATTCGGTTTACATGCGCTCCACAAGACAATCCGACGGATCGCACCCGTTTGTGGTTCATCTCGCGACGGCGCGAACATCCCTGCATCAGAACTCGTTCCGTTATAGAGCGGGGAAATTGTGGAACTCCCTTCCCACGCGAGTGTTCCCGGAGTGCTACAACCTGCAATTGTTCAAAAAGAACTGCAACACTTATTTGATGGCATCTCGGGGCGCCCACTCGGCGCTATAGGTTCGCCTCTCCCGAGAGAAGTCTAATAAAAAAAGAAAGAAAAAAAAAAGGGGGGTGGCTTATCACCGTGTCTTTTTAACCTTGTGCTCGAGTATGTCATCAGAAAGGTAGAAGACGACAACATGGCCGCATCATCCCTGAATGGGGTCACACAAGTGCTCGCATATGCGGTGGACCTCAGCGAACACAAATAAACGTCAGGGGCAAGATATTTGAAAAAGTTAAAGAGTTTAAATATGTGGGAATTATACTGACGACCAGTAACGAAATGTCGAAGGAAATTAACAAAATACTGCATTCCGGCAACGCTAGTTGGCACGTAGTCAGTAAACTGCTGCAATCCAAACTGCTATCACGATACATAAAGCTCCGTGTCTATAGAGTCATAATCATGCCGATTGTTCTATACGAATGCAAAACATGGGCTCTCACAAAACAGGAAGAAAACAAATTCCGCGTATTCGAGAATAGAGTTTTAAGGGGTATCTTTGGCGGTAAATATGACGAGGAGGCAATACAATGGAGGAAACTCCATAATCACGAATTGGAAGAGCTGTACCGCAAACCCACAATAGTGAGAGTAATCAAGCTGCGAAGATTAAGATGGGTCGGACATGTAGCGCGAATGGGCAACGATCGGACCGTGTGTAGAATTCTTGACGGTAGATCAACGGGAAAGAGACCGGTAGGACGGCCGCGACGGAGATGGGATGACAATGTTAGGTTTGACCTTGAGCAGATCGGATCAGATGGTCAAGCGTGGAAGGATAGTGCACAGGACAGGGAACGAGGACGGAGTCAAGTCGGTGAGGTCATGAACTTCCGGGTTCCTACAGGCCAATAAATAATATAATAATAATAAGTGGAACTGGAGTAGAGACGGGAAAATTATTCTAGATGTCTGATACGCACTACGTACTTGCTACTGCTCTCTTTTGGATTTGTGGGACACATTTTCTTTTTTGTGGAATTAGACTATAGATGAAAAAATATTCCACACGTCTGTTTTCGGTTTCTTTTTGATTTGTCTCGTGTGGAACTAGAGTAGAGAAGGAAAAATTATTTCACATATCTGATATGGATTCTGTGGTTGTTGGCGTTCTCTTTTTGATTTGTGGGAGGTATTTTCTCTCATGTGGAAAACGTTCAAGATCGAGGTCAAAATCTTCAGCCATACAGGAGAATGGCATGATTTTGCCAAAAGGTAGTGCGTTGATCTCTGTTGTCACAGTTAAGGTTAGATTGCATATTAATCAGGTAAATTATAATTTTCTGTCCTAATTTTCTGTTTTATAACCGATTTTTATTAGAGGCATTTACATACACCACTAAGATACAGGTTTTTTGAGTTGATTTGCTTTAATTGGTTTGTTTTTATCTTGTGTTGTGCTGTGTTATTTTGATTCGTATTATTTTGATTTGGTTTTTTCATTTATTTGTTTTTTTTTTCTTTTTGTTGTTTTGTTTTGTTTTTGTTTTATTTATCATACACGGAGATCAATGTATGTTGGGAGATTACTTTGTAACAGGTCAAACTTCTTGACATTTTGTAACAACAGGCAACTGAGCTTTTTGGGTTTTAATAGAACAAAGCAGAAATATAAGGATACAGAATCTGGGTGTGAAGCCTGACGAATCTTCGATGATGATCCAAATTATGGACAAACTACCAGAAGATTATGAAACCTTGCGGTAGGTATGGTGATGTAGGCCGGATCAGGAAGCCGCTTCAAATCTGAAAGGTGTGTTGACATCTAATGAAGTTTGACGGACTCAATCTGTTATTAAGAGAGAAAAAACAGGTTTTACTGGTACTGAAAAGAGCTTTCTCTAGGAGAAGAATTTTCTGTATAAATTTAGTTGTCACAATGTTGCACTAACACCCAATTTTGGACGTCAGGGCTTTGTGGAACACCTAAATGTAGGTGTCAAAATATGCCTATACTCTAGAGTATATTACTTTGAGCGGCAACTGAACGAGTTATAGCCTGTTGCTGTAGAATGGTGCTTTGTGGTGGAATGTTGAAAGGGGTTATTGTGGTGATCACATGGATGAAACGCATCCAAATCTGTTAGCCATTCCCTTAAATACGTTAACGAAGTGATAATTTATATATAATATGGTCTTAACAACTTTTGATGATGCATTATAAAATGTATTCGCAAACTGCTGCCGAACTGTCTGACATACAATTTGAGTTATTCGCGACTTTGGCACTTGTCCCTTCAAGCGAAAGGTCAGTTCTGTTAGATGAATAGTATTCCAATTAAGTGGCCGAGTATATGGTTTGGATTTTAAGTCTACTAAAGGAGTAGGAAGCTAGAATTGGGGTTTTAAGTATTTATTTACTGTCAATAATGTTAAAAGAATAAGCAAGGTTTTGATTTTGGATATTTTTCGCCAATTTCTCTCCAAATGTTTCAAATACTTCACTATCACTCGGATGACATAAGACCCTGATATCGTTCTATTCAAAAAAACAAAAACCGTAAGGTATTAAATGAATATACCTAATGTGAGTTGGGGTCTTTCCCATAATTGTTTACATACGTTGCCTGAGCTCGGTATGAGACTCCGATAGATATGCGGGTGTGTTATGTCCCCAAAGCATTAGAGTCGACCTTGTTAGCGGTTGATGTTCCTTGATATGGCACACCACGAGGGCAGAGTAGACTAATTGCTATGCATGTCACAACTTCATAGAGACACATAAAAGCCTCTAAGTTATCGAATATCGTTACAGTATTGCATCAAGTGCTTGTACATCTGAACATGTCTCAATCACAATCCTTACGCGGTTTTAGTGGACTCCTTATTTTGGTGGTTACTCATTGTTGGCAGACTGAGCTTCAGAGCCAAATTACAAACAATGAAACAAATAGAATTGTTGGTGGGGCTGCCTTGAGAGAGCCTATTCCTTACCAGGTGTCGCTGCAGTACAGTAAAAACGGAAATTTTAAGCACTTTTGTGGAGGATCGATAATCTCCGAAGATGTTGTCCTTACGGCGGCACATTGTGTGAGTGGAGCCAATTCAAAGCGCCTATCGGTGTTAGCTGGGACATACGATTTTGCTCATCGGGATGGAAGTCGACATGAAGTTCGGGGCTATAAAATTCATCCTGATTACAAAGAATTGGTAACGAGTGACATTGCATTGGTTAAGGTCAAACCACCTTTTGAATTGAGTGACCGAATTGGCATTATTAATGTTTTTGGGTCGCAAAAGATTGGGGGTAATGAACCTGTTACCTTGACAGGTTGGGGATCAATTTCTCCTCTTATCTTTGGACCTTTTCCGAATAATTTACAAATGCTGAACTACACGACGATTTCGAACTCCGAGTGCAAGGAATCCTTTGGTCGGGTTACCGAAACGGAGATATGCGCCTATCAGTTCTTCTTCAAGGGAGCCTGTGCGGTAAGTTTAAATGAGTACAATGGTGATTGGCGATAGAAGTTTTTGGTTACTTGTTCGATAGGGCGACTCTGGAGGACCTTTAGTAAACCGGGAACGAACGCAACAGGTGGGAATTGTATCATACGGGACCAGCATATGCTCATCAGGATTACCAGATGTGTTCACGAGAGTTTCTACTTTTGAGAGTTGGATCAAGGAGAACATGGCCAGTGATGAATGGTAATCATTTTCGAGGAATTATGTTGGTGGTATGTAGGAAAAACTTGAGAGATCCACTAGTAGTAAAGACGGTTTAATCATTTAAACGCCTGTTTTATTATATTTTCGCTGTACAGGCATTTTGTTAGACGATTTGGATTTTGCTGATCAGTTACTAATTAATTGTGAATATTTATTTATAGGATATTGTGGCGGTTCCGCCAAACCCTACGGTTCGCTTACCTGAAAAACCCCCATAACTTCCACCCAACCTCATAACTTCACTAATGCAATCGCATTAGCACCTTAAATGCTTCACGCATTAAAGTTATCAAATTTATAATTTCCTGTAAGATTTGTTTTCTACCTTTCCAGGTATCCCAAAACCTATTCGGTTCCCGGGCAAATTCCAACTTTCCCACACCTGCACCGCAATCTCCACCCAGCATAAACATTTCCTACTACAAGGACATTAATGCTTTCAATGCATTACATGAAAATTACTGAAAGGTTCTGTTCACACATCTAATGCATCATTAGAATTCGCTGGAAAATAAGTCATTGGCATACATGTATTATAAGTAGGAAAACTATTTCGGCACCATTGTTTGCCAAGCAATTTTGTTCCTCATGTGCAACCTTATATTCCCACATGCACGTACCTTGCAGACCCTTTGTCCACGGGACAAAAGCAATATGCGCTTCTAGCGTCTAGTGCCATAAAACCGAATTCCTACGCATGTAAACATGCATAATATCCCTAATGATTTGTTTTCCAACTAACAAACAATCTCCAATTCCTTTCTCTGCCGCAACGAATTTCCCTGCATATACAAATGCAAGCAAGGGATTCGTTTTGGCCACCGACCCAAGATACGATATACAATAATCATTGTATAAAGTATTGTAATACATTAGCACCCCTTTCGAATGGCTATTCGTATATTTACACATTATCTAAGACTTTTATGTCTCATCTTTTCTCTTACCACATATCTTCGAAGTATCGTCGTCTATTTATTTAGACGCGATGCACTTCATAGACAACGATCTTCTCGATCCCTTTGTCGTTGCCGCCTGCCTGCTTTTGTTTTGCCATTGCCGTTGCGCATATGTAAACAATCTGATTTCAACGATCGACTTCACGCACATCACCACAGGACCTCGCCAGTGAAATCCTCTTTCCTCGTTTTCACCACGAGAGGAACACTTTCTCTCTCGAGAAAACTCACCCCCGGTTGCGAAGTGGCTCTGCATCGAGCAACGCTGAGTCCATTTCCATCAGCCGACCACGCTGGTCGCTCGAGCTCCCGCTCTCCGTCGCGCGGCGGAGGAGCGTAGATATACACAGTCGAGTCGCAAAGTGTCTTGAGGCGTTATTTTCAAAAGTCCTCATTCGTGTTAATTGAAATCGATTGGCGAAACTTCGCTTTGGAAATCAAACCAAATTTAAGTGCTCTTGGAAACGTAGTTTAAGTGAAGTATAAAAACACTAACATATAAAGGTAATGATTAATATAAAAAAAAAATGCATAAAAATACGTGGATACATCCAAACCAAATGAAAGTGTTAAGCAAGAAAAATAAAACAATAAACTAAATCTGTGTTTAATTTTCCGGCAGCGGTTCTTGTGTCCTGCGTTATTTTCTGTGTTGTCCGCTCCGTATTTTGGTGTTCGGTTTGTTGACTTGGCGGAACGGTTTTTGGAACATTTAGTAACGATTCGGTTTGGCGGAACCTTGTCCGAACTGCGGATAGTAGAACTCGCACCCATGCCGGTGCCACGACTTTGTTCCCCACAATGTTCCCAGAAAGAAAAAAAACAATACAGTCTGTCAGAAAGGTACCTCGAACTGATTATTTAAATGCTCGCTTTAAGAGGTTGTCAACATTCTTTTTGCTGCTATGTTGGCACAACTATCCTCTATCCTGACGTAAAATTTGACAGCGACCTGTCATTTAGTTTGCCAGTAAGCAGCGATAGAGATGATGAGGGATATGAATGATGTTCCCTTAAGACCTATCCGAAGAAAATATTGAATTAAACAAACAGTCCTTTTTTTATCCGATTTCAGTAATTATTTTTGTATTCGATTAATTGGCCGGTGACAATTATTTCTTAAACAAAATACCAGATAATGTATGTCACGGCTGTGGAGCTGATGCATGCAATAATGGCCGCTTTTAGCTCTCAAAGGTATGGGCTCACCCACGTACACTTTTGGCTTCGAATATCTCCACAGAAAGAAAAAACGGGGTCAAATCGTATGATCCTATGAAATCGTGGCCAGCTGTAATCACCATTTCGGAAAATAATGCGTCCACAGACCTTCTGGCCGAGAACGGTCTTCATATCGTTTGCTGTGTGGCAGGTGACATCGTTCTGTTGAAACCACATGTCGTACAGATCCATACCACACAGTTTCAACCATAAAAACTCCATTATCATATCGCGCTAGCATTTGCTGTTCACGTTAACTGCTTGTTAACCGATGACGCTACCCACGTAAAAACTGCACCATATTGTGACTCCGCGGGTGTGTGAGTGTTCAACGATCACATATGAATTGGCATCCTTCGGCATGCCAGAATTTTGCTTGTTGATAAATCTGTTAATGTGGAAGTGAGCCTCGTCGGTAAAGAGGATTTGGCGCAAACAGTGACCATCTCATGCATCCATACCGTATAACAATGGTAGCGAAAGAGATGACTCGAACCCACGCAGGAAAAACCAAATGCTAATGTAGAGCACGGCCGCGTGTACACGAGCGCGTATCAATTTGCTGGTTACGGGTTGTGATTCCATACGTTACCTGTTCTGGTACACGGCACTGGTGAATTTTTTTTGCATTGTATGATGCTACATATCTATTGAGACCACTGGAAATACTGCAAATGGTTGGCAGGCTTCTATTGGTGTCATCTGAACGCGTCAAGATCTTGAACATCGTGGTCGGCCTAAGATTCAATTTTCTGCCACTATAACGAATCGACATGTCTTGATACTCAGCGACATAACGCGAACAGCAGCGATATTGTCACCTATACGATCCGAACGAAGATGTGTTTTTGGGGCTTCGTTCAACTCAAAATCTATATTTTTGAATTCCTGTATGTCGAGTAATTGTACTTGACTCTTAGTTTATTTGAATCGAACGTTTTTGCATAATTTTATTTCTAACTTGATTCAATAAGTAACTGATATCTAAACGAAACGAAATCCGCCCTCGATAGAAGGCAAATAAAATCAAACGACCGCAATTTTCCGTACTCACAATTCAACAAACGTCTTATTTTTATTATTGGCGAGCTTAAGAGCTCCCGAAGCACAATAGATCAACAGCGTATGCATGACAGTAAACCACAGAGGTGAATAATTAATGTGGTGTATTAGATTATGGTACACTGTACGATCATCCAAATTGTGAGCTGGTTTTTTGATCGCCTATTTTCGTTAAATGTTTGTACTATTTCAAAGCGTTTGTTAATTCTGTGTTGTGGTATGTTGTTAGTGTACTCTATCTGCAATGTCGCACCTTAGTAGAAACCTCTAATAGCACGCAGTTCACTCGCTGTGGTGTCGCGTTTACAACCACAAAATCTCTATAATTATCAATAAGTTATAGTGGTTACCTGTTTCCTCCCCCGTGGTGACCAGCTGATGAATTTCGTTGTGCTCGGCCCAGGTCAGTGCAGCAGCCCAGACACAATCCTGTCTGTGGTGTCCCACTTGAATAAATGATAACTGCCCTGATTTCCAGCAATAAGTCGTTCTTAAATTATCCAGTGTTGGCTCCTCTGGATGTTTTACCGATTCAGCAATCCGGAAAGCAACGACAAAGGCCACACAAATTCACAGAAGAAACGGAAACCACATTCTTTCTTAGATTCACGTTTTATTTTTTCTTTTCCTAATTTTATAACAAAGTTTCAAACTTTACTTTTTATCAAAACGAAAAACAAAAGGGGACCGGCTCTTTCTGTAATCTTTTCTTTTCTGCTCGCCAACTCAACGGAAACTCAACTGTTCCACACTGATTCCGTACACTATCAAAAAACAAAACGTTTTTTCTTTTTTTTTTTGCTTTTTCCGTTGTCAAACGTCAACAACGGAATTCCGAACCGTATTTTTGAAAAAGGTTAACCCTCCATCTCTCTCGCTCTCCATTCACGTCCACTTCGAAAAATAAATTCGAACTCGAAGAACTGCACGATCCACACCCGAATCAGGGCGTGTTCAAAAACTCACTTCTGGATCGTGCAATTCTTCCACCACCTTACCATCGTACTATTTTAAAACAAAATTATCTTAAACACAAATTATCAAATGATGGTGGTGGCCGACGTACGTAACAGTGGTATCTCAAAAGGATTCCTTGACGATTAGGAACTGATCGAAAATTACTCTTATATTAGATAAAAATATTTTATTTATGCGAATTCATGACTTATATTGGTCGTCTTGAAATTTTACATTTCACTTCCTGTTCAGTTTTATTCCTTGATTATCCTTCACGTTTTTTAGTTCTTTACCGTTGCTAAGGTTACCGGGATTTGCACGATCTTCAAAACCAACATTGGCTGCGATATCAGGATACTATTTCAAGTAAAGATAGGGTGTGTTCTCTGCAACGACGGTGTTCGATTGTTCGACGCAAATGCCGGTTGTTGAACGATGACGATGTCAGGTTCCGTGAGGCCTGTTGTTAGCGGTGGCGACCTTCTTCAACGTTGTTACGCAAACGTAGTAGTTAGTTGTTTGTCCAGTTGGTCGCATTGACATACACGAATAAACGTTGTCGTCCCGTGCTTGACGCAAGTGGCAGGTGACTTGGTTGACAATGAAACTTCGTGATGTAGAATCGATAGTAACCACTTGAATCGATGGGTCCTACCCTGATTCTAGCCGTAAGTAGTCCGTAAATGATCCAATGTCCGGCTCCTCTGGATGAGTATCTCTGCGGCGGTGATTGTGCGAAAGCGAGCACTCACGACACCGAAGAACTTGGGATATTTCTATTTTTTCCTTCGCCGGCCGCGACTAACCGATTCAGCACAGATAAGTTAGCTTTGGTTTGTTGAACAAGCGCTGTTAATTGAATTTTTGCTTATCACATCATCATCAAAATCGGCACTACAACCGGGAACCGGCCTTGGCCTTATTTAGCAAATCCTGGGTGTAAACTCGATTTATTAATTCAAGTTTATTTATATATAACCATCTATCCGTTAATTTTCTTATCTATGTTGATGTGCAGCGTTTCACTGCTTGACTTGTACTGTTTCTAACTCCACAACTGCCGCTGCCTTTATTCGCTTTTTTGTCTCCTTTCCCTCGTTCGCACGTTGTCACAGGAACAAGGAGCCAGAGTATAAATGTGCGATGCTCAGTCTGCCAGTCGGCAGTCGTGTGCTGCTAGTCGGCCGTCGTGTGCTGCTCCGTCTCCAACATTCCGCCCACCTTGAACTGTCGGTTCAACCGTCTCATCCTCTGCAACCGGGAGTAGTACTAACTTCGTAACGGGTCGCTTAAGGGTGCCCCCCTGAATCTTTACGGTTGCCACCCGCACCTTGCCATCTCTGCCAGGATGAAGCTCGATAACCCTTCCCATGGGCCAATAGGTCGGAGATAGTTGCTCGTCCTTCAGAAGCACCACGACCGGATTTCCTAGGTTTGGTTCCGGATGATACCATTTGTTGCGAGCCTGCAACGTGTGGAGGTATTCGTTCTTCCACCGGTACCAAAATGCTCGATGCAACGCCTGCAAGTACTTGCATCTGGAGCGCCAAGTGATTGTTGTCTCTCCCGGATCGACTTCCGGGACGCTCATAGCCGGTCCTCCAACTAAGAAATGACTGGGGGTCAACACCTCGGGGTCGCCAGGCTCTGTTGGCAGGACGACCAGCGGTCGGGAATTCAGACAAGCCTCGATCTGGGCCAACACGGTAGTGAGCTCCTCGAACGTCAGAGACGCATTTCCAATAGATCGCTTCAGATGATGCTTCACGGACTTGATTCCTGCCTCCCACAAGCCACCAAAGTGGGGAGCTGCCGGGGGAATGAATCTCCAAGTGATGCCGTTGGTGGCCAACTCCGTCATGATCCGGTCCTGGGTAACCTTCCGGTTTATGTGCTCATAAACTTCTCGCAGTTCTCGGCATGCCCCAACAAAATTGGTACCATTATCACTCCATAAAGTGTGACAAACACCCCTACGCACGAGAACTCTCCTTAATGCTGCCAGGAAAACCTCGCTGGACAGCTCGTTAACCGCTTCGTGTATTGCCTTGGTTGGCAAGCATACGAAGAGACAGATGTAGCCTTTGACTCGCTTCGCGCTGCGTCCTTTCCATGTCCGAAGAGTGATAGGACCTCCATAATCCACGCCGGTGTTACTAAATGGCCGTGCGGGATTAATCCTACTGGCTGGCAATGCGGCCATTTGTTGAGATAGCACCCGTCCCTTGTGACGAACGCAAACCGTGCATTCAGCGATGACCCTCCGGACAAGTCCTCGACTCCCTATGATCCAGTACTGGGAGTTAACTGCGGATAGCAGTAACCGGCTTCCAGCGTGCATCAGCCTCAAGTGCAAATCTCTCACGATAATCCTTGCCAGGTGATGTTGCCGATGTAAGATTGGTGGATGTCGGCGTTCGTATTCCATCTTTGTTGCTTCTAGTCTTCCGCCCACCCTGAGGGTACCTTGGTCATCGATGAATGGGTTGAGCGCAATCAGTTCGCTTTGTCTTGATACTTGAATTCCGGCTCTCATGGGCGTTGGGTCCGCCTTCCGCCACGCTAATGTTCGTACCGTTCTTCTTGTTATAGACAGCTCCTCTTGCTGTATTACGAAATACGATGCCCTTCGTTCCTGGAGGTCTACCGGTGTTCCGGTGTCCGCCTCTCGGACTTGATGAGCGGGCGTCCGGGGCAACTTCAGCTCCTTGTCTCGCAGAAAAGCGGGTCCTCGCCACCACAGCTCTGCTCCGGTGAGCTCCTTTGCTTTAAGGCCCCTTGATAAGCAATTTTGATGGCCTTTAGATTGGTGTGGTATAGATTGCTGCCCCATAGGCGGTGGGGGCAAAGACTGTTGCGGAACAGATTGCTGCTGCATACTTTGCTGTGTCATATGCTGTTGTGGCACCGATTGCTGAGTCATAGGCTGTGGCAAGGTTTGATGAGAGACATGCCGCTGTGCCATAAATTGTTGTGGCATGGATTGTTGCGGTACAGACTGTTGTGCCATTGATTGCTGTGGTATAGACTGCTGTGGCACAGACTGCCGTGGTACAGACTGTTGTGGCACCGACTGTCGTCGTACAGACTGTTGTGGTACAGACTGTTGTGGCACAGACTCTTGTTGAATAATTTGTGGTTGCAACGATTGTGGCTGTTGCAAAGTTTGATGCTGTTGCAGTGGTGGTGGTTGTTGTTGAATTTGCATTTGCCCATTCGGCGGAGTCCCTGAATTTGAATAAGGTTGTGAAGATATCTGATAAGAACTCTGTGGTTCATTTGTTACTTGAGAGGTTATGTACGTAGTGTTTGTGGCGCCAGAGGAATAGGATTGCTGAGTTATATTAGAAGTAGGTGGTGAATTATAATTTTGGAATTTTTGTTGCTGTGGTTGTGTGGAAGATGATGGAGAAACACCGAGTTCATTTCCACCTTGATACACCGATGTCGGAACATAAGGAGCTTGCTGATAATTCGTATTCGCAGCTTTACCGTTGCCGACATCGTTATATGTAGGCATATTTATTGGCAGTGTACCCTCTAATGGGTCGACTTGTTGGGTGACAGTGCAGCAATGTTGTTCCTGATCGAGCAGAGCTGGTCCACTCCCTGCGATTACCCAGCCGAATATGGTGTTCTGCGCCATCATTTTACTATCGGGATCCATCAGTCGTCCATCGCGCAGGATCTGGAAGATAGTGTCCGAACCCAGCAACAAGTCAATGGGTCTTGATTTGTGGAATAGCGGGTCGGCCAACGCCAGCGATGAAAAGCTTCTCCAGTCATGTTTCAGTGACCTTGACGGCAGATCCGAAGTCAATCGTCCCATCACCAATGCCGTTATCCGAATACTTGTTTCCCCTGTTCGGGCTTTCAGCAGCATCTCGACCTTTCCTCGGCTGAGTTGTGGATTCGCTTCCCCTATGCCACTTATCTTCACCTTCGCCTGCGTGCGTCGCAGGCCCAACTGCTGAATGAATGATTCTCGGACTAAGGATGTGGTCGAGCCTGAGTCCAGCAGCACCCGGCAAGGAACCAACTGGTTCCTGTCGTCCATCACCGTTACTATTGCTGTAGGTAGTAGTGAATCCTGGGTTTGTACTGTCGCGCAAGATCCCTCTGATGGTCCAACCTTTGGTGATAACGTCGGAACGTCTACGGGTTGATGCAGCAGAGAGTTGTGCCGTCCGTTACACTCTCGACAGTTACCTCTCTCACATTTGTCAATGCTGTGGTCGGGGCTGAGGCAATTTCTGCATAGCTTGTGGCCGCGGACAAACTGATCTCGCTGTAGAGCTGAGAGATTCCTGAATGCACTGCATCGGAACAATGGATGGGGCTGCGCGCATCTGGGGCACTTAGCCGTCCCTGGTGATGTGATTGCCGAGTACGCCTTCCTGGGTGGGCCGGCTGCTATACCTCTGTCCCGAACAAAGTGACCCTTTGAATAGTTCTTCGCTGTCGGGAGGCTCTCTAGCTCAGTGAGGCGGGCTTCCAGGAATTCAGTCAGCTCCTCGAATGTCGGCATCTCGTTCCTGCTTGTTTCTCGAGCCCATAACTGCCTAGTCTCACTATCGAGCTTCTCGACTGTGGTGAAAACTAGCCAACAACTCCAGTGCTCCACTGGTAGCTCCAAGGCTCGCAAAGCCCGAACCTGCTCGAAGAGGCCGTTGATGAATCTGCGGAACTCCGTAGCACCTGGTGATTGCATAGCTGGAATCGTCATTAGTGCTCGTAGATGTGCATCCACGATGAGCTTCTTCTTGTCATAGCGCGTGACCAGTGCAGCCCAGGCCTCCAGATAGTTTGCCGCCGTGACCGGGACATTGCGAACCACTGATAGTGCGTCCGCTCTTAATGAAGTCCGGAGAAATTGGAATTTCTCGACTGCTGATAACTGGGGGTTGTCGTGGATGAGTGGTTGGTACAGGTCACGGAACGTTACCCACTGCTGGTAATCCCCATCGAAGGTAGGCACGTCGATATGCTTCAATTTGACCGCTCGGGTGGTCGCTCCACTCGTAGAATCCGTTGCTGTCGGTTCCGTGGATCGCGTACCCAATTGTTCCACCAAGCTGTTTATGAGCCTCTGGCTGGCATTCATGGTGTCAAGCAGCCTCTCCATTCCTGGTTGCTCCGCTGTTAACGTTGTAGTAGGTGCCGTTCCCAGGGTGTCTCCTGAAGTATCCAATGCGGTGGCGTCCGTGCTTGTTGTTGACACGTTCAAACGCTGGGTGAGTCTGCCTTGCAGCGAAAAGTATCGTTCCTCGAAGGCTGCTCGCTCCTCGTTCTCCCTGTCGATGTCCAGGTCCGGATCGTTCTCCTCGATGCTTTCCTGGAGGCGCTCAAAGGATTTAAACGCGTCTTCCAGCTTGCTTAGTCTGCATGCGACTTCCTCTCTGGTCACTTCATTCGCCTTGGTCGCGAACTCCTCCAAACGCGTGAGGAATCCCTTAAGGACTCCTCGTCTTCGTTTGCTTGCCGGAACAGTCTGATCCGCCATTGCCTTGCTTGGCGAATCACTGGTAGCCATTGTGGTTCAGCTGCCTTCCTTTCGATGCTTGTGGATCGAAATTGCCACTAGCTACTTGAATCCGATGCTTGTGGATCGGCTGTAGCTTACGCAACTGAGTGCGCTGCTGTTTGCTACCGGCTGGTTAGGCTGCACGACCGTCTGTCTGCTTGGTCGCAGAGGGTGTGCTTCAATGCGTTGTAGTTGAAACGCTTGGATCCCACGTTGCACAGCTTGTGTTGTCCAGTCGGCAGCTGCTGTGTTTCCCTCGATGACTTGCTCTGGGTCGAAGGACCAATTTGTAAACTCGATTTATTAATTCAAGTTTATTTATATATAACCATCTATCCGTTAATTTTCTTATCTATGTTGATGTGCAGCGTTTCACTGCTTGACTTGTACTGATTCTAACTCCACAACTGCCGCTGCCTTTATTCGCTTTTTTGTCTCCTTTCCCTCGTTCGCATGTTGTCACAGGAACAAGGAGCCAGAGTATAAATGTGCGATGCTCAGTCTGCCAGTCGGCAGTCGTGTGCTGCTAGTCGGCCGTCGTGTGCTGCTCCGTCTCCAACACTGGGGCTTGTTAAATTTTCCATAATGATCTGTTTTTTTCCGGGCAAGGTCATTAGTCTTGCGCCAGAGGCTCCCCGACGGAGGATCGAACCCCGGTCTTCCGTGTGATAGGCGGGTATACTAACAACTATACTATCGAGGAGCCAATCAACTCGCTTATCACAGGCGCCAGGCAAATACACCGCAATCAACTTTTAATCCCTTTGTTCGATCGACTTCTTATCGGCCCATCAGATCACTTCTTTTGTTCTTCGCCACAAGCAGTACTGCTACACTGTTCTCTTGAATTCGCCCCATTAGTTCTTGTGTCACAGCTCGATGTAATCAAAATTGAGCTAATCGGTTGCGACACAAGCTAACACCTCTAGTGTAGAGGGCGGAGAGTGATTCAAACATGTTATTATATAACGCACCCTCATCATAACTAGTTGCATCGTGCAAGAGCGTTGCTCAACGGTGTACCGCTCCATGATTCAATTTATCATCATTCACAAATTTAAAAAAAAAAGGAAACAAAATTGGAGGTTTCGACATGATTCCCAATTCACATTGCATACCATTAGTGTGAACATGCTATCCATGTCACTGGCTCCAAATTCGGTCTGTCGGCCAATCAGTTTTTATTTTTCTTATATATATTTATCCATTTTTTATGACATTACTATGAACACAGAAAATGTCTTATCTTCTATTGCTGTCTAAATATTATCGCATTTCTCCATTGTATTCCGATATTTATTATAGGAACGTATTAACACGGTCTATTATGAACATAAAATATAATGAGCCTGTGGCGATTCCAACAGACACACACGAACACGCAACACTCAATAAAGAACACAGCACCATAAAATAAAATAAGAAAAGGAAATCATCAGAGCCAGAGCACCAATGCAGCAATATACAGCTTAAGTAGTGAATTGAAATATCCCCGTATACGTGCGGCCGCGGTCTAACTCGTCTGTGCTGTGGTTCTAACGTTTTTATGACGTAGGTTCAAACCACGTTCTCCAATGTTTTGCCAACGGTTATAAACTAGCTACGGTTCGGGCAATTGGTAAAATTGAAAATGCTATCATATTAAGGTCTTCCTTAGTTCTAGGGTCCCAGGGATGGAAGTAATTCCTAGGTCCATGACTGTTGCAAAATGCAACATGGTCCACCCAAACATAAACGTATCACGTAAATTTCAATTACGTGATCACGTAAAATTCGATTACGGAAGCCGGCAATCTGCGAAGTCCTTAGGACACGCCTTCGATTAGCCAACCACCGGCGACATAATACTTACAATGTCAACTAAGGTGGAGACCGAAGGAACGTGTGAAGCTAATGGAGAAATTATGATCCACAAACATTCACATAGCTTCCACAAGCAACAGCCAATAGAAAGGGCGGCTTGAATTTAGGTCAACGAGAGAGATATGGGATGGAGAGTTGTTGTAAAGGGATTGCCGGTCAGTGGCCGACATCAAGGCCATCGTGAAACTGTTTGGAGTTGCAGTAAAAATTCGTCGTCTTGATTTCAGTAGTTATTTTGCAGCGTCGTGAAAGGTTTTTCAAACTTATTAGTATTTAATTGTATAAAAACAAATCTTGAGTTGCTGTGCAGCAATTCGTTTCAAATAGTGAATAAAATGAATCAAAGCTAACTCGGGTTTTTTTTTTCTTTATTTTTCGGTTCACACGAATAGGATTCCAGTCGCGCCGGTTTTTTTTTATTTTATTTTCATCTTAAATTCAAATTTAAGTATGTGCTGGCCGAGTTGATGTTGTTTCTTGTTTTTACGTTACCAAAATCTAAAGATGTCTCCCGGTATGTCATACAACTTGAAGTATACAAACCTTATTAATTATAAAGACTCTAGTTGCTTTCAGCAACGTTTACAATAAAGGGTTGTGGGGGTTCTCTATACCACATGGAGAACCAACCCACAATGCCAACCAATCTTGACCGCTAACAGCGCGTCACCCTAACCTAACCTGTAACCCACAATCGCAACCTTCCAAAACCTGCAAGCGCATCCATCCCGAACTTGCAAGATTCCATCTCCCCACATATAATTTTTCCCAAAACCGCTTCGGTCAATTCTCTATTTAAGTCATATTCCTTCCTTGCGACCAAGCATTCTTAATTTCCCCGAAATTCATATGCTGTAATAAAACGCATATTCAAACCTACAACGGAACGTTAATCATCACCACCAACTATACCGAGCCGCATACATTTCCCCGAAATTGCTTCGGTTAATATCTTATCTAAATGATATTCCTTGCTTGCAGCCAAGCAATTTTAATTTCCCCCGAAAATCATTCCGGCTCACTTCCTGCCTAAACTATTTCCTCGCTTGCAACCAAGCAACATTTAGTTGCCCGAAAATCATTTCAGCTCCCATCCTACCCAAACGAATTTCCCAGTATACACAACCAACGAATCCAACTCAGCTAATACAGCGAGGATTCGCTGGAACTGAACCCCATATGCGAGCATAGCAATCCCCTTCAAGTTCCAAGTAAGTGGCAGCGAGATTATTTAGCTATGACTCCACTGCTACGACGCGATGAACTTTTTCCTTCCAATTATTAGACGAGTCACAACCACCGCCGAGCGCACATCGCTCTCCGGTTACAAAGTCGTTGTCCAACCACTACAGAGTGCGCGTCGTTCCCTCTTCCTTGCCCCGCAGTGTGTCGTTCTCAGAGCCAAGTCTCTATCGCGAGCAGAGTGTACCACTGTCTCGAACAATCAACCAATTAAAGTCGCGCACGGAAATCTTGATATTTAAAACCAATGGTGCCGAACAATCAACCAACCGAGGTCGTGTAGAGGAATCTTAACATTTCAAACCAATGGTGTCGAGCGATCGATCAATTAAAGTGGCGCACGGAAACCTTGATATCTAAAACAAATGGTGCCGAACAATGAATCAATTAAAGCCGTGCGCCTTAATATTAAAAACCGGTAGCATCTAACAATAGTATTGTCAAGTAATCAACTAAAATAGCCATCAATGTAAAAGGGAACACAGACAATGTTTTTACAATTAAATAAAGAGAGCCTTGTGCAATAGAATTTCCAATAGTGCCTTTCATTTATTCTCATCTTGGTGCTCGGATTTCGAATGACAGTTTTGTGAAGGACCCGTCGGTGGGTAATGGTGAACCCGTGTCCCTATAGACATAATAACCTAAACCACCACAGGGTACCTTCCTCATAATTGGAAGTATGGTATAGCTACAGTAGATAAGCGTGCCCATAGCCACACAGCTTGCCGGCCCACGCAGGTTTGCATTTTTTCTTTGAGAAGGTTAACGCTTCTAAGTCATATAGGGCTCTTAATATTCTTTGAAACTGCACAATGTGGAATATGACGTTTATCGAGCTTCTTGTTTCCGAATTGTTGAGTAATGGTTTTAGCCAAACATTACGTAGTATCATCTACCACTTCATTCAGAATGCAATATTGCAAGTTCGCGTGAATGAAAAGTCTGGAAGTGTCTTCGCTGCTGCCGGTCCACCAAAGAGCTCTGTCATAGTACCCTCTCTTATCTAGATCCACAATAAACGGTGTAAGAAAATAAGGTATATGGCTGATGACACTCTGACATTTACAACGTACAAAGCTCCTATGGTGGCAACAAATCACGACTTTGACAACCCGTATAGTAAAAAAAAGACAGTGCCATGAAGATCTGCAGCAATTGTCATCTATTTGTAAGACAAGTGTGAAAAGCTTTGTAAGATCATATATTCAAACATATCAGAACGTTGCTTGCCTCCTTCATTGCGCCGTTTATTGTCTGTCCTGAGGTTCTGTAAAAATAAACGATCCTGTCAGTTTCAATTGCCCGACATAATGTGCCGATGCTCTCGAGTTCCACATGCGTTGCCTGAGCATATCACTCCAGGGTGAGGTACAAACCAATGGAATGGAGAATACCACGCGCTAGTGTCACAGATCCCAGTGTCTCAGGTAATAACTTTAACCTACAGTCCCAGCATAGGCTATTCAGACAAATCCACGATAAAGTGTGAAAATATCGAGAAGTTTCGAATGGTCGACGCGACGACAACACACAAGAGTAGATGACAAGCAGAACCGGGAACCCCGTGTGCGCCACAAAGGAATTGTAACAGGTCAGCTGTTAGGGTTAATGTGGTTCCATCCTGTCCACTACAAATGACTGGTACGATTCGATGATAGAATAACTTGAAAAGACTAGAAGATGTCTGAAGCAAAATAAAAACGAAGGAAAGGGGATAAAAGGAGCAAGAGTAGAAAGAGAAGAAGGCTGAAAAAATAGCCTCCAGAGTCTAACTCATAGAATCTGAATCTAAGGCGATACACACATTAAACGTAAACCGATGCCAGCACGGACTGTAGTCTCTGTGTCTAGAGTCCCGTATTCAGCTCATGGAATAAACTTAAGACCAACCAAACGTTTCATGTTGGGCAAGAAAAGTAAAGAACAAGAACAACACCCATAACGGAAAGGATGTTTAAGTTATTTCTATGAATGATACTGTGCGTTCCAGCGCGCTACAAGACTGAAAAGGCTACGCAGAGACGGGTAAACTACAGGAACCAGGGAGCAGGGAACGAGAAAACGATGAAATCATTGGCGAACAAATTATTAGGTCCCGAGGATATTGGATTTCACACCTTCAGCAGCATCATCATCATCATCATCATCCTCATCCTCAGCCAGTCTGGCATCGGGGCTATGCTCGTATAATCGTTCCTCCAATCTTGCCCTAGGTTGAGGTTGCTGAATTTTGTTTGTTTGTCCGGTATTGCCGTGTAATTGGCCAAGAGGCGGGTATTTGAATGACTTCCCTAATCGAATATCGAATTCTGTGGCGGGACAAATCTGCATCGAATTGCCGGTAAATTGGTTTCTCTAGGCGACTGGGGCGACTGGTGAGCGGCACTCGGCTTTGTCTGTGGACTTTTAATTAGTGTAGAAGGTTAAACAAACAAATATTCTTTTGCATGAAGTTGATTTTATTTGGTTTACGGTCGTTTTCATGCTAACTCTGTCTGAACGACCCCTTGGATCCATTGTATAAAATTCGATACGCGAGTGAAGACGTCTGGATAACCAGTTGCACAGTTTATGGTGCCGTAAGACACAACTCCGATCTGGACGGTACGTTCGCGGTTGACTAGTGGACCACCTGAATCACCCTGAAATGCCAGACACACGTCAAACAAATGAATACTATATATGATCAGAATGGTCTTACCACACACGCGCCTTTATTTTTTTCTTTGAAGGCACACACTTGGTTCGAGCTTATTGAGTAACCTTTCATATTGCACTCACTATTAGGGATGGTATCGTACTCCAGGTACATTAAACTGTCGGGTATATTTGTATGATTCGTTGGGGATAATGAACCCCATCCTGTTAAGAGTACTGGAAAATCATCTTCAATGTCGTCACTGGTATCGCCTGACAAGCTTATAGTATCGACTGTCACGGAATCCAACTGGAAGGGTACGTCCACCTTGATGATCGCTAAATCATTTATAATATATGATTTTTGCGCATACGCCGGGTGCACTTTATACGCCGACACATAATGTCTATATCCACCGAAAAGAAGACTGTTTGTGCCCACTACGATGCTCAACCGACTGGGTGGAATATCAGGAAGACAATGGCCAGCTGTTAAAACATGCCTGTGCGATATGATAGACCCACCGCAAATATGCTGCCAACGATAGTCAACCAAAAATTGAATAGAAACTTGGTAGGGTACGAGAAACGACGCTGGTAATCCGCCGATGATCTTCGTTGGTTTCTCCGGCGGATTGTTTGCTGCGCTACTGTGGCATGCCATCAATAGCGCGATTACTACTAAACACTGGATCACACTCATAATCAATAAGAACTGAACGCCGTCTGTTGCCCTAATTGTCGTCGATCCTGTATTTATCTGCCAATCCAGATTCAGGTCACAATTCTCGACTGATTTGTATTGTAGATTTGATAGTATTTGAAATGATAAACAAAGGGCCAATGAACCCAATTTTAATTTGAACTTTCACTGTAGAAGATGATTTAACCCGATACATGGTCTCGTTTATCGAGTTTTTGGCCGACTACTGTTAGAATATGCGACTTTATTTGGAACAAAATTGTTAAAATTTGCATAATCAAAACCGATTCATAATCAACAACACAGGGAACTTGAGATTGGCGCTATGACAATTTATGGGCATTAGGATAAGGCGATTATTAGGGGTGCTGGGCCTTTCGACGTTATCTTTTGCTGATTTCGCAATGGCACCACATGGGCTCAATTAAATTAGATACTTTCTCTATAATGTTTACATCAACCTTTTGTTCGTATAATCGCCTGGTTAAATTGAGCGATAGGTGGGTGAAATACCTATGGGCTCCGTGAAATGGTCGAGAGAAATCCCTGACCTTCTTTCGGAGCTTGGCTGATGATCCGGTTCGAGAAGAGGTTGGTTTAGGTGGTAGTCGGTCCCAAGGTGAGATACCACCCGGTAACGCTGTACATTGTGCGACATCTCCGGGAGAAGAAATTTTCGACTACGTTCCGGACGTATGGCCGATTGTCCGGACTGAAATGGAGACAAGTCATGATGGTACTTTCTGAGCTCAAGAATTCCGGAGGTAAACTAGTTCTGCATTAGGATCTCCGAAGGGGGGGCTATATCAGGGGGCGCACATCATGCAAATGTTTTGATAACTGAACTGTAAGCAACTCGTTTCCGCGTGATCGGGTTCGTCCGCGAAGCACTGTCGGCGTTCTGCTCGTAACGGAATTTTGTAACGGCAGGTCAAGTTGTAGGTGGGATCCCAATGCTCTGTCGCCTGGTGACATACCAGCCTATCAAGCTATAGTCTTTGCCAAATCATCATCATCGGCACTACAACCGGGATCCGGTCTTGGCCTTATTTAACAAATCTCTCCACCGGTCCCGATTTCGAGCCGATGTCATCCAGTTTGGCACTCCCAGGCAACTGGGCGTCCTGGTCTAGGCCATCCCTCCATCGCAGACAAGGTCTTTGGCGGTTTCATCTAGCGCCACTGCCCCGTTGCACCTATTGTTGGGTAACACCCCAAAGTGAGACATAACCAAGGTGACGGGCCTTGTCCGAATTCATCAGGCATGCGAGGGGATGGCACGGAATTGAGGACATGTATCAAGGAGGATCTGGGCACATCCGCTGCAGAACTGACATACGGTACTGGCCTCGTGTTGCCCGGCGAACTGTTCACGGATGGCGAAGCACCATCGGACCAGTTGAAAAGCGTGGGCTACCTTCGCGATTTAATGCGCAAAATCAGGGCAAAACCGGTGGCCAGACACGGTGCTAAGAGAGTTTTAGTGCACCCCGCGTTGCACAGTTCCACGCACGTTTTTGTTAGGGTGGATAGAGTAAAGAAATCACTCGACCTCCCTTATGAGGGACCGTTCAAGATTCTAAAGCGAATCGGCGAGCGGGTGTACGTACGAGTTGGAAATTCGGGGAAGATTGGTTACAATCACCGTGGAGAGATTGAAGCCTTGTTTCACGGAGAAGAGCAGTCCAGAGGTCACCGCCCTCCCCGCCCCTGCAACAGGACATCCGTTGGCGACTTCGGCGGGGATAGCGAATAATTACGACGGTCCCCTTACGCGAAGCCGTTCTCGAGCGCAGCCGCAGCGCGCGATTCCAGCTGGACCAAGTTAAGCGCATCCGGCATGCGAGACCTCCACCCACATTGGAGTACCAATGCCAGCGTGGCCTTCACCTACATCCTGGCACATTGGAGCGCCAATGTCAGCGATCTGCCACTCCACCCTACCTCCTGGCACTTTGGAGTACCAATGCCAGCGTAGCTTCCACCTACATCCTGGCACATTGGAGCGCCAATGTCAGCGATCTGCCACTCCACCCCACCTACTGGCACTTTGGAGCACCAATGGCAGCGATCCCTTACACACCACCTGACAGTTTGGGGATCCAATGTCAGCAAGCCACATGGGATCCGACTAATGGAAAAATACCACTCGTCGGCTCATAATCAAACCAGATACCACCATGGACTCTCCGCAGACCTTTTGCCCTTGTCGGCATCACCGCGGCGTAATCGGGTCCATGGCTCATCCCATTTATTGTACATAGTACATTTTAATTTATAAGTTTTTCGTTTTCTTTCCCTTTTTCCCGCACATCGCCAGCAGATCTTTACCTTGCCCTACCTTTTCTATCGTGTTTTATCTTGGGCCACTGCCCCGTTGCACCTATTGTTGGGTAACACCCCAAAATGAGGCATAACCAAGGTGACGGGCATTGTCCGAATTCATCAGGCATGCGAGGGGATGGCACGGAAACGATATCACGTCGGGGTCACCACAGTGGTAACATGAGTATCGGTAAGACCATGGCCTTTTACAGTAGTAGCTTGGATGTTCTGGATAAATTTCGGGATTTAAAGTGAAATGGTCCGGGTAAATCCCTGGCCATATTTCGGAGCTTGGTTGATGGACTGATCCGAGAAAAGATTGGTTTAGGTGGTACATTGATGAGATACGCGTGATATCGTCGGGAAAAATGTTCGGCTATGTTCTGAATGTATTGCTTATGGCCCGGACCGACACGGAGACAAGTCATAATGGTACCTTCTGAGATAAGGAATTCCGGAGCTAATCGAGTTTTCCATTCGGATCTTCAGTAGGGACTGTCAGGGGGGACATCATGCAAGTATTTTGATTAATAACCGAACTTTAAGAAATTCGTCATCGCGTAATTGGGTTCGTTCTTGAAACTCTGTCGACGTTCGACTGATAATGGTACTTTGTAACATCAGGGGCGTTGGTTTCACCAATACGAATGTAAACGCTGCCCACCGATATTTGCAAACAGTGAAACCTGATATCCTAACTGAGACCCAGGTCGATTCGTCAATTTATTCGACATATCTTCGTTGCTCAGGATACGACTTGCATTCGAGATTCTGTTTTAAGGGTGGAGTCTGCCTCTTCACGCCGCCCGATCTGGCTTGCCAAAGGATGGAGGCGTTAGAACCCAATAACTTGGACATCATGTGGTTGAGGGTCGTGCTAAGGAATTCTATCAATTTTTTTTTGTTTTTACCGCTCCCCGAATGACGATCGACCGGCGATCACTTTTCCAACATCTTTCACGTACCGTCGACTAGATACAAATCAATCACCCGGCCTCTGAGATTGTCGTCCTTGGCGATTTTAATGTAGACAACTCCGGCTGGTTGGTGCATTCTAACAGAACCGAGGAGGCTGGGGGCTGGCTGAAACGTTTGCTGTGAGCCGCAATTTGACTCGACTCGTGCAAACGACTACCGCATTGAGAAACTCGGATCACTGCGGGATATCGGTTGCGCAACCACTTACATTTCAAACATATATCCAACCTAAGCAACTTCGCCAAGTATGGAGGTATGGGACTGCAAACTGGGACGATTTGCGGGATTTTTTCGCGTCTTTTGTCAGAGGTGTGTTTTGAAGACTCCAAAGCTGATACATGCGCGGAGTCGGTCACGGAGTTTATTCTTCTCGGGACGCAGCTTTACATTCCGCATTCCATCAAACGAAACTCATTTAACAAGCATTGGTTTGATAGAAAATGCGAGCTGTTTACGGAAAAAAATAGGGCTTTTAAACAATGGCGCTTCAGTCCCACCGAGGTTAACGGGACGAAGTGTGTTAGAATTACAAACGCGTGCAACCAGATGATTGATACCGCATTGAAGGTTCACAATGACAAAGTGACCAAGGAACTGCTTGAACTCCCAACTGAGTCGCGTTCCTTCTGGTCAATGCAAAGGCTATCAGCAATAACTTTCTTTCTCCTTCTTACCCCCGTTAGCGACAGGCAGCGGGACATAAGTCGGGAATTCAAAAGATAAAGCCCATGTGTTAGCGAATTTGTTTTCTGCGAATTTAATCCTCGATGTCGGTCTTTTGGAGTCCTTAAGAACTGTGCTCGAAAACTATCGAGTTCTTGGCAGGCTCTTTCGCTTATCCTATGCACGGTGGACATTTCGTACCCACTGGAAAGTCGCCCGAGCTCAGCCAATCCCAAAGAGGGGGAAAAAGTTTCTCCCACAAAATTACCGGCCGATAGCATTACTGTATATGTTATCTAAGGTGATGGAAAAGGTCATCAACGCTGAGCTTATTAAGTATGACACTGAATCAAAAATAAACGGTCATTTTACTTGTTTGCTTAACAACAAGTTACAAGCTAGATAATCTTGTGCGTGGTTGTTGTTTGGTTTATGAAGAGTAGAGGAACCGGCTTGGCTAATGGTCGCCCTCGATTTTTTAGTCAGTACAGCCATCAGCGAGCAAGAGGTACATACGTCTGTTGCGCAATGGATTATTATAAAACTTTTAACAAATGAAGGCGTTAAACACTTGGACATTTTTTCTCTATTGAAGGAACAGTTTGGTGATGATACATTATCTCAGCATCGTGTGCTTACGTGGGCCAGAGAATTTAAAAGTGTGCGAGAACGTTTCGCAGACGAAAGTCATGATCGCCCAAGGACAAGTCGTACAGATGACAACATCCGTGCCGTTTGAGAGCTTATTGAAAGTGATCGCCGCTTAACTGTTGGAGAAATCTCATCAACAGTGGGTATCAGCTATGGAAGTGTTCAATACATTATCACTGATGATATTAGGTTCAATAAAAACACGATCAAAAGTAGGCCAGGTCGGAGATCAGTGGAAGACTTCTGGATCGATTTCGACAAGAAGGGGAGGTTTTTTTGAAGCGTATCGTCACATTTGATAAGACGTGGGTACACCATTATACTCTCGAGACGAAATTGGCAAGTAAGGAGTGACGAAGGAAGGATGAAGGCTGCCCAGTGAAGACCAAAACTCATCTCTCAGCCGGAGAAGTTCTTGCAACGATTATTTTTGACCCAAAAGGAGTCTTAATGATTGATTTTCTTCACGAACAGCGAACAGGAAATGCAGTTGTTACAGTCAACAAAAGCCGCATATCTAAACAAAAGACGAGGTATGCCCATTCGAGATGTCATCCTTCTTCATGAGAACGTCAGCTCTTACACCGCGTCCTTGACAAGAGATACATTGGAAGAAATGGGCTGGTAAACCCTCGAACACCCTCCTTATCATCATCGTCGTCGGCACTACAACCGGGAACCGGTCTTGGCCTTATTTAGCAAGCCCTGAGGCTTGCTAATTTTCCATAATGAGTTGTTTTTTCCGGGCAAGGTCATTAGTTCTGCGGCAGCCCCCCTTATAGCCCAGAATTATCTTTATTATTATTATTATCTTTATCTTATTATTCGAACTGACGCTATGACAGTTAGAAACATCAAAAATAGCACCAATGCGTAACACATCAGGCTACTGGCCGTGTTTAGAATTCGATTTCTAAACTCAAGTACACTGAACTGATGTGGAATTGTTATGTTATCGGTATACGGCTCTGATGCTTTGCTTATTCGAATTTCCTTTCTGTGTTCTTCACTATTTGCTTGCATATTGTGTGTATCTGTTCGAAACGCCTCAAATCTTTCTACGAACAGGGGATATTAAAGCTTCTAAATCGGTGGCAGAAGTGTGTAGATCACGCAGGAGACTATAGGGAAAAATGTTAATAGTATAGTTAATGTGTAATATCATTCAATAAATCTCTAAAAATAAATTACCGTTTATATTTATAACGTATTTGTAGTGTAATGGACCTCTGAATTATCGCCAATACGGATTCCGTGGCAACCGGTTTACGCGAGACTTTTTGACCCTTATAACTGATATATGGATATCTGCGATTGAGGGGCATGGTGAGTCAAGGGCGGTCGCATTGGATATCTATAGCGTTTGGGATAATAGTGAAGAACGTGTGATTCGAACTGACGCTATGACAGTTAGAATCACCAAAAATTGAACCTAAGCGTAACACATCAGGCTACTGGCCATGTTTTCAATTCGATTTTTAAATCCAACTATATTCCACTGATGTGAATTGTTATGTTATCGCTATGGTATACGGCTCTGACGTATTTTCTTATTCGATTTTCGTTCGGTGTTCTTCACTATTGCTTGTGTATTGTGTGTGTATCTGTTAGAGACGCTACATATATTCAAGGCTTCTGACCGCGTCTGGCACGGAGCATTGCTGAGCACACTTCGTTCATACGGACTTTCCCAGCAGCTTTGCGACTGGACGAAGAGTTTCCTCGAGGATCGATTGATCCGGGTTGTGGTGGGCGGGGAGTGTTCGGATATGTATCGTGTTAATTCCGGGGTGCTTCAAGGTTCTATTTGGGCTCCAACCTTGGTTTTTCTACACATAAATGATTTGTTGGAGTCAACGGGTAGCAGAGTGTTCAAAGATGGAAAGAAGATTGTGTAAGTGGTAGAACAGGGAAGGATAGGCTGGAGGCTAGGGTGTTGGTATGAGTGCGGGTGGTAAGAGTGTAGGCGTTGAGAGAGTCGTGGTCAGGTGGGGTTAGAGAGGAGACGAAGTTTAAGAACGGGAGAGGTAAGATTGAAATCAAAGAAGGCGGGGTATCCGCAGTATTCGCAACATGGGTTTATTAGAGCCGCAATAAGTGTGATGGTCAGGCAAATAGAAGAGACGAGGGTTTCGCAGCTTAGTTAGGGTTAGTGTAAAGTATGATGGAGAAGAGCAGGCTTAGTCAGTTGCTTGAACCTGAAAGAAGACGGTGGATGAAGAAAAGAAAAATCAAAATTCAGAGTTGAAAAGCGTTTTATTATTTGTTACTTTGATTTGTTTAATTATTTTAAATTAACTGCGTCCTCACAATTTTTATCGACCAATCTCTTCAGCTATTGTGAGTTGAATGAGCGAGATCCCCAATACACCAAGCAGCATCCCCAATATCAACCAGTGAAATTACACTCACCACAGCTAAGTAACTGGCAATCAGTAGCTGATCGTATTATTTTTGAAAATATTCTGTTGTAGGATCCAACGAAATGACTATATAATATTTTAGATATGCTGGTGGCACAAATGTCCAAGGCTGCATCAATCTCTCAGTAATTCACATGACGACCTTGCACTACCAGTTTTTGTAGAGCATCAAAGTTTCTGATTTCGGAGACCTTCAGGGCGTTCGTCGGTGAGTAAACTGTGACGACGATAAAGGTTTCACCAGCGTTACAACCTGCACTCATACCAACACTCTAGCCTCCGGCCTATCCGACCCTATCCTACCACTTACACTATCGTCTACCCATCTTTGCCCCCCCCCCCCCCCCCCCCCCCCCTCCAGTGTATTCCTGAACACTGTTGTCCAGAACTTATCAATGCAACTAAAACAATTTTTTTAAAGTCCAAGCAACTAGTAATATACACCTTGTGATGTTAGTGGCTGTAACTTAGCCGTACTGTACCAGGTAAAAAAAGATTGAATTAGCACTTAGTCTTCTCTTCTCCCCCTATCTCCCCCCCCCCCCCCCCCCCCCCCTCCTCCTGGCCCTTCTCTATATCTATCCCTCTTCTTATAATTGTGTCTGTGTTTGAATATATTTCCCACCATTGATCGCAGCTCACCATATTAACCTCATCTAATACAATTTGAACCGATGGCCATAAATTATAGTTGTCTGCCAAACCCAACACATTTCCTGGACGCGTTCATTTCGAGTTTATGTCCAACAAATTTCTGGATAAACCTACGATTTGTATCGTTGAACCATATTTTAACTGGCATAACAGAGTCACCAACAGAGCCGATTAAACATCGTGGTCTGAGTACAACACTCGAAGTTACCATATGGCTGTCGGTATCGCCAACTTGTCCTCCACATGGGAGACAAAGTGAACGCATTCACGTATCGTTTTTAATCCTATATTTCATCTAGTTCTCCTGCTCGACACGAGTCCAGGGCATATGTATGACTTCTTTGAATCAAAACAGCCAAAAACAAATTAAATAAGAAATATCCTTGTATGTTTGGGATTTTTGTTCCGATGCGAAATTAACCAGACAACAGTTATTAGTTTTATTTTGGTTGACCACCAACCGTTGACCATTGGCTACGTGTCGGTCTTGCGCAGTATCCATTCGTAAATTAGATAACAAATTGCTTTTAAATTGATTCAGTGTTGTCACTGGGCCCTCGGCACTGAGTCCTTGTTTGGTAGTGCTGAAGTTGAATGCATTCTTGTACGCAATTGCGAACAGAATGTGCGTAAACAGAAGAATTGGATACGATACAGTCAGTTGGGCAAGAAATGATACCAAATTTGAAGTAGCACTTAATATCTCAAATTTTACTGTTTTTTATGGTGGCATTTCGATTTCGAAGATACAAAACCTACTGATACGTATTATGTCACAACTGTTTATTGTGTGCGTCCTTCCTCCAAACTTCTTTCATTTGGTCCATTTACTAATGGGTTCTCCAATAGGGACTTGACAACTTTTTTTCAGTAGTAAATTTTTATGATTTGCAGACGTTGTTCGTTCGTGTACTTAACCTTGATGAAAATGTTGAGTTTACTGAATAAATTGATAGTGACGGTTCGATGATTAGTGAAAGGGTGCGTTCACAAATTAAATTCAAAGTTGTCAAGTCCCTATTGGAAAACCCGATATAAGTTCGTCTTAACATTTTCCTACCTCTTGTCACAAGGCTATTTTATAAAATACAGATTTTCATTTTATAGATAACATACTGCGGGCTCCTCGATAGTATAGTGGTTAGTATACCCGCCTGTCACCCGGGAGACCGGGGTTCGATTCCCCGTCGGGGAGCCTCTGGCGCAAGACTAATGACCTTGCCCAGAAAAAATAAATCATTATGGAAAATTTAACAAGCCTCAGGACTTGCTAAATAAGGCCAAGACCGGTTCCCGGTTGTAGTGCCGATGATGATGATGATGAGATAACATACTGCAAACGGCTGGGAGGCTAGCCAAAACGTTCGCTATTAGTCCCATTTGGTTTGAACAAATGGAAGAGCCTACGCAAGTGCTGAAAAACTAGTGTGGCTATACGAAAATCATTAGTAGCGTGTCTTGGATCTCTTTCCCATTGATTCGGGGGTACCTCAGGGTTCTATATTAGCACCAACTCTATTTCTGCTTCATATTAACGACTTGGTAGTATCAACAGGTAACAATAAATTTAGTTTTGTCTACAATATTGCGTTGATGTCTTCATTTTCAAATGATCAGTTGATTAATGCATCAGCATTCCACCAGCTGAGATGCAAATAAGCCGAGTACCTGGATCCAGATCTCGACAAAATTTTACAATAAGAAAAGACCAAGCTCGTCGATTTCAACGTGAAAAAGACGCAATATACGACGTGTACAGGAGGAGTGTTTATCATTAGTGCCACCATATATGACGGGCGGCCCGGCCCTCAAACGTAAGGAAAGAATGAATTTGCTCGATGTCACTGTCAGAGAACAGAAAACGTAGCGTGAACGCATATCGAGTGTTGCGGAGTCCGCCAAAAAAAGTTATCTTTTTAGAACTAAACTAAATGTTGCTTTGGCACATTTTCTCCTCTCAATAAATTCGGAATTAGCCCAATGCTCCATTTTTACGCCATGGAATAACAGAAAGTTCCGAAGGGGACAACGGGAACAGGTGCGGGAGGTGGTTTTAAACTGTAAAAATCCTGCATGCATATGGATCGGTCCAGATGTATCTTCTGAAGATATCATGTTGGTACAACAAAAAAAAACACAAATCCCAAATTAGACCCACACTCGTATACTGTTCGCATGTTTGAAGTTCCACTTGACCTAGCGTCTAGACACGGGCTGTACTGTGGCGTTTCTAACAGATACACACAGTACACAAGCAAATAGTGAAGAACAACACCGAAAGAAAATCGAATAAGCCAAAAAGCATCAGAACCGTGTATTATATATTTAGCCATTAACGTAGTTATCCCTTATCAGTTGAGTGTGGTTGAGAATAACAAATAATACACGCGGCAGTGGACTGATGTGTTGAGGCTTTGGTTCTATTTTTAGTGAATCTAACCGTCATAGCGTTGGTTTGAATCGCACGCACAAATCATCACAAACCCTCTAGTACGCTTAAGTGACAACAAAACTTAAATGCACTTACGAAAACTTTGCAACAATTATCGTGCGCCAACCCGGTTCACCCCTGTTTTCAAAAATCTCATTCATATTTCATTTACAATAATCTTGACTCAAACGTTAACATTTCTAAAGCAAACTATTGATCCCAATCAATTAATGAAGGTTGCAACTAGGCTACATCATCATCATCATCTTCGGCACTACAACCTAGAACCGGTCTTGGCCTTATTTAGCAAGTCCTGAGGCTTGTTAAATTTTCCATAATGATTTGTTTTTTTCCGGGCAAGGTCATTAGTCTTGCGCCAGAGGCTCCCCGACGAGGAATCGAACCCCGGTCTCCCGCGTGAC
The DNA here is from genome assembly GCA_963931805.1 of Microdon myrmicae. NCBI lineage: Eukaryota > Metazoa > Arthropoda > Insecta > Diptera > Syrphidae > Microdon > Microdon myrmicae. The sequence continues at coordinate 116,740,070 of OZ007500.1, read as the reverse complement.
AGGCGGGTATACTAACCAGTATACTATTGAGGAGCGCAACTAGGCTACGCTCACTCCTAAATTTTGTTCTTACATACTGCAATAGCTTCGATTGCTTTTGTTCTTCCACTAATTCTACCCGTTTAATTCGGCAGTTACGTATTCAATTGTAATCTCCATACCAACTACAGAAATATATAAAAATGTCAATGATTATAAGTCCAAACTATATATTTTGTTGCTGCATCCTCCTTAGAAAAGTGCCACCCACAAGCCCCTGCCAGCTAAATTTAAACTGTAACGACGAATATTGAAGGAATTCTCTTCTTTGATAAATATTGCTATCCAAGACAAACAACTCCTTATAAACTGCAGGAAATTATTATTCCTATGTTCGCAAGTAGTTTTTACTTGGTCTATATAATTCGAAATGAGTTGACACAAATTATAGTGAATTGATGCTATGTATTGGTGGGAGTGCTTTATCATATTTATATTTGTAGAATCCCAACGAAGGATTTATGTGAAGGACTTGCTCCACCTCTATCGTGGAGAATAGAGTTTTTATTGAACCTGTTCATTTGCGTTTTTTGGGTGGAAATTGTGCATTGTTACAATTACGTTTATGGGTGGTAAATTTTCCCCCGCAAGGGGTATTTAGTCCTGGAATAGGATTTATTGGAAACCGGTACCGTTGAGGATTATAGATTGGTTACTGACCGAGTATGATATTGTGGTGTGAGACATTAAAATGATTATTGATGAGTTAATTTATTGAACAATAAGGGGATCACTTGTTTTATTCCCAAAATCATGGGAGAGGGAAGGAGGGCAGTCCATAAGAAAGGATGTAAATTTGGTGGTGTCCCTTGCCGTGTCATCACCATGTAATGAATTAAAAATCACGTTTTCGTTGTCGATTAGTGTTTTAGGTAACTACAAGCCATACCTGGCGATATTTTCGTTTCAAGCGAAACGAACTTAATGCCCAGGATTCATAACACGGAACTGTTCTCCCCGCGTTCACCATCTTTTGCGATGGACTCCTCAATCAGACTTCTCCCTCAGCCGAGGAGTGCTCATCGCTGTCCTTAACAGCCTCGCGTTATCACTTGTGGCTTTCCCTACCTAGTTCAAGCTGGACTTTGTGACCGTGAAAATCACTCTTCCTCGGAAATCAATCTATGTCATGCGCTTCTATCATATATCTTGCCATCCCAGACTATTGAAGTTTATGAGCTAGCTTTTAATGCTATCGATATATAATCGAGCTGAGTAATTGCGAGGACGACATCATAATCTTTGGAGATTTTAATCTTCCACTACTCAATTGGGCTTTATCTGACGATCATTCACACTGCACCCCCCCCCCCCCCCCCCCACACCGCCTCCCACCTCGGCCAGGGATTGTCTCTTCATTGATCGACTAGATGATTCTTGTCTCTGTCAGATCAGTAGCGTTCGTAACCTTTCGGGTAGGCAGCTAGACCTCATTTTTACAAGAGACCCTATCAATAGATCTGTCTCATCCAGCCCCTATGTCCTTACATGTGTAGACCGCCACTACCCCCCTCTTCTCGTGGAGTCCACTCGCTACCATACCTTGCCCCCAATCAGTACGCCTACGATTTCTATAAGGCTAATTTTCGCCTCATCAACGAGTACATAGGCCGCCTTTTGTTCAACTACGATCACCTATTCATTGAAGATGCCACCACCCACTTATATATCGAAATCCTTTACTCTACTTTCCTGTTTGTTCCCTACTCTAGACAAAGAATATCAACCTCTTCCTCCCCATGGTAGAATCACAAGCTTCGCTCCCTGCGTACCAAAGGGAATAAGTTATGGGTCATCTTTCCTTGAAATCAAACTATACCTGACTGCTTCAACTTTCTTGGCTGTTACCTCCAATTCACGCAACTTTTCAACACCCTGTAGTGTAACTATCTTTCCAAAAGTCAGACCAATCTCAAAAATGAACCCAAAACCTTCTTCCAGTTCGTCAATCATAAACGCAGATCCGATTGTTACCACATATCGTTTACCTTAAACTCTCTTGCCTCATCTGATCTTGTTACTATTGCTAACCTCCTCGCCACTCATTTCAATCAGTCATTCACTGATGGCTCCCTTGTTCCTGACCTGTCTTCAACTACCTACCTAACTTTTCCACCGGGCCACTCACCGCAACTTCTTTGATGCTCCCTTAATTGAATCCAAGCTACTGAAACTCAAAGGCGAGTTTACACTGTGCCCTGATGGTATCCCCGCAATCCTCCTCAAGAAATGCTCAACCATTCTCTCTGCTCCCCTCTCACTGATCTTCAATCTCTCACTCTCTCAAGGCGTATTCCCACACATTTGGAAAACCTCCTCCATCACCCCAATCCACAAGAAGGATCCCAAAAACGATGTGGCGAACTAACGCCCCATCGCCAAACTGCCCCACTTACCCAAGATTCTCGAAAGCATTCTATACGAATCTCTTAGTTTTTGTTGCAAATGTTTTATTTCATCTAGGCAACATGATTTTCTTAATGGCTGATCAACTACAACCAACCTCGTTGAGTTCACTTCCTTTACATTCTCAGCACTAGAGGACGGTTACGAGGTTGATATGGTTTCGACCGACCTCGGTAAAGCACGCGACAAAATCTCCCTCAATCTAATCCTCTTCAAATTATCCGCCCTCGGCTTCGAACCTGGATTGCTGAAATGGATTTCTTTCTATCTAAGGGATAGACGTTATTCTGTTCGGTTCAGGTCCATGGTACCCAACCCCTTCTTGGGCGCCTCTGGGGTCCCTCAAGGTAACCACCTGGGTCCTCTCCTATTTATACTTGCCACTAATGACATTGAAACGGTCATTAGGAATTCAGTCCCTATACACCCATGATGCCAAGATATACATACATACATGTCGAGTCATCACTTGATTCACCGCTGCAATTAGACCTTGACAACTTCTTTAGTTGATGTGACAAAAATTGCTTTGTACTTAACATCGCAAAATGTAAATCTATAACCTTTCCCGTAAGCGCATTCACTCATTCTCGCGTCCGTATTCCCTTCATAACCAACCCCTGACCATTGTCCAATGTATTCGAGATCTTGGGATCCTTTGCGGCAGGGAGGTTAACTTCCTCTCTCACATTGATGCGACGATACAGAAAAGCAATTCTGACTTCGGATTCGTGAAACAATGGTCTAAGAAATTCTCGATCCTTATGTTACTGGATCCCTTTACCTTACCTTCGTCCGTCCAATGCTTGAATATGCTAGCCAGGTATGGTCTCCTTATCACAAGACCCATATATGTAGAATCGAAAGTATTCAACGTCGCTTCCATCGGTTTGCACTTGGAGGGCTAGGATTGGGAAACCAATAAATCCTTCCTCCGTACATTAACCGTCTTAAATTAATCAACCTCAGAACCCTTGAAGAGCGCAGGGTTATAGTGTTCATTCATCGGGTCCTCTCCGGCTCGGTCGACTGCGACTACCTCCTTAACTTAATTCCTCTGAACACAAACCCTCGAAATACACGCAGTCCCCACCTTCTCTACATTCCCCCTCATCGGAGCTCTTTGGTCTCAATGAACCCCTTTCGCGGATGCTGAGAAATGTCAATTCCACCATTCTCACCAACAATCTTCAGCGGCGCTTCTACACTTTACTTGCTCCCACCTCTCGCCCCTACTCCTGCCTTCTTAATTTGTCCTGGTTACCTTAGGTTAAGCCTAGTTAAGATAGTTCTTAAGCTCTTTAGTTTGTAACTTATATATCTTTTAATTGTATTAATCCAATAAATGGGGTGGTAGCCACACTAAACTAGAGTAACACTAAAGATTTCGTTTCACGGACTTTTTCAGATACTACAATTCTGCATTCCGTTCTCTATCCAATTTAACGCGTAACTAATCTACCGTCGACACCTGGATAACAGCTGCATTCAAAAAGCGAGACGTGCCCCTTTCGAAATGTAACCATATTCGATTTCCTGTGTCGTTCGCAAGGCGTACCCCGGGCACATTGATACCATTATCTAAGTTGGCCGCAATCAATGTGACAAACTAAGGGAAGGTATAAGGAATATCGTCCAATCCATTGAACACCTTTAATCGACTTCGACGAGGTGACAGATTGGACTGAGTTCTTTTCTATCAGGCGGTGGAAAAAGTAATTCCAGGAACGGATATGACAACGAGAAGAACCATCTTATAAAAGTTCTCTCAAATTCTTGCTTACGCGGATGACATTGGCATTATAGGACGAACATTAAGGACGATAGAAGAAACTTTCATTCGGATGGTGCGACAGCTGGTGCCGCATATAAATAAATGCAAACCAAGGTGTAATGTGGCTCCATCTGTGAAAACAATCAACATTAGTTCAACAATCAAAACCAAGCACTTCATTTTTTCACGTAGCATAGTTTCCGGTACCAACGTTTCCGTTGGAGACAACGGATAACAAAGTGTTCAGTTTTGCGGATGATAGTACGCTTATTTCCTCCTTTTCGAGTGATCGGCCGATTGGTGCATCAACGTCGCACCAGCTGAGATGTAGACAGATTGACTCTCTGAACCAGGATCTAGATAAAGTCCTGCAGTGGGGAAAGGCCAATCTTGTCGACTTCAACGCAACGAAGACCCAGTATACAACATTCACAAAGAAAACCGGATCATCGGTTCCACAGCTGATGATGAATGGCCGGGCCCTCGAGGCTGGGGAAAGTTTGAGATTGCTCGGCGTCACGGTCTGTGGGAATGTACCATGGCATAAACACGTATCGGGTATCGCCAGATCAGCCTCAGGAAAACTGAGTTATCTTTTTAGAGCCAAGAAATATTTTACTCCGGCCCAACTTCTTCTCCTATATAAATCTCAAATTAGACCCGCGCGCGAATATTGCTCTCATGTTTGGAGCTCGGCTCCTAAACATACCCTCGACCTACTTGAGAGCGTACAAAGACGAGCGATCCGCCTGATCGGGGACTCGGCGCTGACGTCGGGACTACAGTCGCTATCACATCGAAGGCGCATGGCCGACCTCTGTCTGTTCTACAGATATTATCACAGGTGCTGTTCTTCGGAGATGCTTGGCATTGTTCCACGCAATTTGGTCTATATGCGCTCCACAAGACAATCCGACGGATCGCACCCGTTTGTGGTTCATCTCCCGACAGCGCGAACATTCCTGTATCAGAACTCGTTCCGTTACAGAGGGGGGAAGCTGTGGAACTCCCTCCCCACGCGAGTGTTCCCGGAGCGTTACAACCTGCAACTGTTCAAAAAGAACTGCAACAGTTATTTGATGGCATCTCGTGGCGCCCACTCGACGCTATAGGTTCGCCTCTCCCGAGAGAAGTCTAATAAAAAAAAAAAAAAAAAAAAAAATAGATCACCTGAGATATGCGTACCTCGTCTAGCAACCCATGTAACTTAGTACAGGATGCCAAACCCAGTTGGAAACGTCCGCCATTCTATTCTATCGTTTGGCTCTATATTCTGGTAGAAGTCGCGATTGACATTCAAAAAGATAAACACATGTCCAAACTGTATAGGACCTTTCCTCTAGTAGAACTCAGTTATGAATCTGAGACTTAGTAATGGCACGTTTATGTCTTAACCGGGTTTGGATAGGAAAAGTAAATTGTTTGCCTCATTTGTTGATTCGCTGGATTCGATATTATAGAGGAAGTATTAGGATCTTGAATAAGTTCTGACTGGCTTCAATTCGTACGCCGCCCAAAGTGCTCTGTTTTTGAATTGCTTTCAAACTTTTTGAAACTGTAGTGTGAGTAAGTCCTAATGATTTTGTAAGTGCAGCAATATTTGATTAGAGTAACCCCAGCATTTACTCAAATCAACGAGAACTTATTCAAGGTCTTAATAGGTTCGGTAGCTTCCGGTGAGCCAGGCACCTATTCCGCATGGACGAAAAAATCAGCCCTGAATCAGTCAGTTGGGGTAGTTTTTATGGTGGATGACAGCCAGAAAGATCGTAGCACTGACTTAGATGTAAAAGGTGTTGAAATACTAAAGTGGATGAGAACGAAAGAGATGAATACCGGAGGCAAAGACAAAGCTTCAGTTATAGAGTCGAAGGATTTATTGCGACAGCGTGGTGTACTTAGATATGAGACAAAGAAGGGTTGTAAAAGTTCAACTACATGGTGACAAAAGCCGAAATGCCATTGCCTAATGTTAGAAATACTCTTTAAATATATAGAGCAAATGAGACTGTAGCGGTTCTACGAACCACCACAACCAACTATAGGTTAAGATGTCCTTTCCGCCAAGGAACATACTCACCTTTATCCATCACACGTGCCCACAGACACGCGTCCCAAAAGTCCTTACTTCCACCTGAAACAGAAAGTAACATTTCACACACCAACATTGAATTCAATAGCAGAAATCAATCGAACTAAACGTTCAAAAGTCTCTAATATTGAATTCAATACATCCATCCAATGCATTCATTCGATTCATCCATTAAACGCTTTTCTGAAAACAAACAGAATAAAATAGAATCTTAAAGTAGAAATACGGTTCGAGGTGTGTCGGAAGTTTTGTGTGTTTTCTGTTAGATACTAGCCGAACTATTAACAGGAGTAAATGAATATTGTGTCCTAGAGGATTAAGTAGTGATAAAAAAAAATAAACTGAGTTAATAAAACAACGATTAAAGCAAAACTGCAATCTCGGTGTTTAATTACTGACGGCATTCGCTCCAGTGTCTTTTGTTGTTTTCGTGGACAGTGCTGGCAGAGCACAGCATTCGCTCTGGGTCGTTGTGTTTTTCTGCGGTAAACAGTGTTCCGCGGAACACTCTAATAACAACCTTCGCCCAACGACAACATCCACCAAAAGGCCATTAAATAAGTTGTGTGAGGAGCGTTGAGGATAAAGTTAAAGTTAATATAGTGATGGCATCGAAAACCGGTCTTTGCGTGTAACTTGCTCTCGTAAATAAGCACTTTCGGAATCATGAACTAAAACAATTGCTCAATTGGGGTTCTCTATACCACATGGAGAACCTACCCACAATTCAAACGTTATTCCGACTGCTTTCAGCGCGTCATTTCAATCCGTATTCCCCCTACAAGCTATTCTACCTGCAAAACATGAGTTCCAAAAGGACGCATAGCTAAACTCATTATTCTATGCAGATAATGCATAATTGAGTGTAGTTACCTTTTCGCCATACAGCAACTCCATTTCGTTAACCCATGAGATTTCCACCGGAAATCGCATTTCATGTCGGTTAGCAACGGCATACTCTGCCCAAAGGACGCGGTTGCATAATCATGCAACCGCTTGGGAAATTATCGAAGTATTTAATTTAGTTCCCACGGTCAGAATTCCCTAGCCGATTCGGCGTCCTATTCACTTTCCCCAGATAGCCCATTAGCTGGGGATCAATGATCTCTTTTTACAGGTGAATAGCTATACAAAAACATTTTCCTCTCCTTCCCATTTTTATCTTCCCCGGGTTCATTGCACTCTGAGATCACCACAGTCACCGCACTAGGTCAGTGGGCCATCCTCAGAGTCCGCATTGGAGCAAGCACACAAGCTAAGTCAACCCCGAAGTTATTGCGCTCTCTCTTTTCTTCGTTTCTTCCTTCGCATGCCCAGCGACTGTCGATTGAACGCGAAAGTGTTTATCCACCTCGCTGAGACATGAAACTTAAGGATTCATGAGAGAGCGCGATGATGATTAGCTAATAGACAATAACCTACCCTAAGAACCACCCACTTCCTCAAGTTAATCTGCCTTTCCCCTCACTCCATAAGAACCACCCATTTCCTATCAAATTACCTGTCTCCTACTTACCTGCAAATGAGCAGCGGAAGCCGCTTCGCATTTCCTCACAGCCGAAAACATAGGTCCACGACAAGACTATCATCTAGCCGTGACATCAGACTTTCACCTCGGGGCATGCGCGCATCCAACCCGTCATGTCCCCGAAACCTAATTCGGCTACCCCATCAGGTAACCAGCAATAATGCATGCATATGCCAATGCTCTATGCGAAGCATTTTTTTACATTTTTTTTCTCTTACATGTGCATTTTCTCTTACATCTGCATGACATGTTCATTCTCATCACCAAGTCATCGGTCGATTGTACAGACAACTATGGCGGTTTTTTAAAGCCTTCCTAAAGAACCATCCATTTCTTTAGAACAACCTACCTTTCCTTCACTCCATAAACCACTATACTTACCTGCATTCGAGCAGTGTAAGCTCACTTTTTAATTACTTCCACCTGAAAGTTAAACCTCATCAAGGCATGCATCACATTGAATTATTATATGAACCGTACCATATCTCCATCGGCTCGGCTTGTCAGCAATTATAATAGATAAATACTCGCTGGCCAGCGTAATTGTTGACACAGTTGTAGCCGATGGGTTTTGCTACGGTTCATAACCATTTATTGCCCCAGTCCCGAGGTTCGCAACACTTACGACCAATTTCCTTTATCGGTTATCTACCGATCATGGGATTTGGGCACTAATATGATTGACGTTAGACAATCATACCCCACATCATGCCTAACGATGCTTCGGCCTGTTAAACAAACAAACACACGGTAGCATCACTGTGTTTATCCTATTAATCGACCGGTGGTCCATGGCCACCCTGGGCGCGATGTACGCTAATTCCTCGCCATTATACTCATGTACCAGCACCGTCTTGTAAACAAGACCCAAATTTTCGGCTGACCTATCGTCACCAGAATGTATAGCCTACAACGGCATTATCATGAACGCCTGAGTAAACACGATGTGCTATCATCCTGACCCTTGAAATAGCGTTTTTGTGTATCTTAAAGCAAAAACCTATTTTGTTCTCAGGCGCAGGTCATCAAAGATTTATGGCCCTCGAAATAGCGTTTCTGTTTATTTAAGACACAGAAACCTATTTCCCCCTTCGGCGATCTTCGCTATCGCGTATCTCTATAATACCTACAATGCATTACATCAGCCCATGTTTATTCAGGTGCATTTTCGTCGTTGCCGATATGCAGGCTGAAGGGCAACGTACTTGTCCTATACGGACACATATAGAATCCTCCCCTATCGATGCAATTCGCGGCCATCGAATCTGATGGATGTCAGTTGCATCGTGGAGTCAGATTTAATATCTCAACGTGCACCCACACCCTACTCGAGTCGCGAGAGGGCTGTCGCCGTATTTTTCTAAGTCGAGTGCATTAATATAAGTTGTTTCAATCCAAGTGTTTGATTTCTTTACGTGGCGTGTTTAAACCAGTAATTTCAGTTGTTGTTTACTACGTTTTTTTTTTTTTTTTTTTGGTTTCGGTAGGAAGGTGGAAATCTTCAAAAGATACCTCTTGACCGATCCAGAGGCACGCCGGGTTTTTACCGACTAAAACCACCTCCCGCCAGGCTCATATTCCCGTTGATCTCCGCGGAACTTTCTTCTAGATATTCCATCGCGGGGCGGGACGGAGTTTACCTGTTACTCCGCTCGTCGCGTCGCAACTGCTGCATCATTTCACAAAGAATACCATTTGTTACGGACCATGCCTGTTTTGAACTAAGCATGTATTCTATTACTCCGCTCGGAGTAACTGTCCGTCTCATATGTCTCTCCAAAATCGTTCGTGCGGTCTCGAATCTCACGCACTCTGTGAGTACGTGTTCCGCATTTTCTATTTTGTCTTGGCAATACAAGCAGTATGGGTGATTCACATGCTTATACTTGTGCAAGTACTGCCGAAAGCATCCATGTCCTGATATTAGCTGAGTCAAGTGGTAATTCAGCTCGCCATGTTTTCTTTTCACCCATGTTTCTATATCAGGTATCATGGTGTGGGTCCATCTTCCTTTGGTGGAAGAATCCTACCTTCGTTGCCATTCTCTTAGGCTTGAGAGCTCTAATTCTGACCGCATTCTCCGACGATTCTCTTGAGAGACCTTATGCAATGCAGCGTTTTCTTTAGCTGCAATGTCAGGTGGCGTCCTCCCGGCCAGAATATTTATAGCTTCTTCGGATACCGTTCGGAATGCACAACATACTCTTAGTGACGCCAGTCTTTGTGCGGAGTTCACTCCCCTCATGTACGACTTATACTGTGCGGTTCCTGCCCATATGTGAGCTGCATACTTTATAATGGAGGTGTTGACACTGGTTATGAGTTTCCTTGTGTGGAGCCGGGGTCCTCCAACATTGGGTAGCAGTCTCGCTAAAACTTTGCATATTCTTGCCGTTTTTTCACTCGTTTTCCTCAGGTGTTCCTTGAAGTTCAACCTGTTGTCGAGTATCACACAAAGATATTTAATTTAAGGACTGGATCTGATTATTTGTCCTTCTATTTCCAAATCAAAGTGTTCAACTTTCTTGTGGCTGCTTATTAAAACTGCCTCCGTCTTATGTCCAGCTAGTTTCAGTCCGGCTATATCTAGCCAGCTTTTAATGCTCTGGATTGCTTGGGAGCAAATATTCTCCAGGTCATCTAGATGTTTACCTACGGCCACTATTGCCAAATCATCTGCGTATCCAATGATTCTAACCCCCTCCGGTACATTGACCCTGAGCACACCATCATACATAATATTCCATAACAGTGGACCTAATACAGATCCCTGAGGTACACCCGCTGTTATTTGATATTCCTGTGGTCCCTCATCTGTATCATACAGCAGTCTTCTATCCGAGAGATAGTTTGCTAGTATACGCACCAAGTAGGGTGAGACTTGTAGATCGCACAACGCTTCTAGAATCCGATTCCAATTCACCGAGTTAAACGCGTTTTTTAGATCTAGCGTCACCATCTCGCAATATTTCTTTGTACCCCCTAGCCATCGTGTTCCAGCTATCGCATTGTGAGCGATGTCGCACACCACAGATAGTGCCTTACCGGTTGATCTTCCTCTCCGGAATCCATACTGCGATTCAGAGAGCCCCGATGTCCCCTCAGTGAATTGTTCCAGGCGAGTGGCAATTACTCGCATTTCTCCTGTTGTGTCCAGCATGCACAACGGGCGATAAGACGACGGCTCTTCTGGATTCTTGACATCTTTTGGTATAAGCACAAGCTGTTTTTTCCATCGTTTCGGAAATTGTCCTGTTTGAAAGCAGGTTGTGAAGAGACTGCTGAAGACTTCCGGCTTTTTTGTTAGAGCAGTCTTCACTACAGTGTTAGGGATACCATCCAGTCCTGGGGTCTTGTTTTTTTTTTTGATATCCCTTGCAGCCAAGAGTACCTCTTCGGTGGTCACGGGAGGTATCTCTCCTTCAGTGATACTCCACTGCTCTTGCACTCCCAATACCTCATCACACTGCGGGAAGAGGACAGTAACGATTCTGGCCAGGTCACTTTTCCTTTTTTGCATTTGACTACTGTTGCTCTGTAGTCTTTTCATGACTACCCTGTAAGCGCTGCCTCATGGATTGTTATTTAATTCATCCCTTAGGGAGCAGAGCGCGTCATACTTACTTTTCCGGATCACATTCCTCAACTCTTTTCGTTTGTTGACGAATTCCGCATGCAACTGTGGGTATGTGTTACGGTTTCTTGCTCTTTGTTCCAAACGTCTTAACCTGTTGCACTCCGATCGCACATGGGCGATTTCTGAGTTCCACCAATACACTGGTTTGATAGCCCCTGCTGGTTGTCTTTGTCGTGGCATAGAAGCATCACATGCGGTAATTATCCACTTGATGACTTTTCCAGCCTGCCTGTTCGCATCGGCCTCTGCGTCAAACTGTGCGATTTGGTCTTCCAGTATATAATCGAGCAGTTCCGCATCGAGTTCCTTCTCTTTCCACCCATTTTTTTGGGCTCTCTTCGCCAATTTGCAAAAGCTGGAGCTGGCAAATATGATGTCGATTTTGGACCGGCCTCTCTCGTTTATGAAGGTGTCATCGATAGCATCATTAAGCAACACCACATCTAGGACTGCGAAGGCTTCAAGGAGTGCCTGTCCTCTACTGTTGGTCCTTGTGCTTCCCCATTCTACTGCCCAAGCGTTGAAATCTCCAGCAACTATAAGTGGGCTCTTATCTCTAGCTTCCTGTGTTATTCTGTCTAAAAAGCATTTGAAATATTCTATTTCCCACCTTGGCGGAGCATAACAATAGTAGAAATGAATTCCTCTTATCTTCGCATAGGCAATTCCTTCCAGCCGCTGGACACTTCTACATTCCATGAGTGAATTTCCAGTTGTCCAGATGGCCGCTGTTCCGCTGCTGTCTTCCTCACATGTAATAGTACTATTGCTAGGCATCCTGTACTTTTCATTGATGAGTACCACGTCGGCACCATATTCCTTAACCGTTTGAGAAAGGAGATCTTGTGCGGCTCCACAGTGGTTTAAGTTGATTTGAATGCACTTAAACCTGTCCATTTTTTTGTTGAGAAGATTGGACATCGCGTTTTTAAATGCTCGCCATTTGTAACTCCCTGTTGAGTGGTGGTTACCGCCTTCACATCCTGATTCGCAGAACATGCATTTGGGTTGTGCTTTACAACCCATTGCTTTGTGGCCTTTTTCTCCGCATTTCAAACAGTTTTCCGAACGATCTTCTTCGGATTTGCAGGATTTCGCCACATGACCGTATTGCCAACATCTGAAACATCGTGTGGGTGCGATGTATTCTCGAAGTCTGCAACTCACCCATCCAACCCGTAGGAAACCTGTATCCAGCAACATGTTAGCTTTTTCTCTTGGTAACCGGATCATGGCAGCCTGGTTTCTTAAACTCTTTACCGCTTCCTTCGGGATCGCGTTCAGCGCAGGGAACTCTCTAGCGATCACTGTCATGATTTCCTCCACAGTGGTCACCTCATCTAAATCACGACACTCAACCGTGATTTCCTGTGACACTGTTTTGACATTAGCATCTTCCTTTAGTACTTGTTGTACCTTTGATTTCAGTGTCTCGGTAGTGGCCTCTGGTCGGCGTTTCAGTTCTAGCAGCAATTCCCCTTTCACTTAGCTCGGGCTTGCCCTTCATTAACCTCAGTATATCCGCGTATGTTTTTTCCCCGGTTTTGGATATTATTATGGCATCCGGGCGTGGTCTCCTTCTTTTCATAATGTTCTCAGTATCGCCTTTTAGAGCCTCTTCACCCTCCAATCTCGCATCCCTCTTCCTTCCCCTCTGGCCAATTGTAAACCAATTATAATTGGGTGACTCAACATTGATCTGCCCCGGGACCCTGCTTACGTCTGTGTGCGAATTTTGCCTTGGCTGGATTTGCACGTTTCCACCGCTTGCTTCAGGCTTCTTTAAGCGATTTTTCACTTCCTTATCCTAAAGGCAGCCAATGGCCTCAATCAGCTCTCGCACGGCATTAGTAATATGCCTTTGATTTTTAATTTTAATCGTTCTCGTTAATTCCGCGATACGCTCTCCGAGCTGACCGAACTGTTTACTACGTGTCAATCAAGGTGTGTGTAAGTCGTGCTCGTGAACTGCAACTAAGCCAATTTAATGATTCAGTGTATTGTATTAACGGACTACTTCTTGACACGGAACTTAATAAAAGAACAAAACTTAATAAAAAGAAAACCAGGTGTTTTTATTTCTCTTTCGCTTGAGACACCGTCGCCGTTGAAGTTAATCCCAGAGGACCTCAGGTGTGAAGTTGTGGGAGTTTAGTGAATCCCACGTCCATGTCGACGCACTGACTAAACTTCCCCACACAACAACCTATAGCGCAGCCATTGCTGGCCGCCTATAGAAATTTCCGGTGTTGTTTTAACACAAACAACACACTACAGTTGTGTCCAATTGCCTGTTATCGGCATTCAACCGAGCATGGGATTCGGGCATGGATATGATCGTTGTTTACCCATGTTCATGCCCTATGATGACCCATCACCAAATCCAAACAAATAGCCATATGGCCACCGTCGCTAAGGCTTCTGTTGACTTAACGTCCATGGACAAGTTTTCCCCATGTGCTACAGAGCCATTCGGGTAAAGCAAACAATAACCCAAATCTCTGGTTGGACTATCGTCACCAGTAGATATCGCCTACAACGGCATTTCCCTTGGACTCTTAGGTAAATACCATGACGACCCTATACAACATAGGCACATCTTGAACGATGTACATCCCATCATTTGACCCTTAACATAGCGTTTTTGTTTACCTTAAAGCAAAAACCTATTTCGTTCTCAGGCGTGGTTCACCGAGGATTTATGACCACATTGCCTGCAGTCCCTTATGCTCGTTCCTTTGTTTATTCAGGTGCAGTATCGTTCGTTGTCGATACTTCGAGCGAAAGGGCATCATCCTTTACCGTACGGTCATACGGAGTTCCCTCCCACGGAATCCCAATTCGATCGTCGATTGGCTACACCGAGATCGGGAAATCCATCACGATCACCACTAGTGGATGTCGACGGCAAAATCGAGAGGAGTAAAATTTCATCATCCGGAGAGTGCACATGTGCCACGGAGTCATATTTTAACCGCTGAAGAAGATCCTCGTGCCGAGATCGTTGCTCGTCGAAGTTTAATTTTTTGTAAATATTGTCGAGTCGTGTAGGAAATCCGCGCCCTTGTCTGAATTCAAAGAACATTGAAATTAGAAAAAACCGAATCCTACTTGGTTTGTAAACACGAGAACAAGAGTTATAAAATAAATTAACCTGAATACAGAATTTAATAAACAATATAATACCTTGTTGTTTTACACGAAATAAAAAAACGTTATCATCAAAACTACTCCAGTGTGTTTTCTTTGGAGAGCTATTGTGTTCGCGGTTGTACTCTAATTTCCAGCGTAATATTGGTGGTGTTTCTGCTGAACCAGCGTCCGTGTTGACGCACCCTAGTGGAAACCACCCACAGCCGTGCAAAGCCCAAATTCCAAATTTCATCGGTAATTGGGATCAGTCGAATTTCACCACCTGAAGTGTGCGCACACACCAACGCTAAAGTGGAGTAATAGCAGCGTCGTGTCAAAGTCGAGTTACGTCCTCTGTGGAGTTTAATTTTTGTCGTTAGTGCCGAATCTAAACTTTCGTTTCCGTGTCCGGGACCAGTAAATTAACAAAGCACCACGTTTGGAGAAACAATTTAATTGGTTTGGAGTGACTCGCCTGTGTAGTTTAAAGTTTATTTTAATGCAAAATTCAAACAAAGTAACAAACATTTCACTAAGGACAGGACGTCAGATAATTGATCACATTGTTGGTTTTCCTGATTAAATTTATATTTTTATCAGCCACAAGTGATTCATTCAGAAAGTTAAACAATTTATATGCTGAAACCATTTGTTAATTAACAATAAAAGAAAATAATTCAAACAGTTTTATCGGAGTTTTATTTTACCAAATTCAGCGGAACAATCGGGGGAGTTTCAGTGAACGAGTTGGGGATTTCAGTGAACTAGTGCCCTGTCTGGCATTATAACTTCTACCCCCACAGGCTTAATATTGAAAAGTCTAGCGTTTTTTTTAAGTAATCAAATCCTTTGCCAAGAGTTGTGCTAAAAACGTTCGTTTAGGTTTCTCAGTACGCGTAGACATCTTTCATCTAAACTAAAATAATGAACCTTCCACTCCAGAGAATATAAGTACACCTATACGCTATTTCAAAATCATTACTATTACTCACTTGTTAAACACACTGTGGTCTGTCCCAGATAAACGCAGCTATGAGTGCACAATGTCGCATGGTCATTCGATATCGGGTCCCTGCAACAAGTGACACAAATACAGATTCCTTTCGGGGTACTCGTCTCTTCGCATTATTGGAGGTCCGCGGTACCTCGGTTAGCTCAAAGTAACTCTCCACCATCCTCAGCTCTAACACAGATAAATTGATCAGTTTTATTGGTGCGAACAAATCTTTCATAATAACTCAGCTAATTAATTGGTGATGTGTACGTTGGACCCGGACCCCGGTGGAAGAGCTACACCCTGCAACACTTGCAGCGGTCGTGGCTAATATGCAAAAAGTGTATTTAATTTAAATTAATTGCATGTTTTGCTGTGCGAATCTGTTCGGGTCTACAAGGTCTTTTCTGGATTGAAGGCAGCAGAGTATTCGTATCTGGGATATTAGCACGAGATTTGTACAAGCTTAACCGCTACCAAGTGCTGAGACACAGTCGAAGGTCTGCCTATAAATTGATGACACCCTTCACAGTATGCTGGCACAGATCTACTCATACTTAACCTTAATTCAAATGGTAGTTGGTGGAGCATACAGGCTCCTTGGATTCGAATCCATTCATTAAGTATTGACGTGTTTGGTGTTCGCTGTCGCGGAGCATGTCCATTCAATTTGTAATAGTATTTGTTTCTGCTGATTTGAACTGCAGCATTGATTATGGGAGTAATTTGTTCAATAAAAACGTTGACAGTAAGTCGAATGAGATCATTACAAGTAGCCAGTTAATTTGACAGTCAAAATACAATCTAACATATAATGCGGAACAAATCCAAAATCAGAACACCATCCTAGCAAAACCGAATTTTTCAAAACACAACAAAGATCAAAAAATGGAGTTCTTAGAGTATCTGTAACTTTGTACTCTTTCGATGCCCTACATTATGATACTACCGATCCTTTTAATCCTGGCTCCTGCAGGGCTTGGTCAAATCAATGCAGTTAGATCCCATTGATTGCCATTCTTTGGTTAAATGTACCATTATGTTGATGGCCATTTTTCATTTTAACAGAATTGGCCTTGCCATGATCGGGCAGTATGAACAAATGCCAGTTGGTAGCCGCCGTCGCCTTTGTGAAGTGGTGTTGAGTTAGGATTTTGTGGGTGATTATTGTTTTGCGGGGCGTGAAAATATGCGAATTATATTTTACAACACACCATTGTAACCTGTTTCCACAAAGCCTCAGTTTGCAGAAAATTAAAATCAGGGTATTTTCGTACTCTCTCCTTTTTTCCTACCCATTCCATGCCTTTATACTTCATATTTCTAGGTTTCTCACTTCCTCCTTACCGTGAGAAAACTCATTCCTACCCTACCGTCCTCTTTTCCCACATTTTTTAAGCTCCATGCCTTCACTATCTCTTTACCAGTTTTACGCCTGCCATTTATTGTTGGATAGTGAGATAGGACAAATCCACAGGGATGTTAAAATACACAGCAAAGTTATCCAACGACACTGATGTGGTAGAGTCAGGATGACTTGAGGCTTCTATAGAAATAATTGAAATCGAGAATGATTTCAGACATATTCTGAAATATTCGACTACCAGAGAGCTGTCACCCGAGCAGTAGGGGGTTAGCCATCTACAGCGAAGTTAGCCATCTACGAGGATGTTAAGTGACCAAAACGATGAGATGAAGAGACATCTACAACGATGTTAAACACCCATAAAGATCTCAGAGATCCACAGGGATATTAAACATCCACAGGAGTGTTATACATTCGCGGGAATATAAGACAACCACAGAGGTGTTAGTGGCGCAAGACTAATGATCTTGCCCGGAAAAACAAATTATCATGGAAAATTTAACAAGCCTCAGGACTTGCTAAATAAGGCCAAGACCGGTTCCCGGTTGTAGTGCCGATGATGATGATGACAGAGGTGTTAGACATACACACGTATGTTAAAAAACTATAAGGAGGTTAAACACCCACAGGGATAGCAGTCATCTACAGGGATGTTTGCCATCTACGAGGATGTTAGGTGACCAAAAAGATGAGATAAAGAGACATCTACAGCGATGTTAAACACCCATAAGGATGTCAGACACCCACAGGGAAGTTAAACATCCACAGGAGTGTTATATATCCGGGGAAATATATTAGACAACCACAGAGGTGTTAGACATACACGGGTATGTTAAAAAACTATAGGGGGGTTAAACATCCACAGGGATAGCAGTCATCTACAGGGATGTTAGACTTCCACAGTTTTAAATATTCACAGGTATGTTAGACATCCACAGGAGGTTAAACATCCACAGGTATGTCAGATATATACAGAGATGTTAGATATCCACAGGGATTTTAAACATCCAGAGATATGTTAGACATCCACAGGTATGTTATACATCCACAGGAGGTTAAACATCCACAGGTATGTCAGATATATACAGAGATGTTAGATATCCACAGGGATTTTAAACATCCAGAGATATGTTAGACATCCGCAGGTATGTTAGACATCCACAAGGAGGTTAAACATCCACAGGGATAGCAGTCATCTACAGGGATGTTAGACTTCCACAGTTTTAAATATTCACAGGTATGTTAGACATCCACAGGAGGTTAAACATCCACAGGTATGTCAGATATATACAGAGATGTTAGATATCCACAGGGATTTCAAACATCCAGAGATATGTTAGACATCCACAGGTATGTCAGATATATACAGAGATGTTAGATATCCACAGGGATTTTAAACATCCAGAGATATGTTAGACATCCGCAGGTATGTTAGACACCCACAAGGAGGTTAAACATCCACAGGGATAGCAGTCATCTACAGGGATGTTAGACTTCCACAGTTTTAAATATTCACAGGTATGTTAGACATCCACAGGAGGTTAAACATCCACAGGTATGTCAGATATATACAGAGATGTTAGATATCCACAGGGATTTCAAACATCCAGAGATATGTTAGACATCCACAGGTATGTTAGACATCCACAGGAGGTTAAACATCCACAGGTATGTCAGATATATACAGAGATGTTAGATATCCACAGGGATTTTAAACATCCAGAGATATGTTAGACATCCACAGGTATGTTAGACATCCACAAGGAGGTTAAACATCCACAGGGATGTCAGACATCTACAGAGATGTCAATCATCCATAGCCATGGTAGTCATCCGCAATGATATTAGACAACCGCAGTGATATCAAACGACCACAGGCTTGTTAGACATTCCCTATAATGTTTGACATCCACAGGGATGTGAGCTATCCACAGGGAAGTTAGACATCCACAGGCATGTCAGACACCAACCGCGATATTAAACGTATACAGGGATATCAAACAGCCGCAGTGTTGTTAAACATCGACAGGG
Organism: Microdon myrmicae; assembly: GCA_963931805.1. NCBI lineage: Eukaryota > Metazoa > Arthropoda > Insecta > Diptera > Syrphidae > Microdon > Microdon myrmicae. The sequence goes on along the minus strand of OZ007500.1, from coordinate 116,721,071 downwards.
TTGCTAGATATTCACAGGGACGATAAATGTCCATGGGGACTGTAAACATCTAAAGGGATGATAAACACCCACAGGGTTGTTAGACAGTCAGAGGGATGTTACATATCCATAGTGATGTTAGACATCCACAGGTATGCCACACAACCACTGGGGTGTTAGACAACCACAGATATGTTAGACATATACAGATATGTTAGACAACTACAGGTATGTTCGACATTCACAGGTAAGTTAAACATCCACAGAGGCGTTATACGAGGGTTGCCTTTTATATTTCGGGATTAGAGAACAAAAACAAATATTGATCATCGAAAATCACTTTATTGTTTTTCAAAATATTCCTCATGAAGATCTATACACTTTTGCATGCGTTTGAACCAATTGTCGAAGCACTTTTGCCCCTCTGATTGAGGTATCTCCAACACATGCATTCTGAATGCAGCAACCGCTTCTTCAGGTGTCAAAAAACGTTGACCTCTCAGTTTGTTTTTTACGTACGGGATAAAAAGAAGTCATTCGGTGCCAAGTCAGGACTATACGGCGGATGACCCATCAAATCGATGTTTTGGGTGCTCAAAAATGCAGTTGTCGCAGCCGATGTGTGAGAGCTCGCATTGTCGTGGTGAAGAGTGATCCGTCTTCGGCGGTTGGTTTTCCTGATTTCTTGGAAGACAACTGGCAAACAAATGGTTGTGTACCACTCAGAATTGACTGTTCTGCGTTGTTCTAGTGGTACGGTTGCGGCATGTCCAGTTTTTCCGAAAAAAACAGGCGACCATTTGCTTGGAAGTGCTTCGTGCGCGAACAACTTTTGTTGGATTTGGCTCATCTTGAAACACCCAGACAGTCGACTGCTGTTTACTTTCGCGCTCATACGCGTAAATCCACGATTCGTCACCTGTCACGATGTCATAGACGTGTTTCGAAGCACCGCGACCGTATTTTTTGAGCATTTCTTTCGACCAATTGACACGGGCCTTTTTTTGGGCGATTGACAAATTGTGTGGGATCCAACGCGAACAAATTTTTTTGACGGTCAAATGTTTATGCAATATTGAATGTATGCTGGTCCCACTAACGCCTAAGGTTGTCTCAATCTCACGATAGGTCACATGACGATCTTCCAATATCAGTTCGCGCACAGCATCAATGGTTTTCGGAACAACAACTGATTTTGGACGACCTTCACGAAATTCATCTTGGAGTGAACTACGACCACGATTGAATTCACCATACCATCGATAAACACTGGTCCTTGATGGAGCTTCATCGCCAAAAATTGAATTAAGTTCATCCATGCACTGTTGCTGAATTAATCCACGCCGAAAGTTGTAAAAAAAAAATCGCACGAAAATGTTGACGATTTAATTCCATTTTTGGGCCGAGATGAATCTTTTAAGTTACTGTAAACAACACAAATAGCGCTCGTATGTCAAAACGTTCTGAGTGCGTATAACCTCAAAAATGTCCAAGTTTACGACAGAGCTGTCAATTGCCGGATTGCAACACTAGGGTTGCCAAATCCCGAAACATAAGAGGCAACCCTCGTACATCCACAGGAGTGTTATACACCCACATGGGTGTTATACATCCACAGCGGTATTATACATTCACAGGGGTGTTATACATACGCAGGAATATTGGACAACCAAAGAGGTTTCCGACATATACAAATATGTTAGACATCCACAGGGACGTTATATATCCACTGGGATATCAGATATCCACAGCGCTGTTAGACATTCGCCATGATGTTTGACATCCACAGGGATGATTAACATCCGCAGGTATGTTAGACATCTACAGGGATGTTAGACATCCATAGGTATGTTAGGCATGCTCGGGGAGGTTAAACACCCACAGAGATATCAGACATCCACAGGGCCGTTAGACATCCACAGGGATGTTACCCACCCACAGCGATGGTAGACAATCACAGGGATTTCAAACACCCATAGGTATGTTAGAAATCCACGGGGCAGTTAAACATCCACAGGGAAGGTAAACATCCGCGGGAGGGTTATATATCCGCAGGAATATTGGACAACCACAGAGATGTTAGACATATACAGGTATGTTAGACAACTACAGGTACATTAGACATCCACAGAGACGTTAAACATCCACAGGTATGTTAGACATCCAGAGAGAGGTTAAACTTCCACGGGGCGTTATGCATCCACAGGAGTGTTATACGCCCATAGGAGTGTTATACATTCACAGGGGTGTTATACATACGCGGGAATATTGGACAACTAAAGAGGTGTTAGACATCCACAGAGATGTTAGATATCCTCAGGGGTGCTACCCATCCACAGCGATCGTAGACATCCACAGGGATTTTAAACACCGACAGGTATGTTATACATCCACAGGGAAGTTAAACATCCACAGGGATTGTAAACATCCAGGGATATTTTAGACATCCACGTGGATATTGAACGACCACAGGCTTGTTAGGCATCCCCAGTAATGTATGACATCCACAGGGATGTGAGATAAATACAGGGAAGTTAGACATCCACAGGAATGTTACACATCAATCGACATAATAAACATATACAGGGATCTCAGACAGTCACGGGGTTGTTAAACATCCCCAGGTTTAATGTACATTCACAGAGAGGATGAACATCCGACTTCTACAGGGATGTTAAACATACACGGCGAGGGTAAACATACACAGAGATGTCAGACATCTACAGCTATGTTAGAACTCCACAGGAATTTGGGGCATGTTAGACAACTGCAGGGATTTTAAACATCCACAGGTATGTTAAATATCCACATGGGTGTTAAACATCCACATGAATGTTAGTCATCCACAGCGCAGACATCCGAAATGATGTTTGACATCTACAGGGATATTAGGCATCCACATGAATGATAGACATCTAGAGGGATGGTAGACATCCACAGGGATATTAGATATTTACAGCGGCCATAGACACCCGCAGGGGTGTTGTAGGTTTGAAGAGATGTTAGACAACAAAAGGGATGTTCGATATCCACAGGGATGTTAGACCTTCATAAAGATGTCAGACATCCTCAGGGACGTTAAACCGCCACAGGCATGTTAGACAGCCAGAGGGATATTATACAGCCACAGGGATGATAGACATTCACGGGGACGTTAAACGTCCGCGAGGGGGTTATACATCCGCAGGAATATTGGACAAGCACTGAGATGTTAGACATATACAGGTATGTTATACAACTACAGGTATGTTAGACATCCACAGGGGGGTTATGCATCCACAGGAGTCTTGTACATCCACAGGGGTGTTATACATTCACAGGGGCGTTATACATCCGCAGGAGTGTTATACATCTACAGGGGTGTTATACATCCCCAGCGATGGTACACATCAACACGGATTGTAAACGTCCACAGGCAAGTTATACATCCACAGGGATTGTAAACATCTAGTGGTGTGTTAGACATCCGCAATGATATTAGACGTCCACAGCGATATCAAACGACCACATGCTTGTAAGACATCCCCAATAATGTATGACATCCACAGGGATGTGCGATATCCACAGGGAAGTTAGACATCCACAGGTATGTCAGACATCAACCGGGATAATAAACATATACAGGACAGTCACAGGGTTAATAAGCATCCACAGGTTTAATATACGTTCACAGGGATGTTAAACATCTACAGGGATATCCGTCATCTACAGGGATGTTAGACATCCACACGGAGGTTAAATATACCCAGGGAAGTCAGGCATCTACAGCTATGTTAGAACTCCACAGGAATTTGAGGCATGTTAGGCAACTACAGGGATTTCAAACATCCACAGGTATGTTAAATATCCACACGGGTGTTAAACATCCGCATGAATGTTAGTCATCCACAGCGCAGACACCCGAAATGATGTGTGACATCTACAGAGATGTGAGGCATCCACAGGAATATTAGACATCCAGACGGATGTTAGACATCCACAGAAATATTAGACATCTAGAGGGATGGTAGACATCCACAGGGATATTCGATATTTACAGCGGCCATAGACATCTGCAGGGGCGTTGTAGTTTTGAAGAGATGTTACACATCAAAAGGGATGTTTGATATACACAGGGATATTAGACCTTCATAAAGATGTTAGACATCCCCAGGGATGTTAGACATTCACGGGGACGTTAATCATTCACGGGGATGATAAGCACCCATAGGAATGTTAGACGGCCAGAAGTATGTTAGACTTGTCAGACGTCCATAGGGATGTCATCCACAGAGAAGTTAGACAACCACAGGTATTTTACACATTGACAGCAATGTTAGACACACACAAGTATGTTAGACATCCACAGGGAGGTGCTACAGCTATGTTAGAAGTCAGGAATTTGAGGCATGTTAGACAACTACAGGGATTTTAAGCATCCACAGATAGTTTAGATATCCACAGGGACGTTAAACATCCACAGGGATGGTAAACACCCAGAGGGATATCAGACATCCGTATCGATGTTAGACATTTACAGAGGTCATATACGTCTACAGGGGTGTTGTGCTTGTGTAGACGTTCTACAGCGATATTGGATGTCAACAGGAATTTTAGACATCCACGGAAACCACGGAAATGGAAATCAAGACATCCTCAGGTATGTTAGAGTTTTACAGAGATGTGGGACACTCACTGGGATGTTTGACACCTACAGGGATGTTAGACATCCACGGGATGTTACACATCCACAGCGATGGTAGATATCCACAAGGACGTTAAATATCCCCGGTGGCTAAAAAGATATAGAGGGATGTTAAACACCAACAGGATGTTGGTATTATATAGGGTTGCATAAGGTTGATGCGACTGTGAAAATAATATTCTAGAATATTGGTATGCTTTGTGCGGAGTAATGTAAGTAGTTTACGTATTTACGTAGTGTTCTGTTATCCCTGATTTTCAAAATTTAAGTCTTTTTTCCGTATACAATAAAAGTTTCCTATAGTATTCTTTTGTCGCTCTTCGTGTTTGCTCCCGATATTTAATTGAAACGAGAGGTTTTCCTCTCGTCTACTACTTATTTTCATTTTTTGTCTTTGACACCACTGCCACACCCTAGTAGCGTTTTGCGATCATAGTGAAGATAATTTGATTCGAACCAACGATACGATAAGTTGAATCACAACACCGCGCGTAGGTGATCAAACGTTATCTTCGATGAAATGTTATTCTTATTTTCTCATCGTGTTTTGCGTATTCCTCAATGTCTGTTGGAAACATCTGAACTAAATGTCTTTCTGAAATTCTCTTCTTCCAGATCATACATGATATCTGTCCTCTTCACATCCTTTTCCAATGTCTAGCTCCTTCACACCGGTCATATACCTCTCTCTACCACTTTTTGGTCCTGCGCTCTTCTTCGTGCGCGTTTCTTGCTCTCTCCTAGTGTAATTTGCGCTCTTGCGCGTTCTCTATCTATCTGTCTATATCTGTAACAGGACTTAAATAACCTTAAACTTCAGGTGTCTGTTGTACTGTCACTAATTATTCTCTTTATTTTTACCTCATCGCTATTTACCATTCTTCCTCCGACAACAATTGTATCTCTGCATTTATGACCAACATCATTTCGGGTTTGGAATTGCTGTTAATTATTAAATAAATAAAGTACAGAAAACACGTATATATCTTCAGTTATGTCGGCTTTCTTTTCTGATAGCCCTTGCGATGTAATTATCCTGGCTATTACCATGAACTTCAGGAACATATTTTATGTGAACTCGCCCACTTGGAGGCGCAAGTGCCCGAGGAAGCAATTGTACGACATTAAAATCGAGTCATTGGTTAGGGAACTGTCCGAGAAGATGTCTTTCGGCGTCTCACTAATTTATTGCAGCCTTTTCCTACACTTTTGATAATTTTTGTTCCTGAAATTATTAATGTTCCGTGAATTGGTTGTTGCATCATGTCCCCGTGACTTTTAGAGCATTCTCATTGCTGTGCCCGTGAATACTGTGAACTGAGCAGAGTTCACACAAAAACTGCGTCCGACTCCAATTAATCGGATAATTTGCGATTGAACTCGTAATCCAAATGTAACCCCTAATTGAAAATTACCACACATGTGATCGCAAATGAGCCGCGCTACCAGGGCCCTCTCTGCTCTAAGGAGTACGCGCTCTGACGCCTCAATGGCCACAGTGGCCACCGCGGCCGCAGCCGTTGCGCACATTCTCTAATTACATTCTCACCAAGGTGAACAAATTCGATCGAAACCAATTCTCCAATTCAATTTGGTGATTGATTTCGTATACTACCTACTGCAGGTGGTGAAATCACAACATCATCACAACCACCAGATACAGGAGCACCGCCAGCAATGCGCACACGCTGTAGCAGTTATGCCGCCAAAGCCTAAGATGAGGGAAACGAAAACGATCAGCACCCAGCTGCCAGGTGCGTCGATCACGGGAATGTCAAAGGTCACGAATTGGTACGTGCTTCTAGTACTCCAAGTGGGATGTACTCGCCTCGAGTGGTATTCACACATGGGTAACCATAGACACTATGTAAAGTGATTCCCCACTTCGGGGACGACCCCACCGCTTACAAGTCGCCCATCGAATTTTCCGTGAACAGTGCTTCTTGACCTACCAGTGGGTCAGCGAATGGGATTCGCTGTGATGATCTGCAAACACGTCAAACAACGGAGACTCAATCAATCAAATGCATCACCGGAATAAATAAATAAATTTATAATTCATCTAATCAAGTCTGACCATAACACCGACTCCTGGCCAATCCTGACTTGTCGGGAGCAGAGTAGACACCATTGCCCTCTCCAGTGGAGGTCAATCATTTGATCAGACTGCAATTACCTCGAAGCCATGCCAACAGGTTGTGGACGTTGCAACGTCATAGTTGCGCGTACCCTTGCTCGGCAATAGATAATGACGAATCCATCGTATTAGAATGATGAGTCCACCACAATAACCGTGGTCATCCCACCAAATCGACCGACTGCTATTCACTCATCAATCAACAAAGGAAGCGTGGAATGTCCGTGGAGTGAATCAGGGAACTCTCATTCGATTGATTCACTATTACTCAACCCAATTACGGAGTCGAGCGGCAAGCCATGACTTTTACCCCCTTCGAATGTGCGTTTCGACACAAACTAAATTGTTGACGACCAACAATCCATAGGGGTCACTGTAAACACACTCGTCGCACGGACCGATCGCCACAATGAGTCGCCAAGTCAAAGCAATTGAGGCAAACGATCGTTTGAAATTGATATCCATTTGGGAGATGAGGGTCCCTCAATTGGTCGCCGGAGATGTAGAGCGGCAAAGCGATACAGTCATCCAAGGAGTGCAAGCACGAGGTGGGGCTAAATGTTTCAAGTGTCACATATGCAGTACCCCAATTTTGGATGCTGCCAAACAAGGTAAGGGGGATCATGAGCTCGGGCTAGACCAAGAAATGTTGCACAGGGCACAAGTCCTTCGATAGTGGTGGCGGTCATTCAAGTATTCAAGTATTGACAAATGCAGGACTGGTTGTGCCAAAGAACATAGGAAAAGGACAATCACGAAAATGATAAGGACAAAGGGTGAATCCAAAAGAAAGTCAACGAACGTTAAAAGATGCGATATGGAAAGAAAAGAGAAGAAGGGGGAAGCCAGCTAGAATAAGCAATACAAGGGATACCTGAAGAACACAGGTATGAAAAGGAGAGTTTTAGTAGAAGGGAAGTAGACGGACATGAAAAGAGGTTGAAGAGGGATCGAACGACTAAATATTTAATAGACTTAAGAAAAATTGAGGTGGGTATTAAACGGCGGTAGGAGAATAAAGAAGAAATAGTTTCGTTTAATTATTTTAGTTTAGCACAATCCCCCCAAAGACATTGCAAACTAAAATTACTTCCACGTGTTACTGAACATTTTATGAAGCAATCAGTCCTTGGGAACAGAACCTTCAATTGAACTATCGCAGAGCACATATAGGAACATATAGAATATATCTTTAATCGAAAACTAGTTGCAAAAACGGAAACCATTTTTAATTCCTGAAGCACGTCTAGGTAAATACAAATGGCCGAAAACGCAGTATCGCGAGGTGCTGACTATCTTCGAAAATCCCCGACAATAAAAGCGTAATTAAATAGATCAAATTAAACAGTTTACAATTCTCGTTTGAACTTCGCACCGACAAGGTTTTCCTCAACGGAAATGTTGGCAACATTGCATCTTGCATAAAAAAAACAAGACAATTAAGAGTTACACTTTACCGACAGATAAAACGAACAATCGTCACAGTGTTCGAAAATACATAACGCGAGCAACGAGAGGCTACCATGGAGTATAAATCAAAGAGCAAATAATTGTTCCAAAAAAGATACACCGCCACAGTGTAAAAACTTAACATGATCCTTGTCGCATCTTCAACCATAAAGGTAGGAACGATTGTGCCTGAATACACAGGATGCACCGTACCCTAACAGCGGACAAGGGTAGGATGTAATGTAAAAACGTTGAGAGTTTTTCTTAGATGTAGGTAACTGAAAGTCAGTCAAGTAATAGTTGTCATATGTATTATAATATTAAATTGGATTAAAACGAATACACAAATAATAAACAAAGAAGTTATTATTAGTTAATGTGAAAATTTAAAAATAGTACACGTAGTGCGTAACGCTCAGTCGAATGTCTAATATTTATTATACTATTATATTATACAAAAATCATGTCAGAAAGTGCTTATACTTTTATTTGATCGTGTCGAACCTTTCAAAACGCGGCAATCCTAAAGTGGGTAGGAGGGATGTAAAACTAAAGTATTGCTGGTGGTTATTCAAGTCATTACCATGTTCAGAAGGATCACTCCGTCGTATTCCGTTTGATGTAAATTTATAATGATTTTATAAGTCTTATATCAGAAAGTGAGGCGATTATAAGGAGGAAAGGCTTGATTGCAAATGTAATCAAGTCAACCGGTTTGGAATAATCGTTTCAGTAATTAAAAAATCTTAAAGATGATTTCCGGAGTTTTGCAAGAGGGCAGAACCAGACCACCCGAAGTTTGGTTTTTCATATTATAATACCAGACCAAACTTTGATAACATCCTAATAGCATGAATAATTTTGACTTGAAGTGTTGCATTAAACAGCAGAGATGTACAAGCACATATTAACGACATCAGCTACCTTAGCCAAAGGGCGTGAACAATATGTTAAGTCATCTGAACATTCGGACCAAGAGATCAGACCAAAATTACTAAGCACGGAAGATCAGAACCACTAATCAGACATTCAAGACTAGACATAAGAGATCAGGTACCAGAGAAGAATAGAAAAATCAGAGAGCAAAGAAGAGAGACTAAAACTATATACTATTGAGCAGTCTTCAGCAACAAGATATAAGGCCATGGACCGGTGTCAAACACTAGTGCCCTGTGAAGAAAGACCAGAGAACAAATACCATAAATTAGATATCAGATAACAAGAGGCAGAGACCAAAAAACATCAAAGAACATGAACTAGCTAAGAGACTAGGAACGCGTGGCCAGACACAGGGAACCAGACGCCAGAGACGACACAAGAATGACAGGAAATCAGAGATCAGAGACCCGAGCTCACAGACAAACCATCGGCTACTAAAAACCAGGAAACCAGAGACCAGAGACCAAAGACCAGAGATCAGAGACCAAAGATCAGAGATCAGAAAACAAAGACAAGAGACCAGAGACCAGAGATAAGTGACCAGAGACGAGAGACCAGAGACCAGAGACCAGAGACCAAAATCCAGAGACCAAAATCCAGAGACCAAAAATCAGAGACCAGAGATCAAAGACCAGAGACTAGAGACCAGAGGCCAGAGGCCAGAGACCAAAAACCAGAGACCAAAAATCAGAAACCAAAAATCAGAGAGCAAAATCCAGAGACGAAAAATCAGAGACCAGAGATCAAAGACAAAAGACTATAGACTATAGACCAGAGGCCAGAGACCAGAGACCAGAGACCAGAGACCAGAGACCAGACACCAGAGACCACAGACCAGAGAGCAGAGACCAGTGACCAGAGACCAAAATCCAGAAACCAAAATCCAGAGACCAAAATCCAGAGACCGAAAGACAGAGACTTATGGGGTTTGAAGTTTATTCCCTATCAATGTCTATAACTTATTACCACGTCGTGACGAGGGAAATTAAAGGAATTGTCGAACATTTTATTAACAACTTTATTGTGGATACTACAGTTCAGACGCCGCACCAATTGAACTTAAAACATAACAGCTACTGTTCCAAACAGGGCATATATATGGTACGCTTATTTCACTAAGAATCTTTAATTAACAAGTCACACTTGTGCAATTTGGCTTAACCACTAGAATTCAACTTTCTTTATATAAACACTTTATCTTGAAATTACATTTGTCTTAATCAATAGAATACACACTTTATATTGAAATTAAATTTGTTTTAATTAATAGAATTCAACTTTCTTTATATACACACTTTATCTTGAAATGAAAGTTGTCTTAATCGATAGAATACACACTTTGTATTGAAATTAAATTTGTCTTAATCACTAAGTAATTCTAGCTGAAAGGTTACATGTATTGTTTGTCTATGCACTAAGTAATTATAACTGAAAAGTTCACATGTACGGTTTGTCTTATTCATTAAGTAATTTTAACTGAAAACTTCACGTGTATGGTTTAAGTTATTCACTAATTTTAATTGAAAGGTGACGTGTATAGTTTGTTTTGCACCGGGCCCAAGATGGAAGAATAACGATGGAGGATGTAAGCGTACCGCTGTGGCGAAATCTTGACTCCGACTGACTGTGTTTGTTTAACGTGGAGGCCCGACTTGCCTCCACGGAATCCAAACCGAGATTAAATTATTTCATCGAAGCGATAGAATACAAAAATCCCATCATCGCTTCGATGACCAAATTTGGTGATGTGTCCCTTTTGCATTTGGTTCAACACAAAAGGGGTGGAAATACACACACGATGATTGCTTTCGCTGCTCATCGATCAGCGAGAATTTATGTTTCATGGTTTTGCTTCGATTTTGCAGGTACAGTACAGAAGGTAAGTACAGGTTTTTAATGTATTTCAGGAAACTGTTACCTTTTGTACCTGTAAGGTAAGTAGTGCGTTCAATGGAACTGCCACGGTACTTGTTTCTCTTTTGTTGCATGCCCTATTTGGGGGTTTTTACTTAGGTTTATTGGAAGATTGGTTAGTGGCGTTCTAAGGGACCGCCAGAGACTAAAAGCCAGAGATCAAAAACCCGGGGACCAAAAATCAGGGACCAGAGATCAGAGACTAGAGACTAGAGACCAGAGACCGGAGACCACAGACCGAAAACCAGAGACCAAAATCCAGAGACCAAAAATCAGAGACCAGAGATCAAAGACCAGAGACTAGAGACCAGAGGGCAGAGACCAGAGACCAGAGACCAAAGACTAAAGACCAGAGACGAGAGACCAGAGATCAGAGATCAGAGCCACAGACCGAAAACCAGAGACCAAAAACCAGAGACTAGAGACCGGAGATCAGAGACCAGACACTAAAAACCAGAGGCCAGAGACCAGAGACCGAAAGACAGAGACTAAAAGCCAGAGACCAAAAATCAGAGACCAGAGATCAGAGACTAGAGACTAGAGACCAGAGACCGGAGACCACAGACCGAAAACCAGAGACCAAAAACCAGAGACCAAAAATCAGAGACCAGAGACTAGAGACCAGAGACTAAAAATCAAAATCTAGAGACCAGAGATCAGAGACCAGACACTAAAAGCCAGAGGCCAGAGACCAGAGAGTAAGCACCAGAGAATATAGACCAGAGACCAGAGACCACAAACTAGATAGCAAGACCGAAAATCCAGATCTAGATACCAGATACCAAAGGCCAAAAATAAAAATCTAGAGACCAGAAACCACAGAACAGATACCAGAGACCGAAAATCAAAGTCTACAGACTGTGATATATTGTTGTGTTCACGTTAGTATATAGTTATGAAATAATTTTGTAATACAGTAGTATATTGTTGTGAAATTTCTTATTTCTATTTTAATGGATTTAACTAACAAAGGGTACTCACGGTTTCGAGACTTCACAATGGTATCCTACCTGAGGCGATGAATTGTTTTTATTCTCTCTCTTTCCGGGTATCCCTTGCGATGGCGGTTGTGATGTCAACGATGGAGGTCTGTCGTTGGTCCAGGTGTTGTGTGGCGAAGGATGCTACCGTGGATGCTGGGTGGTAGCGAGGAACCTGATATAAGTCAGATTAGTCTCAGCTGAAGTTTTCCTTATCTATATATGTATTCTTTCCTTTCAGGTTTGCCTGTGGGTAGTGTTCCAGCCTAACTCCCTGCCTTTCTCTGCTTTCCTTAGTTTTCCCTTCCCTACTGCACCCTACTGAAAATAAAACCATACTTTCCATTTGATTTATTCACTTTATTTCTTCTTCAATATGTTAACAGCAATCGGTTGGATGATTATTTGAATTTATTAAATTTACTAGCGCTTCTACTTCACCGTACTTTTCTGGGTTTTCTCCTTTTCCCCTTCCTTTCATCGATTTAAAATACCAGCTCCACAAAAACTTCGCGATACAAATATTTTCTGTGGGCTCACAAACAACTCTCTACCATTTTTTCTTTTTTGGAAAAACAAAAAAAAAAACAACGGCCAAACACAGTTTCCTTTGTTTTCCTTCTTCGCTCGCCTTCCGCTCCCAGTTTTTCACAGTTGTCTCAACGAAACCACCCAAAGCCATTCTCGCCCGGGGAACACCAGGTTCATGCACCAACTATATTCTCATTAATTTACATTCAAATATAATTTAACGTATTTTTTCTTGTTTGTAATTGGGTATATTTGTACAATAGAATTAAATTATTCCACCCAAATGCAAACCAATGTTGTTATTAAAGTACATACATTGCATGAATGTGATCGCTGAGGCAAATGTGGTGGAGGAGTTACCACGTAACAAGACTAGATATCAGAGGCAAAAAATCAGAAACTAGAGACCAGGGATCAGAGACCACAGATCGAAAACCAGAGACCAAAAGCCAGGGACCAGAGATCAGAGACCAGAGGCTAGAGACCAGAGGCCAAAAATCAAAACCCAGAGACCAGACACTAAAAACCAGATATCAGAAACGCAAAACTAGAGACCCAAAACCAGAGACCAAAAGCCAGAGACCAGAGACCAGAGACCAGGGACCAGAGACCAGATGCCAAAAACCAAAAAACCACAAACCAGAGATTGAAAACCAGAGAGCAAAAGCCAGGGACCAGAGATCAGAGACCAAATGCTAAAAACCAAAAAAACCACAAACCAGAGACTAAAAACCAGAGACCAGACACCAGACACCAGACACCACTGATCAGAAACGAACGAGAAGAGACAATATACCACAGACTAAAAACCAGACAATGTATAACAGAGACCAGATGACAAAAACCTTTTTGGTTACCAGATACCAGAGAATAAAACTCAGAGACCAGAGACTAAAATCCAGAAACAACAGACCAGAAACCAGAGACCAGAGACCACAGACCAGGGATCAGAGGCCAGAGACCAGAAACCAAAAATCAGAGAATAGGGGTTGGAGATAGGAAATCAGCAAAAAGTGAAATTAGAAGGCGATGAAAATTAACGAGAAAACACACTTCGAAGCTGAGAGAAGACGAGAACCACGAGAACCAGAAGAAATATCGGGGATGATTGACTTGAGGAGCGATGGTAGAGATCAGATGCCACAAAGGGACTAAGCACTAAACACTAAAACACAAACCCCAAGGACCAATTACCAATCACCAATCACCCATCATCAAAAACCAAAGACCACATTTGGAATACAAGAGTTCAATTTCTGTTTGAAATCAGTTGACAGGCTGCAATCACTTAGAACAGGGGGCATCATAAAAAGCCGGACAAATTCTATTTGCGTTCAACAAGCGTCGAACGCAACTTCCACCAACAACTGTATCTTGTTGGTGGGCCGGGTGAATGACGTCAGGAACAATGTGGTCTCCTGGCGTGCAGCGATGTTGGTTCCATGGGAATGACGTCAGGAACAATGTGGTCTCCGCTGGAATCAACTGCTAATATTTGGTTTTTCAAAGGAAATGATTACCTGTTATTGCTGTTGTACCACAGAAAGAATCCTCATCCAGAATACCACAAACAAATCAAGTTATTAAATGTTACGTTTATTTAATAGATTTACTGAATGTAATAAGATTTTACATAATTGTGATGTTGTCCCCCGCTACTAAAAAAGAGACTTTTTTGCTTGGTAAAAAATGACAGTTCGTTTTTAAGTTATTATGCTTCCGTTGTTATGACAACTGTTTACTGACTGTTGTTACTACTGTCGTTGGTTGCATTCAGATGCGAATTCGCTGACTGCATTCAGAGCGAATCTGCAACATTCCGCCCGCCTTCGCCAATCATTGGCGAACCCTGGTGTTCCAGGGAACGGAGGCCCAGGGCCGTGGGCTTCTGGTGATGCGGAGGTCTCGAGAGAGCCGTCCGCCCTGAATTAGTGAAGGATGAAGGATTGGTGACGACGAGAGTTAATGACCATTTGATCTGGGTTGGAGTTGTAATTTCGCAACCCACGACCAGGTAATGGCTGGTGGTTGGAAGTATTGCATCGAGACCAGTGGCGGTGATAAATGCTGCGCCCATTGGCGCCCGTCCGAAGGTATCTGCCGACGGGATGCGGCCTTTGGCATGTGAGGTCGCAACGTTGAGTCTGGTGCGGCGTCTTCCATAGCACCGTCCGCGGGTCCTGGCGGAATGGCAGTCGCGGACCAAGTGCCTACTGGGCTGATTGAAGTACCGCCTCTGCTGGTTTACTGGGAGGCGTGCTGGTTGATTCTTGAATATTAGGGTGCGCCGCCCGCCAAGCGGGGCATTGCGCTCTCCTATCTCTTTTGGGGTGGCTACGTGTGGTAGCGGTCGTCTTTGATGATTCCGGTCGTTGGCCGGAGTTTGGCCACCCGGTGTCTCTGTTAGGTTACCTTTACTACTGGCAGTTGCTGAGAGACCCCCAATTGATGGAAGATTTCTATACGAATTCGACATCACCGATAGATTGGTGAATGACAACTACGTTTGGTCTGCTCCTAGCCCATTTCCCGGTGAATGTTGTTGCTGTTGCAATTGATCAAGGCGGACCAGTTCCTCTGGGTTGGAGTTGTAAGTTCCGAGCATCGGGACATGGGCCGGGTGGAGCTTTGGGCAGGCGGCGCTCCGGTCGGCGGTCTGCTGGTTCTTACTCACTGGGAGTATGTGCGGTTCCATAACCGCTTGCTTGGTGGCGACTTCTGGCAGCTGCACCGAGGGCAGCTTGCTAATGTCGAGTTGGTCGGCGTTGTTCGCCGTAGTTGGGGAGACTGGGTCGAGCGCGAACTGGGCCTCGAGCAGCCTCGATAGTTGGGCAGGTTTCTCTGAAGCAGGCTTCTTTCCTTCTTTCGTTGCATCGGATTTCTTGGCATCTTTCTTCGCTTGCGCTGGTGCACTGGCAGTTGCTGGTACCTTCGTGCTGAACTCAGCCTTCTTTTGTAGTGTCGCGTTAGCGGTGGGCGGTGCTGTAGTTTTCACTTCTTTCGCTGCCTCTGGAACCATATTGATGTCCTTGTCGGCGTTAGTTGAAGGCTGTTGCGACATCATTGGCGGCGAACGACTTTGTGGTTGAGTGACGATGCCCGTTGCAGTCTTGGATGCGGTCGGAATATTGGCGGTGAGAGTTTGCCTTACCTCAACAATCTTGGTGGTCTCGACCAGATAGATCTCCTTGGCCTGATTGATGAATCGTTCCACGAAGTAGCGATGGCCGCTGGTCATCTCTGGAGTGGCCAGGAGTTTTATTTCATCGTGTTTCAGTCGAATGTCCGCCTAAGTGAACTGGAGGTTGTGCTGGCGTATGTCCACCGTGAATAACGTTGGCGGCCCTCTCTTCTCGAGGTTGAGAAAGGCACAGGACATCCACTCCTGCGAGACGAACTGGGCGCTGATGAGCTGTTCCGCCAATGAAGCCTTTGTCATGTGTGACTTCGCTGACATTGGTGCCGGCATCTCCTTGTAATTTGGATGCCGCGAACTTGGGGACGGTTGGTCTTTGCGTCCGGACCCCGGTGTGTCCCGCGACCTTGACGTCGGTCGGTACTTAGGTCTGGACCCTCTAGTATGCCGCGAACTTGGCGGCGGTTGATCCTTACGTCTGGATCCGGTGATTGCCACGAACTTGGCAGCGGTCGATCCTTAGGTCTGGATCCTTTGCATGGGGCGCCGCGAACTTGGCGACGGTTGATCCTTACGTCTGGATCCTTTGCATGGGGCACCGCTTAATTGGCAACGGTCAGTCCTTAGGCTGGACCCAATACTATGCCGCGATTGTCGGCGGTCGATCCTTAGGCTGAACCTTGGAGCAGCGAACTGGGCAGCGGGAAAGGATCCACAGATGGATCCCTGGTGATCAATGATTTTAGTGGAGAGAACTTCCAAAACGATGACAATGGAGGTCTCCCAAAACTTTTCCGTGTGGATGAATTAGCAACATTTTCTTTCACGCAACAAATTGAAGGACAGCCCCTGTTGCGCCGCGACCCTGGCAGTGTTAAGGCAGATGTATGGGTATGATATCTCTTGGCTATGTGCGGCAGGTGCACTGGTTCTCCAAGGACCCCAAGTTGACAGTCACTGTTCCACAACTTCCAGAAAAATAAAACACTGTAGTAGCTTGTGCCGTTTATACAAGAATAAATTTATTTATACAAATTCGAAAAATGGGACGCGCACCAAAATAATACAACTTTTTATTTCAGTTTCTTCTTTTCCTAATTAAACGTAACTAGTGTTCAATAGTTAATTGGTTTGCACTTCGACCAACGTAAGTAGTGTTCACTATTCAAATATTTAAGGTACATGCATTGTTATGTGCTTTACACTTGGATTAACGTAAGTAGTGTTCACTATTCAAATATTTAAGATATATACATTGTTATTTGCTTTGCACTTAGTTTCCTCACAAACCGACATTGATTTTGTTTTCACTGGGACGATCCACCGAAGACTGACTGATATGATCCCTTGGGACGGTCCAAGAGGGATGTAAATTAACGCCCTCACGGAATCCAAACCGCTATTAAATTATTTCATCGAAGCGATAGGATACCAAAATCCCATCATCGCTTCGAT
The DNA here is from genome assembly GCA_963931805.1 of Microdon myrmicae. Taxonomy (NCBI): domain Eukaryota; kingdom Metazoa; phylum Arthropoda; class Insecta; order Diptera; family Syrphidae; genus Microdon; species Microdon myrmicae. The sequence continues at coordinate 116,703,867 of OZ007500.1, read as the reverse complement.
GACCATATTTGGTATTCTCTTTTGCTTAGATGCCACTCAAAAAGGGGTGGAAATATACACACGATGATTGCTTTCGCTGCTCATCGTGTGCGTCCGCAAGCATGCAAACATTGCATAAGTCCCCTTTAAAAGTTCGCAGCAGGTGCGAGTATATCAATGGCAAAAGGGTTGCAATGTTTACACGATCAGTGGCTACGAGTAGCGTGATGCTGATCGTGTGCATGTTGTTGGGGTATCCTCGCAGTCGAACTCTAATGGTAATTTTCCATTTGCGAATTCGATTGCTGGGGCGCCAGTCGGATGCCCTCATGTATCGGTCGTTCGATGTGGGCATGCTTGCTAAGGCAGAATACCTTTTTCTGCTGGTGTGCAGCTGGCGTGCAAGAGGATATCGTATAGATATTGCACAAGCAATATTGGTTGGTTGGTTGATAAACCAAATTGCCTTGAAGAATATAGCGTTTGATGCCGCTGTAATTTCACTTCAGCGCGACTTAATGTTTCACAGGGTTTTTCTTTTATTTAGCAGGTACAGTACAGAAGGTAAGTACAGGCTTTTAATGAATTTCAGGGACTGTTACCTTGTGTACCTGTAAGGTAAGTAGTGGCGTTCAATGGAACTGTCACGGTACTTGTTTCTCCTTTGTCGTATGCCCTATTTGGGGGTTTTTACCTAGGTTTTTGGAAGATTGGTTAGTGGCGTTCGAAGGAACAGCCACAGTTGCACTTGGGAACTACTCGTTGGTACGCCGTAAACCTAGCGGCCTCAATTTAGCTGCACTCCGGGACAGGTTTTTAGTACGCCGCAACCCTTGCGGCGGTGAATGCATCCACAGTCTGGATCCTCGTTTGCGCCGGGAACTGCTCGCGGTGTGGTAGAAATGTAGCTGCACTGGGGGCAGCTCGTTGATGCACCACAACCTGGCGGCAGTAATGTAGCATGCATTATTCAACGCGTTGTTAAACAGGACCGTGTATATATCTATTGCCATTGGGAGCAGGTTCTTGAGTACGATGTTAGGGACTCCATCTATTCCCACTGACTTCTTGCTTCTTAATGAGTCGAAGATACTCTGGATTCCTTCCCTTGTGATTAAAAATCTATTAGCCTCACCATTGGCATTAATGTCAATTGACAAATTATCGTCACTGAATTCGGTAAAACTGTGATTCTCCGATTGCCAAAGTGAAATTTCATTCTGGAGGTGCAGGTGATTCAGTAGAACTCTGTCCTCCATGTCGTGATTTCGGCGAATGCTTTCATCCACCTTGTACATTTCCTGAAAGACAGCTCCCACAGCGCTCACCTTTTCCATAGGATCTTCGATCACGAAGAGCTCACTATTGAGGATAGCATTCTCTGTAACATTTTTGTTTAATTTTCTCACATTACATTGTCAGCAGCTGCTTGTTTACATCAGTACGTGGAATTTGGAGACACTGAATCTCGTTTTGATTATTTCTCCTGAATATTTTATTTATTTGTGGGAACATATTCGGGTTATTAGTTTTTATAATCCGAATTCTGTTGTTCCAATACAAATTTGTTGCTAATCTATAATTAGCTTTAAGTAATTGTTGGAGGTTTTTTAATCGGGATTTTAGTGATATTATCTCCTGGTATTGTCTGTCAGTAAACTGTCTGTGTAATTGTTTTAGTTTCGATAGCAGTCTGTTCTTTTTTTGCTTGTGGAGTGTGTTTATTGTTGCGTTTCTGTACATGTTAATGTGATCTGTAACTGTTGTTTTGGGAATTGTTTTGTCCATTGTTCGTTTTACGGTTTCGTCCATTTGTTGGGTGTATTTGTCGATTTCGTCATTTGTCAGGTTTCTGTTTACTGGCAGATTAAAGTCGTTCGAACGAAGTTCTCTTGTTAATGATCTGGTGAACCGCGGCCATCGCATTGCCTCGTAGTTATAGGGTTGCAGGATCACGAATTCCTCCAGATCTGCGAGCTCGTTCGGAAGCTCTATTACTGCCGTGAATGCACAGTGGTCACTGTCGTATTCAATTGTCCGTAAACAGTTTGTGTTTTGTCTGTTGGTGTTAAGTAATCTCAGCCGTGAGTCGGTTAGCAAGATATCTAAGCACGATCTACCTCTAGGGAACGATGGATATTCCAGCTAGCTAGCAGGTTAGTTCTATATTCAATATGAAACTGATGTAACCAACCAGCCAACTGATTTCCTCTGGCATTAGATATATAATTTCCCCAATTTCTATGCTTGGCGTTCATATCTCCACTTAGGATAAAATAGTTTTTGTCCAGGTGCAATTGTAAGCATCGAAAGAGTGTCTCGAGCTCTGCTATAAACAGGTTATGTTAGTGCTCCTCAGGTGCATAGACCGCAATCACATACAAACCCCTTTCTTGCTGAAGGGGTATGCGTACGATACAGGCTTCTAGCACCCGGAACCTGCGCACTTCTCCACTATATATTACTTTATGATTGATCCCTTTTCTAATAAAGATTGCAACACCCCCCCACACATTTTAAAAAGAAAACATATCAATTATTGTTATAAAAACAGTTATTGTACGCCGAAAGGAATAAGAAAAATAATAATGTATAATTTAAAGTGCTTGCGAAGAGCCAGTAAGTTAATGTAAGAATGATGTTTGTAAAATAGAAGATAACATTTAGTCTTAAGTAAAATATGTAATTAATTTGTTAAATGGATGTGGATATAAAACAAAAAACAAAACGCAAAAAACTCTTCAAACTTATTAATCAATTGTGGGTATTGATGTCTGAGGGACGCAAACAGAGGTGCGGAAAAAAGGAAAACAGACACAAGGGATGGAATGAGTAGAGGGTTTTCCCGCACTGCACATGACTCGCGTGTATATTCTCGCACTTTTCACAGCACTAAGACGCGTATGCGGAGATCCGTTTAATTGCATAGGATCGCACAGAAAACTTTGCACTGCACTCGGACGCGTGAATGAAGATCCGTTTGTTTGTTTAGGATCCCACAGTAAGACTTCGCGCCCGAACCGATAGTGCAATTGGGTATCTTATATGTATTTAAAATTCCCAAAACGGATTGCATATTTGATCCGATGGTACGGATCACGAGGCAGAAGCGCACGTGCTGGCTCGTGGCGGTTTTAAATCGACCAATTTTGTAATTTGTAATTTAACAATAAATAAAGGCATATCGTCAAAATAAAAAAAAACGAGTAAAAAACGTCTTTATTTCTTTTCGGTGTGGACTATGTTCGGCGGAACATAACGAATAACAAAACCGCCAAAAGACCATTACCCTTGAATGTGTTCAATGCAGTAGGTCTTTGCTCTGTAGAATTTTCCTGATTTTACTTTGTATTGTTCGATATATACAACCGTAAAGTAAACTCCTTGACCTAGACTAGGTGTACCAAAAATTAATCACATAGCCATCTATGGTGTGATCTTTACTCTGAGTGGAATAAAGGTTCTCATACTAAGTAAAATTGTATTAGGACCTTGAATAAGTTCTCACTGATTTCAATAAGTTCTAACAGATGGCGCTACTCATGTCGGATACTAGCCCATCTTTCAGAATAATTAGGAGTTGATCACACAATAGTTTCGAAACGTTTGAAAGTACTAGGAATAACTCAAAAGCATTACAATAAACAGGGTACACAAAGAATTAAGATTTCGATGTAATTTTTGATTTTATTTAATGGTCTGGACTTTCCTATCATAAATTTAATACAACATTATTTAAATGTCCACCTCGTTACTGAAGCATGATTCAATCCACCTGATCTATCAGCCGATACCTCGGCCATCACTTAACGAATATTGGTTTTAAATTGCTCAAGAGTTTGAGAACTGTCTGCATCAGCGTGTTCTTTTGCCTAGCTGCACATAAAAATAAAAATTACATAATTTTGGAATTAAGCGGCCTCAGAATTTTTCGCCCAATCACATTAAAATTGGTCGTCTTGTGTAACTTCTGGAGCCGTTTTGTGGGAACCACATATCGCTGAGGTCGAAATCTTCAATTTCTGGCAAAAAAAAAAGTGAAGATATGGACCTGTATCGGCAAATCAACTAAGAGTTATACAATTTTAATTTGGTATAATAATACCAAGTCCAGCCAGATACTTGCCTACGCAGATGACATCGACATCATCGGTAGAACCGAATCGGCGGTACAGGAATCCTTCACCCAGATCGAGCAGGCGGCACAAAAACTGGGACTGCGCATTAATGAGGGAAAAACCAAGTACATGGTGGCTACTTCTGCGAAGAGAAGACCTAACGTTGGTCAAACTATCAGGGTAGTGGAGCACGAATTTGAAGTAGTGCAATCCTTTAACTACCTTGGGTCAATAGTATCAGCCGATAACAATATGGAAGAAGAAATACGCGAACGGCTGATCAAATCCAACAAAGCCTACTATGGTCTATCAAGGCTCCTTAAATCCCGAAATTTATCCAGAACATCCAAGCTACTACTGTACAAGACCATGGTCTTACCAGTACTCATGTATGGATCCGAGACCTGGGTGCTTAATAAAAGGCACTCTGAACTCTTGGCCGCGTTCGAGAGAAAGGTCTTAAGGAGAATTGTTGGCCCCGTATGTGAGGGAGGACGATTCCGGAGACGCTACAACCATGAGTTGTACGCAATCTACCTTGAAGCTCATATTGTAAGAAAAATCAAGCTCGGTAGACTCCGGTGGGCGGGACACCTAGCTCGAATGAGCGAAGAGGACCCTGCACGGAAAGTCCTTTGTGGCAGGATGTATGGAAGGAGACAGCGCGGCAGACCCTGTCTGCGATGGAGGGATGGCGTAGACCAGGACGCCCAGAGCCTGGGAGTGCTAAACTGGATGACATCGGCTCGAAATCGGGACCGATGGAGAGATTTGTTAAATAAGGCCAAGACCGGATCCCGGTTGTAGTGCCGATGATGATGATGATAATAATAAAAGGGTGTAAGGTATTACTGTTTGTTTTTTTTAATTTTAGATATTGGTTCGTGTCATTCTTACTTAAAAATTATTTATTTAAATAAGCCTCTCTCGATTTTTTATTTTTTTAATTCAATTCTGGAACACCAATATTTGAGCACTTTTCCACATAAATTTGTACTTAACTAACCAATGACTATAATGTTAGTATTAAGTTCGATACGCTTTTACGGGTTATTGGAGTAAACCAATGATTTAACATAACCCCAAAGAAAACAGTCTAATGGAGTTATATCGCATGATCTTTGTCTGCCCACCACATAGGCATTTCTGATGATTACACGATTACTGAACTTTTCTCTCAGTAAGTTGGTAGTCTCACGAGATGTATGGCATGTTGCACTATCTAAAACATACAGAGTCTATCAGGAAATCATCTAAATCATGCCAGAAAATATCAGTAATCATGTGTAGCGTTATTCATTGACGGTAACAACATTTCCATTTTTGTTTTCTAAAAACGGTCCGAATACATCTCCAGACAATAAATAACAAAAAACTTTTTTGGATGGGTGGCGGTTCTCTATACCACATGGAGACCCACAATGCCAACCAACTTTGACCGCTAACAGCGCATCACCCTAACCCAACCTGTAATCCATTTCCAAACATGCAAAAACACATCCCAATATGCAAGAGCATCCTTCCCCAAACCTGCAATTGCATACATCCCCAACATACCAAGAACCTATTTCCCCAAGCTGTAATAAACGCATATCCAATATACAACGAAACACTCACCATCTCCATCAACTACGCCGAGCCGCATACATTTTCCCAAAATTGCGTCGGTTAATTCTCTATCTAAATTATACTCCTTGCTTCCGACCAAGCAATCCTAATTTACCCCGAAAATCATATCCTGTAATAAACGCATATTCAAATTTACAACCGAATACTCACTATCTCCATCAGCTACATCGAGCCGCACACAATGTTCCAAAAACCGCTTCGGCTAATATCTCATCTAAATTATATCCCTTGCTTGCAACCAAGCAATTCCAAGTTCCCCCGAAAATCATTCCGGCTCACTTCTTGCTTAAACCCCGCTTGTAACCAAGCAACATTTAGTTCCCCCGAAAACCATTTCGTTTCCCATTCCACCTAAACCATGTAGAACCACACCAATTCCCTCTTACTGGCAAGCCAACAGCATGATGCGTCGCCTTTCCACGAAACGACCATCGTGTAAGGTTTATCTTTTGCCACTTACGGAAATGTTATTAGCTTTTATTACCACACACATTATGGGCTGGGCGGTTGTGGTGGTAACAATCGCAACGATCAAGACCCTTGACCATACTTGGCTATGCCGCCGAAACCAATTTCCCGGTACACACAACTAAAGACTCAGCCTATACGGCGATGATTCCCCGGAACTAAATTCCGTATACAGGCATAGCAACCCTTTTCAAAGTTCCTAGTAAATGGCAGTGAGTTGATTTTAGCTATGACTCCACTGCCACGACGCGACGAACTTTTCCTCGCCAGTAATTAGTCAGTCGAGTCACAACCACCACCGAGCGCACATCGTTCCCGCATCACCCCAAGTCACACCTCAACCACCGCGGCGTGCACACCAGCGGTACCAAGGTCGAACGCGGCTGCATAAGGAGAAAATGCGTGTCTAGTCCGGCTCCCCGAGTTTTAGTATACTTATTCAGTTCACGCGCGTCCGAAATTGTTTGCAACCGGCAAATGAATAGGCGGGCAATGACAGTTCACACCCGAGTGCGTTTAGAACAGTCAACTAGCGGATCAGGTGGATAAGCGGAACTATTCAGTGGAACCCGATCGCCAACTCACGTAGCGCGCTCCTCTTTCCCCCACCAAGGTGTTCAGTTAAGTGCATGTGTGCCATACGTTGAGTGCAAAGGTTTGCCCTCATTAACGCGCCCCCCTTAAATATAAAAGAAACAACAAGGAACATTTGAACCACATGTAAACAGAACAAAGAAGAAACAAACAATAAAGGACAAATAAAAGGCATTAACATTTAGACTACGCCAGTGTGTTTTCTCTCGTGGCTTATTCTCTTGGTGACAATCCTTGTGTAGAAAATCGTTGGTGGGTGATAGTGAACCCGCGCCATACGTTGGCGCCAACATATCCACCCCCACAGATGTGTTACGTCAACTTCATTTTTTGGGCGTGTTACATTTAAACATTAATTAAACTCATACATTACAAACAATTACCACTTTTTTCAAATTAAACTTAAATACAGAACAATGTACATTTTGATTTACACCTATAATAAATAAACAAATTATGTATTATTTGCAATATAAATTAAAAAAAATAAATTATGTTATATTTGCAATATAAAACAAACTCATTCATTTATATGGGGGGTGGGAGCGAACATACAGGGAATAGTCTCTGCTCTCAACCGGCGAAGGCCAGGACGATCCTTGACCCTGTTCAATCCAAGTTGACATGGAGTCTCCACGGGAGACCTGTGGGGGTTCCGCCAAACCCCAAGGTTCGCTTTGCTAAAAAACCCCCATAACTGCCCCCCAATCTCATAATTTCGCTAATGCAATCGCATTAGCACCTTAAATGCTTCACGCATTAAAGAGGTCAAATCTGTAATCAAAAAAGCCCCTGGAAAAGAGAATTCTTACCTGCACGCATAACTTCTCATTTAAAATCCCTTATAAGAGTTCTCTCCAAGCTTATCATAAATTCCCTGAAAGAAAATTCATCGGTTCATATATAATACAACCGCATAATCAGGAAATCTTACCCTTGAGTTGGCTGTTCCCAGCCTAACATGTGTACAACTTGTCTTACATACACATCGATTCATTGTCCAACTGCCAAGCAGCGTCGGGCAGCTTGTTTGTTCAGCTGGCATATACCCGACCATGATCCCTCGCCTAGACGAATAAATAATCACAAATTTCGTTCTTTGCCGCAGATGAATTTCCCTGCATATACAAATGCAAGCAAGGGATTCGTTTAGTCCACCAACCCATTAACGCAATTTCTTTGATGCGTCGCGTCTACTTATTTAGCCGCGACGCACATCTCAAACAAAGATCCAATTAGCATCCGACGAGTTTCGGTTTGGTTTGCTTTACCGAACTCGCATCTAATGAATGCACATTTTCCCTTTCTTTGTTTCAGGTTCGTTCCCATGGCCCTGTGTATGAAAAAAACCAAGTGATCTTCACTCACATCATCATCATCGGCACTACAACCGGGAATCGGTCTTGGCCTTATTTAGCAAGTCTTGAGGCTTGTTAAATTTTTCATAATGATTTATTTTTTCTGGGCAAGGTCATTAGTCTTGCACCAGGGGCTCCCCGACGGGGAATCGAACCCCGGTCTCCCGGGTGACAGGCGGGTATACTAACCACTATACTATCGAGGAGCCCGATCTTCACTCACACATACACATATATTGCTAAGTCTTTCTTCCTTGTTTTCACCACGAGAGCAACACTTTCTCTCTCGGGAAAACTCACCCCAAACGATTGAATATCGTTGAGTCAAATTCCATCCGCTGACCACAATGCCGTCACTGCGGAGACGCAAAAATTCCAGAAGTCGTGTCGGGATAGGAGTGTTTTACGTGTGAACAATAATAAAATAATCTTATAGTGAATACAGAAAAGTTAGATAAAATAAAATCAAAAATTAACGAAGGCTTGTGCCTTAAACCACTCGTTGTAATTCATGTGCCCAAGTGCTCCCGTTTTGTAAATTGCAGTAACGTCAAGATCATACTGTACAGAATTTTGGTGAAATAAAAAAAATTATCATTAAGCAAACTCGGTGTGTTTCCCTCTCGGTGCGCCCATTTTCCCCTCGGTGACATTTTACTGTTTTTCTTTCGGTCTACGGCAGACACGTAGAACTGGTGGAGACGAGGTAGCCAGCGCCCGTGCTGGCGCCACGATCTCGTACCCCCACAGACCCCTGGATAGCTACTTTGGCACCCTCCAACTAGGAAACCAATGCATGCAGCGACATCCTGAGAAAGGTTGGCGCAAGGCTAATAACCTTGCCCGGAAAAACAAATTATTATGGACAATTTAACAAGTTTCGGATATGGACTGGATAGCGGTGGAGAGACTTGCTAAATAAGGCCAAGACCGGATCCCGGTTATAGTGCCGATGATGACGATGATTCATTTGTATAATCTACATTTCACATTTTTAAACATAACATGCACATTTCATCTAACATAACAAATTTAAACCATAGAACTTAAATTGAAAACATAACACTTAAACATAGACCTGCGACATGCAAACGCCCAGTTATTTCACCGGCGATGATACTTCCGTTAAAATCGAGATCGATCATCATCGTTGATTGGGTTATACCACAACGATTACGTTGTATGACCCAGTTTTCCTCGTTGGGTTAACGGGAGAAAAAAAAACGAAAAACAAACGGTGGACTCGCGACAGTTGTTTGACAGAAAAGGTAAGAAAAAACCGAGTCGATATGAAAAAAGCGTGGTGGAAGAGGGGAGTCGTAGTAAAGTTAAAGTAAAAAGACGATTTGTTAGCGACGGTTGAACGCAAAACAAAAAAGGAAACGAGGAAAAAAGGAGAGAAACATTCATCGAAAAAATCGCGTCAAAAAGCATAGTGAGTAGTTTTTTTTTTCAGTGATAATTGATTAACAATTGATTAATTTGCCAAAAAAATATTAAATAGAAATGTCCATTTTTGTGGGAATTGTAAATAAAATAAGGTCGTCATAATGATTAAGAAATATATAGTTCCACTTTGATCAGCTTATATTTGTTTCTTTATTTTTCACAAAAACATCGGTATTCACGGCGGCTAGGTTGCAGTTATACTGCGTCTCTGCAAAAACATATTCACTTCTCAATTCTGTATTATTACGCTGATTGTGCAACAAGTTTCTTATTTGTTCTTGGAAATATTGGGAAGTTCCGGCACTCAATGGGCGGTCTTCTCTTTTACTATTGTTGGCATAAGTGAAGCATTAGTATTTGTAGGGGTTATGTATGGTCTGTAGATCACATTTAAAACCGAAAAACCAATCATAAAACTATATTTTTAGAGTTTCGTTTTAAATCCAACCTCTGAGTAGGATATAATCCGATCTTCAAGTTGAAAGACTATGAACTGGGTTTGACCCTCCGTACTATTGGGTATATCATCCAGAAACGATATTCTTAGGAAACGCAAATAATAGCAAAAGCTTAAAGTACAATGCATTACAAAATATAAACAAAACCAACAGAAAAGGAACATAGTGTCACACAAATGTGACGCCATAATCTAGGTTGAAGCTTTCACAAGCAACTTCCATCAAACAAGGAAGGAAGATATCCTGACCCCGCAATAGATTCCGCCATCTAAAAGGAAATTACAACTAATTCATTTGCCTCTAACTGATTGAGACTATGCGCTAGGCAGTGCTTTATCTCCCCCTCACGGTGGCGGCCTTAATTTGTTTTAATGGAAGTTCCATTTGAATTTTATTGAACCAACAAATTGAATTGATTGATCTAAATGAGTTTATGTGCATCAGAGATGGAGACCATGTTGAGAAGCAGAACAGCAACGACAACGAATCGAATAACTGTGCTGCCACTTGGATACTTAATCAATTCCGATTATATAGTATGTAAGACAAAGGGAACGACGAACATCCAATGCCAAACGCTCCTCTATGCCAACTCTCAACCCAGGCACACCGCACATCAGCTCCATCAAGATTTCCATTCAAAATTACTAAGCAAGTCACACCGACATTCCATGAATGGGTGATCTGAGGGGAAGGCCGACGTCATCTTCTAAGACTTATAAATTGGCGACCACCTCGGCTTGGAGGGAAATCGTATTATTCATTGGAGTAAATCCTTGACTCAATAGCGGGAAGCTTCCTAAATCCAGTGACCGGTTTAGAAATTTTACTTGTTGACGTCATAAGTCAGTGGACACACGTTCATTGTTTTTTGGAAAGGACAAATCCTAGATTGTCCATTGCTGGCTGGGAACGATGTCAGCCAAGAAGACTTCTTTCTCTCGAAAGCGCTTCAAATGAAGAAGTTAGGTAATGAATAGAGATAGACTTGACCCTAGTCGAACATTCCATGCAGATAAGATTAGATACATTACGATATTTGTGAGATATGGATGCTCCTGCAATAGACAAATCACTGAATATTAGCGAACTGCATCCTGTGCTCAATGTCTTATGCATAATGGAACGTGCGAGGGAATTCCGTTCTCACTTCTTTTCCACGAGATTGGGAAGAATCGGTGGGTATATGAAGTGGAATGCTGCCTTGTCTAATGATACAAGTTGGGTGTATGCCCTGACCACTTCAATCATAAAGGATTCTGAGATCATATAAGATAAACGGGACATTCGAAAGAGAGGATATATTCTCTACAATGGGAATGTGTCGCTAACAGACCGCGTATATAAACACTATTACAATACGATGTCGTATATAACAAAGACGTCTCATTCCATTTAACATTACATTATTTATTCTTATAATAAAATCACAACACGCCTCACTTTTAAATAATAATGGAACAGAACAATTAACTTATAGTTCACCACACTGTCATTTTGGGTACTGTTTGGACAGTTCGATTAATTTTTCGACCAATACACAATTCTGACTTCGGAACACGACTCTTTTTTCTTACCGTTGTCATCATCGGATAAATGTGTCTCTTTTAATTAGGGTTTCGTGTGGGCCTCCCTAGTTTTATTTTATAAAAACACGACCGTCTTTACCGACCGTTTAATGTAGATTCACCTTACCTTCACCTTTCTGGGTCGATGGACGGGATTTATTTTTATTTTATTTATTTATTTATTTATTTTTACCCTCATAACTCGGCTTTTGGAGTAGTTTGAAGTAATTTTGAATTTATCAAAATTAAATTTTGAGCATCCTACTCCAGGACTATGGAGATTGAGAAACGAAATAATAATATCTCTTGCAAACTTTATATTTTATTAATTTTGAATTAAAATTGGAAATGTATTTTGAATTCAGCGTTTTAAGCTAATTATATCGCAATCCTTTTTTTTCCCTTTGAAGCGACCTTTTTTACTTCGAGGATCGAAGTTTGAATTGAATGTCATGATTTTTCTCGCCAAGTAACACAAATAACAACCGAACGTCAGGACTTGGTAATTAAAATTTAGATAAAGGTGTTTCCAAAGTGCAAGTTTATAATATTGTATATAAAAAAAAATTAAATTTGGCTGAAGTTTGAATACATACTGGCACAGGGTTTGTTGCAATCGGGGCACATTATTTGTTGTCATAATATAAACATAATTTGTTGTCATAATATAAACATAATGTGCATGTCTAAAATACTTTGTTTGCACAAGGTTTTCGGGTAAATGTTTACACGGGTTTTTGTTTAATACAGGAAGATGTCGATATCGTGATTTCAGTTCTCATCCCTGTTTACGCAAGTGTCCATTTGTGGTCAACGTTACCCGTAAAACCTATCCTTATTCCATTTTATCTCAATACTAACAGGCACCTTACCGCGGGTGGGGGATAGCTGTCAATAATGAGGAGATCGAACGCTTGATTAGATCTGATTTCATTTGTTTGCCTCAATGAGTATTATAGCTAAATTTTGCTTACTGTGCTAACTTAAATTTACTACTTGACGACCCGATACATCACAAGTGCAGTTGTCATACGATAAAAGGTTGCTCAGCACACGCACTAGCTACCCATGCATATGCAGCGCATATGGGTCAAATGTCCGTCTGTAAGATTTTTGCTGATTCTGTTGAAGTGTATTCTCCCAAGAATTTTTCCACGCATTTACCCTGTCATTCACGGGTATTTGGTTCACTCGGATGTTGTTCGGTTACTCAACCAGTTGATGTTCATCGTGATTGAGCAACATTTTATGCCCAAACTGCTGATGTTTGTTGGTTGGGGTTCATTGTATTTTTATTTTTATTTTGTTGGTTATTTCAACAATACCAAAGATATTTTTATATTGAAGCGACACACTGCACCAAAAGAGAATACAAAAAATAATCAGAGTTGTGTACAAGAGCAATAACGTAGCAATCACAACTTATGTACCGAGTTGAGACATCCTCGCACACACGCATGTTAAGTGTGTCAGGGACATCATAGACAAAGATGATGTACAGGAGGTCATTGATACACTCAAACAAAAAAACGCCACCCGATTATAAACTCGGATGACCCCCAGAACGGTAATGCAATTAATTGCATATTTCAGAACAATTAACAAATAATACGAAAGCAATTAATTGCATATTCCGAGGCGATTAACAAATGACGTAAAAGCAATTAATTGCATATTTCGGCACGAATAACAAAATTGCACAAGAATTAATTGGGTCAGTTCGCAATTGCGGATGTTGAACTGTGGCGCAAATCGATGAAGAAATATCGGCTGACGCCCCAATACAGAGCAATTGCAAATTGAAGTTAAAATGCGGAAATTAGCTCATTGCGAAATGAAATTGCATTATCGTAATCGGGAGGTGTTGACCCCGAGGTGACGAGAAGAGGTCAAAGCAAGTGAGGGGGCAGTCTGTGGTTGGTCATAGAAGTGAAGTCTGGTTGGGGAATCGAAGCGAACGTTTTTTGGTGGAAGTTGAACGAAGAGGTGATCAGTCGCGGTAGTGTTAGCAGTGAAAAGTCGAATAGTAACGAGGAGTCTGTAAAGTAAAAGATTAGTGAAGAATAAAGGAGAAATAGGTGGTGAATCAGTAACGTAAGGAAGAAGTGCCTAATTGTTTTGATTAATAATAATAGATGTGGTCAAGTAAGAAAAGCATCAGTGCAGTTAATGATAAGATACATTAAGAACTCGAGATAAGAAAAAGCACCATTCGCATAGAGCTAAGCTAAAGTGCATAGAACAATGAGAAGAAGTGGTAAAGAAGCAACAAAAAAAAAAAGACAGAGGAAGCGTCTAATTGCTTTTGGCAACAGTAAATGAAATAAACAAGTAAGATTGAATTTATGTTACTAATATTAAGGAACGTTGTGAACTGTAAGTTAAGTGAAATTTTGTGAAATAAAGTTTAGAAAAAGTGTAAAGATCAAAAAAAGGAATATTAAAAAAAAACGAAAAAAGCAAAAAGGAGAAGATAATAATTAAAAGAAATAGTCCCGACATCATCGCTGAGTCCCCGAACAGGTGGATCGCTCGTCTCTGTATGCTTTCAAGTAGATCGAGAGTATGCTTATGAGAGGAGCTCCAAACATGGGAGCAATATTCGAGCGCGGGTCTAGTTTGGGATTTATACGGGAGAAAAAGTTGGACCGGAGTAAAATATTTCTTAGCGGTTTCATTTATTCCTGGTTTCATTTATTCCTGGGAAGACTCGTGGAAATCATAACTCGCGGTTGGGGTCTAATGCGTCAATGCCTTAGTTCTGACATTTTCTAGCGAACGATGCTCTTTGTTGCTATGGTATATTTTATTAGAATCGTTTCCACGCTCTTCCTTAATTTATGGTTGGGACGATTTGCTCCTTGACGGGGTTTTTATTTGTGCTGTCACAAAGTTTTTCCAAATGCCTTTTTATATAGTTGAGGCATTTTTTACATGTTAACCCATAAATACTTTTTTGTATTGATTAAGTTAACTAACACAAAGGAATTCACGTTAAATGAATCCTATCGACGGGTGATGGTAGGAGCGGGGAGGAGGGGAGGGGGGGGGGGGGATTTATATTTGGGGTAACTGGTTATGACTTTAACAGTACTACAACACCACTCATGATAAAATTCCATTCGTGATTAGTGATGTCTAAAGTAGTGTACAGAGGTGCAACCCCCACAGATTGTCAATACGGATTCCGTGGCAGGAGGTCTACGGGAGACCATTTGACACTTATAACCGATGTATGGACATCTGCCATTGAGGCGCATGGTGAGTCAATGGCGGTCGCATTGGATATGTCCAAGGGCTTTGACCCCTTCTGGCGCGGGGCATGGCTGAGCAAACTTCATTCATACGGACTTTCACAGCAGCTCTGCGACTGGACGAAGAGGTTCCTCGAAAATCGATCGATTCGGGTTGTTGTGGAGAGCGAGGGTTCGGATCTGTATCCTGTTAATTCCGGCGTCCCTCAAGGTTCCATTTTGGCTCCAAACTTGTTTTTGGTTCACATAAATGATTTGTCAATGGATAACAGAGTGTTCAGTTTTGCGGATGATAGTACGCTTGTTTGCTCTTTTTCAAGTGATCGGACGATTAGTGCATCAACGTCGCACCAGCTGAGATGGACCCAGATCGACTCTCTGAATCGGGATCTGGATAAGGTCCTGCAGTGGGGAAAGGTCTATCTCGTCGACTTCAATCAAACGAAGACACAGTATACAACATTCACAAGAAAAAATGGATCATCGGCTCCACAGCTGATTTTGAATGGCCAGGCCCTCGAAACTGGGGCACACGTGAAATTGCTCGGCGTCAGGGTCTGTGGGAATGTATCGTGGCATAAACGCGTGTCGAATATCGCTAAGAAATATTTTACTCCGATCCAACTTTTTCTCCCGTATAAATCCCAAACTAGACCCGCGCTCGAATATTGCTCCCATGTTTGGAGCTCCGCTCATAAGCATACTCTCAATCTACTTGAAAGCATACAGAGACGAGCGATCCGCCTGTTCGGGGACTCAGCGATGATGTCGGGACTAGAGAAGCTATCACAACGAAGGCTCGTAGCCGACCTCTGTTTGTTTTACAGATATTATCACGGGTATTGTTCTTTGGAGGTTCGTGGTATTGTTCCGCGCAATTCGGCTTATATGCGCTCCACAAGATAATCCGACGGATCTCACCAGTTTGCTGTTCATCCCCCCAACGGCGCGTAGATCCCTGCATCAGAACTCGTTCCGTTACAGACCGGGAAAGCGAGTGTTTCTGGAGCGTTACAACCTGCGACTGTTCAAAAAGAACTGCAACAGCTATTTGGTGGCATCTCGAGGCGCTATAGGTTCGCCTCTCCCGAGAGAAGTGTATTAAAAAAACATCAAAAGAAGTCGATGGATAAGAAATCATTGATGAGAGTCGAGAGAATCAAATCTTGAGAAACACTAGCATTAATTTTATAAAATGCAGTCTTAACACCATCAAATGCAACATATATTAAACCACCAATGAACGATTGATTATCTTAGTCGTTCATTGAATAGGAGACACGTTAACACCGAAATAGTTACATTTCGACAAAAGAAGGGGGATGCCATGGTGCGACTCCACTTTTCGACAATGTATAACATTAGATCGCTTGTTTTCACCCTCAGTTCGGGGTGAGTTTGGTGGTGTGGTGAAAAGGAAGTGAAATTTTGCTTTTGATAGTGACCAATGGGAAAGGATCTCTGGTACATCGATCCTAGCGAGGGGGCCGTTACTTACACGGAGATCACTTTTTTTGCACATGCCGCGAGCTCATGGGTAGGCGAACCGGAGGAATGAAATTGAACAAAGGGCATTATGTGGGATGTGCATTGCAGCTGAATAAATAAACCGCAAGCCATTAGAAAAATTGTGCTAAAAGCAAATTAGATGCTTACACAATGGTGATTGTATATAGCATCTATGCCGATTGTGTATAGCATCTATTGCGGCGCAAAGGGTCGAATTCTTGTGTGAATATTTACACTATAGAGAATTCGGTTCTTGGCGGCTAGTCGCGAGTTGCGATATGCTTTGTCGGTCGGACAACATGCCGCCGTGCATGCAGATAAACCAGGAAAAATCTGCTGTGCACGTGTGTGGCGGAATTTCTTGGCAGACAGGGGCGCCGATATGTTTCCATGATTTATAGCGGTTACTTGGCACGGTAACCGAATTGCTTTATTTTCAGGAAAATGATTAGATGCACTGACGCCTGCGACGATGCCCTTGGGGGAGAAATGTTTGCAGGTGCTAATGCAAAATTGCATTAGCGAAAAACAATGGGGTTTTGTAGCTTCAGGACAGGAAGCTTTGAGGTAATTGGGATGGAATTGTGGGTGGTTCTTTGAGTAAGGTTAGAGAACCCCCACAGATGTACAATAAAAAAACTAAATAATGAAAAACAATAGAAGCAAATATAACATGGACTGACACGATACGCTCGAAATGACGAAGAAAACAATTATCGCGTCGTTGCAATCCTTTATTTTATAATGTACACCCAAAACAGAGATCATTCAATACCCTTAAATGTCAAGCGATGGATAGGAAATCATTGATGAGAGTCGAGAGAGTGGAACCTTGAGGAATATCAGCATGAATCTTATAAAATGTAGACTTAAGACCATCAAATGCAAACTAAATAGAACGTTCAGGAAGATAGTCAGTCGTACATTGAGTAACAGACACGTCAACACCGAAATAGCTACATTTCGACAAAAGAAGGGGGATGCCATGATGCGACTCCACTTTTGTTTTCCTATTGCTGGTCGCTAAGGACATCATTTATTTTCATACTTACTTACAATATCTGGCTCTAGAGAACAAAAACTTGTTTGGAACGTTGAAGAACAATTATTTGCACTCCAATTTTTTTGCACCTCTGTACACTACTTTAGACATCACTAATCTCAAATGGAATTTTATCATGAGTGGTGTTGTAGTACTGTTAAACTCAGAACCAGTTACCCTTAAATATATATGAAGTCAGTGTACATAATACCACATAAGTTAATCGATGATGGTTTGATGGATGGACACTGATCTCGATAACACTTATATCAGCAGCTCCTTTCCAATTAAGTGATTGTCCAACCTGGCTTTATAGCCAACATTTGGATGGATGCATGTCGCTGTTTGATTTGAAATATCACTTTGACTGGTTTTAAGTCAGAGGTCGCTCACAATGGAACTCTCCTAGTCTTCAGTAGATGTATGTTACGATTCTTCATGTTAAATGAACGGCCTACGAACACAACATTACACAAGATGAATTACAGCTGTATCTGTGATAAGAGTGGACACTGTCGTCACCATTACCACCCGTTTCGGCATTCCATGGTTTGGCTAACACCTACAACCCATTAACTAGATGACAGATTGGACCCAAGCCTCGGGAATTCCATGCGCTGCTGGACAGCTTACATATGTCCCGGTGCCTACTTACCGTTCGACAACAGCCACACCACCCTCCAACTTCTGCAGCGGCGGCTGCTGGTGGCCATATCGCGGGTATATTCTGTTCTGCTTTGTCAACTTAAAAGTTGTAGCACCTCACCGTGAAAATGGTCGCCACTTAACCGGGGGGGCAGCAACAAAAACAAATGATAAATGACCAGTGGTAGACGGTAGGGACGACAGTGTTCAGTACTGCGTCGTCATCGTATTGATCGCGTTCGTCGTTTGCGTTCGTTGCTGTCGTCGTTGAATGCCACTGCTCACGGTTTCCGTGTTAATTGATTTTTTGTCTAATGCTTCGGAGGGTTTTCTTTTTGTTGCTATTATTGTGTTTGGCGTTTTTGATGTTGTTGGTGTTGTTTTTGGAAACTTTTTTTCTTTTTTGTTTATGGTTTTCATCATCATGTAGCTTGTTATCGGAGCTGAGTCTAGTGCTGGCGCTGGAGCCCATGGTGTCAACACCACACCTCGACGAGCGATTTGCGCGCACACTTGAGGGCTCATCGAACTTTAGAGCTCCCGGCTGGGTAGTGAATAGGAAACGCACTTAACGTTATCTCGTGCGCCTGCCTGCTGGATACACGACGTCAATGAGATAACGGTAATCGGTTACATTCCCGTAGCTGGTACTCTCCTAAAACCATGGATTAGACCTCGAATGTATATGTGTTCCTGTAATAAGTGAATGGATGTCGTTTGATTAACTAGTACATCCCCTTTAATGAATCCTTAAGCGATGCATTAACAGTTTGTTATCCGTGTGCCGCAACTTCACCTGTTATTGCGTAACTATCAGCTCCCTTGTCGTTTCCTTTACCACTTGCCTGCCCCCAGGTGCTTTTCCACCCCGATCCTTCTACATGCCCATCTTTGTTACCCTTATTTTTACACACTCACGAGGAAGCCAAGGCATCCAAAGATTGAGGTTTTGTTTGTACCATGTGCATCGCAAACATTGGTGATAAATCAATTTCATGTCCGTGTTAATAATTTGCATTGAGTGTGCAAATGAGCACAGCAAAAGCGGTCATGGGTGGCACATCTCACAGTTGGGCCGGAGGGGTTCGAAGGAAATGAGTTAAATTTATTGTGGGGCCAAATAAAGTTCATTGAGTTGCAACAAATTGAAGTTAGGACTGCTGGCGTGCAAGTTCCATAAATCTCTGAAATTTTTGGGTTATCGTTCTCGGCGGCGACCAAAGTATGTTAACATTTGGTGGAAATGTACCACATACTAAAGAAGAGGACTTGATACTGTGTGAATTCAATTTGATGTGATAGTGGGCGGTTTATTTAGGCGGAGACATGCTACAGGCATTTCAGTAGCTTGTTCAGGATGTTGTTTTGAATGTAAATTATTCCATCGATTTGAGTGAGGTAAAATAGTAAATCGTGTTGTAGAGAAAGGTCAATGTTTTACATATGTGCATGTAGTTGAACTGATTAGTACGGTGTATATATTTTTGAACTCATGTTAAATCAAATAAATTTGGGGGGATAATCAAAAATGCAGAGGAAGAACGTAGCATCCTCGATAGCTTGATTGGAATTGATGCTAAATTACTAGTTAGCTGAATTGAACTGGAGTACTGGAAATATTATACCAAACGAAACGTACAGATGAAAAAGATTAGAGATGGATCTGCGCCGTACTTTGTTGACGATTTAAGTCATATTCAATCACTCATCGGCTTCAGATTTCAGGTCTCTTACAGGTCAAGTGTTCATTGGCAATGACGTGTCCGCCGCCATGATTGCATGTGTGCTAACTCATCTTTTGCAAATGCGGTCCATTAGTTACTGTGCTGCCCTTAACGCTCTTTCCAAATTAGCTCATGACGTTTCATCATCATCATCATCATCGGCACTACAACCGGGAGCCGGTCTTGGCCTTATTTAGCAAGTCCTGAGGCTTGTTAAATTTTCCATAATGATTTATTTTTTCTGGACAAGGTCATTAGTCTTGCGCCAGAGGCTCCCCGACGGGGAATCGAACCCCGGTCTCCCGGGTGACAGGCGGGTATACTATCCACTATACTATCGGGGAGCTCATGACGTTTACACTACCTTTTTTAAAGTTAAAACCGCGTTGCAGCCATTTCAGCTATGTCGAATAGCCCCCCCCCCCCCCCCCCCCCAGGCAGAGAGTTGAACTGATGCATGTTTAAAACTGTCATCCGGGTAACGGACAATATTTACTACACCGAATTCTACTTAATCTGGATTTAGATGTAGGTTTTAGTTGTCTGTCATCGATATAGTTTTAAGATCACAATACGCCAATTTTCTGAGATTGTTACTCGTATCTTCACAGTCTTTCTGATCCCTTACAGTAATCATCTGCTTGGAATCCACTTTTGTCCTGAGCATATCTACTTCATCAGTGTCAACGCACTTATCCTCGTCGCACTGCTCATCTGAGATATAAGTTCTTTGATTTATCTGCCTTCAGTTGACGTTCTCGACTTTCTAATACTCTCCAACGACTTTCTAATTCTCATCAACGACTTCAACTTTCTAATACTTATCAACGATATCTTTGCGTGAAGCAGGACCATGCAAACTTAATTTCGTCACCTTTCTCATCGTGTCCCTTGGCATCATTTTCACCGTTTATGTTCATCCGACAGCACTAATGTTTCAGAGTATTTTGCTCTTGGCCATTTTAGAAAATCTTTATTTTACTGCTCCGTCGGTTTCTGCATCTTCTAATCGTCTTCTTCTTTACTTCTTGTTTGGAAAACTTCAAGTGTTCGATGGGTCTGTGGGGATTCTCTATACTACATGGAGAACCAACCCACAATTCCAACTTAATTTCGACCGCCTACAGCGCGTCACATTATCCCCTATTCCACCGTTCATGCTATTCGCCTGAAAAATCATCTTTTCCAAATGGACGCATAGCTGAATTCATTCTTCTATGCAGATAATGCATAATTGAATGCAGCTACCTTTTTGCCATACGGCAACTCCATTTTTGCTAGCCCATGAGATTTCCATCGGAAATCACATCATGTCGGTTAGCAACAACAAGTCGAAGCAGACGACACTGTGGGATATTCATGCAACCGCTGGGGAATTTATCAAAATATTTAATTAGTTCTCATGATAAATTACCCTAGCCAATTTGGCGTCACTTCGGCTTTTCCCAGATGATCCATTCGCTTGGGATCAATGATCTCTTTTCGCAGGTGAATAGCACCGACCACAGTTGCTCTCCTCCATAATTCTGTCTCTCTACGGTTCAACGCACTCTGAGATCACCACAGCCGTAACACTAGGGCAGTAGGTCATTCTCAGAAGCTGCATTGATTCATGCACACACAACCAAACCCACCCCGTGATCATAGCACTTTGTGTTCTTCTGTTCTCTCGTTCTCCCATGTTCGTCGACTATCGAATTAACCGATGTATTCACCACACATCGACGGGCGTGGCAATGAGAGAGCAGAAGTATGATCTCTATTGGTTGTCCTGTGTACAAAAAATTAAATTACCCATCTTCATCCCTAATTCGAGTTAGTCGCTATCCAACCACTACCGCCGGAGGTCACGCCGCCGCGATCCGTGAAATCTATCGTGAGTTAATACTCAATACAGGTAGTCCCCGACTTACGACCGTTCGACTTACGACTATTCGCACTTACGACCATTTTTTTTCCAATTATTTTCATAGAAAATACTTAAAGAAGACAAATATGTAGTTGCGGGGAATCCCTAAAATATATGAGAAAAATTAAAAAAAAAAAACAAAGTAAAAAAATTCGATTTACATACATATTTCAGTACAAATAATACATTACATTAGCTAAGTCAGAATTTTTTTATATGAAATTCGACTTGCGACTTAATCGACTTACGACCGATGACCAGGAACCTATCTCGGTCGTAAGTCGGGGAATACCTGTAATCAAGAAACTCATAGTGCACTAGCTAAATCGAAACGCGAAATTTGCTATTTAAATTCGTTGCTTATAGAGCGACGAGAAAAATATTCTCGGCTGAAGAATCGTAGTGTTGCTGAACTACAAAAGTTACAAGTGTATAGATACAAGAAAAACTCAAGTACTAAAGAAGTCGCAGGTGAAGTGAACTTTAGTAAATCAAATTTATACGTTTTTTTATTTAAATAAATGTGGATACTTATGAAAATAAAAGAAAACATTAACATCAAATCAACCCCAGTGCGTTCTATTATTTCATCATCAAATCAACGCCAGTGCATTTCATTTCTTTCCTTGGGTTGCTGGAATTTTTGATGACAAATTTTGACGACGTAAGTGTTGGCGGGTGAAGTGAATCCGTGCCCATGTTTGGCACACCTACTTTTTACCCGCACAGGTCTTACTTCAATCAACCTTTTGCCACTTTGACCGTCACTTGAACTCTCCCTGAGTTACCTTTCCTGATGGTTTGATCACCCACTGTCTCCAGGATGACTGCTTCTGGTCTGCCTTTCACACCATTCTTTTTGGCGATTGATGAATCTAGCACAGAGATGCCGGATCCTTCAAGGCGAACGTTTCGGCCCATAGAGATTCAATGCCAATATTTTTAGAAGCGCTTTTCCATTGCTGATGGTGTGCACCGGGGTAACAACTTTTGCTATTGTTCGCTACTTGATCGATGTCCGCGTTGGTGTTGCCTTCTTTCTTTTCCTTGGCCTACAATCGATGGAGGTTCCTTGGAATGGAGAAGGGTATGGTGGCTTCTTGTGCGCTTCTTGCAAGCAGGCGCCTTGCAGTTTGACTTTCAATGTCGGTAGCGAAGGTATCTGTGGCGGTTTCGCCAAACCCCACGGTTCGCTTTCCTAAAAAAACCCCATAACTTCCACCAACCTCCAAATTTCACTAATGCAATCGCATTAGCACCTTAAATGCTTCACGCATTAATGAGATCAAATCCTTAATCTAAAAAGTCCCTGGAAAAGAAAACTTACCTTTCATGCATCCCTTGCATACAAATTCCTTGTAAGAAAGTCTTTCTACCTTTTCAAGCACCCCAGGCAAATTTCAACTTTCCCACACCTGCACCGTAATCTCCACCCAGCATACCTGTAACATTTCCCTGTACAAGGACATTAATGCCTTCAATGCATTACAGGACATTTCCTAAAAGAATTCTCAGGCATTCATAATTCAATGCATCATATTTGCTTTCCTAGAAGAATTCCTTAAAGAACAAACCTCATATCCCTGATAGAAAACATATCGGTTACAGTACCATATAGCCATCATAGACTTTACGTCTCTCTTGTGGTTGGTAAAACATATCCTTAGTGGAGAGAATATTCACCACCACCGAATCGAGGGAGAATCAAGAACCAGATTCTAACCCTCGATTGAGTCGGTTTCCATCCATCGACCGAACAGGTCGCATCACTCCCGCTGTCCATAGCGCTGCGGACACGCGAAATTCAACCGCATGTAATCATTAACGAGTCGTGAAGTTGTGAACGTATAACAACCGCAGACGTGTTGGCGATCGTGTTAAAGTTGGTGAAAGTATTGATTAAAATCTGTAATTTTATGTGTTGTTCGATTTTGATATACATTCAAAATTAAAAGAATAATCTCCACAAGTCCTAAGTGCAATATAAGATCCTTTTATTGTTAAATAAAGAAACATCAACAACCAACAATCGCGTGATCGTGTTTGTGCTTTTCCTTCTGCGTTTTACTTGGCGGAACTTTCGAGATTGATGGGGAAGAAGTAAACCGTGTGCTCATGTCCGGCATAATACTTCTCCTCCCCACATATCTAAAGCTGTGCCACGCTCTTTTGGTCAGCTCCCATTTTTCTCTGATATCGGCCTCCTTGAATCTGGGACATATGAAGAGTTCATGTCCTTCGTGACATAATGGACACTCAGTTCTTCGCTTTGAGGTGCTTCATTTTCTTTTACGGACCACAGTCCTTATTGAATTTCCCTTCAGACGAAATGTGTTGCCGGTTCTTCCGTGGCTCGCAGGACTGGTGGGGTACAGCTGCAGTACATGCCTGTTGCTATATTCATCAGGTTGTGACGTTTCCAAGAGATACTCACACAGTACACAAGCAAATAGTGAGGAATAACACAGAAAGAAAATCGAATAAGCAAAGCCATCAGCCGCATACCAATCAGTTGAGTGTACTTGAGTTTAGAAATCGAACTCGTAAACGCGGCCGCATCAGGCTGCTTCAACGCTTCGCTTCTCGAACGTTTCATCGCGTGTTCACTACCCTTGATAAACGCTATAAAGTTATAGCGTTTGGGATGATGGTCAAGAATGTGTGCTTCGAACTGACGCTGTGACAGTTAGAATCACCAAAAATTGAACCAATGCGTAACACATCAGGCTACTGGCCGTGTTTAGAATTCGATTTTTTAAACTCAAATATATTCAACTGATGTGAATTGTTATGTTATCGCTATGGTAGACGGCTCTGATGCATTTTCTTACCTAGAACCCTAGAACTAACAATAATTTAGTTCTACTACGTTTTGGTGTGAAACGAGTACTAAAGTACTCTGCAACACCCGTAATTAACGAATTAAAAATAAATAAATACATTTTACAAATAAGTGAAACTTTTTTCACGAAAAGGTCAACGCAACACACAAACATCAAAAGAGGAACATTGGATAAGATACCAGATGGAGGTAGTGTTTACCTTGTGAATTCAATTGAAATGTTTTCTGTGACGAATGTGTGGCGTTTCTAACAGATACACACACAATGGACAAACAAATAGTGAAGAACAGCGAAAGAAATATCGAATAAGAAAATGCATCAAAGCCGTCTACCATAGCTATAGCATAACAATTCCACATCAGTTGAGTGTATTTGTGTTTAAAAATCGGATTCGTACACGCAGCAGTGGCCTGATGTGTTGAGCCATCAGCCGCATACCAAGCAATAACATAGTAATTCCACATCAGTTGAGTGTACTTGAGTTTAAAAATTTAATTCGTACACGCGGCCGTGGCCTGATGTGTTGAGAATTGGTTCAATTTTTAGTAATTCTAACCATCATAGCGTCCGTTCGAATCACACGTTTTTCACAATCGTCGCAATACGCTATAATGGGTGACCCAGGCGTGATCTGTTCACACAGCACACACACTTTCCCACGGGTAAACAGAACTTTACTACTACGATCACGACTTCCGCATAGAGCACCGGCACACTCGCCTGTTCCGACGTCCCCTCACTCCGTCGTTCGCACACGAAGTTGATCGTAACAAAGTTACTGAGGAGGGAGTAGTGTGGGGTTTCTAACAGATACACACACAGTATACAAACAAATAGTGAAAAACACCGAAAGAAAAATCGAATAAGCAAATGCATCAGCCGTATACCAAGCAATAACATAGCAATTCCACATCAGTTGAGTGTACTTGAGTTTAAAAATTTAATTCGTACACGCCGCGGCGGCCTGATGTGTTGAGAATTGGTTCAATTTTTAGTGATTCCAACCGTCATAGCGTCAGTTTGAATCACACGTTTTTCACTATCGTCGCAATAGGCTATAAATGTGTATCGCATTTATTAATTAAGTAGTGTGAACGAATCAACTGTTGTATATATCTATACAACACTTATTTGTGGGGAATTCCGGCTGGTCAGCCCGTGGATGGTTTTATTTGCTATACATTTAACAATTGTTACGAGACCAGATCCTGCTGCTTTTTCCAAGTGTTCAAAAAGTCTTGCGAGTTTGTTTGGTTTAGTTTTTATTTAGTTTGTTTGTGTTTTAACTTATATCATTTTTACTACCATTTTAATTATAACATGTAGTTAATTAATAAGTATAAGTTGGGATGTCCATGAGGATGAGTACTGCACTTGACTCCAGTAGTGTACTTAATTGATCGGTTTGTGCCTCTATCAGAGCCCCTTTTATATGCCCAAAATCAGAACGGATTTTACGTTCCTGCCCACGATCGCATCGTTCACTTTGAGACAGTTACTCGAAGCCAGTTTAGGCACAGGCTATGTTAATGATGATGGGAATTGCAACCTTGCAATACTGTTCCCATTCACCTTGAAACGGCAACATTACGCCTACTCGGGCTGTAGCTTACCTCAGGGCTATGGGAACATTTCGGGCAGCAGATCCAGGTGCCAACCGATTTAAGGTAATGAGAACAGAAGGCATGTGCTATTAGGAGTTTAGGATCGCTGTAGCAATATCATGTAACCTTATAGTATAGGTATGCATATATGTAATAGGATGGAACTTCGGAATTGCAGAATTGCAATTTAGTTGTTACTCAAAGTAACATTATGCCCATCAAGGTTATGGAAATTGAAAATGGTATGTGGTGATAGCATAGGCTAGCCCAAGGTGATGGGAATTGCAAGATTTCAAGGTGATGAGAATTTTTGCAAATAACATGCAATATTGGAAAATGAATGAATGAAAATGAATTAGCAAATGAACGAAGGGGATATCAGGTTTGTCTGGCTGGAAATTAAAAGAGGAAAGCGGAAAAGGTAGTTTTTGGTGCATATTCGTTTTTAAGAATCCAATGGGAACGGAATTGTATACCATTGGTAAGTATGCATCTAACACAACAATGGAGTGTAAAACGAATTCAAAGGCTGATTACGAGAACCAAGGAGAACAAAGTGATTTTCAGTGGCGTATCAACTCAACACTACACTAATTAAATCACATCGAGGCTACGCTGGAGTAGAGATAAGTAACATTTAATTCTACACAAAACCTTGTAAACAATAGAGCATTTAACATTCAAGACAGTTGATGTCTACATCAACTTTTGTAATTAGAATAATAGAAAATAAATACAATTATACAATTATCATTATTATAGCTATTGAGAAACAAATACAGTCCTCTTACTCAACACAACACAGCAACAAGAAACACTCTAAGTTATTGTTATTCTCTCCATACACTAAATGGGTTGAAAATTCCCGGGATTTCTAATGAAAACAAGCGTTATTTGGGCAAAGTTATATTTATTCCTCAACATAGTTGCCTACGAGGGCGATACACTTGGTATAGCGATTTTCCAACATTTCGATGTTCTTTCTGTAGTACGAAACCACCAAGCCTTCGCAATACGCCTCGGTTTCCGAGATGACATCCTAATTCGATCTGAAACTTTTTTCCTGGAGAAACCGCTTGGGTTTGGCGCCAGATAATAGTCCTAGGGGGCCAAGTCTGAAGAATACGGTGGGTGAGAAACCAATTCAAATCGTAGATGCACGGTACACTCCGCCATCAAAATAGAGAAAAAGACGGGTGCTAATTCACAATATCCGTCTAAAGCCCTATGATGGACAGGCCCTACGGAGTGCAAGGTGGTCGACCAAAGGGTGGTGGTCTATCCCCCTTTTTCCTTCCCTATGATCCCTTTTCAGTTAGGACCAAGCCGTTAGGAAGAAGAAGAAGGGCAAATACGTTTTTTTTTGTAACGTTCTTTTTGCTTATTTTCATTTAAATTTTTTTTTTCAAACAACCCACCACCAGAAGCAGCAACAACAATAACAAGACCACCAAAACTGCACCATACGATGCGATTCCACTGGCTCAATCTTCAGCGTGTCATTCCTCTTCCAAGAATCACACGCTTCTTTGTGGGAGGGGAGGTTCGTTACGTAGTAACTCCACCCACCACCTTTATCCCACCGAGAAAACACATTTCGCCCATATTTCAGGTAATTTATGAATAGCATGCCACAAAAACTGCTTGTCTTTCGCCGAAAACCATTCGTCGAACCATTTTCTAACTTCCTCGAAATCAAAGAAGTGCTGCTCTGCGAAGCGTGCCCCATAGATGAGAAGAGGTGATAGTCAGATGGCTCCAAGTCTGGCGAATACCGCGGGTGCAGAAGGATGTCCCATCCAAGCGATTTCAAGGTGTGTTTCTCTAGTTTTGCTGTCTGTTGCGTGCTTTTCGTTGGCGCCATCTCTTAGTTAAACCGAAAACGTATGCATAGACCTGGTATTGACCTTCCTCATTGCTCGCAAACGTCTGCTGATTGTTTCTTGTGACACATACACTACGCAGGTTTGCATGAGAACACTAATTACAATGGACTACGAGTCATTGAACTGGCAGCATCAACAAACTTGGTCGTTGCAAGTACCAGGTTTCCGCGTAAAGATATCCACAAAGCCACCTGGGTATCACCTGATGGAGCCACTCGATGTTGATAGATCGCCACCACTCCTCGAGCCTGATGACGGTACGAACATACCGAGGTGCCAACGTCGACTTGGATCACTATCTTGTTGGTACAGTTTTCCGAGCGCGGATTGCCTTACGGAAACGTATTGCATCCGCGGATCAGGTTCGAATCAACACGGCTGCCTTACGCAATGAGAATACCAGTAACACCTTTCGTCATGCGCTATGACTCGCCCTCGAAAAGCTCGACGGAGGGAGAGTAAGTCCTGGGGCCAGAATGCCGGGCGTAGAAGAGGAATGGACACGCCTTAAGAATACTGTCATCAGTACTGCCAACTCCATCTTAGACAGTTGTCGTAGAGATCGGAGAGATTGGTTTGATGACGAGTGCGAACTAGGGACTGACCGTAAGAATGCTGCATACCGGACACTGCAGCAGTCTCATAGTACCCGGGTGCGCGAGGAGAAAAACAAGAGCTCAAAAAATCTGAAAAATAACTTCACAGACAAAAGAAAAGTGCCTGGGAAAAAAACCTTGTCTGTGAAATAGAGGAAAGTAGAGAGCGAGGTCCACCACCAGGCGCGGAAGTTCTATCAAATAATCCGCAGTATAACGCGGTACACACCACGCTGCACTTACTGCAAGGATAAAGAAGGTAATCTGATCACCGATCCTGAAGGCTTTCTGGAGCGATGGGAAGTGCACTTCAATGAATTGCTAAATGGTCAGCTCACAGAAGAATTGGAGGCTCCACCAATGCAAAATCAAGACGAAATGCTGACGCCACCAAGCATTGAGGAAACATTAAAAGCTATTAGACAGCTCAAATCAAATAGAGCCCCTGGAGCTGATGGCATACCAGCTGAGCTGATCAAACAAGGAGGGACAGCGTTACATCAGCCAATTCATGAGATCGTGGTGCACGTATGGGAGCAAGAGGAGATGCCGGAAGATTGGCGCCGTGGAATAATTTGCCCGATACATAAGAAGGAAGATATCGCACTGTGCAGCAACTATAGGGGTATAACATTGCTGAGTACCGCCTATAAGATACACTCCACTATCCTACAAGACCGGATATCCCCATACGCTAAAGCCATCATTGGTCAATATCAGTGTGGCTTCATCCCAGGCAAATCAGCAATTGATCAGATATTCACCCTTAGGCAGGCGATGGAAAAATGTCTGGAATTTAAGATTCCACTATATCATCTGTTTATAGACTTCAAGGCCGCCTACGACAGCATAGCCAGGGTAGAACTATATAATGCCATGAGAGAGTTCGGCATTCCAAATAAATTGATACGACTTTGTAGGTTGACCATGACCAACGTAACTAGTCAAGTAAAAGTAGCGGGATTGCTGTCCAAACCAATAAACATCTATAATGGACTCCGACAAGGGGACGGTCTGGCCTGCCTCCTCTTCAACCTGGCGTTGGAGAAAGCAATCCGTGACTCTGGCGTTACAACAAGAGGGACTTTGTCACTAAGTCTACCCAGATTCTTGCCTACGCAGATGACATCGACATCATCGGTAGATCCGATTCGGCTGTATAGAATTCCTTCACCCAGATCGAGCAGGCGACACAAAGCTGGGACTGCACATTAATGATGGGAAAACTAAGTACATGGTGGCAACATCTGCGAAGAGAAGACATAACGTTGGTCAAACTATCAGGGCAGTGGAGCACGAATTTGAAGTAGTGCAATCCTTTAACTACCTTGGGTCAATAGTATCAGCCGATAACAATATGGAAGAAGAAATAGGCGAACGGCTGATCAAATCCAACAAACCCTACTATGGTCTATCAAGGCTCTTTAAATCCCGAAATTTATCCAGAATATCCAAGCTACTACTGTACAAGACCATGGTCTTACCAGTACTCATGTATGGATCCGAGACCTGGGTGCTCAATAAAAGCCACTCTGAAGTCTTGGCCGCGTTCGAGAGGGAGGTCTTAAGGAGAATTGCTGGCCTCGTATGTGAGGGAGGACGATTCCGGAGACGCTACAACCATGAGTATGTATGCGATCTACTTTGAAGCTAATGTTGTAAGAAAAATCAAGCTCGGTAGACTCCGGTGGGCGGGACAACTTGCTCGAATGAGCGAAGAGGAGGCTGCCCGGAAAGTCCTTTGTGGCAGGATGTATGGAAGGAGACAGCGCAGCAGACCTTGTCTGCGATTGAGGGATGGCGTAGACCAGAGCCTGTGAGTGCCAAATTGGATGACATCGGCTCAAAATCGGGGCCGATGGAGAGATTTGTTAATTAAGGCCAAGACCGGATCCCGGTTGTAGTGCCGATGATGATGATGATGAAGATTTGGAACATCGCCAGCAAAAAACCACTTGCACAGAGGTCTTTTTACCCGATATGGCGAGAGGGTTCTAACTTGTACTCAGGTTCAACACTGGATTATTGTGGCAGTCAAGTAATAACTACCATAAATGTTCGAGTATTGGAATACATTTCTGGATAATTGAGCTCTATGTAATGTTAGTTACTTTTTTAACCGCGTCAATGTTTTAATTTTTTAATCACGTTAAATATCAAAGTGCCACCGACATACGCTGAACTGGTTTGTGACTGAGGCATCTGAACCGATTAACGAGCACTTTCATGACTATATGTATGGGCCTTAAAAGTTATAATGCCTACAGGGGCACAGGTTCACTTAAATCTCCAACGTTGTTCAGATGAAATTTTCCTATCTATTTTTTTATTAATCACAGAGTAAAACTTTGTATAATGACAGCAGATTGAATGCCAACTCTAAAACAGACTCTTCATATCATCATCATCATCGTCGGCACTACAACCGGAAGCCGGTCTTGGCCTTATTTAACAAGTCCTGAGGCTTGTTAAATTTTCCATAATGATTATTATTTTTTCCGGGCAAGGTCATTAGTTTTGCTCCAGAGGCTCTCCGACGGGGAATCGAACCCAGGTCTCCCGCGTGACTCTTCATATCACCACCAAACTTTTAAGCAACAATATGTAACTTGTTTTACAAAACCACAAGTATTTTAATTACACTGGAATATCCTTGAAATAAGATAGATGTATAAATATTTCGAATTAGTTGATTTTTTTTTGTTTCGGTCAGAGACTGCAAATACTCGACTGACTTGTTACGCTTGACGACAAGCACCCCACGAGGGTTGAAATTCCTTTTTTAAAACAAAAACTCGACGGACTCGCACTTAAAAATTGCGTGTGCACACACTCCAGCGGATAAATCTCGACTGATCCCAATGAGAGATGAAAATTGACTCCTTTGCTATGCACAACGATTAACCAATTGAGATCATACTCTCATCTGTGCTCTCTCATTTTCCCCGCCCATCGAGGTGAATAAACCTAAAATAAAATAAATTTAATTCAATAGTCGATAGACTAGAGAGAATGAGAGAACCGAAACGAAGAGCGCAATGATTCCGGGGATGATTTTGCTTGTTGCATGCACGAACGCAAAATCAATGGTGACCGAGTGACCTAGTTTGGAGATTGGATTGATCTCAGAGTGCAATGTACTCTGAGAAGGGGAAAATGAAATGGGATAAAAAGTATTCTGTGCTATTCACCTGACCAAAAAGTTTATTGATCCCCAGCGAATGGAGTGTATGGGGGAAGTCAAAGGGACGCCGCAACGGCTTGGGAATTATGGGCGTGAGAACCAGACTGTGGTGATCTGAAATTACCCCAGCGGTCTCGCAATATAGCAACAGCATCGCTTGTCCAGACTTTGCTGTTGCTAACCAACATGAAATCTCTCATGGCTATGATATGGTGTTGCCGTATGGCAAGAAAAGGTTTGAATTCAATTATACATTATTTGTATAAATAATGAATTCTGATTATGCGGTCAATGGGGTATACCACTTTGCAGGTGAAATAGCCGTCGGAAGGGATTGGGGTAGAGGTGGTGTGCTGTTAGCGGGTGAAATTGGGTAGAAATTGTGGGATGGTTCTCCGTGTAATATAGAGAACCAACCCACATATCAATGTAGTGTACACTTCACGATGTCAAACCTCCATGTTTAAAATTCCTGGAATCATAGCTTGGGTTACATTTTGTTCCAACGTGAACTTGTTATAAGAACACAAATGCACTGTTCATTTCATTTTAAGTTGACAGTCCATACTTTCTCATTAACTTACCCTATTAAGCCTATGATTCGTAGACAATCTCGTAGCAAGTTCAAGTCTTCTTAAGGACCTAAGTACTGGTCTGATCATCTTATCTTACGGCGCCCCAATGCAAGCGTTGCCACTAATAAGGGCTAATTGGACGTAGTGTTATGGCGTTTAGTAAGGAACGTGATTCGTCCCCATGCCATAAAACGGTTAAAACCAAGCAGTGAGGCATCGGACCACGGCCGGGTGTACACGCGGATGTATTAATTAACATCACTATGGTTTAGGGATCTAATGATTATTTTTTTGCTTCTCTTTTGGTTCCAAATTATTCACTACGTTTGTGTGTGTGCAATCTGTTTCTCTCAAAGTGTCTTAACGAACAAAAAAAATTGTCTTTGGCAACTTTTAATTTACGCGTCTAAGAACTACAGATAAGATGTCGTTAGTTTAACGCTTAACGTCCTTAGTTCTACGATGAACTCGCTAATCGTTGTCTTACTAGTAATTCACTCTGCCTCGTCTTGACGGGATGACAACTGGCTAACGACTTAAGGGCTTACTTTTGATTGTAGGACTGTTAATCCTGCAGTCCTATAGTTGCAGTAATATACTTTACTATGGAACTCCCCAGCATCCTTATAGGCACGTTTTTGTTGAGATATCACGGTACATCACTGTGTACATCTGTGCGATGTGCTGGATGATAAAATCCTCATTTACACGACGCACATACACAGAAATGTACCCCAAAAATTCCTTACCCGGCGAACAAACGTGTTATGCTCGCCTCCATTGGGGGATAATTAGAAGGCGAACAATCCCCGACAATATGTGCGTTTAACGGAGCAAAGGATATGCCTCAGCCCGCGCGTAAGGATATTCATGATATACCACCAGGCCATGAATATGCTGCCTGCCTCGCGCACGACATGTTTATTGTTTCGTAATTTGAAAGCGTGCGAAACTCCCGAAAAGCAATGAAACGCGAATGGGACAATTTTATTGCTGAAATTAATATCAACATGTGTGTGTGTGTGTATCTGCGTGCTTGAGGATTGGTAGATCGGAGGATAAGTATGCGGACTACTGTGTAGATGGAGACGAAGTCTTGACGATGATAGTGGTGGCATATGATATGGAAATTATGACAAAGGATGCTGCATGGAACGGGAGCCAAGAAATCAAAAGTTACCATGTGATATGTGCCGGTACCATAACAGGCGTGTAAATATTTAAAAGGATAATTGCCGCAGCGACTTGCTCACAGCAATAACGTATCTTAAGGAGACAAAATTGAAAATTAATTGCTTTGTGTACTTTAGCATACAAAGTAGAGCATGAGCTTCGAGTGATGTACAGATGGCTCCTTGATGTCCTTTGGGGAGGGCAGGATTCAACCCATGTCAAAATGAATGATGGCCTCACAAGGATAGATATAAATCGCAGTTGGGAATGGCGGAAAAACGGGGTAGAGTGATGAATGCAGATTGGGAAATTGTTTTGTTAATTGATACAAGATCACATTGTGGGGTAGACAATCAACGACGTTTCTAGATCGAAATAAGCAACCTTACAAGTTGAGCTCCTCTTAGACATTATTTCCAGCAGTGAGTTGTTGGGTGAGGTGAATTGCATAAGATATTGTGGCATGCATTCCATTAACTAGGGGATGGTTGTATACAATTGTAGTATTTATTCTATCAAACGAAAGTTGTTCAAAGCAGTAGTCTGATAGTAGTTTGCCACTTTTCTGTCTATGCTAATGCCAACAAAAAATAGCAACCTGTACAATATGCCTTGGAATTTAAGGAATGATGCGTTTATTATATGAGGTAATCCAATTTCTGTTTCCAAATTTATTTCCCTATCTGAACAGAATCATGTGAGGGAATCTTTAGTAACTAATTATGAATCAAATATTTTGGGAATTACATTATAAATGAAAAAAGGGCAGTTAAATTGTCTTCTTTGAAGTTCTGGGGGGGTTCTTTAAGCCATTTCCCAAGAACCACCCTTCCCCTTTCACCTGTCTCCCACTTCCCAAGCAAGTCTTTCTACCTACCTACAAAGGGGCAGCGTAAGCTACCCTGTGGCACCTCACACCTGAAAGCAACCTGGCATGCATATTGGCGAATTGTTCTGGTTCATGATACTTGAATCATTCAATACCCCCCTATCGGCTCAGCTTGTCAGCAATTATAATCGACAAATACACGCTGGCCAGCGTATCTGTTGACACAGCTGTAGCCGATATTCTTTTCACAGTTCACAATTGTATATCGCGCCTATACCCTTAGGTCCGCGACAGTTGCGACAATTCCCCGTTATCGGATATCAACCGATCATGGAATTTTTGCATGGATATGATCATTGTTTAGGCAATCTTACCCATGCCATGCCCTATGATGACCCACCAGCTAATCAAAGCAAACACACAGTACCTCACTGCGTTTGTTTTGTTTACTAGCCGCTGGTCCATGGTTCCCCTGGGTGAGACGTTTGCTTGCACATCTCCAGGTCAAATCCCTCACCACCATACCCATGCACCATCACATTAACCTAACCATATAGCCTCCGTCGTTGAGGTTTCTGTTAACTTAAAGTCCATGAATAATTTCCCTCCTTGTGCTCCAGAGCCATACGGCTAAAGCAAACATAACCCAAATCTCCGGTTGAACTAGCATCACCAGTATGTATCGCCTACCACGGCATTTCCCCTTGAACTCATAGATAGATACAATGACGATCTCATGCAACATCGGCAGACCATGAACGTTGTACATCTCCTCATTTGACCTTTGAAATAGCGTTTTTGTTTACTTTGAAGCAAAAACCTATTTCGTTCTCAGGCGTGGATCATCGATGATTTATGACCACATTGCCTGCAGCCCCTGATGCTCGTACATTTGTTTGATCAGGTGTTGGCCGATCGTTGTCTGTATGGCAGGCAGAAGGGGCATTGTACGCGTCCCTATGCAGCATTTGGGAAATCCTCCCATAGGAACCTTTCCTCGATCACCATTGGCCGCTGCCAAGTTGAACCGGTTCACCCCTCCTACAACGATGTGAGCCACCACCGTTGAATCTGACGGATGTGGATTGCATCGTGGAGTCATATTTTATCCGCCCAATTAGACAGACTTGTCGAGGTCGTTGCGTGTCGGAGTTCGGTCGCGCGAGACATAACATTTAAGACAGTTTAACTCGTAAACCTTTCACGGTGCAAATACATTTAAAACAGTTTAACTTTTTAACTTGTAAACCTTTTACAGTGTAAAATACACAACATTTGTTAGTTTATCATATAAAACATTCCCTGTGCAATATTACACAACTTCTGTAGATCAAGTCGATCCTGAAAAACAAACTCAATCAAGAAACATTGCAGCAAATTTATCGTGTTTTTATTCGTTGCGTCCTCTCTTGGTGTTTGGTGATTTGACTTTTCAGCAGTGGGTATTTTACTGAATCCGCGCCCGTGCACAAGTGAAATAAACGCCACAGGTCTTGCCTCACTCGATTCATTTGATGTATTTTCATCCCATTTTCTATTGTAAATTCAAAGTCACTCTTTCTGCTGCACGATTTTGTTTTTTGTTTTTTAGACTAACGCGCGACAAAGGAGATTTTGAAGTACCCTTAAATGTCAGAGCACAGTGCGAGCCAATGGAGAGGAAGCGGATAAGGAAAGGACCTGTCGATGTATATTGGTCTTGAGTCTTGAATGCCTGGACATACAACGACGAGGAAACACTTGAACAGGTAGAGCATTCCACATTCGTGTGGTTCGGCTAAAGAATGACTCTCTATGTTTATTTGTGCGCCTGAAGTTGACTTTCAACGTGAACTCATGCGCATTCGCAGATTAAATGGGCATCGATCGAAGAGACAATCCAACAAACAGCCCAAAAGGTATTAGGATTTAAGAAAACAATTAACCCCAAACCTTGGTTTGACAATGAGTGCAGGGCGATGGTCGAAGAACGTAAACGCGTCAGAGTGATCCACTTACAAAGATATAATGAAGTCAACGCAGAAAGATACGCGACAATTCGGAATGAGACAATGAGACTCTTCAAACGCAAAAAACGCGAATGGGAGAAGACTCGGATCGAACAAATCCTAGAAAATACCAGAGCAAAGAATATCAGAGGTATGTATGCCGGCATAAATTCAATTAGAAATGGCTACCGAGGAAGAGCCAAAATAATTCGAGACGCAAACGGATGTCTGGTAACAGACAAAAACAATATCGTGACAAGATGGAAGCAGTACTTTGAAAACCTGCTCAATGTGCGCACCCATCAACCACAAATAAACGCACCAGACAAACATACAGCCGAGCCTCAGATCCCAGAGCTCTTTTCCAACGAAATTATAGAAGCAATAAATCGATTGAAAAACAACAAGGGCCCCGGAGTCGACTGCATACCGACAGAGCTTGTGAAGCATGGAGGAGAGGCAACTGCTCGAAAGATCCACCAACTCATCAAAACAATATGGGATAAGGAAGTCACTCCGGAAGAATGGAAAACCTCAATAGTCGTCCCCATTTTTTAAAATGGCAACAGATCTGATTGCGAAAACTACAGAGGAATATCATTGCTCCCAACCACATACAAAATACTAACAAATGTCATACTGGCGAGAATCACGCCGTACACAGAAGAAATACTGGGAGACTAACAATGCGGATTCCATAGGAACCGCTCAACAAGCGACCAAATGTTCACAATAAGGCAACGACTGGAATAGAAGTGGGAATACGGAGAGACGGTTCACCAACTGTTTGTTGACTTCAAAAAAGCCTACGACTTAGTTGCAAGACAAAGACTCTACTATATTGTAGTTGAGCTGGAAATCCCGAAAAAATATGCCGCCCTCATTCAAATTTGCATGAACGAAAATAAAGCGCGAGTTAGAATATAAAACTACCTCTCAGAACAATTTGAAATCCGGGACGGACTAAAACAGGGGGATGGCCTCTCACCGTCTCTTTTTAACCTTGTGCTCGAGTATGCTATCAGAAAGGTAGAAGACGACACATGGTCGGATCATCCCTGAACGGGGTCACACAAGTGCTCGTATATGCGGATGACATCGCCGTTTTGGGCAATAATCTAGAAACTGTAAGTAAGAACTGTGAAATAATCATGCAAGCGACAGAAGAGTTAGGCCTAGAAATAAATGAAGGCAAAACAAAATACATTATTACGGCGACAGCAGGTGGACCACAGGGAACACATATCGTCAACGGCAAGATATTTGAAAAAGTTAAAAAATTTAAATATCTGGGAACGATGCGGACGGCCAGTAAGGAAATGTCGAAGGAAATTAACAAATGACTACACTCCGGCAACGCTAGTTGGCACGCAGTCAGTAAGCTGCTGAATCCAAACTGCTATCACGTGACATAAAGCTCCGTGTCTATAGATCCATAACCATGCCGATTGTTCTAAATGGGCTCTCACAAAACGGGAAGGAAACAAATTCCGCGTATTCGAGAATAAAGTTTTAAGGGGTGTCTCTGGCGGTAAATATGACGAGGAGACAGGACAATGGGGGAAACCTAATCACGAATTGGAAGAGCTTTACCGGAAACCTACAACAGTCAGAGTAATCAAGTCGCGAAGATTAAGATGGGCCTGACATGTGGCGCGAATGGGCAACGATCGGACCGTGCGTAGAATTCTTGACGGTAGACCAACGGGAAAGAGACCGGTAGGACGGCCGCGAAGGCGATGGGTGGCAATGTAAGGTTTGACCTTGAGGAGATCGGATCGGCTGGTCAAGCGTGGAAGGAGAGTGCACAGGACAGGGACCGATGGCGAAGTCGAGTCGGTGAGGTCATGAACTTCCGGGTTCCTACAGGCGAATAAATAGTAGTATAATAGTAAACCACCATTATAATTGTCAGTGAAATATGATTTATTTATTTATTTAATTGTGACAAGTGGGCTGATGTTCGCCTTTTGCTTGCTAATGGCTTAAAGAACGTTTTTATGACAACGCTGTCTGGTCTCTGTGTGTGGATGCGAATGTTTCTTGTTCTAAACTATAGCTGGAGCTGCACCCGCTTGGATGAGTTTGCAAGAGTTTAGTGATATTGTGGGGAAGAAGTATGTACCGGACACTGGCACTAGATTCACTTCCCTCCCCATCATACTCTGCTAAAAAGTTTCGATGTAAAATGATCACAAACCGAAAAGACTAAAAGAAGAAAAACATCCAGGAACGGCAGGACGGAGAATTAAATGCACAGAAATGAAACTCACTGCATGATTATTGTGACGAATGTTCTTTTATTTTTAATTCGGTCCTTATTTTATAACTGCACAGGGGTCTTTGATTTGTTTTTGTATTAACTTCACCGGTGACTAAAATTTACACGATTGTATTCAAACACTAGAACAGTTACTTTGGATCGAATATCACTCAGTACGTGTTCGCGTCTCCGCAACACTACGGAGAGCGGGAGTGGCACGACCGGCGTGGTTGGCGGATGTAATTGGACTCCATGATTCAATCCTCGTTTGGGGTGAGTTTGGTGGTGTGGTGGTAGATATCCTCTCCACTAAGGATATGTTTTTACTTACCACCAGAGAAACATAAAGTCTCTCTTGGTGGAATAGAAAACCAGATCTCGCAATGGAGATCATGGTGGTATGTGTGTGATCGTTTAGATCTGTGTTGTTTAGTCATGCGCGAAGGCAATGGAAAAACTAAGCAGGACAAAGGAATCGGGGCGATCATGGTTTATGATGTGCATCGCGCCCAAATAAATAGACGACGATGCATCGAAGAAATGGTGTTAAAAGGAAAGATGGGACGAGGGCATCATAAAAGTCTTAGATGAGTGATGCCCTTGTGTAAATAGACGAATAGACATTGGGAAAAGGTGCTAATGGGTTGCGATACTTTATACAATGAAAATTGTTGGGTCGGTGGCCGAAACGAATCCCTTGCTTGCATTTGCATATGCGGAGTAATTCGTTGTAAGAAACGGATTCTATATTTGCATTGTTTATGCTTTGAATTCAATTCGGCGGCTATGCGCGAAGTCGAGGATTGTTTGGGGATTCAAACAAGGGAGCATTTCGGGGTAAAGTGCTTGCAGCTGTATCAATAGCTGCAGGCCATTGCGAAGCAAATTAGATGGTTATACAATGACGGTTCGTATAACATCTATGCCAATTGTATATGGCATCTAAGGCCAAGTGTCGAACTCTAGTGTGAGTGTTTACACTAAACGAGAATTCGATTCTTGGTCGCTAATGCAGAGATGCATTGATGCCTGCATGAATGCCCTTGTGGGAGAAATTCTTTACAGGAATTCCTAGGTAATGCGTATGTATGATTGGGATCTGTGATAAATTTGGATAGAATTCTTATGGGGAATTTTTGGATTAGAATGAATGAATGGAGGTAAGAATTCTTTTCCAAAAGCTTTTAAATAAATAAATTTGATAAGCTTGATGCGTGAAGCATTTACAGGTGGTAATGCGATTGCATTAGCAGGAAATTATGTAAGTTGGGTAGCAGTTATGGGGGTTCTTCGGGTAAGTAGCAGTGGAGTTTGGAGGAACCGCCACAATATTACCGGGGAGGCGGAGTCGGCACAGTCTGACATGAGTAACGCCAACTGTTGCAAATTATTTAGAGTACAAACTAAATCGAACCGTTTTCTAAAGATGGCTCTGGTTGTAATAATGAGGTTAGACATCTGTCAATAATATTCAGTTTATATAGTTTCGATTTTCATACAAAACCTTGTTTTTTACTGTGTTGAATATGTCAAATATTGTGTTAACTAAGCAGCATTTGGGGGAGGTTTAAGTTTCGTGCTTTAATTGGAAGACTAAGAACTAAGAACTAAGCAGCATTTGGGGCAGGTTTAAGTTTCGTGCTTTAATTGGAAGAAAAGTGCAGCCGAATCATATCGAAGCCTTGTCGAAGTTTATGGTGACAATGCTCCAACCAATAAATCATCCTGATAATGGTGGTCAAGAGTGGTAATTTCACCATTGAAAAGAAGCATAGGTTTGGTCAGCCAAAAAATTCGAAGACAAAGCATTGGCGAAATTTTTCGATGAAGATCCAAGACAAACACAAGATGAGCTTGCTGTATTACTGGGAAAGACTCAACAAACATTGCCGTGCGACTGAAATCGATGGGAATGATATAAAAGTAAGGCCACCGGGTGCCATATGAACTGAAACCGAGAGGCCTTAAAAGGCGATTTTTCACTTGCGAGCAGGTAATTTAAAGGCAACAAACGAAGAGATTTTTTACATCGGATTGTGGCCGTAGATGAGGAATAGATGGATATTCTACGACAACCTCAAGAAGAAAAAATTACCACGCTCTGTCCGGTCAATAGTTGCCATCGACTTCAATATTAACACCAAGGCCGAGTATTCATGGTTCGAAAGTCGTGCTCTGGATCTGGTGAGACCGGGAGGGTGTTGTATACCATTAGCTGTTACAACCGGGCGATTCAATTACGCACGATGGGTATAGGATATTGTGGGCGTGAGGATGTAGGTGTGCCAGCGTATGGCACCAGTTTACTATCGCCCTACTAGAGAGTTGTTCACCAGCAGTGCGTCCATGGACGCAAGGAAAAATGAAACACATTAAATTTGCCGTGAGGGGCTTTTTATTACTATTAACGTCATTAGATTGATTTTCACAAACTAGGCACGAGGTGAAACGAATATTGTTTGGCTTTCCTTTCTTTACTTAGAGTTTATTAATGTTATTAGATTGGGTTTTACGAACTAGGCACAAGATGAAACACTTCTTTCCCGAAACCGTGACCGCAGCAATAAAAGGGAAACGTTCGACTCGGGGTAGGCGTGCTTCGCGACATATCAAACTCGACTTAGGTTGGGACTCGCGCAGCAGACTCACGCGGTGCGGCTCGACCTTACTTTCCACATGGGGGGCGTGCGTGCTCTCGTGTGGTCGCGGCGGTTATCAGGGGGGACCCTCGACGTGCGCGTATTGAGAGTTGAATGACGACTGACTAAAAAATGGGGAACATCTATTCATCGCGTCGTGGCGGTTGAGTCATAGCTGAAATAAACTCACTGCCACTTACGAGGAATTTCGAGAAGAGTTGCTATGCTTGCATAGGGAATTCAGTTCCGGCGAATCCTCGCCGTACAAGCTGAGTTGGGTTCGTTGGTTGTGTATACTGGGAAATTGGTTTTGGCGGCATAGCCAAGTATGATCAAGAGCCTTGGTTGTTGTGATCGTTTCGTGGAAAATTGGCTGCCGTTTGGTTGCAAGCGAGAAGTATAATTTAAGGAGGAAATGAACCGAAGTGGTTTTCGGGGGAAGTTGGAATTGCTTGGGTGCAAGCAAGGAATATCATTTAGGTAAGATATTAACCGAAGTAATTTCGGGGAAATGTATGCGGCTCGGTATAGTTGCTGGTGATGGTTAATGTTCCGTTGTAGGTTTGAATATGCAGCATATGAATTTCGGGGAAATTTAGATTGCTTGGTCGCGAGGAAGGAATATGACTTTAGTAAAGAATTGACCGAAGCAATTTTGGAAAAAATTATATGTGGGGTGATGTAATTGAGGGGATGACTAATGTTCCGTTGTAAATTGGAATATGCATTTATTGCTTGGGAAATGGGTTCCCGGTAAATTGGGGAATGTATGCAATTGCGGATTGGGGTCGGATGCTGTTGTATATTGGGATGGATGCTCTTGCAGGTTTTGCATGGTTGCGAATGTGTGTATTGCAGGTTTTGAATGGGGAGTTGGGTTGAGGTGCCGCGCTGTTATCGGTCAAGATTGGTTGGCATTGTGGGTTGGTTCTCCATGTGGTATAGAGAACCCCCACAATATAATTGGCTCGTTTGAGCCGTGTATTACGAGAACAACAAAGCTTTTCTTCTATATGACAATGCTCAGCCTCAAGTCCTACAAGTCTTTTTAAAAAATATTTGGAAGCGCTCAAGTACGATATTTTACAGCACCCGTCCCCGGACATTGCTTCTTTTGATTATTGATTGTTCCGATGGATGCAGCACAATTTAGTAGGTCACTTCCTTCTCAAAAATGGAAAATTGGTTCCTAACTTCATCATCATCATCATCATCGGCACTACAACCGGGATCCGGTCTTGGCCTTATTTAGCAAATCTCTCCACCGGTATCCGGTCCATATCCGAGAGTTGTTATATTGTTCACAATAATTCGTTTTTTCGGGCAAGGTTATTAGCCTTGCGCCAAGGTTCCTAACTTGGGGCGCTTCAAAAGATGAGATATTTTTTCAACATAGAACTCGAAAATTGACTAAGAGGTGGAAGAAAGTAGTAACCATCTATGGACAATACTTTGATTAATAAGTCCAATGAATTTGTTTTGGCCTTAGAGGAATAAAACGAATCATTTGTACTCTCAATGCATATTGTTATAGAGCTTTCGACGTGCGTCAGTGTGTTCGCGGGTTCAAGTCACAATAATTAACGTAAAATGGAAACAATTCACAGAACCTAGAACTAATTGTGAGGAATTGTGATGTAACATCGGGGAATCAAACCCACGAAGAATTGGTTGAGAAGCAAAGCACCAATCCATCAGATCAACAGCTATGTAGGATACGAATTGTTATTCTCTACTACGATTTTCTAATGTGAAAATGTTATGTTAGTTGCTACCGTGTTCGGCTCTGATAATTTATTGTCTCATTTTCTTATGGTGCTGTTCTCGCTAAGGTTTGTGTATTCGACTGTTAGAAACGCAACAGTCACCTTACAAAGCTTAATTTTTTCATCCAACTCAGAATTTTTTAAAGTAATCATGCCGAAGCCTGACTACTCCTAGTCGGGGCCATAATTATCCAAATGCGTAAAAAGGTCTTGGTTGCGTAATTAGTAACAACCTAAGAAAAAAAGTGGGATGGATGACCAACCCAACAGATTATCGGGGTCTACATATTATACAAAGGTATTTCTTGAACTTAATATTAATGGTTACATGCAGGATAAATCCGGGATTCCGTTTGAAGTTCATCGGAGGTCGCATTAATAGTGTGCATAGTATCGAAATATAGCCATCCTGTTGCGCCGCATTGCCATCGTGGCCTTAATTAGTTGCCTTTGTGATGTGATAGTAGCATAACATCCATCACGAATAGGTTTTGGATTGAAGTTTCGCAGAGATTTATTGCTTTTATTTTTCGAGTTGTCGCAAATATACATTTCACTCTTAGGTGGAATTAGCTATTTGTGCGGAGTTGTTGCAATGGCTCGAAAGTTTCGCATCGATTAATGGGATGCCCCTGGGTTGATATGCGATTTCTCTGGAATATTGTCCAAGTACCTAATCGTAAACCACCAATCTTTTCATTGAGTAAAAACCAGAAAGTTGAAAATGGAGACTTTTCAGATTTTCGTCTGCTT
Source organism: Microdon myrmicae (assembly GCA_963931805.1). Taxonomy (NCBI): domain Eukaryota; kingdom Metazoa; phylum Arthropoda; class Insecta; order Diptera; family Syrphidae; genus Microdon; species Microdon myrmicae. The sequence goes on along the minus strand of OZ007500.1, from coordinate 116,660,064 downwards.
GCATATAACTTAGTTGTTGGGTTTTTCTTATATTGTAACAAGGCATATCAGCTCGGGAAGTTTTCCAAAATTGTTATTGTGGTCTGATTTTATCGTTCAGTATAAGAATTAACTGTGTGGCCGAAATTTTATTCAAATAGAAAAATCGTCGACGATTTGATGTTATCTGACTATTTAGGTCACCTTCCCTTGTCAGTACAAGTAATGTAAGTTAGTGAGGTATCGTCTACAAGCCAGAATGGTAAGGCTCTTTCAGTAATATTATCACGTTGACTAATCGTTTAAGAACCGCGGGATACGTAGGAGTATCACCCCTTCGTTACACACGGTGTCGAATGGCACCCTGGGGGCGGAGGAACGAATTCTTTTTCAGTGGCGTAGATCACTGTAACCGACCAGGAGGGAGTGGTTTTCTACAATTATAACGTGCCGTAATGTGATATTGACGTATGAAGATATTCTGAAGTAGCTTGGACATAAGAAGTTAACGATCCCACCGGGCTTTTATATCTCAGGTTGCCATTACATTATACCTACTCTACAACTTCAGGTTAATACTTGTCTGCTATAAGGGGAGGAGTGTTTGCAGTCGGATGATATACTAGTGAAAAAGGTAGTCTACTTTTGGGGTGTATTTTTTGTCGTTTCTAACGTGGATACGAAAATGAAAATCATTATTTCTGTTGATTTTTGGATTTATATTTAGTTGTATGATTTAAATATACACATGAAAATATCCTTTTGAATTTTAATTTTATTTATACCCGACTCATTTATAATGTCACTACAAACTAGGCCAATAAAAAATTAAGTAACCGCAACAAAAAACAAAACAATGTTCATGAGTAAACAAACTAGAGTGCGCTCAAACTTTACGTCAGGATAGAGGACTGTTGCGCTAATTTCGCAACAACAAAAATTATGACAATCTCTTTAAGCGGGCTTTTAAAATGATCAATTCCCGGTACTTTTTTGACAGAATGTATTTGTGCTAAAACTGATTATTTAAAATTAAAGAAAAACGATGATACTATTAAACGATATTCGGCTAAAACATACGCCTCTTACTGCTGTTGGCACGCGTACACCAGTAGGATAGTCAGTTGGGTTCGTTACCAAAAAGGGGAGGCAGCTTTCGACGTGCGGAAACAGTCCCTTAGGGAATCATAAGGCGACACCCACTGTTCTTCTAACTCTGTTTCCCTGCGTCATGCCCGACGAAATCTCCGTTCTTTCTCGTGTACATCCTACTCCATATATGTGGCGCATGCATCCTATACACAGAGACTTGGTTGCCACTGCTCGTGTGAGCGAAGATGCGGTTGAGGAAATGTTTGATGTCACAGTGTGATCGTTTTTACAGATCTAAAGATTTCTTTCACCGGCTTTATGGGTTTTCTAAATTCCAACGTAAAGTAACTACCTCATTCCATTAATAAAAGAGCACTCTGGAGAAAAAGAAACTCACTATTTTTGCGTTTATTCCATTTATTACCATTGTGCGGATTATCCGATGTGGGTGAAATATGCTCGTTGTATTATACTCGTAGAAGAATAATTTCTTGCCATTTTAAATGTTTGCCTCTCTCATGGAAACTTTAATTCCTCTTGGCAAAATACTCGACTACTGTAGCTAACTAAAAAGCCCTACCACCTTTTTCCCCCATTCCTACATCCAAATCCTAGCTATATTACCCTAAAACACCAAAATCCTATCAAAACCCGAATAAACCCAAACATAAACCAAAATTCGCAATAAACGAATCAAACATTCGTTTATCGCTTATTAGCTGCCCCCACGGCATAATTAAATCCAAAATCTTAAATTAAAATCAAATTCGCAATAAACGAATCTACTATTCGTTTATTGTTCTACATTTGCTCCACGGCATCATGAAAATTCAAAACCCAGAGATACGTTATCTCAATCTGGGAAGATTCCATCAAATAGAACAAACAAACCCGAATCCCTTTCTACACATCCACATCTGCGCAATAGTTTCGTAATAATTCAAGAAATTGAATTCTTATCTTAAATAAACACTGAGCATCTCACTCAGGATACAAAAATCGGGATTTTTGTATGAAATTGTGTATTTTCGAGATACAAATCTCGATTGGTTTCTCTTTATAAGGGTGATGAAATTCGTATTCGAGGATCAGTCTCGATTGGCGTCCGAAGTGGTAGGACGCCAATAAACTAAATAAAATTATAAAATAAATGTAATGTAAATAAATTGAGTTTTAAATACTGGAAATACAGGTGATTGATTTTTTATTGCACTTGGCCGATTCCCAGGCCCATATTTAACAACCGGTAGCTGCTCTTCCCTCAAGGTTTGAGGAAGCACGGCGGCAACTGCAACGGGTCCCATCAGGAGCTCCCTGAGAGAAGGATCACAACACTACAAACGCTTTTCATAATCGTCTATTGTTACAAATTTCTTCAGTTATTAAGGAAGATTTGGAACCAAAAAAAAAAAGAGATGGTAATCACTTGCTGCTAGGGCCGGTCTAATACCTGGATGTATCAAAAATGTCCCACCAATCTAGTGGAGTATCTTTAGGGGATCATCATAGACGTGTGTGGCCTGACGTTATCCAGATCAAACATAACATCTCTGGTGTTACCCAATTTTCTTTGTTTTAGTGTTTGGCCATATGGAAGTAGTTTAAAGACGAATTTCACATCAAAACACATCCTTGCCCTAACTGAGACCCAGGTCGATTCGTCAACTGATTCGACATCTCTTCGCTGCTCAGGATACGACTTACATTCGAGATTCCGATTTAAGGGCGGAGTCTGCGTCTTCGCGCGGTCCAATCTGGTTTGCCAGAGGATGGAGGCGTTGGAACCCAATAATATGGACATCATATGGTTGAGGGTCGTGCTGAGGAATTCCATCAAATTTCTTTGTTGTCTGTACGAGTACCGCTCCCCGAATGATGATCGACCGGCGACATTTTTCGAACATCTTTCACATACCGTTGACTGGATACAGATCAACCACCCAGCTTCTGAAATTGTTGTCCTTGGCGATTTTAATGTGCACAATTCCGGCTGGTTGTTACATTCTAACAGAACCGACGAGGCTGGGAGGCTGGCGGAGATGTTTGCTGTAAGCCACAACTTGGCTTGACTCGTGGGGGAGCCAACGCGAGTGCCGGATGCCCGAGGCGATTATGCGAACACCCTGGACTTGTTTTTGACATCTGACCGAGTATTTATACCGTAGAGGTTTCTGCGCCACTGGGAAACTCAGATCACTGCTTGGTATCTGTCGCGCAAGCACTTGCATATCAAGCGAATAACCGGTCAGGCAGCTTCGCCATGTATGGAAGTATTGGGCTGCTAACTGGTTCGATTTGCGAGATTTCTTGGCATCCTTTCCATGGTCCGAGGTGTGCTTCGGAAACTCCGATGTTAACGCTTGCGCAGAGTCGGTATCAGAGTTTATTCTTCTGGGGATGGAGATGTATATTCCACATTCCATCAAACGAAGTTCGTCTGATAAACCTTGGTTTGATAAAAAATCCGAGCAAATTACAGCGGCAAAAAATAGAGCTTTTAAGCAATGGCGCTCCAATCCCACCGATGTTAACAGAACGAATTTTGTTAGAATCAGAAACACGTGCAACTAGGCGATTGATGCCGCGAAGAAGGCTCACAACGACAGGGTGATCAATCAGCTCCTTCGGTGCCCAAATGGTTCGCGCTCCCTCTGGTCAATGGCAAAAGCTATCAGCGGTAACTTCGCATCCTCCTCTTTCCCTCCGTTGGTGACAGACTGCGGGACGTTAGTCACGAATTCGAAGGATAAAGCTAATGTGTTAGCGAATTTATTTTCCGCGAATTTAAACCTCGATCCCGGCCTTTTGGATCCACCTGTGATCTCGCCTGCACGGTCTTCGTTGCGGGATGTGAGATTTCGTCCGCACACTATTCAACGCATTCTACGTGAACTGGATTGTAGGAAGGCAACCGGCCCGGACGGAATACCAGCAATAGTCCTTAGGAACTGTGCTCCAGAACTATCGCCGGTTCTTGGCAGACTCTTCCTATTTATCTTATGCAAGGAGGACCTTTCCTCCCTGCTGGAAAATCGCTCGAGTTCAGCCAATCACAAAGACGGGAAAAAAGTGTCTTCCACAAAATTACCGTCCGATAGCATTACTGTCTATTTTATCTAAGGTAATGGAAAAAAACATCAATACAGAGTTAGTTAAGTATTTGGAGTGCAATGGACTTATGGGGGTTTGTCACTACAACCTTCACCGGCTGAGTCCGGCTCAACTGTTGGAACCTCAATGAAATCAAACGCTGGGCTCTCTTGCCGGTATCACATTCATTCTTTATTTGCGAGTGTAACACAGAATGTAATTGCAGTGCACACCATATATATTTTTTCAGTTGTTTACAATATTTCGGTTGACATAAACGTAAATTTTAGTTCGGAACACAGTATTATTTTGGTTAACGTAAATGTAATTTTTACTTCTGAACACAATATTATTTTGGTTAACGTAAAATGTAATTTTCAATTCGCAAACAATATTATTTTGGTTAACGTACACGCAATTTGCCGTTTGGCACAACCGCCGCCGATGAGATAATTCAGACTGAACTAAACTTTTCTTCGTTTATTGACGCTACATGTATCTTGCACACTTGATCATCGATTCCATGACCAAATATGGTAAGATATCCCTTTTGCGTTTAAGTTCAACGCAAAAGGGGTCGAAATGTGCACACGATGCTTGCTTTTGCTGCTCATTTTGTGCGTCCGCGAATATGCAGACACAGCAACGATCCCTTTACACATTCGCAACAGGTGCAAGCATCTCCATGAAAGAAAAGGGTTGAAATGTTTACTTCGATGATACTGCGGGGCACAGCATCGGCGCCGTTTCGCAGTAAACATCCATAGACAGCCAACAGCTTCGACCAGGAATCCCTGCCGAAACTGCTGCGACAGGGCGGTATAGGTGTATGGGGGAACGTTGGAGGTTCACATCATCCAACATCCAGTCAACATCTCGTTGATGCTACATTAATCTGGTTTCGAGGTGTCCCCTTGCTTAGAGTATGCCAATGCCGATCGATACGATCGACCGGTGGCTTTGTGTGCATGGCGTACCGTGAACATGGGTGGAAAATGTTCCTCTTCTCGTGTGCTTGGTTGAGCTCGGGGATTATGTTGGTTACATAATGTTATACGAGCTGGGCATTAGGGGCATGATGTGCTGGTGCCCATGCTTCGCTTTGTCGGGTGATCGGCGACCGACACAACTGGGCATGTTGTTTCTCGGTGGTGCGACCAAATAGGTTTTGCTGTATTATCATTTGTTGCCGATTTACATGAACCAATGCTTTATGACTTTTCTTCGTTCATGCAGGCTCAGCACAGAAGGTAAGCACTTGCTGGGGTATTTTAGGACACGTTTACTGTTTTTCACCTATTAGGTAAGTAGTGGCGTTCAGCGAACTGCCACGCTACTCGCTTTTTAATTTAGATGGATGTCCTAGATGGGAGCGTTTACCTCATAATTAGGAAGTTAGGTGGTGGCGTTCGGGAAAAACGCCACAGGCTTCTGAATGATCGTCAATACGGATTCCGTGGCAGGCGGTCCACGGGAGACCCTTTGACACTTATAACCGATATATGGACATCTGCAATTGAACGGCATGGTGAGTCAAGGGCGGTCGCATTGGATATCTCCAGTGCTTTTGACCCCGACTGGCACGGGGCATTGCTGAGCAAACTTCATTCATATGGACTTTCCCAACAGCTTTGCGACTAGACGAGGAGCTTCCTCGAGAATCGATCGATCCGGGTTGTTGTGGACGGCGAGTGTTCGGACCTGTATCCTGTCAATTCGGGGGTGCCCCAAGGTTCTATTTTGGCTCCAACCTTGTTTTTGCTTCACATAAATGATTTGTTGGAGACAACGGATAACAAAGTGTTAAGTTTTGCGGATGATAGCACACTTGTTTTCTCCTTTTCGAGTGGTCGGCCGATTGGTGCATCTGCGTCGCATCAGCTGAGATGTAGACAGATTGACTCTCTGAATCAGGATCGAGATATGGTCCTGCAGTGGGGAAGGGCCAATCTCGTCGACTTCAATGCAGGGAAGGCACAATATACAACATTCACAAGGAAAAGTGGATCATCGGTTCCACAGCTGATGATGAATGGCCGGGCCCTCGAGGCTGGGGCAAGTTTGAGATTGCTCGGCGTCACGGTCTGTGGGAATGTATCGTGGCATAAACACGTGTCGAGTATCGCCAGGTCAGCCTCAGAAAAACTGAGCTATCTTTTTAGAGCCAAGAAATATTTTACTCCGGCCCAACTTCTTCTCCTGTATAAATCCCAAATTAGACCCGCGCTCGACTATAGCTCCCATATTTGGAGCTCAGCTCCTAAACATACCGTCGACCTACTTGAGAGCATACAGAGACGAGCGACCCGCCTGTTCGGGGACTCAGCGATGATGCCGGGACTAGAGAAGCTATCACATCGAAGGCTCGTAGCCGACCTCTGTCTGTTTTACAGATATTATCACGGGTATTGTTCTTTGGAGATTCGTGGTATTGTTCCGCACAATTCGGCTTATATGCGCTCCACAAGACAATCCGACGGATCGCACCCGTTTGTGGTTCATCTCCCGACGGCGCAAACATCCCTGCATCAGAACTCGTTCCGTTACAGAGTGGGGAAGCTGTGGAACTCGAAGCGTTACAACCTGCAACTGTTCAAAAAGAACTCCAACAGTTATTTGATGGCATCTCGGGGCGCCCTCTCGGCGCTATAGGTTCGCCCCTTCCGAGAGAAGTCTAATAAAAAAAAATAAAAAAACCATAATTGTGGTTTGGACACCATTTGATCCACTTCACCGTACCGTTTGGGTATGATCGTTTTCGCACAATATTGTCGTATGAGATCTATTTCTCATTCTCAGTCACCTTTAAGAAATGGGCTGACTTCGTTCCGTTTGGACAAGGTTTCGTATGTGGAAACGCTACCAATCATGATTCCTGGACGATATTATGACCACAATGATGTGCCGATTTACTTAGATCATTTCTATGTTTAATCGACATTTTCGACGATGGGCCTACTTGTGCGAGGTTTACTTTTAGCATTGAAAAAAAAGGTATTACACGCCGAAACTACCCACTGAATTATATTAATGGACCGGGGTCCAGCCCGATTCTACTAGGGGAAGCAAATGCTTAATACTTCCCGGCAATTTCCTTGGGGTGGTTGAACATTTTAGAAATCTTAGTGCATGAAACAATAGAGCCCAGACAGACATCTGAAAGGAATATTCTAGGGTGTAATTGCTTCTATTAAATACTGTACTAGAAAACGTGTCCTTCGAGGGACAAATGACGCCACCCATGAATAAACACGCTAGTGGAAACGAGGTCATTAAGAAAAAAACAATATCTTCGGCATAATTATCCCTCATTATCCAGAACCCAAGGTGAGCAACCGTCTGTGAACATTTCGTGAAATCTCTGGTGTTTTTCAATACTGTGACGCATATGACATAATACTGCTGGACATCTGGCAGGTGTCCAAAACAAAGTACTGGAAAACTGGAGACTATGAGCAGTAAAAACGACAAGTCGCAAGTGAGAGAAGTGTCACCGGGAATGAAAAACGAAAAGTCAGGGGAGAAGTGAGGTAACGGTTGTCATTAGCGGAGGAATAAAGTTTAAAATAGCATAGTGATTTCACGGCTCTTATTTCATGAGAATAATTAATCGAGCGAACCCTAAGCTCGCTACAATTGGTGTCAGAAGTGGGATTAAATGAAGAAATAAGTATGTGGAAGTGTGTGGCGACGATGTCAGATCGACATTTGGAGGATCTTCGCGTTCCTGAGTTGAGGAAGGTACTTCAGGACCGCAAACGGCAATGGAGGAAGAGGATATTGATGTCGACACATATCTTTTTACCATTGGGCCAGACTGTCCGGGTGGAGAAGAAACAGCGAGTCAAGATGGTGCCAAGGTAACGGAGAAGAGTTCGCCACAGTTGGACATTTCGGAGATGTTCAGGAGGATGATGACAAAAATGGACGCGCAAGCTGCAAATGTTACTGCAAGATTGGACGCGCAAGCTGCTGATGTTAATGCAAAATTTGATGCCCAAAGGCAATGTATGAAAGATTTCTTGGACTCGGAAGCGGAAGAATCTGAGGATGAGGAGGAATTGGAGCCACATGAAAGGAAGAAACTCAGGAAGAGCAAAGCTATGGCCAACAGCAGTGAGGAAGAGGAGGAAGAGGACGATGATGTGTTACGTGAAGAACTGAAGGATCTCATCGATGATAACCCGATTGAAGATGACGGCAGTGAAGGTGAACATACTAATGCTCCAGGCCGTTCCAAGAAACTAAAAAAAAATGATGATGATGACGAGTTGGGCGACCGACTGAAAGACGACGACTATGAACTTATTGAAGAGAATCTTGGTTTGAAAGTCGAACGCAGAAAGCGCTTCAAGCGGCGGCGTCGTATACAGGACGAAGAAAGTGATGGAGAGGAACAGCACGTCGATGAAGGTTCAGCATGTGAGGCTATAGCCGAACAGCTATTCGACGACGAAGACGATGTTGAACGCCGCTTTGAACGTAGTCACAGGGAAACTGAGGCTGCGGAACATTTCGATGATGATGAGGAATCGGAGTCTGATGCTGATGATTTTATTGTAGACGACGAAGAAAGGCCAATTTGCTGAGAAGAAGAAGAAAATACGACTTCTATTCACTGATGCGTCATTGCAAGAAGGTGTAGATTTCGACTGTAGATTTCGGTGTAGGTTTCGACTATGAAGATTTCACTAAGTATTACGAGGACGGATATGAACCCGAATCGGAAAGTGATGACTACGAAGAGGAAGACGGTATTGGGGAACGTGAAAAACGACCCAAGATATCAACCAAAAAGAAATCTACCCGAAATACTATTTTTGAAGTATACGAACCTAGTGAATTCAAAAGAGGTCACTTTACGGATTCGGGCAATGAAATCAGTAAAATAGATATTCCTGAGCGAATGCAATTGCGCGAAGTTCCAACTAACTAAGAGAGCAAATGTTAAAAGAGGATCTTGTGTTCGATTAGGGTCAATTGTAATAAGAATGCCAAGTTGCGGGCAAATATTGATGACCAATAAAGAAAAACTGGTCGATGAATCGAATTGAACACCAACGACAGGGTATCATGTCGTGAGTGTCGAGGAGTTGTGTTTTGGCGATCGAAAGGTTGTGATACTCGGATTCCGACACCGTTGTTGATTTCGTTGTAGCTCTTAACTTAATTTTTCTGATTTAATTATTCTAATCAGCAGCCTACCTTTGAAAATCGCTTTACGAAATCATGTTTTTGAAAGTCAGCATCGCGGTGTCAAAGAGTCAACATTACATTTCATGTACAACCAAATAATATAGACTTGATGGAAATACAAAACAATATACAAACGAAAATTTTTTTAATATATAACGATGGGTTATATTGGGACCGATACTTAGGAAAGAATTACACTTTAGTGATTGAGATCGTACGAGTCGTCTCTGCATTGAAGTTATCCTGCAATCCCTTAGTGGATATTCATTTTCTTTACAGTTTAAAATTACACATCTGTTGCGAATCCTTACCGTAGCAATTTGTCTACACAGTTACCTTAGGATATTGTTCTCATCATTCTCACAGTGATATCAAGGACATGTGTTGCTCCTTTGATGTCCCTTTTCCCACTGTCTATTTATTTAGGGCTAACGCAACTAATAGGTTGTTTCTCCTACATTCAACTAAATGCTCTTCTTTACTACATTGACAAACTGACAGGAGGATACGGTAGCATTTCCTACGGTCGGAATCATTAGCGCCACGACATACAGCGGGATATTTGAATTGACAAATCGTCCTTCCATTGACAAATTTTTATCTGTTGCCAAAAAGGCTTCCTAATTACTCTGCATCCAAACAAAGATTTGCCATCATTAGTCCACCGAGGTCGACGGAAGGAGGAATTGCAAAGCACAACCAGAACATCATTAGCCTGAGGGTTGACAGTACTCCCTAGGAAATCAGTGCAAACGAAACCATTGATCTGTAAAATCAACATTCTCCAGTTGGCCGTGGGTGCACCGGTAGAACGGCGGTAAATTCGACAAAAACTTCTCAACTAATATTTGCACGAACATCATTAATTATCGTACTGGTACTGCTCGTCATTTCTTGTTATCCTTAACATTCCTCGCATCCTCTATGTCCTCCGTTACATTCTCTCCATCAGCAAAAGTTAGTGTACGGTTGTGATTCTTTGTGAATTATAATCGATGCTAATGTTTGAGACATTGTCAACCAACCACGGCGGCTCTGACCTTCGGGGAATACACCGGCGCACTGAGTGCGTACTGAATGCGTGGGAATTCCGTCCGAATGGATCCCCCCTCGTTTGTGCGTTTCGCTGTGATAAATGACGAGATATCAATTTGCCATTGCCATGTGGTGGCTGAAATGATGTTGGTGAATGGGCGGAATGGGTGGAGGGAGCGGAGTATTTCTGATTTGATTGGAGAATATTTATTGAGTTCCCTTTGGGTGAGCTATTGCCCTAATTAATTAGAGTCTTCTCTTGGCATCTTTCTTGATTGGGTGGGAAGGTGAATGCGCGTACGGAGTTCGAGGTGCTTAGGTGTATGATAGAAAGCCTACTCAAGGAATTCGGAGCGATTCCAAACGCTGTGTGGCGTCTGTGAATTATTGAGATTTGACTTAGAAAGTGGATAGTATCAATATTGTGCCCATGAGTAAGAGGCACGGGTGAACATCATCGTTATGGCAAGTCGAGAGTCAAGGGGGTTCTTGTGCCTCACAAATAAAGGGATTTTTTTGTTGTTTTCGTTTGACATTTGTGGTGGTTTTGAGTGTTTAGATATTTATTTTTAATTTTTTAGACAAGTGAAGGAAGAAAGCACGAGGAAGGTAATTGGTCGTCGAATTGAATGACAAGAAGGAAATGAAAACATTAACACAAGAAAAACAAAAAACTGCCGAAAACGGTGTAAATTAAGGAAATATTGTATTGGGCAAAAACAAATCCATTATTTCTTCGCTATTTGGCTGTAGTCATCTAAATCAACCGGAATGGATTTAAAAAACACAAATAGTTGCTTAATTTGTAAAAAAATCATTTTATTTATTCGAAATAATCTCCCTAAACTGAAATAGATTGATTTGCTGGTTCGACAATTGCACCAAATGACTTTCGTATATCGTTGAATGGGATGTTGTTAAGCAGAGGGTCGTCGTTCGACAAATCTAATCAACTGATGCAAACCGGTCGCCTTGCACAGTCAAATGGAGTTTACAAAATAGGAAATAATTACGAGGAGCCACATCATGCGAGTGCGATGAGTGTTGAAGCAAAAAAAAATTGATTTTGCTAAAACAATTGGTAATAATTGTGCCACGTTGAAAATTTGCATTATCATGCAATAATCTCCAACTGCCTGGCCCTCGATATTCAGGACGAACGCCATGACTGAAGCTTAGCAAACGCTTCAATACTTGAAGGTAATACGCAGGATGAACGATTGTCTCACTTGGAACGAGTTCTTTTGCTATAATTCCCTTGGAATTTAAAAAAGAGATGAGGATGGTTCTGATTTTGCAGTTTTCACTTAAGACTAAATGCTGTCCTATTTATAGTTATTTTTCTTATAATAACTTACTGGCTCTTCTCTAGACTGAATAATGTCTTCATGTTTTGTTTTGCCTTTCGACGTACAATATTTTCTCACTAACATGTAATATTCATCATCATCGGCACTACAACCGGGATCCGGTCTTGGCCTTGTTTAACAAGTCTGAGCCTTGTTAAATTTTCCATAATAATTTGTTTTTCCGGGCAAGGTTATTAGCCTTGCGCCAAAAACATGAAATATTATCTATGTATATATACATTATTGTGAAAAATTATAGACTGAAACGTAGATTTTCAGTTTTCTTGGAATGAGTAATGAACTTTTATGACTGGTTTTGTGACAGAACAGTGTCAAGCGACACCAACTCAGGGAAAACCCTTTAACGGCTTAATTGCTTTATAGCATTTTGCGACGATAGTGAAGAGCGTGTGATTCGAACCGACGCTATGACGGTTAGAATCACTAAAATATAGAACCAAAGCTCAACGCATCGGGGTACTGCCGCGTGTACGAATTCGATTTCTAAACTCAAGTACATTCGACTGATGTGAAAATGCTATTGTGGGGGATGCATACAGACCCTTTGGCGGATTTATACGTTGTTCAAGTGTTCCGCCGAACACTGCTTGCCGCAGAGAAAACATACATACACAGAGCGAACGCGGTTACAAATGAAACACCAACAAAATTGTTTTTAATTTTTATTTTAATCGTAGTTGTCTATTGTTATTTGGAATTATAAGTTTCGCTGCTTTTCTTACGAAATAAGTGCCGAGTAAGTTACCGAAAAGAACGTTCTTATCCTATCTAAATAAACATATTGTAGGCGAAAACAAATCGACTCACACTTAATACGAGACATTTTTACTTTTAATGACACGAGAAGTATCAAGGATTCTTGGCGCGGATTAACCACCTCGGCGGGGTTCTCTGGTCTCCTCTCTGTACGGATATTCGATATATCCTTCTCGTCCCGGTGACGATCAAAATCAGACTGACTATCTCAAACCTCAACAATATCCTGCTCACACAGATACCCAGATTCAAACTGGTATCTGTATCTATCCGGAAAATATTCCCTATTTGCTCTGCTAACAGAACTTCCGAATTTCTGTTAGCAGCATGTTATCACATCCCCCGGGATATTTTGTAGTTTTCTGAAAGGGGAAGGTCATCTTTGCATACATCATTATTATCGCTGATAGAATTTCATTTCCACGGCCTTCTGTTTGCACAGAACATCTGGCGCCCAGACCAGAGATATTCGGCGATTGTTTTGACGTGCAGTCCGTGGGTCTTATTTGAACTTGGTACCCGGAATCGAAATCCATCAGATCTTCATAATGGTGCGAAATTCTAGCGTGGCCGTGGGACCGGAGTATTGCTTCTGTTGGCTTAACTCCTCATAAATTATCGGATATCTCGTTGAGATATATTCGATTGCGATAGGTCGTGGCTGCCTTCTGTTGTTCAACGGATATGGGTGGTCCTTGCATTAGATTACCCGCACGTGCATCCGTTGATCGGTTAATTCTTTGATGATAGCAATTCTTATGTATCGAATTTCGGAATTGCCGGTTCGATGAGATGTTCCTGGGCACAGGCAGCATGTATGGCATTTTGGGAATTGTTTTTTTCTTTTTTTAGGAATAGAACGCATGGGTGTTTATACCTTTGTTTCAGGCATGATGAGTTATAATTGTTGAGCTTGACCTAAAAAGCTTTGGGGACGTTCAGTTCCTTGCTTTTTGGTGTCGGTCTTAACGTTGGCTGCGAGTTGCAGGCCCTATGGTGGGACTTTGGGGAACGCGCCTGTGGGCACGTGCGCTGCGTTATCAGGTAAGTAAGTTCTTTGAAGGTAGGAACCTTACCTGCGCGGAATTGTGCGTTCGTAGAACGCTACAACCCCACCTAGTGATCCACCACCTCAGCAGAGGAAAACCCTTCCTCGACCTAATAAACGCGGCATAAAACATAGCACCCAGGTAAAACAGAGGGTACCTGGGTAACCTGTAAGAATATCACCCGCCATAACCAGTAACGAGCACCCTCACCAACTCCGTGGCAATTGATAACAAATCTTACAGACCAGACAAAGGATCCTAATAACATGCAAACGAAGTCACACATAGAAGAAACCATAACTCAAAATCCAAACATCAAGTCACAGAAAGAGCGGAACCATAATTTCAAGTTCCCAACAGCAAGTTGTCGTAAACATAAGCAACCGACGCAGGACACCTGCAAGACGCTATGTGGAAAACAACATACAGCTCACCGCCAGGCAAATAACCGCCAGCGGTTGTATTGTTCTGTCGCACAAGCGTGCGGCAATCCACATAACCGCCAAGCGATCGTTTGGCAAGATGCGCAATTATGTCCAAAAATGGACATGCGGCATCTTCTAAAATACACATAGCCACCGCTCATGATACGAATTCGTATCCACGGCCTGACCCATACACCAGTGGCAGTCGTAGCCTTCAGAACGAAAGCAGTGTGCTGGAGGAAGAAGTAACGACGAAGCCCAGCACACGCTGCCATTGAGTTGGGATGACGGCCAGATATAATGCCACATACAGCTATCGCCAAGCGATCAACATAGCGCGTTGTTTATCATGCATACTGCACACGGTCCAGGGCAGCGAGGAGCTCGCACCCTTGGCCGTGTGCAACACACGAGGGTTGGAAGGTCCTCAAGAAAACCACAGCTATGAAAGCGGTGTCAGTGTGTCGGTGTAAGAAAGCAATCCTCAAGGAAAGTGCGATCCATCGGATTCATTCAGTAATAGGTTGAGCTTGGCGGAAACGGAGTGATATTAAAACACACGAAATCGGTGGTACTTCGGATGTGGGAAATCGTCGATAAATATTTGGTGGCGGTTCAATGGTATAACTGGTGTAACATCCTGTGTGAATTGACAATTGTACAACTAGTGTAACATCCTTTGTGAATCGACAATTGTATAACTAGTGTTAACACCCATTTTGAATCGACAATTGAACAGTCAGTGTAAATATATTTCTTAATCACACAATTGTAATTAATCTCTATTATTAAGAATAGCAGTGTAACTAATTCTCATAAACTCAAAATAAGTGTTCAAATACTGAACTATTGAATAAGTGTAAATATACTCTCTAATGAACCAATATTAAAAGTAAATTTAAGTATTAAGTTATCTGTAAATACTCCAGGTTTAGGGTGTAGTGAACTATTGAATTAGTGAAATAAAGGCATTTTACGTTCGGTAGCTACCAGAAAGAGTGAGCTTCAATTGATAGAGCGTTGAAATCATTATTCGACCTTACTTACCTCGGCCTTCGAAGTGAATCGTAGAAACATTGGTGAAACCGTACCGGTGAGGCACCTAACAGAGCGGGAATTGAAGCGGGGGAACGTTGGTAAAACCGTACCCTTGAGGCACATAACCAAAGAACAACTTTTCGCGTAAAAATATATAAACCCGGCCATAAAAATTACCGACACTATATTATTGCTATGGTATACGGCTTTGATGGATGTGCTTTTGGTGGTGTTGTTCTTCACTATTGGTCGTGTGTATCTGATAGAAACGCCACAGCTTTTTTACCAGAAATGGTAATTAATTTGTGCGGTTCGAATTAGGTGTGCCTAACACGGACACGCGGTTCACTCGAATCCCCATCAATGTTTCGATGAAAAATTGTCACCAAAAGAATTGAAGCATCATTAATGTTTCGTTGAATATCAACTTCACAAAAATATCCAGAGAAGGCCATGAATAATGGTGCACCGAAAGGAAAATACATGACATGCACTGGTGTAATTTTGATAATAGAGTTTCTTTTATTTTTTTCGTTGATTCTATGTTTATTGCTAATTATACACTTGTAACTTTTGGTGAGGTTAATCCGCACGTGCGTGCGATAATCCAAGAACACGGTTGAGATGAAACAGCAGAATGTAAGGCACGCCAACACACTAAGAGAGTACGCCACGGGGGCATTTCCGCGAGTTAAAACTGTGTGCATTATAAAAATCGAACAATAGAAACTTGCTAACGGAATGGAATTGGAATGGATCTAATTTAAAATAGAACTCGTTTCACTCGTTAATGGGAATGGTTGTTAGTACTCAAATTGCCGACAGACACGTCTTTCCTTTTGCTTGTGCGAATCGTAGCGTGTGCACTAGAGTGCATACGCAGCGGTTGTTGATTCACGACCGATCTGGTTGATGGTTGTAAAATGACTCTTCTAATTAGGGGTGACATTCTGTGTTCTATCTTTGCACACAGGATAACCACCAGAGATCAAGCCTCTGCTCTCTCATTGTCACGCCCGTCGAAGTGTGGTGGATAATCGGTTAATTGATAATCGACGAACATGGGAGAATGAGAGAACAGAAACACGATGTATGATGATCTTGGGATGGGTTTGGTTGTGTGTGCATGAATCAATGTAGGTCTGAGCGAAACCCATTGCCCTAATTTGGTGGATATAGTGATCTCAGAGTACATTGATCTGTAGGAAGATAGAACTGTGAAGGAGAGGAAAATTAAGCTGGTGATATTCAACTGGAACTCGACGGAGGGAGAGTAAGTCCTGGGGCCAGAATGCCGGGCGTAGAAGAGGAATGGACACGCCTTAAGAATACTGTCATTAGTACTGCCAACTCCATCTTAGACAGTAGTCGTAGAGATCGGAGAGATTGGTTTGATGACGAGTGCGAACTAGGGACTGACCGTAAGAATGCTGCATACCGGACACTGCAGCAGTCTCATAGTACCCGGGTATGCGAGGAGAAATACAAGAGCTCAGAAAATCTGAAAAATAACTTCACAGACAAAAGAAAAGTGCCTGGGAAAAAAACCTTGTCTGTGAAATAGAGAAAAGTAGAGAGCGAGGTCCACCACCAGGCGCGGAAGTTCTATCAAATAATCCCAAGTATAACGCGGTACACACCACGCTGCACTTACTGCAAGGATAAAGAAGGTAATCTGATCACCGATCGGGAGGGCTTTCTGGAGCGATGGGAAGTGCACTTCAATGAATTGCTAAATGGTCAGCTCACAGAAGAATTGGAGGCTCCACCAATGCAAGACCAAGACCAAATGCTGCCGCCACCAAGCATTGAGGAAACATTAAAAGCCATTAGACAGCTAAAATCAAATAAAGCCCCTGGAGCTGATGGCATACCAGCTGAGCTGATCAAACAAGGAGGGACAGCGTTACATCACGCAATTCATTAGATCGTGGTGCACGTATGGGAGCAAGAGGAGATGCCGGAAGATTGGCGTCGTGGTATAATTTGCCCCATACATAAGAAAGGAGATATCACACTGTGCAGCAACTTTAGGGGTATAACATTGCTGAGTACCGCCTATAAGATACACTCCACTATCCTACAAGACCGGATATCCCCATACGCTAAAGCCATCATTGGTCAATATCAGTGTGGCTTCATCCCAGGCAAATCAGCAATTGATCAGATATTCACCCTTAGGCAAGCGATGGAAAAATGTCTGGAATTTAAGATTCCCATATATCATCTGTTTATAGACTTCAAGGCCGCCTACGACAGCATAGCCAGGGTAGAACTATATAATGCCATGAGAGAATTCGGCATTCCAAATAAATTGATACGACTTTGTAGGTTGACCATGACCAACGTAACTAGTCAAGTAAAAGTAGCGGGATTGCTGTCCAAACCAATAAACATCTATAATGGACTCCGACAAGGGGACGGTCTGGCCTGCCTCCTCTTCAACCTGGCGTTGGAGAAAGCAATCCGTGACTCTGGCGTTACAACAAGAGGGACTATTGTCACCAAGTCCAGCCAGATACTTGCCTACGCAGATGACATCGACATCATCGGTAGAACCGAATCGGCGGTACAGGAATCCTTCACCCAGATCGAGCAGGCGGCACAAAAACTGGGACTGCACATTAATGAGGGAAAAACCAAGTACATGGTGGCAACTTCTGCGAAGAGAAGACCTAACGTTGGTCAAACTATCAGGGTAGTGGAGCACGAATTTGAAGTAGTGCAATCCTTTAACTACCTTGGGTCAATAGTATCAGCCGATAACAATATGGAAGAAGAAATACGCGAACGGCTGATTAAATCCAAAAAAGCCTACTATGGTCTATCAAGGCTCTTTAAATCCCGAAATTTATCCAGAACATCCAAGCTACTACTGTACAAGACCATGGTCTTACCAGTACTCATGTATGGATCCCAGACCTGGGTGCTTAATAAAAGGCACTCTGAACTCTTGGCCGCGTTCGAGAGAAAGGTCTTAAGGAGAATTGTTGGCCCCGTATGTGAGGGAGGACGATTCCGGAGACGCTACAACCATGAGTTGTACGCGATCTACCTTGAAGCTCATATTGTAAGAAAAATCAAGCTCGGTAGACTCCGGTGGGCGGGACACCTAGCTCGAATGAGCGAAGAGGAGCCTGCCCGGAAAGTCCTTTGTGGCAGGATGTATGGAAGGAGACAGCGCGGCAGACTTTGTCTGCGATGGAGGGATGGCGTAGACCAGGACGCCCAGAGCCTGGGATTGCTGAACTGGATGACATCGGCTCGAAATCGGGACCGGTGGAGAGATTTGTTAAATAAGGCCAAGACCAGATCCCGGTTGTAGTGCCGATGATGATGATATTCAACTGCGAAAAGAGAGCATTGATACCCAGCGAATGAAGTGTCTGGAGAAAGTGAAAAGGACACCGACTTAGCTAGGGAAATCTGATCATGGTTTGATAATTTCCCCAGTGGTCGCAAGAGTAGGCAACCGCGTCGTTTGATCAGACTATGCCGTTGCTAACCGACATGATGCGATTTCCGGTGGAAATCTCACGGGTTAGCGAAATGGGGTTGCCGTGTGGCAAAAAGGTAGCTAAACTCAATTATGCATTATCTGCATAGGATAATGAGTTTAGCTATGCGTCCGTTTAACATGTTTTGCAGGGGAATAGCTTATAAGGGGAATGGGTAGAAATGACGCGCTGAAAGCGGTCGAAATAAATAACCCCCACAAATTTCCCGAAAAAAAACCAAATTTCCCCTGTGAGAAAGTATAAGCTCAGGCCTTTCTTTTCGATATCAGGCGTAATTGTAACGCATAGCTTGGTAAAACAAAAGTTCTTAGAAAAGAGTGCAGACATTGTGGTGTGATAATAAACAGATTTTTGTTCTTCGCCATTTCAACAGATCATGAGACCAGAAAACTTTTCGTTCACTAATGCCTGGGTGGCAATGGTCTATGTGGCATGTGGCGCCATCCCGCTGAAACCACATATTGTAGATAAGTTAAGGATGGGAGGTTAAGGAAGATTACATTACAAAAACCAATCACCTGCCGACAGATGGCGTAACCGGTCCAACCATAGAAAGTGATTCTGGGTTGTTTTCGGACAGATGGTGTGACATTTCATTCAATAATTTAGAAATTCATCTTTTTTCATTAACGTACTCGTTCTACCGAACACAGTTCATAACAAAAAAACAACAACAAAAAACGTTTATAAATATTTACTGTTTTATTTATTTTTATTTCTAGCAACACTCGCGATCCGTTTTCCCACACGCGACGTCGTTCGCGCTCAAGGATCTTTCTCCTTTCGACGTTGTAGTTAGACTGTCCAAAAAACTTCCCGTAAGAAGGAAACTCACCCGGTTGTTTTCTCTATTCTCATAAATCCACCTTCCCTCTCTCTTCCAGGGGATTTTTCCTTTCCAGAAGACCGTGTGGCGGTTCCGCCAAACCCCATGGTTCACTTACCTAAAAAAAGCCCCATAACTCCCACCCAATCACATAATTTCGCTAATGCGATCGCATTAGCACCTTATATGCTTTACGCATCTAGGATTATCTAAGGTATAATCTAAAAAGGTTCAGTAAAAGAATTCTTACCTTTTCTTGCATCTCTTCGCATACAAATTCCTGTAAGAGTTCTTTCTTACCTTATCATAAATTCCCTGTAATAAAATTCATCGGTTCGCATATCATACGACCGCATATTAAGGAATCTCACTCTTGAGTTGGCTAATCGCAGCCTCAATATGTGTACATAAAAACTATCTATGAACACATCGGCTGTCGACCCTTTTAGCCAGCGATAGGTAGTCCCACACCAGCTGCATGTAATTAAAACCATCCACATTGAGACTATTTCACTAACCCGCACCATGAGTAAATAAAAGACCGCTGTCCTTCATCAGGCATTCTGGCGATACGCAAACAATTCAATCATTCTAGTATCCCAAATGCACCTACCATCTAATGAGTTGCAACTTGTTTACTCAGTTGAAATCTCAGGACATAAATTCCTTTTATCCTATATAGTTCTGGATTCGTTTCCCAGTAATTTCTCACATAAACAAAGACCTCCACGATCCCTTTTTCCTTTCTTTGTTTCAGGTTCATTCCCATGGCCTTGTGTATGAAAAAAACCAAGTGATCTTCACTCACACATACACATACATTGCCAAGTCTTTCTTCCTTGTTTCCACAGCGAGAGAAACACTTTCTCTCTCGGGAAAACTCACTCCAAAACGATAGAATATCGTGGAATCGTTTTCCATTCGCTGACCACGCTGGTCACATGCCCCTCCCGCTCTCCGTCACTGCCGAGACGCGCAAATATATACCGGAGTCGTGTACGCGTTGTCCAAGTAACTTTAGTTAAAGTTGGTGAAAGTATTGATTAAAATCTGTCATTTTATGTGTTGTTCCATTTTGATATATATTCAAAACTAAAAGAATAATCCCCACAAGTCCTAAGTGAAATATAAGATCATTTTATCGTTAAATAAAGAAACAAACAATAAAATTAATTTAAAGCGGTGATCACCAACCAACACTAGTGTTTTATTTTTACTTGTGTGATCGTGTTTGCGCTTTTCTTTCAGTGTTGTACGCGACGAACAATTTATGATGGAGGAGGAAGTGAACGGAGTGTCCGTGTTAGGCACAATACTTCCTCCCCGCAATCGCATCCTATCTTGTTCTACGATTCCACCTCATTCGTAGACATACTATAACGTGTGCGATGATAGTGAAGAAGTGTGATTCTAACCGATGCTATGACGGTGAGAATCACCAAATATTGAAACAATGCTAAACACATCCGACCACTGCCGCGTGTACAAATTCGATTTCTAAACTCAAGTACACTCAACTGATGTGGAATTGCTATGTTATCGCTTGGTATACGGCTGTTGCTTTTTCTTATTCGATTTTCTTTCTGTGTTCTTAACTATTTGCTTGTGTACTGTGTGTATCTGTTAGAAACGTCGCAGATCCTCCTTACCTCATCCACGGCAGTTTTTAGCTTCCATATCAGATTGATGACTGTCTCAGCATGACTTGGTCTTTCTTCATCCACTGTGAGCCTTTTTTCCTGTCCCTTCCACCATCATTGATTCTAGCTCGTGCAGCCTTGTGGTAATGTTTTCATGGACTTTCTGTCTTCCATATTTGTACATGATGAAGTATGGATGGGTCAGTCCCTATTGCTTGGTATACGTCTGGTGCTTTTTCTTATTCGATTGTCTTTCTGTGTTCCTCACTATTTGCTTGTGTATTGTGTATGCATCTGTTAAAAAGGCCATAATACTGTGTGGATGCATGCACACACGCAGATGCGAAGGTTGCTGTCCATGTGGCCGGAGATAACATATCAACTGAAAAGTCCCCGGCCTGACACATAGATGGCGGCACTAGAATTAAATCCATATATACATTTTTAGTTAGCCCTAACCTTCAAAAGACGCGTGTATAAATTTGACAGATGTCGGATCATTAGTTTGTGAATTATAGTATTTTGAGTGAAGCAACTTCTGTTATTGTGAAAAAATGGATAAAAAGGAATTTCGCGTGTTGATAAAATATTGCGTTTTGAAGGGAAAAAATACAGTTGAAGCAAAAACTTGGCTTGATGACGAGTTTCCAGACACCGCCCCAGGAAAATCAACCATCAGGGATTGGTATGCTAAGTTTAGACGTGGTGAAATGAGCACCGAAGACGGCGAACGCAGTGGACGCCCAAAAGAGGTTGTTACCGACGAAAACATTAGAAAAATCCACAAAATTATTTTGAATGACCGTAAATTGAAATTGAATGAAAAAGCAGGCACTTTAAAGATATCAACTGAACGTGTACATCATATCATTCACAAATATTTGGGTATGAGAAAGCTCTGTGCAAAGTAGGTGCCGCGCGAGCTCACTTTTGACCAAAAACAACGACGAGTTGATGATTCGGAGCAGTGTTTGGGGATGATCAAGCGTAATAAACCCGAGTTTTTGCGTCGATATGTGGCAATGGATGAAACATGGCTCCATCATTTCACTCCGATGTCCAACCGACAGTCATCCGAGTGGACTGCACACGATGAACCCGCCCTAAAGCGTGGAAAAACGCAACAGTCGGCTGGCAAGGTTATGGCGTCTGTATTTTGGGATGCGCGTGTTAAGTGTGTCGGTTAAAGATGATGTACAAGAGATCATTGACACACCTAAACCTAAAAACGCCATCCGATTTTAGACTCAAATGACCCCCGGGGCGATAAAATTATTAATTGCATATTTCAAGCCAATTAACACAAAAGCAATTGATTGCATATGCCGAAAGCGATTGCCCAATAACGCAAAAGCTATTAAATGCACATTCCGGAACAATTACTGCATGTTCCAGCCCAATCAACAGAAATAGAATTAATTGGGTCAATTCGCGATCGCAAAGGTTGAACTGGAGTTCAAGTCAACGAAGGAATATTGACTGGGTCAGCGATATAAAGCGATCGCAAATTGAAGTTAAGAATCGGAAATTGGGTCAATTGAAATTAAATTGCATGGTTGTAATCGAAAGGTGTTAACCCCGGAGGGAATCGAAATTTGTTGACCCCGGACGTAATGAGGAAGTGGTTGGTCGAGTAGTCAGTAGTTTTGTCTTGGGAGTCGAGAGTGGTCAGTCAGTGGTTTGTCGTGAAAGTGGATGGTGGTTAAAGAAAAAGTGAATGAGTAATGAGGCAGGGAGGTCCTAAGAAAAAATACAATCAGTTTTTTAAGAGCTAGTGATATTCGGTTGCAAGTGGACTAGTATGAATCAATACAAAGAAAGATCAAATGAATTAAGATATGGAACCCTAGTGAAAATAAATTAAAGAATGTAAAGAGAGTTAAAAGAGTCGAAGTGAAAGAATGAATAAATATAATGGATGACTAAATGAATTAATAAATGGAACCTTAATAAAAATAAATTAAAGAGTGTAAATTGGTTAAATCATAGTTCGAAGGATCGAAGTTTAAGAGTAAAGAAAAATAAAGAAAGATCAGACAAACTAATATATAGAACAGTAGTGAAAACAAATTATTAAGTTAAATAGTGGATTATAGATTAAGAAACTATAACTAAGTCGATATAATAATAAAGATAAATAAATTGGTTGTAAAACTGAGAAACGAACTTGAGTTTTGTTACTTAATAACTGGTGTTGTTTGGAAAGCAGTGATGATTATCGTTCCCTCGGTGTTTAATCGTAGACTAATATTCAATGAGTACTAGCAAAACCATAACTCGCGCGGAATAATTTTCATTGACTATCTTGAAAAAGGAAGGACCATCAACAGCGACTATTACACAGCGTTATTGGATCGTTTGAAGGACGAAATCGCCGAAAAACGACCGCAATTGAAGAAAAAGAAAGTGCTGCTTCACCAAGACAATGCACCGTGTCACAAGTCAGTGAAAACGGTGGCAAAAATCCATGAATTGGGCTTCGAATCGCTTCCGCATCCACCGTATTCTCCAGATCTGCCCCCCAGCGACTATTTCCTGTTCTCAGATCTCAAAAGAATGCTCGCTGGGAGGAAGATTTCGTCGAATGAAGAGGTGATCGCCGAAACTGAGGCCTATTTTGAAGCAAAGGACAAATCGTACTACAAAAAAGGTATCGAAAAGTTGGAGGGTCGCTATAATCAGTGTATCACCCTCCAAGGGAATTATGTTGAATAAAAAAACGAATTTTGCCAAAAAAAATGTCTTTTACTATGTAAGGCCGGGGACTTTTCAATTGGCTTGTTATGCCGAGGATCGTTGAGCTTTTCACACATCTGCCGTATCCCTTTGTGCAATTTATCTGCATGTGGTTTATGGCCTTGGTGATTTCCTCGGCCGGCGTCGTTTTCTTCGGCTGCGATATTTGTACAAGGTTTGTACCTCCTTGTATAAACAGTGTTGCTTCATCTGTTGTTTAACTTCTGTTCCCACAATGCTCCTTTCGATAAAGGAAAACCAAATTGCAGTTGGCTCAAGAGAAGATCATAAATATTGGATACTTCTTAGCCGTATTTTTATCGCATGGGATTTTTGATGGCTGTCGGCATCTGGCCCTGTCGCGCCGCCCGATTTGTTTTTACCCAGCCAATGGGTTGCCAAACAACTTCGTTTTTGGTGTAGTGTCTTTCAATAACCGTTCAGGCATGAGGAATCGGTAGAGGAATTGGCCCCATATGTCTGTAGATATGTGGGGTTGAGGACACCAGTATGTATGGCGCCTTTAGCTGGGCGTAAAGGTGTTTAACCCCATGGTGATTTGTGAGGTTCGCAAGTCCGCCACAATACCATGCGCTTCGCGAAATATGGTTGTCATAACCCTGCTAGCTGACTTTTAAGTTTCTGGTCACTTTTGACGACCTTCACCGGGTGCTGTCCACTCGGCTGGCCATCTGCAGTAGTGGATCCATGCTTTATACATTGTCACATACCGAACGCAAGCAATCCTTTTTATCTCGCTTGAACGGTTTCAAACGGCGGTCTGAATTGTCGAGGCGTTGTTATTTTTGGTCGGTGTGACTAAACGCGGCACTACGCATGCCCAACATTTTTGTGCAAAAATTGTGAAAAATCCTGATATCTCTAAGGTGTTAACTGTTTTAACGCAGCATCAGTTTACGATCGTCCCAAACCATTTTGTAGATCGTTTTTTATATTTTTCCAAAACAACCGCCGATTTTGGGCGATCAGCCAGGGGATTCTGCGTTATCGTTGTTTGTACGACCGCATTTAAATTCATCATACCAGTCAATAATAGTTTATTTTCCCGGTGCAGTCTCTATAAGGCTTGTCACGGCATAGTTGCCACGGGCTTTAAAAATATTTATTCCCATCGAAACAAATTATTTGATCAACACATGCAATTTTTTTTACCTTCTGATTATAAAATAGCAAAAGTTGTGTCACTAAAACTACTGTAATTGGAGAACTAAACATTTTTCCGAAAATGTTGACACGTATCCTGTCCTCATTCATTCATAGTGCTATCTACAAATCATATGAATCTGTCAACGGAAGTGCCATCTGTGTGTCAGATAGGAAACTTATTGGGTGATATGTTCTATAATAAAGTATTGATCAGACAAATTTTTCAAACTTAATCGTATGGATTTGCCAACAGTGGTGCCATCTGTCTGTGAGATAGGAAGCTATTTGTTATATCTAGTAACGTGAATTAATCAGATAGATTTAGATTTGTACTCGTTGGAAAAGTGGCATTCCGCTGTGGAATAAAATTCCTTGACAGTTTTTGATTGCTCGATTCAGTTACAGGGAGTAAAATATGGAAGTTAGTAGAGAGAAAAGTTTGTATATGTAACACTGGTTTGATAAAGGCAAAAATGCAAACCAGATGGCTGAAATTGTGAATGGTGGTTTTGATCTTTACACTGTCACAGTCAATTGGATGTTCAATTCAGTCCTTGAACCAGCTTTTTTATTGTTCGTTAATATGTGGCCGTTGCCTGAGATTATTCTCTCAATAGTCGATTAATAACGCTATATGCTTTTAGAGATTTGCTTTTTAGGTAGCAGACGCAATGTTTGAAACCTTGGTTTGTTTATTTTACCTTGAATCGTATATGTCGGAAATTAATGAACAACACTTAAAATTTCAAGTAATGGTCACAGGCTGTTGTTGCCCTTGAGTTTTGGATATCTGTTAATTGGTGGTTCCTACGATATTGTTGTATATTTTAATGGCCTCGTTGTCAATAGCTTGGTTATTCTTTGGCGGTATAATTGTCCCGTGCAGGATATGTATTCTGGTACAGCATTTACTGGAAGCAATGCCACCCTAGAGTATTCCTCCCAGTTGCTTATCTCTATTGTTTTATTACACTAGGATTTCTATTGGATGGGATCTTCAATCAGCCCATGGAAATTCTCGGTAATTGATTTAACCAAAAGGAATTCAATTTTGATCCCATCGATTCTATTCCTCCGCTAAAAGGAAGATATAAATGTGTGTCCTTGTCCCTGATATTAGATATAAAGTTTCCAACAATTTGTCCCCAACATCAAACTTTGCCAGGAACTTTGCCGGCCTTTAATGGTGAGTATTATCCAAAGGAGGGACTGTTGTGACCAAGTCGTCAGATACTTGCCTACGCAGATAACATCGACATCATCGGTAGATCCGATTCAGCTGTACAGAACTCCTTCAGCCAGATCGAGCAGGCGGCACAAAAACTGGGACTGTACGTTATGCCGATGATGACGATGATCCTCCAAAGGACTCTATTAACACATCTCCGGAGACGAAGTCCTCGATGGGGTGAGATGTTGTCGCGGTTGGTTGGTGCATATTTCAAAAGCACAAGCTAACACAAGACCCGGAATCCTAAGATACTCTTTTTTGCAGAGGAACCGAATTTATCATAACACAGTATGAAAGACAACGACCGATGAATCCTTTTACATCTATTTCCTTTATATAAAGGTCAATAAATATTTTCTCACTTATTTTATTTAATATTTCCACTATATATAAACTATTTGGCGCAAGGCTAATAACCTTGCCCGGAAAAACAAATTGTTATGGAAAATTTAACAAGCCCCGGGACTTGCTAAATAAGGCCAAGACCGGATCCCGGTTGTAGTGCCGATGATGATGATGATATATAAACTATATTAGTGATGTTGACTCCCTGACACCACAATGTCGACTCTTAAAAACGTAATCTTGTAGTGTACACAAAAGCGATCTTCAAACGTATCTGATGAGTAACGTCAAATCAAAACAATTTAATTAAGAGCTGCAACGGAGTTACCAACTGATTTAGAATTCAACAATCACGACCTTTC
Source organism: Microdon myrmicae (assembly GCA_963931805.1). Classification (NCBI taxonomy): domain Eukaryota; kingdom Metazoa; phylum Arthropoda; class Insecta; order Diptera; family Syrphidae; genus Microdon; species Microdon myrmicae. The sequence goes on along the minus strand of OZ007500.1, from coordinate 116,633,209 downwards.
GAGTTCCTGGAAAAACACAACTTGTCGATACTCGAGCCATTGCAACCCTTATTGGGTGTTTAATCCAGTCCCTCATTCAGTGTCTTTAATTGGTCATCAACATGTGGCCGTAGACAGGCTTTCTTTTAATCGCCGCTTATCCAACGCTGGATAGTTTTTGAGATTTACTTTTTTAGTCAGCAGACGCAATGTTTGATCTTTTGGTTTGTTTATTCTACCTTGAATCGCAAATACTGTAAATTAATGAACAACACTTGAGATTTCGAGTAAAGTTAACGGAATAGTGTTGCCTTTGACTTCTGTATAATTGTTTATTGGTCGACAAGGGCTTCAACTGTATCTTGGAATGTCTTAATGGCCTCGTTGCCACAAGCTTGTTCATTCATGGGCGACACCGTTTGTCCCATGCAGGAACTGTTTCTGTTACAGGATTTAATAGAAGCAATGCCAACCTAAAATATTCCTTCCAGATGTCTGTTTGGGCTTTGTTGTTTTATTACACTAGAATTTGTATTTGATGAGCTGCTCAATGAGCCTAAGCAAGTTCACGGTAAGTAACTTCGCTTCCCCTCTTTTCCTCCGTTGGTAACGGGCAGCGGGACGCTAGTCACAAATTCAAAGGATGAAGCCAATGTGTTTGCGAATTTATTTTCCGCGAATTCGAACCTCGATTCCGATCTTTGGGAGGCACCTATGATCGCGCCGGTACGGTCTTTGATGCGTGATGCGAGGTTTCGCCCGCGTACTATTCAACGTATTCTACGTGAACTGGATTGTAGGAAGGCAACCGGCCCGGACGGAATACCAGCAATAGTACTTAAGAACTGTGCTCCAGAACTATCGCCGGTTCTTGGCAGACGCTTATCTTATGAACGAAGGACATTCCCTACTTGCTGGAAAATCGTACGAGTTCAGCCAATCCCAAAGAGGGGAAAAAAGTGTCTCCCACAAAATTACCGACGGAAAGCATTATTGTCTATGTTATCTAAGGTAATGGAAAAGTCATCAATGCCGAGTTAATTAAGTACTTGGAGACCAACGGACTTCTGAATGATCGTCAATACGGATTCCGTGGCAGGCGGTCCACGGGATACCTTTTGACTCTTATAACCGATATATGGACATCTACGATTAAGGGGCATGGTGAGTCAAGAGAGGTGGCATTGGATATCTCCAAGGCTTTTGACCGCGTCTGACATGGGGCATTACTGAGCAAACTTCGTTCATACGGACTTTTCCAACAGCTTTGCGACTGGACGAAGAACTTCCTTGAAAATCGATCGATCCGGGTTGGTATTGACGGCGAGTCTTCGGGTCCGTATCCTGTTAATTCGGGGGTGCCTCAAGGTTCTATTTTGGCTTCAACCTTATTTTTGCTTCACATAAACGATTTGTTGGCGCCAATGGATAACAAAGTGTTCAGTTTTGCGGATTATAGTACGCCTGTTTTCTCCTTTTCGAGTGATCGACCGATGAGTGAGTGGCGGTTCCGCCAAACCCCACGGCCCACTTACCTGAAAAACCCCCATAACTGCTACCCAACTTCCGTAAGTTTACTAGTGCAATCACATTAGCACTTTAAATGCTTTACGCATTAAATAGAGCAATATATAATCTAAAAGCCCCCAGAAGAGAATTCTTACCTTCATGCATAACTTCGCATACAAATTTCCTATAAGAATTCTCTCTAAGCTTATCATAAATTCCCTGAAAGAAAATTCATCAGTTCATATACAATACAACCGCATAATCAGGGAATCTTACCCTTGAGTTGGCTAATCCCAGCCTCAACATGTGTACAACAAATCCCTTTTCATACACATTGGCTGGCGGCCTCTTCTGCTAACAATAAACAACCCAAGCAGCTGCATATAAATAGCGCAATCGACGCTGAAGCCAATTTCCCTAACTCGCACCATGTGCAAACAAAAGAACGCTGTTCTTCCTCAGGCATTCTGGCGATACGATAAACGATCGATATCGTTTGAAGTATCCCAATGCATCTCCCATCTAATGAGTTACAACTTGTTTACTCAGTTGAACTTTCAGATCATAAATTCCCTTTGTCCTACGTATTCCTGGATCCGTTTACCAGTGACCTTCTCACATAAACAAACAAAGACCCAATTAGCATCCAATGAGATTCGGCTTGTTTGCTTAGCCGAACTCCCATCGTATGGATGCACATTATGCCCTTTCTTTGTTTTAGATTCGTTCTCATGGTTTCGTTCCATGAACGAACCAATGTGCACATATACATGTGTACCATCATAGATCTTCGCTAGGAGATCTGGTCCCCTACCCCCAAAGAGAGACTTCACGTTTCTCTTGGGATAGAAAATCCACCCTTAAAAGTAAGAGAGCCAGTTTCACTGGCCAATTTTTTTTTGACAACGAATGAATATCGTCGAGTCTCCTTGTCGCTAAGCGTAAATTTTGTCATCCAAAGTCGCGTGAGAAACAGTTGTAACTAAGGTGAGTTTTCTTGTCGCTAAATTAAGTAAATAACAAAAATAAACAATTAAAAGGACAAACAATACCCATTAAATAAATTAGAGATTATCCACTACAATATATCAAACCGTGTTTTACTTACTTGCTCCTGTTGAATGACTTGTGTTGTGGAGATTTATTTGTTTGTTTTCCTGGTGAACCGATGTCTTTTGCAGGGCAATTTTCGGCGGAACAGTTTTTGGAACTTATAGTGACAGACGATGGGGATAGGAGTCAACCGAGTGTCCGTGTTTGGCACAATACTTCTAATCCCCACAAGTGTATAATCGTCGCACCAGCTGAGATGTAGATAAATTGACTCTCTGAATCAGGATCTAGATAAGGTCCTGCAGTGGGGAAGGGCCAATCTCGTCGACTTCAATGCTGCGAAGACACAATATATCTACAACATTCACAAAAAAAAGTGGATCATCGGTTCCACAGCTGATGATGAAAGGCCATGCCTTCGAATCTGGGGAAAGCTTGAAATTGCTCGGCGTCACGATCTGTGGAAATGTATCGTGGCATAAACACGTGTCGAATATCGCCAGATTCGCCTCAGGAAAACTGAGCTATCTTTTTAGAGCCAAGAAATGTTTTACTCCGGCTCAACTTCTGCTCCTATGTAAATCCCGAATTAGACCCACGCTCGAACATTGCTCTCATTTTTGGAGCTCTGCTTCTAAACGTACCCTCAACCTACTTGAGAGCATACAGAGACGAGTGCAATGTGGCAACTTGGCGCTGATGTCGGGACCTCAGTAGCTGTTAAACCGAAGGCGCGTAGCCGACCTCTGTCTGTTTTACAGATATTATCACGGGTACTGTTCTTCGGAGATTCGTGGCATTGTTCCCCGCAATTCGGTTTGTATGCGCTCCACGAGACAATCCGACTGATCCCGGCGGCGCAAACATCTCTACATCAGAACTCTTTCCGTTACAGAGTGGGAAAGATGTGGAACTCCCTTCCCATGGGAGTGTTCCCGGAGCGTTACAACTTGGAACTGTTCAAAAAGAACTGCAACATTTATTTGGTGGCATCTCGGGGTGCCTACTTGGCGCTATAAGTTCGCCTCTCCCGAGAGAAATGTAATAAAAAAAAAATAAAAAAAAGTGGTTCTGTGGCGGTTCCATTCGAACGCCATTACCCCCTGCAATAAAGCATGCCTCACCACGCTGCAACCGCCTGCAGACGTTCTCCCTTTACAGGTTTTCCCCCCTATAATATGCATTCAGTGCATCTACGAAACCTACCTGAAGGAGAAATCTATTTATGCACTTACGGCAGCATCGCCAGGCACCATTAATTTCCTAAAGCAATTCGTTTTCATCAATACGAAACCGACATAACACTAACCACCGCAGGGCGCCGTCAATATTCATTAATGGCAAGAAGCACATGAAACATCCATCTTCCATAAAGACAATTTGGTTTCATCACCTAGCAGCCAACATTGCCCGAACCATATCAATGAGATATACCCTTACGCGCCAGTCGCACACATGTAGGATATGTTTTACCTTTTCCTTTTGCATACATGCCTACATCGATCGGTCATGCGACCGACAAATACATGATGGCATACGGCCGACCGCCCAAGGAAGTCGAGTTCTCAAAATGGAAAATTACCATCGAGAAATCGACTACGTGGAGATGCCGCCAACATGTGCACGATCAGCATAAATGCTTTACGCAGTCGCTGATCGTGTAAGCACTTTAATCCCTATGTCTAGATATTTGCACCAGCTGCAACCATGCCAGCTAATGTTCCCCTTGTAGATTTGATCGATCCACGGTCCGCATGCTTGTGGACGCACACACGCCATGAGCTGCAGAGACGATCATCGTGTTTGTGTTTCACCCCTTTCTTGCTGGACCAAATGCGAGGATGATACCTTATATGGTCACCGAAGCGATGGATGGAAGTATTTAATCGCTTCGGTGGCAGTATTTAATCGCGATCTGGATTCCGTGGAGGCAAGTCGGGCCTCCACGTTAAATAAACACATTAGTCAGGATTTAGTCGTTATAGTGTACGGTCGCGCTATTGAAAGGGAAAGAGTAAAGAGTATCGGGTTGCGTCTCAGTAAAGTACATTTATATTCAACCTTCTGTGTGCATCATATTAATTTGTAAATATCCAAAGTGTTGCCGAACAGCGAACTAATTTTATATGTTATCTGTAAACGAAGCTTACATTTCATTTAGTGAAAAGTTGGATTGTGATTTATTTTACGACCGAATAAAGCTAAGAAGAAAGCGAATTGTTTGTTTATTTATTTTCAGAGATCAACCTCAAATTTATGTTCGGCGTGTTGACCAGCGACTATTATCTCAGGAAGCCAGTGAACCGATGTCCGCGTGGCACATAACTAGGTGTCGGGTAGTGGAAAGAAGACCGAATTACCACATTTCTACCGTAAGGAATTCACACTACTGGATACCTACCACTATTTGGCTCGATCTCACTAGATAAATATATTTTTTTTGTTTTAATGACCTCGTTTCCAAGTAGCGTGTTTATTCATGGGTGGCATAACTCGTCCCTCACAGGACACATTTTCTAGCACAGTATTTAATTGAGGCAATTCCACCCTGGAATATTCCTTCCAGATGTCTGACTGGGCTCTGTGGGGGTTTAGTGGTGCGAATGCCGACGTACGACATGGCGTTCACTCTCACCCACCGACAGATATCCGGGGAACGGCGAATAGTTGCGGGGAATAGCAAGCCGGGGAATAGTCACCACTAGGTCAGTTTAGATCGTTTGCAATTATTTCGAAGGTCCGATTCATTGGGTCATACATTGAAGTTACTCACTGACGGCCATCCACTAGAAGATCGCACTTCGGGCACATTGCTAGCACCTGAAAACCTGATGCGAAACCGTTATCCACAAGGAGGAAACACCACAAATGAAACACCCGTGCTTCGTTGAACTCAATCTTTTAAGCCTTCAATTTCTCATGTATTTGGTTAACAATATTAATTCTTTACACACATATTCTTGTACACATATACAAATGTCCTAGATACATCCAACAACTATCCAAAATATTGTTTGTGTGATATTTGCACAACGTAAATTAAATATATCCAGTTAACAATATTAGTTCTCTACACACATATTCTTGTACATATATACAAATGTCCTAGATACACGCAATAACTATCCGAACATTAGGTGGCCAAAATGCACGTCACGTACTGATAACGGACTCCCGAAATACATCACGTCAGCACCGAATGGACCGAATGGAAATATCCGAAGCTGTACAAAATGCCTGTAGGCGGGGGTGTGGCACTGGTGGCGGTAGGATCGCGACTCCGTGTGTGCCCCCGGTGGCGGTTGAGTCATAGCTAAATAATCTCACTGCCACTTACTTGGAACTTGAATTGCTATACTTGCATAGGGAATTCAGTTCCAGCGAATGCTCGCCGTACAAGCTGAGTTGGATTCGTTGGTTGTGTATACCGGGAAGTTGATTTCTGCGGCATAACCAAGTATGATCAAGGGTCTTGATCGTTGTGATCGTTTCGTGGAAAATTAGCTCTCGCTTGGTTGCAAGCGAGAAGTATAGTTTAAGGAGGAAATGAACCGAAGTGGTTTTTGGGGAAAATGCATACGGGTTGATTGTAGGGAATTGATGTGGTTTTACATCTTTTAGTTAGAATAGGAACCGAAATGGTTTTCGGGGGAAATTGGGTGCAAGCGAGGGATATAATTCAGATAGAGAATTAACCGAAGCAATTTCGGGGAAATGTATGCAGCTCGGTGTAGTTGGACGTGATGATTAATGTTCCGTTGTAGGTTTGAATATGCGTTTTATTACAGCAAATGAATTTCCGGGGAAATTAAGATTGCTTGGTCGCAAGGAAGGAATATGACTTAAGTAAAGAATTGACCGAAGCAATTTTGGGAAAATGTATTCGGGGATGATTTAGAATGTATTCTATTGAGGGTTTTGGAGGTGACGCGCTGTTAGCGGTGAAGCGCTGTTAGCGGTCAAGATTGGACATGGCATTGTGGGTTGGTTCTATTACTTTTTTTTAATGCTAAAAGTACACCTCGCACAAGTAGGTCCGCCGTTGAAAATGTCGATTAGATCATAGAAATGGTCGATGTAGATTGGCACGTTTTAGTAATCGTAGCATCATCTAGGAGCTCAATATCACAAAACAGTTTTAAATCATCCTTACAAAGCATTCGCGTCTCCTAGACGTCGCGTAATAGAACACATTTGCGCAAAATTTTGGCAAAGAATATTAGCTTGATCAACATCAGTGCAGTAAACCTTGGCACCGTTTTCAAGGCAAGGATTTGAGTATTTTTATTTATCATAACTTTCATTGTATTCCAGAATGGTTTAGATGCTTTTTCCAATGAGATAAGTTTGATGTTCTACTATATGTCGTTATTATATAAAGACTTGGTTGTTAATTGTGCAATGGCGCCAAATTGTTCTAGTCTAGTTTTACAGAAACCCAATTTCATAATCACTTCGATGACAACAGTGTTTAATTCCTCTATGGAAAATGGGCGCAAAAATGGAAAAATACCATGATGTTGTTTAAAAGGTGAGATAAAAACAGATGTTTATAAAAGGTAAGATAAAAACAAAGTTAATCGTATTCACTGTGTTGAAAAATGGCAAGTTAATGGCGGTCAATGCCTCAAAGTTGATACGCAGTCCCACGTGGCATCTCTTGATATACTAAAGTCGATAAATTGAATAATATCGATAGCCATAGCACGTGTAGTTTTTAAAAGTGTAGTCTCATTACTTTTTGTCCATAGTATTTTGTCTTGTGCAGGTATTCTAAATTGTCTGCCATAAAAAATTACGAACACCGAACACAACTCACTATGAAAGGATGTGGCCAGTCGAAGAAAAAGGTAGATATTGACAATCATCATCATCATCGGCACTACAACCGGTATCCGGTCTTGGCCTTATTTAGCAAGTCTCTGCACCGGTGCCCGGTCCATATAGGCACTTGTTAAATTGTCTATAATAATTTGTTTTTCCGTTTAAATCAGTTGTTCTGAGAGTCAATTCATGTTCAAGAAGCTGTGTCCTGTTTCAAGGAAGATAGTTCTTGATGGGAACCCTTTTTATTGCTCTACCGTACGCCACCCATTGACGTTTTAAATGGACAATGGCTAGTGTTATCGTATATAACGCATATTTTGCATGCGGATCCAACATCCGTTTTTGAGAGAATGCACTCTATTTACTAAAAACTAACAATGTGCCCATAAAAAGGAGCGATGAAAATTAGTTTTAAATGTTGTTCTGCAGTAACTTCATTTGTTGTTGTTGTTTTTATTATACTTCTCCCAGGAGCGGCGAACCTATAGCGCTCCGAGATGCCACTAAGCAACTGTTGCAGTTATAATTTAGCCTTTCATATAAATAGGTCTCGTCGAACTTCGCAAGACTTACAAAAATATCAACAGATCACAGTGCTCTCAAGTGAGCAAAATATGAATAAATTAGTACCTTTATCTAAGACGTTAGGAAACACTTAGCTATGTGCTATACAATGCTGAGGGGATCATAACTTCCATAAGCGAGCGTAAAAGGCAAGTTCTTCTTTACTTTACCAACTTTAAAATACTGCATTCGTATAGAAGACGCGCTTATTTTTATATCAAAAGAGTGCTCGAAACACGTTCACGGACAATGTGGAACCTCTAAGAAGTTGTTGATGTTTACTGCTCAATAGAATTAAGACGAATATCTTTAAAATACCGATGCTACTTTTTCGGCGACTCGACCTAGTCAACTTGCAGTTGATTGTCCGTATCCCGAATAGAATAATATACAACTATTTACTTGTATACAGTTATGCTATGAAATGAGAGGAATATCGGGCCAAAATAAAGTCAGAGCACTACACCCACCTTTTTGACACATAACAACTTTTTGAATATCAAAACAGTGGTAAGGACAACCTCTCCTCACCAACTACAATGAACATCATTACCATTTGAAATCATATCTACTTCATTAAAGTTGAATCTAACGACTCTCCGGTTCACTTGAATGCGTTGGAATCCCACGACGGATAAATTCATACCACAACAATCCGAAGGCAACACCACATTCCCGGAACAGACTTGCGAATGAGGTTTATTCGAGTGGATCTCCCTGAATATCCCACTCAAAACTTAACGAAACTCAATGGGTCGAGAATCACCCTCTTCCGAAGAGCCTGGCTGCGGCGTGCGTGTGTGCGAACGTACAATGTGGCCCCGCCCATCGGAACTTATGTATTATATGGCTTTCCCCTCCTTAATCAGAGCAAACCGGTTCAGATGGATACCACAGACTGAGTGCCGTTGTGACTCCCCCACATTCGGGTCGTAATCGTTCTCCAAATAACTCCTCCCCGTACCAGAATAGATGGCAGTGGTGTCGTTTTCGTTATCAGTTTATTGTCAACGTTTTTCCATTTTTATTCGACTCTTCTTATCGAGACTTTTTATTTTACTGTTATCAGTAAATTATTTAAATGGGATTTTTTTTCTCTCGATACTTCTGTTTTTCAACAGCTAAATGACATGGAAAAATTTCCCAAGGAAATTGAGTTTTGGATTCCTTTGTCCTTTTGTCCTTTGTTTATTATGCGCTGACAATAAGCTGAATACTTCAGGTCAAAGCTCGGCAATGACGATGGGATACGATCCGGATGCGACTGATTGAAACTCTTTTGATAGATTCCATATGTCTTTCACTGATAGCAATTGTCCTTCAGGATATGCTGAACATTGCTTCGGCACTTTGGATCGTTGTGATATTAGTAAACTATGGAAGGGTTGTATTCCGCCCCAGGATATTGAGACTGATGTAAGCAATTTCAGTAATGTTCTTCAACTTAGATTGTATCTGGTGATTGGTTGCTATACAGCGAGGCAATTTAGGAGCTGTCATATCTCTCGACGAAGTAGAAGGGGCATTCTACTAAAAAAAATGTCAAGCAAGCCGTATTTTGACATTTTATTTTGTTGTGGTAGAGGATCTGATGTCGACTTTTTATTGACGAAATCTATAGATTGTAAAATGCATCGATAGCACTGGTTGGCAATCAAAATGTACATACGATGCCACTACAGTTTTCTTATGTATTTATCATTCAAAACTCAACTCGAAAATCATAATGAACAATTTCTTTGTCGATTAAACAAATTGAGAGAGATATGTTTTGGGTTTTTTTTTTTTTTTTGGAGCTTCGCATGTCATGGATTCGTTTTTCAGATATAAATGTGGCAATTTAATTTTTTAGTTTTTTTTTTTCGAAGGAAGCTTCACATGTGGGACCAAGTCTCCAGTTAAAAATGTTCGACTGGGTAGCACACTATGTCTTTATTTTTCAATCTTTTAAATCAGCGTATTTATTGAACTTTATAACCAGAATCTGGTGTCCAATTTCATATGATCTATAAATTCTTTCTTCTGGCGCAAGACTAATGACCTTGCCCGGAAAAAACAAATCATTATGGAAAATTTAACAAGCCTCAGGACTTGCTAAATAAGGCCAAGACCGGTTTCCGGTTGTAGTGCCGCTGATGATGATGATGATAAATTCTTTCTAGGTGCAGTGAGTAGTGCTCTTGGAAAGGATTACGAAAAAGCATTAGCCAAACAATATTCAACTATATTGGACTGAATGCAGTTGCCAGAAACTGAATCTAAACACACGTGCAAAATAGTGTAGCGAGCTTAGGGTTCGCTGGATTAATTATTTTTAATAAATAGGAGCCGTTAAATCGATTTTGAATTAATATCTGTAGCTTGCGCGCCCAATTTTGAGTTAATAACAACCGTTACTTTTACCGTACACTTAAGGATTTCTTGACTTATCGCTTCCGTTCTTATCGCGTCTTCGTCTGCTTACTTCTTACTTTTTACTTCTTTTTTTTTTTTTTTTTTTTTTTTTTAATGTCATTTTTTATTTCTTCCTATTATTATAATTTACTTACTCGCTAGACAAAAATGATTAAACTCTAGCTTACGTTATCTTATTTCTTAACTTACTGGTCCTTTGCGGACTCTCTAAGTTACATGCATACGCGCAAGGCATGAAAATTTGTCTTTCGACATTATGATTATTTTGTTTACATGAATTTTTATGGAACTTAATTGGATACAAAGAAAATGAAGAACAGAAAAAACTTTGTTTTTGTTATTTTTTTTTACCTTATATCTAACTTAAATACTAAACTAATTTTTTTTTTTTTTTAACCTTAACTCTATCCTAAACCTAATATCAAGACTTCGAAATGCTAAATTTATGTAAGCTTTCCGTAGTTTGTTGGGCTATATTATTATTATTATTATTATTACTTCCCTTTTTTCGCCAGTTTTATAAGGAAACAAGTTTTTAATTGCCACTCAGCCACCAAAATCTCTGGTGTTGCTTATTCGTGTCTTTTCGGTCTTTCTGTGCTACTGCCCTACTGAACTGCAGGCGCTCTTCATCTGTGTGCGCACCTTCTCGATTATAACATATTCGTTTATCTGTACCCGACCGACGCACGTGATAAATCAACTGTATAGCGGATTCATTTTGTATGAGGCCGTTCATGTCAAGACTAAGGAATGCTTCTGGTGGAATAAAGCCATTGCGACGTACCCCGTCATAATACATATTGTTTGGGTAATATGCACCAAAAATTAAATCGTTCGGGGAGCTCATTGATCTCGCAAGATGCCCTCGGATCAGCTTGATCATAAAGTTATCCACTCTGTTTATATTGGCCCCATTGTACAACGCTTCATTGGGATAGTATTTTTTGTGATCGGATTCAGGAGTCCGATGTAAGTTGAGACACGTCCTGAGGCATTGTCTCTCAAAAATCCGAATCTTTTTCCATTACGCTAGGTCCCACATTAAACCACACTGGACATCCATATATGATCATCGGTCTGATGAGAGCCATGTAGCATATAACTTTAACTCTGCTGTCAAGTTGACTACTATGAAACAGTCTTTTTGTCATAGCATACGCTTTCTTTGCCCTGGCCAGCGCAGCCTCCAATTTAACATTTGTTAAAATATAGATACATTTTTTTTTTTACATTTTTTAAACATTTTTTTATTTTCTTTCTATATTCTTAGTTTCTAAATTAAAGGCTAGACAAAAAATGCTTAAATTCTAGCTTAAATAGCTTATATAATAACTTACTGGTCCTCCGCAGACGCTCTAAGCTAAACATTACTTAATATTTGTATAATTTGCCTTTCGGCGACAGAACTTTGTGGCAGTACTGATAATTATTTGAAAGACAAAGAAAAATTTGAAAAACTTTGTCAATTTTTTTTGTTCTTTTTTTTCTTAAAATTTAACTTACTTAACTTACCTAAACTTATCTACTTTTTTTATTTTTTTTTTTTATTTTATGTAAAATCACTTAGCTTAACTTAACTTAAATCTTATACTACCCTAATTCTAGAAAAGCTAAGTCTATGTAAGCTAGTTGATGATAGTGTGATACTATACCGACTTTGGTATCCAGGTCTTTATATGCCATTCAACCACCAGAACTGTTGACGCTGTCTAATACTATCGTCCCGGTCTCTGTGGGAGATAGCCCTACTGAAGCGCAGGAGCTCTTCTTCGGTGCGCGTTACTTCCCGGTCGTAGCACAATCGCCCGTCTACAGATGATCTACTTACATGATAGATCAGCGGAATTCCGGATCTATCCTGTATAAGCCCTTTCATATCCAAGTCAAGGAACGCCTCTGGTGGAACAAAGCCGTTGCGACGCACGCTCTCATAGTACAATGTGTTTGGATAATAGGCCTCGAAAATTAGGTCATTGGACGAGCTTATTGCTCTCGCAATATGTCCTCTGATTAATTTAATCATAAAATTATCCACCCTATTTATGTCATCATCATCATCATCATCATCATCGGCACTACAACCGGGAGCCGGTCTTGGCCTTATTTAGCAAGTCCTGAGGCTTGTTAAATTTTCCATAATGATTTATTTTTTCTGGGCAAGGTCATTAGTCTTGCAAGGTCATTATGTACGCTTCATTATATAAAGTCTCATTTGAGTAATACTTTTTATAGTCCGATTCCGGTGCCCGATATAATCTGAGACAACTTCTGAGACACTTTCTTTCGAACACCCGAATCTTTTCCATCAAATTTGGACCTATGTTGAACCATACTGGGCAACCATATATGAGCATTGGCCTGATTAGCGTCAGGTAGCATATGACTTTTACCCTGCTGTCAAGTTGGCTACTGTGAAATAGCCTCCTTGTCATAGCAAAAGTTTTCCTCGCTTTGAGCAAAGCAGCCTCTACATGTCTGTTGAAATACAGATATTGGTCTAGCCAGATGCCCAGGTATTAACTAAACTCTTGGTTTCCAGTTTATCTCGATGCGGTCCCACGATAACTAGCTTTCGCCAGTTTTTCCTTGTGTCGTACGTGGCTTTATATAAGTTTCCAGTCATAGCAATAGCGCTGCACTTTGTTGAAGTCTCGCTGTATTAACCTATTTATGATCGCAACTTTCGGAACTGTTCTGTAAATTATGAGATCGTCTGCGTACGCAATAGCCTGCGGAAGTGCATCTAATAAGTCGCTAATGTAAATGTTAAAAAGAATCGGAGAGAGTACCGCGCCCTGTTGCAAGCCATTCTTGATATTATACGTTTTATTAGAGGTCACATTACCACTTTTGACCACGAACCTCCTGTCCTTTAACATATCGTAAAGTACATATAGTAAAGGCTTATGTATGCCATGTCTGACCAGTTTGTAATACAACCCTTCGATCCAGACGGTATCAAAGGCTTTCTCCAAGTCGATCAGACAGGCCCCTGTGCATTGGTTCCTACATTTATTCCATTGTATGTCGGAGACCAGTTTAGCTGCGGCATGTGCGGTTTCATGACCCGCCTTAAAGCCAAACTGGTTATTTGGAATAATGCTGTTGTCGTCTACCCATTTTACCAGAGCTTTGTTAATGGTTTTTTCAAATACTTTACTGATGCTTGGGAGTAAACTTATCGAACGCATGTTCATTGGGTTTGTACAGTCTTTGCCCTTTTTTGGGATGGGCTGAATGATAGCCGTTTTCCAACGCGCGGGATAATATGCATTATTCAACGCGTTGTTAAACAGGACCGTGTATATATCTATTGCCATTGGGGGCAGGTTCTTGAGTACGATGTTAGGTACTCCATCTATTCCCACTGACTTTTTGCATCTTTATGAGTCGAAGATACTCTGGATTCCTTCCCTTGTTATTAGAAGGCTATTAGCCACTACACCATTGGCATTAATGTCAATTGACAGATTATCGTCACTGAATTCCGTAAAACCCGGATTCTCCGATTGCCAATGTGAAATTTCATTCCGGAGGTGCAGGTGATTGAGTAGAACTCTGTCCTCCAGGTCATGATTTCGGTGAATGCTTTCATTCACCTTGTACATTTCCTGAAAGACAGCTCCCACAGCGTTCACCTTTTCCAAAGGATCTTCGATCACGAAGAGCTCACTATTGAGGATAGCGTTCTCTGCATCTATGCCAATGTTGGTTAGCAGCTGCTTATTTAGCTGAGTACGTGGGATCATCTCATAATACATATTGTTTGGGTAATATGCACCAAAAATTAAATCGTTCGGGGAGCTCATTGATCTCGCAAGATGCCCTCGGATCAGCTTGATCATAAAGTTATCCACTCTGTTTATATTGGCCCCATTGTACAACGCTTCATTGGGATAGAATTGTTTGTGATCGGATTCAGGAGTCCGATGTAAGTTGAGACACGTCCTGAGGCATTGTCTCTCAAAAATCCAAATCTTTTCCATTAAGCTAGGTCCCACATTAAACCACACTGGACATCCATATATGATCATCGGTCTGATGAGAGCCATGTAGCATATAACTTTAACTCTGCTGTCAAGTTGACTACTATGAAACAGTCTTTTTGTCATAGCATAAGCTTTCTTTGCCCTGGCCAGCGCAGCCTCCACATGTTTGTTAAAATATAGATACTGATCCAGCCAGATGCCTAAGTATTTGACTACATTTTTGGTTTCCAGTGTTTGTTGGTGTGGTCCCATAATAGCTAGCTTTCGCCAGTTTTTCCTGGTGTCCCTGGTAGCTTTAGCCAGTGGTGTTCTAAAGAGGATGGTTTCACACTTCTGGATATTGATTTTGAGTTTCCAGTTGTCGCAGTATCGCTGAACATCATTCAAATCCCCTTGTAATAATCTCTTAATGATTTAAATTTTTGGAGCTGTTCTATATATTATCAGATCGTCTGCATACGCAATAGCCTGATGAAGAGACCTTATTAGGTCGCTAGTGTAAATATTAAAAAGGATCGGAGATAACACCGCTCCCTGTTGCAGACCGTTTTTTATTTGGTAAGTAATGTTGGAGGTCACATTGCCACTTTTGACGACGAATTTCCTTTCATTCAACATGTCGTATAGTATATACAGTAGTGGTTTATGAATGCCTAGTCTCATTAGCTTGAAGTATAACCCTTCTAGCCGAACGGTGTCGAAGGCCCTCTCCAGATCAATCAAACAGGCACCTGTGCACTGTTTCCGATTTTTATGCCACTGAATGTCTGAAACCAGTTTAGCTGCGGCATGTGTGGTTTCATGACCAGCTTTAAAACCAAACTGGTTATTTGGAGTAATATTCTTGTCCTCAACCCATTTAAGTAGAGCTTTGTTTAGAACCTTGTCGAATACTTTACTGATACTCGGTAACAAACTGATCGAACGCAGATTTTTTGGGTTTGTTTTGTCTTTCCCTTTTTTTGGTAACGGTTGGATGATGGCCGTTTTCCAACGTACTGGATAGTGTGCGTTGTTCAGAGCGTTGTTAAACAAGACTGCATATATGTCAATTGCGATTAGAGGATAATGTTTGAGTACTATATTGGGTACTCCATCGATTCCAACTGAATTTTTGTTTCTTAATGATGCAAAGACGCCATGGATGTCTTCACTAGTGATCAAAAGGCTGTTGGCACTTTCGACAGTCATCTCGACGTTTGCCGTATTTTCATTATTGAATTCGATAAAACCTTGGTTTTCTGCTCGCCACTGTGAAATGCCATTTCGAAGATGACGATTCAATTTTCAATTCAATTTTTATTTAGTAGATAATTACATTTATGGTATATTTTACAACTAGTACTTAAGAGATTTAGGATAGCAATTCCTTTACAACTATAATCTTAAATCTATATAACGACAATAGCACAATTTTAATGAATAACAAATAATAAATTAAGGGAAAACTACAATAAAAAACCCTTATTTGAACCTTAAGACTAATATTGCACGAGCTTCCGGTTATTTTATGTAGTAATGACCTCGATATAATTTTCATAGACAGAGTACATATGTAGTGACTTAGGATAACGCAAGACGGGAAACGAGAACATTGTCAGAAAAAGAACAATTGACGAAGAAGTTTCGATTGATTTTGTCAATAAGGAACTCTACCGGTTTAACGTTGGCGTTTTCATGTAGTTCATGTGTCGAATAATGCCATGGCAAATTCAGCAACATTTTCAATATTTTATTTTGACACCTTTGCAATTTTATTTTGTGTGTGCGAGCACAATTACACCATACAGGGGCCCCGTACAGGAGTATAGCTTGAAAAATGGTTTTAAATATTATAATTTTATTTTCGATGCTAAGCTTTGACTTTCTACACACTAATGGATACATAACTCTTACGACTTTGTTTATTTTGTCAATTGTGGTAGTGATGTGTTTTTGAAAGATGAGTTTTTTATCTAGAATAATACCTAGATATCTACACTCTTCGGACCAATCAATATCAACTGCACACATACTGAGTTTAGTGCCATTTGGTAGGTAACAGTGTTTCCTACATCTCGAAAACCACACAGCTTGTGTTTTATTACCATTTATTTTTATTTTCCATTTCCTGTAATATACTGCTAGCTTGTCAAGGGCTGCTTGCAAAGAGTTGTAGACATTAGTGAATAAGGCACCCGAAGAGAAAATGGCCGTATCATCGGCAAAGAAGATGACGATAATTCAGTAAAACTCTATCTTCCAAGCCATGGTTGCGGCGAATTACTTCATTTGTCTTGTACAGTTCTTGAAAGACGGCCCCTACAACATTCACTTTTTCCAAGGGATCTTCAAACACAAAAACTTCGTCATTTAGGATGGCGTTGTTTGTGTCTATGCCTATATTTGTCAGCATTCGTTGGTTTTCATCAGTTCGTGGTATTTGGAGACACTGAATCTCGTTTTCATTACTCCGTCTAAATATTTTATTAATTTGCCGAAACATACTAGGGTTGTTGGATTTTACCGCCCGAACTTTGTTGTTCCAATACAAATTTGCTGATAGCCTATAGTTGGCTTTTATCAGCTGTTGGAGATTTTTTAATCTGGACTTCAGTGATATTATCTCCTGGTTATGCCTATCAATAAATCGTCTGTACCGTAGTTTTAGTTGCGACAGAAGTCTACTTTTTTTCCTGTGGAGTGCGTTGATTGTGGCGTTTCGGTACATGTTCATGTTGTCCGTAGGTGTGGTTTTTGGTATTGTTTTGTCCATAGTTTGTTTTATGGTTTCGTCCATTTTTTGTATGTATTTGTCGATGTCATCGTTGGGTATGTTTCTGTTGGTAGGAGGGTTAATATCTTTTAAGCGAATTTCTTTTGTTAAGATTCTCGTGAAACGCGTCCATCGCATACCCCCATAGTTAGAGGGTTGCGGTATCATACATTCACCGAGTTCCACAACTTCGCTTGGTGTTTTTATCACGATTGATAATGCACAATGGTCGCTGTCATACTCAATTGTGCGTAGGCACTTTTTACTTCTTCTTCTTGATCTGTGTGCGACGTATTTATACCGTTTCCTCATTCTGATTCGGCGTTTCGTTTCCACCCGTTCCATAGCCTTGAATGTTCTACTGTTCATAGTCTCCAGTTTTCCAGTACTTTCTAGAATATACTAGTAGTTTGTTTCGGACTGTCTCGAATATTCGACTACTGATTGTCATATGCGTCACACTACCCTCCGCCTAGATTAGTTCGTCCCGAACTAAGTTCACTGGTCTCCTGGGTTAACAAAAGTCGCCAGTCGGTCACGATGTACCACTTTCATCTTGGCGTTCAGTCTTCGCTGAATCCTATAGACAAAGTCGTTAATTCTTGTGAGAACCTTATACGGTCCTTCCCAATGTTGCTGCAACTTCGGGGATCTTCCTCTTTGCCGATGAGAGTTATAAAGCCATACGTTATCGCCTGCATTAAATCCGGATGCGTTGGCTCGAACGTCGTACCTTGTTTTCATCCTGTCACCTGATACCTTGATTTGCTTTCGAACCAAATAATGAATCTCATCGAGGCGATTTCTCCATTCGGCTACGTAGTCTTCAGTCTTATCTATGGCGTCTGGAGGTATCCCGAATCGCAGATCGGCTGGTAATCGTATCTCTCGTCTAAATATAATTCTTGCTGGAGAATGGCCTGTCGTATCGTGATTAGCCGATCTATAGCTCATGAGAAAGGTTTGTACATATTTGTCCCAATCTCGTTGGTTATCACTAACGACCTTCGATAAATGCTCTTTTATTGTTCGATTGAACCTTTCGACCATTCCGTCTGACTGCGGATGTAAGGGATGACCACACCCGTTTTCCGTACGCCCAGTGCCGCACAGATGCCTTGAAATATCTGTGATTCGAAGTTTCGGCCCTGATCGGAATGAAGCTCACAGGGGACTCCATATCTGCTCATCCAATTATTGATAAGCTGCTCAATGATGGTTGTTGGTTCTTGGTTTGGAATTGGAAGGACTTCCACCCATTTGCTGTAGTAATCCATGATAACCAACATGTATTTGTTGTTGTCGTTTGTTTTTGGGAATGGTCCTGAGATATCAATCGCAATTCGCTCGAAAAGGACACCCACGTTGTACTGCTTCATAGCACTCCTTGGTTTTGCTGTTGGTCCCTTGGTCGCAGTGCATGTTGTGCACTTCCTACACCAAGAGTCGACGCCATCTGTCATGTGAAGCCAGTAGAAGCGAGATCGTAATTTTGAAAGTGTCTTATTAACTCCCAGATGTCCACCGGAGGCCCCGCCGTGCATTTCTGTTAGTACATCCTTCACTTTTGATGGTGGGACTAGAATCTGCATTCGATGGGATTTTCCGTTCGTGGCTTCCCATTTACGCCTTAGAATTCCATCTTCCACCAGAAAAGAATTCCATTGTGCCCCATATGCCTTAAATGTTCCACTCTTGTCGGAAATATTGTTCCAAGTTGGCCGCTCGTTCTTTTCTTTGTGTTCCAGGATTAGCGACATATCTTCATGCTGAAGATATGTCGCTAATCAGGCAGGCCTTCGAATCTAGAGAAAGGTCATCTTGCGATAACCAGAATCACCCACATCCAAATAACAGAAAACAGGGGGGGGGGGGGGGGGGTATCCGAGGGTAGTGTGTACAGTATTAGTTTAGGTGTTCTCTAACTACTTGGGTGGGGGGATGGTGGGAAAGAAATCATACAAGACCGGTAGGTCTTAAGTGCGGTAGTAAACGCAAAGCACGCCTTTAGCGTCTGATGATCTGCGCTTTGGTCGGTGTGTGTATGTTTGTGCCGTCTTGTACTGTGCGTCCGTACTATGGGATGGATCCAGGAATCCTCTATTATAGAGGGGGATGTTGTTGGGTAGGGTGATTTCTTCAGTTTTGTTCTGAAGAAGAAATTGTGGTGATCTGATCCGAAGAGATCGGTAGAGAGAAGGGTCAAGAACGCAAGAGTCCCGTACAAGTAGGTTCTCGCTGTTCTGAATGCTCTCGAGGTACTTGTATGCTGATCACGAATCTGAAATGCGCGGCCCTTTTATACTCTGTGGCGGCAGAGATTTGTTAAAAGATTTATATCAAAATTCCAAGAAGCATAAGGAAGTGGATGGGAATTTGGTTGAACAAATTCCCAGAAGGAAATTATGAAATGCATTTGGATTTGGGCATTTCATAATGTTAGCGTTAACGGGAATTGAAACAATGTGCGACAAATGGTCTTTTCGTTAAATTTGTCGTGCATGTGATTCACTTGGGGAACATGATTGGAATTATGGATAAATGGTAGGGTAATTGGGAATTGAGACAATGTGCGACAAATTAATTTTGGTTTAATTTGTCGCTCGTATGATTCACTATGGGAACAAGATTGTGATTATACGTAATAATGGGGATTGGATAAGAGTAGTGATTTAGGATCACTACACAGTTATACTTAACTACGAATTTCTAAACTGTCACTGTCAACCTGTTCTCTACGTTGGCCGACGCAGAGTACCGATGCATAAGCAACAAGAAAAGTTCTAATACATGTACCCCTAGCGACGGATAGGATTACTATAGCCTGAAAAGTAACGCCCATTTTTAAAACACAACGAACTTCCTTGATTGCCTGATATAATATCTTAGTATTATACCTGAAATTACGATTTAAATAGAAATACGTCGCAATTGTTTCACAATCCTGAACAGACCACTCCAGAAGAACGGTATGGTAAGTTCTCGCGGAGGTAAACGACTTGACGTTGTAAAAGACCCAACCTTTCAGAGTTCATGGTCAAGAGCTTGTGTAAGGGTTGCTGCAGTTTGTTTCCAAAAAAAAAATGCACCAATGAGGGATATTTCACTATTATATATACTATTAACGTCAACGACACTGTTAGTGTCATATACACCGCACCTTAGCCTCTTTAGCAGATATTATCACGGCGATGGTTCTTGGGGATCTGTGATACATTCCAAGGAATTCGGTTTATTTGCGTCACACAAAGAAATCAAACAGATTCTATCTGATTGCAATTTATATCACAACTAATAATTTGTATTTCAAAACACGTTTTTCAATAGAATAGAAATTCTCTGGAAGTCTCTTCAGCACTTGTGTTTTCATAGCTCAAAAATTAGTTATAGAAACAAAAACAAAACACCGTCATTTACCTATTCACTTCTCCCGGTGTTATCTCAGCACTATAGGTTTTGGGAAAAGGAAATCCACAACTTTTTGCTAGATAGTAGTGAAAAATATCTCGTAAATTATTGATAAAAAATACTTGTGTTCATTGGGGGGATGGGTGCGAACATACAGGTCAAAGTCTCTGATTGCTTTCAACCCGACGAAGGCCAGGACGATCCGTGCCCCTGTTCAATCCAAGTCGACATACAGTCTCCACGTGACACCCCTAGATAGCTACTTTGGCACCCGCCAAGTAGTGAACCAAGCCATGCGGCGACATCCTGAAAGAGGTTGGTGCAAGGCTAATAACCTTGCCCGGAAAAACGAAACATTGTGGAAAGTATAACAAGCTTCAGACTTGTTAAATAAGGCCAAGATCGGATCCCGGTTGTAGTGCCGATGATAATGACGATGATGACTTATGTTTAGTAGAAAAGTAACATTCCGTACAAACAATAATTCCTTGACAGTCTTTTGTTTACTCGTTTCAATTGTCAGTTACAAGGTGTAAAATTTAGCAGTTAACAAAGAGGAAACTTGGTATATTAATCCCTTATACAACTCTTATAAATCTATTATCATCATCATCATCATCATCGGCACTACAACCGGGGACCGGTCTTGGCCTTATTTAGCAAGTCCTAAGGGTTGTTAAATTTTCCATAATGATTTATTTTTTCTGGGCAAGGTCATTAGTCTTGCGCCAGAGATAAATCTGTTATACGTGTTACATATTAAGCTTTCTATCTTTCTATCTTAAATCTATTTATTGGTCGGTAGGATTCCGAATCTCGACTACGCCACCATTCCCTGTTCTGGCCATTTTCCCTTCACACTGACCATTTCCCCCCCATATTCGTCGTGGTCTATCCATCGGTTTCTTTCCTGTCGGTCTTCCGTTAAGAATTCTGTGGGAGGTTCTATCCTTGTTCATTCTCGCTACAAACCCCGTCCTTTTTGAATTGCTTAATTTATTCTTAGTAACCTCTAGAATCAATTACAAGTACCTTGGTAAGTTATTGACTCTGATAAGACTCTGATAAGTTATTCATGAAGTGCAGTTTTCTTTGGAAATCGTGACAGTATTTTCCTTCCTCTTCCGCCCGTATTGTGAATTGAGGTTTAAGGATCTCAACCAATCCATTTTATGAGAGCATATTATTTAAAAAAAAAAACACAGGATAGCGTTTATGTCCCAATCGCCATAATTGCACAGGTGTGATTCGAACCTTCTCCCCTCCGAGCGTGCTTCAAGTGCACAACCTTCATATGTACATCACAATTATCTTATGAAAGTAATTTTAATGAACCGTACTCCATATAAGTATGTATAATATATGTACCTCCAAATTAATTGCTTACAAATATGTAGGGCACAACTATCCGCGGTATCTTGTGAACTTTGCTGATGTCAACAAACTATATCATTTCATAGAATCCTCTATCCACCTTTCAAGATATCTTTTTTGATCTTTCATTGTAACCAAACCAGGGGCGCCATGGCGTAGTGATCGCGCCGTTGTAAATATTATCACCACCCGTTTCCAAGTTGTAATCAGATACCAGAAATCAGAAACCATCGACTCTCAACCCCCTTCGTCCAGGAATCATTTGCCTACACAATTAGCCATCGAAATTGTCAAGAGACGTCTCTAGCATCCCACGGCCATGGCAACTCCCCCGGAATTAATTAAGCGAAATGAAAACCGAGACAAATAATAATAACAATAACAGCAGCCACAAGAACGACATTACGAGAGACGAACAATATTAAATGTCCACATGATGATCCGAGATATCAATCTGAACCGCGGCTGCTGCAAAAGTGTGCCCTGGTCGCTGCTTATCTAGCCTATCTTGCAACTGAACCGCAGATCTACAGAGAGGCCTACACCAGCATTAAACAATAACAAATATACAACAGAACGCGTTTAGATACAATCTTGCAAAACCACAGATGAACATCGTCATCTGCTGGGCTACCGGCATCCGCGTTCGTGGAATAATACAACCCGTCAAACAAAAGGATCCTTATCTCACTCCGATCACCGACAAAACGATAAAAACCAAGATCAACATTTGTCTCGGGTGTTTCCTTTACTTCGGTTTCGTCCTTGCCCTCCTACTATTCCTTGCACACAATTGATCCAGGCCAATCTTAGCCTAAAAATGAAGGGAACAGAAACAAAACACACACCACAAACAAAAAAAACAACACCACCAGCAAGGACCAGGAAAAGAAGAAGCTGGAGACATCGTACCGCAATAATCATAAAGTGAATCAAAGCGGCTGAGATGAGAACAGGGAACCTCAGGAGCCGCTGGCGGACTGTTAACATTTGACATTTGATACTCTCCCGTTGTAAAGCATGCGGCACCGCACCAACCCATTCCCAATCCAACGAAAGCAGCGCGCCCTAATAAATGCGATTATGATTGCGTTATTAATACCGGGCTCCTGACATCATCATCATTGACATTCGACTCGGATGGTTATTGTCGGTCTTACCGTCTCGACTTCAGTGATTGCAATCGAAACCAGTGCAACGCGCAGAGCAGAGCGTCCGCCGAGGTCCTCGAAGGATTCTGCACCACAAAAGGGGTGACACAACCACCACTTCACCCTTCACCTTTCAATGTACACAGTTCAACATTCAATCTTGCGTTGTTGCGATTCATCAATTGCCGGGAGTAATCAACAAATTAGTTTGGCTCCGGCGAGAGTGAGAAAGGCTTATTACTTGGTACTTCCGCAGCATCATCCTTGTTGCAGCTACAGTGAGGCGAGGATATACACAAATTCCGATTTGTTTGATGCTGTAAGGTGACTCATAGTGCCGATGGAAAGCGCCAATTCGGTGGGCATGAAAGTGGTGGACGTAATGTACAGATTGCTTGTCAAAGGAAGGTATCCTGAAAAACTCCACAAGTAAACGCAACTTGCCTGGAGCTGCCGACAGTTTGGCATGGGGGCTAGGTGGCCCATCATCGTATGAATCCGTAGAGACTAAATTTGACAGTAGAGGGCGTACGAAAGATGAGATTATACACAAGACAAAATATGGGAAAATTAGGAAGAAAACATGGAAGATGGGTAAATGCAGAAGAACAGGGAGGACATAATGATAAAGAGAACAAGAGAAGATGAAAAACTAAGGGCGACATTCAGCCAAGGAAAATCAGGAAGACGAAAAAGACAACGGAAATGGAGAAGGCATGGGCAGGAAGGCAAGAAACGGAAGAAGTATGGAAGGGACAAAAAAGATAAGGACGGCTTGAAGATAAGAAGGACTGGCACGGAAGACAGAGCAATCGATCCAATTAAGCGATGTGTAAAACATGTGGAAAACGCGAAAAGAAAAGCATTAGACATGGAAGAACATTAAAAAAAGCAATAAAAAAAAGAACGGCTATGAGGCTAATGCAAATGATGAGGGCGCAGAGAAAGAAGATGAGGCAGACACGGAAGACCAACATTAGGGCTAAAGGAAGAAGAGATGAAAAAGAGGTGCATATATAGCGACAGGAAGGTGGGATACTAGCGATGGAATAAAATAAGTTAATGAAGATACAAAGTAAATAAAATACCGTGGATGACAAGGATGGTAAGGAGAAGTGCTTAGAAAAATATTGACGACGCTGAACGTAGTGAAAGTTCAGGAAACACTGAAAATTAGAAATTCGTGAAAATTTCAAACAATGAAACTGTGGAAAGGACTAATATACTGAGAACAATGGATTGAAAACATCGAAATTGCCAAAAGAACCGGAAAAACCAGGAAACTAAAGATACTAGGAATTTTGTTGAATGTTTCAGAAGACAACAGCAACAAAATACTAAAATGTCTGCTAGAACTGAATGACGAAAGATACTGAAAACATAGAAAAACATTGACAAAGCTAAAAGGCCTAAAGAAATTGGACACATGATAAACGTTGAGGAGACTAGAAACATTGAACGTAAGTAAAGATTCTCAGAAGATTAGTTAGATGAAAAGTACTAAATAATTTGAAGACTAGAGTGAGGGTGTGGGGGTTCTCTATACCACATGGAGAACCAACCCACAATTTCATACCTTATTTCGACCGCTTTCAGCGCGTCATTTCTACCCTTATTCCCCTTACAAGCTATTCCACCTGTAAAACATATTTCAATAACGGACGCGTAGCTGAATTCATTATTCTATCCAAGTAATGCATAATTGAATTAAGCTACATTTTTGCCCTACGGCAACTCCATTTCCTAACCCATGAGATTTCCACCGAAAATCTCATCATATCGGTTAGCAACGGCATAGTCTGACGACGCAGTTGCATAATCATGCAACCGTTTGGGAAATTATCAAAGCATTTAATTTAGTTCCCATGATCAGATTTCCCTAGCCAATTCGGCGTCCTATCCACTTTCCCCAGACATGCCATTCGCTGGGGATCAATGATCTCTTTTCTTCACCCCCACAAGGGAAAATAGTTAAGACATTGAAACTTTGGTGACAAACACTTCAATTCCATTGCTAGTATTTATGAGCAAGCATCAATTAATTAAGCATTCATGCAGGCATCCTCAACAATAAATATTAGGTGCGCAATTAAGTTCTCACTATTATTTTTATGAAAATGCAACTTTATTGTAAAAACATGGTTAAAAATAAATCATTCGAACTATTGCCCAGTATATCGCTAGATACAACTGTGGCGGTTCCCTTGAACGCCAGTAATCATCTTCCCATTAACCATTTAAAAACTTCCACCTAAAGCGGCCGAAAACCGATAAAACAAGTACTGATTACTGGCCTAGCAATTAAGCATGTACTTACCTTTGTGTCACCCACCTAAAGTGTCTCCTAAACCATATTTTCGCTAATTCAATATCACGAACCACAAGAGACATTTTCCTCACGGGCATCATGTGATAGAAAGTAATTCGTCGGGTGTATGTTGCATCATCGGATTTCCTAGTAGGAAAGTATAATATGCGACATACACCAAGCAACCAACATTGTCCGAACCATATCACCAAGATATACCCTTACGCGTCAGCCGCACACGTGCAGGAGACGTTTCTTCTTCTCCTTTTTATACATGCCCACATCGGTCGGTCATCCGACCGACAAATACATTAAGGCATACGGCTGGCCGCCCAAGGAATTCGAGTTCTCATAAATGGAAAATTACCATCGAGAATTCGACTACGTGGAGATGCCACCAAGATGTGCACGATCAGCATAAATGCTTTAGGCAGTCGCTGATCGTGTAAGCAACAAAATCTCTATGTCGAGATAATGGCACCACCTGCAACCATGCCAGCTAATGTTCCCCTTATGGAATTATTGTATCCACGGTCCGCTTGCTCATGCACAGCATGAGAGTGCGAGGTAACCGCATCTGTGTGTGTGCACATCCTTTCGGTGATCATCTTCAAAGATCATCCCTTATATGGTCACCGAGGCGATGGATGGAATTTTGGTATTCTGTCGCTTCGGTGGCAATAGTTAATCGCGTTACAGATTCCGTGGAGGCAAGTCGGGCCTCCACGTTAAATAAGTCGAGTGGAGTATCAGCTGGTGTACGTTGATTAAAAGGGTCTTCCTTCATTTAAATTAACCAAGCTAAAGCCGCAACGGATCGTTTTTGGATTCTCCCACATTTTAACTCGAACCTTGTTATTCAGATTAAATTAAGTAATTTGAACAATCGTGATTTAGTTTCTGTTGTGACTAATCATACCAAGTTTTCGGATTCTCCAATGTTTTAACTCAAACCTTGTGTATAGTATTCAGATTAAATTAACTTTAAAGATCATAAACCATAATAGTGCTAAGAAATTTTGTTACTTTAATTATAAGTTTAGTCGACAGACATCGGATCTGCTTTATGTAAGTTTTAGTTTGTGTTCTTATCAAATAATAAATGAAAAAAAGATCAACACGGAGTTTTACTTGTTTGAACGGAAAGCAGCGACTGGGTAGCGGTGAACCTGTGCCCCTGAGGCACCTTACCACTAAAGACGATATAACGAAAATACCCACACAACTTTTTCCCATCTTTCTGACAGAGCTCGAATACGGTTACGGTAAAAGTCTTTTGCGGCTATCCACGAATCAAGTCATTTTTGATGTCTCCATATGAGCAGATCTGCTGATCAGTCAGACCATGTGCCATCGAACGCAACAAGTAATAATCGGACGGCGCAATATCTGGGGAATATGGCTGGTGCGGTGGGACTTCCACTTTGAGTGTTTCTGGGTAGGTTTTAACGGGTTGGGCAGCGTGATGATGAGCGTTGTCTTGCTGTCGAATCACTTTTTCGTGCCTCTGCTCGTATTGTGGCCGTGTTTCGCACAGTGGTCAGCTCAATCGCATCAATTGAAGTCGATACCTTTCCTCAGTGATGGTTTCGTTCGGTTTCAACAGCTCATAATAAATAACCCTGGTCCTGGACCTGGTCCCACCAAATACACAGCATAACCTTCGCAGCGTGAATATTCGGCCGAGCCGACGACGTAGTAGAATGACCGGGCAGCCCACATGACTTTGTTTTCTTTGGGTTGCAGTAATGGATCCATTTTTCATCACTCGTCCCGATGCGATGAACAAAACGTTTCCTTTTTTGCTGCTGGGCAAGTTGTTCACAGGCGAAAAAAGACGCTCACCGTCCCTTGGCTTCATCATAGGGGACCCAAGTTCCTTGCTTTTGAATCATTCCCAACGCATGCAATCGTTTGGAAATGGCTTGGCGGGTAACTCCTAATGGAAGCTCTTGTTGCGTTTGGCATGGATTCTCATCGAGCAATGCCTCCAATTCAGCGTCTTTGAAGGTTTTTGGCCTTCCTTCACGCGGACGGTCGTCAACATCGAAATCACCGTCATTGAAGCGGCGGAACAGATTACAGTGCGTTGTTTCACTTAGAGCAGTATCTCCGTAAATTTTGTGGAGCTCTCGATGCGCTTCAGCCGCCGTTTTCTTCGAAGGAATGAACAAAGTTAACACTTCCCGCAAACGACGATTATTCAGCACAAAATCAGACATTTTCACACAACCAAAAGTATATGACGGCAAAACAAATTCACTGCTGTGTCAAAGCGGTTTGTTTACCATATGTCTCAGCTTGGTTCATGATGTTTTGGATATGTCGAAATCGACCAACACTTATTGCTGGAGCCATCTATAAACAAACAGCGGTAACTTAGTTGCGCATCTAAAATCTTCATATGTCACATTTCACCACAAATTGCTAACCCATATCGTATATAATGTATAATAAATATTCGGTCATACCTAGATTTGATAACTTATATAGAAATCCTTCTAACTATACGCTGTCGAAGGCCTGTAACTGTTGTTTTGGGAATTGTTTTGTCCATCGTTCGTTTTACGGTTTCGTCCATTTGTTGGATGTATTTGTCGTTTTCGTCATTTGTCAGGTTTCTGTTTACTGGCAGACTAAAGTCATTCGAACGAAGTTCTCTTGTTAATGATCTGGTGAACCGCGGCCATCGCATTGCCCTGTAGTTGTAGGGTTGCGGGATCACGAATTCCTCCAGATCTGCGAGATCGTTCGGAAGCTCCATTACTGCCGTGAATGCACAGTGGTCACTGTCGTATTCAATTGTCCGTAAACAGTTTCTGTTTCGTCTGTTGGTGTCTCAGTCGTGAGTGAATTAGCAAGATACCTAAGAACGATCTACCTCTAGGGAACGATGGATATTCGGTAGCTAGCAGGTCAGTTCTATATTCAATATGATAGTGATCTTACCAGCCAGCCAACTGATTTCCTCTGGCATTAGATATATAATTTCCCCAATTTCTATGCTTGGCGTTCATATCTCCACTTAGGATAAAATAGTTTTTGTCCAGCTGCAATTGTGAGCATCGAAAGAGTGTCTCGAGCTCCGCTATAAAGAGGTTATGTTGGTGTTCCTCAGGTGCATAGACCGCAATCGCATACAAACCCCTTCCTTGCTGAAGGGGTATGCGTACGATACAGGCTTCCAGCACCCGGAACCTGCGCACTTCTCCACTATATATTACTTTATGATTGATCCCTTTTCTAATAAAGATTGCGACCCCCCCCCCCCCCTCCCACCCGCCCCCTAAGTGGAGTTAGGTCGATCTCTTCGTATAATATCGTAGTTTTTATGCCATATCTTGCGTCTCTGGTTTAACTTTGTTTCCCCCGCCAGAAGTACATCTGGTTGTTCATCTTGCAACAGGTTGAAAGTATTGGCTCTTCTCTCAGTTCTTATTAGTGAATTTACATTCACGACAAGAGCTTTTATTGATATTGTGGTTAGAGGGTTTATATTGACTTTTTATTTACCATAGACTGGGCAAGTACGAGTAGATCTCGTTTATTTGATTTTGCAGCTGTGTCATCTGTCTCTGCAGATTGAGCAGGACCGTGAACACGTCTGCTTGCGATGTTGTTTCAGTCTGTGTGGAAGTTTTTGTGGCTACCTGTGATGTAGCCTAATTTGGTGTTCTCCCACCCGACGCAACTTGTGCGTACGACCGCTGCGATATTACGGGTGTTGCAGTTCCGCAACATTATACATTATACCAGTCGGAAAAAACATACCACGCGGAGCGCCACATATTGCCGAATAGACAAAGCAAAATGGTCTATTCATGTGACGTTTCCATGGTACTGTTTTTACGCGGTGCTGTTTTTACTGTTTTTGTAGACAGTATGGTTTTTAACGTTAAAGTTAAGTTGGTTTTTGGTATACGGTGCCTTCAGCACCTGTTTTTTTATGTCTCAACAGTTTTCTGTGAAATAAAGTTTAAATTAATGTACTAAAAAATGTTTATGTGATTGCTATCGCTGGGCATATGGCCAAAATATTTGCTGTGTCCATAGGGATACATTTTGAAAGATCTACTGGGCAACAACGCCATTATTTGCTGTTCTGCGCGACACAGAAATTAACCCTTTGCTGTTTCCCAGTTGGCGAACCAACTGCAACATCGGAGTTGCGGTTCCCAGCTGTCGAAACATTATGGTCTGGTCCTTCGAGCCGGATGGCTCGAAGTGTGCAGTATTCCGGATTCTGACATCCATCAACAAATTGGATTACGTCCGCCAACATCCTCAACGAGGAACAAAATATCGCCGAAAACAAAGGTAGGTGGCAATTAATTTATAATATAATTTGACATATAATTTAATTTAAGAGATCCAAGTGATCTTAAATAAAAGTGTTGTGTGGTGTGTGCATAAAGGTGTTAAGTTAGATTTATTCGAAGTGCCAATCAATGTATGTCGAACGCAAGTATCAAGAAGTGGTACTAGAATACAACCGGGCCATCAGTTTCGATCCGAAAACCCAACATTCTTCTGTAATCGAGCTGCAGCATATATCCGTGTAACAGAAAACGATAGTGCGATTAAAGACTGCAACTCTGCGTTGTTCGACAATCCAGATTACAGCAAGCATATGGCCAAATGGGAGATGTATATCTCAATACAGGAAAGTACGATGAAGCCATAGACGCTTATACGAAGCTATTCAATTAGAACTTGACAACAACGATTAAAAATGAACCTGAACAAACGGAAGGAATTGATACGTGCCACAATAGCTGTTGTTCCTGAACAACGAAAGTTCGCCGAAGAACAAATATTCCAGAGTCACAGAATTCTAGGAATTTCTCCAACTATTTTACAGGCTATGAAGAACAATGTTAAACTACCAGTTAGACAAGTTGGCGCTATCTTCCTCAAGAATTCCATTTCGTTTTACTGGTTCGATAAGGAGACAAAACCTGGCGAAGCAATTATCTTCTCAACTCTTGAACATGATCGTGCACTGTTTCGGGGCAATATTGTGAATGCAATTGTGCATGCTCCCGACATAATGGTCCGCAGGTTTGAAAGACATGGACGTCCCAAAAACGTTAATGAGAAATACCTGAACTTACAGAATGGTACTTTCTGACGTTTACGTCGGGTGTTTTGTATGTTTCAATCAAGGATTTCGACCAAACTCGTAACCGCGTTCCTGCGTCACCGCAAGTCCTAACACATATTCTAGTGTACCTGAGAAATGCGGTGATTCATGTATTCCTGGAAGTAATTAAACATCACATGGTTGCAATGATTTAAGATGTTATATTTCAAATAATGTTCTTCACGGAGTCTGACAAAGACCTCTGGGAAGGCGACCCACATGAATTTATTCCATTGTTTCAATATTCAACTGTTTTTTAAAGATTTTATCTATCCAGTTCCTGCAACACAAATATTTCAACATCATGTAGAACGCAGAAAGGAATTCTACCGAAAACAATGGGAAGCATGAAGCAGATTATTACATCACCAAGCGCTGATGATAATCAAAGGGATGGAGCACTTCATAATTGGAACTCTGGCAAATATGCTTCTGAAAAACGAAGACGTATGGTCAAGTAGAATATGCTTACCACATATCTATTTCCAGAGTTTCACATCGGGCAGACATCTACGAGCCCGTACTGGTTGCGTGGTTCGTCAATCTTGTGAAGAATAACTTAACTTCTGCTTTATTTAATTAATTTGTCTTTTGTAATCAGCGGAAAATAATAAAATAAGATACATTTCCTGTTTTGTCCCATACTACAACTCCAATATAAATAAAATAACATGTTTTGCGTTTCTTACGAGTGGAACGCATATGGATTTACGATCCAAATTAGAACTACGTTCAAGGGTCATCGAAGACATAGAAGGATTCACGATCCAAAAGAGGACTACGTCCGAGTAGCCATCGATGACATAGATGGATTTACGATCCATCAAACATTACTCCAACTTTAACACATAGGTCGAACAATAACCTAAATAACAATATTAGTAACCGAAAAGCTAGTAATTCTACCAAATTACTATTATTTAGCAATTTAAATAACAATCAACTTTAACAAAGCCAAATTACAGTCCACTTTGCAAGATCCAAGGTTGTTTCATTTATTTAATTCTGCAGGTCACAGCGGGTAAATCAAAGAAATATTCGATCAATACCAGGGTTTGGATTGAGGACATCATTCGGCTCCTCTTTTAATGAAGTTGCAGGTACTTGGAAAGATCCACGCTACCACTTAAATACGCCCCGCGTACATTAAAAGAACCTCAAGAAGAGGACGATGGCCCATCGGGCAAAAAAGTCAAGAGGACAATTCAATCAAATCTAAGGGGTCAGTACCAAGACAAAATTCGTCAACGAAGACACTTCCGGTCCTATACCTACAAGTATCATCTCAAACATCGAACTTGCTGATGAATAAGTCCAAGAACATCGGGAATTGCGATTTACCATCTCATTTACATCTGTTCCTGGGGCACCGCTTGTCGAAACCTGGGCCCATCGTTTACACATCCAAGATTTGTCGCTTCTCGCCACCCAGGCACATCGCTGTTAAGTGTCTGGAGTTCTTCGCTTTCGCCGCCTGGACGAAATGCTCTGGGGGCACCCTCTTAATACCGCCCATTGCACGTAGCTGCCACGGGGCACCACTCCAACGGAGTCGGTGTTTAAGATAAACTTTCGGTTACAAGGCTAAGGGACAAGAAAACGAGGAACAAGGAAAGATGCCGGCACCCTTCGGAAAAGCATGTTATCAGAAAGCTGTCGCGGATTTGGAGTTCACCGCTTCTCGTCGCAAGGATTCATCGTTCGAGCATCCTGATTTTGCCGCTCTCGCCACTCAGGCACATCGCTGTCACGTGTCTGGGGTTCTTCACCTTTCGCCGCCTGGACGAAATGCTCTGGGGGCATCCTTTTAACACCGCCCATTGCACATAGCTGCCACGGGGGCACCACTCCAACGGAGTCGGTGTCTAAGATAGACTTTCGGTGCCAAGATTAGGGAGTAAAGAAGAAGAAGAACGATGAAAGATGCCGGCACCCTTCGGGAAATCCAACCAACGGAAGGCGAATAGTGAACACATGGTCCAGCCACCAGTCAAAGAAGAAAGTACCTGGCTTTAGGACTATTCCATCCTGTGGCTCAATTGAACATAAGCTTCTAATAATGAGCAAAGTAATCTTCTTAATAGCAACCCGGATGCGCAAGCTCTCTGGCTCAATCAAGTGCCAGTTACAAGTCCTCAAGGCCAACAAGATTATTTCTATGGTGGCCATTATAACAATTACCTAAGCCATCATCAGCAAACAATCACTCAACCAGTGGATCAAATACTCCACCTGGCAATGTGGCCAACGTCAATCTCAGCTCCCATCAAGAAATTCGCCCAACGCCGAGCATTGGTTTAGCGGCGTAGATGGGACACATCCCCAACTGCAACAGCATCAGCCACAGCAATCACCTTGGATTCAAGACGCAGATGATCATACGCAGTTGGCGGCAACTCTAATACTTCTAATATCGGCACAGGCTGGCCATATTCAGAAGATGATAGAAAACCAATATTGCACGGCCGACTTTAACGCAACTAATCGGTCTTTGGACTGAACTGACAGCTCCATCTAGTGCACCTAGATTTCAACTAAATCTAAATGGCCACATTTCCAACCAGGGACAAAACAAACTATTCAACATATTGACGATCACATCGCTCACTTATCATTCATGGATCCACGATCCAATATAGGACTACGTCCAAACTATTTAAACTTTACTTACGGATTTACGATCCGACATGGGACTACGTGCAACATATTTTATTCTACATATGGATTTACGATCCGACATGGGACTACGTCCAACACATATAATTCTACGTAGGGATTTACGATCCAACCAACATTTAACATTAAACACAGTTCACATCGTTGCCGCAGCTGATGCGGCAAATATCGCCCCTCAGGCAACCCCTCCACAACATGTCGGAGACTACAAACAACAAACAACGACGGCCTTATCAAAAGCTACAACGTTAGCAATCAATGGCCAACTGGACCTTCGGTCTCACACATACACACACACACACACACACACACACACACACACACACACACTGATAACATGAAGTATTACTGTTCCATAACCAATCATATTTCATAACGAACTCAATTAATAATCAGATATAACAATATAATTATTGCCACCCTACCGTTTTACCGTACCGGTGTATGAGCAATACGAGCATTAAGGGCTCTGAGCAAATACCAACCGCCACTTCCCACGGCGCTGACACCAGGTGGTGACGCCAACTAAGGAGGACTACTACTGGGTCCATCGTCTCGGCCCGGGAAGATGTTGCAGTTCCGCAACATTATACATTATACCAGTCGGAAAAAACATACCACGCGGAGCGCCACCTATTGCCGAATAGACAAAGCAAAATGGTCTATTCATGTGACGTTTTCCATGGTACTGTTTTTACGCGGTGCTGTTTTTACTGTTTTTGTAGACAGTATGGTTTTTAACGTTAAAGTTAAGTTGGTTTTTGGTATACGGTGCCTTCAGCACCTGTTTTTTTATGTCTCAACAGTTTTCTGTGAAATAAAGTTTAAATTAATGTACTAAAAAATGTTTATGTGATTGCTATCGCTGGGCATATGGCCAAAATATTTGCTGTGTCCATAGGGATACATTTTGAAAGATCTACTGGGCAACAACGCCATTATTTGCTGTTCTGCGCGACGCAGAAATTAACCCTTTGCTGTTTCCCAGTTGGCGAACCAACTGCAACATCGGAGTTGCGGTTCCCAGCTGGCGAAACAACGGGCATTGTTGTTGTACAAGCTGGCTCTGTGTTTTTTTTGCCGAGTCACACTTCTTGACATTATTTCTCAGAATTTAGGACATCCTCGATAATTAGCGGGATGTCCCTCATTCCGACACACTGCGCGCTTTAGAAGGGCTATAGCGTTTGAAATGATAGTGAAGAACGTGTGATTCGAACTGACGCTATGACAGATAGAATCACCAAAAATTGAACCAATGCGTAACACATCAGGCTACTGGCCGTGCTTAGAATTCGATTTTTAAACACAAGTATATTCCACAGATGTGAATTGTTATGTTATCGCTATGGTATACGGCTCTGATGCATTTTCTTATTCGATTTTCGTTCGGTGTTCTTCACTATTTGCTTGTGTATTGTGTGTGTATCTGTTAGAGACGCTACAGCGCCATGTCTTGTACCCTTTCTTTTCCCAGAGGGCATTCTTCTGCCTTATGGTCTTTTCCGCATTTTACGCAACGGTGCTGCATTTCACAGTTCGCCGCTGCCTGACCAAACCTTTGGCAGCGGACACATTGCAGGATGTCTCTGCATTTTTTTAATTTGTCCCATGTGACAATTTAATGATCCAAGACTGTAATTTTTCTAAGACCACCAATTCTACTGCTGGGTGTTAATTGAACTAAAAAGAAGGGTAGCTTGCGGTTTTCCCTTCTTGCATTGGTTGTGGTGAACGGTATTACCGCGGTAAACTCGAGATCTTCGTGATTCAGCTTTTGAAGCATTTCGAGCAGAGCCCCCGGTTCCATTCCAGGGTCGACGCCCTTTAATAGAACCGTTACGCTCTTCGTTTGTTTTGGTGTGAACGAGTACAATTCCGCGGTGGCTCTTTTCAAGACCTCTTTAATTTTGTCGTGGTCTGTCACCGCATAGGTTTGAATGACATGCCTGTTACCTGCCAGTCTC